>OX388150.1:2500-1481588 GCA_947579745.1 Apocheima hispidaria | reverse complement strand
CACAAAAATTTTAAGTGTTGGGCCGGTATGGCGAAAAAATATTGTAATCGTCGTCTCGAAGACATGTCAAAACTTATTTGTTTAATATCTGGCTCATACACAATGTATTGAGGTTTTTATTTATTGTCTAACAACCTAACTACCTTCACCAATTTATCCCTAAGAGGAATTTGGACGATAAAAATGTTTCAGAGTAAAATTTCCACGCGCGACCAAACAAAGCGCTCGCACTGTAACAAATAACCAGCGACGAATGTGTGCTGGCCATAACCGTAAATCAGCGGTGCCGTGTTTTTGAACACTATTTGAACAGTGTACGAAATGGTGACTATTATTAGTACAGGTATGAGGTGAATACAGGAATTTTGGCGGGAACGCGAAAAAGTCATGTCGCGTCATTGTATCATTTTCCAAATCTTATAATATTTTGCATTGCCTGAAGACAAGGGTCTTCAACCAATTTGTGCTGCCAGTGATGACATACGGAACTGAAACGTGGTCCTTGACCACTGGCCTTTTGGAGAAACTCAGAGTCGCAGAGCGGGCAATGGAGAGAGCTATGCTCAGAGTTTCTTTACGCGATAAAATCCGGAACGAGGATATTCGCCGAAGAACCAAAGTCACCGATGTAGCTTTCAGAGTGTGCAAGCTGAAGTGGCAATGGGCAGGCCACATCACTCGAGGAACCGATTACCGGTGGGTAAGAAAGGTTCTTGAGTGGCGACCACAAACCGGAAGACGCAGCTTAGGCATGCCTCCCACTAGGTGGACCGACGACGTTGTGAAAGTCGCGGGCAACCTGTTGATGCAAGTGGCACGTTGTCGGTCGGTGTAGCGCTCTAAGGGGGAGGCCCATATTCAGCAGTGGACGTCTTCTGGCTGATGATGATGATGATAATATTATTTCGAGTGTTATATGTGTAAAAACGGTGGTTTTTTACCCGACTACGAAAAAGGAGGTTTATGAGTTTGGTAGTCCATGTATGTATGTAAGTATGTTTATATGATCCTTCTAATCTTCTAACCGCTTATCAGATGTTGACAAGATAGGTGTCTATCGATGCGCCTTAACAGTCCGCGTATCATAGGTTAAGCCTTTGGGTGTTGATGTGTAATATTGATTAAGTGTTCGTTAAACCACACAAGTATGGGAAAATCTCCTATAGTAGTGGAAAACGGCAGGTGGTTTTGTGGGTTTTTAAATAATAATTTAAAAAAAAAAGTTTATGTTACATTAATTTTACTAAAAAACTCTTTGTAAAGTTAAGGCCAAACAATTGATCCCATGTTCCTATTGTACTAGAGACGATATCGCAGTGGCAATACTCATTTGGTAGTTACCACTTGTCGAAAAAAAGCAAAATAAAATACTACATTTTTTAGGCTAAAATAAACGTGTATACTATCAATAACGTTATTGCTTAGAAAAATAAATCACGGGATAAAATTCCTTGAAACCAGAAATTACACTCGTAAATTCCAAAAGCAATTCCGGCATTTAAGTGGTATTTAGTCGTTAGCTAACTAAACTACCCGCGTGTCTTACTAAGCTGGCATTGTTCGAGTCCGAGCGAACAATGGCGCACAATTTCGCGGTACGATTTTGCGGCACATTTGCGGCGAAGACAGACGGCAATGCTTTATAGTTATTATGGCTTTTATGTCGCTAGATTTAAGAGATATGATGTCAATTTATTGCAAGTTGAGTTGTATATATAGCTTATATTATTACAGGTCACCTAGGTAGTATTGCCCTGATGTCGGGGCACTAGAATACGGTATCGGTATCCCCTGCCTATAGTAAGAGCCTACTAAAAGGGGACCTCTGGTCTCGGGGGTGGTTAGAGGTGGGGCTCTAACCACCATCTACCGAAGCGAGCCCAGGGAGGATGACGACGCTGTTGCAGGCTTAGGCGTCTCACGACAACTGCTAGCTGTCCCAGGTGGAGCTGAAGCGTAGTGCTAAGGGCTCCGGTGCGTTCCCTTTGAGATCTCGGAGCCCTCGGTCAAGCACCAAGGCATTCCACCCATTTTAGTGGGTATAATCCCACATAACCCGGCTGCACCCGAAAGCAGTCTGGTATCTTGTGAAGGTTTCACCATCGCAAAAAAAAGAGGTATTATTAATCATTATAACAATCTTTTATTATGATTGTTCAAAGTCGATTTACTGTTTTTTACTGTGCGTTTCGAGAAGCGTCGCATGACGAACGTGTCAAGTATATTAATATATATCAATCGAAGTTAAATATTTCTTAATTAAAATAAGTCTCTGTCATAGTCTAAGTCAAAGGCATGCAAAGTAAGTCACGTTCAAGTCCACGTCGTGCCCCAGTAAAGTAGTGGATACTTTAATAAAAGTTGCTATCGAGTTTTGGAAACAACACGAAGAGTTACGTTTCACAACATTATGCTATTCACCAACACTCGTGCACATCCACGAACTCTTATGAGATAAAAATCCACCATTTTTACACATTAACACTCGAAATACATAACACAAGTCTTGGTAAATAATACAATGACGCGACATGACTTCTTCACGTTCCCGCCAAAACTCCTAATTCTCTCTTACTTTTTTAAGTTTTCGTGGTGTATTGCGGGGATAGACAACTAAAAGAATCAGGTTACTCTTTTGCGAACTTTGTTTAAAGCTCATTTATACAAAAACCTTCTGCCAATGATAAACGAAACAAAACTTAAGATCTAATCACAAAATTAGTTACACTTCAAACGCCAGATCGGCTATTTAGTATAAAATGTATGGTCCTTCATTGTTCTAGATCTGGTCCAATTTCTCGGTCGGGCGGCCGCGCCGTCTTAAAGCATTGCACCACTTGCAGCGGATATGGACACATTTGTCTACTTTAGGATTTATTGGGACTATTTGGAAAATAAGACTGTTTAAAATAAGGAAAGGAACTGTACATTAGAAATGATACGTAAGTAACTCTGAGCCGAGAAGCGAGCCAAGAGTCTAATAACGATGTTTTTGGTAAATTCTCGGCTGCAAAGGCTATTTAGATAAGAGCGTAAAATGTCGTGTTTATCTATCAGTTTTTATCAAATACCTACATTTCGGAAAATATCCCATGGTGCCGCACAACTTGATTCCACCCGCCCATTTCTATGATCGTGGGTACACACACAGACACACGTACATGGTGGTCATTCCCAATGTACGCACAAAATGCTTTGATCCCACATTTTAAAAGGGACAGGTGTCAAAGTGACAGATGTCAAACTATGAAATGTCGACTAAGAGTTTAACACGGGAAAATTCCTACTGGATCGCTTGGTAGCTCTACGGGATTTTTATTTATACGAACTTTGAGGATGGGGGTTTTGGCGGGAACGTGAAGGAATCATGTCGCGTCTTTTTATTATTTTCCAAAACTTGTGTTATTTCGAGTGTTAATGTGTAAAAACGGTGAATTTTTACCCTTTAAGTGTTCGTGAACATGCACGAGTGTTGGTGAATGGTATAATGTCGTGAAACGTGAATTTTCGTGTTGTTTCCAAAACTCCATAGAAGGCTCTAGTAAAGTTTTCACCACTTTACTGGGGCATGACTTGGACTTGACCGTGACTTTCTTTGCTTGACATTGACCGTGACTATGCCTTGTTTGATAATATCTAACAAAACTTGAGAATATATTATGTATACTTGACACTGGCAAATGCATAAGATGTGCGACGCCAAAATCCTCTTAGGAGGAAAGAGAAAAAAAAAAAAACTTTGAGGATGTGGAACTCTCTACCGGAGTCTATGTCCCGAAATGTACAATACCCATGAGTGACTTCAAATTGACTGTGCAGTGTGTACTGTACTTTAAGTAACGAGTACCTTCTAGGTAAGCCTGGTCCATCATAGACCATTTAATTGCTTATCATAGGATAGAATGTGGTTAAAATACAGGCTCAAACGGAAACATATTTTTAATGTAAAAAATATGAAAGCTGTCGGATCTAAACAGACAAAAAAATTGATGTTTAAAAAACTGAACGCCACAACCCCGGCCATTTTTCTTGGCTCATTTCTTAAGTAAGAGGTTCATGGATTTTTTGTCAAAAGTATGTTTTTTATCCATTTAAGACTATAAGTCACTAGCCTAACTTAAAACACAAATATCTAACTATAGAATCAGATCAAGTAAATAAGTACACATAATATTATTATCAATTCTCCCTGCGAAGAAGCCCCAAATCACTAAAATGCTTATTCATACATCGCTCTACACGGGATAAGTATGCATAGCATAATTATGTAAATACAGCTAGTTTCTGTTTGTCGTCGAGCGCGGAACTATTACAAGCGGGGTTTACACTTGCGAGATTAGAATTAAAGCAGAGAGAAGTTTGCATATGGGTGATGCAAGTGTACGACTATAACGCGAACACGCGGCGAGAGTGACGGCATGAGTTGTTCTTGCAAGCGGTCAACCCTATGCATACAAATGTACATGTTTTAACTCCGTGGTTGATGATGTATTGTTCTTGAATGTTGGCCAAAGTTATATTTATAATAGACTAGTTGTTACCCGCGACTTCGTTCACGTGGACTTAGAAAAGTTTTATCAAATTTTATCAAGATTAATTCACCCGCTTAGCGGTAGCACGATAAACATCTAGACAGAGAGACAAAGTTACTTCCTATAGTTAGCTAGATAGCATTGATCAATTTTTGTGCATTTTTTAACGTTTTGTATGGACTGACAGTTGTGATGTAGGGAGTTCCGAATCGCGCAGCCATGTTTTTTCCTGGAGACGAACGTAATCATTTTATACCTCGAAACCTCGTAAGATAGCGGATGAAACCGCAGGTCGCAGCTAGTAATCCTCTAAAAGCTTAAGAAAATGGTTGAAATTTCATTTAAAAAAAACTGATAGTAAAAACTAGAAACCATTTTTATGGGTGAACATTTCTTGAAATTCTGGAAGTTTTCTTATCACACTAATATCATAAATGCGAAAGTTTGTTTGTAAGTATGTTAGTGTGTTTGTTCCTGTTCAACTCTGTAAGGGCTGAACGGATTTGCATGATATTGGTATGGAGGTAGCTTACAACCTGGATTAACACATAGGCTTCTTTCTATCTCGAAAAATTTAACGGTTTCTGTAGGATAGCGGGTGAAACCGCGGGGCGCAGCTGTTAGTATACAAGGAACATCAAGGGGCGTCAATTAACGTGGGGTCATTATTTCCAAGGGCAAGATTATATCGACCGAATATACACCATCGATAAATACTACCGTCACCTATTTTATTGATAAGACCGAATTAATTTGGACCAGATCGTAAATATAGCAGGTTCTTAATACAATGGACGATGACTCTCTCTACATTACAGTTATTGGGGTCCATTGAAAATCATAGTAGATATATAGATAGATAGAAACTCTTTATTGTGTACACCAAAATAAAAAATAACACACGTACAGAACTATCTTATAAGCTAGTGCCACAAGTGGCGGCCTTATCGCTAAAAGCGATCTCTTCCAGGCAACCATTGCATGGAAAGAAATCCATATGATGAAACAGGTGAGGTATGACGAACACTTTTAATAATATAAATTGATAAATACTAAGTATATAATAAATATATATATATATAAATAATATATCAATCTATAGAGTACCCTCACATTATGCGAGCAACTATACTATAAATTATTAAATATAGTCGTAAATAGTCGTACTTTTAATATATCCTAATCCTAACTAATATTATAAATTCTAATGTAACTCTGTCTCTTTCTGTCTGGGTGTTAGTCGCGTTATCACGGATAAACGGCTGAACGGATCAAGCTGAATTTTTGCTTAAATATAACTTAAGGGTCGGAGACGGACGGACTACTTTTTTTTGTAGGTCACGGGAACAAAGTCGCAGGTAACAGCTAGTTATATTATATTTCTTTATTTGAGATATTGATAAAAACATAGTTACAGACTAGTTTTGTTTTACTAAAATCTAGATAATCTTATCGATCCCAGTTTTCCAATCTCATCATCATCATCATCATCGCAGCAGCATGTTTAGCCCCTAATCTCTGGACATGGACAGTGCGAGTAAGTTGGAGCGAGCGAGATAGCATGCTATCACAATCGGAATCCATGTTTTGAATGCAATTGACACGCTTTTTTTTTTTTAACTGTGTCTAATGTTTATGTATAAGTTGATTGAATTGACGTGAATGTAATCAACTATACATTGAATTATTCCTTTAATTAATTAAAGTAATTGGTGTTTTGTACCGTTTTAATTAATAGTTTTTAAATAATGTATGAACCAATAACACAAGATATTAAATTTATCATTAGGCTTTGCAATCATTTCTGCAACAGTTTTTACAAATATATCATTTCGTGTGTAACTGGGTTGATAAATAATTTTAAAACAGATCTAAGTATTGCTGTTTGATTTACTGAAATTCTAAGGTAATTGGACTAATAATCGCGTTGGGCGATAAGACCGCCGGATATTTAATTATTGCTTATAGCGAAATCAAATATGAATGTATTTAATTATTTGGGTAACTTAAATAACATTAAATAGTAAATAAATAGAAATCCATAATAACACTTACAAATATAGTCAATTAAATTACAAAAATGACTCACCCCTAACTGTACCCGGCGCAAAGGTGAAAATATAATATATACATAAATGTTTTAGCTGCATATCACTATATTTTTTTAATTGCGAAATTATTTTAGATAGCATAAAAATAATAATATATGTAAGTATTTTAAAGTGATAGCATTTTTTTAACTCAGTATATGTTTGCGTTTGACTACATCCTGCCTGTTTGTCAATGAAGTGGTGTAGGACGGAGCTCGCTTAGTTAAAAGGTTACCATACTACCTATTACTAAACTTATAGTATATAACATCAAAGTGGTATCTGTAACCAATTTTGCACTAAGCTTCATCACTGACCCATCTCCGCTACTCCGGTGGTCTGCGAACAAAAGGCCATTGTTAGCCGGAACCCCAACTTATGCCATTTATTATGTAGCCTCTCGACCACCCGATGCTAAATATTCTAGACCTTTCTACTGAGAATACCATTTTCTACCGTCCACGGATTTATCTGTATCTAATTTATTTTGAAGTTAGCGGTTTTAGATATATCTTAAAGCTGATAGAAGAAAGGCTTGGCGCTCAGATTAAATGAGATTATATAATCTAAGGTTTTTTCAATCACCCATGCAAGCAAGCAACAAAAAAATTAGCCCCGTAAAAGGAAATAATTTTCAAAAATGTTGTCAAAATATTCGTGGTTCTAGCTAGACCCACCGGCATGCGTTGCGTTGTCTATTAGTCGGTCAGTAGTAATTTTATTCGGTAGTGAAAATAATAACTTGAATATCGATGCTGGCATTAAATAACTTAACAATATAATTTTACCGTTCGGAAAATAAATGTTCCAACATTTATAGATGTCAAAAAATTTCTAAGAACAACATTAAGTTGGCTCAGAGTTGCGTGTATTGACAAAGTAAGAAGTCTTGGTTCAAAGGTACCAATAGGTTAAAACCTGTAGGTACGGACTGGTACAGGGTGACACTTACGTCGCAGTATTGTAAATGGATATTTTATGTTAATGCATATTTATGCCAAAAGTATATTATGCTAATTTGACTAGCGCTTTTTTCATTTTTTTCTTTACGTTGTTGTTATTTTTTCAGGATTTTCTTTGACTCGTTGCCTTATCTTCGGCGCTACACATATTTTTCTTTATATTTATGACTTATAGGCTGGTTAAGTGGTGGTATGGTCGAAGATTGTAGTTTGTTTACCAGGATTTGGACCTATGAAATGAAGTTGAAATAATACACCGATGCGACCTCTGTGTGTACATTCAATAACATAAGTATGACTTCTCATCTATTTATGTAGATAATAAATACTTACTAATATTGTAAGTGTGAAAGTTTAATTCTAGTAAAGTAAAAAACGTCGTGGGCAACTTTTTACCACAAAAAATTAAAAATTTGATTTTTTAGTTGAAAAAATATTCGACATAGTTTGAAGCAAAATTAGGATATCTAAGGGATTACAAAAAATATTAATACTATGTAAACCTCAACCAAAAATTTGTTTACACCTACGTTATTGCTAAAGTTAGTTTATACACGCCAGCTTTAATATTTTTTACAGTTTTCAGGCCGTCTAAAAACCTCTAACACGGCTAGGTTCTATAGCGGTTTCAATGTGATTTTCCAACTTTTCGTTTTCTTCATCCTCTATAAAAATATATATATTATTTATATATGTTTATATAAATATTTATATATAATGTACTATCCTCTATATATATATATATACGGGATATATACTCTATATATCCCGTTTCTTTCTACAAATGGCCCAAGCGCTGATTTTTCATGCAACGAAAACATCGAGTTTTTGACATATATTGAATTGACATATGTCTATAGACCTTTTGACGAAATAAATCATTTTACTTTCACTCAAATGAAAAGCGAATACAATTTAATTTCCTTCCAAAAATTGGTAACAGATAATTTGGTAAACGGCGTTACATTCGTACACGCGAATTTAAACATTCAGTTAGCTTTGCAGCATATTATTGTGTAGATTATTTTATTCCAGTGAAAGAAAATTAAATTTTCATCGTGAGTGTAATGTGAGCGTGATATGTTTATTTATCTGTAATTCTGTTTACAATAAACATACAATTTTGCTATACAATTTATATATAGGTAAATAAATACCCTTTACAAAGTCAGACAAGCACAACAGTACATTATACCTAGTATAAATTGCATTACCTTGCTCATCAAAAAACTTAAACAAATAACCAGACCAAAAATCCCTTTCATAAAATCAAGGGAGAATGAATTCTAGCGCCTAAAACCACATTCTAGCGAACGCGCGTACATCTTTGTGTTAAAGCTCTTAGCCAACAGTGAAAGAAGCTTTATCTGTGAGAAGTGAGGCGTCCCACTTAGAGAACGCTTAATGAGATGGCTCTGTAATGACTACCGCGTCAGCATCGCTATTATGTCAATATTTTAATGTCAGACTCGTTTTAGGACTCCGGAAAGTTTTGTGTCTAAAGTTTATAATATAATAGTGTTTTTTTTTTTAAACAAAAGATTTTAAAAAAATAAGTAGAAGGAGTTTCATTTTTGAGTCAAGTTTTGGAAAAAAATACAATGACGCGACATGACTTCTTCACGTTTCCGCCAAAACTTCCCTGACATACCTATTAACAGTATAAGAGTAGGTAAATGTAATTAAAGACGAAGTTTTGTTCTAAGTAGTTTTATTATTTCTCATCATCATCTTACAAGTTTAGTTTGAATTTTTAATCAGACGTAAACTGACAGATCGAAATGTCACTTTTAAAAATAATGTTGCCAACATTCAAAAAGTAGTGATGATCTAGTTCAGGTTTTATCGTTTAAGAACGAACCTATAAAATATGAATATAATAAAATTAAATATAGAATATGAAGTTATCAATTATAAAGGAATAGTTTCATTAATGTATTAACAAATAAGCATCATTCATGTATTATTATTTTCATTATTGAAATTACGACTTTAAGGAAAACTTTTGAATATGAATTAATGAAATAGTTCACTGAACTGATTCTATCTATGACTATCTTTATATTTTGAAAAAGTGGCATAACTTGTAATGTCATTTTACTCCGTCTCATTAAAAATTTGACTTGTAGCTTTCCGATAAGTGCTAATTGGCGAGTATAAGAACTAAGAAACTATAATAATTAAAAATATTACGGTTAGCACTGCTCCGACATTTTGAAACTAGAAGTACATTTACTTGTCACTTTAACCGCATACATAACATTACAAGCTAAGAGGGACGAATATTTGCTGAGCTTGAAGCACAGAAGAGAATCTAGAGGTAAACATTTTTCCTCTTCTGTGGCTTGAAGCAAGGGAGTCCAGTGTGGGGGTAATCCATAGCATTCTATCCGATCCTAATTCCGAGGGAGCTGGAATGATTTAGGGACTGGCGAATTCATTTCTCCAGGCCCTAAATGATTCCAGCTTCACTCGTTTTCCTGGTTGGCTTATTATACCATAGTGTGTTAATATTCAATACAATTATGTCTAGTTTTTCTTTTCTCTTTCCTCCTAAGAGGATTTTGGCATCGCACGTCTTATGCATTTGCCAGTGTCAAGTATACTTATATATTTTCAAGTATTGTTAAAAATTATCAAACAAGTCATAGTCACAGTCAAAGGCAAGCAAAGAAAGTCACGGTCAAGTCCAAGTCAAGCCCCAGTAACGTGGTGAAAACTTTACCATAGCCTTCTATAGAGTTTTGGAAACAACACGAAAATTCACGTTTCACGACATTATACTATTCACCAACAGTCGTGCATGTTCACGAACACGTAACGGGTAAAAATAACACATGTTTGGAAAATAATAAAATGACGCGACATAAATTCTTCACGTTCCCGCCAAAACTCCATTATGTCTAGTTTATAAGGATACGATAGGGTTGACATAGACTTGTCTGAAAGTCTGAAAGTCCCTAAAATAAAAAGAATTAAAAAAAAAACGTTTTGCGGTGGTACATTACTTACTAAAATTAAAAGCAGATTAACATTTTGCTGGTATAATTAGTATGTCGGCTTTGATCACTTATTAAACTTTGTAAATTTTAACTAAGTCTTTAAACGTTCCCATTTACCTCATTACGTGATACAGCTAATTATGAGACCCGTTTCTACAATCAAAGCAATTATTTACCCATTAAATTTAACAGATTGCGAAGTCCCACGAAGTTTACTCTTTGTTCCATTAAAATTTTCTAGTCAAACGATGTTTGTTGAATTGCTACACAATTTTGGGGACAGACACGGGATGGCACACGGAGGCCTGATTCTGCGGAGGTAGGCATGACAAATACGGTACGCTTTTGTGTATGGCGTAAATCATAGGAGGAAGAAAATACCGCGGTGTTTTGAAAAAATTACAACTTAGTACTTTTTATTTAAATTAAACGGGAATACTTACTTTAAATTGAATTGCTTATTCTAACTATATAATTTAGATCACATGCAGTGCAAGGTACGATAAATTGAGCCGGAATAATGGAATAATATATTTTAAAAAAAACAATAGTCTCCCAAAAACTCAAAAATGGTTCTACGATTTAAATATTTTTTTTTTTGTTTTTTTCACCCTAATACTGGTGTGGTTTTGGCAGCAAAAACCGGGAGGCACAGCTAATTTTTAAATAAAATGTTCCAATAACAAGTCATTTTTATACATAATTTATACAAATATAGTTTAGTAAGTACATGAGGGGTTTTCGTTGAAGAAATCACACTATTTGAGTAATCATCATCGTCATCGTAGTGGACGTCATCTGGCTGATCAGGTGACGTCCACTACTGAACAAAACTCCCTTATAGCCCCATAACTACAGGTTTTTGGGGCATAATCCTCACGCTAGGCACGCTGGGGATCGCAGCGTGGTCACCCTTTTTTAAGAGGAAGCTGCTGCCCGTCAACCAGATAACCATATACAAGTGACAAATCAAAGTTGGTAAAATAAATCGAACAAAAGAGTACTAAATAATTCAATTATTGATATTTAATAATTGAATTACATATTTTATTTCATAATTATTGATATTATGCAATTTGAGTTGAAATACTATAGGTTTAAAAGCTAGTTGGTATATACATCGATTAAAATAAAAACTGTGAGGTTACATTTTGTTGTATCCAAAGCTATTTTTTCCGCAGTAAGCAACAGATTGCGCCAAAAAACTTACGCAACGTAAAAAAACCGCTCGCGTGCGTCTTACCATTAATTTAGTGCGTGAAAAGAGCGCAGGAACCGTGGCGAGTACGTGACGACGCGGCACGACTTCACCCCGCTTTCCCCCGAATGATAAAAATGGATGGGCTTTAAAGTATAGGAATTATCGCTAAGTGAAGCAGTTACGACCGTGTCGCTTCTCAAACGGCTTTTCTCTTAAAAGTTGCGAAAAAGCGATTTTGTTTCTGTTGTGAAAGCTCTGATAATAGCCGCCGCCTACTTTTATAAGTAAAACCTTTTTTGCATAGAAAGTGTTTTACATAAAATATTTTAGCTGTGAATTTTCACAACTAAATTTTAAAAGCCTTCGCGCTCCACGCCTTTGGCTAAATCAATTCACACACGTTTAAGATTTCTCAAGTTAAAAAATCATTGTTTGAAATAAATAAACAGTCAATTCTTTTGCAGAGTCTGCCTGGAAAAGTACAAAGTACTTTTGAATAGCTAATGTGCAAATATTACTGAGATTGAATGGCAATCCTAACTAATATTATAATTCAGAGAAATATATAGCCGCAGTCGTATCAGGACCAATAAAGCTTCGAAGTTTAGAAATGAATACGTTCGTCACAAGGAAAAAACTTCGCTTGCACGATTCAGAACTCGCTACATTACAACTGACAGTCCGTACAAAACGTCAGAGTGCACAAAAATGGATCAACGCCATCTAGCGAAATAGGTAGTAACTTTGTTTGTGTCTGGGTGTTTGACCTGGTACAGCTAAACGCGGCTGAACGGATCTTAATAACATTTTATAAAGAGTTACTGTATATCACAAAGACGGAAATTACAAATTATAGTCATATGATGTAATTGTTTATTTTGACATTTAATTTTGTGTAATTTATAATCTAAATATTAGTAATCATTTTCGTTTTAATAATTTAAATAGCAATAATAATTTTGCATGCCATTGTGCTAGAGCGTGGTGGTCTCAATTGTGTTGTCTCAATGTTAACATCTGCATGTTACCCATGTCTCCACAAAAATAAATATTTTGAATTTTGAATTTTTGAATTTTGGACATTTTTTATGTACACGCGACAGAAGTCGCGGGTAAAAACTAGTGTTTTCATATGACTGAGCATATAAAGAGAATTAACGTATAATATCTGAGGGTGACGAGCGCAGTGCATTGCCGCGCAGTATTTTGAGCTGTTGAAACCAAAGTTCTGGGTGGCAAACCTTACTTCATAAAACTGAAGATACTAACTGTACCTTCCGTACTAATTTATCAGGTTTGTGTTTTTGTAAGACTAAACCTTGATAACTTTGAAAAATTAGGAGCCACACCTAATCCTAACACATTAAGGCATAAAGGCAGACTGAGAACACCTGCTCACAACCTTGCTAAGTCTGTAAAATCTGTATATGTGAGTGGTGTACACTTATACAACCATCTACCAGAGACCACAAAAATGGCAGCTTCCAACAATATATTTAAATCGAAACTAAAGCTACTCCTACTCAGTAAGGCCTATTACTCGATTAAGGAGTACATAAATGATATTTTATAGCCTTTACAAACTTAGTATGTACCTATGATGTACCTAATATGAAATAAGTGATATCTTAACCTGTAAATTTTAAAATTTATTAATGAATAATCTGTAATCTGCACCAAACTGTTATTGGCAAAGCTGACGCTTACCGTCATGCCAACAACTTTTTCGTCTCGTCACTAAGTAGAAAAGAAGGCTCTACTCATTGTTTCAGTGAAAGCCAGCTGTTTAGGGAAATTAACACAAATGAACACGCTTGCGCATTGCAAGCTGTTTGATTTAATTAAATTTCCTAAAGCACGAAACCCGAAATTGGCTAACGGCCAGAAGTGTAGAGATTTTGGTTAAAATATGTGACAGTTTAGTCTTCAGGCAACAAATGCCAGAGACAAGCACACACTGGAAATGAATTCCTAGGCGTTTACTACTTGGCGCGGTCGAATATGGTAAAGACACTTAGCCTGGAGTGTGAACTGGCTATCAAGTGAGGCTGCCGGAACTCAGTGTAACTGCTTTTTTTTACAGACAGACAGATTTTTATTAATGGAAAAACAGCGAGCAAAGTAATAAGATTTCCACAAATCAAAAGCGTTCCAGCAACAACTCAGCATAAAAGCAGGCGTGCGCATTAACAATACAAGGAACTGCGTGAATAATCACAAAACCATATTAACAAAATTATATGCAACATGGCTATAAAATATCATAAATACCTTAAAACTAAAATACTTAAAACACTTTTTTTTTTCTTTTTTATATATGATCGCAATCGCAACCTCGCCTGCCTGCGCTGTTCAGCTCAGGTGCTCTGCAGGTGTTACCAGTCTACAAGAGCGCAGAGCGAGTGCGACCACGTGCCTGTGCTGCTCCTGATACGCGTCGCTCACGCCCTTCTGTGTTCCGAGAAGGCAGATGTAATGTGAGATCCGTGCCAAGCCGTAGGGATGAACTATTGGTACCAAAAAATATATTTTTTCGTTTATAACTGTTATTAATCGAATTTGATTACCCTCGTGGATTTAAGACTATTGTTTGATTGATAAGAGTTATTAATGACAAAAATTTACAATTTAATTATTGTGATTGTGTGCCCTATTTTTTTAAATTGTGTTTTTGACATTGTATTGGTGGAGGTCAACATAAATAAATAAACATACCGCTGCTGGTTTATGAAATCGAATTGATAATCGCAATAAATTCATAAAAATGTAGTTACAAATGATACATTTGGCGCCGAAGCTCACACAGAAAGCTTTGTTTTGGACCTCGTAGCACATACCATGCCTTGTAGCATATACCATACCATGTATACAATGCGTAGCGCATACCATACGTGGCACATACCACCGTGCATTGAAATGGCACAGAGTGTAAACAACAAGATCGCATAGTTTTAGGAATGAACCACTTTGCAAAGCCGTAATAATAAATAAATAAAATTATAATAAAACTCTAAATCACAAAACTAATGTGTTTAAAATGACAAATGATCCAAATTTTTATGTCCCTACCTAAATTATTCGAACAAGTTATTAGAATGAACGTTCATTCAAGCGAGGCATCTCTACCGAGAGGTGCAATCTCGCCGTCTGAAATATTGCACGTATTTTTGGTAGAACACTCGAGACAGGGTTCTGTATGAAATGTCAAACTGTAAGATAGATGTGCACTGCCAGCGTGTAGAGAAATATTTATCTGTCTTAGAAGAGCTTGTTTTTTATATGAGCGATTAACAATGTCGGAATTATGTTTGTAGACGATGTTTCTGCCGCTTCGTGCTACATCTAACAAAACCTTTTCAGTAGTGTAGTACTCGGCTGGCTAAGCCTCAAGTTAAAAATCTGTCGGCAAGGAATTAACGATGCCAGTTTCCATTCCAGACTAGGTCTGTTTATCATCCTCGATTAAAACGTTGCTTAACATCAGGTGAGTTTGGGGACAAAGCCTACATCAATAAAAAAAAAAATAGAACCATCTCATTTATTTAGGCATTCCAGGTTTCCAACTTTTACTAAATCATTTATTTATTTTCGAAATTTACAACTATCATTACATGTACCATTACATAAAGAAAGCATTACAGCGAAAGATCAATCGATCGATCGATCGAGCGATGATTTGTAGTCAAGAAACTCTATAAGTAGCCTGCGGGTCTTAGCTGAGTGCCCAATTATGACAATTCTGCTTACCGCCAGTAGGTACTTAAAATATATACCTTATTTGTTTTGTTATTTTACACTATTCTTTTCTCACAGTCGAGAATATAAAGTTGAAAAAAAAGAATAAAGAATTCGCACAAAAAAAAAAATAGAAAATTAAAAAACCGCTTTTTGTTTACAGTTCACGGCATATTTTTTGCGGCGAAAATACGACGAAAAAAAGTCATTGTTATTAGAATACCATGAACATTTTTTGAAAAAAAAAAAACATAGCGGTATAGATTATGGTATATCCAAGCCATCGACACCAAAAACAAAAGATTTTGTTAAGATTAAGGTGGCGACAGACCACCCCCGAAACGCCAATTTCATCAAAAAGTTAAAAACATTGAATCACTCTCTCTATTGCGCGCACGAGAAACAGGGTGACAGCTATACAATTTCAAATATCGAATGCTCCAAGACGTCACGGCAAGACTATTCTTTTGACACACGCAAATAAGCGAGTAAGATCGGCGTGGAACGACTGTAATTTTACTCCAGTCGAGGTTATGAAACGCTTCATTTTAAACCCTTTCGATATCGCCTCACTATAGCATACATTTTTGTAGCATCATTTCCACGAGTACTCGTTGTGCCCGAGCTCCACTTGACCGATATTTTCGTTTTCGCTCGGCTTAATGAGTAAGTGCTTTAACCAGTTAAGAGTGGTACACTCGTCATTATTTTAATGAAACCCCCTCTACCCCCTTTTTATCCGTTACTAATGACCCTATGAAATATTCAGTCATATGTACAAAACTACAAAGTACACTGGGCGTATGAATAAATTAATGTGACGGGGCAGGGCGAGTGTGTTTTGTAACACTTTGACTGACATGAAAAACGATGTTATGAGACGCTATCACACTGTCAATATAGACCAAGCGTTTTCAAATGTCGCTTCCAAGGTATTCAAATAATTATACTCCATTCCACATACCACGGTGCGACACGAGGATTTTTACTGAATTGCGGCCACTTCACAGCGCAATGAAATGCGTGAATATTTTGAACCTAATTATTTACACATTTTATTGTATAGTAGGGTGAGCGCAATTGAGTAAAACCCCAGAAAAGAGAAAAATAGTTTTTTCTCTTCTGTGAGTAAAACCCGTTTGTCACTCACACCATGCTATGTAGAATTAAGTATAGAAAGTCTTGTTTGAAGTGGTGTAATTGTAAATATTTCAGTTCGATTTTTTCAATTCATTTGTAAAAATAAAATCCAGTAATATATGCACACATAAAATAACATATGCACACCATTTTGTTATAATAAAACGGGAATAATGACATTGAATTGAGTCGGTTATTTCGACTACAGTTTCGATCACACTTTTCACAGTACAAGGCAAGACGAGGTCGTGCGCGTGTCACGCTTAGCATTCCTTGATAAAGGTCACCGAATGTGATCGAAACTGTAGTCGGAATAACCGACTCAATTTAACGTGATTATTCCCGTTTTATTATAACAAAATGTGTGAAAACCACGCCAGTTTTCATAGTATACAAACCATTTTCATGTGTGTAAATTTGTTGTGCAATTTAGACACAGATCACACCCTAGATTCTGCATTCAGGACCCTCGAAGTGCATCACGCATCAGTCTAAATACACTTATAAGAAATTACTCTGATTGGTTGATTGTTAGGCGCGAGTAGACGTAACCTTGAGATAGCCAATGAGAACGCTCAGTCGCACTCGCCGCCCGCGACGCGCCTCAAACTTTGGTGACTTTTTGTAGAAACAACGAATCTCGTAATGCGGTATCTAGTGTGATCTGTGGATTTAGACGCTTAATCGGAAAAAGTGTGATATTTGCTCAGGCGTATGCACTATATGGCTGTAATGGCCATGCCACATCGCTCGAAGAACCGATAACTGATGGGGAAGAAAGGTTTTTGAGACGCGACCACGAACTGGAAGACGCGGTTCACTAGAACACGGTGAACCGACGACATGTGATAGTCGCGGGCAACCGGTGGATACAAGTGGCAAGTTGTCGGTCGGTGTGTCGCTCAAGCTTCCGGCTGAAGGTGATGATGATGTACTCTACAAAATAGTCCTATCACTACACTGCACATTCCATCATATATGTTATAAAGATGCATAGTATATAGCTTTATATACCTAAATAACCTTTATCTCTATAACTCTCTATAGCTACAGCTACAACGCCGCTGTGGTTTCATAAACCACCAAATCGTAATTATATTTTTTAGCCCGACGCCGTACCACGTTGTGCCGGGCCAAGCTAAACACATAAATATTGTTCCCACGATGTGACGTTTACTGGATAAGGCAAGAAAATTATATAGGTATACTTATTTGGCTTTCATGGAGTCAAAAAGTTCTTAGGCTCGTCTTTGTATCTTTCCCCCGAATACGGAAACGTTTGATAACTTTGACAACAGGTTAATTCTAATACTGCCTTTGTCTGGCACTAAACAAATGACAAAGACAACAATAGACTTAATCTGTCCTCAAAGTTAACAAACGTTTCAGTATTCGGGGGTTTGCTTTCTAGATGTAGATATTTATAATTATATAGATATAGATGTTCATAAATATTTTGTTGACCGAGCAAAGCGAAAGTCTCAAATTCTATGGGACAGAACGGGGCTTTATGTATGTTTATCTATCCAACGATAACTTTCGAACCGTTGATCCGATCTTCATTAAATTTTATACGCAAGAATTTCTTTTCAATACATACTTTAAGCCCAGACATTAGCAAAATCGGTATTATAGGGGCTATGCACATTAAATATAAATAAAATAAGGTCTGTATACGCCTTTTAATATCCCACTGCTGGGATATCGGCCTACCGTCAAGCGGTGATTGGTCCACATCCACCACGCTGGCCCAGTGCGGGTTGGCGGATTCACATAAGCCATTGAATATGCAGGTTTCCTCATGATGCTTTCTTTAACCGAAAAGCCCGTGGTATATTCCCGTACGTACATTCTAAAGAGCTCATTGGTTCGAACCCGCGGACCTACAAATATGTGGCGAGCGTGCCCCCACTAACACAAATGTGATGACAGTCAAACGCAAGCCTATAAATAATAATAAAAAAATTAAAAAAATTAAAAACTTACCATGAAAAGTTAAGTCACATCCAGTTAAATAGCATCCAAATATTTGTTCGCCGAAAATGTTCAGTACAATTGCTCCAGTAATTGCCAGTTTACATGCAATCTTGACTGTTCCAGCTCGGCTTTGCCTGTCAATTACCTAAATTATTTTAACGTCTTCTTTGCTAGAATACCCCGTATATAAAAATGAAATTGAAATAAAACCAGATAATAAACGTTAAACATTTCGAATACTATTTTTTCTACCTAATATGAAAATAACAAATGTAATAAATTTTCTGGAATTGTATACTTACTTGCTTTGTTATACAGGGCGAATAGCTCATCTCGTTTCATTTTATGAACAATTTAAACTAACAGAAGACTTTATTTAGAAAATTGGCTGCTTCTACGATTTCAATCTAAATTCTTAAGTTTTAGTGTAGGTATATTTTTTAATTTTTTGACGTTCTAATTATTTGACCATCAGCTAACCTATTTCAACTGACGGTGTGGTCGAGGATGGCAAAGAAACCTAACCTGGAGCGGGAACTAGCTCTCAAGTAAGGCTGTCGGAACATGCCGTTATGTGTATGGGTTTGTATGTGTTTGTTATGTGTTATGTTTTTGTTATGTGTTATGTGTTTGTTATGTGTTTTCACCTTGAGGATGATAACCAGCCTATCCACTGAAGCTATTCCAGAAGTATCCACTGAGTGATACGGCACGGTCACTATTTAAACTGTTTTGTAATCTTCTTAAGAGGGTATTTCGAGAGAAAGATAGCGCTATACACTTTCGCGCGCAGATGAAAAGAGATGGCTTAAACGAGCGTTAATAAAAAAACCAAACAATTGCTAATTACATCTAAACCAGGAAAAAAATCGAAATTATGTGCCACGAAAACCTCACTATTAGTGTAATAATCAGTTCAGTTTATATACTGGGTTCCGAGCGTCAACGAAACATGTGTAAACCTAGATCTTGATTATTTAACCGAGAAAATGTCATGTAATCATGTTTTTCAGGCATGCAATACTAGATTACACACAGAAGAGATTTTTTTCTCTCCTATGAGATCACAGAACCAAAAAAAAACGTATTACAGTTGTTACACTACTTTTTAAAGTCTGTTTATAAATTATGTAAAATTTGTGTGAACAATAAAGAGTTAATCTATCTATATCCCAAAATAAGATTTTTAATCTACATAACTAATGAGAGGCAATAAATAAAAAATCACATTTTTATCAAAAAGTTAAGTAGACGATACTGAATGTACATAATAGAGCTGACATATAATCACGAAGCGACTCAAGTCCTTAATAAATAGTTTTTTTTTTTAAATACGGTAACTCAAACTTATTGTTAGGATTTGTATCCAAGATTTGTGGCGTGCAATTCAAACGCTAACCAATAAGCTGTCACCGTTACAGTATAAAAAGCGTTTATTAGTAGCTTTTTGCGAAATGAAATATCATTCAATTTCTTATTCATTTTGCATTGTATGGAAAAACTTACTTACCCGACAATAAATTAGTAACCATATTATTAGATAATCGGGCCAATAAATAGTTTCAGCCAATACTCATAGCATGTTTTTTAGCGTAGCTTACGATTTATTGAGCTTAGTTCATGTTTGATAACTCTTGACTCTTGAATTATTTTTTTGACATTTATAAAACTTGCTGACATTATTATTAATCATATTTTATTAAATTAAACTTTTTTTTTTTATCAAATTAATTATTATTAGTACTTATTTTTTGTTGTGGTTTTTGATTAGATATTTGAAATTATGTAATTATGAACTAAATATTTTGTAATGTGACTTGCCCAGTGTAACTACCAATGTTATAAGGCCAATAAATGATTCTATTCTATTCTATTCTATTTGCTCGCGGCAAAATTACGGAGATAATAATTTAAACCATTTCAAACATTTTCGCTAATAAACTAAACTTATTAGACGTAAACTACTCTTGATACAAATACATACTATTTTTACCCTTAATAAGATGCATAGTACCTACGTCAATGTTATGAGATAAAGCATAATTTAGCTTTCATATCTAACCTACGTAACATCTAAATTGCCTGGCACTTGCCTGGCACCAAGAATCTTCAGTACCTAACATATTACTCATAGTAGTAAAGAAAAAAAAACTATCTAATGGCCGCAATTCCACCGTGCACTCACTAAACGTAACTAAGCTATCGCTGTCTTTTACTAAATAGAAACACAAGATAGAGATGGCATAAATTATAGTGCTGTCAAATTAGTCGGATCTTAGTTCTCAATACAAATTTAGACGAGACCGCAGCGGGTGACGGTTTAAAACAAGTTATAAGTGTCGCTAGTGAACTTTTATTCGCGGCTTTAATCGGTAAACTCGTTTGAGAGAACTAAAATGCATACTTAATAATAATGCATCTTTTTCTTGTGTTTGTATTAGTAAAAGAAGGCAATAGCACTAAGTTTTGTTTAGCGGGAATCGACGCCATAATCTAATTTCTAATCTATGACACGTGAGTAACAGCCGTACTTATTAAAAAAGGTTTGTCAAAACAGCACTAGTTTTTTTAGTCCCCCCTTATTTAATTTATTTGGTTTTATTTACACGCGGAGAAACCTTGGAGCAGTTATTCAGTCTTCTGTCTTTTTCAATCGAATTCTAATTTCGTAAAGATCGATAAGGACTAAACTCGTGGTAAATAATCGAAGGGCACTCCACGTTTATTAATACGGGGGTGACAATTTGTCTCCACACAGCCATAGTGTATTTAGCCATTGCTTGTGCTTTTTTAATTTTAATATAATCGTAATATTTCACAATAAAAGTCAGTCAGTTTCACAGTAAAACCAGTCACAGTCTTGTCTAAATATGAACTTATACTTATCCGCACCAAAAGAACCGTACGCGCCGCATTCACTGTAATTCATTCTAAAAACTAACTAGTATAATTTATCACAGCTTATTAAGTAGGTAAATAGTATATTCCAATGAATGCGTGACAAGTGAGGTCAACAATTTCTGTCACAGTCCAGTCAGAGAATACAAATATCATGTAAGAGTTCAGTTTAAATCATGTTTCAGTAAAGTAGTGATTAATTAATAGTAATATTTCTACTCGTAATAAATAGTGAAAAGTCTTTTGAATCTGTCTTTTGAGTCTTTTGAAAGTCTCAAAAGACTCAAAACTTATAGCAGTTTGTACAACTCCCAGACCTAGAGAGAGTATCATGCTAAGTTTATTAACTCTAAAAATAATCTGAAAATAAAACTCCTTCCCATCCCTAAACCATCCAGTTTCATTTTTATTGTACGCCTCAAGCAAAGACCCACTAAATAAAATATTGTACCAAACGTTTGCTACCCGAGAGCTCAGTCTTGGCTTCAACAATGTCAAGTTGTTGTGATTCTTATATCTTGAAATGTTGAATGCTTTGGTTGTTTCATTTCAATGCTAACCTAAATAAAAAACATTTTTTATCTTACTCCAGTTTAGATTCTCTGTCAATTTTTTTGTTTTTTTTCAGTCACAAGTGACGGTTTTATGAAATAAAATATTCGGCCACTAATGTTTTGTGGGATATTTTATAACCCCTTTAGATTAATAATATTATTAACTTAATATTATCTCCAAGCTGTGCCTAAAATAACCAATCTCTCTCTGTAAGTGCGCGTGTGTGTGTGCTATCTCCAAGATAAATCTACGACACAAATCATAATCTTTGGTAGAAAATTACACTAGATGTTGAATTGAGTAGGTCCATATTTGAGGTTGAACTTGCGCAAAGTAACGCATGCTTAAATCAAATCCACTTCGAGGCTATTCTAAATACACTATCCACTCTGCATGTGACCAAAATACTGGCCTATATTTCTGGCAGAATGTTAGGTTCACTATTCAGCGGGACGACGCTGCTAGCTTTTTGGGGACGTTGCCTAAAATTGGATAGCGTATAATGAAATCACAAAGACAAAACATAAAAGTAATTTGTTCAAAAATAATAAAATAGTGAAGAAATTCTGTCTAAAATACAAATTCAGATGTTTGTCGCTTTTTTTTATATTCGTTTAAAACAATCTCATTAAGTCTTACTTTTCCGACTCGACCTACAAGATCTTTCTCTATTATCCTGCTACGTAAATCAGCAATATTCATCTTTGTCACTCGACACCGCTCGTCGGAGTTAGAGTGATGAATTAGAAGGCAGAGTCGCGAACAACGCTAATTTAAAGGCTGATAAATTTGTAAACTCAGATACCCTTCAGGAGGGCTTTTTGTATAGTGAAGGAAGGAGGCAGGAAATTATAGTGGCAAGTAGTGAAAACCCGGTTGGAATTAGAAGTGGTTGAAATCAATTACTACTTAAGTACTAGTTAGTTACTAAGTTAGTAAAGTACTAGTTGCTACCCGCGAAATCGTTCGCGAAAGGCTACAAAGAAAATGTATTCTAAGTCCGTCTCAGATCCCTAAGCTATATATATATATATACAAAAATTCAGGTCAATCCGATCAGGCGTTAAGCTTTGTGACAACGCGACAAACACCCAGACAGAGAGACCTAGGGATTAGGGACCTAGTTACTTTGGCATTTATAATATTAGTTAGGAATAGGATTACTAATAGGGAGTTTTTGACTTTATTCGTGCAAATTAGAATTTCGCAGTGTGCTTCTGTGTGTTGGTCTGAAACTTCTTATTTGAACACAATATCAACCTCATTTCCTTTCGTAGATATTTTTAATTATGCGATGTCAATAAAAATTGTTATTATCCTGTCACATGTGAAAAAATACTAATTTCGTGAAATAAAAGTCTACGACTATGATTTAATCACAGAATTCTCCTTATAAATTTAATTGATAAGGACATTCAAGTAATCTTATACTAAATTACAGCACTGTGAAAGTAACTTTTTTTTAATTCAAATTAATTCGTATTTTCTTTTACTGTTTATTGAGTTTTTGTCTCCCTTATAACATCGTTTATAACATCATTGGCCCAATTATTACATTTTAAGACCAGTAAATACGCATTTTCCAAATATACCAATTACTTAACTACTCAAAAAACTCAAGTAACACATCAACAAAATGCAAGTAGTTTTTTTCTACACTTCAACTAAAATCTCTTTGGTGTAAGTTATTTGGTCTTTTGTAAATTAATACAAATACAGTCAATCAAATGGTACAAAATTAATAACATAAAACTAAACTTACAAAAACCCACTCCTAACTGTACCCGGCGCAAAGGTGCCCATTACCTACGCTGGCCGCATTTCCGCGTTGAATGGCAAATAATATCTATATATATCTATATATCTATTAATACTTTTATAATAATATTTTCTTGTAGCCTAACGTGCTATCTTTATTTAATCTACTGAGCCATTATTTGACTATGTTTTAACAGAATCTGACTCACTTTTTCATGCCAGGAACGACTACAAACTTGAGTAGTCAAAGCGTTTGAAAATTAGCAAGTACCATCCCCAAAACCCTGGACGATTCACACTTGAATTGTACCACGTTCCCCGATTTCCTCCTACTACTACTCACTTGCGAGCGTTCCACCGCCTCGTCCAATTCATACCGATTGCGATTCCGATTCGATTGTTCGATTAATTCGGTTTCGAGCGATCATACGATTCGAATGAGTTCGATCGTTTGATTTCGTCGGGGGAATTACTATTGGTTTTCAGAAAGGTTATGTAAATGATTTGAGATCGGCTATCTAGATGTTTAATTTTTTAATGACTGTTACATATTTTACTGTTTGTTTTTACTTACTTAAAAGTAAGTAAAAACAAACAGTAAACAGTTTTGAGTAAATGTGGCTTTTAAACGATTATTTTTATTATTTTATACTTACAATTGATTTGAAATCAATTCCTCAGAAAAAAAAGTAAGAAAAATGCTGTACGGTTTATGCTATGGCTTAAATGACATTTTTCTAGCATATCATGGCGTTTTTGAATATCATGGCATTCATTGTTTTTTTCTAGAATATCAAGCCAATATATATATAAATATATATTTAAACTGAGAGATAAATCGTGAGAAATATTGTTTTGCCTTTCTGTTTTTTTAATTCTAGAACGGCTAAGATAATAACAAAAGGCTCATAGTAGTTAAGTTAGAAAGCCTATTTTTAGAACGATGCAACGACACTAGACAACAACAACTCATTTTAGAGAATACTTTGTTTCCGAAAAACCATTCTGCAGGTACAAACATTTGTTAAACAAAATCATTTCAATCCCGAATCTTAAACTTTTCCAAACCCTGAATTTCACCCGCAAAATCGGTGAAAACCTATAAGTTTGATATAATACTAAGAAAACAAACAAGCTGGCGAAATCGGATTACACGGGGCGCTTTCCACAAAACAAGAATAGGAACCCTCGAGACGAAAAGCTCTTGGCAATACTTCAATCGATTTCCAACCTTAGGTTAGTGGCATAGTGGCGATTTACACGCTATGTTTGTATTGGTCGAAGATTTTCGAGAATGCCTGTTGAGTTCCTTCATACTGTAACTTCTACAGCGTCAATTTATGTCTGATAGGTTATTTGATGACACGTAATCCCTAGAGAAAACAACATGTAGAATAGATTTATCATGCCTTGATTGACTAAAAGTGTTATTTTGTTTGACTTGAGTACTTTAGCATAAAATATTTTACTTAATATTCAACGAAAAAGTTTAATAGAGTTTACATCGACTCTTTAATACGTATCAGTATTTCATTTGTTTTATTGCCTGACTACCAAAAATCAATGACGATGTGTGTGAAAAACGTCCACCAATATTATTACTTATTATTTATATTTTATTTATTATTTATATTTATTATATAAAGGAACTTTCTCTCTGCCTATAGTTTGTTAATAGCTGATAATTTAAATCGCTGACTGAATTATGAGGACATAGGCTAAACACTAAAAGCTAGTATAATTATAAAATAGAAAACTAGTTTTCAAAGTGTGTTCATGAGTGTTTATTCATGTGGGATTGAGTCAGACTCTGAGTCAATCCCACATGAATATTTAGTTGAATAGCCAACGTGGGTATTGAGGTGTTTGATTCCGTCATTGAATAGGTAACACCGGGTGTCTATTGTCTGATGAACAATACTGTTCGACCGTGACTATAATGTATTAGATGGAAATTAATACATTCTCTAGTTAGGCCCGCAGTTTTACCCGCTATTTCGTAGTTTTAATATTAAAAATGTGTCAAGATGTAGATTCCATTGTGACTGAACTAATTTGGACAGCTCTAAAATTATTGTCATTATTTTCCCATTCAATAAAAAAATGAAAAAGAGATATAGATAATTTTAGTCCTATTTTAGTTTAATTTTTTTTTAATGATTGATAGGCTAGACACTTGAACTCACACGATGTTATGTGTCGGTGTCGAGGATGGTATACACACCTATATTTATTGCAATACTCGGTAACTAAATAGATACACAATTTTCATCGGAATGAATACAGGAATAAATACAAATGCATTATTATAGCAACTTTTAAATGGCATGGTCAATAAAAAGCAGCTGTAAAGGAAAGGCAATGGTTTTCTACCATAAAACCCGTTGAGCCCGTTGTAATTTGTCTGAATTATGGGATATAATAATGATCCCAAAATATTCTGATACTAGCTGCGCCCCGCGCTTTCACCCGCTATTCTACAGAAACCGAATATTTTTCCGGGATAAAAACTAGCCTAGGTGTTAATCCAAGGTATACGCTACCTCCATACCACAATTCGTTCCGCCGTTACGGAGTTGACCGGAAACAAACACACTTACATACAAAAATTTTCATTTATAATATTAGTGTGATTATACTTACATTCTTATAAATGACAGTCCCATATTCAGTCGCTGAATATATCCGAACACTCCCACTACAAAGCGACCCGCAAAACATCTCACACTCACCTGCACTAATAAATTATAAGATAACGTGACATTTCACGCTCCCGAACGCTGCGCTTATCGCAGCCAGTTCGCACTTTAACAGAATGTGTATTTATGACCATTTTTCGGCTGTGAACGCGGCAAATGACAAAGGGCTGCAACGAGATACGGCGGTAATAAAGGGTCGATGTGGCGCGATTATAGACTGTTAATGTTTCAAAACTGGATGAGTACAATGTGCGAACGGTTCAACAACGATTTGAGTGTGGGTATAACCGTACGTATAGCTTCAACGGGACGCGACATGCAGGAAATTATAGCACGAGCGCAGTTTGACAGCGGGGTTGAATACAAATGTACCCAAAAAAATCTGTTTCTTTCTAAAACCCAAATGAATCTCAGAATTAGAGTTTCAGGTAGGCATCTCGAGCGATTGCAAACATTATTTGGACTCAGAAAGTCTTCAACGCCAGAGTTGTCTAGTGCGTCGGTAAGAGCCGGGAACTGCTGCGGACCGTAAGAAAAATAAAGTTGGGTACTTTGGCCACCTCCTGAGACATGATATGCCAGAATAACCTGCTAATAGTGACGGAAAAAGTTGAAGGTATACGCGATGGAATAAGGAAAAATACTTGGTTACGCGTCATCCGAGAATAAATAAATAAATATTGTTAGACGTTTTTCACACAGCGTCATCTAGCCCCAAGCTAAGCAAGCTTGTACTATAGGAAAGAAGTAGTCAAAGAATGGACCAGCAAAGCCACTTTCTAAGAGCTATTCAGCTTCGCACAGGTCAGAGACATACTGGGTTCAACCTCCAGTAGTAGAAAGACGCCTTAAGGAGATCATTTCCTAGATCTATTTTCTTCATTTTTTATTAGCCTTTGACTAGCCTTGTGGCTCAGTGGGAGGATTTTCACCTTCTGAGCTGTAGGTTGTGGGTTCGATTCCCACCCAGGACAAACATTTGTGTGATCAAAATGGATGTTTATTCTTTGTCTAGGTGTTTCTATGTCTTCTATATACGTATTTACAACAAAATAAAACTAAGTGTTTATGTATTACATCTGTTATCTGATTCCCATAGTAGAAGCTTGCCTAATTTGGGGCTAGATGACAATATATGTGACAAACGTCCACCAATATTTGTTACGGACGTTCCCTAAGATATTAGACGTTAAATCTCTTTAAGACCAGTAATTTTGCTAGAAAAATTGCTCTTCAAAGCGTAACCCGATGAATAACTTGCTGAGTTTGGTAAGTAAAAAAATATTTGATGAACTTTGATCGAGGGATTCTACCAAGTGGAAGAGTATCTTACATTTCCTTAACTTTCAAAATTTCATATTATACATCGGGCTTGCTGTCCTGTCTTTGGCCTTGGCGGTTTGACATTCATATAGCGGTATAAATGCGAATGCATTATTTTGGTTGAGTCGTCGTAGGATAGGTACTGTCTCACGCTTTTCATCATCTCCAAGTAAAGTCCCAAGTAAACTACAGTCTGGTTAAAGGGCAATGAACTATTATGGACAAGCGTGACTCTTACCATCAGGCAAGCAACATGCTCGTTTCGTCACTCATTTACATTTTAAAAAAGCGACTGTAGTACTGTAGTACTAGTTTCAATATGTCGGAATAGCGCTAACCGTCACAAAAACTTCAATCAAAAAAACTAAATCAAATGTTTTTTGGGAATATTTCTCGCCATCATCATTATCATCAGCCAGAAGACGTCCACTGCTAAACATAGGCCTCTCCCTCAAAGCGCCACACCGACCGACAGCGTGCCGCTTGCATCCACCGGATGCCCACGACATATAGGCGATATTTCTCGCCAATTAGCATTAATTGGAAAGTAAGTAGCTATTCAACACTTTACTTTGAGATGATGAAAGACTAAGCTCTACGAACTCGTAAGTAATTTTATCATAATTATTCCGTCATTGGTCTAATATGATATTTATATTTGTAAGTATATGTATTTAACCAAGAATCACACGGCATACTTCGTGTCCTCATCGTTTGACCCTGTCTGACATGCGGTGAGACAAGGGTTCAGTAGATACGAAGCACGGTACAGATATGTGTGAAATATGCAGGTATGCCTAAAACCAGCTGGGAAAACCATGTAACAGACGAACCGACGAACCACGTAGGGTTCCGTAGCATTTTTTTTGTTTGTTTTTGTTATAAAGCAACTCACGCATGATTAATAAAAAGCGATAGCTTATTTTGCTGGACATTGCCTATTAAAAGGACCAAATAGATACATTTTCGTACTATATAATAGAAAAAAAGCCGTACAAAAACTTCGGAAAGAAGATAAACAACATACTGGTATATCTATATAGAACGTGTCGCGCGTGTCTCGCTTAGCATTCCTTGATAAAGGTCACCGAATGTGATCGAAACTATAGGCGGAATAACCGATTCAATTTAACGTGAGTATTCCCGTTTTATTAAAGCAAAATGTATCTAAACCACGTCAGTTTTCATAGTATTAATAGTACTTATGAAATTTTAATAGTACAACGAATAAAACTGCTATTCATTATGGTTATAATTCCGATGCCAGCTGCACATTCTCAGCGAGCTACACAAATCATTCATAGGAATTATAACTTTAATCCACGGAATACCTACTCTAACTAGCGGGCTTCAATTTACATATATTACGTACTTATCCACTAAAGTATTCTAAGCTAAATGCTTGGAATTAACTTAAATGCAGGCATTTTTAAGGCTAGAGTGAAGCTTCTAGTGCGACGTGCTCTATCCTTGGCCATACTATCGCTTACTATCAGGCGAGTTGGTAGACAAACAGTGTATTTATTTTTTTACTGTTTGTTATAGTGTTTTGGGTGCTGTGTTGTACTCGTGGCTTGGATCATGTTAGATCATAGAGTCGAGAAAAACTTTTAAAATGTTAAATACCATATATGGTCGGTGACCTCATAAAATAAATGATAAAAAAGCACAAGATACAACAGTTGTGCTTAAGGTGCAGGTGCTTTAATTTAATCAATATTAAAAGAAAACGACCCAACATGTTTCTTAACATAAAGTCATTGAAACAACATATTCGGTCGCTACGCCAATAAACTTGGTTAGTACTTACCTAAAAGATAGCGTAGTTAGCGGCCGATACGACTTATGGCTGTTTGCATCAGCCATCGGTGTCCCCCAGAAGTCATCTAAAAGCAGCTGCTTCAGCGAATTAGACCCTACTACGTCTCCATTCGTCACCACAGCTGGTATGTCGTCATGTACGAAGTCACCATTCAAACTATTTACGTAACTGAGCACAGCGGTGGCTGTCACCATGACGTAGATGGCTAGGTCACTGTTGCACATGTTTTTAGGACTGTTTTCCTCTCGTACCGCAGTCAAACGGCGTTTCATTTTCGGCGATGTTCGGTGGCACTTAATTGTCACATTTCTGCATCTGCACATTTGAGATTGGCTGCCTGAAACAAAAGAAAATAGCTTTAGCGGCCTTGATGGATGAGTTTTTGGCAACGACTCGAAACAAACTTATTAATAATTCACCAACCCAATTTCACTTGAAAGCAAATTTGAACAAATGAACGCAGTCTTACATTTCTTTTTCATATATATTATCAAACATACGTTTCCATTTATCGAAATGATACAAAAAGGTCACGATTCTTTTGCGATTTGTATTCAATTTCTGGCTACCGAGCTTTCCGTATCGCCAAATAATAACGCTGAAATTCAGAAATGTGATTCCGGGAACGTTTCGCGTGACCGCACAAAAAGGACAAATAATATAAATGAAATATCTATTGTCTGCGGACCACATACCGTGAGGTACGGACCAGACGGTACGCTTATCTATGACATAAAATGTTTGATCTCAACAATTTGGCTTTGTCTTATTTATATTTGCAAATTCAACCACAAAATATATTTCAGTTCAATAGATGTAAGGAAAGTCTATTAGGGCTCGTGCAGTGTCGACTTCATTACGATGATTTTTACCCGACTACGAAAAAGGAAGGTTATGATTAGGTTCAATCGTTGACGCTGCACGACCGTGGATGCAATTGCGTGACGGTACAATTCGCAATCACGCAGAAAAATTGGGCAAATCAAAATTAAGTAATTAGGAAATTGTCTCTGAAAAGTGTACCTAAACTTAGTATTTTATGCGGTCTGATAGCTCCAAAACTATAATGACCATAAACCTAAAACCAGAGAGTAGACAAAAGAGGATTTTTTGGCAAAGCCAACCACGCACAAGAAAATCAAAAAAACCCGATTGCAAAATGGATATATAGCCACTCGGGATAATGCACGGATTCTAACGATACCAGCACTCATAACCAAATCAATCAAGGCGTTCAGGAGTTATTTATGTTTATAATTAATAAACCCCCATACATACATAAACCCTAAAAACATAACACTCTTTTTTAGATATAGGCTGCTACCTTTTTACAAAGGAATCATCTCTGTACTAGATGTCTCGCGGACCGCAAATAATACGACCAAAATTCCATTCGTCAGTTCTCGCTAATCTAAATAACTATTTTTCAATATAGCCGGGATACCGCTGCGTTATGAATTTTCGTTGAGCCTAGTCGGTTGTACGTGCCTGTAATATTTGAAGGTCTTTATGTTGACAATGGAAAGTCTAAAATTGCATTTTTGCGCTATTTGCGTTTCTCATCTGTTAGTAAATTGCGTGTCGCTCTCGCGTAATGAGGGATCTATATCACCACATGATATATTTGAGTAATGTATTTTGAATACCAAAAAAAAAATACACTAGCGTATGTTGATGACTTAATATTGAAATTAGTGGTTGAAATCTTACTTAGCCTCGTCTGATTGGCTGTTTTTATAACACGCACCCATAAGAAGAAGGGTAGTTAATATTTTTGGGGTATATGTTTGTATGTGAGTATGCGAGTATATAGTAGTAGTTACATATATGTGTGTGTATTCCTATGCATTTCCCTGTAATTAATATTTAGGATACAGGAAAAATAAAAAATACGTTTGTTGTATGGGATGCAAAATTATTTTTTATTGTAACACCTAACGTAGGTATTTCATAGTATTTTTTTATTTTTAACACACAAATAACATCCAATAGAATTAGCATTGCTATTCAACAAGGTCACGTCACTAGCCTTTTGGGTACCCTGCCTACGGATAGTGACCCGAGCTCTGTTGTTTATCTGTAATTAAATTATAATAATTTAGGTTGTAATTTTATCTCTTTTATTTAAGTTTAGATTGTATTACGGATAAATAAAATGAGTACATCCAATACTGTATTATTAAAATTTGTCATTCAAACATCTGCCTGACTGGGAATCGAAGCGAAAAGCTCCTGCACGCAAGGCAGATGAAAATTAACTATATCATGCCGGTCGTCGGTTACACTGATCACGCCGATCAAATGATATTACTCTAGTAAACTATCAAAACTTCTAGTTTCTATTTTGTTCGGTCACGTTATGAATTTCGTCGGCCTACTCAGAGCTACGTGCCTGTAATATAATATCGAATAACTGCGGTGCCGCGTGCCGGGACGATTTGTGGGTTTCCTTCAGTGCGGTACATTTACTGAGGTTTCCTGAGATATTTGCTATTTCGAATAAGGTTTGAGAGAATCTTAATTGTTGACCATACACGTTTAGTTGTAGCGAGTCTGTGTTATTAGCAGGTTCCGGATTTGCGGCCAGATCACAAATCACACTAAATTCCGTATTACGACTTCGTTGTTCCGACTGCTCACCAACGCGGTTTGCAGGGACTGCGACCAAGCGTTTTATTTGGCTATTTTAAAGATACGCCAGCTCGCATGCAATCAACCAATGAGAGTACAGTTTTATAGGTGTATATGCTGCGCCCATGGTTTCACACGCTAACCTACAGAAACCGAATATTTTTCCAGGATAAAAAGAATATGTGTTAATTCAGGGTATAAGCTATCTCTTTACCACATATCATTCAAATCTGTTCAGCCGTTGCCGAGTTGAACAGGAACAAACACACTTACATACTTTTATACTTACTTACTTACATACTACCTACACACAAACGTTCGCATTTATAATATTAGTGTGGTTTCGACCGACGCGTGGTGCGCTTCGATCGTCCTGAGTGCTGAATCTAGGATGACTTGTGGGCCGGGCAGATGTTAATATGATGAATTTTAATATCTGCTCTGGTCTGGGTGTAAGTTGGATGTATCTTTATTTTCCATGGCACATTGAATCCTATTAGAGAGCTACGCGTCTGAAACATTATATACTTATTTATTTATATTGATGTAGATTGAGAACGACACTTTACCGCGTAAATATTTAAATAAATGTGTTTGTCCGGCGATTGCTGAGTCTTGCTTCTAACGAGACAGCTTGATGTTATGTCAACGACATGTGCACAAAAATGTACTGATATACACCCACCATAACCGCCTACATTACTCAACTATGGACATTACCACAAGGGTTTAGAGTGTATAATAGCGCGATGATAATAAATGTTCCTTGTAAACATCGTTATAGCCGATGGTACATGTGAATGTGCAAATAGATCGTTTGTAGTAGGTACTACTTTTTTGAAGAAATGTTTTTGATCCTCGGGTTAAGAAATGTTCGGGATGTGTTTTGTGGTTACGTTTTAATCTATATACCATGAGTACAATAAGTAGTAGTATCACACCTTTGCCAGTTATTCAACCGCCAAGCAGTAGTGCGCAAGCATTACTGTGTTCCGGATTAAATGGCAATGTTTCCAGCGTAAAAACTGGGCATACAGAGATTTAACATCTAACATCTCAGGGTGACGAGCGCAGTGCATTGCCGCGCATAGTTTTGAAATAGAATGAGATATATTGAACTTCAAAGTTCACTATTCTGGGTGGCACTGAACTGTTATGGGCAAGCGTGACGCTTAACATCAGGTGAGCGACTTGCTCGTCTCGTCGCCGAGTAACATAAAATAAAAATGCTAGAATTATGATCTTCAACTTTGATCATTCTGCATTCAATATTTAATATCTCACTCATAAATATTTATTACTTACTCTTTAAGACTGAATATTAGAGATAATTTTCTTTACAAAATTTACTTATATTGGTGGACGTTTTTCACACACAGCGCCATCTAGCCCCAAACTAAGCAAGCTTGTACTATGGGAACCAGAATTTATTTTATTAGTATTTTTTTTCTTTTTGCTTGATATACATACATAGAGTACCAAACACACAGACAAAGAACAAACATCCCATATTCATCACACAAATGTTTATCCTGGATGGGAATCGAACCCACAACCTACAGCAGAGAAGGCGGAAAACCTCCCGCTGAGCCACAAGGCTAGTGATTAAATTATATAATCAATTTTATATTTAGGACAGGTTGGTATTTATTGTAGTTAACAGACTATAGACAATGGTTTATCTGCAACAAATATAAAAGATAATACAAACAAAACTTATAAGATAAATAAAAACTACAATAAAAAATAAACAATCACCTATTAAGTTTTATTTTCGTCACAACGGCCCCGCCTGTATGATGCCGGCTGTGAACAACCAGCGCTGGCCTTCCGTTGCAATAAGCTTACTCCATTTGTTGCTTATTCCGAGAATTTCATTGATATATTCACTTAATTTGTAGAATAGATTCCTTTCAAAGAAATATCATCAGCAATAAGCCGTCCACTGCTGAACATAGGCCTCCCCCTTAGAGCGCCACAACGACCGACAACGTGCAACTTGCAGCCACTGGTTGCCCGCGACTTTCACAATGTGACGACATTGTGAAAGTTGCGGTCATTGTGGTAGTCCACCTAGTGGGAGACCTGCCTACGCTTCGTCTTCCGGTTCGTGGTCGCCACTCAAGAACCTTTCTACCCCATAGGTTATCGGTTAAAGAAATACTTAAGAACCTTTTACTATGAAAACCGACGTAGTTTTGACACATTCTGTTTTTAATCAAACAGGAATTGAATTGAATTGAATCACGTTAAATTGAGTCGATTATTCCGACTATAGATACGATCACATTTGGTGACCTTTATCAAGGAATGCTATAAGCGTGACACGTGCGCGACCTCGTTTTGCCTTGCACAGGCACACGCACTTAAGAACATGTTTAAATTTGATATGATTATGTTTGTTTATAGAGGTCCTAATATAGGTCATTTTGGCAGAATTCTATCCATACCTCGGAATTCTGAAACGTTTGTTAACTTTGACAACAGATTAAGTCTATTGTTGTCTTTGTCATTTGCTTATTGCCTGACAAAGGCATTAGAATTAATCTGTTGTCAAAAAACGTTAAGAAGCGTTTTGTGAATCAAAGCCAGCAACTTCGTAATTCGGACCGTAATCATGTACCTGTAAATGTACCGAATTTATGGTCTGCTGTGTGCTTAAGCATGTTTATTAGGGTCATAAAATTAATGAACCTCCTCGGCGAAGAGGCAGCGAGTAATCATGCGTGACGTCATGGCTTACGTTATAAATGATATTTAATCTCTGTAATGTAGTAAAATTCGAGGTAATAGACTAGGTGGTTATTTTGAAGGTTGATTGGTTGGTTTTTGGTGCAAATTTGTATCTTACGTCATTATACCATAGAGATAAATAATGAGAGTAAAACTAATTTTCATGTCCAAAATCGACAACTTACTCCAATTAATTTTCAATCTTATACAAAGTAAAGTTGATAAAAAATGATCTGCAACGTGACACAACATCGTTTCATTTAAAGACATATAATACTATAATCGCTTCGAACCAAATCCCTTAAGGTTGGCGTAAAGGTACGTAATCTCTATCTCCAAAGCCAATCAATTTAAATTACCGAGATCAACGTAAGGTCACGTCTAGGGATTTCTTTTCGTTTTGAAATCGAAAAAGAAAATCCAGTAAAATATTTTTCATTATTATTTTTCATCAATAAATGTGATATACTAAAATCGAATTATATTTTGAAGTATTAGCACAATATTGATTTTGCCACTAAGTAATATCGCTAAAAGAAAAAGATTGCAAAAAGTAGTCTATGACACACCGGAGACAAAGAGGAATCCAACGACACCTCGTCTGTCAAAATCATTCAAGCCGTAAACGGATTGATTGAATGATGATTTTGACATTAGCCTAAAGTCTAAAGGACATCACATAGCAAAACACAAAGATATTGACATACATCAAAATAATATAACGCTCCTTCTTGCGCAGTCGGAAAATAAAAAGTAAAGTTATAGCACGTTTTAATAGCAAGTCTACGGCGTAGACTGTCTACGATACTGCTACATTATTCCTTCAAGCTACGAAAGTTTGTAGACGATCTACGCAATTAGCAATCCAACTACCATTTTCGTTTATAACTCTTTTACACTTGGGGACGGAAAACTCTCGGAAAATATCCCTTATTTTAAAATAAGGACGATAATAAGCCGTCAAAATGTTAAGATTTATCACCTGATAGTATAATAGTTTATAATATATATAGCCGTAGCCACCTTATATAACAGCAGCACGCTCGCCTCACATTCGTGGAGTAGTGGACTTAAACCCTGGTGGGCCATTGAATTCTTTGGTACTTACGTACGGATATACCATTGACTTTTTGTTGCAGGAGAACAACGGGAAGAAACCTGCATATTTCCGGAGAAGAAATTCGATGTTGTATGGTTTGGTGGAATTCACCAACTCCCACTGATCCAGCGTGGTGGATATGGCCTAATCACCCTTCGAGGGTAGGCCGATATCTCAGCAGTGGGATGGCAACTTGGCAACCATATAAAAAGGTCTATTGACATTACAGATAAAATCAAAACTTGAGAAACAAATTGTTTCAATTCTATTTTGCAAAAAGGTACTCAATTTCGTAAATCCGATTATTTCTTTGTTAAATTCGTATGAATCAGGCACAGAAATATCAAGTCCAATCCATTACTACTCAATATTATATTCCCCGAGGGGACCAATTCCAATAGTTGTACTGTACTGTAATTGTCTATTGAAATGTAGTATAGCGCCTAATGTAATAGTTTAGTAGATATTTTTATTTACTGACCAAATTATCTAAATAGTTGGCCAAATGGTGGAACTAAAAATGTTCTACAAGTGCTGTCAGTTTTGTACAGAAAATCCGATGGTGGCTCTCTCATTCAGCTGCAGATAAGATGGTCACCTTGTAAATCCTTCGACAGGAAATTAGACTAATGACGGGTGTATTACTTTGTGGCGTGAGAGTGTCAAATTCTAAACAAGTTAGTTGTAGAGCTTCCCATTCAATAGAATAATATTCGACTTGCAGAAACATTCTTCAAATGTGTAATTATTTTTTAGATTTGTGCTAATTTAGGTATGTTTTTTTGTAGAGTCTGCCTGGGGAAGTAACACACCTTTGCCAGTTATTCAGCCGCCAAGAAATAGTGTGCAAACATTACTGCGTTCCGGATTGAAGCAATGTTTTCAGCAAAGTTACTGGGTACAAAAGAGAAGCATCTAATACCTCAGGGCGACGAATGCCTGCAGTACAATGCCAATGTACACTGAAATGTTATGGTCAAGCGCGAAAATCGTGATGCTAACCGTTGAGCAACTCGGTACCGGCCCGAAGGCTCCGGGTCGGCCGGTGGTGATGTAAGTGCTTAACATGAGGCGAGCGACTGTCAACACTTCATTAAAAATAGCATTTATTCCTAAGCAAACCCAACGTAGCATACCAGATGACCAGATCACACCATAAGGTTCCTTTTTACCAATATAGTACGGAATCCTAAAACATATTATAACACAAGCTGCTACAAAAATTTAACAAAATAGCATATTATGTTATATAAAATACAGAACACCAGCAAGTTACTACCCTAAAATATGTAATACATCATCATAAACATTGTCCAGCCAAAATGGTATCGTATGAAGACCGTACTGTATTAAAGGAAGGCGTGAGGAATGTCACAGATAAGGAAAAGAACAGATTGTACCTAAAGCTGTGAGAGAATTTTGAATTATACACAACATTGGCGACCAATACTAAAAGAATAAAACTTCTTATTTCAAGTCATAATTCTTTTAAAAAGCTAGCTGTCACTAAATTTGTTTGTAATTGATTCAAAATTCTGTTTAATTTTCTGTTTTTTTTTTTCTGTTTATACACAACATTGGCTACCAATACTAAAATATTAAAACTTCGGTGGTTGCAAGTGGCACGTTTGTCGGTCGGTGTGGCGCTCTAAGGGGGAGGCCTATGTTCACCAGTGCACGTCTTATTGCTGATGAGGATGATGATGAAAACCACTTATTTCAAGAAATATTTCCTTAAAAAATTAATTAATTTAAATTTCTCCTAAAAATTTAATATATGATTCAAAATTCGGGTTGGTTACGTGTTATAAGTAAAGTTAAAGTATCTGTGTTAAGATAAAGATCTCTCTCTGTATTATTCTGTGTGCATAGTGGAGCTATTATAGGCACTGGACAGGGTTTTGCTACATTTAAAGCAGCGGCTAATGTGATTAAATGAATGTATTTAGCGATAAGGCAGCACTTTATTTGGGCCGACAGTTTACGAGAGAGGTTTATTTGAATTTTGGGATGCTTGCGGCGCGTAGTTCGGATGCATTACGTATTTAGTATCTTTTTAGTAGGGTTCTGCTTTAGTACGTATTACTTACTGAGTGGTGTTAAATCTGTGACAAAAAGTAACAAAGTTGGATTTGGTCTTAGCTGTAAATCGAAAATGTGTCCTTTCGGGTTCAGTTTATGTTTTTTTTGTGAGCTATCTATTTTAAAATTAAGTAGTAGATAGTGGAAAATTGTAAAATTCTGTTAAACTTGCATGAAGTTGAAAAGTCTACAATTGATCCAAATTAATAATTAACGATTGTTTTGTAATGTTGTTATTCTGAATTAAGATGTAAAATGAATGAATATTAGTCTTGATTTTAAAATGTGTTTTATACTATTAAATTTACATATTTACAAAAAAACTATAATAACTCATGCTATCAAACAAATGTATGTTTAAATTTAATAAAATAAGGAAAAGCCTTCAAAACTTTTGAACGCTGAACCAATTTTCTGATCTTAAAACTTCCGCGATGAAACTTACTTTCGTCTACAATTCTGACGACATCGAAGATGATGCCATCAGTCGATTCACGCGTCGAGCGTCGGCTACGTTGCCGAAGACCAGTACAACCTACAGATGGCCATCAAAGATAGAAATAAGGATTGTGTATACCTCGAGCATTCATGGTAACCATCGAAGGCACCTTCTTGCGGCGGCGCCATGTGTCGGGTCGGTCTCTTCCCTATTAGGTATATCCCTATACGGTTGAAGAGAGCGATGGCTGACACATATGTCATACTTGTGACCGGTTGCTGCTTGCGGGTCGCTGGTCTACTCGCTGTATACACACAAACTAGTAATAACATAACTAAATTGTTTTAACCTTAGATTAAGAAGTAACAAAATTTCCTATCGTATTGTGTATAGTTAAATTAGTTTGAGTAAACAAAATTATAAAGTTACTGAAAAAACTTGGTTTCAAATAAAAACGGCATGTATAATCAGTTCATACGTTTGATTACTACAACGCCACATGTTGATATAGGCTTACTTATAACACCCCTTCTTTAGTTGGGAGTGAAAAAGCTACAAAAAGACAAACAATGACATCAGATAATATAATGAGTCTAAAGGCCAAAGAGTTGGCTGTAAATTGTACGAACACAACGGGTCAAATGAACAGCGGAAACTCATTTACAGCGGCTAATCAGCTTACTGCTACTTAATTTGCATCTAGTGATTGCTAACAGAACAGCCTTTGTCGGCAGTTGTGTTTGCTTTACAAAATGATTCAACTGGAGTAAAGTTCAATTCTACTCCTAAGCGTGGGGATCATAGCAGACCCCCAATAAGGAAAACGCCTTAACAGTGAACGACTTCTGAAAACGTGAACGACTAACGATGACTTTTTTCCAGCTTAATTTAAAACGTAGATAAATCTTATAACTAACAATAAACCACAGTTACAGTAGCTTTAACATAAAGATATGCTTATGATTTACGCGATAAAGAATTCCCATTCCATGCGAATTTCACGAAGTTGGCTTAACACGGCTACGTTACGAGTTTGAACGAAGATACAGAATAACTTCCCGTAGGGAGATTAATAAATAAGCGTTTCATACTTATTTTTCAGCACTGGTTTGGACAAGTTTATAAATATAGAGTTAACTGTGATCTGTAAACTGTGCCGTGGAGATAATTATATTGTCACATGCTTGGGCTCAACTCGTCACTCTGTAACTTATTTTATATTACTTTGTATATAGACGAGCACGTTGCAAGTGAGCGTAGTGGGACAATACTCTGTCACTCCATCCTTAATCTAGAACCCCCTTATTAATAAACGCAGATAAGCCATGGAGCAGTTTTGTTTTAATAAAACGGGAATACTCACGTTAATTTGAGTCGGTTATTCCGACTATAGTTTCGATCACATTCGTTGACCTTTACAAAAGAAAGGCTAAGCGAGACACGCGCGCGACCTCATCTTGCCTTGCACTGAGTGCAAGGCAAAACGAGGCCGAATGTGATCGAAACTATAGTCGGAATAACCGACTCAATTTAACGTGAGTATTCCCGTTTTATTAAAACAAAATGTATCAAAACCACGTCAGTTTTCATGGAGCAGTTACTCATTCTTCCGTCTTTTTCTATCGATTTCTAATTTCGAAAAGAGCGAATAGGACTAAATACGTGGTGAGTATTCCAAGGGCACCCCACGTTTATTAATACGGGTGGTAGGGTTCGATATGTAGCCCGTTCTTGCTTGAGTGTGTGGGTGTATGTGACGACGTGATTGTAAAGAGGGATATTAGATACATATTAGTTTGTCGATAATCCTATCTAACTACTTGAAGATATGAAGGATAACCCCTGTATAGTCATTCGTTATACTGTATAGCAATAGTAGTGAGTAGTACTGGGATTTTATTAATTAATAACTTTATTATTCGTCGGAAATCCGACGAAGAACTAAAAGTTCGGGATGTCGGAACCGCAATAATGAATTTAAAGTCGAGCTGGGAGGATGCATCGTTAGGCAAAGTGATGACAGGTGGGGTAAGGTTGTGACAGAGTGGTGGCCGAGGCGAGATAAACAGAGCGTTGGTCGTCCGCCTGCGAGATGGGTCAGCGATATTTAAAAATTTTAAAGTCAAACTTGGACACGATTAACACAGTACCGACGCAAATGGCGCATCAAGAGAGGGAGGCCTATCCAGTAGTGGGATAAAGGAAACTGTGGATGGTGATGATGGCTTTATTATTATAGAAAAAGTACCTGTTAACGGCTATTTGTGAAAAGGCTTTGTGTAACTCTACACCGATTCTCACTACTCATCACTCTATAGAATCTCATCAGTCTATACATCTCAAACCAGGGCTCCCCGTGAACCCAGACTCGTTTGAGGTCTGGTGCTTCTCGGAGACGCCTCATACACTATTACGCTGCACTACTAAACTTATATTTTGGATTTGTTATATAGTCATATCTTATCTAGTTTATTTTGCTTGTGCAATCTCTATTGCTTTACATTTACTGTACTATCTCCTGGTAACTTCGCACTCGAGCCCCAAGATACAAGCCCAGTTCTTAGTTTGGGGCTCACCGATAACTGTTGTAGATATAGTACGTCTCTTGCGATTTTGTTACATTTTGCAAGCTATTTTAAGTTTTTTTTTTGTAATTCAAAGTAAGGATAATTACCGCAGCACAGTTGTATTACTAATTAAGTTTCGAGTACATAACGTCTCCTACGTATTTCTTGTAATGAAATCCTTCACAGCACTTTGCAACGTTATTCCAATACAGAGGTTTTAGACATGAAGACACCTCGATTTGTTTTTGATGAATATCACCCTCATGTATGTGATACGCAAAACCTACGTTATGATTAGGCTGTATAAATTTATGAAGCAAATATTCCCGTTTCGCAATAGAGACGAATGAGTATAATAGAACAAAAAAAAAAAATATTACAGATGAAACTTTTACTTGAAAGCCTGTGAAAAACTATTAGCTGTATTTTTATTATATTATTCGGCTGTATAAATACATATTTATCGGCCATAATTAAAATTGGATGTCAAGTCACTTAGACAAAAAACTTTATTCATTCCGATACGTAATTTATTATGCTTGCTACGTTCGTATTTTGCACAAAATGAGGATTCAGCTAATTTAATTGAGATCATTTTAATAGAGTAATGTGTAGAAAAGATTTCTTTAAAAACTGCGCTAGTATCTCTAAATTTGCTATGGTTGCAAGAAGCAATCTAAGAATAATATTATATTATTTATATAATATTGCAAGAATCCGTTCAGCCGTTAGGAGTCGACTGGGAACAAACAAACTTACATACTTACACACTTACGCACAAACTTTCGCATGTATAACATTAGTAGTGTGATTAGGACAGACCGAAAGGCAGTGCTTATGCGCAACGCATAAGCACTGTCATTCAGCATGGTGATGCCGCCTGCAAGCTGGTTATGCTGCCAACTGGTACATGCTTGAACATTTGAATTATCTTTAGACTTTCAATGTAGTTTTTATCTGACTTCCAAAAAAATAAGGAGGTTCTGAAGTCGACTGTTTGTTTTTTATGTAGTAAGCAAATTAGTTCAGGTAGTTGCAGTTTATGTGTATGTTGTTTAAATAATAAAGGCACTTGCCTGTTAAAAGAAAGACTGTGAGGTATTAAAACCTCGACTCTACGTCGACTCTACGTCAATTCGCCATTACAATAAGAGCTAAGCACGAGCTTCGACCAAAGTAAAATGAATGGACGGGCGCAAGTAAGGGAGTTTTGAAGACTTAGAAAAGAGCGCCGGCGCTCACCCTGCTTCAGTCGCTCTCAGTCGGTGAAAAGTGCGAGACGTACGTTCGTCAATATAGGCGATCCAAATATCCGCAAAAATATGTCTTGATATTATATTCGCTATCTCTTTTTTGTGACATATGTACTATACATACTTTTAATTACGTATTGTAAGTTCGATTGTTTTGACTTGTTATTTTTAAGGAAGTGGTCTAGTTAGGGCGCGGCCATTCATGTTACTTTGGTCGAAGAGCGAGAGCTATTATTTTACATCTACCTACACGTCTATTAAAGTAATCCTCGATTTTACCAACGGCCAAACACGCCATTAGAGCTTTTAGGCTGTCAACAGTCGCAGTTTGCGACCAAAACGTCGAACGTTAATACCCGAGATTGCTAAGCCACTTAGCAAGGACTGTAAACAGCAATGGTTTTAGTTCCGCAGCACATTCCAGTGCTTTTAACGCAGATTTGAAAGCTTAATTGCAGCCAGAGTGACTGGCGGTTACATTCTAGTGTAGTTTTGATTTTATGTGTGTTTCATTTAGTATTTCATAGATCATATATTTTTTTCATATTAATATGCGACAGACATGCCTACAGATAGACATTATAAAAGTCAAACTAACACTCGTAACATCCCTTGCTTTTCGATGTCGGTACTAAAACACACAGGTTCAATAACCCTTAACTGAATAAAAACTTGGGAAGTAACCCTACCATGACTTGCACCTCGGACCCCGGGCAGGAAACCATTTACGTCGAGGAACGTAGTCGTTTATCGAGATACATAAAAAGACGTTAGTCGGTATCATCCATGTTGCAGGGAATAGATAGGGGCCGAGCTTACATATTGATAGAGAAAGTATTACTGAATATGATGTTATACGTTGCCCAGAATGCCTTTTTTTGCGATAGGGAAATATTCACAAGATACCCGACTGCTATGGGATGTAGCCGGGTTATGTGGGATTACCCACTAAAACCCCTCCGCGGGCCTTCCTTGGTGCTTGAGCGAGGGTTCCGGGATCTCCAACGGAACGCACCAGAGCCCTCAGCACCACGCTTCAGCTCCTCCCGGGACAGCTAGCAGCTGTCGTGAGACACCTAAGCCTACGACAGCGTCCGCCACTCGACGCTGTCGTCCTCCCCGGGCTCGTTTCGGTAGATGATGCTTAGAGCCCCACCTCTAACCACCTACCCAGAGTGCCGAGTGCGAGTTTTTCCAAATGCGTTTACTTACTCGATGACGTTTACGATAGCTATGATTTGTATGAAGTAAGAGCAGTGCCATCTAGGTGACGCTAGTCGGTATCTAGCGGCACTCTGTTCTAGAATGGTGCATATATATGAACAGCGAGGGTTCTCGTTCTAGAACAAACACATGAAAGAGATTTGAGAGCCAGTTTCCATTTCATGCTAGATGTGTTTATCATCTTTGACCACACCGTCTCGTAACGTCAAGTGAGTAATGGTCAACGCCTAGTGTGTCAGCTAAAAAAAATACTATCTACAGTTCAAAGCTATACAACCAAACCACGGTAGCTCAGTTGTAAATAGTCACTCGTGATCACCCAGCCAAAAACCGATCGGGAAGAAGGTAACTTCTCTGATCTGTCAAGGTCAGCTAGAGATGATAAAGGTGGTGACTTGGATGATACTGAAGGTGCTTTAGTACTGCCATACATAGTGTCACGTTACACTGCTACCAGTGTCATTATGAAACAGTCATTATGTCATATATTTCAAGTGAACAATAATTACTTCATGGTAAAAAATCAGTCTCAGTCATAATATCAGTCAAAAATTTCAATTGCAATCTAGTCCAAGCCATGTTCCAGTAAAGCAGTGAAAGCTTTACTGGAACGTTCGATTTTATAACTAATTCAATAAAGTTTTTGAAATACAAAGTTTGCCTCCTGGCGGACAATCAAAAAGACATATTCAGCTGTCAGATAAAAATCAAAAATAGCTTCCATTCGATATTGAAACTAAATATCGATAACTATTACGTGAAACTAAATTCGATACCAACAAAAATACGGATTGTTTTCACGAACCAGTCTATTTGTAACAACTCAATTGTCAAAATCTACAAGCTTTTAATGTTTTTACTGCATAACATTTAGAATTCACCTATGCTTTGAATATTGAACTATTATGTACTGAGTACATACGTACGTACATATATTTAATAACGCAATGATTATCATACTTAGTACGTATACATAATCATGATTTTAACGAACAAATACTAAAATTTTACTTAAGGTTTTTTTTTTGTGAGAGCAAGGAATGGACTAGACTGATCTACCAGCATCTATAAAAAACGCAGCATAGGATCCCAAGAAGTTTTGCTTACTGACCTATTAACTTTTTTATGAAGATTACATCATGATAATGCATTTTATGTGATGGGATTATATCCCGAACGAAGTAATTTGCCAGTGAACCAGTCACCAACATAGCTCAGCGTATTAGCTAGATGGAGTGGCAGTAGGACGGCCTGAAACTCGGTGGAGTGATGATATACGTAAGGCAAGTGGCTAGCAGCGTAAAGCTGAAGATCGGTGGAGTGGCGTGCATTGGGAGAAGTTATATATCCAGGCGTGAAGACTATGGTGGGCTGATTATGATGATGTAATTGTATTTTTATACAAAGTGCGGCAAGCAAGCAGACGGTGCGCCTATAGCCCAGTCACTTTAGCGTACGACCCTGAAGTAATTAATAACAAGTATTTTTTTGGTACATAGTTTAGTAACTAACATTTTATATTAATATATATAATAGTTAAGTACAATCCGTATCCGGAACGGACACAAATTTTACATTTTGCAATATCGTCTCTATTTGCACTATATGCCTATTTAGATGACGATTTATTAACTGACGTCTACAATACTCTAGTCACTTTTATTTATTAATGAAACAACAGCAGAAAAACATAATATAAAAATAACCTTAAACAAACATATTTTATAGTACAGACAATAAAAGATCAAAACATATTATTTAGCAGGTAGAAACAAATCGTATTATTATCATATGTATACATATTATATTAAGTAATAGGTAGTATTCAGGGGGAGGCCTATGTTCAGCAGTGGACGTCTTATGGCTGATGATGATGATGATGAATAGGTAGTATTATGTGTATATATAGGTATACTTTATTACAACTGTTTTTTCATTCAATATTTTAAAATGTTTAAAACTAATTAATTGAAAAATTGAAATTAGTCTTCAAATGAATTTTCAGATTGATTCCACTAAGTTTTTATTCATGTAAAAAATATAATTAAAAGTAAATTTGTGGCTTACGTAAGACATTTCTGGTGTGAACATTATAGCGTTACCTATGTATATATCTATATATATATAGCCCGGGTATGTCCTAAAAATAAGACCAGAACCCCTGGAGGACGGCAGCAGATCATCTCAGTTCTGCGAAACGTGGGGATTATGGTAAACAATTAGAGGGAGGCTTCGTTCAGTAGTGGACGTCTAAGAGCTGATAAAAATAATTATATAATAGATAATCTCGATATTGCTTACATTAGAAATGAGAACGGAACCTACTGTGAAAATAAATACCTCAAAGTCAAGAACAAAGTCACAGAGATAAAGCTTGGAAAATTCTAGTGGGTATCCATAAAACACACCTTTGTAAAAATAACTAAACCTCTACCTTTCAAACTAACGCTTCGAGCCCATATCTGGACATAAAACATTTTTATCTCCATCTACGTAAGAACTCTGTGGCTCCTTACCACAGGATGTGATTTACTTTTGCTCTGCGAAGATACGAAGTGGAAAAAAATTACATCTTCCCCATAAACATTCCAGACGTCTAGACAAATATTTTAGTTTGGTTTATTGCTTTAACTTTTAAACTGTCTTTTGGTATGCGTGTTCACTTGCAGGTAATGTTTACGGGAAAAATGTGTTCAATGTTTTTAGTATGAAATCGTTTACTGCAAAATTATTTTAAAAATAAACTTGCGAAAGCCTTTGGTATTTTTCTTTGATGTTTGATATTGCATGATATTATGGTGAATAGTGACGTAATACGAAGATCATTTTTCAGAATGCATTTATAGCAAACCAGCTGTTACCCGTGACTTCTAAAGCATGGACCAATAAATAAAAAGTAGCGTATTTCTTTCTCCTACCCTTAAGCTACATATATGCAAAAATTCAGGTGGATCCGTTCAGCCGCTTAGCCGTGATAACGCGACAAACATCCAGACAGAGAGACAGAGAGACAGAGAGACAGAGCGACAGAGAGACAGAGCGACAGAGAGACGAAGAGACAGAGAGACAGAGAGACAGATAGAAAGACAGATCTACATTTGCATTTATAATATTAGTTAGGATATACAGTCTACGCTGTGATATCAGGCTTATTTTTTATGGTTCACAGGCTGGGCGACGGTGTGGTCGATGGTGGTAAATACCTATAGCCTGGAATGAGAACTAGCTCTCAAGTGAGGCTGCCGGTACATATCGAGGTGCTTGGCGACAGATGTACTTATGAATTTAATTCTATATAGTCTAGACCTTTAAACTACTGATGTAATATTAATTATTTTATAAAACTCTCCATAAAAGGAGACCGCGGGATTATAAAGGGACCCTTATGGAAAATTAATCAAATTTAATCTTAACAAAAGTAGTATAATTTGAAATGTATCTATAGGACCACAGAAATCTCCTTATTTGGCCATATATGCCAAAGAAAGTAGGTACTTTGGATATCGGTGTTAGTTGTCCACGTCTGGGTGTGTGTTACATGTCATCCCCGATACAGGGGATGACCTAGTGGAGTGCCATTAGTACGAAGCGCTAAAATTTATATTATATAGATTTACGTTTTGAAGATAATATTATGATTTAATATAACAGCGAGCGTTTTAATAACCGTAAAGCAATATTATAGAAATCAAACAGTATATAAATTAAGTAACTTACACTCAAACATTACGCAATTAATTATAATTAATAATTAGTCGACGTACGCACATACTTGGAACGTGGCAGACATTTTGAATCGAAAACATTTATAATTATTGAATTTCAACTTCGTTGATTCAAGTTACAAAGCCTCACCAATTATAATCATCCTTGAAAAGGCTTTTATGTTAAAATCAATAGCGGAGGCACAATTAGGTAAATTATAGGTAGGTACTGACGTTGTGTAGGTACACGCTGAGTATCGTGGAGCGAAGAGAAGCAAGCCTTCTTTTAAAAAACTTTGTAGAAAACAAGGTTTATTCGAATTGAAAACATGTACCAAGGATCAAGACTAAACCTTATCGACTTAAATTAAGTGACTTCCAGATAAAACTATAATGATATTTATTTAACACATTAATAAAATTAATAAATCATAATAATATAAAACTATAGCTATATTATTATCTAAACTTAAAAATATAAACCAAAACTAAAACTAGATACAAAATTAAAATAAATACTTAGATAAATTAAATCTAAAATATCTACAAATAAAAAACCGCATTTAGGTCGCTGTCTGCGGGTAAGGTGCCCAAAAAGCTGGCGACATTACCCCGTCGCCAGCTTTTTGGGCACCTTACCCGCAGACCCTTACCCCGTTCAATAGCCAAATTCACCCTTTGACCGAGGTAAGCGCCAGCTCTTTGGTCATCTGTAATTTCGACTAGGCGCCTGGACAGATCCTTTATTAAGCAACGGGCGGCCGGACCCCAAAGTCCCATGGTCTCAACCCCAAACGAAAGGAATATGTATCCCTCGCTGAGCGATTCATATTTCCTCCGTTTGAGGTTTTCCGCCATTTCCGCCGCTGCACCAGCCGCCCTCGAAGTGCTTTGGAGGTGGGAGGGTGCCAGAGTATCTGCACAAGTTGCGTCCCATACTAGTGGTCTCCCACGACTCCAAGGAACTAACGTAATAAATAAATAAAATATAATTATTTAAAAATAATCCTTTTACAGAAATCCTTCATTCCATCATTAAATCAGAAAAAAGTCACGTCGCATAAACCCATAGTTAATCGTCATGGTCACAGATTTTTTTACCGTTCAAACGATTGAAAATAACCGTTGGTTCGTTTAAAACTAATCTTACTATGAAAACTGACGTGGATTTGACACATTTTATTGTAGTAAAACGGGATTAATAACGTTAAATTATTGACTCGGTTATTCCGACTCATCTCCTTCCACCAGTAAGTGGAAATAACGGTATAGGCACTCGTGTCCTTAGTACGCATTCGTAGGGAGTATGTTCTTTCAGAAAACGTGTTGTATTTTTTTATCAAAATTGATTGAAAGTGGTCAGTAACATCTGTCCATTTCCCAGTGTGTATTAATAAAATATATATAATATTATTACGCTCTTAGCACAGTTTTAAAAGGAACAGCTAGTTCACTCGGCAACCGTACCCACGATATTCACCTATCGCTAGGGTTCGCGCGGCGCATTTCCAATATTGATGTGTTTTTCAGGGTGCCTTCCTAGGTATTTTTTTGTAAAATGTTAACGGAACGAGTATATAGTTTTTATATTTTAATGGCGTTAATCCAAGTTCTTACCTACTAAATGTGTTGTTAATAGCATGAAACAAATTATGTACGAGTACAGTCAGCATCAAATATACCCAAGTCAGTGTGTCTCAAGTACCTAAGTAAAGTATAAAGTAAAGTAAATATTTATTTTATCGAAACAGACTTTACATAGACGCATATTACAATTAGTACTACTATTTCATGACACTATTTTATTACATGGTGTTTTTCGGCACCGGAATATCAGTGGTATATTATATCCGTATGTAATGTCCAAAGTGCTTACTCGTATTGGGACGGGCCCGCCAGGGTTCGAGCCCGCGACTTTGACGAACATGAGACTAGCGTGCTGGAACTTAGCCACAAACTTACGGTACGTACGTGTATGTATGGTATATATCAATCAACAAATATTATAGAGTCGACTAAAGTATATTTCTCCGTAAAATATCGATGTCGATGACAAAATAATGTCAAAGATACCGTACTTGCACTGCAGACAGTTCATAATCGTAAATCATATATTTCATTATTTTTTAGCTTTAAACTACCTAGCTAACTATATTCTCAACGTAAGCTAAGAATATCGAATTCAACAACAGAGGGAAAGCTTCCGCCGATTCAGTAGCCTTTTATTTCTTCCGAGAAAATAGAGTTATGATATTAATGTCCTTCGCCATAGTTCTTATTGGATGTTTACTTTGTGGCCCATTATTTTTATGAGGGTCGAATAAATTCACCTAGGGGCTTGGCGTAACAGTATACTCGTACGAGAAAGCAAAGTCACATTTCTAAAATATACTTGACATTCAATTAATTATTGTTTTGGCGCTCGTAATTAGATAAGATAACGTTTATTACTCTGAGCTGTGTACGTAGGTGTTACAAAATTATTAATTTAGACACAACAGTTTATCCTATCGGACATGTTGGAATCTAAATTTTTTGGTTCGACGTCATCGTTTGGACCCTGTAAAGACGAGCACTTCTGCCCTGCCCGATGCTTAATTTATCTGAAATCCAGGCAACTATATACTATTTATAGCGCCTACCCAGCACTACGCTGCACTTCAAAACTACGGGGTATCTTTCGAAGGTATTGCTGCGTCCAACAAGCGAAGTTATTTTAATAACAACAAAATACCCGACTGCAAAATGTAGCCCATGTCACCGGACGTAATGAGGAATCCAGCGACACCTCACTTGTAAAAATCGGTCAAGCAGTTTAGGCTACATGTGGTAAAACATATATACCGACATAATTACATACTTATACTTACATACTTAACCACTTACACGCTTACACACTTATACTTACACACTTACACACTTACATACTTACACACTTACATACTTACATACAACCCAAATACAAAATGTAAAATAATGGCATCTATTTTGGCTTCTTAACCCTTTAAACAATAAAACAACCGCAACGAACTGTCCATGACCCCGTGATCGTTTCGTACGAACTTAGGTAAAACTTTGGGTTTACGGCCGGGTAATCTAATTTGCCATTCGAGAACTCGCTTCAACTTAAGCAAGAATAAGTAGACAAGAACTGGATGTAATACGTTCTAGAGACCTATCGATATTTTGTGTCGTTATATTATTAACTTTTTTATGTTTGCCTGGCACTCGCATGATTTTGCTTATGCAATGGTGTTTTTATTTTGCAGAAAAAAAAGGATAAAATGATTTTATCTTCATATTCGCCACATTTTTTTTTTCTGTTATAACAATACTTTTCTGTAATAATTAAACATTTTTTTTTTATAAAATGCGACCGAGGTCGTCCTCATCAGGAAAGCCGGCCCTTATACTCTAATAACCGTTGGGGTAGACGTGTTCTAGAGTGGAGACCGCGAATCGGCAAACGTAGCGTAGGGCGCCCTGAAACTAGATGGAGTGACGATCTGCGTAGGACAGCTGGCGGTGGTTGGAAGAAAAAAGCCGAAGATCGAGTTGAGTGGCGTGCCTTGGGAGAGGCTTATGTCCAGCAGTGGACTATCATAGGCTAATGATGATGATGATGATACTATAATAATTATTCATTTCACTCTGATGAATATCCATAATGTCAATATGACTGCCAGTATGATGAAGGTTTTTTAATGAATTTTTCAGAAAATGTCTTCTTTACAAGAAAAGTTAATAAATCGAAAATGGCTACATTGGAGGAAAATATTTCTAACATTAAAATTTTGGAACTTATTAATGTGAAAGACGCGTCCGCACAGTCGTCTCTCTTACTCCTCCCCTACTAATTTACGAGTAAGTTCATAAAATCCGCTCGCACATTATCCTCACTACAATTAATTGTGATACTGCTTTTAACGTCTTAGCGCGTCAGAGGGGAAAACTACGGCTATTCTCGTGGCAGTGGTTTTCCATTACATCCGCAACAATGCGAACGAAAATGATAAGGTAAATGCTTATTTATGGAAACTAGCAATTAGTGATATGTTTACCCGACTGCCCAAGGCGGAGGGTAATGTTGTTTGGGGCTATGTATGTACATAAGTTTGTAAGTATGTTTGTGTGTTCCTATATTACCTCGTAGCCTAAACGACTTGACCGATTTTGACGATTTTATGTCACGGCTACAATTTTATGCAGTCGGGTAGTTTATTTTTATTTAAATAATATTCCTTGTTCGTATATTACTTTATAATAATACGTTTTCGATTCACAGAGTTTTATTGAATAACTATATTTGGACAGGAAAATTCAGAATTCTTGTTATTATTTTGCTGTTGAAAAAATCTCCACTAGCCGCCTTGAGATTAGTATAGTCGTGCCATAGCTTTTAGATATAGAGTGAATTTATAAAAACTGTGTGTTGTGTCTGTCTACCAAAACATCAAACATATTTTAAAGGTACTTTAGATGTGATATCTTGATGGAGACCAAAAAATGTTATTGATTTCTTCTAAAAAAATAGGAGAAAAATAAAGGTACTTTAAAACTATTTGTAATTGACCGAGCGAAGCGAAGGTCTCAAAGTTTACTGGGACAAATCGGCATTTGTATGTATGTATGTTTGTGTGTATCTTTGTCCGACGATAACTAGCGACTCGTTGATCCGATCTTCATGAAATTTTTTAGGCAAGTAGTTCATTTCAATACAATTTTTAAGTTCGAATATGAGCTGAATCAGTCCAGGGGTTGTGAAGATATAGGTATCGCGAGGTCTCAGTTCGGCGAGAACTACTAGTTTTATCATAAACAGAACATCTGTTTTCTATGATTTCTGATATAGTAATTCTACGTACCTATTCGATAATGTGAAAATGAGCGAGGAAGTCAACTAAAACAGTGGATGCGACCATATAAGGGTCATAATTCTACGATCGGTTGTCGGTTGAATTTTACGTTTGGCCGTTTTACCCGACTCCTCAAAAGGATAATGTTTTGGAGTGTATGAAAAATCCCTCTGTAACCGTACAATATCCCGGGATAAAAAGTGGCCAAAAATTCAAAAAAATAATTATTAATATATATTATAATTAAAAAGTTCAGTTCGATCCGTTGTGCTTTGTGAAAGAGAAACATACAAACCAACAAACACATATTCGCATTTATAATATTAGTAGGAATATGGATGTATGTTTGTGTGTTCCTATATTAATTACTAGCTGCGGCCCGCGGTTCACCTGCTATTCTACAGAAAAAGAAGATTTTTTCAGGATAAAAAGTAGCCTATGTGTTATTCCAGGAAATAAGCTACCTCCATACCAAATTTCATCCAAATCCGTTCAGCGGTTACAGAGTTAAACGGAAATAAACACACTTACGTACTTACACACAAACTTTCGCATTTATATATAATATTAGTGTGACTACACAAAACGAGTGAGGCTTCGTTGGGTTTCTCTATTAAGTCCTAAGCGTTATAGACTATTCACCAAAGTTACTTTGATTGTGTATCGCTAACCTTACACTATCTGATATTTATAGGTCCCACACAACCTTTGAGACCTCCGTCCACGATAAAATATGACGCTCGCTCCAGATAAATCGAGTTTAGCGATGAAGCGACCTCCTGAAAAGTCAATTTGCCCTGGCCCTCACTTTTCCCAGTTTGACAGTTAATAAAAGGTCCAATAGAGCGTAATCTGAATTGCTAATGTTATTTTTCTTTAAATTACTTCGTCGAGGATTAAGTGTCTATTATATTCAAAGATTGTTTGCCTCATCGGCGCGCCATAGCCGTATGGACGGCATTTTAGAAGAAATTAATTTTTGAAGTCATTTGCATTTGATTGAGGCTGTTTTTGCTTGTGAAATTGAAAGTTATCGATTTCTGTTATAGTCTTTTTCTAGAGTGATTCTACCGTTAAATAATTTAACTAGCCGTGCGGTTTTGCTCGCGTAGGCTTCAGTAATTTCAAAATCCCATTTCACCTCTTCAGGGGCTAATTTTAGAATTTGTTTTAATTTTTTTTTAATGTTTAGACACACCTTGATTTATTTTTTATATTGTTGGATGTTGTTTTCACACACAGCGCCATCTAGCCCCAAACTAAGCAAGCTTGTACTATGTGAACCAGGTGACTGATAGAATACCTAAATACAATATTTTTTTTGTAAATGCATACTTAGAGTACATAGAAACACCGAGACAAAGAACCCATATTCATCACACTAATGTTTGTCTTGAGTGAAAAACGAACCCACAACCTAGAAAAAAAAGTTTTAATTTCCATACAAACTTTCGGGGTCTAATTTAGTATTAGTATTAGTATTGGGTCCAAATGTCACGTCATAATCATAAGTGGTTTTGTCTGTGCGTTGATTCCTAGGAAATGATTGATGGCGATGTCTTTATTTATTAAGCGACTTGTAAGTATTATATGTTTAAATTAAACATTTTAAACATTTCTAAGGGGGAGGCCTATGTTCAGCAGTAGACATCTTATGGCTAATAATGATGATGAAACATTTTAAATGTAAATAAAATATTCCCAAAAATTAGTAATTATTACAAGTAGGTATTTGTGCTAACTAAATAACTTTACGGTAATAAATAAAACATGAACCGCTCGTGACGTCAACAGCTCTCAACTATACAATTGAAGAATTCCCATTTAAAACGAACGCCTGAAAATATGTTTTCATGAAATTCATTTAAAATTTACCCGTTGGTACTCGAGTGGCTCCACAAAAGCACATTCCATTAAGTGATGACTGAGGAAATAATATCGAAAGTACCTATTGTTTGTTAGGGCGAGGCGAGAATCTCGATAATCGATGTACAAATATTGTTCTGACAATCGAATGACGTCATACACTCACTCTAATTCGGCGTGTTTTAGTGATCGCCCATTACCTTATTTTAACGAATTACAAACTCTAAACTCATTTATCAGGCATCAGTGTGTTAGTGTGTGTGTGTTGAGCTGAGTATGAGTAAACGATCTGCGATCTCCAAGCCACCTGCCACGCGAGGGGCTTATGGCATCCTCCCTTTAGGGGGAGGCCTTTGTTCAGAAGCGAACGTATTCTGGATGATGATGAAATGAGTTTAATTTTTAATGTAATATTGATATTGATTATGGATTATGGTTCTGAACCCTCAGTGCGCGAGTCGAAATAAACTCTATCTCAATTAATCAATCAATCAAATCATTTATTTGCAATAATATATGTTAATAATGGGTGTTATAAATCATTTTAGTATCACACTGTACCTAGTCTGCAAGCAGACATGCAAACATTTTATGTTATAAAACTGTATTATAAAATTATATTTAATTATTATTATATAAATTGTATTAACGATTATTAAATTATTTGATGCTATAGAAACAGTTGCTAAGAAGCCAGTGAGTCAAAGTATTCTCTCTCACTCTTCCTCCTTCATTCATGCATTCATTCATTCATCATTCGTTCGTTCAAAATGTTCACTCAAACATTTTATGTTATAAAACTGTATTATAAAATTATATTTAATTATTATTATATAAATTGTATTAACGATTATTAAATTATTTGATGCTATAGAAACAGTTGCTAAGAAGCCAGTGAGTCAAAGTATTCTCTCTCACTCTTCCTCGTTCATTCATGCGTCTAAGCATTACCAAAACAATCACAACAGATTAGCAACTACATCTCAAATTAAGTCATTTCTACCAAAAGCTCGGAATGCGGTCGGGTTTCTCACGTCATTTGAATGGTAAGTTGTCACGCCATTACGTATTATACGTATAGGTACGTTCTACACTGTGGTATCGGATTACTGACCTTTCGTTTATTGATCAACAATGTTAAAAAAACAAGTACGAGGCGAACTTTACCGAGGTAGCAAAGTTACAAAAAAAGGGTTTACTTTCATTCAGTTCGGGATCCTTAGCGCGAGCCCGTCTCACACTTGACCGGCTTTTAATATTTGTTGTTACTACAGAGTTATGTTTACGTGTCACAGGAAGTTTGACGCAATGTACCTATTACCGTTTTTATGATAGAGTAATAACAATAAATGTCGAAAAAACACGTTTCTTGTATACAAGAAACATACAAGAAACGTGTTTTTTCGTAAATTTTATACTTTTTATCATTTTATTAATAACATTATTTAGTGGTGGCTATTTACCTCACACCTGAATAATGTGGAATGAACTGCCACCTGCGTTATTTGACGGTTCTTTAAAAAGGCTGTTAATAGTCTTAAAAGGTTTGGAAACCATAATATCTGTAATGCCCCGTGTGTAACAGGATATAGCAGAAAAAATTAGAGTTCAAATCTCGAGTGAACGTGAGTCTTCTAGTAAACTCAATACATTTTGTTTTAAATGTAATGTAAATTGGGTAATAGATAAATAATATAATTATTTGTTAAAATACTATTCGATTTTGCGTACCATCCGGTTAAAACGTGGCGAACGAATCTACTTCAACACATTGTATCAATTTAAATTGTAACATGTTTGGTGATATAAATAAGTTGAATTTGAATATTTCTTTATTGGACATAATTATTTGTAAAAAAAGTATGCTATGAGCCCATTGACTCCAAACTAGTAAATTTAAATACTGTATTTAGGGAGATAATGGCCTCTCAATTACACAATGCTAAAAAAACAGGCTATCTCTGTTTCATCGTTGACTACGAAGGTTTATATTATTCATCATCATCATCATCAGCCAGAAGACGTCCACGGCTGAACATAGGCCTCCCACCGCTTGCCCGTGACATTCACAATGTCGTCGGTCCAGCGAGGGGGAGGCCTACCTACGCTGTCTTCCGGTTCGTGGTCACCACTCAAGACCTTTTCTTCCCCACCGGAATTACCTATATTATTATATTATTAAATTACGTATATTATTACCTTGTCTGAAAAATTCAACCTCACTTTTATTATTTTGTCCATTTCAGAAGACATCTAAATTTGGTAATTCCATTTCATAAAAGGACCTGAAATCGCTATAGAAGCCAGACGGAACAATCCGTTCCGGAACAACTTTTGTTCGAAACTTTTGTGTCAATCAACTTGATTGCTTGATTGATGGATTGATTGATAAGTTGATTCCGTATGCCGCCTGACGTACGAATTTTGGGAGGAAATTTATTTTTTTCTTTCAAAAATAAGGTAATATAGTCTGTAATGAAAACTGAAACGAACGATATAAATAGATATTTGCCAAGCCAAAACTACGCTTTATACTCCAGAATTATATTGACCGAGCATAGCGCAGGTCTCAAAGTTTAAGTGAACAAGTTGGCGTTTGTATGTATAGGTATATGTTATGTAACTATTTTATTAGTGTTTGTGTGTATATTTTTTCCGATGATCATTTGCGAACCGTTGATCCGATCTCCATGAAATATTGTAGGCAAGCAGTCCCTTTTAATATAATAAAATAATAAAATTGCTTATGTCACTCTCCGACCTTTAAACCGTACCAAAGCTAAACAACACGTCGCAACAGAACGATCTTTGCTGTTTGATATAGTAACAAACAATAATATAACAAACAGACAGACCATAATACCAAAAAAAATGCACATTCGCATTTATATTATTAAGTAAGGATAGGGATTATATCGTTCAATGTCCTGCATGGCCAGGAAATTATAATGACGTTTTCTTCCATAATTCGACATAAAGCCGAGTGCACACGACCCGCACGCGATCATTTACGGCGATTACCGGAGCGCACGTCCGCATTTTATATCCACACGTGTAGAACGGGCCTTAGTTCGAATCGTTTATAATTCATACAGCTCCGATGTATGGCGTGTCATGAATCACTTCTTAATGACTGGAAAATCATTTGAAGATTGCCGTTCGATTTTAAAGTTTGATTTTTTGATGGCTTGGGCAAGGTTGACGATCCCTGGTTGATGTGTTTTAATATTGGTCGAATACCATTCGTACAAAAAGCGATCACAGTATTGGCTACTTAAGATTATTTATTTAATAGAATTAAAGGTACAAACACGACCATGCATACACGGGGAAAAAAAAATGAAAAAATCACCGAGTCTGAATCGAAACTATGGTCGGAATAAATCAATTTAACGTGAGTATTCGCGGATTATTAAGGCGTGGTCTAATCACAAAAACAACAAAAAATAGTAATTTGAAGTGACGAGTCCGAAATAATAATACCGGACTGCAAAATGTAGCCTATGTCGCTCCGGTAGTAAAGAGGAATCCAACGACACCTCACTCGTCAAAATCAGTCAAGCCGTTTAGGCTACTGGAGGTAATATAGAAACACGCAAACCTACATACTTACATTCACCCCAAAAGCATTACTACTTCTTGGGCAGTTGGGGAAAAATCAATACAGCCACATTCCTCAAAAATAAATTTAATAAGTTCTAATAGGCTCTTTGCTCGACTCGATACGAGAGTCATTCTCTAGAAACTACCATCAAAACAACACCTGAATTTAATCTTCTGTAAAACCTGTTGATAAAATTCACAAAGTAACTCAATATAATGTAACTGTGATTATCGGCAGGATAATTATTTTCATTTCACGAACTCGTGAATTCCAAATTTACGCCTGTCCAAAGTTTTAATAAATTATTGAGCAACAAGTTTTAATCTCGACATTATGGATGGGCGCGCTCTTCTTGCGTTTAACATCGAGTAGATCGATAAAAGATAAGGCAAGTTTCTTACAATAATCTTAAGCCGAAACCCATTTAGGTGACGTGCATGTGATCAGACAAGGTTTAACCTGTATACCCAACCTGTAACCTAGCGTGTAACCTGTATATGGCCCGAAACCCATCAGAGTAACATGACAGACACACAGACATCAGCTTCCACCCCTTACACTGTAAGCAGGTGCACATTTTTGATTTGTGCGTGTGTGTGTCACGTCACACCCAAAAATGTGCATCCAAAACTGTTAGTTGGGTTACATAGTAATAATGTAAAATCTAAATTAGTGTTTACTTTCCTTAAATTTAAATTTATTTTATTTTGCATACTTGCCATTGGCTCCCGACACACAGCCTTTGACTAGTTTGAGAGAATCTGGAATCAACAATTTAGCAGTAATTTTTGTAATGCCCAAATAAATTTGATTTTATTTGATTTGATTTTGATTTGAATGCATACGTGAACTGACAAATTACGCGCTAGGAAAACTTGTCAGACCACATGCTATGACACTTAGATGGGCTTAGTTAAGGCCTTAGTCCTGCCATTTCCTCTTAATAATAAGCTGTTAACATAGAATTTATTTTTATCCGACATCATAAGTACATAATTATTATTTTAGGCATGTTTGGATACTTGCTCCTTTCAATGTTAGTGACGCAGATTTTTTCTTCAGGGTAGAATATTTAGGGAATTTCTTAGACAACTTCGTGTATACCTCAATTTTACCTTCATAAAGAGTTTTGTTATTTGTTATCACAGTATAAAGATAGCAGAGGCACCCCCGACACTCCACGAACGGCACGAGAAGGTTACTACAGACAAGTGCGCGAAGCGTGAGCTAAGGCGTGCGGGGAGGCGGTGCAGTGCAAGGCGTGGAGCACGCATGTTCGGCTTACGCACTGAGCGGTGACAATTAAGTGACGCCGATACTGCTAGCTATAATGCTATGTTGCCAGCAACGATAAAGTGATGGCGGGAGTGGTGTTTTTTACTTAGTAAAAGTTAATATTCTTTAGCAGAGGGCTCTGACCACAGATCACACCCTAGATTCTGCATTCAGGACGCTCGAAGCGCACTACACATCAGTCTAAATACACTTATAAGAAATTACTCTGATTGGTTGATTGTTAGGCGCGAGTAGGCGTAACCTTGAGATAGCCAATGAGAACGCTTGATCGCACTCCCCGCGAGCCGCGCCGTCGTTAATCTTTGGTGACTTTTTGTAGGAACAACGAATCTCGTAATGCGATATCTAGTGTGATCTGTAGCTCTAATGCATGTCGGCCTGTCTGAATTCTTTACCGCCTTATAACTTCCAAAGTTATAAATATACATACGTTTTTCACAACGATAGTCTATAGTAAAGACCTCAAGAGTCAAAAAATAAATATATTGTTACTGTTTTTGTCAGAAAACAAATTAAAACTTGATAAATAATTCCACTGAAATATGAGTAGTTACAAATATATTATCTCGGAGTGAATCTTCTGTACTTGCAATACTATTTATTTTGTGTCTGAAACAGACGAAATACCACGCATGGGCAACGGCAGGCCCGCGGGTCGAATGTGGCCCGCGAAAAACGACATTCGTACTAAAATGTCTATAAAACTATTGCATATTAGCTAATAAATGGAATGACCGTGTATTGTACATGATAGAATTATGATAACATGATGATGATAGAATCTGAGCAACCTACTCGGTGAAAATATTCATTGTCATCTTATTATTAATAAGTTTTTATGGTAAAAAATATATTTCCAGGCAAGCTTTCATAAAATCCGATAATGGTACTGTAGACTGATCAAAATGAGTTCCAAACTCTATCGGTCTACTGTTACTGAGAAGTTCCGCTTTCCACCTTCCGTCTCCTTCAGATCAGCTCGCTGTCATAATATTGTATTGTCATCGGAACTTGACAGGCATGCAAAATTGCAACTCAATTTAACAATTTAACATGCATACTGAGCTGTAGGTTGTGGGTTCGATTCCCACCCCGGACAAACATTTGTATGATGAATATTAATGTTTGTTCTTTGTCTGGATGTTTCTATGTACTGTAAGTATTTACAAAAAAATAAGTATTCAGCTATCTGGTTCCCATAGTACAAGCTTAATTTAATTTGGGGCTAGGTGGCGCTATGTGTGAAAAACGTCCAAAAATATTTATTTATTTAATTATTACATACAATACATACAAAAAACAAAATTACTTGTAAATACAAAACTTTGTTTTGCCAATATAAATCTTATCTTCGGCCCGAGATTTCACGAACATGTATAAAGGTTGCTTACACCTGGCCAAAGAAATATTAAAGAGAAATCTTGAAGACACCTACTTCACTTTTTATACTGCGGCATTACATTGGCCCTAGTAATTTTTGTGGTTATTCTGTAGACGAACGAATATAGAATTTTAATATCATGTTCCCACGCCTCGTTTCTCACATATTTAATAAACGTGCTACAGAGAATTTTATAATAAAAGTTAGGGTAAAAGATTGTAGTGAAAATGTAGAATAATGTAGTCATTTTGAATAATTTCAAAAACGTTTCATTCGAAGAAAAAATCTCTGGACATGACGGGCCTTTGAACAAATGAAATATTCATAATCACGGAATATTTTTGCTACTTATCGTTAATAGCAAGAATCAGGCAGAAATGGTTTCAATCTTCAATAACTTTTAGATTATTAAATATTTCAAAATAATAAAAATAATCCTTTCTAAAATGAAATACTAAAATACCTGTCTAACTTTAATACAAATTTTACAAAGTAAAAATACCTTATTGTTTTCAGCGTAGCTCTTATAACGAAAATTGCGTATTCATACATTTATTAAAGTTTTACCATTAATGAAATTACAACATTTTCTTCTTTAATAGCATAGTTTACTTTTCATTCTAGACGGTACTTACAAAATACTTCAGTAAAATTGTGAAGCTCCCTCATTATCTGCACCTTTATTATATCTATAAAATAACAAGCCTTTCTTAGGAATGAACACACAGTACAAACCGTTTATTTTATGGAAAAAAATGAAACCCAATATCTTTCAAAAAGTCTATGTCTACGGTTTTTGCGATATTTAACTAAACATTCCTTAAACCGATTTTGCTCATATTCAAACATAAAAATGGCGTTGAAATAAACTATTTGTCAAGAAAATTTCACGAAGATCAGATCAACATCAATCTCCTCTTGTAGACTTTTAAAGTGTGATCTTAATTTAGTATTAAGATTTTGTTACTTACCTCGAGATTCTGAAACGTTTGACTTTGACAACAGATTAATTCTAATGCTGCCTTTGTCTGGCACTAAACAAATGACAAGGACAGGAATAGACTTAATCTGTCGTCAACGTTAACAAACGTTTCAGAATCCCGCGGTTAATTTGTTAACGCTGAGTTTTTACAAAATAAAAACATGAGTCATAATTTCTAGACTCAACTAAATTTTGAAGACTTTGAGACTTACCCGCCAACGCTGGAAAATCTACCAAGGCAGTTAACATCACGCCATCCTGTCCGTTACATTACTGAGTAAACAATTAAATAAATTGCAATTCATAATGAAAGGCTCTTAAATAATCCGCGGTGTAAATAGCAGCTGCACTGCGGCATATGACGCCGTTTTTATTTCGTGTGGTAACAGTTGCCTCACAATTCGGATTGCGGCATAATGTTGATACATTGACGCACTAGAGGAGTAGAAGCATTCGCATTAATTGTTGTGTAAATACAGCATAATTATGATAAAAAATTATCATAGCTATTTTTTATCTGTAATTAATATATAATAATTTTGGTTGTAGTTTTAGCTCTTTTATTTAAGTTTAGGTGGTATTTAGAATATTAATTAGTAATTAATATATTATATATTTAATATAGTATATTAATATAAAGTGTTTGTAAATTATTCTAATCAATTAAAAGATATCATTTTAGTAAATAAACAATGTATTATGTATAGACATTCAAATTCCTAGCTAATTTATTTTTGAGATAGACCCCGTAACGAACACTGACAAAATTAAACAATTCTTATATCTCAGAAAGTGTCCGGGAGTCATTCTCGACCGTTTAAATTTAACGTAAGCCGTTTGTCATTATTTTAAAATTAACATCAAAAATATTACAAAATTAAATCTAATGAGTAAAGAATTTACGATTAAACGATTATGAAGACATTGAGCAACACTTAATATTACTACGTAGTGTAAAAGCACCAAACTACATTGCGATGATCAATTTATTTGTGGCACATGAGCCACAATTTACTCTTAGATAGCTAAATGATTCTCTTGGAAAATTAGTTTCTGAAGATCATTAATTTAAAAAAAACATCGAAATCGGATAATATTTAGGGGTGGGTATTAGACTCCGCTTTTTGTATGGACAAGACAGCGGTATACTCTATTCTTCTTACTTTAAAAAAATTCAAATTACTTATACCACGGCTACGAAAAAATCTATGTTTTTGTACCGATTTTACACCTCTACGCTCGTAGAGGTGTAAAATCGAATATCGAATAAATGAAATACTGGGTTCACAACACTGGTACTGCTCCATACAGTATTACAACTGTACAGTATTACCAGTGTTCAACCAAAATCAATCAGAATTCTTTGCTTGTCCTTAAATTATTGTTATCTCACTAATAAAGTAATAGTCACTTAAATATACAGTAGGAGTTCGGAGATCAAGCGAAAAATATGTGTAAATCAAGGTTTTTGCAATGTTTTTTATCGAGGAAACGTCATATTTTCTCTCTGAGCTATAATAGGCGACAGATAAAAAAAACAATGGCAATCTACAATTCTACATAACCAATGAGGAGCACGAAATAGAAAAACCACACCATTTTCCAGTTCAACTTAAGTTTTAAATAAAAACTTATATTGTAATAAAACATTTCACAGTCAACAAATTCTAATTCATCACAACAAAGCGAAATACACAGATCTCTAAGTTGTTGTTCAGTCTATTCAAACAGCGAAAGTAAATTAACTCCAAGTTTCGGAGCACTATTATCAAAACTCAGAATAAAGGCGAGTAATTCTAGTACAAACAACAAAAAACATGACAAATTACCCTTCTTTTGTTTCGTAACGAAATCCCCGAGGCGCTCAACTTAAGTAACTCATTTATAAGCTAAATCGATGTATTATTTGACAAATTTAGAACTCGTTCAAGAAAATCACAAGAGCAAAGATGAACGACTGGAGAAAGTACATAAATAACATTATTATTTGAATAAGATGTGGAATCATTAAAAAAAATAACAAGGGCAGAGATTTACAACTGGAGGTAATAACATAAGACTAAGCAATATATTATTTCAAGATGTGGAATCTCCTTCCTCCGAAGGTCTTCCTGCGAAGTTACAAAATAGAACGTTGAAATTAGTGTATCTGCTCTCCGCGGGCTGGTAGTGGTAATGCTATCAAAATCCCATTTATATTCTGCAAGAAAAGTGAAGTGAAGTGACACAACCTGCTTGCTGATTACTGTAGAAAAATATCAAAATAGAGATACTTTTTTCAGCAGTAATTGGCAAGAAAAATGCAAGTTCACTTTGCGTATCACCCCACTACTTAGGTAGCTATTAACCGTTAGGCTTTTTATAGAATTTTAGAAATATCGAAACAAGTTTATTATTCACAAAAGACTATATTTTCATTAAGTACCAACACTAATTGACTCTGAAGTACCCCTTTGAGCTTGTACTGAGACCCTTTGTGTAGAAATGAAACAGACAAATTTTATACCGAAAATATAATTACAATCGAAACATAAAATCAATCTAAATACAGAAGTTTAAGTTAAGTTAAGTTAAGTTTTTTTTGTTTAGGATACTTATTGCAGAAACGAGCAAGGCGCTCATCTGATGTTAAGTATTTTGACCCTACTCCAAAACCATGCGCGGCAATGCCTGCGCTCGCTCATTAGCATAGCTATTTGTTTTTTTTAACTGAGATGCATAGAACATACACAGAAATAATATTCAGACTCGGTACAGATATTCTTCATTCAAACATCAAAAAACTCAAAATCACACAATCTACCAAAAAAACTTTGACTGGTATTGCTAACCATTTTATTTCGCTGTTACCATTAGACGAGCGACTTGACCGCCACGTTACTCATTCCATTAAAACACAAACTAAGTTGTAACGGGCGTCTAATTATTAGTAGAAGAAGAATGTTATGAATACCTGTTTCTGGTATACATATCAGAACTGTATCTGGTTTAAAAAGTGTTACCCCATAGTTAATAATTAATATGTATACTGTTGGTGTTTCTTTAAATAAATAAATAAGTAGCATAAATGAACTTAGCACAGCACTTAAAACCTAACAATGCAATTTTAACAAAAAACACCTTATAAATAACAAATTTGCTTGGAGTAGCTTCTCAGCGCATTTACATTCATAGAATCACAACTGAGTGCGAAATCCATTTACAAAATGCAAGAACACACAAAGGCCACTCGTTTGCAATAAAACGATGAAAAATTATTGAAACGTGACTCCTAAAGAAAAGCAAATGTGTAATAACATTTTAAATCGTGTTTCGAGCGTAAAAGCTAAGCATTATCAATTTTCGATCTGTTTGCTCGCTAACGAGCGTCGAATACGAGAGGTACAAATGTCGTAAAGAAAAATGGGTACGAGGCGGTTGAGTTGATTTTAATACAAGTACTTACACAACTCGGTTTGTTCCCGAGGAAAAAAGATTTTATAACCAAAAAAACGCTGTGATAAAAAATTACAACATGCTAGATACGATTCCCGGGATTATTTCAATACTTGGTAAAGGTATTATTTTAGTACGTCGTGCTCTTCATATGGTTTGACCTGCTGTTCCTAACAAATCACAAAATCTAAGCAACTTTTGGACAAATTGTATCTTTAAATGGCTACCAACGAATGGCAGTTCAGCTGCCCTTTGCACCAGAGATCTGCAATGTAGCTACAAATGGCAGTAATTTTTTGATCGCCTCGTGACGACCGCTACTTATTGAAAAACAACGCACACCACGAGGTAGTCGGGCTGCCACTCGAGGAATTATATGAGCCGGTTGAGGTTGAGACATTTTATAGGTCCGTAAGGAGCCAGAAGCTCGAGTCATTTAAAAAAAACTATCAGAGCGCCTGGTCAATGCAAAGCTTTACTAAAATGCTGGCGTTTCTCGGGCGCAACGCTGTTCAGCGTGGTAATGCAGCCAGCATACTGGGTACACTGCTATGGGGTTTGAGCATTTGGATTATTCTGTAATTTATTATTTAATGATCTGTGACAATTACGACTGTTTTCGTTTTGTGTTGTAGGCTAAGTAGTGTAGGCACAGAAAAGAGAAAGATATAAAAAAAAACCTCTTCTGTGAGTGTAGGTAACTTTATATTAATATTTATATATTACGTTTATAAATGTTTGGCATTGATACGGTTTGCCAAGTAAATAACAATATATTTAATAATAGTTTTAAAAAAGCAAATAGTTTAGCGTATGACAAACCAGACATAAAGAAGAATCCAACGACACCTCACGCATCAAAATGAGTCCAGCTGTGTAGGCTACAGGAGATAGAAACACACAAACATACATACACCCCAAAAACATTACCCTCCAGCCTTGGGCAGTAAGGTAAAAAAACTTAGCGGATACCTTCATAAGCCACAGTCCCTAACCTATTGCCAAACTTCTCACTCGTGTGTTTACTAAAGCCATTCCACAATGTATGTTTTTACGAAGTCATAACGGCTTGGTTCATGAATTTACGAGTGTAAAACAAGAACATTCTTATGAAAATTCGGCGGTAACGTCGACCGCGGAACCCCGCCATGAGCGGCTGTAACACTACATACGGGCAAGGTTAAACGCGGTTATCGTCGGCAAAATATGTACAATGATACAGTACATAATGTTACAAAACGAAGCAAACAAAAAAAAACTGCCGCTGTCTGTCCCCTGCATTATGCGCGCATGTTTTCTATTAATCTATATAATATACTCGTATAAAATAACTAGCTCTTTTCTAGGAATCAACACACAGACCAAACCGGTTACGATAAATACGTGAAATTTGAACCCAATAGTAAAGTAACAATACTCCTTAAATAGTCTAAATTATTAAAGGGATAAAATGGCCCCCAGAGTTTCTATGGATGTATAAAAACATTACCCTATTGCACCTGAGTGAAATCAGGGCAGGTAGTTAGTGGAGAAAAAAAAAAGTCCGAATTCAAACAGAATTTATATCGTATCCGTTCACGCTAACAAAATACATTTTTATAAAAACATGGTTTTTATATTTTCATTTTTCAATTTGACTGAATAAGTTCCTCGAAATCAATAGATATCAAATCGAAAATCTCTTTAGATTATTTCTGATATATAGATACAGGTTTTTGGAAATTCTGCTCTTTCTGCTTCTTTGGAAAGCTCTGAGGTAGCTATGTCTACCTAAAATTTTAACTTTATTTCGACTCGGCCTTGAAGCCGTATTAATGGTACAGTATATTTCTTATTAGATATTATACTAACTATGTAAGCAATATGGTGTTTTTCGACCAATGGTAGCTCTGAATTTCCTCGGTCGTGATCTTTGTCGTTGTCTGCCATATCTGTGTACGTGGTGGGACCGTCTGTAGCTATAGTCTGTAGACAGACTATGATCAAAACTAACAACTTAAAATACATAACTACAGCATATGTGTAAAGTCACCTACATTATATATTATTTATATAATGACACAGACCAACCGAGTCACCGGGTCATAGTCGTTGCCCTGCCCGATAATTGTTTTCTTCAGTGCCTCCTACCGGGTCCATTTGTGAATCTAAACCATTCAGGGATCCACGAGTCCCGAGTTTGATGAAATTGTTTGTGTGTCAAACACACACAAAAAATTTCATCAAACTCGGTCCAGCGGATTAGGAAGAGGTCAGTGACAACACACGAACATAAGAATTATAAATATATAAAGATTTATACATTGTACTAAAAAACAACCAAAATAATCCAACTACAGCAAGTCTAGAAACATGAGAGGTTTGTTTTTATCATAAATTTAATGTTTCCCAATAAGTTTATACAACGTTTTCAATTCATTCAAACTTATTACGTAGACTGGACCAGATGTTAGCGAGCTTTGAAAAGTTGCGCGCTGTAGGGATATGAGAATTGGGATAGCAACTGTTTATTTTCAATAATATTAATTATTGAAATTTAATATTAAGGAAATTTTATATTCCATAATAGATAACGATAATATCTTTGATCAATAAACTAAACAGATTCTACCATGGACAACTTATAGCTCTGCGCGGTCATTTATAAAGCATTTAGCTAAAGTGCAAAGTGCTTGCTTAAATTTAAGTTAGTACGACTAAGTGTTCCGCGGGCCGAATCAAATCCCGCAACGAGCCGCTTTCGACCCGCGGGCAGGTTGTTGACTATACGTGGACTAGAGCTTACGCAAAGCACAAGTACCTAAGTCAGGTAGTTTAGTTTTTGTATGATTTTTGAATACTTACTTGTAACTTAGCCCCACTCACAACCTAGTTTAATTATAAGTTTGTCTTTAGCTCTGTACGAAGTTTGTTTGCTGTATATGTTTAGATACCGTCGCCAGCCCCTCGCGACGAATTTCAATTGTAATCAAATATGTCGAGGGTTGCCACCGTCTGAGTAAACAAGATAGAGGCCCCGATGTGTGCTCTTGTAAGCTTGTAATTCGCCGCTTTGACAACCCTATGGAGGCAAATGATGAGTAAAATTTGCTAAAGCCCTGCAAACCAATAAAAGCTATTTGCTTTGCTCAGGGTTGTGCTGTTTGTACATTCATTTGCAGTACTTTTTTATTACTTGCTGCGTAGAGAAAGATAGGTATTCTTCTATAGACTAGGTATTCTTCTATAGTCTAGGTATTCTTCTATAGACTAGGTATTCTTCTATATTCTAGAAACTAACTAGGTATACTATATTTGCGTTTTTTTTTTTTTTTTTTTTTTTATATTACTTGGTAACGAGACGAGCAAGTCGCTCACCTGATGTTAAGCGTCACGCTTGCCCATAACAGTTCAGTGCCACCCAGAATTTTGAACTTCAACAGTTTAAAACAATGCGCGGCAATGCACTGCGCTCGTCACCCTGAGATGTCAGATGTTTAATCTCTGTATGCCCAGTAATTACGCTGGTAACATTGCCCTTCAATCCGGAACACAGTAATGCTTGCACACTACTGCTTGGCGGTTGAATAACTGGCAAAGGTGTGGTACTTCCCCAGGCGGACTCTGCAAGAGAGCCCTACCACTACAATTATCATCACCATCATCATTATCCGAAGCCCTATTTATCCCACTTACGTTACTTTACCTATCAGCGTAGATTATTGTGTTATCTAAGCAATTATGACAAAAAAAAAAAGATTTTAGTAAGTCTTAGGGTGCGATAACAGTTTTCCCCTGAATCGCTAATGTCATCAATAGATAAATTCACTAGCTCTCTCTATTGCACGCACGAGGAACAGAGCGACAGCAATATCATTTTTGATTGCTGCGCCAAAACCTCGGGACGTCTCTTATTTTGTTGCCAGGAACTGTTATGAACATCGATGTGGTATGTTTATTTGCTTATGTTTATTTGCTTAGTTCCGCAGTAGTTTAATGTTTTGAACAGAATGTTTCATTAAAATTACAGTAATAGTGATGTTTCATTAAATTTACAGTAATGGTGATGTGCTGCGATGAATATTGCGGTATATGCTTCTGATATTCGTTATAACTGTTTACTTCAACGCTGGTAATTAATTTGACTAAAATCGACAAATGCGGAAGTAATAAGGCTGTTAATAATTTATTGATAGAATAATTAATTAGCTAATTAAATTGTTTAAAGTATGAAAAATACTAAACTGTTAATTAACTATAGACTAAAAACAATTTTACTAGATATCTTTTTAGCGATACGGAACGAGTTTTAGTAGCAGTTTTTATCTGAGTAATCATCATCATCATCATCATTATCATCAGCCATAAGACGTCTACTGCTGAACATAGGCCTCCCCCTTAGAGCGCCACACCGACCGACAACGGGCCACTTACATCCACCGGTTACCCACGAATTTCACAATAGCTTCGGTCCACCTAGTGGTAGGCCTGCCTACGCTTCGTCTTCCGGTCAAAAAAAACAATCTTTGAGGTGAAATAGACTATTTAATGTAACCTAATCATATATAAAGCAATTCACAACCCAGAAACAGCTGACTCTAATTTAAAACGTAATCTCCGTACTTATTTGACAAAATTAAAATGGAATTAAAGGCCGAGTTGTGACATGGAGACCTTACTTGCGTGAGACCGCAGCACGTATTCATAGGGCAAACTTGCGGCTCAACAAAATTTATGGGATGATCTACGACACAGAATATAAATACAGTATCAACTTTGAGTATGAAATTGAAGTTGTAAGTAACTACAACTATTTGAAGTTGTAGTTACTGCGTTGTCTTAATGTCTAGTGTTCAGAAATAATGAGTGTTGCTATTTTTAAACGAACAATTTAATATTTCACATGACTTGTTGTATGTTTAATAATAGACATTATTTTCATATAGTAGGCTAAGTAGTTTAGGTAGTTGTAGTTTGTATGTATTTTGCTAAGTTAATAAAGGCACTTGCCCGATAATAATAATAATAATAGACACATAGCAGGACATGGAGAAATATAATTACTACTTATATTATTTTAGAGAAACTAACACAGAAGTTTCCATATATGAAAACATTTATAGATTATATCAACGCTGCGATAAATGCATACATTCAGAAAAATAATGAGGAAGAATATTGATAGAAAACAAAATGAATGGATTCTAAATAAACGAATCCGCAACAACATTTTTTTTTTAATTGTTAATTTAAGTTATATTTTTTATTCAAGAGAGCGTTTGACCTGATTTTAAGGTTTTTAACACGCTTACCTAGAAAGTACTTGTTTACTCTAGGTTTGTTGACCATATTGTAATTTTCGGGTAACACAGATTCCGGTAGGGTTCCCGCTGTGCGTATAAAATGTGGGATCAAAGCGCTTTGTGCGTACAAGGGGAATGTCCACCATGTACGCGTGGTGACTTTTATTTTGGTTTTGTCGCTATCAAATGCACGAATTGTATTTTCGTATTGAATTAAACTAATTTACTTTTATGTATCATTATATTGATATTTTAAAGTTTAAATTTCATTTAAGGTGCATCGTTTCGCTCGGCGCGCGAAATTCAAATTTTGTTGCGTTTTTTGTCAATTACAGCTTAATTACTCATCGTAGGTTCATGAAAACTAATTTTGCGATAATTTCAAGGCATTACACCAACCAAAAATTCAATTTGAAAGCTTGTGTAGGTACATTTTTCGCTAAACGAAAAACCAAGATGAAAATCAGCTTATTGAGATTTGTAGCTAAGCCAATGTTATCTAGGTGATCATTTTACCCGTAATTTTTAGAACTACTTATTTATTGGCGCAAAATCGGTTTCAATAAATCCACGATGAGCAATTAAGCAGTAATTGACAAAAAACGCAAGAAAATATGAATTTGCGCGATGAGCGAAACGTTGCACCTTAAATCTATGCAATATTTATATGATTATTATTATTATTAATTGCAGACGAACTTTCCCTTCTTTACCGCATGCTAGCGCTAACAGTGTCGCTCAAATCGGTATTTCTTAACGTTTCTTTACGTCGGTATTTGCAACGGACGACACGGTCAATCTTCGAATGGGTGACCACGATTGGCATTTATAGCTGAGCGCTACCGTGGGTCGGATACGACGTCAAATTGTAGGTTCCTATTACACAGGCGATTTTAGGTGGCCCACAAGCTATGACACCAGGGCTACAGCCGCTTGGCCCACACGAACTTCCATTTTATCATCATCTGCTGAACTGGATTAATTGGGCACCCAAAACACAGACTTTGTTGTCTAATTCGGGGCCCGGTGCCAAAGCTCCTAAAGTTGTTTTCTCGGTCTTACTCTCTTACCATTTTTGTCATTGTCATATCTCTTGTAAACCTAGACTTAAGGCTTAGCTGAATAAACATTATTATTTATATTATCATTACTTAAAAATGTGGTCGCCACAATCCAAACGCTTGTCAGGCAGCTTGTTGATCACAGAACACTCATCGTTTACTAAAAGTACGCTGCTGCCAGTCGTTCGGTGATTCTGGTCGCAGTTTTAGAACATACCCGGGTAGTTTGTACCACCACATGAGACATCACATTTAATTAAGGATGTAACAAACATTCAAGCGAGTTGAGCTACTGACTAGCCCACGATGTGGCATCGAGGGATCTTAGTCCCTTAGTAAGGGACCGTCCGGCATTTAACGGTCACGATTGTGCGACCAAGCGATATTAGCGGCGGGCTTACTCCGCTATTTTGAATTAATTAATCGTTATTTAGAGACTACTATTATACGTACGATGTTCGCGGGATGTGGATGGTATGAATAGGGTGTTAACTTGGGGTATTGTTTATGTGGAGCACTTGGCTTTTACCAACTAAGTACCCAATTGTGGCAGCATCGAATTAATTATACGGGAATCTCTGCAAAAGAATCTAAACATCCCACAGCCGGGATATCGGCCTATCCTCGAAGGGTGATTTGGCTGTATCTACCACGCTATTCAAATGCGGATTGGCGGATTTACATACGCCATCGAAATTCTTCTCCGGAAATATGCAGGTTTTCTCACGAAGTTTTCTTCACAGAATAGACAGTGGTATATTTGTACGTAAGTTCCAAAGAACTCATTGGTATGGCGCCCGGGTTTGAACCCACGACTCGACGAATATGAGGCAAACGTGCTTCCACTGAGCTACCACGACTTACAATATGGAAATACTCACGTTAATCTGAGTCGGTTGTTCCGCCCATAGCTAAGATCACATCTGATGATTTACAAGGCAAGGCAAGGTTGCGCGCGGGTCATGCAAATTCCTTGAAAAATATCACTGGAACTGATAGAAACTATATCCGGAATAACTGACTCAATTTAACGTGAGTTGACCCGTGTCAAAACCACGTTTTAGCGTATGAGTTTGGGAGCTCTTGCTCCTTCCCATACCTCTTTCTTTTTAGCTTGCGAAAATCATATGGTCGTACTAGTCAAGAAGTGGTGGTGGAGATTTCATTTTGAAATGTGTTCCTTAATCGCCGAAAAGAAGCAGTAGTTTTTTTTTTCGTTTTTGCTAAGCGCCTTTGTACTCCTTTGTGAGGTTTGAAATTATTTGAAGGCTCGTAGTCGAGTCCACACTCGTCTAGGTAAACTCTACTCTTCAAATTAAAAAAAAATCAATCCGATTATTTTAATAATATTTCAGATATTGAAAACAACTACAGTTTTTGGAATTTCATACTCTAATTACAAAAACTTGGTAATTTGCGAATGAGAAAACAGCGGCCCAACTACACCCCCTAAGCCCCCTTATACACCCCTTGAATTAATCAGTAAACTTTCGGCCCACGCAAACAACTGTTTGACTTGAAAATGTGAGTTATTAAACCAGAAGGTTACAAATAATGTATCTGTTGTTTTTATAGAATAACAGATGACTAGTATTTCGTTTCAAACGGAGACATAACTTCAGTTTTTTTACAGCAATTTGCTCATAAATTGAAAAACTACTCATACTAATCAAAAATGTTTATGACGTTTGGATCATAGATCACCCCCTAGATTCCTCACTCAGGACGGTCATAACGAGGCACGCGTCTCAATACACCTATCAAAAATTACTCTCATTGTATCACTGCTAGGCGCGAGTACGCGTAACCTTGCGATAGCCAACGAGAATGGTTGATCTCAGTACTTTCTTCAAATTTTGGTGATTTTTTGTCGGATCAACGATCTCTTAATAAGGTATCTATAAATATATAATCTGTGCGTTTGGATCAACAGTATATTGTCAAGCAAATGTACACACAAACATACATACAAATTCCGACTAGTTTCCTTAGACTCTCGCTTCCTGTCAATAACTAAGCTTATCAAAATTGAAACAAGTTTTTTTTTTTTTTACAAATTGCACATTACTTTTATGACTATAATTGCACGAGAATGAAAAACTTAATTCAAACTGCACGAAACCAATTAAGGCTGCCTTTAGATTGGCAATAAAATTATTTGCACGTATAAAACTAATAATATTATTTCGTTTCTAAAGCTCTCTAACATCGCCAGCAGTTCGAACAGACTATAAACCCGGTTGACAGTTCGCACCTATTTCCCACGTTACTAAAATATTACGAAAATTTGAGAATGATATTCAATTTGATATTGATGAAAAGAAGGCCAGGTGTGCTTACCATCTTCGACCACATCAGGTGTCAAAAAAAAAACAATAAAAAAAAAGTCAAAAAACCTTGCTAAGCCGCTTTGTGGGTAATGGGAAACTTAAATAAATAAAAAATATGTAAGCTTCAACAACCAGAGAACAGAAAAAAATATTACATAACTTTCTTTATGTTTCTGGAAGTCAGTTAAAAACCTTCAAACGCCACTTACAATATTTACTTACCAAAAAGGCGATTTTCAGCGGACGCCCAAAATACATTAGCGCAATACGTCTCGCGTAAAAGGTCAATTTTCCCCTAATTTCTTTAAAAAAGAAGCACTTAACAGTACGAAGCGGATCGTAGGAATTAAAAACAAAATTAGGCCAAACGCAGGCGTTTGGTCAATTCATCCTAATCATCATCAGCCATTCTTATAGTCTTTATTAGTCTTCGTCAACTAATGAAAAACAGGCTCCCCTTAAGAATAGGGGAGTTTTCTAAGAGGACGCTGCTGCCCGTCGTCCAGTAGTTCTAGTCGTAGTTTTAGAAAATACCCAACGTATTAAAAAATTAAAAAAACCAAAGTATTAAAAAAACTGTCAAGTGCGTGTTGTCACTCGTTCAAGGTAGTTGGGTTTCGTAACTATAGTTACCGTTAGAAATAAATAACCGTCGTAAAATTAAATAGCTAATTAGTTTACTTCATCATCAAGATACTAAGTTTACTAATGTAGTTAGAATTTTGTAAATAAGAACAGCAAAGACAAAAACCCAAAACACAAAATTAATCAAATCAAAATATATCTACAAAAACATTATTTCTTTCCCTTGCCTGTCAACAAACCTTATTTTTAATGTTTATTTTTCCAATAAAGCGTCCCGAAATAATATTTAGAAGAATACACCATTACGGCGCGCAAGGCCGCGGGCTATTGTTAGGCTAATGCGGGCATTGTCGAATGCTCGCCTGAAGCGACCTATAGAACTAGGTACAGGTGGCCATTATCGGTCCTTTGTCCATAATATGGTTAATGGAACACTTCCATTTTCGAACGAGCTTGATAAGTAGGAAGCGGGAAACGTGCTTTTTCATTTGGATCTTTTATCAAGTTTAAAATTGTTCACGTAGCTGCTACGAGATCTACAACAAGCGTAGCCATGGCGTAGCAATGGCGTAGCGCGGAGAATTAGGCGAATGCTATGACGACAATGCTAATTATCATCATCAACCGGAATAAGTACACTACTGAACAAAAGCTCCCTAAAATAGAGGCTTGAGGATCCGTTTACTAAGAGAACGTTGCTGTTCTGGTCACGTCTCCAACAGCAAATATAAAAAAAGCTATAAAAATTGCATGTAAAATAGCTTTTAATCCACGACCTCACTGATAAAGTAATCATAAATGCGACTCTTCGTATTATAGACTGAGTACATCAATACCAATAAGAGATCTAACTTCATCCTCATCTCATCTTACCTTCAGCCAGAGAACTTCCTAACAAAGAACTAGATGACGATGCAAGCTGGCGTTTTAAAAACGTGGTTATTATTTTTTCGAAATCTTCATCACTGCTGATCAAAGGTCTCCCCTTAGCCACAATAAACTACATTCTGCCTCTTGCATCTGGTCGTGACTTCCACAATATTATCGGTAGCATATCACAAGTTCCTAACTTGTATGGCTGCTCTATTAAAATACCCATCTTGGACGATAAACATGGTTATTCCCCCAATCGATTGCCCTAATGACTGCGATAACCATCGTAATTTTGAATGGTTCTCATCGTATTTGTGTAAGCATTGTTATCTCCATCTGATAAGAGTAATTTCGGTTAATGTCATTTGGTGATGATGAACTGGAAAGGGGTTGACAGGCACCTACTTGTAAGTTGTACTTTGCCCCATTTCACAGGCACCTGTTTGTAAGTTGTACTATGCGCCATTTCATGCGCTATCCTACTGGAATCATTATAAACCTAAAAATAAACATAAACCTAAAGTAAACCTAAAGTTAATTTAAACTTTTTTGTACTCTATAAGCATGCGTATGCTATGCGTATGGGCAAGCGTGACGCTTAATATCAGGTGAGCGACATGCTCGTCTCGTCACCGAGTGACATAAAAAAAAGTATAGTTTTAGTAACACAAATAATAAATGAAACGTTTATCAAGTGACATGTTATAAAGTGAGAACTAGTCGAGAAATTCTTTTTATTTATGAATTATTTGTAAAATCAGAGGTAGCAAAAGGATAACACGGCGATTCATATTTTTGCCAATTGTTGGTTGTCAAATGAAAACTAGCAAAACAACTTTAGGTGAAAAGATAGGGCAGCTTCCCAAATATGAGAAATATTTTGAAGAAATTTAATTTTTTATATTATTTCACTTTTTAACACAACTCGACGGAAAAGATCGCAAAAAACTTACTTCTTTGTTTATATCGATAAATATCTTTAGAACATTAATCACAAACTACTTAAAAACATATTTATCGGAAATTTATACTTAGTAATTTTATTTCTTCAAAATAATGTATGAATGCGCGAGAGCGACAGATGTTAATGCGACAAACGGCCTTAATTGACCAGCGAAGCGAAGGCCTTGGAATCTACTGGAAAAAGTTGTGTGTTTTTGTGTGATAATAACTTGCGAGCTGTTGATTCTATCTTTCTATAATTGTATGCAAGCAGTTCATTTCAGTGCAAATTAAAATTCAAAATTAAATGAGTAAAATCAGTTTAGGATTTGTGAAGCTATAGCGATCGTGAGGTCCTAATTATTACGCAAACTACTACTTATTAAAAAGTAAGTAATTTATGTAGGTGGGTTAACGTTCACAGACATGATGTTCTTAGCATATTGGAAGACTTGGCGTGAACATAAACACAACATTTATATATTTTCCAGTTAGGAAGCATTACAGTAATATTCAAAGTATTTTTACGGCTCTGTAAAACGGTTTTATGGACGCATTTGCTAAATTACAAAACTCTAATACTCCTTCGAAGTAAAAATCGAGTAAATAACTTACGAGCCATTTAAATACTGCTTTGTGTTTTTCAATAATGTACGTGTATTACTTTTAAACGTAGTTATACTCCGCCCCCATTATTTTATTATTATATAATTTTTCGGCCTTTAAACTATAACAATTCAGATAACTACGTCGATTCGTAGCTCTGCTGCTGCGTGAAAAAAAAAACAACCAAATCAACAAACACACTTTTACATTTTTATAATGATAGAGGGATAGGGGTTTGAAGCGAGCGAAGCTATGATCTCGCGCGGAGTCAACAGAAAACTGTTTAAGTAATTAAGTACATCACACTAATATTATAAATGCGAAAGTTTGTGTGTGTGTAAGTATGTAAGTTTGTTAGTATATAAGTATGTTAGTGTGTTTCTTTCCGTTCGACTCTGTAACGGTAACTGTAACGTTGGTATAGAGGTAGCTTACACCCTTTTTTATCACTTCTTTATATCCCGGAGGAATATTCGGTTTCTGTAGAATTGCGGGTGAAACCGCGGGCCGCAGCTAGTTTCCACTAAAACACGAATCATGTCCGAGTTGTTTACTTTATCTACCACGCATCATAGTTACACACTAAAATATTAACAAAGACTGCATCTGTGATAATTAAAATTCATAATTTGTTTAATAAATAAGGATTTTTTAAATGTTATGTTATGGAACAAAAAAGTTTGCAAACTTGTGTATCTAACTTATGTCAATACTATTTTGGTTGAGTCAGGTGTTATTTTGCAGAAGTTAATCATCAAAACGGGAAAAATCCTCATAAAAATGCCTCAAAAATAACAGTGTAATAATGAAAAATTTGAAGCGGCACACACACACTTTTTTTAAAGAAACACACTTGAGGTTCTTTTATAATTTAAAATAGACAATAGACAAATGTTTATTTATGGAAATTGCACACAAAAACCAAAAATAAAAAAGTAGATAAAAAATTAACACGTAGTAGTAAGTAGTTTAGTAATTCTAACATATTCATAATCCTAATATACTCAGATCAAACAATTTCACCCAAATCTTTCACCCTTCAGAAGCAAATCGAGCCCCGTAGACTCTAAAGTAATAATTCATTATCTAATATTGTATGCCCTACTTCATATCAGAGTAGATTAGCGGTCGGTCGAAATATGGAGCTTCCAAGATTGCCAGACAGATATGCAAAGATCCGAGACCACAGATAGGACCAAACTGGAGCCGACGCAGATATCCTACGTTAAATTTTGATCACTTTGAAATTTAAGCTTAAATAGTTCTAAATAACGTCTTGTTAAAGCATTTAATTTAGATACTTATTAGAAAAGAACTTTTTAAGACGAGACGAGTAAGTCGCTTATACGTGTGTAATCACGCTTGCCCGTAACATTCAGTGCCGCCCAGAATTTTGAACTTAGCGGTTCAAAACCCTGCGTGGCAATGCACTACACTCGTCAGCTGAAGATGTTACATGTTAATCTCTTTGTGCTCGGAAATTTCACTGGAAAGTCAACATCCTAATGATGGCCAAAACAGCGCAGTATAGACAACAAGCCAATCATGTAAGATGTAGATCCATAACAAATACATCAGAGACAAACAAGCGTTGCAGTGGGTCAGCTGTTCGGACTTGTTCTGCATAGGAGGAATTTTTAGAAACCGGCAACCTTTTGTTATAATCTGTATCTACTTACTTTAAAAACACCAATCAACTGATAGGCATAACTTTTTTAAACAAGTATAAAATATGCACTAAAAATAATTATTTGCTTCAATAAAACTCACTCCACATCGCACCAAGTAAGTCTATGTTTTGTTTCATATGAAATCAGGTTATGTTATTTTATGGCTCCACGTAAATATAATATGACCCACGAGGTATTTACACGAAATCGTTCAAGGCTCTACAACTCCCGGAACAAGGCCGTTTCACTTACTTTACATAATCTTACATAAACCAACCAACCAACAAGACTGACCCCGGGGTAAGTGAAATCACGCGATTACACAAAAATCCCTCAAGATCCTTTAACTAATTATACCTTAATTTTTCTCAAGAACTTTCCTCTCCGTAAAAGAAAACAAGTTAAACTTACCTACAGAAATCCTCTAATCACGAAGCATGGCACGTCCTAATTTACAGTTAAAATTACACAGTCATTTTCCCTAACGTAGAAATAGCACTCGCGAGCTGATGTCCGCGGAGACGTCGATTTGGCGACTATCAGGAGCGGAAGATACGTCCTACCCGCACGACAGTCGGGTATCGACTGTCATACTTCTTCGCCGGTCGTCAGTAACTAGCAACAACGGAGACCTTCGAAGCTGCAATGATTTCCGCGCATGCGTCCTTCAGCTTCCTCTCTCGGAGCTTTACCAATTTACCAATTTCAGTAAACACCGTCGTACAGAAATCTGAACCTTATGTATTTGTAATAGAGTAGATGAGAGTGTTTTTCTTTAGGCAGTGCACGTTGCGAATCGTTTAAAGAAAGTTCAGGACCACATGTCGGCTCAAACGAACTCACTTTGAGTGGAGTCGGTGGTTTAATGAATGGAACGGTGTGAAGTGAATGATGTCGCGCCTTCACGCGGATTTCTGTTTGCACGCTCTTACTTAGAGACTGAAGGCTTTTTTAAGACTCTGCAGCTGCCTTATGTTTCTTATGGAGAGCGTAGCAAGATTTTTACGTGAAAGTAAAAAGTTGTTATGTTTGTTTCTGTACATGGTTTATCATCATCATGACCATCTGCCAGAAGATGTCCACAGCTGAAAAAAGGCCTCCTTCTTAGAAAAAGGGTGGGTTGTCATAATCTGGCCCGCAGCTTGGGGATCGCATGACGCTCACCATTTAGGCGGTTCTCACACTGCTCCACGCCAAGCGACGGGGCGATCCTATAAGCTTTATTGGTTCTGATAAGACTGCGGCTATATTCCTCTGAATTATAATATAATTATAATATTTTAAATAGATAATATGAAATAAGTATTTATTATGAAACGTAAATAGCGGGTAGTATTTTTTTTTTTGTATTTTTTTTTTTTTTTTTTTGTTATTATACCTATTTTATGTACATTTCAACACGTCCATCGATTCATTATTCTACACAAAAACGCGTCACTGCGTCAGTACTTCCGTTTCTGTAACATGCTTGTATCAATTTATGGCAGTTTTCAGCTTAGAATTAGAAAGACTGTTAATATTAATATAATTAAACTAAATATTAAACTGGTAATATTTGTTCTCCAATCCAGAACTCAGTACTACTTGCACACTACTGCTTAGCGGTTGAATTAAAGGAAAAGCTGAGATACTTCTCCAGGTACTTCTCTGTAAAAGAATCCTACAACTAGAAAAAAATTGCATCGGTGGAAACATACATACTCATCTATCTCAAAAAGTTAGATAGATAGATAGCTCTTTATTGTTCACACCACAAATGACATACGAAAGACAAAAAAAACTCAAAACTAGTTTAACAGCTGGCGGCCTTATCGCTTAAAGCGATCTCTTCCAGGCAACCTTATCATACATTATATTATTTTCTATATGTATCATTTTAATCACACTAATATTATAAATGCGAAAGTTTGTGTTTAAGTATGTAGTATAAGTGTGTTTGTTTCCGTTCAACTCCTTAATGGCTGAACAGATTTAAATGAAATTGTGTATGGAGATAGATTACACCCTGGATTAACAAATAGGCTACTTTTTATCCCGGAGGAATATTCGGTTTCTGTAGAATAGCGAGTGAAACCGCGGGGCGCAGCTACTATGATATATACGCAGTGACCGATGTAAGGACCGTAATATAAACAATGCCGCGAATATTTCGGATCTAAAAAATGCAATTCACTCTGTAATCAAGGGGTGGGGTGTTAAAAATTCATATGAAAAAGACCCCAAAATTTACACCCCTGCTCTAGCCATCATCCCTCAACTAAAACACCCTAACACGTCACCAGTTAGTTCCCCTAACTTTTACATTGCCACCTCATCATGCTTTGGGGTTTAAACGTGATGAAAAATTCACCCCTTATCTTTTCTCGGGATGCAAAGAATTTTGTTTGTAAATTTAATTTATTGCTTGATGAAACTAATACATGCATAAAAAAATTGCAGCATTATCGAATTCTTTTAAATTATTTCTTGCACTGGGTGTGTTGCCTGAGATAATGCACGTGAAGATCCTGGTAGCCTCCATGAGGCACAAAGGCAGACCACTCCACATCTTCTATCGCTAAGACGTTCACTACTGGATGAAGACTTCCCCTTATTGGGAGGGGTGGTTGCTATAAACCCTAAGCTTGGCAGGTGGATTGTAGATCGCAGAATGTTCATCATTTACCTATCCTTCATATTCCTATCCTTTTTTATTTTTTTCATTTGTATCCTCTTGAGGATACTGCTGCCTGCGTTATGGTGGTTCTGGTAGCAGTTTTAGGATATACCCGGGTCATATATTATAATCCCACATATCCCGACAGAATTAGGATATGGTCAGGTGGATATAGAGTAGCTTTCGAAGAATTCTCTACTTCAAAAAACACCAACAAAAATGAGATTCGGTAAAAGTCTTACTTACCGAAAGACCATTAGAAAATAATGTTTATGTCTAGTAGTCTGTCTAGTATTCGGTTGGAATATAACGGTGTGTTCCGGCAGTCTAGCGGTGTATTAATACCAATAAAGTTTAAAGTGCTAGGTACTCTAAATAAATTATAAAAAATCGTGTAATATTCTAAAAAAAAAAATTTTTATTTATTTATTTATTTCATTAGTACAGTATTAAACCAATTACACTAACTACATTACAATTAGATACAAATAAGCGTTAAGAATAAAACATTAAGTAATAATATAAAATCCATGTCAAAAAAAAAAGTTAGTCAAATTGATGAAAATACATATTAAATGTCAAATATAAAATAAAAATAAAAAATAATGAAAAAGTCAAGATGTCAAGCTAAATATTTTTTTTTTGTAATTTACTACACCAAAGCATTATATTATGCTAAATGCATGCGACGTGCGCTATCAAAATCCAAATTCTTAAATTTAAAGGTTATGGTACTAAATAGTGTTCGTAAATATAAATTTATAGTGTGAAGGTAAATAATTTACCTTCACACTATAAATTTAAGGTGCACTATAAATTTATTATTATACTATAACACTATATATTATATTATACTATAACACTATAAATTTAAGGTAATCTAAAAATTAAGGTCTAATTATTAGACCTTCAATAAAAAACAGTTTGCATACCAAAAAAAGTAATAAAATTAGTCTACAGATGTCAATGAGGTCGTATGCTTTAAAATATTTAATTTTCCAGCAACCATTCTCACCACAATTATTCATAAATAATTCAAACCATCATTTCACAAAAAGCTGTTCATTAGCTTGGGTTAAGCCAGCGCTTTAATGTTTTTTTTAATTCTCTTTGTAAAGCCATCAATTACCATCAATATGTGAATATGTATGTCAATTCCATATGAGAGCTATCAATGTAAGTAATTGCCAAGGTTACTTACTCCGTGTGTGCTGGTTTTAGATCGATTCCAAAATGTAGTAAAAAAAAATCAGTAGTTCAGTTCAAACTCAGTAGCGCGTAATCGAGGCAAATGACACAAAAAAAACAGTCGACTTGAGAACCTCCTCCTTTTTTGGAAGTCGGTGAAAAAGAGAGGCCTTAATGCTAGTACATCCATCAGTGAGATAAATAGGGTTCTGGATAATGATGGGGAGGCCTAAGTTCAGTAGTGGACGTCTTATGGCTGATGATGATGATGATGATGAATTGCCGAATGCTTTAGGAGTATACCATTCAAACGCACTAAACTCTTTGCCTGCGTCTGTCTTTCCGGACAAATACAATCCGGGGCTGTTCATGAAAAGAGTGAATAGGTACTTCCTAGGCAAGCGTGCTACATCTTCGGCCACATCGTCGCTTTCCATCAGGTGAGATTGTGGTCAAACGAATGCCTAGACTGATGTAAAAAAAAAAAGGTTGCAATGAAAGTAAGTATGGTAAAGTTACTTATTTAACACAATTATTCACACAACCTACTTAGTTGACAACTTTTTATCGTTCGTTGATATTCCAGATCCTTAAATATTTTTCACAAACCCGTTCCTCATTTTTTTTTATTATACTTAATTATATTATTTTCCGTAAACTGGTTGCAAGAAAAATGTAGCCATTTTCGCGATGCAATTTATACAAGAGCCCTCTGAAATCCTCTGATTCTGCGAACTCTCCGCCGCCGCTGAAACTTGCCATCTTGTATTTGATTAGCTGTTTTAAAACTTGCCGCGGTAAGGGCTTGTTTACACGGCCAGCCGGAAAAAAACAACAAATTAAATACAGTCATATTTTACATAATATCATTGCAGTCGTCATAGTGATAACTTTTACTACGGGACCAACTATGAAATCGCGAACTGATGAAAGCGACTGTGAAATTCATTTCGTTTTTTTTCTTTTGTTTACCATAATTTTAGTAATTAACCGAGCGAAGTGAATAGATAGTTCTATAGTTAAGAGGGGTAGCATGATTACATGACATTACCTCGATATAAAAAAAACATTAAAGCGACCTTTACTCGCATTTTTCGCTAAATTTCCTAACCCATACCCCCTTATTAATAAGGACGGAGAAACCTTGGACCTTTTATTCTGTCTTTTTCAATCGAGTACTAATTTCAAAAGAGCGAAAAAGACTAAAAACGTGATAACTATTCCAAGAGCACTCCACGTTTATTAATCCTTATTACTGATCGATTAGATTAGAGTGACGTGATCATAATTTCTAGGATAGCATGGTACATAATTTGAATTCATTTCCTGATTTAGTGGTAATTTGCAATTACAAGTGTATGATTTTTTGAATAGCACGCGCTAAAGCCATCACTTTTCATCTGCGCCCGAAAGTGTATAGTGCTATCTTTTTCTCGAATTAGCCGCTGAAAACGCAGCCATGCAAACTCGGCCTAAGGTTGCCGCCCCGCGTGCAGAGAGCAGCTAAACAGGTTACTCGGAACTTAAAATTAGACTACAGCGACTTTACAATGAGGCTGATGTTTACTTTAAGACGTCTTGGTGCTTTTACGCTTCTTCGCGGCCCCGCTTCACTTGAACTACAGTTTTTTCTGTTCACATCTTCAAAGTAAGAAAACATTTACTTTTTAAGTTCATTGGAGTGTGAGGATCGTGAAACAAAAGGTAGGTTTTATTCCAGAGCAAAACAGAGGGCGTGGGGATAGTGCCGGGATATTCTTTTAATTTCTAAAAATAGCTTTTTAAAGTAAAAGTAAATGAGGAAATGAAAAAGTATATAAATTGTTTCTTTAACCAAATCCGAATCAAATTAATTTATTCCAAAGGGACAATGAAATGCCAAATAAAGCGGAAATTGTATTATTGTTTTTTTTTTTAAATCAAAACAACTTTCATCAATTGTTTCGGTTCCAGCCTTACATAAGCACGTATCTTTATAATCATCATCAGCCATAAAACGTCCACTGCTGAACATAGGCCTCCCCCTTAGAGCGCCACACCGACCGACAACATGTCACTTGCATCTACCGGTTGCCCGCGACTTTCACAATGTCGTCGGTCGACCTAGTAGGAGGCCTGCCAGCGTTTTGTCTTCCGGTTCGTGGTCGCTACTCGAGAACCTTTCTTCACCATCGGTTATCGGTTCCTCGAGTGATGTGGCCTGCCCATTGCCACTTCAGCTTGCAAACTCTGACAGCTATATCGTCGACTTAGGTTCTTCGGCGAGTATCCTCGTTTCGGATTTTATCGCGCAATTAAACCTTTAGCGAAGAAATCTTTATCATTTATATTTTTATCAAAAATGTGTAGTTGTGTGAACTCTGAAATAGGGTTTTCATCAAGTGAAATCGTCTAATTTCTCGTGGCTCTAAGCTAACGTGGCTTTAAGGCCCCAGGTACTCTAAAATTAAACCCACTTGAAATTCGTGAAAACTTCTTCATTAAATTTTATATATGGGTGATGACATATAGTATATGGAAAATATTTTCGAGTAGGCTATTCTAAATTCAAATCATGATATGATACTGTACAAGCAATACCAGTTAACCAGTGATATGTATAACCGGCTGTATTATAGCATCGTACCAACAAGCCGCGACCGCTGGTCAGGTATAGGAAAATATTTGTACGAGAAGTGGCGCGTCATCAAATCTACTACGCGTACTCGATCAGAGTTGTAACAACGTTCCAGAATCCCGAGGTCACATATTTTTAAACTTTTCTGTAGTATGAGATGCGTATTTTTTTTGTATCAAATTAAAATATTTTGAAGATGCCCGGTTGAATTGTGTGTTGCCAGATTATGTGGAAGTAGTATAAACATTAGAAAGTACCATCAAGAACATCGTTACGCTTTGAATGAATCGATTTCTTTCGAGAAACGTGTTTTATTCTAGATCGCGGTAAATTGCGATGTGACAGCAGACAGTAGCGAACGACCACGCATTTATTTTGCCTCACTTTTGGAAGTCAAAAAGCCAAAGCGCAACTGATATTTTGTAATCACCATTCTCACTATACTGGTCGGTTAGAGTCAACACTAAGTACCTTGTATGCGAAACAATAGAGATGACGTGCCCAGGTTCTATAGTGATGCGGACCAGATTATGTCTGTCACTCCGAACTTAATCTTGCGACTTAATTTATTAATGAGACTCTCAGTGTTAGAGATTATCTCGGAAGCGCTTTTAGAATAGTAGCCTAGGTCGGCACACAACACGACAGAGAGTGCCATTGTGCGACAGAGAAACGCTCAACAAAACTTTAGGTTGCTTTTTAGTCCTTTGCCCTTGGTACAAACGGTGGTTCAACATAAACCATGTTACCATGTTATAACATAAAACGTTGTACCACGATTAATTTTTCGGTTGTAATACGGGTAATATTTCTTACCTGTGGTAACTCCTAATGCTTATAAATATTTATGTAGTGCCAGGTGTAATTAAACAATTTAAATTGTTATGCTCGCCATAATATAAAAAAATATGCTAATAAATAAATAAATAAATAAATGTAGATATGAAAGTGAAGAAGTGAAGGAAATAGTTTTTTTTTTTTTTCATTTTAATACTACGAAAAGCGGCAACGTCTAAGTGAAGTGCAGATTTCACAAGTCATACCTCACTTTAACTACTCTGTTTACGCGACTACGAAAAAAGAGGGTTATGGGTTTGACAGTCTATTTACCTACTCTTATTCCCGACGTGTCAACTGAAAAGCCGCGTAACTACGATCGAGATCGCAGAGTACCACTCATAAAACAGTAGATAATTATAATAATTATGCATTGTATGTGGCTGGCTGTGTTCGTGTGGTCAGCTAGTTGAAAGTATACTCAGCTCTTTAAATCGATGCGTTTATTATTATGCAATGTGTTGGTATGAAAAATACCCACTATAAATAGTTACATAATGTAATTAAATTGATTATGTCCATTCTGCAAGCAAACTGCATTGAACAGATGTAAATGGAAGCTATTTAGTGTAGGAGAACATCGAGGAGAAACCTACATATATCCGGAATGAAATTGGTTGGCGTATGTGAATCCGCCAACCCGCACTGGGCCAGCGTAGTCGATATGGCCTAATCACCCTTCGAGGGAAGGCTAATATCCCAGCAGTGGGATGTACATAATTCTGCAAGCAAACTGAACTTGCATTTTTCTTGACAGAACATTACGGAAATAACATAAATATCGAGGGATTACGTTTTGACATTTATCTGCAGTAAATAGTCAAAAACAACATGTTCACTTAGCGTATCACCTCACTTGCGCATTCATTGAGCAGAATAGACCCGCTGTGATTTAATTAACATCAGCATAGATTTAAAGTAATGAATAAGTATAAACATAGATAATGAGGAACTGTAGCTTCGGGATAAGAAGTAGTCTAGCTCTCTGGCTTTTAAACTATACCCACGCAAAAACACCACAACATTCCATTGCTTTTTTGCTGCGTGACGAACAAACAAACCAACAAACACTTTCGCATTCATATTATTCGTAGGGACTAAAATTCAATTAAACACAGTTTTATTAATTAAAATACATCCTACCATGAGCCGAAGCACAATGATCACTAACATTGTAACTGATTAGGGCCATTCCATAACAACTGTCTCAAATTACTCGTTATATTGAGATCTATCACATCTCGTTAGAATGCTGGATCTGAAGGAATACCGTTATATAAATCAGGTATTGGAACATAATAGATAGCAAAATGTTTCTGAAAATTTACAAAATAAGTTGGTAGTGTCTACATTTTATGAGGGTATAATTTACGCTGTAATTTTTTCCTATTGATGTTTTGTCTTCAAAAAATATTCATCATCATCATCAGCTGGAAGACGCTCTGCTGTCAAATGCGAAAGTAAGCCTATGACGAAACGTGCTTATAAGGCCCGTTGAAAAAGATAAAAGACATCCGGTGGTGTCTAAGCCGTTCTCGCTGGAAAAGTACTGCTTTAAAACGCAATGCCAATCTAAAAGTCTGCCCTTTGTGGTGGCTCTAAGTATACAGCAAAGACATAAAAAGGCAATCCAGGAAATCTAGATCCTCATTGACGACACTTTATCCCCGACGTTTCCATTCAGGCACTATAAATTCCTTTAGTATAGATTTAAGACGCAGAAGGAAGTTCAAATTATTCATAGCTCAGCGGAACTGAACGAACATTGATTCGGTTTTATTATAGCGCCATCTGGTGCGCCCATCGTGAGTTCAATTATAGCGTATTCGTGTTCATTTGTTATATTAATTTTGGAGGATGTTCGTAATGTTTCTGAAAATAAAAACTTTGATTATTTCAGAATGATTTCAGATGAAATTAGCCAGTGTAAAGTATGTTATATAGGTCTAAAGATTTATAAAATATGTATAATAATATAATATTTCACAATCATTATAATATTATTGTTGCATTCTGCTCTCTATGTTTATTTCAATAAAAGTTCTTAGTCAACTGAGTCAATTTTGTCGCAGTCCAGTCCAGGTCATGATTCAACAAAGTGAGGGATACTTATACCCTTCACTCGTGTACGTTACTCCAACAATACCAAACACATCAGCCTGAAAGGAACTAGTGTTTGAAAATAATACAAAGCATCAACATCTTTTTTTACAGGTTGGCGTCAAAATAGAATTAAAATAGTGAGAGAAAGCTAAAGGCAGTAATCTATGTCATACTTAGGTAAGTATCGGTCAACGCCAAAACCATTATATTATACCTTTGGACTTCGAGAAGTATTGCTACTCAAAGCCTGTGGTCGATGGAGCTGACGGGAGGCTATGTTGATCTCTCTTTTACACTAAGGAGCGAATAAGAAGACAGCTTAGTTTTAATTTTGAGCGCAGGCATCACGATCGATGTAGCAGTATATTTTGATAACGGACCGACACTTGCGTGGGAGACAGAGTTAAGTTTCCACTCCATAAAGACTGTAGGCGTCGAATGCTGAACGGCTGGAATTTGCATTTTATAATTAAATAATCAGATCCGGCCTGCGAGAAACCGTGACGTCCGTGACTGATACATAGTGCAATGAGAGAAGTAGGACAGTGGAGCAGGAGCACAGAATACCATATAAGTACTACATACAGAACGGCCATCAGAGTATACTTTTTTATAATTATGAGAATTAAAATTTAATTTAAATTGCATGCTTAGCATTAAATTTAATAAATAATTATATTTTTTTTTAAACTTTTTTTTTGTCTCCACTCGTACCTGTTGTATTAAGCCTTTGTCAAATTTTGTGTTTGTGTTATACAAGTGAAGATCACATTAAAAACAAATAACATAGCCTTAGGTGCGTCACACACCAATACTAAAAATGTGGAACACCACACAAAATATTTATTGTAGACCTACATTTAAATAAGCCTAACGCCAGACAACCTAGTGCCTTAATAGACAACACACCACATTTCTTCACAATACGTTTGCCACGTAATAGAAATTGTTACTGCACACAAATTTGTCTTTGGTGTGTGCTGCGTTCAAGGATCTTGTATCACACTGGATAGAGTGATTGCTTTGGCAGCGTGTCCACTTTCTGTTCGCGCGTTTAGTGAGTAGGAAAGTGAAAACTAGTGCAGAATCTATCGATAAAAATGTACACAGTGTACAAAACTAAGAATTTGTAAATTAAGAACACAATGTTTGCAAAAATATGTACTTTATTGAACATCGAAACTCGTAATTGCCATGTAAATAATACGAATATATACAGTATATATAGTAACTATGAAAGTTAATAAGTATCTACACCGTCTCCTAGTTTCTTTTATTCTTCCTAGTTTTTTAATTGACAGCCCAGTCATAAAACTAGATTTTTTAAAACGTTTTCAACAAAGTCGAGAGTATTTAGGTGGCTCCCAGTTTTCGCGCCTCACAGCCTCTATCCACTGATTTCTGATTTCCGGACATTTTGGAAACCTATAACAAAATGTTTTATTTTAATTAATAGTTTAACCATGACACAACATTGGTACAAATTATCATACATTTCAAGCCGCGAAAGCTTCAAAAAGATTAAAATTAATTATCGATAGAATACGTATCAAGCCGATTAAACGCGGAAAGGAATTAACGGTTCATGTTTCACTTAATGTAGGATATTACAAGAATATTATTAGATAAATATCGACCAAATATCGACAAAGTTTGAAACGTGCAGTGGTACTTCACTAGCAGGAACACGTAAAACAATGCATTTATTTATCTTAAATTAATGCTTAAATTCATTACTAAATAACACTGCGTGATAGTTGTATGACTTCAAACATGTATATTCTTTAAGTGAAACGAATATTTAGCTTTGATTCTGGTTATTTTAGGTAAAAAACGCTACAAAAGACTTACGTGTGAAATGATAATTCTGGATCTTTTACTCCCCCTTTCGTTGTTCTCGATGCACAATACACAGCACAACACGCCATAATGCCACTATGTATAACAATATTAAGTATTCAAAGCGATATTTTGATCCAATTTGCTTTTTTAGTAAGACGGGTCGCAATGTTGTGACCGACTAGTCGGTCATAAAATGGACACAGAGTGCGAGGTTGCCAATCTTACAATAGCTCTCCCGCTTACTCTATGCGACGACCCGTGAAATAAAAAGAGAAACATGACTATGTGAACGTCGGAGCGGCAACGTCTCATGGGTCTGTCCAGTATGATGCTTCGTCTAAGGCTGCGTTAGTCAACCATTTCAGTCACAGATGCGTTACTTACAAGCACCTTCTAAGTGAGGTTCTGATCTAAAAAGTTTACCATCTGTTCAAGTTGCTGCGTGACAGAACGCAGTCAGTTCATTTACATTGCGACGCCAACTTTTACATTTTGACGACGTTTTTAAGGTTATTTTGCCTTGCCAGTGTTTGTGATGATTTAAGACCAGTTTCTTTAGTCTAGCAAGCTGGGTTTTTATTGATTCTGTAGAAAGAGAGAAGCAGTGGTTTGAACTGGCTTTTTTTTTTTTGCGAGGGGGAAATCTTCACCAAGATACCCGTCTGCTTTGGGGTGCAGCCGGGTTATATGGGATTATACCCACTAAAACCCCCCCGGTGGCCTGACTTGATGCTTGACCGAGGGCTTCGGGATCTCCAAAGGAACGCACCGGAGCCCTGGATCCCTCAGCACTACGCTTCAGCTCCTCCCGGGACAGCTAGTACCTGTCGTGAGACGTTTAAGCCTACAACAGCGTCCGCCACTCGACGCTGTTGTCCTCCCCGGGCTCGCTTTGGTAGATGGTGGTTAGAGCCCCACCTCTAACCACCTCCGAGCCCAGAGGTCCCCTTTTAGTAGGCTCTTACTACAGGCAGGGGATACCGATGCCGTATTCTAGTGCCCCGGTATCAGGGCAATATAGCTTCCGCCGCCCCGGTTGACCTGGCTACCCTGTTAAGTCGTTCAAACTGATCTTCATGAACATTATTATTTTTCATAGTGAAAGGAAAGGCTTTTGTACACAGCTGATTTTGAGTGGTCGAAGGTGGTAAAAACACTTAGCCTGGAACAGGAACTGTCTCAAGTGCGGTTGCCTGAACACATCGTTACCAGCTTGGCGTCACATTTCAACTTGAGGATGGTAGATAGCCAGCCGAATATTACAAAGTACAACCATAATGCTATTGTTTATATGTTTCCCTTCATCACACGTTTGTTTGAACCCACACCCTGTCGCCTGCGATCCAAACGTATAAAACACTGAGCTATTATCGTTCCACTGGTGTTATCAAATAAATTAGTAAATACGGCTTCACACCCATATCTCTCCACCAGAATGCCCTGAGTTGGGGATGCCATATACAGAACACACACAAACACACCCATGTTCGCAGTTATAGTATTAAGAATAGAGTATACTGCCACCTTGTCCATACAAAAAGTGTCTTTAAAGCGTAGTCTGATACCCACCCCCTAAATGTTATCCGATTTCAATGTTTTTTTTAAATATGTTATATACACCGTAAAAAAACTATGCTTGCATGTTTGTTTGTTTTTTTTTTAAGTTTCGCAATATCTTCATTGTTATAGGCACTTAAGGTGCATCGTTTCACTCATCGCGCGAAGTTCAAATTTTCTTGCGTTTTTTGTCAATTACAGCTTTCTTGAAACAATCTATTTATTATCGCAAAATTAGTTTTCATGAACCAACGATGAGTAATTAAGCTGTAATTGACATAAAACGCTAGAAAATTTGAATTTCGCGCGCTGAGTGAAACGTTGCACCTTAAAGTGACAGTTTGTTTGCGGCGAAAATACGACAAAGAAAAGTAGTTGTTATTAGAATACCACAATCATTTTTTGAAAAAAACAAAACATAGCGGCATAGATAAGCCATTCAAATAAAAATAAAAGATTTCATAAAATGTAGGGGGCGATAACAGACTACATTTCATCAAAAAGTTAGGAAAATTACTTACTTTATTAATTACATTTATTTACTTAGATAATATTTTATTTTTTTAATTTAACCAATTCTCTCTATTGCCCGCACGAGAAACAGAGCAACAGCTATCTAATTTCAAATACCGAATGCATCAAAACCTCGCGGAAGGACTATCCTCTTGAGTACGGACTGTTACAAAAATCCTCGTTCTGCGGTCCCAATGTTTCCTATAATAACCTTTATCTGTCTAGCAATTCATTTTCAAATGAAATTTCTTTTCTTTAATTGATGATGAAAACACAAATAAGAATGGGTCTTGATTATTTTGGTATACAGTTCACGTTTGCAAATTCATTCAAAATTAGTCTATAATTTTTAAGTTGTTAAATGTCATTTATACTGGCGGTGCAGTAAAGAATTGCGGCGTCGGCTAGTTTTAATATTTTATATTCCGCTTCAAGTGCCGTAATATCTCTTTCATCTGAATAATGCAGTGAGAACAATTTATTTTAATGTGAAGGGGAACGTAAGAACGTACTGTCATAGTTAAGTCCTAAAACATAACTATAACCAAGTATACTGTTCTATAAGTAAGTATAAGTTTACTGTTCGATTGTTCATTACGAACAACATCTACTATTATTCAACTAACCCCTATAAGTTGCTTTTTATTATTATTATTATTAAATTATATTATTTGTTTTCTATTTCCTTGTATGTGTAATTAATATCTTATTGAATACGTATTTAAATTATTGTGCTTTTAAATTAATATATATATATATATTAATTTAAAAGCACAATAATTTAAATTCCCCTAAAAGTTCACCCTACTCCTTGGGCAGTCGGGTAAAAATAGAGTAGAATAATAAAGATGTACTTTGGCTTAAATTATTATTCTTATTTAATTGTGACCTTTTTATAAAAAATAATTCAATTGTATCAATTACCTTTCATAATCTTACAATATATAATTAAGAAAAATTCTCTATGAAAAAAAAAGCCGATTAATTGAAGTTTAATTGTGTTTTCTCAATATATAATAGTGAATTGAATTACCTACTTCATATTAGCAGTATTTTCTTGTTTGGAATTTCTCTCTCTCACTTCTCACCTAAATTTACACAGAATGTACCTACCTAATGCAAGGTCACACGGAAAGGGTGTGACCAAAAAGGAGCTTATTGTCATTTGTTATTATTTTGTTTGTTATTTGTTATTGTTATTATTGTCTTAGGACTCATTTTGCTCATTATCATATTTTTTGAACTAGAAGACTAACGATATAATCGATGAGCAACTGTTCTATACATTTTGTATGATAATGGCGTTGCTACAGGCTCCACTGAGAATAGTAGTGGATCTAAACGAACTCACGGAGTGCTATTCGATCCACTGTTGGAAATAGACGGTGGATCCTAATGGAGTTGTAGTGTTACAGGATCCACCCAGACCAATGGTGGTTGGCTGTAAGCTCCAGAGAGGTGTTCAATCCACTGGTGGATCAAGTCAGTAGATCCTAGTGGATTGAGGGATATTTTACACAGCAGCGAATTTCTCAATTTTGTAAAAATGGTAAAATATTAAAATTTTAAAATTTAAACTTTTTATTACTTCCAATATTACAAAAAAAATACTACATGCTTAGTCTAATCTTATAATTAAAGATTATGTACTAGGCAAACTTTTTAAATTTCTTTAGATTGACAACATTTAACTGTCACTACGTTACTTACTTATTACCTTGAGGATTGTCCGGGCATGCACCCACAAACATTATTTATATTTATCTAATAGGAAATATTTTTTCATTACATTTTTTACTACTTTATGGGTTTTTCCATGTTTTTTTCCTATTATTGTTTTGGGAAGACTATTTAATGTTATTAAGTCTTAGTAAAACAATTCTGTATCGCAATTCACAAAGTTATTTAACGACACCTTCGACACATTTGATATTCTTTCATTCGAGCGTAAAATAAAAAGAACTCTAAAATATTAACGTCGACTCGCTTGGAAGCTAAAGGTCGGTTTACACTTTACGATTTTGTACGTTTGTAACGCCCATAACTTTCGGGCTTATTCACAATTTACTGCACACTTCCATGCTTTATTTCTTTCGTGTTATATGACGTAGTTAAATAATAACATGTGTGCTTGTGCACAAGTGTCACATAATGATAATTTGTTGGTACTTAAAGGGACCGGTAGGTCTACTGGGACAGTGATTTATTTTTTTCTTGTGAAAATACTTGAATTATTCTCTGTGTAATATAACAAGTATCTTTTGTTCATTGTATAAGCCTAGTTGTATATTATTGCATCCATTCATAGAATACCTTTTTGGCTAGGTATTTTGGAAACGTTTTTGCGTTCCCATACAATAGGTTATCTTACGAAAAACACAATCACTGAAGGGATGACGTGATCAATATTCACCATTACAAAGTCCTTTAATTATCTTATCAATATTATCTGTATATTATGTGATCATATTAAGTGTTTTTTTTTGTATTAACGTCTAACCTTATGCTAGACGAAATGCAATGAAAAGCCTCAGAAAGACACTAAAAACTAAGACTGCAGTCGACTGCTATAATGAATTGAACCTTATTTCAAACTATTTAAATTTTATGATGTAGGTCATTTTCGAGATTTACAAGTAAATAAAATTTCTTCACCATCATCATGCTGAACAAAGGCCTCCCCTAAAGTGATGGGGGCACAATCCCTGCTGTAGGTAGGCGGCTTGTAAAAAGTTCACCGTCTAAAAAGAGAACGCTGCTGACCGTCCTCCAATGGTTCTGGTCGCTGTTTAAGGACATACCCGCGGATCCGAAGAGATACCTGGGTCTATTCGTCATTTGTCCGTAACTAATAAGATTTTTAGTCAAATTATACGTGAAACGCGGAAAAATACCGCTACTATACTAAAATAATTGATAAAAGATGCTGTTAATATCCTTTTCAATGCTTGCCCAAGAGCTTACTAAAACTTAATTACAATCAAAGCCACACAATGTGGAATGTTCTCGGCCCCGAACAGAGATCGATCGATTGATGAGCTATCGCGCTTCTCTAAACTAATCAACTAACTTCAACCACAACGGTGGTAGATAAGTACACTCAAAGTAATTAGATCTGTGATCATTCTAATTCTATAAAGGCTATGATTGATTACGCTTACTAATGACACTTATTTTGAGGAACAAAAGTTAACTAACTAATAAATGTATATAGAATATTTAGTACGTTTATACATTCAAATTAGTACTCGCAGGATATTTACCATGATTTTTTTTTATTTTTTTTTATTGACGTTGATGTTTTGTTTTCAATCGTGGTGAATATCCTGCGTGTACTAAACAAACGGATACGTCCTAAAACTGCGACCAGAACCACCGAGGGGCGGGCAGCAGCGTTCTCTTAATAAGCGGTGAGCTTTCTGCGATCTCCACGCCACCTGCCAAGCTTGAGAATTATGGCAATGCCGGGATTATCGCAATTAAGGAAAGACCTTGTTCAATTGATGAAACAACAGCGAAACTCAAACAGTGTTTGATAGCACGTTTCCCTTTTCGCTATTATAAATATTGGTACGATAACCTAAATTCTTACCATCATCAGCCAGAAGACGTCCACTGCTGAACATAGGCCTCCCCCTTAAAGCGCCACACCGACCGACACCGTGCCACTTGCATCCACCGTTTGCTCGCGACTTCCACAATGTCGCCGGCCTGCATGCCTACGCTGCGTCTTCCGGTTCGTGGTCACCAGTCAAGAACTTTTCTTCCCCGTCGGTTATCGGTTCTTCGATCTATGTGGCCTGCTCATTGCCACTTTAGCTCTCAAACTCTGAATGCTATATCGGTGACTGGTTCTTCGGTCAATATCCTCGTTCCCAATTTTACTGCGCAAAGAAATCCCGAGCACAGCTCTCTCCATTGCCTCTCTGAGTTTCTCCAAAAGGCCAGTAGTGACGGACCAAGTTTCAGTGCCATATGTCATCACTGGAAACACACATTGGTTGAAGACCCTTCTCTTCAGGCGCTGTGGGTTTTTGGACGAGAAGATATCACGCAACTTCCTAAACGCTGCCCATCCGAGTTGGGTTCTTCGGTGTTTGTTTGTTGGTTTAATTTTATTCTTGGTAAATATTATTTTTTCTCATTTTTATATTGTAAATAAATTGATAGATCTTCATCTATCAATTTATTTACAGTTTTATTAGTTGATATTAATTTAACGTAGTTTTAGTTTATTTTTTTAATGAAAAAAATATTATACTACTGTACCATAATTATATATAAACAAAAATTTAATATATTCACATTATCTTCAACTTAGATTAAAGAGAGATTCTTGTAATCACAGAAATGCAAACAAGTTTGAAACAATAATTCCCAGGCTTAGTTCCAGCAGACGCGTGGCTCACAGGTTCTATTAATATCATCTAGATACCAGATTACACAGCAGCGGTGGAGTAAGATTGTGTCTCCACTTAGTCGCGAGACAGCCGTCTTGCAGCGCACTAGCGTTACACATTTAATTGAAGAATGAAGAAATAAAATCACTGAATACATTTTCAAAAGTACATTTTATTGTCTGTTTACGATAAGATTACAAATGCTGAAAATTTCGTTTTGTTTAAATAAATAATAATAAAGTACATTTCATTTTAAATGCCTGTTGTAAATAGCACGTAGTTTAATTCTGAGGAGTTTGATTTCAAGGAGTGAATTAAGTTTTTTGCCTGTTTGCCGCCCGTAGACTTTGCTAGATACTTTCTGTTCGGCGTGTCAAATGCTTAATTTAGCCCTATTTTTTTTCAATTGGTAATTCAATTGAAATTTTGGTTGACATAATATCTTCAATGGAGTATCTAAATGATTTGGCAGTAATTCTTCAAATATTTTGATCACGATGGATCGATTATAATTTGACCGATAAAAATAAATCATCTTAATCTGAAAAGGTCATTATAATCAAATTTAAATGATCGCTCGTGGAGACACCGACTCAGAAGATCACATAACCATACAAATTGATACATTTCCACGCTCAGAATTCCAGACGTTTCCCTCATTCGCTTCAAATGGAAATTCTTAAATGATTCCCCCGGCTTTGACTACTAATGACGTTTTCAATGCTACGGATCGTAATCACGGCGAGTTTACAAATAACATGAGTAAGTATTATTTTAGGTGTATGTAATCATACTGAGTGTTCGGTTAGACAACGGATAATTCAAGAATATATCTGTACTAGCCATTATAAACAACTTTTGCTATGGAACCAACGCTGAAATCGCATAACAAAATAAGCTGTTCCATAAATGAATGACATGATTTATTTTCCTAATATTATACACACAGCTTTGAAAGAACCGAACATCAAAACGAATAAACAACAAAGTCGTTTTTTTTTATATTTATCCTTATGAATATATAGGTAGCGTATATAATACAATATAATGCGGCGTTTGGGGATAGGTACTCACAGTTAGTTGAGCTAGACCTACCTGCCTAGATTTAGGTGGCCTAGTGAGTTCGGAGTTAAACACAAGGTACTCATAAATTGTACTATTGATTCTCACATCAGTTGCACAACCGCAAACTCATTGAGTTAGTATGGAGAGGTCACTGGCCTTAGCCCTACATACGCGTGAAGAGGCACGTTCCCAGCCTCTGCAGGCCCGTAGCATCTTCTGCCAGGGCAGGTTGTACGATGAGGACGTAGGCCAGAACTGCTGGCCCACAGATACATGTCGCTTCTGATAGTGGATAGTCACTGCTGCCAGCTGCGAGCTGAAGGATGTTTCGCCAGTGGTTCTGAGCGTGCGAGCCAGAGAGTGTAGCGAAAAGAGTGTAGCGAGATAGTATCCTACGAGAGAGTCCTGAAAAGAAACCAGAGTTAGCTTCTTTTTCAGATAGAAGCTGCTGTGCCATGCTGTGACAGAACAAAGCGGGAGTGCGTGCGCATGAGGTAGATACTTCGGACCCGCGACCAGCTGAGTTAGTTATTACACAGAAATACAATAGTTGTAGTAACACTTCAGAAAACTAGAGAATTCAGACACTAGATACATCTAGATAATGCAAATACCTCTAGACTTTAGTTTGAAGTCTTTGGAAGAAGTTACATAAATTTATGATGATAGCTCACCCCAGCGGGACTCTCGCAGAAATAGTATTAGCACTTTAGCGTTTCCTTTATAAGTAGAATTACTACACATGCACGCTTCGTGGTTAAAATTAAGGAATAAGAAGCAGCTTGTTTTTTTGTTTTTGTTTTGATGTCTAAACTGTTGGTCTCTAACGGCCTCTACAGCTATAACTTATAGGACTTTGGCGAACGCAAAAGGCGTGGGGCCCTTAGTGTTGGTCACTACAACCTTAATGGACTTTTCAGGAGCCACTTGTAGCCGCCCGAGCCTTATATACTACCACCTCTCTGGACTATCGGTCAATGCAGGCTCTTAGGGATCCTTGCGTATTTGAGTTATAGTTCATTTGCCTCGCGATTCTGTAGATAATCCACGAAACGTCTTACAACGTTACAATGACTTTATTATACAAAAACAAAAAATTTAAACTAAAAAAGGACAATTAAACTTAAAACCCACCGGTAGTATAATGGGTGGCTTTATTTCCTAAAGCGATTTCTTCCAGACAGCTTTTGGATGGACAGCATTATGACTGCAAAACTATGTTCGGTGGTGTAGATACATAAAAATATATATGTAAATACATACATAAACCTACTACCTACATCAAATACATACAATAAATACATCTTATATATTTGTAAAATATATACATAATTATGCGTATGTATAATAAATTATGAGTATTACCTATAAGTATAACAATACAACTTACCCTAAGCGAGATTGCATACTAAATAAAAATACTCATTTCTGTTTTTAAACTTATAGTACCAACTTTGTGGTACCTTTGGAATATTCTAAATAATTTAAAGAATTCCTTTGGAATTTGATAGTGCAGTGCCAGCCATTTGAAATGGCCGTGTTTCCATTGCATTTGAAATGTTAAAAAGATCAGAGTATTATTCGCAATACCATTTTATTTTATGCGCTGTTCTGGCAGTATAAAGGTTAAATAGCACCAGGTCTGTATAAGTCAGTTTTCTTGTTGCGGTCTTAGCCAAAAACTCTTTTTTTCTTATCCTTGATAGACTAGTTTCATCCTCAGCCACACCGGTGCTTACGACCAGGGACCCTATTCGGAGATTTGACATTTTATCTCGGTCACTCTCACTCCCATTAAATTCTAAATTAGAGAGACAGTGACCGAAATAAAATGTAATTTCTCTGAATAGGGGCCCAGGGACCATATTCCTGTGTGCTCGAGATTATCTCGGTCACTGTCTCTCTAATTTAGAATTTAATGGGAGTGAGAGCGACCGAGATAATCTCTAGCGAACAGGAATAGGATCCCAGGCGAGTTGGTGGAAGTTTTTTTTAATATTAAGAATAGGAAGACTCATTAAAAAATGTTTTTTGTGTTGTAGTTAGATTTGTTGCGTGCATTATCGATTTGTTAAACATTTTATTATATAAACAAACAATAAAATGTTCTTATCAACAAATCCCTTATTCTAATTGTTTGTAACCTAATTTTATGAATTGTTATTTTATAAAAATGATTTATTGTAATTCTGTATATTATTATAGAAATAATTCAATGGTACATGATAGATTTGCTTATCGTTGGAACGGAGGGCATTTGCAAAAAAATGTTATAAGTATTTTTATTTTATTTTACCTGTTCGAAGTTTAAATTATCACTTTGCTAATTTTATGTATAAGAACTGCGTGAACATTACATTATTATTATTTTTAATTTACATTTTTTTACAATGTTGTAATTTTTTCACAATAAAATCAAGGGTTGCTCCACAAATCTTCATCTTCATCTGGGAATATAATTTTTTCGAGAATTTGCAAGAGCTACGTAGGTTTTGACTCTAACGATATACCTGCTTCTCAAATAATATCGTAGCTCTGCAGGGAAAACCTTTATAAAGGTAGACTTTCTGTAAAGGATAAAAGCTATTCAAGATGGGTAGTTTTTGCTGTTGACTTGGTCTTCTAAACAAATAGTAGTAGATATATTTTTAATTGTTGTTCTCTAACGATATTTATTTGGGTTAAAATTCTAATTTAATAAAATTTAATTTTGATTTAAGGTTAATTTTGAGTGTGTGTGTGACCACAGAAATACACTTATTTTTTTCATGGTATGTTTCATGTGGTAAACAAACGACGGGGCTCCTGATGGGAGACCTCCAATACCTGGGAAATTGTTAGTGCAACTTTAGAGGACGTCTGGTTGTTTGTTGCGTTATCACGGCTAAACGACTGAACGAATCGACTTGAATTTTTGCATAGCTAAGTTTTTTTTTAGTTCCACGCGAACAAAGTCGCGGGTAACAGCTATATACAAATAGAACAGAAATCATGAATCATAGAACTTAAGTCCTTCAGGTACAACAATCGTGTTAACGAAAATTTGTCAATACTTTACCGTAATAAAAAATTAAAAACCCTGTTAGATCAGTAAATGAAAATGAACTAGAGTTTATTATGACAAGGTAATTGTTATTATTTTGAAATTTGAGTCCCAGAAAGGAAGTTAAATTCTGTTAAGGCTGTTAAGTTAGTGAAAACTCTTTGTTTTGTGGCACAATAGGGCTCCACTTCTTGAAAGTCATTATTTCGTTATTCAACTTTTGAAGTGATTTTAACTTCTTTAATTTTATTTTGTCATTTAAAAAGTCTAATGTACCGCAGTCGTAATGAACTTTATAAAAGGTTATCAGCTCTAATAAGGCCGCGCTGACTCAAAACGAGCAGCGCAGAGGAGCGGTGGCGCGAGCGGTGCTAGAAAGAGGGCTGGTCAAATGCACATTAATAATATACATATAATTATACATTACGTTCTCGATTACAGCTGAGCTATGAATAATAAAGGTACAAATGGCAGCCTAAGAGGAAAATGTGCTGAATATAAACACCGACTCGTCCTCAACCAGGCGTCAGCGGAACGGAGGCTCAAAACCAGAGCGGATCAGCAACACCGAGTTGTCGTGTCGTCATGACACTGTGTTTACGGCTAACGCAGTGATCCCAGCATCGGTCGGCGAGGTACACCATACGCTATATTACCATCGAGAGAAAGGGAGATCAATTTACAACGTGTTACAAAATGTTGGGATAATACTAAAGGTAATACTGTATGTACCCATCATTGAATAACTTTTTCTATGAGACCAACCCCGAAACCACAAAATGTCCAACTCATTTGACAAAATGTATGGAACAGCTACTATGAAAACTGACGTGGTTTTGATACATTTTGTTTTAATAAAACGAGAATACTCACGTTAAATTGAGTCGGTTACTCCGACTATAGTTTCGATCACATTCGGTGACCTTTATCATGGAATGTTATGCGAGACACGCGCGTGACCTCGCCTTGCCTTGCCTTATAGTCGGAATAACCGACTCAATTTAACGTGAGTATTCCCCTTTTATTAAAACAAAAATATAGAACAGCTGTTTTTTTTTCCCGGTTTCAGTTTTGGTCCCATAGTAAAAGTTGTTCATAATTCAGCACATTCTGTGTAATGTATATTTCAATTTTTTGGCATGCCAAAAAATTGAAATACACACACAATACATAATTATTAGCAGATTTTATAAAAATGTCAGGAAACAAAGCAGAGTAAACGAAACAAAGGAAAAAGAAAAATAGGCATACTCAAGTTACTTTTTATGTCCCAAATCCGTTTCACATAACTTGCAATAATTTCCCGCCATAAATCTTCAATTACATCTTTGTCACAATACAACATTACATACACTACGTACTAAGAATTACACGAAACGGAAGGCGCGGGCAACCTTCCAAATTTCTGAATTTACTACAGTAGGACTACTGTGAAATATCTAATGGCAGTATTTTTAACTTGCTTTAACTAACACTTGTTTATTTCCTAATGTTGTTTCAGAGAAATTTGAAACGAGCGTGACCGAGCGCAAATTCACCATGTTCTTGTGGTAACGGTTGAAACCTTGCGCTCATGATAATAATCTATATATTGAATTATCCAAAACATAACAAAACATCTATAGGTACAGTTACATTTTTTTGATATAACATTACGGTATCTTCTATTTTCACTGTCAAATTCATTTCATTTCAAAATAGTAATAGATCATCATTATCATTTTCAGCCCTTGTCGATACACTGTTGGACATAGGCCTCATCTCTATAGTATAGTATTACTATTAGTTTCGGTCCTGCGCTGGTCTCATTCACGTCTTGGTGATATTTTCCTTCCTATATCTGGGTGGTGGTCTGCACACTGGTCTTTCATAATTATTATTTTGATTTATGTTTCAACCAAATTCAAATTCATACCACTTTGTCTTTACTACCAATGAAAATTAATGTGTGGCACCGTAGTAACGACCACTCAAACATTAACACCCTTGTTGAGTTTTTGCGGTTGTTTCCCTAATGATTAGCCATTGACGTGTGCTTAATCTAATTTTATTGCCGTTGGTTTAACAACAAATAAAGCTAATACGGTTGTGTGGTATAAATGTATTTTCGTTGTTCTTTGCCTTGTCGGATTTCATTGCTTAAGGAACCCTTTATATTCTACATGTTTGGTTGTCCGCCGTCAGTATACTAGCTGTTCAGTAACACGACGGACATTATTATTCTAGGATTCATTATGATTTATATGTATAATAAACTTTTACTATGTAAGTTGAAGTTGAGAAACAGGGCCGTCATGCAAAAATATTAATGTACAATAAACATTAACGGCTCGTTCCTGGTGCAAAGGATAGCCACTGCCATTCAGCGTGGTAACGCAGCCAGCGTTATGGGCACCTTTGCACCGGGTTAAGTTAAGGGCGGATTATTTGATTTTAGTAGTGACACTGACATTATAAATTAATATTAATATTCTATACACTATTTAAAAAAAATGTTGACGTGTTAATTTAATTTAACAATAGACAATGGTTTATTTGCCACAAAAACAAAACAAAATACAAACAAAACTTAAAAAATAAATAAAAATTACAATTAAAAAACAACAAACACCTATTTTTTTTAATAATTAATTATTATTAATTAATTAATTAAATTTATTTAATGTATTTTGACTAATTATTCTGAATAATTATACTAAAAACCAGTAATATAATATATAATTAAATTAAATACAATCAATATACTTATATAAATAAAATATTAAATTATTATTATTTAATATTTTTATTATGATTATTCTAATATATAAAATATCCCATAAAACCTAACCAAAATCCTCAATAGAAAATAAATTTTAAAGTAATACTACAGTTTTGTCTAACGACAAAACGATCTCTCCCTCTGTATCTCCCCGCCCCCCCTTCCTCCTCCTCCTCTATCTCGCTCTCTCTCTCTTTCTCTTTCCTTCCGCTCTCTCTCTCTCTCTCTCTCTCTTATGCTCTCGCTCTGTGTCTTGTTCCTATCGTACCGGACATCACAAATTGGTTATTATAATCACAGCTAGAAAATGAACTTCCGCTTAGTAACGGCTGAATCAACCAAGAAGATAAAATTAAATAATAGTCGTATGAGAAGAATCGCCAATATTAATTTATCTGCAGATTAATTATTAATTGTTTCAAAATTCAGCCATGATGTGGAACTCGCCACATAAGTCTGTTTTTACTGACAATTACTTATAATTGCTTAAAAACAGGAAGAAAGACCAATTTTAAAAAAAACTTTAAAAAATGAGTATCTACCGCTTGTTATTGTTTCATAGTAGACCCGCTAGCGCCTACACCGCCCCCTTGTGTCGAATCACTGATTTTTGATACATTTCCTTTCTTATCTATTTCTTTTTCTCTCTTCACGGTCGGCCACACTCGAGTGAGCTCTGTTCTCATTTGAAGTTTATTGAAGTCTTTTTAGAAACAGTGTGTTTATTGGTTGTTGTTTTTCATGTTTAGATAATTTGTTTTTAAATAACATTCCGGGTCCCGGGTATCAATAACAGGGTATTTCCACTATCCCACAAAACCGTTATTTTTTAAAGATGTAGCCTATACTTTTTATATGCTACTTTACATCAGTAAATAAATCAATGTGATAAAAGTACCAAATCGACGATAATAATCTTTTTTTTTTTTATAAAAAATAATGTCAATCTCACTAAAAGAACTTGTTTATATTTTGCGATATTAAAAGTTGTTGAGAATTTACTTCACACGGAACGGCGGTATTAAAACGAAAGTAGCTCATAATTTTAGTCATAATTGTGACAAAAAAAAATAAAAAAATAAGTTCATGTGAATCATTTAAATGTTTTCTATGAAACGGATTCTTTTAACCGCCATTTTTCGGTTGACACTCTTGTCGCATTGTATTTATGCTAATCCAAGGTATACACCTCCGTAACAATTTCCATACAAAATTGTTCGAGTGGAAAACAATATATATCTATAGATAGATAAATCTATAAAACAACACATTATTTGCATAATAGTAAAAGAAAGCAGAAAGCAGCAGAAATCCAAAAAAAATGCTTACATCGATAATGTGTAATACACACAATCGTAATATAATTACGATTAAATTACTGTTTGGGATAAATAAAAAAACAAAAATTACGACGCATTTTCCGGACAAAGTTCAGAACACTTAAAAATCCATTTGAAAGTAAAGCAATTATTCAAAGACAGAAGAGATTTAATAAGGTGGAAAATTCTCCGTTAGTTATAGCAAACATATCTATCGGGACATTAAAAAACCATTTGTGATAAGCAAGAACGATTTGTCCTATCTTAATGAGGAAAGTTCTGGATGCTTGTATAAAATTCAGACTGTGCTGAGTCTGAGCGAAGCGAAAGTAGTTCAAAAAAATGTTTGTCTCTTATGAAAAAAGTGTATCTTTTTGTAGGAAGGAGACGCATAGTCGCGGTATTTATAGAATTCGTCAGATAAAGGGCTCGCTTCCCTAATTCAGTTATCTCGTTTGCACTTTCTCAAGGAAGTATTCACACACAACATTATGCTGTGCGGTGTATTTCAAATTCCGCAATACAGAAAAAACATTCACCAGCACCATATTAAGTGGAATGGAGGGACCATAGATAGAACAGGGTCGAAGAAAATAAATGCCTTGAATCAAGATTAGATTAAACTAGTGGTTCGCCCCGAACTGAGACCTTGCGATGTTCCGTTTTACAAGCTTTTATTTTACTACGGTACGCAAATAATACAACACAACGCATGATCACAAAGCAAGGTCTAGTGACTGACTGAAGTTAAGCAAAGTGACCACAAATAGACAATCGCAATGCAATGCTGGTTTGCTTGTAGTACGTATTATATTAGATCAATGTCGCCATCCTAACTAATTACCATTATACATTTGAAAGTTACTGTCTCTCTGTCTGGGTGTTTGTCGCATTATCACGGCTAAACGGCTTAACGGATCGACCTGCATTTTTGCATAGATATAGCTTAAGGGTCGGAGACTGCTCTTAGACTGAGACTATTGAGACTGGAGACATGACTTCTTTATTTTTGTAGGGAATTAAGTCGCGGTTAATACATATTACCTGTTATGAACATCACATTGGAATTCTTCACTAAAAATGTTTCTACACAAACATACACACAAATGCCGATTTGGTCCCAGTAAGCTCCGAGATAATTGGAATTCTATTTCACCGTCAATTACGCTAGGATCTCATACAATCGACTTGATACAAATCTATTTTTCTTTCCACGGTTCCGTGAATACGAAGCCCCTTGGTACCATCGTAAAAGCCGTGTCAATATCTCAACTTACATGGAAGCGCGACGCAAATCCTTCAGATAGGCTCCTGTTGGGAAAAGGCGTCGGGCCTCATAAATATCTTTGTGGTTTTCGGAATGAGATGGTTTGAAATTTCATTTAGAAACGAGAAGATTCTGAAATTCTGATCAGCTTTTTGCGTATTGCAGACGAGACCTTGACTGCTAGGTAGGATATTTTTGGAAATATACTATTTATAGGCTTATCTGTATTAAAATTTGTCGGTTTTCCAGTACAAGAAATACTACATATATTATATTATATTACTTACTATGTTTCTATGTATTCTATGTATGTATTTACAAAAAAAAAAAGTATTTATGTATTCTATCAGCTATCTGGTTCCCATAGTACAAGCTTGCTTAGTTTGGGGCTAGATGGCGCTGTGTCAAAAACGTCCACTAATATTTATTTATTTATTATTATATAACAACAAAAACTCAGTTGAATAATTCTAGCGAAAACTTCCTCGAATGTTGTAGAAGATACTAAAATAAACCATTTGTTCATACATTTTGTCGAGGATGAATGAAATTTATGGATGGATTAGTTTTTTTTTTATCTTGCCTGTTCTCTTTCTAGAAGTTGTTCATAACAATGAGTACAACGATATTCTTGTATATGTCCATCGTCTAATCAAACACTATCATGAACTTACTTTTTACCTGACTGCATAAGAAGGACGGTATTATTTTATTATTTTTCATTGGTTTCTAGCCCGTGGCAGACCTCACTACTGGGGCTGGGGACGTAGAGACCGAACCGACATTATGGTCTTATTAAGGCCAGTGTATCTGCACAAACATCGAAATTTTATGTTAAATACCAAGCATTAGAATAACCTGAAATTAAATAAGGTTTGTACGAGAATAAAATCTTTCTTGCTTTTGAAACTGCAGCGCGAACTCTTCCATAAATCCCGCGAATGCATAATTACGTTGTTTTTCTGCTGCACCTGAGCTCCTGTAACTTTACCGAGATCTCTACTTGCAACTTTATCCGGTATAAAATGTAAATCTGCTAAATTACTTTTATTATCTAATTATTAATAAGCATTTCATTTTAGCTGTCCTCCTCTCTTCTAGTTTTGTTGTGCCCGACGGGGTCCATAATTTTTTTTTTATATTTTAGTTGTGGTAGGGCTCTTCTGCAGAGTCCGCCTGGGGCAGTACCATGCCTTTGCCAGTTATTATATAAAATAAATAAATAAATATCTGGGATATTTTTGCACACATGGTCATCTGACCTCAAACTAAGCAAAGCTTGGAATATGGCTGCCAGAGACTGATATACGTACATATATTTTTTTTAAATACATACTTATATAGATATTAACTCTCAGACATAGAACAAACACAAATGTTCATCACATGAATTTTTGTCCTAGATGGGAATCGAACCCACGCCCCCAAACACAGAAGGTAGGTTCACTACCAACTGAGCCACCGGGGCAGTCAAACCTACCCATAGTTAGTGTATCATGGAACTAGCTCCATAATGACGGCCCTACCAGTTTCAATAGTTCCATTAGTTTACTACGAAGAACAGTTAGCTATACTTTTTACGGCAAACTCATGAGAATGACATAGATAATATTAGGAGGACACTGTCCTCAGGACTACCAAACAGTAGTGCGCAAGCATTACTTTGTTTCGAATTGAAGGGCGATGTTTCCTGCGTAATTACTGGTCATAAAGATATTTAACATCTAATATCACATGGTGACGAACGCAGTGCATTGCCGTATGGTTTTGAACTGTTAAAGTTCAAAATTCTGGGTGGCACTGAACTGTTATGTGCAGGCGTGAAGCTTAACATCAGGTGAGCGACTTGCACGTCTCATCCCCAAGTTCAATAAAAAAAATAAACTCGTATCTCAGAATATCCCAGAGTGACGAGCGCAGTGCATTGCAAAATGCGCATGCCTTTGAACTGTTTAAGTCCAAAATTCTGGGTGGCACTGAACTGTTATGACCTCAAATGATATAATCTTAGGTTATGAGCAAGCGTGACACTTTAGACAAGCGATTTGATGTTCTCAACATTCCGTTGATTCAAAAATAGTCTAGTATTCATTCATACGCAACCGAAAATGAATGGTGATTTTCCAATTTATATTTTCTTTAACAAACTGAAAAATATCTTTATGGTGCTTGTCTGTAACAAAATACGAGGCATTAGATTATTATAGGTACGATTGTTTTTTACAAGGTATTGTAACAAAAGTTCAGATTGCATTTTTAATGACTTCTGCCTCTAGCTACAGTTAGTTATAAAGAACTCAGATACAACTCCCTTCTGCGCTCGAAATGAAATGATTAAAAACTTTTCTTTAGTTTTGTAGAATATTTTATGAGTTGCAATTGATTTAGAAGCGCGTAATATTTTTGTGCGTATATTTGACCGACGATAACTTGCGAACCTTTGGTCAGATCTTCGTTAAAAAATTATGTACCTACAAGTAGTTCATTAGAATCAAATTTATAACTACAAAAATGACCAAAATTGGTTAAAGTGTTCTAAAGTTATAGGGTTCAGTAGGTTTCAGCTTGGCATGAACTATAAGTCATTTAAGGTCTCGCTCGTTTAATTAATTAATATCGTTTGCAGATCCTCAACATATAAAAAAATCATCATCATCATCAGGCAGAAGACGTCTATTGCTGAACATAGGCCTCCCCCTTAGAGCGCCACACCAACCGACAAAATAAAAAAAAATAAAAAAATTCTGAGTGGCATATATATTTTTTCATAAATTTATCTTTGTGTTATTCTAAAGGGAATTTTTACATAATTTCACATACATTTTTCTTAGTTTTTATAATAAATATTATGTTGAAAGAGTGCGAACGAGATAGCTAAATTAGAGGAGCGGGCGTGTAACACCATTACGAAACAGGCTTGATAAAAAACTCTTCTGATATGATTTACGTGAAGTACGCCTCAGGTCTTTGCCTCTGCTGCCAACAGCCACTTGTTACTTGTTACTTTCAACAGCCTAACAAAATATTACGGTATCTCCATCGCGTTACAGTAACAAAACATACAGAAATACATTACAGAAAACATTTTAAAACTACCAGTTTTAAAGTAATCCAGATTCAGATGGTTTACTGCTTCCATAAAGTGCAAGATGATAAAACAATTAAAGTTTTAGTATACAGTTACAAATATGTTGAATTTCTAAAATTGTTTTTAAAAAAATTGAGCTTAGAGCAACTTCAAAATTCAAAGTTCAAATGGATGGTTGAGGAGAGCGATGGCTGGCACATGCGTCAACTCGTGAACGGGTGCTGCTTGCGGGAGCTGGACTGCTCGGAGTATATACGCAAATCTATAATAGCACTTAGCTCTTTATTAGCATATTCGTTGGTATATTCCTTTTGTAAAGTCTTTAGTATTTATATTCCGTTTTAGTTGATAAAATATTTGTAAAACTTGATAAATGGCACGGACCCCGGAGTCCGTGGAGCAATATTGTAAATAAAAAAAATAAAAAAGTTCAAAATTAATGTATTTCAGGTTTATAATGAATATATACTCGTATATAAGTTTAATTAAAATTACATTACAGTCGGCCTATATTAAATAGCTTTTGCATTTCATTTCGGTAGTATCTATGGACTACCGGAACCACCGAAGATGGGCAGCAGCGTCATCGTAGTAACCGCTAGTAACGCTTCGTCCAGTAGTGGACGTCTAAGAGCTGATAAGCAAAAATAAGTACGTAAGGACAAGTAACAATAAAATATTTTACAGTTAAAAGAAGTCTGTCATAGTCTAAGTCAGTTTCAGACAGAGTGTAGTCCAAGTTAAAGTAGTGGACGCTTTACTGAAAGCTCTGATTATCAATAGTACTGAAATATATTGCAGGCAAGACCGCCGACGCCATGCTTCCTTAGGCCAAGTTCACACAGTCGGGTCACGTCGCGTTATCAAAGTAATTTACACCGCTCGCATGGTAACTTCATCTAACTTAGCCCAAGTTGCTTGATTAGGCGCGTGACGGGACTGCGAGCCGTGAGGCCTCTAATTATTTCGCCGGCACTTGTGGACATGCCCTTATGATGAGCACACACTAAATAAGGATTGGATGTAGGTAGTTTAGAGCAAGTGTGGGCAACTTTTGGAAAATCGCGGGTCTAACTTTCGAATGTTCATGAAGTCGGGCCGCAAGGACTTGGAATCAGAAAATATCTATCAGCTACTAGCGATTCTCGCGACTTTCCTCGACGTTCGGCTTCGCCAAACACAACAAAACAGAAAACACCAAAATCGGTCCAGGCGTTCTCAAGCTAAGATCGGTCATGTAGTATTATGTGGTTTTATTTTTATTTTTATATACGTACATAAATAAAGCCCTATTTCTAACCATAGAACATGGAAATAGTTCATAGAAATGAAGTGAAACTAATAAATGTTTATGAATTGTTTTGGCAAAACACGGTTTGTATTTAATAATAAAAATGTACGCTTTGTTCTTTTTTTTTAAAAAAAATCTCTTCTTTCTTCTTTTGTTATCGCTCTACACGGCCAGTGCGTTTACTTATGCAAGTACCCGTTAAAACTTTCTATGATTCAGTTTGGCTATAGAACTAAGTACATTCATATTTTGGGGTGACGGCCCTATTTCTAACCATGGAACATGGAAACAGTCCATAGAAATGAAGTGAAACAAATAAATGCTTATGAATTGTTTTGGCAAGACACGGTTTGTATTTAATTTAATTTTTTTTATAACTTTTTTCTTAACTTTTGTTATTTTCTTATCGCTCTACACGGCCAGTGCGTTTAGTTTACGTGCAGTAGTTTTGAGACATTTTAGTAAGACTAAGTGCGCCGCGGTCCGGATAAAAAACCACAGCGGGCCGCATCTATGGCTCGCGGTCCAGGCTTTGCCCATACGTGTACTGTAGTTATTTATTTGGACTCGATTGTGACAAGTAAAGAAAAACTTATATGGACCATAGAATACCATAGAATATACACCATACTTTTTACCATAGAAGAGATTCCGATAATACTATGACTCTGCCTGATATTAAAACAATCATTGCAAGTTAATTAATAGGTTTTTCTGGAGTGTAAAAGTGACAAGTGTAAAATCTCTATTAGTTTAAGATCCCATCCTTTGTTTAAGGCGGTATTGACGACGGTAAGCGCGGGTTCGAATCCCAAGACGGTGTTTGATGGCTTCAACACAATTGCGTTGATTAAGGAAATCGTGATTACAAGGCTGTTATTTAATCTGTGGTTTTGGCAGAATTTTATGGCGAATGGAGAGATCATTTTGGTAACTATACATAATAAGTATAGTGTATACCCGATAATTGAGTACCTATAGTATGGTTGTAGTATTGAGCAACAAGGTACCGGCCCGAACGTCCGAGAGAGGCCTGTGTTGCTCAATGGGTCGCAGCTAGCAAATTATGCTTTTGATGGACAAACACAAAAATTGTGTGCAAGAGGATGCTAAGGTGCATAATAACATGATTATCTCAGCGCCTAATCGCCGTCAAGGCTATTTTTTTTAAAGTAAAAATGCACTGAACTCATTTTTTTATAAAACTTAAATAATTATAAATTACTAAATAAATAAATATAAAAAAAAAGTTTTATTTTTTCGTTTTGAAAAAACAAATAATTTTACAGTAAAAAAAACTAACTTTTATAGATCAAATGGTTCTATTTCCCACTATTTCAAAAAACTTCTCTGAGACAGGAAGATAATCGCCTTTTCAATTTAACTTATCTGTGAGGCGTCTTTAGTACTTGCAGGAAGCACAGCGGTAAGACCCTCGAGCTTATACCCAGAGTGGTAATAAGGTATTTCTTATTTGTTTTAAGCTGTGATATAAGTTAGTTTACAATAAATTTTTTTACTATCTTTGCCATCAAATTGAAATTTTTCTGATGTTATGGGAGAAACCAACCAGTTTACGAAGGTGCAACGTTTCACTTAGCGCGGCAATTTCAAATTTTCTTGCGTTTTTTGTCAATTACAACTTAATTACCTATTACTCATCGCGGATTCATGAACATGATTTTTGCGCTAATAAATAGGTTTTATCAAGAAATTACACCAAGCAAAAAATCAAGGTGAAAGCTAGTATAAGTACACTTCTCACTAAACAAAAAATCAAGATGAAAATCAGCTTATTGAGATTCGTAGTTAAACCAATATTATCTAGGTGATCATTTTACCGTAATTTCTTGATACGACCTATCTATTGTCGCAAAATTTGTTTTCATGAACCTACGATGAGGGATTAAGCTGTAATTGGCAAAAAACGCAAGGAAATTTGAATTTGCCGCGCTAAGCGAAACGTTGCACCTTAAGTGACTCCCACAACTGACCTTTGAATGAAAGAATGATAAATGTCTATAAATGTCTATGGTTCCTATGACAGACAGTTTTGTTTAACACTGACACCTCTTAAGGTGCATCGTTTCACTCACCGCGCGAAATTCAAATTTTCTTGCGTTTTTTGTCAATTACAGCTTAATTACTCGGCGTGGATTAATGGAAACCAATTTTGCGCCAATAAATAAGTTGTTTTAAGAAATTACGGGTAAAATTATCACCTAGATAACATTGGTTTAGCTACAAATCTCAATAAGCTGATTCTCATCTTGGTTTTTGGTTTAGTGGGAAATGTACGTATACTAGCTTTCAACTTGAATTTCTGGTTGGTGTAATTTCTTGAAACAATCTATTTATTATCGCAAAATTAGTTTTCATGAACCTACCATGAGTAATTAAGCTGTAATTGACATAAAACGCAAGAAAATTTGTATTTCGCGCGCCGAGCGAAACGTTGCACCTTAAGTGCTTGCTTTGCCTCAAGACATGCAAAATGGGTGTCTTTAAGTTACGAGATGTCTTACGCATTTAGGGAACTTCCTAAGTTTGGTGCAACGCATTTTTCATATTGTAAGGTACGAACGCGAGAGTTAAGTTTGAACTTAGGAGCTTTCAAAGCCTACTGCAGACGGGCGTAAGAACTTGCAAATGTGCGAGTGAGATCCGGCACTTTGCTCCTTTCATTGTGAAACAGTTTCCAAACCGCACGTTCAAAAACCTCTTTCGTTAGATAAATCGCTCAATAAAAATGAGCGACGCCGCAGACATAGCATGAAAAATGTAGAGTACCAGAACGTTCTGGAACATTCATCGCTAGTTTAGTCTGAATGGCAGTTTTGCAACTGAACTCGGACTATTATCATAAATCTATTCATACGAAGGTTTTTTTTTAAAATCTTTATTTATTAGGAGCTTGAGTCGCTTTGCGACTTTGTCAGCTTTATTATGTACACTCAGTATCATCTACTTAAGAATATTATAAATAAAAATAAAATATTATACAGCAGTTTAAATAATGTTCGTGTGGAGCGGACAGGATACTTTGAATAACAACAGCTTCGAGAAAATTAGAAGCGTATTGAGTGAGCACGACAGATCAGACAGACTGAGTCCGCCAGCATTCCACCAGGATGTGATAAACATCCTTGAGGCGTCCATATATGTCACAGGTGTCAAATTCTACTAGCGTCATTAGAAAAATTTAACTTTTTAAGAGGTATACCCTACTGCCCCGGTGGCTCAGTTGGTAGTGAGTCTACCTTCTGTGTTTGGGGGCGTGGGTTCGATTCCCATCTAGGACAAAAATTTATTTGATGAACATTTGTGTTTGTTCTATGTCTGGGTGTTAATATCTATATAAGTGTGTATTTAAAAAAATATATATGTACGTATATCAGTCTCTGGCAGCCATATTACAAGCTTTGCTTAGTTTGGGGTCAGATGACCGTATCTATTATATATATCTGGGACATCTAGGACATATCTGGGATGTTTTTGTACATATATATTGTCCCAGATATATATATATATATATATATATACCCGAAAAGGAGTGTGAGCCATAAATCCACTGTTTCTTAATTTCACACCATGGTGTTTTATACGGTTTTTGCAGCAAATTATTGTAGCAGTTTACTTTCTGACGTTCAATTTGCTTGAATGTGTTGTGGTGGAGTCGTGGTACAGCTAAAATAATAAGCTTACTAATTAAAGTAAAAAAACTACCAATTCAGAAAAGACCTTATACCCGTAACCTCTGTTACATTTGTTGTTATTGTTGCATTCTGTTACTCATTAGTTATTTAAATTAAAAATCTTATTTTGGCACGTATGTTTTTTTGGTTGTGTCATAATATGATATTAGTGCACGGCGGGATAACATGATTACGTGCAATTTACTGGATAAAAAATAATAATTGAAAATACCTCGATTTACACATTTTTTTCGCTGGCGCTCGGAACACCTAGTGTATGTTCAAGTGACTAACAGTGTGGTAATAATAATATATAGGTTTGCATAGCACAGAATTCCGATTGATCTCCTAGTTTAGATGTTATTAGCAAAATTATCTGTTTTTTTGACTAGCGCGTGCTAAGTCCATCTCTTTTCATCTGCGCGCGAAAGTGTAGAGCTATATTTCTCTCGAAATACAAGGAGAAGGAAAAAATATTTTTCCCGAGTTTTCCTTCGCCACAATAAAAACATTAACACAAATGGTCTATCAGGATAAGGAAGGAGATGTGGCCCCTGTGAGGAATATTGGAATATTCCAATTTCGGTTCATTATTAGGTAACACGCTAACTTTCACTCTCTAATGAACATTTTCCAAGGAAGTTGTAAGTATTTAAGATCGATTTTTTCTATACCTGACACAATTATTAATAATACGATTGTCGAAATCTTAGTGATTATTTGCAATATATTTTGTTGTAATGAGTTGATTTACAGTTTATAAATGAAGTGATACCGCTAATAACAATATTGTTATTAGGTATGCAGGAACTATGAACTAAACTAAATGTTAGATAGAATATGATATTAGAAGGACTGACTATCTTGTTTTATTTTTTTAAAGTAAGTGGCACTACTTATAATCAATTTTTTTTTGTGTTTACAAAAAAAATGTATGTGCTTATGCTATTTGTAAATTATAGGATTTTTTCATAGGTTCTTCACAAGTTGAAAAACCCTGTCAAAAAAATTGCTATTTATTTCAGTTGTATTAGACAAAAATAAATTAAGATAATTGTAAGTTATAACTCCTGCTTAAGGTACGCAGCTGTTATTTTGTATTATTGCTTTAACTAATATCTTAGAGCGACACAGGCTTCCGGCCGACCAAGGCCGTAGAGAGTTGCTCAATGGATAATATAGTTCAATAGAAAAATGAGTTTGAAAAAACGTGATAGACATATTTGAAATTATCTCAGGAACAGTCAAAGTCGAAAAACCTACCTAATTATGAGCTGGTAGCCGACATTGAAATATTCCCATATTTTATTTTTTTTAAACGGAAATACTCACGTTAAGTTGTGTCGGCTATTCCGTCTAAGTTTCGATCACATTTAGTGATCTTTATCAAGGAATTATATACGCGTGCCGCGCACGCAACCTCCTCTTGCCTTGCAGTGCGGGCCGCAGCGCGTCACGTGCTTGATGCAGTATTCCAATAGTCCTCACGGGGACTAAATCTCCTTCCTTATCCTGCCAGAATCTTAACTATAAAACATTGGCAATCGTATTCTAAAGACCTTGATATATTATTTTTCCCCTCTTTAATCATTAAATAAAAAAATGTTCAAAATGTGCGAACGAGATAGCGAGAACCAGGGAAGCCGACACTTAAAATTTAGGATCATTGCATCTGCCTAAAGATGAACTAATACACTTTTCCTCTTAACTTTGCAGACTCTTACTTTTTTTTAGAAAGTATAGCTTAGCTCGGCTTTAAACATTTTATTTAGATAGATAGATAGATATAAACTCTTTATTGTGTACACCAAAAATAAAAAAGAACACACGTACAGAACTATCTTATACTTAAGCTAGTGCCACAAGTGGCGGCCTTATCGCTAAAAGCGATCTCTTCCAGGCAACCATTGCATGGAAAGAAATTCACATGATGGAACAGGTGAGGTATGACGAACACTTTTAATAATATAAATTGATAAATACTAAGTATATAATAAATATGTATATATATATGTATATATATATATATATATATATATATATATATATATATGTGTGTGTATAATATAAATAATATATTAATCTACAAAATACCCTCACATTACGCCAGCAACTATACTATAAATTATTAAATAATATGAATTTAAGTAATACTCAGCAAAAATACGAAGGCAGCAAGAATAAACAAATCATATATATAGTACTAGACTAGAAGCAAAATAGCAAGCAGTAGATACACACTTAAAAGTAATTCACAGCAGCAGAGTCAGTTAATTAACATACTATACAATACAATCCACAGGGATCGTAGGGATACAATCCATTTTTTTTTCTGCTGCCAAATAGCAAAAAATATTCCATGTATTTTTTATCTGGTCATTCAACTGTCAAGTTGATAACCCGTGTGCTCGGTCGGCCGCGGGAAAACAAACTGTCAAAACTAAACCCAACGCACTTGTGTAGGTGTAACACTGAAAATAAGCTTGTTACGGTAATTATAACAGAAAAGATATGGACGTATATTTTTTCCACTTTTTTTTTTTGTGGTAATTATAGATTACTACTACAGCTACTGTAATTAAAACAGAAACACGTTACAACGAGTATTATTATTTAAAAAAACAAAAACCCGACTGCATAATGTAGCCTATATCACTCAGGATGTAAAGAGTTTCCGACAACATCTTACTCGTCAAAATTAGTCAAGCCATTTAGGCCAGAGGAGGCAGGTTGTATGTATATAGGAAGACACAAACATACATACTTACATACATACCCAATTCACCTAAAATCATTAAATCAATCAATTATCATTATTGGGCACATGGTTAAAAATAAAAGTTTCAGGAACTGAGTGGCAAGACGAGCAATTCACTAGCCTGATGGTAAGCGTCATGCTTGCTATTAACAGTTTCGTGCCGCGCAGAATTCTTGAACTTCAACAGTTCAAAATCATGCGGCAATCCACTGCGCTCGCCACCCTGAGATATTATTTGGTATAGGTAAAGAACAATTTTATTTATTTGTGTTGTATCGTTTTCATGCCCAGTAGTTTCGAGGGAAACATTGCTCTTCCATACGAAACACAGTAATGTTTGCACACTACTGCTAAGTGGTTGAATAACTGGTACTTCCCCAGGCAGACTCTGCAATCTTAGCACTACAAAAATGCCTTTAGCTACTAGTTTTGATATTTTCTGTCACTCCAGAAAGGAAATATAAGTAATGACCGTTTTGCCAAAGACTACAATATTAGCGAGTTTGGGGGGTTGCAGACTAGATAATTTTTGAGCAAGGAAGCCAGCCAAAAAAAATATTGAGAAATGGAAACATTAATGGTGTCTGATAGAACGGTAGCCTCGCTATGGTAAGCGTAGCGCCATACCTGGACGAGATTGGGAGAAAATGAGGAAGATTGGCAAAAGAGAGAGGAGGCTTATGCTCTGCAGTAGGCTGAATAAGCTGCCAATAATCGTGATAGACAGTAAAATAAACATTTAGTTATTACAATCGGAAAAAAACTAGAAAACACGTCACTCGTACTTTACGTCGTCCATGATATCGAACACGGTGTCAACACGTTCTAACAATATTGATTCTACAGTCTATCGGAAAATGCTCACGATCTCAAGGAAATTGGATTTTCGAATGTGACGCTAGTTGGTTATCCTTCGCTACGAATAGAAAATATTTGTATTTCGATATACCCGCTTGTTTATTTTTACTTAGCGTGAAAAAATGTCTGAAGAATGTTGTACGCACTTAGAATTTTTTTTTTTTGAAGTTGAACAAATATTTAACTTACACTAAATGTTACAAGTGTAGCTTCGTGTTTCTAGTGCCTACGCGTTAAAATGAAAATTTAAGTCGATAAAATCTCCAAAATAAAAACCTAAGATGAGAAAAAGATAGAGCTCTACACTTCCGCGTGTAGATGATAAGAGACGGAATTAACGCGCGCTAGACAAAAAAATTACTTAATGTCTGTGGCTGTTCTATCTTGTTTCTGGAAAGAACTGATAAGATTCTTATCACTTGCTAATCATTGTACGCCAGAAAATCAAATAACATTATTTTCTATCATTACTGACTACGCATTACCAACCAATGCATGAAGGCCTCTATACATTAACTGATCTGATATCACGCGAAAAAGATAGCTAAATATGAATTTCATCGGAGCAAAAAGGACAAGCTACGACCTTAATAGTTTGTTTTAATTATCCAATGAAATTTATGTCTAGCCATCCTCTTCACAAAAATCAGATCAGGCCAGTTTGGAGACACCTTTATAGTCAGCAACCAATGTGTGTTGCGAGTGATGACATAATTATTATGGAACTGAAACGTGGTCCTGAGCTGGCCTCAAAGGAGAGAGCTATGCTCAGTTTTTTTTTTGCGCGATAAAATCCGGTACGAGGATATTCGCTGAAGGACCAAAAGTCACCGACATATATTTCAGGATTTACAAGCTGAAGTGGCAATGGGCAGGCTACATCGCTCGAAAAACCGATAACCGAAGGAGAAGAAAGCCTCTTGAGTGGCGACCACGAACCGGAACTCGCAGCGTAGGCACGCCTCTCAGTAGGTGAGAAGTGAGATTATTTTGAACTCGACTAGAAATTATGATTGTCACTAGAGTTATATTCACTATATTCGAAGATCTGGCGGAAATGTGACTGTCATACAGAGGTTCGAACGGTGCAAGCCGGATTCATTATATCCTTTGAGAAGTTAACCACAATTTACTTCTCACAGACTCTAAAGATTAGATCTCTAAATAATGCTATGAATGTGACAATTGAGATACTTTCGATATTTTTTTTCTCGAGAAGTTTACGTTAAGTTCGTTAAGTTTACTTTCATGTTTTTCAATTTAACCATACTAAACGACAAAATCAAAAGACATAATATCTAAGAAACAAGATCTCCTATGTAGTTATTTCTTTTCCTATAAACATGTCAAACCAACAGCCCACATCCAAGCAAGCGAGCAGCGTACACGAACTCTTAAACACAAATAACTTTAATCCCAACAAAGTGCGGCCAAGTTCCGCCGGGAGCCTGGCAGTCCACCTACGAAATCTCCACTTTACGTTCCTTAAAACAATTTCCGCTATCAAAGTTCAGCGAGTAGTTTTTATTTGTTCGCGTCACGTCGCTCCCAAGAGTTGTTTGCTGTTAGTGACGCTATAAGCGAATTTACTTGAGTTTTTCTTGGAGCTAAAATGGCGCTTTCGTGTCATGATGATTTGCATCGTGATTCCAATTATTTAGTGTTGCGTATCCGAAGGGTGTCTCAGAATTTACAGAATATGTGTAATTATGGCAGATTTCCAGACAAATAATATGAAGTCAAATAAGCGTCAGAAACGTTTTTTTTTCAGTTTTCTTGTTTACCAATAACACCAATAACACTTGGTGTGATTATAGTGCAAAAAAAATAGTATAACAACAAATACTAATTTTGGTAACCAGAATTGGTCGGAAACTTTCTGTGTGCGAGTCCGACTTTCTAATTTTTTGCCGGTTTTTCATAACATTAATTCAGGGATGCGTCCATTTCAGTGTGAGTTTAACTTTCTGTACACTAATCGGTTCACAGCTCGAGCGTCATTTTACCATTTCTGATAAAGACGCGGCCGTCCCTCGGGAGAAACTCCTTGGCTCACGTCCTCGCATGCCCCGTGTTTACTGTCGCCGATACTTAGTACATAGTTACTGAACATACGAATATATACTCCCTAAGATACTGCCTGGTCTCGTATAGGCTTTTTTGTTGAGGACGCATTTAACGTAATACACGCTCTCTCGCTCGGATAATCAACATTTTTATTTATTAAAAGTTAGCTTTCAAGCTAAGAATTATCTCGAATAAAATAATCTGGTACAGACAACGACACAAACAAGCAAGTGCGAGTGGTAGTGGGGCAGCTGGTAACTGGTTGTATGTGTATTTACACTAAATACAATTTTTTTATACAAAACTTAACACCGCTTTTTCGATATCAGGAGCTAAAACTGCAGTTTGTCTTTGACCCAAGTCTCATAGCGTCACTCATAAACTAAACTCCTTGCACGTGCAGGTATAAATGTGACGGCAACAGACACTTTAAATGAAATAGCACTATTCTCTATACCTACGTTTGAAAAGGTATACATCTCATAAACTACGCGTGGATCTGGAACTAACAGAACGGTCGTAATGTAATTCAGTGAATCCACCTAATAAAGGCTTGGCGTGGTGCGATCAAATACTACTGGTGAAAGATAACAATGTGATGAAACCATAGCATGGTGAACCATTCAAGCTGAAAATCTGTCACCTAGCACTTTACGGTGTGTTTAGAAAGCCTCACTTGACTCAGTTTCTATTCCAGGCATTGCGTGTTTACCATCTTGGACATCGTCCTCCTTCCTTAAGGGCCTTTGTTCAGTAGTGGACATCTTTTGGCTGATGATTTGATGATGATGATGTTTTTACTTAGATGACGATATTACGTAAAAACCCCAAATAATTTTTTCTTTTTTCAAAATAGGTTGTTCGCCAATTCACCCGGTGTTCAGCAAAGTTATGAACTGATGAATGAGTCCACCCTTGTCTAGAAAACCCGATTCACTCGAGACTTGTAAATGTCCAGATTGTATTTTCTGTTCTATCTTTTCTCATTCCGTGCTCCTCTAACGCGTAACAAATGCTTGGTGTGAACACGGCTTCCCCTGAAATATGTATAGTCTTTTAGGGACCGTGCACATAAAGCCTTTTTATTGTCTGCCATGAATTTGTAAAACGTAAATGTGAACTGTTTGAACTCCTGTAACTGGAAACGCACAGAGGTAAAAATACAATTTTAATAAAGGAAATATACATTTACGAATTTGTTTTGCTTATTGGAAGAATTGAAATGTGTTTTTCCTTCGTGTATTTGTGCACATGGGCCAGATAAATTAATATTTTAGACCGTTCACAAAATACCTAATAATGTTTCAGTGGTTACTATTTTTAGGTTGACAGGAGACCTTCGACCATAGCGCCTGTCGTCGAAGATGATTAGCACACTAAGCCTGAAATGGGAACTGGTCATCGAGTCAGGCTGCAGGAACACACCAACGACGAGGCAAATTGTCTAAACAAAACGTATTTCACGAGGAAGAGAATACGGTCAGAAACTATGGCAAATCAAACCTAAAAATTGTAAACAGTTCTCTTAGCGTAATTCTTATAGACATATCAAAAACTATCTTCATTTTACGTATTCTATAACAGAATGTATTAAAATTGATTTTTATCCTACATTTCTATTGTCGTAATGAGTTTTTTCGATAGTCTGTTTAATTGTCTTTTACGTCGGTAATAGAAGGTAGAAAGTTGGTCGGTTTAGTTGCTGTTTTCTCGCTGCCAACGCAGCAATAGATCACAGGTAGAACAGCACATGGACTTGATAGAGACGGAGTGCGGCGGAGACGTGGCTCGGGATTACCTAGCAAGCGCTGGAACAAACTCAAAATGTACCTAAAATGAAAACCGTTGTTGTGTTTTTTGTCCTGGCTTAGTTGATAGTGTCTGCTTTATAAGCTGGAAGTCCAGGATTTGGTTCTCGGATTGGAGATGATTATATGCTGAATTTAAAGATCTGTTCTGGGTCTGGGCGTTCCTTTTCGTGTTTTCCATGGATAAATCTATTGTGAGTGTGAAAAGCTTATATTATAATCTTGCTACAGATTAGGTAGGCGAAGGAGCAAGTTCTCTCGCGACTCCAACATCTTCAGCGCCACTTTATTCACCTTTTTTTTTTCTAAATGAGTTTGCGCTAGAGCACATCCTGCTTGATGTTAAACAATGATGTGGTCAAGGACGGAGCATGCTTTCCAAGACGTTACCTGTTTACGTCTATGTTGTACTTTAGTCATCGTCTATTGTACTTTTCGGCAAAGACAAATTCCGGTAGGGTTCCACATCCTCGGTTTGCGTATATAAATGTGGAATCGAAGCGTTTTGTGCGTTTGTTAGGAATATTACTATACCATGTACGGGTGACGCTTTAGTCTGGCCGTCCTAAAATAAAGGTCCGGGCTAATCAAATTGCGCTATTCCAGAGCCCCAGGGCCCCGAATTGTATCCGAAAAATAAGCAACCTGACGTCGTCAATGCTGAGCCTTCTCCCTTCTTATGCAAATAGGACAAAACTTCAGCATCTCAATATAACATAGATTTACGTACTGTAGTGGTAGTGGCTTTTGACCCTTGTTGACATTCGATTACAGGTCCATCGTCCTTTACCGTGCATAATTTAACCTCAATTGTGTTGCAGTGTATTATTCACCGGTGATACGTTGGTACAGCTCTGTCGTGAGAGTTGCTGAATTATGTAGCTATTCGCTTCTTATGCGACACTTCTAATCATAATAGATTTTGGCAATTCTGGTATTTCTTGAACTTTCCGATGAGCATAATTTAATGCTAGGTTTAGACTTAGGCTTGGGTTTCAAGAAATTTATTATCTACAAAGACATCAATAATTGTACTTATGTCGGTATTAATATATGATCTGTGCTTATGTGTGACAAATTTTAACTTAAAAGATAATTATGTGATTGCATTTTTAACAGTATAAGTAAAAAATTCACAAACCTCTCCTTCAGGTACAGAAGCAGACTATCGAGGACGTTTTGTGGATACAATCACACATAACTCGAACTCTCTAAGTCTATATAATATTTCCCACGCGTAACAAAAATAACTTGGGCCATGTTTAGTAGGGTTCCGTATGCGCGTAGGACGTTTGAAGTATTTATCAGTTTTTATCGCTTATCTCTAAAAGTCATTATCACGTGTCACCCGGAACAATTTTAAAAGAAAGTTTTTTCTAAGATCTATCAACATGGAAGATAAAAAGTTTCTGAGATGCATAGTTTTAGAAAATAATGGCAGGGGGACACATTGCAAACAACTTTGTCGGCCCATATTTCGCAAGTGGTACATTAGATACAGAAATGTTGTAGCAAACCTTAACTTTAATTTAAGAGACATATTCATGATCCCCACATGTGGGGGACAAGCGAAAATATGTTTTTTATCCACACTTTACATGTATGACAAAAATATAGTTATGTTTTGTTACTTTGGAAGGCTGTTAGGGATTCAGACAGACAGACGGACATGACAAACTTATAAGGGTAATTTTTAGTACTACGGAAACCTAAAATGTACCTATTCAATGCATACTACAAACTAGCTAGGAGGTTTTGGCCTGAGTCCGGAATCCATATGAATTCTACAGACCAATATTGCTTTGATTGATTGATGACTACAGTTGTATTGAACCATCAATTCCGTTTGAATGCTTGTTTTCTCATTTCCATACTGCCCTATGGAAATATATTTGACTAAGGTACCTTTAGGGTAAGGTTAGACTGTATTTAGAAAGGTTACGATTTTTATTATGTTTAGGGATAACACAAAGGTTACCCTCCTCAATTTGTGGAGCTACATCAATTTTCTCAATTTAAGAACCATAAAGCTACTTCAATCAAACCTATGTCTACCTGTCAGCTCTGCTACCATTTTTAGAGCTTTTTTTAGACTTTTTTTTTCTGAACTTAATAGATGAAAGGTAGGGTTATGGTGAGACTTCGCTGTCTGTCTATATGTATCTTACTGCCAATTATATGAGGAACTAAATAAAAGCAGACGACATGAAATTTGACAATGACACGTTTTCACATACCGCTAGAGATAAATGATGTTTTTTTTTAATCTTAGGCTGAAAATAGGACTTGAGACGGAGCCCAAGCATTTGAAGCTATGCAACGTAGTCAAGTGGGTTATCAGACAAATTGTCTTAGTTTAATAATTTCAAAACATTTTTTTTGTTTCTTATTTTTGTCATGAATACTTTTTTATTGTTTGGATTTTTGGAATAAGAAACCGTATATATAGTTTGTGTTAATTGTGTGTATTTTATGTAGGTAGTAGGTTTATGTATATATATATATATGTCATGTTATTATTACTTTTATGTATTTACACCACCGACCGTAGTTTTCAACTCATAATTCTGTCCATCCAAAGGTTGTCTGGAAGAAATCGCTTTAGTCGATAAGGCCGCCCATTATACTACCGTTTTAAAAATATTATTATTCATTAATTTTTAAGTTTGTCTTTTTGGTGTATAATAAAGCTATATTGTATTGTATTGTATTATTATTAGAGAATTTAAGTTGTTATGTACTCATTGTTTAAGATAGTAAGCGTTTTGGTATACTGTTAGCTTACTATTTGTTTTTTGGAAATAAATAAATAATAATAAATAATGACATTCCGGACATAACAAGGAATCCAACTACACCTCATTCTTCAAAATCTCATAAGCATTTAAGACCGTAATGACCGTACGACCGTAATGACACTAAGACAGGAGGTAATATATATTATAAGACTGTAAAATATGTTCACTGTTGGCGTATCTCAATAAAAATAAAATAAAATACAGGCTCACACAAACATACATATTTACAATTACCTTGAATTTTAATTTGAAATTTACTTACAAACCTTAAAACGTAGAAAGTTACATACATCCCAGAAACATTACCCTCCTTCTTGGGCAGTCGGGTAAAAACAGATGCGCCAAAGTCTAGGATGGACGCACTCTAAAGTTCGACCACAACCACTATCCATTTACTCCATTCATAATAATGGTTGCCAATTGCAGGGCTCCACTAGTTTTTCACCCTTCGCCTCACGAGTTAAGCGGGCCGTGAACTTTATTTATTACAATGGCAAATCGCCAGAATCTTGTAACCGCAAGACCAGTTTACAAATGCTTTCTGTATGCTATATACTGGGTGTTCATTTAGACTACCAAAGAGAATATAATCACTATGTTTAAGAGACCGGAGTTCCATAGAGAAAGATGAAAAAAGGCGATTGTATGAAACATGCACTAGAACTGAATACCGAAAGCGATATTGCGATAGGGTAAAGCCATCGATAGAGCAAGACGGCTGATAGCCGTCATTATTTCTAGTACACGTTTCATACATGTTCAGTCTCATTTTGACGCGACTAATCACCTGTCCGTCCACACAGCAGCAGCAGCTGCAGCACCAAGAAACGGCTGATATACGGCAATAGAGCCAAATTGTTATTTTGTGCCCATTGACCATGGGACATTGACCGTTGAGACCATGGGATGTTGGGGCAGAGAAGCTCGGTCCGGCTCAATCCTGATGCAAACGGTGGCCATTTCCAAATACTAAAATTTGTTTATTATGATGAGAACAATCATATCATAGAAAATGTGCGTCGTCTAAACGAACATCCAGTATATTTGCTTGTACGCGTTTGTTAAATATATTGTGTGGACCATAAATCTGTGCATTATTTGTGACTCTTATAAGCAGAATAATAAAAATGCTCTTTTTAATTTTGTTAAGATGCTCTGCTTTCTTTGTGAACCTTGTGATCGATGAGTGATGTGTGTGTTAGCATTAATGGACATTAAAATTAAACAATTGTCTCATTTATCAACAATGGCATTGTTTTATTCTACGTTAGATAGCAAATAATGAAACTCATCCAAAGATATTTAAAATATTTAAAAAAGGAAAAATTTCGACTTGAGAACCTCCTCCTTTTTCTGGAAGCCGGTTAAAAATGGTTGTTGGACTAAATTTCGGAGTAGACAGTCCAAAATTTAGGAAAGAAGTGGCCTGACTTTACCTATAATTATCAAAGATACATTTGGGAAATACCAACACCGCTTTTCTTCGTTTTTTCAGCACTCAATTTTCATATAGAACCGTCTTTACCTACGTCGAGAGCATCTAGTATTCTAGAATATTCGCCCCCAGACAGCGTGTGCAAAGTGCATCCTATCAGCGTTGTGCATTTAATAAATCATGAAAATGGTCCGTCGGTCTGTCATCGTCGTGACAAATTGCTCCGTCCGACGCAACCCTGCGCCACCCCACGCCACGGCACGACACGTCGATTGATGACGAGCTGGCTCTAGTTTTAATTACAGCGGGACCTATTAGACAAGTTTGGAAACACACGTATTGTCAGCATTATGTATGGGCTTATTGTTTTTTGTGCTCCATCTGTCTTGTGTTGCCGTTAATTATTTATAGACTATCAATAGACCGCTAATAGTACTAGAGTCCACACTACAAACTTGTAATGGAATCGACAGCATTAAGCTTCGTTTATTTATTTATTTTTATTTATTTTATAGAATATGGATCACCAACAGAAGTTACACATTACATTCATATTATGAAACATAGGCATCAAGCAGGGTGCACCCCCAATTACAGGAGACCACGTCGTGCTCATGGAGGTTTGACTAGACTAAACTAAAATGAAAATATTTTTTGCTGCCTGCAGAGTACAAAATAGTTTAAATTAGTTAATGTCCCCTTAATACTATTGTCCTGAGGACAGTGTCCTCCTAATATAATCGATGCCATTCTCATGAGTTTGCCGTAAAAACTATAGCTAACTGTTCTTCGTAGTAAACTAATGGAACTATTGAAACTGGTAGGGCCGTCATTATGGAGCTAGTTCCATGATACACTAACTATGGGTAGGTTTGACTGCCCCGGTGGCTTAGTTGGTAGTGAACCTACCTTCTGTGTTTGGGGGCGTGGGTTCGATTCCCATCTAGGACAAACATTCATATGATGAACATTTGTGTTTGTTCTATGTCTGGGTGTTAATATCTATATAAGTATGTATTTAAAAAAATATATATGTACGTATATCAGTCTCTGGCAGCCATATTACAAGCTTTGCTTAGTTTTGGGGTCAGATGACCGTGTGTGCAAAAATGTTCCAGATATTTATTTATAGCTATCGATTGTTTTACTTAAATACAGATACCAATTCTTATCACCAGTCGCTAGTTGTTACACTAGTTTTTAAGCCTCTTTTTAAATGTATGTAAAATTTTGTGTGAACAATAAAGATAACTCTTTATTGTTTTTTATTGTTGATAGTCCTAACTCCGCAAAAGAAAGGGTTTTACGTGTGTTATTTGTACGTCATCAAGTGGGTATTGAGATGCTCTAATAGGTGAGCAGAGCAGAAAAATAAATAAAATGACATGTAAAAATTTGAACCGTATGAAAGGCTACCTACGTTCAAAAACGTTCCCAGCAATTACAGGAATATTCAGGTCCAGATGCAGCGAGATAGGGCTCGAACTCTAAGGCTGATTTGTACTTAAACAAACGAGCGCCAGAACTCATCAATAAAACGAGTGAGGCGCCTTCGTGAGCACCATAGGCTAGTAACGTTAGGCGCTGTTGTACACCCACAGATTGCATCGACCAGTCCACCAAGAGAAGTTTTCACGAGGTACAGTACGGTTAAAAATACGCTAGTGTAGCTATACTATCCACCCGTTTTTTTTTTTGTAAGGAAATGATCCGATGTCAGGTGCGCCATTTAAGTAAGTAGTTACTTATTGCATCGATTGAAACATTATCAATGACGCACATTCAATGATCGTTATCTAAAACAGCTTCAGTAACAATAGTACAGTACGCCACTTCCACTATACCATTTATCAGGCCACAAGCACACTCCGATATTGTACAAATGATTTACTAAACCCGGCGAGTTGATTCATCGCCGCTCGATCCGTGACACATTACCCACTGTTATGCTTCATTGAATGTGGACACAGGATAATGTTTCTTCACCGTAACTATATTTGTGTGACAATAATAACGATCGAACATCCCACACACCGGAGAAATCGGAGATATTTTGGGCAAACTCAGGCCGCTCCATGGGATAAAGTTAAGAGCTTTAGTCAAAAATTAAAATGATATCAGATATAATTTTTTTCAAAAGATTGTTATTAATTAAAATTTATGAAATAAATTAAATTTGTGATATGTATTAAAGAATAATTTTTATTGTGTAAAATTTCGCATGCCAGAAAGACAAAAATTGTGTTGGACAACAATAATTTTATATTTAAGGGACCAGAAATATACCACAATTTAAAGCGAAATAAATGAACTTGAGCTTAAGTGGGTATGTACTATGTTAAAAATTATTCACCTTAGATAATAATTTATTAAAGAATATTACACATATAACTTTACTTAAGTACTTGAAAATTTGAAACATTTACAAAAAATAATATATCTCAGTCAAAAGTATATCAATCATGTTGATAGAACATCCCACGTACTGGACATACGAACTACAGAAAACTTATGTAAACACAGAAATCAGAAATATTTATTGGCCATAAAGTTCTGGCAGCTCTTTGGCTAGAGGTGGCAAAGGGGAAAGGAAAACGGTGTCTTTTGGTCTCGGAGACGGAGACGATGATGACACATAGAGAATAATATGAGCATAAGTAGAAGCATAAAGTTTTTAAAATAATCCAAATGCTATATGTCAGTTGGCAGCTTACCTAGCATGCTAGCAGTATTACCAACCTGATAAGAAAAGTGACTTTGGGCCAGATAAACGCCAGAATGTTGGTGGCACGTCCATCGTAACAAAAGGCTTAGAGTGCACTAAGCTGAAAGGAAATTATGAACAACTTTTACTAGGTATGGGAAAAAAACTAAAATCTCGTAAAATAATTTAAGTTTTCCATACTGAAAAATGTCAGTCACGGTCAAAATGTATGGACCAGCTGTTTTTTTTATTTTCGAGATCCCATATTAAATGTTATTTACTATGATGAGTGCAATGACACCCTATCAGCTAAGTACACCCAAGCTTGTACCCATAACTATTACTACTTACGATTATTTACTTGGCGACAAAAGCGCCGATAATTATTATTTCTTACACAACTAAAAATTTTAATACAAAGAACTGTTTGTCGTGCAGAGATAAACATTCACAACTAAAACAATTTTGTTTATATTTTCTAATAGTTTCCAAATGGTTGCGCAAAGCCGGACTATCTTCTGAATAAAGTTTCTTGTAGAAATAAAATCACAATGTGTAGTTCTTTGCAGAGTTTTTAGGGGTCCGTACCCATAACTACTACACTGACGTTATTATATCTGATAATCAACAAAATAGTTCATTGTTGCAGTGGCGTGCAACTGAAGCTATCAAGGACGAAAACGAAAATACGCGTCGAAGCGTTGCCGAGGTCGTCATACGTGAGTATATATTCTATAAACACAATTGCTGCCAACGATTGATATCTAAGTATATTAATGTTATACAAATTTATTTTTATTTACCCTTTTTTTTATTATTTTACACATTGTGATATTAATGTAGAAAAACAAAGACTAGATGGTTGGGTATGGTTAACACGAGAATCTGGCCATCGGACCAATAGGCCATCTAGAAATGTCAGTTATTATTATTTTTTCTATCTCTTTCTAGTAGGAAAACGTAATCAAACCTCATTGTACAATAAAATACACTAAACCAAATGAATAAAAATATTAGAAGAGACAAAAGTACGCTGGAGTTTTGGCGGGAACTTGAAGAAATCATGTCGCGTCATTTTATTATTTTCCAAAACTTGTGTTATTTCGAGTGTTAATTTGTAAAAACAGTGAATTTTTACCCGTTATGTATTCGTGAACATGCACGAGTGTTGGTAAATGGTATAATGTCGTTAAACGTGAATTTTCGTGTTGTTTCCAAAACTCCATAGAAGGCTTTAGTAATGTTTTCACCACTTTACTGGACTTGACCGTGACTTCCTTTGATCGCCTTTGACTTCTTTGATAATATTTAGCAAAACTTGAAAATATATAAGTATACTTGACACTGGCAAATGCATAAGACGTGCGACGCCAAAATACTCTTAGGAAAGAAAAAAAAAAAGCCAAAATTTTAAGTCTAGACCAAAAATTCGAGTTACCTTTTTCGGAGTATCTACTTCAAATATTATGTAATACATTCTTGTAGTTAACTCAACATGATTTAAAACTGCAGACACTAATAACATGAAAGCATTAAAATAACACAAGAGGAAAATATCCAAAGTGAATTAAATTCCCAAGCATAATACTCAATAATAAACTAAATATTACGTGTCAAAATTTGTACAGAACCTTAAGACCTCGATGGTTACTCGAATCGATTCTACTTGTTTTTTCTTCGACTGTACCGTGTGTGTTTCCTTTGGCGGTTTCTTTCTCTGATAACGGATTTTTTTCTCTTAGCATGTTCCCGTTTTATTTCCGGATTGAGTTTATCTTTTCGACGTCAATGTACAAATGGTGTTACAATTGTGAGAAATGTTTTAAGTTGTTACTACCCACTGTATTTCCAAAGAAATATATTGAAAGCGGAGAAGAAAAAAAAACAAAACTCCATTAAGTGACATAATTATCGACGAGAATTCGAAATCATTATAATATTTTCTAATACAAATGTCTTTGATTTAACAATATGTCGTTTAAAATTAAAACCTAAATACATTTTCTGAACATTTTGAAAAAGACAAATTTTCATCATATTGTCTTAACTACCCTTGTGGCTCAGTGGGAAGATTTTCACCTTCTGAGCTGTAGGTTATGGGTTCGATTCCCAAGAATAAACGTGTGTGATGAACATGGGTGTTATTTCTTTCTGTGGGTGTTTCTATGTACTCTATGTAAGTATTTACAAAAAAAAAAAGTATTTATGTATTGTATCAGTTATCTGGTTCCCATAGTTCAAGCTTGCTTAGTTTGGGGCTAGATGGCGCTGTGTGTGAAAAACGTCCACTTTAACACAATATTAACTGAAAATTCTTTTAAAGTAATTGCGATTGACTGCATTCTAATGTTTTACTACATAGATGACCAAATTAAAGCTTAGTAGGGGTTAAAACATATTCTGGAAAAGCGGAAAAAACTTTGCAAACTAAGAACTCGGCCTGCGATGATGATTATTAATAATTTCCGTCATTATAATAATAATTTACAATAGGTAATTGAGATCCCAGTGAAATTGTGAATAAAATCTTCTATAATTTTTATCTACAAAAATTTAAAAATGTGTCTAAAATATCCAATCTGTAGTGTCATACAACATTTACATATAAAAATCAGTAAATTTACAAAATAGTTAAATTAGTCTGATCACTATATTTAAATGAGCGTGTCAAGCCACGCACATTTTTTTTTTAACTAGTATCGCACAAGTCCACCTTTTAGCTAGCCAATAACTCAGGGGGTTGTGCGTTCGGATAGCTCACCGCAGGGCTTGCATTCAAATCCTAAAATTGGGCATAGTGGTAGGGTACTTTCTTAGGCTAGGTTCCACTAGATTAATCTATGTGAACGCATAGACAATGACACAACCAATTGTTAATGGCAATTTTCCACTGCGAATATTTTTGGATACGATGGATAATACGATGAAAAATATACTGTTCATATTAGTAGCCGCAAATTACATACGAGTACATCCCAATACCTTTTCCAATTTCCAAACAAAACACCATTCAATATACAATACGGAGAAAACAAAATAAAGAGTCAAATGCCTACATACAGGAGAACGCCATAAAAAACGAGGGCACTACACGAAACTTGTGAATAAAATATCGGGGTTTCCGTGCAAAGGGATGAAAAGACACATTGTCTCCACGACAGCAAAGTGTTCTTGGAGCGGCTTTGTTGCAACGCTTAGCAGATACGACTTTATACGTTGGAATATTTAAGACGAGCTCTTTGACGCCATATTGCAATTAGTCGCGTATTTCTTCTCGCGTGTATTGTCGTGTGTGTGTTATTTTCTCTCAGTAATTTGCTAGTATTTAAAAGGTTATATCTAAATAAAGAAATTGTCAAGAGTCTGAGTAACTTATCTTTCAAATCTGTCGATTTGTATTTGTTAAATGGTTTAACCGTTGTCTATCGCTGATTGGATATTTTGAAATTCCACTACAATATTCCATGCATGTTACAATTATCTGTTTGCTTTTACGAAAACTTTAAAGACATTGACATGGAGTCGAGAATATGAGAGCGGGTTTTGCTTCGAATGCGTGCAAGTGCTTCTGCAGTGTGAAAGGCTCAAAGGCGGAATCATCGTTTCCATGACAGCAAAGTGTTAGGGAATAGCTGAACGAGGGAGCGAAGTGAACAAAGTCTCTGCTTCAACTGTCAAAATGTGCTTTTATCTGTCCGTATGTTGGTACTCGCGTACAGGTCGTCGCCTTGACGAAACTTGGTATACAGGTTCTAAAAAAAACTAAAATGTTATAGTTTTGTCGTCAGTGATTTTGATTGGAGGGGGTGTTTCCCCCAAAAAAGGAGGAAGTCTGTTATGACGCCATTTGATCTTGCCAACAGCTGGCTTTGATAATATTTGGCTGAAACATTCAATACTCAAGATATCAGGTCGTGACTCGTGAGGTCGCAGTTCGAGATAATCGAAAGATAAATATATAAAATAACGAACGATAAAGATACCTCACGACTTAATGACAATCTCTTGACCGATTTTGCTTTTATTCGAAATTCATAATTAGAATTGAGTACCGAATGTAATGTAAAGTACCAAATATATCAAAATCGGTATCAAAATCGGCCGATAAATGGCGACGAAGCAAACTTTTTGGGGGATCGTAGAATTGCGCTTGTGCAAAAAGTTTGTTATACAAGTTATACAGTAGTTACTAGTTAGTTACTACTTAGTATACTAGTAGTTATACAAGCGCATCTTGAGCACTTCAACTTCAGAATTGTATGATTTTAATCGAGCGTTGGCGCGCGCCCACAGAAAACTGGGGCTCAATTTTTAATCTCTCGTACGATTTCGCACGAAAAAATCATGGGTAATATTAAAGATAATTAAAGATATTTTATTGATAGAAAGTAAATTTGAATGGTTAAAACCACTCGCTGCATTAGCGAGTGATGCGTTAGCGGACTACGCGATAGTTTTAGTCGAGTTATTTAGTAGCTATGATCGAAAAACAAAAATTGAGTCGGTTAGCTTAGTAAGCGATATCCAATAATTATAACACTCGTTAATCGACTAAATTACTAACACAGTCCAAACTAACGCAGGCTTATAACCTAATCGCATATAAAGTGCCCTAACTCTTTCATAAAACAGTGACCTAACTTGCGCTTTCAGACTTTTCGTCTACAGGGACGCTTTGACGACTCACGAAGCAATTAAAAGTTACTCGCACAAAACATGCTACAACTTATTACGACATGGGAGACTATTTTTATTTTCTTTCGGGATATCGGATTTTCGTCGCATAAGAAACTTATTTGGATGACCTAATTTTGTTTGTAGCAAGTTTATATTTCGGTCCTCTCGGGAGTTATGTCTGTAGAATCACGATCATATAAAAAACGCCTTAGGTAGTTAAATTAATCAAAAGCTTGCAGTTCAATTTAGCCTTGTTTCGTGCATCTAGGCATGATCTAGTCCAACCAAACGTTGCGTTTAATTGAAAGCAAACAGCGTGCCTACGCACAAAGGAACAGGCTGTAGTAGAATTGCTAAATAGCCCCACAGATCCAAGCTAGACAAAATAAATCTACCGCTAGTGTAGGTATCAAGCCAAGAACATTGTCCTTTTGCGTTGTAAAGTATACAATTAATTATTTTTTTAATTCCTTATGGTGCAAAAACAGTCGGTCCGCCTGATGATAATCGTTCACGGTCCACATGATGACCCATCGGCAAGTGACCACCCGAAAAGGGCTTATAGTACTCATCATTATGAACAACTTTTACTATGGGACCAATCCTGAAATAGAGAAAAAAATATCGTTGTCTTTTCAATTAATTTTTTTATTATTACATTATCATCTTCCATTCATGCCACAAGAACAACTTCAGTTTTTCTTTAAATTAATCTTTGTTTGATGTATTATTGTTTTAAGTTAGTTTTTTAGCCTTAGAATATGGTCCATGGGTGGGCGAATTGGGGTAATCTGTAATGCCCACCCAATGGAAAAGAATTGATAAATAAATAAAGACACGCAGTTCAATTAATTTTAATCAAAGAAGTACGTGCAACCATTCGAACGACACGCCTGAGGGACTGGAAGCCATTACTAAATGCAGCCGATAAAACTGAGGCAATTCAATAAGGCTAAGTACTGACTACTTGAGCTGGTCGAGGATGGTTATTTATGTGGTAATCTTCTAACGCTAACTTTATTTCTGTCTCGGGACGTCAAGTTGCAGAGGCGGCGGAAAAGTTTATGGTTCCTACCATAATTATTAAAAACCCTTATCGGTAGTAATACTATTTCATATTTTACTTATGGTCAATTTTGGATATTCGCATGTAAAAGATGTTTGACATACGGATATCCAAATGTTGATTGGCCAATGCCCGTTTTGTACCTGTACCGGTATTTGTTGGGAACGATACCCTCGAAGTTGTTGACCACTATAACTACCTTGGACAGATTGTTCAGTTAGGTAGATCTAACTTGGGCAAAGTGGTCGCCCGAATAATCCAACTCGGATGGGCAGCGTTCGGGAAGTTGCGTGATACCTTCTCGTCCAAAATTCCGCAGTGTCTGAGGACACTCAATCAATGTTTTTTACTAGTGATGACATATGGAAATGAAACGTGGTCTTTCGCTTTCCAAAAAAAAGCCGGAAAAGAGTTGCACAGCGGGCAATGGAGAGAGCTATGCTCGAAGTTTCTTTGCGCGATAGGATCCGGAACGAGGGTATTCGCCGAAAAACCAAAGTCACCGACATAGCTCTCAGGGTTTGCAAGCTGAAGTGGCAACGGGCAGGCCACATCACTCGAAGAACCGATGACCGATAGGGAAGGTTCTTGAGAGACAACTACGATCTGGAAGACGTAGGACTTATGTAACTATTTGTTTGTGCTTTATGCCGGAATTTTTCGTAGTTTCGTTGATATTACCAAATAAATTTTACCTACTGTTCTCATTTTCTACAATGCTGCAAAAGTGATAGGATTCTTTTGCAGACTTCGCCTGGGGAAGTACCACACCTTTGACTGTTATTCAACCGCCAAGCAGTAGTGTGCGATCATTACTGTGTTCCAGATAAAAGAGCAGTGATTCCAGTGAAATTACTGAGCATAAAGAGATTTAACATCTAATATCTCAGGGTGATGAGCGCTATGCATTGCCTCGCATGGTTTTTACTGAACTGATAGAGTTCGCCATTCTGGTTGGATTTGAACTATTAAGAGTGATGCTTAACATGGCGAGCAACTTGCTTATTTCTTCACTCAGTATAATAAAAAAGGTGAATTATGTCTGTCTACAGTAAGTCAACAAAGATAAAACTTAGTACTCATCACCATCGCACCACCTAAGCTAAGTTGGACTTAGGCATGTCATAGGAAAGGACATGTCTTACGCATTTAGGCAACCTCCTAAGTTTGGTGCAACGCATTTTTCATATTGTAAGGTACGTACTCGAGAGTTAAGTATGAACTTAGGAGCTGTCAAAGTTTAGTGCCGACAGGCAGCTACTCGTATGCAGATTCAAAACTTGTTCGCTTTTCCAAAATGTTCGTTTCGTCGATTTACTAAAATCAAAACCAAAAATTTACTACCTATTATTCAAGCATTCAACAAGGTACAATTAAATAGTACCTTCGAAAATAATCTATCAATACGCCAAAAGCTAAACTTAAAATACCCATCTCCAACTATATTCTCCGCAAAGAGACGCAAATGGACAGGAACTTGCAGAGTAGACACATTAGCAGATTAGTTCCCACTAGAGCAAATGCATCGCTCTGCTTCGGAATCAACTGGAAGAGGTATTGGAAACTATTCAAACGGATCATTATATGCTTAGATCCATAATGGATCTACAGAGCCTTTTTTTTTCTTTAGATCTCATTTGGAAATCATGGTTCTATCGAGAACTTTTTTCTCAGTGGAGTCATTGTAGATCCTCGATGGGTCTATAAACAGGCGGCACTATTTTAAATAAATAAATAAATATTGGTGGACGTTTTACACACAGCGCCATCTAGCCCCAAACTAAGCAAGCTTGTACTATGGGAACCAGATAGCTGATAGAATACATAAATACTTTTTTTAAATACATACATAGAATACATAGAAACACCCAGATAGAGAACAAACATCCATGTTCATCACACAAATGTTTGTCCTTGGTGGGAATCGAACCCACAACCTACAGAAGGTGGAAATCGTCCCACTAAGCCACAAGGCTAGTGAAGGATAAAGGTGATTTTTCTGCAAAATACTAAATAGAAGGACAGTCCTATAAAGAGTCTTATGAGAAGGTAGGTCCACCAAGAGTACGCGATAAGCAAGGTGTCATAACTTCCTACTAGGGTTCCTCGCGTCGGGGCTGCCACGGAATCCCCGACAAAGACAACCATATAAAAAGGTTACCAACCATAAGTTCTAAGTTCAACTGTTTTTTTTTTTTTTAAACAAAAAGTTACGCCTCGTAAACACTGTACAACTAAAACAAACAGAATGCGACGCGCACTACAGACTGGTTGCTCTAAGCCGCGAGCCTCTAGACACGCACGCCGCGAGCCTCTAGACACGCACGCCGCGAGCCTCTAGACAAGCACGCCACGAGCCTCTAGACACGCACGCCGCGAGTCTCTAGTCGTGCACACGACGAAGTTCCATCGAATTTTAGAAGTCGAGGATGCCGCCTTCTGCCACCACGTGCGCGCGTCTGCTACGACGCGATGTGCCGCGCTCCGACGCGATGTTCCGCGCTCCGACGCAATGTGCCGCGTGCCGACGCGGCCTGGTCAGTGTAAATCGTACTCATTCTATCTTAGATACCTACCACAACTTCAGTATGGAAAATTTTATATTATTTAAATATTCATATAATAGAAACTTTTCTAGACAATACAGCATCCGCAAACTTTCTTGTTAGTACTAAAAGGGCCACCGAGCGCAGTATCGAACTGGCATCTCATTTGCATTTCAGATTCAATTCATTTATATAGAATAGAGAACTCGTCAGCTTTACTCACTTCGCTGGTGCTATGTAGCTATTCAATTTATTATTCTGTTATTTTATATATTCTTTATTCTGTTGCACAACGTAACTATTCAATTTTTCCTTATTTTCTTCGGATCATAAGTATCATAAACGTAGTTCTGTGAGCAGTAGACCTCATGAGCATAAACTTTTTTGCATAACCTCAATGAGTTTGTGACGACCTGATAGCTTCACAACCTCTTTAGTGATTTTGCTCATATTCGAAATTCTTGTTTAGAATTGAGTACCGAATGTTTCTGCCAAATATTATCAAAATCAGCTGGTAAATGGCGCCGCAGTAAATTTCCCCCCTTTTAGGCATAGATGAATGTATACTAGCTTTTAGGGGAAATACCGCTCCAATAAAAAACCCCGACGACAAAAAAAAACCAAAAAACTGTAGAACCTGTATACCAAGTTTAGTCAAGATTAGTTGAAAAATACGATCTGTACTCTAGTACCAACTTACACACAGATGAAAGCAAATTTTGCCAGTTGAAGCAGACACTTTCACTCGTTACGGTCACTCGGTCAAATATAGCTATTTTCTTTGCCAAATTTCATTAGGTCGGTAAAACTGTTTATTCGTGAAAATGAAAATTATAAACAGACAGAAAAAATAGAGTCAGTGTCGTATTTATAACGTTATTGTGAAAGTCACTTATAATAGTCAAAGAATTGAAAGTTTTAGTATTTGTTCCTAAGTGATTGTTCTCCTATAAATAAAACAGCTCATATTGTTTTGAATGCTGACTATCGAAATTGCTTTAACTTACTTTTAGGATTAGTATTATCATTACATTACATTATTACAGAGATGGAGTGGAACAACGCTACTGACAAAATAAATATTATTTTTTTCGACAAAAATAGTATCCTCCTTCTTGGATAGTTAGGTAAAAATGGTTCCTGTTTATTCGTTTCGATTAGTACAGAGTTCTGCTGTTCCAAATTAAGGTGCGTTTCTTACGAATCTTTTTTTTCAGATATTTGTTTTTTTTTCTAACACTTCGAAAAATGCTGTCAAACAAACTTCTATTTTATAGATTCTTGAGGACGACCGCTGAATGTTGTTGAAACCATTCGGAATATTGGACCTAATCAAAAATGAGTAGGTAATTATCGTAAAATAAAAACAAAATACCTAAGTTAATTAAATCCCAAAATATAACAATTAAAACCAAAGTTAATTAAATTAAATATCATACATTTTACTGAACAATCAACATTCTCACGCCATAGCTCAAGTACTCGGACGTGCGAATCCCATGGCTTAATACCGGAATCCGGCCTGAACCAAGTGAACGTTTAATTTCTCAAGAGGATACCGGGAGGTGCCGAACGGATCAGTCTCGGTCCGCCGAGGCTCGTTGGAGACACATACCCACATACATCGACTGATTAACTGGCACGCACAACCCTTAGGCCAGTATAGATGCCACCAGTTGCTGGACGATTGTTAGATAGATTATAATGATGGGATAGTATTATAAACCTTTTTAAATTTATTTCACCGCAAATAATACAAAAAAGACACAGTATTATATCCATTTTAAATTGAGTCGGATATTCCGACTATAAAGCAAGGCAAGGCGAGGTCGCGCGCGTGTCTCGCTTAGCATTCCATGATAAAGGTCACCGAATGTGATCGAAACTATAGTTGGAATAACCGGCTAAATTTCACGTGAGTATTCCCGTTTTATTGAAACAAAATGTGTCAAAACCACGTCAGTTTCCATAGCAGTATTATATCCGTTTGTGACAGGATCTGTTTTAGTTATAGTAACTAACTTAACTAAATTAATTTTAATCGAGGGAGGGGGAACACCGAGGGTGAAGGAGGCGGGATCAAATGTCCAACGATATCTTGTTAACGACTTCAAATGATAAATCAACTTTGCCAAAACAATAAGTCCTCTTAGTTACGAAGTGCCTGCACAGTGGTAAAAGTTATCACTGAAGGGCATAAAGTTTTAAAACTTAAGCTAATTTCATCAGTTTTTCTGTGTCTTTGAACGAGTTGTAAAAGTGGAACTAGCTATGCTTGTGGTTTTACTTTACTATTTATGTTTATACTCCAATTTTACCAGGATAATAAATGGTTTGTGTCATTTTTATATTGCCTTGCCCAATTTCATCAAGATCGATTTAGTCATATCTAGTTGTGAAAAGTATAAATTGTAATGTTTTATAAAGCCTCCCATTGCAAATGACTTTTGTCGAATTTGTGAAGAAGTATGAAAATCCGCACAGTAGTTACAGTAGCACTAAGATAGAATGATTGAAAGTTTTTTCCATAGGGGCTACCAAACTTACACAGAATGTATAGAAAATCGTTATTTTTACCCAACTGCCCGAGAAGGATAGTGATGTTTTTGGGGTGTATATAAGTACGTAAGATAGATAGATAACTCTTTATTGTTCACACCAGAAATTACATGCATAATACAAAAATCTACTTAAAAACTAGTGGAAGTAGTTAACTAACTACACTAACTAGTGTAGTGTAGTTAAGTATGTCTGTGTATTTCTACAGTTACTTTCTGCAGCCTAAGCGGGTTGACCGATTTTGTCGAGTTGTCGTTGGATTCCACTTTACGTGCGGAGTGACAGGCATTTTGGAATCGGTTATTTTGTTTTTCTTTTAATAATAGTCACTTGTCACTTTTAATTCAAAGTTAAATTTACACGTCTCCGAAGTAACGTCCCATATTTTACATAAATCAAAATCTCAGATTAGGTCAAGATATCCGTTGCCCACCGTGCTAGTGCTAGCGTTGTTAAAATTAATCAAACAGGAGCAGCTATGACAAGCCGGACTCAAGAGATTGATGGGCTTGGGACTTGAACCTTTGTTTGTGATATACGATTGTATTATAGCAACATTTATCTCCTAATCGAATAATTTGACAAACCATCTTGTTAGATTATTGTTGGCATGTTTCTTGATTGAGATTTGATGGAGGTACCTATTGTGTTCTGCGGTTTAATTTCTAATATTGCTACGTACATCGTATTTTCATTCGTTTTCTCTAGTAGTCTAAGCAGTAGTAAGTTTGTATGTATTTTGTTGAGTCGAATAATCACTTGTTCAGTAAAATAAGTTTAAATACAGTAGCAATAGAAATTAAACAGACGCAATTGATATTAGACTAGTAGTTCGCGCCGAACTGAGACCTCGCGACCCCTATATCTTCAAACCCCCTGGACCGATTCAGCTCATATTTGAAATTAAAAATTGTATTAAAATGAACTACTTGTCTACAAAATTTTATGAAGATCGGATCAACGGTTCGCAAGTTATCATCGGACAAATATACGCACAAACATACAAACATACATACAAAAGCCGATTTGTCCCAGTAAACTCTAAGACCTTCGCTTCGCTCGGTCAATGAAATTAATTGATTTAAATTCCATAATGTCAAGATGACGATCATAGTGCAATGCCGTGAATGGTTTTGTTGCTGTTTAAATGAATACCATTATATTCTGTTCTTTGTTTCCTTCTTTTTCGTCTCTATTCTGGTGGCATCGCGACAACCACCAATGTGTTCGAATCGACAGCTAAAAATAAATTCAAGAAGCTGTTGGTATTGTATACGAATTCTCTACGTATGTTCGTTCGAAAATTACAAGAGGTATATTTTTAACCGTACAATAGGAATCGTCTTGAGTTTGACTTGAGACACTACGACCAACGTTTCATTCGGTGCATGTTCGGTGACCAGTAACGACGGGTGCCGACGTGCTTTACTACGGCATACTACAGCGCCTCACTACCTCCCGCCCGCCCATTCCGTGTACCGCCGCCGAAGCCGCCCTAGCCTCCCAGGTATAGAACATTCCGTAGCACTGCTAATGGACAGTAATAGTTGTGTGATGTGTTTAAGACCTCTCTCACAAGCTTCGCCCTCGCTCGCTCACAGGTTTTTTTTGAATTTGCAAACAACAAAAAAAAACTTTATACGTACAGAAATTTTCGATTTGATAAAAGAGACTGAACCAAGCGTTTTCTTCACTTGAAAACAAAAACTTGTCTAACAGATATGAAATTAACGAGACATTATTTTATTTCTATTCATCATCATCATCATCAACAGCCTGAAGACGTCCACTGCTGAACAAAGGCCTCCCCGTTAGACCGCCGCAGTGAACGACAATTTGCAACTTGCATCCACCGGTTCATTCGTTATTTGTATTATCATCGGATAAATATGGTACAACGTGGTTTTCTATACTTTTGGAAATTCACGCTCAGCGTGTTTATCTTCAACAATGTGAAAAAGTGCGCGCGAGACAACTGTGGAGTGGACGGAAATAGGAGCCTTAAATTACAAAGTCTATCCATTGTAATTTGTTCATTTGGAGGCATGTATTTTAAAGATTTTCTAATAACTTTTAACTAAAGTAAAACGGAATTTCCTAAATTCACCACACCTATATGTATTTACTAGCTGCGCCCCGCGGTTTCACCTGCTATTCTACAGAAACCTGTAAAGTAGCCTGTGTTAATCCAGGGTGTAAACTACCTCCATACCAAATTTCATTCAAATCAGTTCAGCCGCTACAGAGATGAACGGGAACAAACACACTTACATACTCACAAACTTACCTACTTACTTACACGCAAACTTTCGCGTTTATAATATTAGTGTGATTCTGCATGAAAATATAAGTACAGAAACTACTACAAAACTATTTTTAACATCTGGCATTGGCCTATAAGTTGGACAGTTTTTCAAAACAACTCTAGGACAGCTGTTGACACGATCTGCGAGGACAAAAGTCGCGAAGAACTTTACAAGTTTGGCTCTTCCTTGGGTAATATTTGTGTTGGTTTTTCGGAAGAACGAATCTTTTCATGTACGTTTTCATTTTTATTCTGTAGTGCTGGAAATCTTAAAGAATTTCATAAGTGGCTTTTCAAAGTACGAGTATTGTTATACGACTCAGCATATTACAGAAAAGTTTCTTATTTATTATCATCGTAGTTTCTTGTTGAAAAAAAAAAACAAAACAAAAATGGGGTAGTAACATTGGGTCCTTGGGGTCCAAGCGCATGGCTACTCTTTAAAGATACGGGACTGGGAACGCGCATTCCGTATGCAAAAAAGGGCTGTGCGGGCCATAGTTGGTCTCAGCAGTGATCAATCAGCCAAACCACAGTTTAAAAAATTAAAAATTCTTACGCTGCCCTGCATTGTCATACTACAGGTGGCGCTATATGTACGGAGCAATTTACACAGTTATACTGGTTTTATGACGCACGGCGACCTGCATACGCTCCCCAGCCGACGTGCAGGGCAGCTTAAGCAGATACCTAGGGTCCTAGCAAAATCAGATAAGCTTACGCATGTCATGGGGCCGACTATTTACAACAAGTTACCAAGCTGCATCACCGCCGCTCCCAATCTCGCTTGCTTCAAGTCTCGTTTGAAGCGCTGACTGGTCGATCAGACGTTTTACAGTGTAAAGGATTTCCTCGACAGTAATGTAGATTAGTCCAGGTCCAGTCCGGTCAAGTATGTAATGAATATATGAATATAATAATTTTGATAATTTTATAATTTAATTTAATTTATATTATTAGTTAATAATTGTTTTTATTGGACATTATTGTTTACCACCGACTACGTTATACTTGACATGTAAATAATACTTGCGCATTAAATAAATATGATATATGAAATATATGATCTTTCTAAGCGGCTGGTAGATAGAACAAATGACCTGCTGGCTGGTGCTGACCTCGGCTAGAGAATTAGCATTGCTATTCAACGAGGTCACTTCACCAGCCTTTTGGGTACCCTGCCCGCGGATACTGACCTGTGTTTTTTATCTATAATTAATTTATAATAATTTTGGTTGTAATTTTTGCTCTTTTATTTAAGTTTAGATTGTATCAAATTAATAATTTTGTTTTAAATAAAATCACTCAGTATTCTCTAACAACGTCAAGAAATAAATTTAAAAAAAAGCTTTTAACTTTCATTCATTTTACCAGTGTTTGTGTAAAAATACTAAAACATCTGGCCATAACAGATGTTTATCAATGCATTAAAGATATTTTACTGAAATTTTAATTTGTCTGACTTCTACGACAAATAGGCAAATTTCATTGATAAAACTTGCTAGATATCTACAGCAATTATGACAACACTTCATTGTAGCAACATACATTCATAAAGTACGTTGTTCACTTTCAATTAGAATCAACCACATTGTACACTTCTGTGGGTAGAATGATGCTCTCAAATCGCAATCGGTCTCCCACAAAGCCGTGAATCAGTTTCTGCTATCGTTGATTGAAGATTGGATGTGATTTAAGGAAGCAAGTAGTTTATTAGTAAACGGTGAACATTCTGCGATCTCCACGCCGCCTGCCAAGCGTGGCGATTATGCCAACCAAAATAGGCTTCGTCCATTAGTGGACTTCGTAAGAGTTGACAAGAAGAAGTATTTAGTTCATTTCAATATAATTTCTAATCTTATTTCTAACTAATATTACAAATTTGAAAGTAGCTGTCTCTCTTCTGGGTGTTTGCCGCGTTGTCACGGTTAAATGACTGAACGGATCGATCTCAATTCTTGCTTAAGGGTCGGAGACGGACAGAAACTACTTTTTTGTAGGTCCCCTCGAACGAAGTCGCGGGTAACAGCTAGTATATAATATAAGTGGAATTGGTTTTTGGGTAAATTATTGAATGAATGAAGTTGTGAAGTTATAGAAGTCGCAAAGTGTCGATTCGACGCGAAATGCAAGTAGTTAATCGCGTCGATTCCCGCTAAACCAAACTTAGTGCTACTGCTGTCTTTTACTAAAAGAAACACAATAAATAGATAGCATGCATTTTAATTCTGTAAAACGAGTTTACCGATTAAAGCCGCGAAGAAAAACGTACACACACACGCTTAAAACTTGTTTTAAATCGGCACCCGCTACGGTCTCGTCTAAGTTTGTATGGATAACTAAGGTCTGACTAATTTGACAGCACTATAATTCATGCTATCTCTATCTTGTGTTTCTATTTAGTAAAAGACAGCGATAGCTTAATTGTGTTTAGTGAGAGCACGGTGGAATAGCGGCCATAATGTTGCCACTGTCACTAACTTGCTAGTTTTAAGCAAGTGAGACAGAAATGTTCCGTAAAACTCACCCTAGTAATAGTTTATGCCTTAGTACCTTAGTACGTACCTAGCTATACCTACGATACGCGATCCAAGAGCAAAGCTTACTTTGCTGAGTGGATCGTGTCTGCACTTAGTTCACTTACGTACTAATGCACATGGGGAACGTCATTAGGTTCTTCGCAGTTGTTTTTAGCCATTAGAAATTGTTTAGTGTAGTTAGGTACTAGAGGAAGAAGGATAGTCGCAATTGAATAATTAAGATACCTAAACGCGTCCACGTTTTTTTTTAATTGTTTGAAATGCTAGGCGTTTGACTAGGTATATCTCGCCTAATGTTAAGTAGGCGAGTAGGTGTTTTTGTAGTACCACCCCTTTGCCAATTATTCAACCGCCAAGCAGTAGTGTGCAAACATTATACATAGTTCCGGATTGAAGGACAATGTTACCAGCGTAACTACTGGGCATACAGAGATTTAACATCTAATATCTCAAGGTGACGAGCGCAGTGCATTGCCGCGCAGGGTTATGAACTGTTGATGTTCAATTCTGGGTGGCACTGAATTGTTATGGGCAAGCGTGACGCTTGACATCAGGTGAGCGACTTGCTCGTCTCGTCACCGAGAACCATAAAAAAAAATGACGCTGTGGTCGAAGATGGTAAATAAAAAGATGTTTTCCGTGTAATTGAAATAGATAAAAAAAAACTTATTTTATTTGTGTATAATAGACAGATTTAATATAACATAGCAGTTTTTAAAAATTTAAGCCATCTATAAAAACTTGCAAATGTTCTATAACCAAATGCCTAAAGCGTGTTCAAGGCGCTCAAGTGAGGCTGCCGAATCACACCAAAGCTGATGGTTGTAGCTAGCCCGCCGAGTACCAGAAAGTACCACCATGTACGTGTAAGTATTATATTATACAATATACAGAGTTTTAAGTAAAGGGTAAAGCCGAAAGGGGTAAAGTACTCATGATTGTGATCAACTTTTACTATGGGACCAAGCCTGAAATTGAGAAAAAAATAACTTTTGTTCCATACATTTTGTCGAGTGTCATTGACATTTTTCATGGAACAGCAGTTATTTTTTTCTCCGTTTCAGTGTTGGTTGTAGTAAAAGTTATCCATAATTATTACTACGAGTACTATGAGCCCTTTTCGGCTTTAGCAGACCCTTTCCTTATAGCCCTGTATTATACAGTAAAGAATAAAATAATTGGCCCAATCGCAAAACAACACCATTACAAAAACGGAGAAAAGCACCTAAAACCTATCTCCTATTCTGACAAACGAGAGCGGCCTACAATAGAGGGCACATTGTTCCCCGCGGTGACGTATCGTGGTGTCAAACGTGTGATCAAACGGGGTATTACTGTACTGCCGAGCTGTGCAGAAAATACCTGGCCAAGCTTAAACAAGTGGAAGGAGCTGGGTTCCGTATAAAATATTAGAGATTGAACATGGATTTTTATAGCAATGTTCTGCCATCTCTAAATATATTTAGTGATCAAACGAACTTACCCTGGTATGTGAAGTTCGATCACTATTATATGAAGAACTTCATTCGACGCGATTTTTATTTCTTCTATTATTTACATACTGTGTATGGGGAGCCGAAGCCTGGGACTCAGCTACAGTATCTAAATATAAGATGAAAGAAAAATCGCGTCGATTGAAATCGAATATATTCGACTTCATTCGACGCGATTTTAACAAATAGCGATATTTTTATTTATTTTTAAAAAGACTCTAAACACGAATAGTCTAATTTATGATTTAAGCAACAAATTTAAATGTAAACAACCGCAATAGTCTAAAACAGTGTTTGTCAAATTTAATTATTTAGTTTAAAACTTTACTAACAAGGTAGGATATTAAAAAAGGAGAGTATTAAATGATATCTTACCTTGTCAATATAGTTTAATTAATTTAATAATCTATTGTGTATACAGTAAAGATTATTTTTGGATTTAAACTCACGCCTTAAGGCCTCATCACTGCGCTCGTTAGGCTAATAAAAAAAGATACATACATGAAAACTGACTATTTGTGATAATGTGAAAGACGTAAGTAAGGAACAATAAATCCTAGAGCTTTGATAAAACGCCACATACCAAATTTAATTATTTAGTTAAAAATCTTTTGTGTGTACAGTAAACGTTGTTTTAGGATTTAAACTCGTGCCTTGGAGTCTCATCACAGCGCTTGTTAGATTAATAAAAAAGATACATACATGCAAATTGTCCATTTCAACAGTTTGAGTTTGAACCCTAAACCCTATAGCTTTGACAAAACGCCACATACCTTACCGCGGCGTCTCCAATACGTACTCAATAACGCGCAGTGTGATATAGGACACTATTTCGTTATTCGATCGAGCCATCAGTCACAGCGGCATACGAGGCACGCTGCTTGACTAGTAAACTACTGGACATGCGATGATACTAAAACTACAAAATTAAGATACCTTTAGATTCGGCCAGAATGCTGTACAGACTAGATAATATAATATACTTATTTTTGACTTTAACTTTAATCAGAGTGCCACATTGGTTTCTGCAAAAAGACCTTTAAATGCGAATAAAAAAATTAAAAAAATACCTTTAAAGTTTGCTAACAAAAAGCTTTCGGATGGTTATTATACAAAGGTGATAAAAAACCAAAAATAAGTTAAAGCTGTTTATAAGGCTTATTTAATAAGAAATGATTCTAAAATAAGGCTGCCAGAATGCACTGTTAACAACTTTCTGAACATATTGAATAGACTTATATGCAAGCTAAAATTTAGTAATAATAATAATTATAGGTACTTCGTTCCTGGTACTTATACTTCGTTATAAAAATATTTTATTGATAAATTACAATGACTTAATTGTTATCGATGATAGTGAATTTTGCGTTTACTGTTCAAATCGGTTCAACCATTGTAGCAACATTAATAACTTGGAAACAAGAACGTGTTTATACATAAGCAAAAGAGTTTTCTTTGTATGTATACAGGTTTGATTTCGTAGCAAAATGCCAAAATATTGAAACTATGCATCAGGTCGCACCATCCCTAATTTCCATGCAAAAAAATCATGGTTACTTCCGGTCCAAAGGCTTAGAAGTCCACGGACGTGGTACATTGCTTGCTACCTTCCTCCGAACGTTGATGGATCGTCCGCGTGTACCGCCGTGCTTATCAATGTGTAACGTACTTATCGATATGTTACGAATACGTTTTTATTAAGGTAACAGTATTATTAACATTATCATTCCCTTAATTTCTATCCATCAGATGCTTGAGTTGGTCTCTCGAATAACGTGTAAAACACAACATTTTTATTCTGTAGACAGAGTATAGAAAAAGTCTTATGATTTTAATGCTGTAGAAAAATAATAAAAAAAAATAAGGGTAAGAAAATAATAGCAGACTCATAAAAAAAAAACAAAATACCCGACTGCAAATTGTAGCCTATGTCACTCCGGACGTAAAGGGGATTCAATTTTATTATATCGATACGACAAATGATGAGAAATGTCAACGGTCGGTAAAATATTTGCGTCAGCGTCCAGTTACGGGTGTCACAGGAAATGTACTTATGCTTTGTAAAGGAAATGAGGTGATGCTGATGATCCAATAACAGACAAACAGCTTGCTATGAGGCACATCTAAAAAAGATTATTAAAATGAGTCGATAGAACAGCAAACGAACCGGCTACGCGCCGACCGTATGCCGAGGAGTTCCGATTGAATATTTATACCGGAACCGCACCGTACGAACGTGGTGAGCTATGGATAATGATGACAGTAGTCCAGTTTATGCTCAAATTGAAAGAAACCATGTGTGCCGAAAATTTGGCGAATGTCAAAACTAAAATAGATACTAATTTTTTTGGAAGCAACTCGTCCAAATTTACTGAATGAATGAAGTGCCATGTGTTCCGAGATGTTTTCTTTGCGCGAATCCTGTAGGTACCTGTATGACCTGCCACTGTGACTTGAAATGCGTTCTATGGAAATTTGACAGATCACATGTCAAAGAGAGGTTGCGGGCCGTAGAGTGTCACTGTCTCCAAGTATACAGTCGAAGGGTGGAATGGAAATACGCGCACAGGTGTTAGCGGTGTTTCTATACTGTTTCGAGAATATTGAATTTTCCTAACTTATTTTACATCTTGAATTAGACCGTCCGCACATTTGAATAATGTGCTGCTCTTGACTTACAAGTAGTTTTGTGGGAGCGAATAACGTGGAACTGATTTTAAGTGATTTTACTTGATAATTATTATAGTAATAATTCCTAAAACATCACATCACACAAAAAAAAACAATGTTAATTTTAACTAACCAAAAACCTTTCACCACCAGCTTCCCTACATATTAATGATTGAAAAATATAATTATTAGTACTCGCGGGATATTTACCACGGTTATTATTTTTGTTGAGTTCCCGATATTTCATAATACTCAATACTCAATATTCAATTCATTAATTCTCAATTCAATAATGTAGTAATATATCGTAGTACTATATATATATATATATATATATGTAGTAATGTGTATCGTATGTATGTGTCTAATAGTAATGTAGTAAACCACCACGAAAGCCTAAAACAGTGTTGAAAAATATAAATCCTGAAAATGTAAGTTTACTGCAAAATGGTAGGCCTATTATATCAAAAATGTTAAGCACAAACGTTAGTGAAGGCTTTCAGGATTGGATCGGCAGTTGAGGGGAGAGTCAGGGAGTCCAAAGGACGGATTAGCCGAGTGCATCGCGACAGCCTGCGTGAATACCCTGCCAGAGCATAACTGGGTGGATGCGGCTTGTTTTATGATATATAGACGTACTATCTGTTACGTGCAACTTCGTTCACGTGGACCTATAAAAAAAGTAGCTTATGTCCGTCTCCGACCCTTAAGCTATATCTATGCAAAAAATCAGCTTGATTGTTCAGCCGTTTAGCCGGGATAGCGCGACAAACACCCAGACAGAGAGACAGATAGAGAAAGAGTTACATTCAAATATATAATATTAGCTAGGATTAGGATAGGATAATGTCATATTGACCTTTTTTTTTGTTTTCTTGTATTTTGGCTCCACGCAAAGTGTATTTTGCCAGTGTAAAGTTTTGTAATATTACAAGTGAAGTCATAATATATTTCACAATTAAAACAAGGCTCTGTCATAGTCTAAGTCAAGCAAAGTAAATCACGGTCAAGTCCAAGTCATTCCCCAGTAAAGCGGTTGATACTTTACTAATGGTTTCTATGCAGTTTTGTATGCAGCACGAAAAGTCACGTTTCACGACATTACATTAGTCACCAACACTCATGCACGTTCACAAATTGAATTTCAAGTATGCTAACTTAGCAAGAAAATAAAAATAAAGTCTTGGAAAGGGTTGACGGGCCCCTAGACAAGGGGGACGGATTTGGGTGTTCAAATACCCCCTAAAATTTAATATGACGTTTTATTTTTACCGTGATCATTCGTCAGCGGCATATACAGGGCTCGTAGCTTGGGAAGGGTTATTGATATGGGCGATCAGTGACGTAGATATTAATGGCTACCGTATCCACACTGGTTTCTTAGCCTTGTTCCTATCTAGGTGTCCTGAAGTCCCAGCTTAGGAGGTAGTCCTGTCCTTGCCCACTCAGGCAAGCCGTGCTTTATCTCTTGATTCATACTCGATTGAACTGTACCATAGTTACACATAGTCTTACAAGATAATCTTCCAAACACAGGCAATATTACATAAACGAAATTCGTTGAAGTTTAAACTACAGAGGATATTAAAGGCGCACCATACACCAAAGACACAAATGTGTGCTATAAGATATTTGTGTTAAGTGCCACACTTTTTGAAAAGAATGTGGTGTGCTCTCTATAAGCGCACTAGTATTTAGATGTAAGTCTACGATATATGTGTTCTGTGATGTAAGTACGACTTTTGTAGTTTTGGAGTGTAAAGCGCCTAAGACGACGGCGACGTGAGTTCCACTTTTTTGATAGGTTAAAAGAAACTGTATCACTTGTATAATTAATTAATTAATAGGAGGATAATTCAAAGTTGACTAATAAATAGGCAAAAAGAGAAAGAAGAGAGAAATCATGAGAAAATATCACCTAGTTTTAAGTTGTATATATTTATAAATAATTTATTTTTACTTAGAATGTAGTTCAATTATTTATTATTTAATGTTATTAAAGTATTCATCATTAAACACAAGTCTTTAATTTCATACTTACAAAAAATAAAATAAAAATTGTGTAAACAGCTAAACCGATCTTGATGTAATTTAGCAAGATTGTATATTGCATTACGACATTTGATATTTTAACCCTGAAACAGGAAAATTGAAAGACGAGTAAAATATCTGGCACGACTTGTATTGTATAACTTGTCCAGCAAAACACCCGAGGTGACCCTTGTCATGTATCAATCCTAAAATACCCCCGAAAAAGTTCAAAGTTGAATCTCCCTATTTATCTCCAGTAAAAGGTAGAATCTTATAAACCTTTTCTGCGACATGGTCGAAGACGTGTTTTATATCACGTGCAAACGAGTGAGAGGTGGCGATGTCTATCGGAAAATAATAAAACTGAATAGTCTCCTTGTAGAGATTTGAAAGGATGTTACTATGCTGTTCGCCCGAAAAGCTGTCTCGATGACTTGGGATTAGGTGGTAATGTAAAGAAAGGTTGCTTACCCTGAGTCATGATTCAAAATGTAGAACGGGGAAAGATCGGAATATTTTACAGATACGGATAGGATGGTATTTGCATTAGCTGTTAGTCATACACCTGAGTAGCGCTGTACATACAGCTCCAGCAGTTCCTACACATGCTACCAGTAAAAAGAGGCTGTACTATACGCGGCAATGGGGTTATTATTGTTTGTGTACATTGCCATTGTGACATGGACTAGACCGGAGATAAATAAATGGTCTGTAATGCTGGCAATACCGCCACCATTACTGATGTTTTTTATCGGACTCAATGTTCTTTTTAATGATACAAGTATATTTTGCTTTTGTTACTATTGTTGTTTTTACTGAAATTGTAATCACGGCTTTTTAATAATGTATTTCTTTACATTTATGAATTATCATTCTTCCTTTGGGTTCCTAAAGGATTTTTTGGTGATATATTTTTTTTAGCGGATATTGACAAAATAGTTACAGTTTATCTTCTAGAATGATCTTGACTACTCCACATACTAATTATATTTTATATTGAAACATAGTTTATCTATGCTATTTACTGTTATAAATTAACAATTTTTTAACTAGTTTTTCTGTTTCAATCTGAAACATGGCAAACATATCCTCACCTATTTTGCAAATATTCAAACTTAAAATTCTATTAAAATCATGCGTGAACTACTCACCTACGAAATTGAAGATCGGATCAACACACACAAACATACACGTATAACAAACCCGTAGCTTTAGAGACCTACGCTTTACTTGGCCAATTATGCAAAAGTACGTTACCGTTGTCACGACTGAACGGCTGAACCAATCATGACAATATTTTGGCTAGGACGAAGTGAATAATTCCCGAGTTCCTGAAAATGCCTAAAATTTTGAATGATTCATTTTCTCAAAAATGTATATAGAAGTATTTGTATCGCCTTTCCTCTGGTTGCGGATTTCTTACCAGACCTCTAAGGTAATTTCCTCATTCCCTGGAAATTAATTGGGTTGCGTCGTTAGCCAAAGGAAAAAGGGGTCGGCATTAAGGAGACGGACAGTACGCTGCAACTGAGCCCCGCTGACAATGATTTATTATACGTGTACTGGAAAAAATATACCGTTCAGTTACCTCGAAAACTCGCATAGTGCGGTTAGGCGATGTGAGTTTTACCTTTTTACTCATCCATACAAAATATTTAAATAATTTTTTTTGGGGACCATTTTGTGGCCTACACTGGCAATTCAAAAACATCGCGCCATTCTTATGTAGAGCGTGTGTTTTTCGATGTTGCACGATAAAATGATATAACTTTACCAACTTCTTACCTACTAGAAAAGGTAGTGTAAATCTGCCAAATGATCTCCTCCTAAAAATTCGTTGTGATTTGAGAAGAAATTAACACTTGGTTTTACCAAAGAATATATTTGGTGTTGATTTTAACAAAGTATAAAAGCGTGTTTTGTCTGATGATAAGGCCTTTATTAACTCATCAAAATACATATTACCTAAAACCAAGTACCTAAACTACTTAGCCCACAGAAAAAGAATACTTGAATTGCCCAGAGACAGTAAAAGTGTAAAGATAATCCAAAAGCCCAGATGTAGGTAGTTTTGGTTACGCGTCGCATAAAACAGGCGCTCTGATAGATTTTTGAAAATAAGATGAGCCAATGTTTCTATCTTGTTAAGATTTAGGGGATAACAGACTAACCCTACTTTCATCAAAAAGTTAGGAAAAATCAGTAACTTTCTCTAACGCACGCACGAGAAACAGAGCGACAGCTATACAATTTCAAATATCCAACGCGCCAAAACCTTGCGGCGCAATTCCTATTGCCTTTCAGCGTGGTAATGCCGCCAACATGCTGGATACGCTGCCAACTGCTAGCGGGCTTGAACATTTGGATTATCTTTAGACCTTCAACGGTAATCCAACTGTTAATTATACGTAGTAAAATAAAATTATAAGTTTAGGTAATTTGTAAAATACGTACAAATTACCTAAACTTATAATTTAGATTACTTTAGTTATTAAAGGCACTTGCGCGGTAGAAAAAAGGTACAAATGTAATGTAATATAACGTACTCGATAGTTCGAAATGAGGTATAGTATCTAAATTTATTAGAGAATACTGCGTGAGTTTCACAAGTACCTACCACGGTATTTAAATATAAGGTGACCGTTTCCCATCAGGGAAAAGGGATGTTATAATAGTAACGAAGTTTTGATTAATGTTATTTTAAACGGTGAATCCCAACGTAGCTCGATCAATCTTTCTCTCTTCTATTATTCAATGGAGGGACTAGGCTCTTGAGGTTATCTGGGGATGAATAAAAACTTGCAAGTGAAGTTGGTAAAAATAATTTTAGTTGATAGAATGTGATTCAGGCCCCAGACCATATTATAGCGAAGCAGGCTTCGAAAAAACAGGCAGACAATAGCACATCTGGCGGTTTTTATTATGGCTAAGGTCAAGGGAATTGACAACACATGGTCCAAACTGAAGCACGAAGCTCAAGAACGGAATGGAGAGACACTGTGAACTACCTTTGCCCCCCACCTATTGAAACTAGACTTCCGCCCTGAGTGATCTATTTCACACATTTTAACGTGATTGAAGTTAAAAAATTATTGTGTGGAAATTGAAAAAAAAGTAAAGTCTGTTATCTTTATAATAACATTTCCAAAGCTTTGAAACAAGTTTAATAATTTAACTTTAAAACATTGCCAATGTTATTCTAAAGTTAAATAACAGTTTTTTTTTTAATTACCACTTTAATTTTTTTAATAAAAAAAATTTAAACTGCGAATGAGATAGCCAGTAAAGCAATGTGATAAAATTGGGCCTTTGCGCCCCACAAAGTTTCTGCACGCGAAATCTTGTGAAACAAAAGGAAAGACGACCGTCCGCTCTTTCAAATTAAATCTATGTTACAGTTAACTTGAAAAGTTGTCTTTAGAAAGTTGTCCTGGAGGTTTCCTGCTAAAGAGGTTGTGACAAAACAAACATTTCACGAGGATGGTTAATGTACCACAATTGCCGGTAAACAAGGTAGCTGCGTCTGGGATTCTTTGAATTTTGGTGAAGGCTATTTTATTCGAGTAATTATATCAAAAGTTCAGTTTTTTTTTTTTTTTTGTTAGGGTAGGTGTTTCGCCCAGTTCCTTTCCGAGTTGTCTGTCACCAGTCATTAAGTTTAGAGCTAGACCTGATCCTTAACGTCATTGATGTATTACCGGAGTAGACACGGGCCCATGGGAGGGTGGGATGTACTAATCTCTTCGGACTCGGCGCTTGTACAATTATGATAGAACTTCACATACAGGTAAGTTCGTTTAATCATTAATTGTACGAGCGCGCCGAGTCCTTCGAGATTAGTCCTGTAGGTAGTTATTAACACATGTAGACCTTGAGAGTATAGTCGGGAATATCATCAATGATATATTACTTTTATCGGAATTACAATTATTTATTCTTACAGTAAATTTTAATACTGATTAATTACAAAATAATGCTTACAATCATGTCAAAAAATATTATACAATTTTTAACCATAATTAAGTTTTTATCATTAAATTAAATGATTTTCATTGGTATGTAGGTCTTTATTTATCTGTTATTAGATTGCCGTAAACCATATACTAACTGTACAATAATTATTCTTATAATAACTATTACAGATAACTTTGTCTGATGAGGCCATATTATTGTATGAATCACTTACACTAACCTTATTCTAATTTTGGCTTATTATTGAATCAGCTAAGGCAGTCTCATTATTATCATTAATAATGATTCTTTGATAAAATCTAGCGAAGACTGTAGAATTTCTACTCCACCAAGCAGTATTACGTATGGTGTCCAGGCTGACACCACGCGAGTACGCCCGCGACACCGCTGCATGTCGCGTGCTGTACGCACCAAACACGCTCGTGTCGACACCGCACTCGCCGAGCGTGCGTTTTATCCAGCTACTGAGCGTTTGTGTCCCGAATGGTTTATGTGGTTTCTTAATTCCAACAAACAAAGCATCAGATGTTCTTAATGTTAAAGTGCGTTCTACATAGCATGAGAGAGTAGTGGCTGGGCATATTGTAGGGTTTCCACAAAATATGGCAAATATAAAACGGGCTGCTTACTGCCTGGTCGTGATGTTTTTATTAAATCCGGTATTTTAATTATCATTCGATGCGAAAGGTTTTGAATATTACTAAGATTTATTTTTGATAGGGTTTGAATTCTGTGAGCCGTAGAAAGAGCTAGTAAGGTAATTGTTTTAAGCGTAAGCTTTTCTAAAGATACATTTTCGTTAGGTTGCCATGAATTGAATTTGTCTAGTACGAGCTTAGTATCCCAGGTGGCGTTATATTTAGGCCGTGGTGGTCTCAGCCGGAATACTCCTTTTAAAAATCTTTTTAGCCTATCGTCATTCATTAGTAATGGACCCAATACCAGACAGAGAACCGATCTGCAAGAATTCAAAGTCCCATATTGACAACCATTGTTAAATAATTGAGTTAGGAAGTAAATTACGTTAGGTACAGGTGCGTTGTAAATATCAACAGAGTTTTCGTTACAATAATGCCACCATTTTTTTAGACAAACGTCGTACTGTTTCTGTTTGAAAGGTGGGAAAGCATAGAAAAAATAATTGGACCAGGACACCGTAAATGAGTCTATTGTCAAAGCCTCTGGGTCTGTGTGCCAGGATATATATGTGGCACATTTTTTGTTGACGTAAGCTGCGAACAAGTCGATTTCTGGAAGCCCAAAAGTTTGTTTAACGATGTCAAAGGCCCAATCTGATAACTCCCATTCTATATCAGGGTGATGCCTCCGTGATTCAAAATCTGCGATCTTATTGTCCCTGGATTTTACATAAGAAGCTACAACAAATAATTTTTTGCTTTCACACCAATTCCAAATATCACGACTAACTTGTGTGAGGTGAGGGTATTGTATACCTCCCATCCTGTTAATATACTCTATTGCTGTAGTATTATCCACACGTAATAATACTTGGCAATCGAAAAAATTACTTGCAAAAGACTTTAGAGCATTAAACGCGGCCATCAGTTCAAGATAATTAATATGCTTGCTTCGTTCAATACTCAACCACTAACCACAAGCAGTTTTGCCACTACAGGCCGCACCCCACCCCGTCGTTGAGGCGTCAGAAAATATCTCAACCTGGTAGTCATCACTTCTAATTCTATGAATGGAATGTTCTATTTTATTTAGCCACCATTGAAAATCAGATTGTAGTGAATCAGGTAAATTCATGACTCTGTTATAATCATCGTGGTATTTTAGGTTGAGATATTTACATCGTTCCATCTCTTTTGTGTGTAGCCACCCATATTCAATGGCTGGACAACATGATATTAACAAGCCTAAAAGTTGCGCGAAAGCCCTAATTCTATGAATGGAATGTTCTATTTTATTTAGCCACCATTGAAAATCAGATTGTAGTGAATCAGGTAAATTCATGACTCTGTTATAATCATCGTGGTATTTTAGGTTGAGATATTTACATCGTTCCATCTCTTTTGTGTGTAGCCACCCATATTCAATGGCTGGACAACATGATATTAACAAGCCTAAAAGTTGCGCGAAAGCCCTAATTTTACAACGTTTTAATTTTGAAAAAAATTCTAATTGCGTCTCAATTCGCAGTCTTTTGTCGGTAGGTAAACAGAGCCGGAGATTACGAGAATCTATAATCATGCCTAGAAATTTGCATTTAGTTGAAGGCAGTTGAACGCTTTTTTCTTCATTGACGATAAAGCCAAGCGAAGTTAATAATCTCTTTGTGGTATCTATGTTTCTTAAGCTTTCTTGATAGGAATTTCCGAGTAAAAACCAATCATCTAAATATACTGTTGACATGTAACCCGCTGAACGTAACAGTTTTACTATAGGTTTAGTTATTTTTGTAAAGGTATAATAAGGTGCTGTGTTGAGACCGAATGGTAAGGCGGTAAATTCAAATAATTTGTCATCAAAAATGAATCGAAGGTACTTTCGGAACTCTTCGTGAATTTTTAGTAAAAAATATGCGTCTTTGAGATCAAGTGTTGCCATTTGACAATTGTGTGTAATGAGCTTTAGCGCCGTTCTTAGATCTTCTAGTTTAAAATGGTTGGTATGAATGAATCTATTAAGGTTTTTTAAATTTAAAATAAGACGCATGTTACCATTCGGTTTCGGTACTAGGAAAATGCTCGATACGAATTGACCATCACATGGGTGGCATTCTGCTATGGCACCAATTTTAAGTAAGTTAGTTATAGCTTTTAAATAATGAGCCTTTTCGTTATCAGTATAAGCCCGTTTAGTGGGTAGCGCATGTTGCACAACAGGTGATGTAAACTGAATCTTCTAGCCTTGTTATCCACGATAGTACAGTGTGATCATTTGTAATAAGAGTCCACTGACGAATATATTGAGATAAACGTCCTGCGTACTTAACTGTATCTAGTAACGGTGACGTGGGTACGTCGTGTGTTGAGCCTGAAATGACGTCCTCGATGAATGCGCGTGCGTCGGCTGGTGAGGTGGTTGCGCTGGTGGGTGATAAGGCGCGCGCGCTGCAACAGGCTCGCGGCTCCGCGGCGCCTGTGGCGCCGTCCCCACCGGCGGCCTGCGCACCTGCGGTGGAGCCTTGCGGTTTAAAGGTCTTGGAGACGCCCCCCTAAATCTGTTATTCGCCTTGTTGTTAGGCTCGGCTTTCATTTCAACGCCTGATCTATTAACAGCCTTTGCAGACTTTAAGGTCTCCGCCAAGTTTTCTCCGAATAGGTATGAATCTATCTTATTATTCTTAAGGTGTTCTTTTATATCATTTTTCAATGTGAATAAAATAAAGTTTCTTCTTGTAATGGAGTCCGCATGTTGTATATCGCACAATATTCGACTTATGTCCATTAATTTTTGCAGCAATTCGTTGTTCCTTGGTGTAGCGCTTATTTGTGTGTTAATAATCTCGCTTAAACACGCGATTGCACTGGTCATTTGTTTTTGTTTGCTCTCAATGCCCTTATCACGTTTGATGGCGGTTTCCGGAATTGCCGCTTTTATTTCCGGATTTATTTTGGGAGCATCTATTTGTACACAATTCGCGGGTACTGTGTATTTTGTTATTAAATTTTTTCGTGTTTCTTTATTTAGCCCTTCTTTTGCTATGTGCAACAGGCGGTTCGCTAATTCACTGCGTATTTCTGGGCCGAATTTTTCAGTACAAGATGGATCGTCACCCAAAATTTCTAAAATTTCGTTATCTAAATCGGTAGTGTGGTCTACCATAGCATTCTCTTCGGGAGGTACAGCTGTCGATGTACTAGGGCCTGGTTGAGGCTCCAGGACATTCTGTACGGGGCTATTACGAGTGACTTGCTCTTCTGGCCATTGCAATAACCAGTCATCTGGTCGCAAAGCGGGGGTACCTGTAAATTATCATAGATATGATAATTGTAGGTAGGTAGGTACCATCAATGATTAGGTGAAAATATTACTGATAATATATTTTCATGGAATGGGTCGATACCCAAAACTTTATAGCTAGGTTAGGTCACAATCCCCAACGGAAGGGACGCCAACCGAATTCAATGCGTTGAAACAACCCCAATGACTGTTCCGATTGCATAATATTGTTAATACGTAGATACATATCTACTTACATAATGAGACTTACAAGGTGCGAGAAAATGAAACGTGTAGGTAAATACCTGCTTCTATCTCCTCGTCCAGAAGAACTACTTCTGCTGGGTCCGGTTCCGATGAACTAGAATCTTTATGGTTGCGAATTTTTTGTTGAAGCTTTTTTATTTTCTTTTCGTATCTGTGTATTTCATCTTCACGAGACCTCTTTTGTTTCGGCATGGTAAAAGGTTTTTAATTTTTTATTAAATATCTACTACTTAAAGCGAAAACACTTATTGAGTCTTGAGTGATTGAGCACTTGGATGCGAATGACTGGCGACAGATAACTCGGAAAGGAACTGGGCGAAACACCTACCCTCACAAAAAAAAAACTCTGAACTAATCGCAATATGAGTGGTGAAAACTATGCGTTACTACATGTGTTAATAACTACCTACAGGACTAATCTCGAAGGACTCGGCGCGCTCGTACTATTTCTTTTTTGTTGTGTTCGTAATTGTGAGGACAAGGTTTGTATGAAGAGCTTAGCGAGAAACTAGAACTAGAACGTCCTCAAATACCAAACATTTACAATACAAGACAGCTTTCTTAGCTCTCCGATCTCCCTGACAGCAGCGCCTCAAGTTCTTTCTATGAAGCTAGTCTCTAGTATCAAAGTACTGTCGACATACAAATTAGACCTCGTAGCATCTAGTTTTCACTGAAAAAGTTACAAAAACAAAATAAAAACAAGGACGTAGAAAAACAGCTGTCTTTTCAAGTGCTTCTAGTTGATGTTTTCATTGAGTTTATTCGAGGAAAATGTTTTTCAGTAAAATCCTTGCCTTTTTGTTATTATTTCGGTGCAAACACGTGTTAAGTCATCACTCCGTGTTAAAAGTAAAAGTTTGTATGTTTGTACGTGTGTGTGTTAGTATGTTTGTTATCCCATTTAAATCTGCAAAGGCTAAACACAATATGATATTTGATTTTGACGGTTTTGTTTAGCTTATGGCTATATTAATGTTAATCCAGGGCGTAATTTTTCAAAATTTTGTAAAACTTTAATAACCTGACAGGTGATGACAGGTAAATTTACCGAGCATAAAGATAAAGATTTGAACTGCGCGCACGGTTTTGAACTGATCAAAATTGTGGATGGCCTGAACAATTATGGTCAAGCGCGTCGCGGGACGCGTCGACGGGAAGCGGGACGCTACAACGGGAAGCGGGACGCGTCGACGGGAAGCGGGACGCGTCGACGGGAAGCGGGACGCGTCGACGAGAAGCGGGACGCGTCGACGGGAAGCGGGACGCGTCACTTAGTACCATAAATAAATTGTAAAAAATTAGTCAAGTTTAAAAATATAAAATGACAACAGCTATTGAAAATCAGGTTTTCTTATCCGCAGAGAGCCGAAAAAAATCTTGCCTTGAAGGTCGTACTTACAGCTTTAAATGAGACATGAAAAAACGAGAGAAATGCAACGAGAATATTTATAATTTATTTGACTAGTTTAAAAAACAATTAACGTCGATAATGTATGACTCAACATTTAACTAAACCTATTAACTTAAAATTAAACAATTACTTACAAGCATCCAATGCTAAAGAAATACATAGTTAATCTTTTCCCAGTAAATATTTAAAAATGCCTTTAGGCAATTACAACACTAGGTTATGTTTATTCTTAAAGGATAAACATCTTAAATAGTTATAACCTAGTTAAGTTGACATAAACATTTCTTTTTTTAATGATGAATTTTTTGGATTTGATGAATTTGATTATTCTGACTCTGTTTATAATTGTAATTGGAATGAATTTTAGGTAGTTTTTATGACAAATATTTACTTGCATGCTAAATTTATAGTTGAGATAGTGTGCATTAATTACCTTTAAGACCACAATGTAAATTGTTCTACCTACTCTCGCGAGTAATAAATGAATATGAATATTTTATTTTAACAATACGCGAATACCCACCTAAAATTGGCATATATATAACATGAATATTCGTATAATTAAAATATAATCTGTGAAAATGCACGTCAGTTTTTATGGTTACTGCTATTCGAAAATGCGTCAATCGAGAATTAATTCTTAATTATAATGAATGGTACACTAAAATTTTATTTTGAATTCTACCTTACAGGCTAAATTAAATGCATTAGATTTGGACTACAGTCGGTTATTATGACAGTGTAATTTAGCCAACAAGCACGCATACTTTTACGATGTGTGAATCACCGATTCCAGACAGCAGCGCCTGATTGACTAATTTTAGCGACTAACTATGATACAGACCTAGTGTTAATCTTAACAGACATTTGAGTATTTTTTATTTGGAGCATTTTCCTTTTTTAACCGACTTCAAAAAAAAAGGAGGATCTCTAACCAACTGAATTTTATATCTAAAAACTTTATAAATTCCTGATACAGCAGTAGCAAGAAGTCTAGAGCGGGCAGGTTGCCCGAATTTCGGGTCATCTGGAGCTGACGTCTTTTAGCATATAGTACAAAGAACCTGCCAATAATGCTAGCAGGTTTTCTTCTGTGCTCTATGCTAATAGTTTTATTAGAGACCTGGACTTCTCTGGGTCACTTAATATAAATAATAAATCTAGATATAGGTCCTAACAGTAGTAAAGTAGTTCGCTGACGCTGCAGGGCTTGTCACAGCACTCATCGGCAACTCCGCCGCTTGTGAATCGCTTTCCGCGGATGGATCCGAGCGCAGAGACTTTTGGGGACATCCACGGCCAGCCGAGGTGGTTCTCTTGCTCTTTGTAGTACGGAGGTATAAGTGCGCCTGGAGGATAATGGTAAGGGGCCGTTCAAGTATTACGTAAGCACTAATTTCTTTGTTTTGCTTATTTTGGATGACATGGGGGGGTAGGGGAGTCTAGATGATGATTACGTTATCGGTAGTTATTTACTTTTTTACACGAATGGCAACCCTCCAACTTAAAATCATGGATTCGGGTTTCATGGACTGAAGACTGTTAATTTGAATTTAATATGTGTACCAAAAATTTAAAATAAGTTTGTTATGTTCATAAGATTATAATATTTTTGTCCCTTACTCTATGTTGAACACTGTATCAGTAAAATCTAATCTCTATCCTAAATCTATCTTCTTATTTTAAAATTATAATTATAACATTATAATTAATATTAAAAAAAAAACATTTATAATTGAAAAATGTTTACATAAGCATGGGGGGAGGGGGTAAGAGCTTTGCTTACTTTTGCTGTCAAGGAGGATGGGGGGGTAAATAATTGTAATAAATCTGCTTACGTAATACTTGAACGGCCCCTAATGTTTGAATAATTACTAAAGTAACGTCCGACCTACTAATAAAACATGGCGGGCGTTTTTCACACACATCGTCATCTAACCCTAAACTAAGTAAGCTTGTACTAACTCGCCTTAAGTCGAAGCAGAGCGACGCGTGACGCCCGATCCCTAGTGCGCTTTGCCTTTTACTGAGTTCACGATGGTGCAATATACATTGAGCGTACATGTATACTTAGCACCGTTGTACACAACTCAGTACCATTAAGGCTAGCGTTTCAAAGTTGGTACAAGATAACCTGACCAAATCTACTAAATCTTCCAAAAACGTGCGCTTTAAAAATTCCACAAAAACGTCGTAAATCAGTGTAGGCTGCACATTCCCCTATTAAAAAGAAGTAGGTACTCACCATACATGGTGCCGACTTCGGACCGTTTGTCGATGCCGGGGTCGTCGTAGCAGATAGTGGCGATCATCCTGGCCAGTGCCCGTCCGCAATAGACTCGCGGGTTCATGTCCTGGGTGGCCAGCTGCTGTCCACCCAGGTGGGCGGAAACCAGCGGAGCCAACACGAATAAAGTAAAAAGGAACCGTTGTAGCGACATCTGTGAGAAAATTAAAGACATATATAAATAAATAAATTATGTTTCTTACTCATAGCTCCCGACTAGGTTTCCCTGAGTTGCCAAGGAACACACAAAGACATGTTATGCAGTCATCTGCCTGACTGGGAATCGAACCTGGGACATCCTGCTGATAAGCCAGACGCGCTAACAACTAAGCCAGGAGGATCGATAAATCATCGATCGCTATTTTTGATGTACACTTTAATGTGGGTAAGCACCAGAAATTATATAGGCACATATTTATGACAGAATCACAGAATGAGTCAAAAATGCCGGATTCAGGAGTGAGCTCTCCATGATCGACGATAATTCATAAGGTAAAGCAACTGATAGAGAAGAGTCAAGAGCCGGCCCTTGTGTATGGCCTTTGTCTACTCCAAGAAGGCTTTCGAGGGCAGAACACTTAACTAGACGAAGTGATGACAAATAGAGTAAGGCAGTGACCTAATGATGGAGTGGTTGTAGTAAGGTTTAGCGGAGTGTTGGTCGATGATATTGGTAAAGTCGCGGATCGAACCGGGAAAATATTGGCCTAGGACCAAGGCATATGTCACAGAAGTAGAGAGAGGCCTATGCCCAGCACTGAGATAGTGAAGGCTGGGTATGATGTTGATGATGACAAAATGTAATTTGCTAAATTGTAAAGAGTAAAAACTCACCATTGCTTTATTGTATCGTGTTACTGGAGCACCTCAGCTTGTTGTGAAATCAGATGAGAATTGTTCTCGTTTTATACCCATATGCAAAGGGTGCTTATAAATATTCAATAACCATGTCAACTTCACTGTTAACTCTGCTTAATGAGACCTGAACGTGACCTTGGGGGTAACTCGGGGATGCTAAGGAATAAGGGTGTGTGCTTTGTGATTCTAGGGCGTTCAGTAGCGGATATCTAGGCATTTAATTTACCTTTACCTCATTTTGGACTTTTCCCGACTGCCTCACGAGGAGAGTTTTTTTTCATAAAGATAATAAATAAATTAATAAATTGGTGGACGTTTTTCACACACAGCGCCATCTAGCCCTAAACGTAGCAAGCTTGTAGTACGGGAACCAGATAATTGATAGTTTTTTTTTTAATCGTTTTTTCGTAATTACATACATAGAATACACATAAACATCCAGACAAAGAACAAACATCCATGTTCATCGCACAAATGTTTGTCCTGGGTGAGAATCAAGCCTACAACTTACAGCTTAGAAGGTAGAAATCCACCCACTGAGCCACAAGGCTAGTCGGATAATGACTGACAGATAAAGTATTGGGTCGAACTAATTAGGCTGTCGAAAAATTATATTTATTTTGTATACTTAATTATTTCTGCATGTTTGTTTACATAAAATGGAGAGACTGGAAAAAATATAAGTAATATGCTCTATTACTATTCCAAGTATTCCAGTATTACTATTCCAGAGTTAAGACATTCGGACAATTAGATTTACTACTGACCATTACATGAAAAATGTATACTTCCCTTTCCCTATTTTATACAGTTTTTACTGCAAAATATATACCTTATGTCACTTCGGACGTAATGAGAATTCCAACGACACCACACTCGTCAAAACTGGTCATGCCGATGAGGCTACAGGAGGTAATACAGTTCAAACATAACATACTTGAACTTACATACACCCCAAAAACATTGCCCGCTTTATTGGGCTGTTGGTTAAAAAATTATCTGTCTTTTGTTTACGCTCGCACTTCTTACAATGCTTACAAGCATTATGGCGCTACCTGTAAGTAATGGGTTACCTGTAAGTTCTAAACTCCAGGTAACAAATGGGAGCTCAGCTTGTTAAGCTGTTAACGCAAACTCTGATGTAATTTAGAATCAAACTATCAGTTATTAAGCTAGGAAATTCCAATTTAATTATAGACCCAAGAGAGTTTGAAATGCTTTGTAATTTCATAGAACGGGCAAGATATTCTACTGTATAGATGTAGAAGAGATTGATGATAACTAGGAGTTTGCACCGAACTGAAACCTCGCGACCCCTACAACTCTTCATTTTGTTCATACTCGAACTTAAAAATTGTTTTGAAAAGAAATGCCTACAAAATGTCATCACAATCGGATCAACGCAACGTTCGAAATATCTATCGTCGGATAAATATACTCACAAACAATTTGTTCACCGATTTGTTCCCGGTCAATAAATCTATCTCTTTTTAGAGCGACATTATGTAATGTAAAAAAAGACAAGATTGTTTTCAACCCTCGGGAAGTAGAAGCGAGACCTTGATGCCACAAGAATCTTCTATGATGCAAGAACCAAATAAATATACAAATTGCAATTTTTATCGAATATTTTGCATCAACTGTAATTTTTAACATCCCTCAAACTAAAAACGATCAAAAATCTGTCACACACTTGACTTGTCCAATGCAAGATAAACAAGATTGAAACAAAGCCATTTCTTACAGCGCGTCCAAGTTTTCTTAAAAGATGGCCAATTGAGAGAACTAAAAATTTGTTGTCAATTTTGTTTGGATAATACAAGAGTGGCTCTCCGACATAAGTCTAAAGATAAGTTGGTAGCTGTAGCTGCGACACAGTTTCGACGCCGCGAAGGCGCGGGTTCCAATCTCGGCGCACTTAAGCCGTCAAATAGGATGTGCTCGAGTGGAACATTTGATGTGACACCCTACACGCCGGCGCCGGCACACTTCATTTGTTAAAACTCACTTCCACTCTACAGAACAAGTTAATGGGCCACCTACTCTCTGACATGTTTGAGAAACAAACAAATTAAACTTTGAGCAAATTTCCGGGTCAGATCAAAGAAAGCGTCCGTGTTAGTAGGATCCTAAACAAGTAGATAATGGGGATACATTGGAGTAAAATAATTGGGACACCGACATAGCTTTCAGGGTTTGCAAGTTGAAATGGCCAGGCCACATCGCTCAACAGACAGTTTCTTGAGGATAGGCGGAAGACAGGTTCTTGAATGGAGATCACAAACCGGAAGACGCAGCGTGGTTTGGCTTCTCGCTAGGTGTATGCAAATGGCAAATTGTCGTTCAGTGTGGCGTTCTTATGTCCAAGCCATAATATATGTACAGCAGTGGACGTCTTCCGGTCGATGATGAAAATAAATAGGTTGCAAAAACTTTCAAAAAAAAATATTTAAAAAGAAAGAATAAAGTTCTTACATTAGTTAGAATGTTATTATCACGGGTTGTTAATCTCGTTGATTCTTTATTAATGAAAACGAGTGTTCCAAAAAGAAAGTCTTACCTTTATTTCCGGCTCGCGGAGACTGGATACACGAAACGTTGCGCACTTGGTAAAAATAATTGTGATGAGATTAATCTATAAGAAAACTAAGAGGTCGACAAACGCCGCGCACGTGGTTTGAGTCAGCAATTTTTTTCTGGTTTTGGCTCTTCGGCACGTCTTATAGATTTCAAGTTATTGCATACTATAGCAAAATATAAAATGCTTACTCAAAGATATTAAATATCTTTAAATGTGTATTAATGCCTGCGTCATCGTTTTTTGAGCTCTTATCTTTATAAAGATTTAAAAAACATTCCCAGGTGCATAATGAGATAATACCGGGAGAACACTTCTTGTCCAGTATCTAGAACATCAACCTGTGTTCCGCCGTCCGTGACTGCCATGACGGTGAAATCCACAGAAAGCTCTGACTAACATTTTAGATTGAGTAACAAATACCATAAACAGCTCGTAATTGTTATCTTCTCACGAAAATATTACTCACAATTAGCATAAGCTTGGCAAGTGATCTGCCCGAAGTGCAGACCACTTCAAGCCAGCTAATCTTAGATGAAGATTAATTTAGTAAATTTTGATCCGCCAAAGCGTCAGCGTGAATATACCTTGTCCCGCGCACGGCGCATGAGTTAAGTTTTAAAGAGATATTTTTTGCATGCGAGATCAAGTGGTTTTATTATCTTTCTTCGTAATTGTGGCAGACAAAACAAGTTGGAGGCAGGAATAATCGGTGATACGCTATGAGAGTAGGAAAATTATAATGGTAAACACACCGCCGTGCCTAAAAGAAGTTAGCAGCCTCTGCTCTAAGCATACAAAGCTACCATGTATCATTTACTAGCTGCGCCCCGCGGTTTCACCCGCCATTCTACAGAAACTGAATATTTTTACCGGATAAAAAGTACCTATGTGTTAATCGAGTGTGTAACCTACCTCCATACCAAATTTCTTTCAAATCCGCCGTTACTGAGTTAAACGGGAATAAACGCACTTACATACTTATACACAAACTTTCGCATTTATAATATAAGTGTGAAGTAAAAAACAAAAGACAAAATACAAATGAATCAAGAATTACATAGGTGTTCATAAATTCGCTTCTGAGCAAAGCAAATATTTATGATCCCGCATTTCCATTCCTTCACGTCATACCGCGGGATGACACAGCGCTAATGCGCGCGACAGGTAATTTTCTACTACGGTAAACTTGTAAAAAAACTCCTGCCTACCCCGCCTTTGATCAAATCATCAAAGGTGCTTGAATTGTATGATAAGGTTTTAATATTGAGAGTTTCAAAAGTAAGTAGGTCATGCCGCTTAAGAGGATAGTCCTTCCGCGAGGTTTTGGCGCATTCGATATTTGAAATTGTATAGCTGTCGCTCTGTTTCTCTTGCGTGCGATTGAGAGGGTAGTGAATTTGAATGAAATTTTCTGTTACCACCTCCTAAATCTTAACAAAATATTTTATTTTTGGTGTCAATGGCTCGGATAAACCATAATCTATGCCACTATTATTTGTTTTTTCAAAAAATGTTTATAATATTGAACAAGTGACCAAAGTTAAATGTGACATCGCAATTTCATGCGGTGTCTACGATTCTTCGTAGTAGTGTTGTGGAGTTTTCGATGTTTTTTTCGGATTCTCCTTCATCCCTCATCGAAAAATCCATTCAAAAATAGTTAGCTTTTTTTTAAGCCGCTCATGTTAGATAATCAAAAAAATTACTTATTTCCTTATCTATATAATATAGCCCTTGGTATGAGGAACCTAAATTTTGTGGATTGACGTCACTTTTACGTCACGTTAATTCTTAAAAATAATTAATAAGTATTAAAGGTAGAATAAGGTCAAAATATTTAATAGGTACTTTAAAATAAAGGTGAGGTCATCGAAGAACATACATACTTGCAATTTTTAGCCTCAACCTCGCCTACTTGATTGACAAGGGTCTGCTAGAAAGGTCAGCAAAATGTCAGTTCATATATTTTTTAAATCTGTCCGCGTCATTTTCGGTTCAGGATGTCTGAACCCTAATGTCATCGGATTTAGAAAATTATTTAGGGCATCAATAAATACCGTACTCTTCATGGCAAATAGTAAGTATGTTCGTATTAGCCCTAATGGCTAGCATTGATGTCAGAGTTTTTGGGCGACTAAGAGACCTCTATTATGGCTTAGCGGTGATTATTATAGGACAAAAGATCGAGACCTAATTCAACGTGTCATCCGACCCATGGACTTGTAAGGTAATTAACAAATAACAAAACTTCAAAGAAAAGCATACACGCAAATTTTGACAACCATAAAGATAGCGTTTTTAAATAATCTATTTAATGTTTTCATTTCTCATACTTGGAAAGTGCGTTTTAAGTTACCTGATCAGAGGGATGAAAACATTACCTTTAATTCAGGGTAAACGATTTTCCCTGCTGTCAAAAAAAATAGAAACTATGCAAGCCATGTCCCAACTTAAGTCTTAACTTAACCTGTCCAAGTTAGCCTCTGTACTATTATTTGTCCTGTGATTGCCGAGACTCGGTTTCTATGAAAAGCTTGCAGAAGCTACGAACCTGTTTGTGCAAACATAATTTATGAACGACCAAACTAAATTGTCTGTTGCCAAAAAGCCGGCGCAACCGCCTCGATGACGGCAGATTATTTAAATTAAAGCATAGTCGTAAATAAAATAGGTTTGGTCCATAGTCCGCTATCGGCCTCCCAGGGGAGACGTTCCGCACCGGCTTTATTTACACTTCCTGATTAAAAACAGATACGCGCCCGTTGGCGCTCACTCATTATTACACGGATGAATCATTGGACCTTATCCCATTTTAGTAAGCTTATTTATAGGATTCCGTACCCAAAGTTTGCAAACGGAACCATAAATGCTAAGCCTTCATTTGTCTGCCTGTCCAGTTTATATTGAGAGCCGTATCTTTATTGAAAAGTCTTATGAAAAGGATAAGATCAGACTGAGTGGTGTGCCACTCGGTGGAATCCGTGCGTAGCGTGTCCAGCAGTCGGTTATGATAGGCTGATTACTCTTATCAGCTCTTAGACGTCCACTACTTTGTAGTGGTAGGGCTCTCTTGCAGAGTCCGCCTGGGGATGTACCACACCTTTGCCAGTTATTCAACCGCCAACCAGTAATGTGCAAGCATTACTGTGTTCCGGATTGAAGGGAAATCTTTCCAGCGTAATTATTGGGCATACAGAGATTTAACATCTAACATCTCAGGGTGACGAGCGCAGTGCATTGCCGCGCATAGTTTTGAACTGTTGAAGAAAATTCTGGGTGGCACTGAACTGTTGGGCAAGAGTGACGCTTAACATCAGGTGAGTGACTTAATCGTCTAGTCACCGAGTAACATAAAAAAACTACTGGACGAAGCCTCTCTCCTTTTGGAGGGTTGCCATAATCCCCACGCTTGGAAGGCGGCTTTGGTATGATATATATTTAAGTTATGATAGGCTGATTATGATGGGTAATTTATCAAGGGTGTTTTACGAAATCTGTGTTATACAGGGTTATAAAAAAATCTGGTTTTCAGGGTTGGTCCTATAGTAAAAGTTGTTCACTATCATGAGAACCCTTTCGGCTTAGCATATCCTTTCCTTATAACCTTGTATAGGTACGCCAACAAAAATTACGTAATATTGAATACACTAGACCTCTACGTTTGTCACAGCATTGTAATTTGTCGATTGAGCGTAACAAGCGGCCGGAAATTTTCAATTCCGATGAAATATAGAGTTTTAATTAAAATTTCGTCCATTTTCCAATACGTACGGTAGCAACGCCGATATTTCATAGTACGACGTGATGATTCCGCGTCAAGCGTCATTTAAAATCGATTTTCTTTCCGATATTTTCAATAGCAATCGACTCATAAATAATTTTATTCGAAAAACAATTTTTAATACACAAATTGATGGAATCATTTTGATTGCTTAATTTCATTCATGTAATTCAAAAGCGTGAAGTTTGTTGGGAGTTTGTTCGGAAGTATTTCAATAAACGTCATTGTGCTAATTGCTAAGATTGTTCGCATCCCTAATTTAATTGGAATGCCGAGCTACTCGAATGGAAAGACACTTTTTATTCGGCATTCAAAAACTTGAGAATGTTTTCCTTTCGGGCCATGTCACAGAGGTCAGGAAAACTACTATTTAATTGTAGGTACATATGATTTGTTTCTATTTCTTGTGTCCGATTATGTTGTAATGATGCAAATTAGTTGGTATTAATGGTGCTAATTATTGAACTTATTATTACTTGTCCTGAGCATCTGGCCAAGCTTGGTTGGGTTAGTACACGCGTAGGGCGGTTAAGGTGCAACGTTTCACACAGCGCGTGAAATTCAAATTTTCTTGCGTTTCTTGTCAATTACAGCTTAATTACTCATCGTAGGTTCATGACAACTAATTTTGCGATAATAAATAGATTGTTTCAAGAAATTACACTAACCAATAATTCAAGTTGAAAGGTAGTATAAGTACATTTCCCACTAAACCAAAAACCAAGATGAAAATCAGCTTATTGAAATTTGTAGCTAAGCCAATGCTATGTTTCTTAAAGCAATTGGCGCTAAATTGGTTTCAGTAAATCCACGATGAGTAATTAAGCTGTAATTGACAAAAAACGCAAGAAAATTTGAATTTCGCACGATGAGTGAAACGATGCACCTTAAAGTATTTCACAATGTTTTTCCGCTGATCTACCATATTACCCGAAATCATTTTAAAATGAAGTTTTTATTAACATCTATCAACTTGGAGGATTATAAGCTTCAATGAAATGAAATGTGAAATAAGTTTTCACCAATGCTTGACATTAGATATTGACATTGTAGCAGACCGGTTTTTAATATTAGTAAATAAGGAGATAAATTTCTGTTAAGTGTGTCAAACTGTGGTCAGACCATCAGCCAGATATAATGGAAGGACGATATCGTCAGTCAGGTCAGTCAGGGTCCTGGGCAAGACGTGAACAAGATCGGCGCAGGACTGGTTTATTTACTATGAGTCCTTCTCGGCTTAGCATATCCTTTCCGTATAATCCTGTATACTTAGTTCTGTAATTAGTGCAGAAAAAGTCGTCTGAAGCAGCTACAACAGAGTTCAAAAGAGAGTAAAGCCCAGAAGGCCGTAACGAGCAGAGGGCGGTTAGCATATTACAGACGGTAGTTAGCATATTACAGACGCCTGCAATAATTGTATCAAGGAGTACATTTGCATGGCTAATGAACGACTCGGAGATGTTTTTCACAACTCTCGCTTCGGCCGGCGGGATAGGCCGAGTTCACAATGGAGCGCGTATATTACACTGTTTAAAACATTTACGATTATGCTTGTTCAAAAATAGCAAACAGTTTTAATCATCATAAGTAGTAATTTAACGAATTAAGCTAGCTAATCAAGGAGATTTGTTAGCCTTTCGTTCTATGCACAATTTTTCAACAGTTCGTCCTAAAACGCAGTTCGCCCATGTAGTGGTTTGTCAAGAGTTTTACAGCAATACCTATTGTCTATTGCAGTATTAGAGACTATGAACTTATACGACGTAGAAGCACAGATTATTGACCGAGTGCGCGAAGCGACGAAAGTCTCCGTTTTGACTGGCAAAATTTGCTTTCATCCGTCCGTATGTTGGTACTCGCGTACAGGTCGTGTTTTCCCGTTTCAACTAGTCTTGACGAAACTTTGTATGGAGGTTCTACGATTTTGTAATTGTTTTTATCGTCGGATATTGATTGGAGGGGATCCCCAAAAAAGAGGGGGAAGAGAGGGAAGTTTGCTGCGGATACCATGAAATTGTAGAATTGCAATTGTGCAAAAAAGTTTCGTTGTTTTTGTTTACGAGATCGTTCTGCCCACAAAAAGTCACCAAAGTTGGAAGAAGGCATGGATTGCGGAGACTGCGAGCAAGCGTTCTCATGGGCTTTCTTAAAGTTACGCCTACCGGTACCTAGCAATGAATTAATGTGAGAAAAAATGTATAGGTTTTTAGAACGATGGTTTTTGCGCTTCTATACATAGTCCTGAGTGAAGATTCTATAGGAACGTAATGTGCGTAGACAGAAATAGGTAGCCATCGTTATTTTAATATCTTCCATTGTGTCCACAGCATAAAGGCGGAGGTTTCTTGCATTCCGCGTCAGGCGCAGCTCTGCCGGTAATTAAGCAGAGCTCCGGGACGTTCTTACAGCGGCCTATTAACACAAATTAGCGAGTCAGATTACAGACAAATATACCTAGTTTGATTTATGTACAGAGAGTGTTTGTAACATTGTAACTAATGGATGGCTTTCGAAGAGAAATTTTTGAGCAAGTTGCTACGTTACTTGCCTAAATGAAGAGCTTTAAGGGTCATTCTGGATTTAGAGTAAACGTTATTTTGATAGATAGACTGATAATCTATTGTTTACAACAGAAATTACCCACAAAGGATAGTGATAGCTTATGACTCGGGGCCAAGCTAGGATTGCGAGCTAGCGCCAGTAAGCTAACATCTCTGGCTTTGTGCACACAGTATTTTTGTAGTGGTATGACTCTTGGTGGTGGTAGTACCACAGCTTTGACAGTTATTCAAATGCCAAGCAGCTGTGTGCAAACATTTATGTGTTCCGGATGGGAGGGCAATGAGATTTCACTGGCTGACGAAGATAATGCAGTTGAAGATCAAAATTCTGAGTGGCACTGAACACAATGGGAAAGCGTGAAGCTCACCATCAGGCGAGCGACAGGCTCGTCTCGAAGCTCAGTACCTATCATAAACAAAATAACTTTGAAATATTTCCACAATGTTACTTTGATCTTTTCTTCTCGTGAAAGCAAACTTCGCTATCAGTTCACATCGAAAATAAAACAGCAAAGTCATGACTTTTAGTACAATATTGCTCCACGGACTCCGGGGTCCGTGCCTTTTATCAATTTTTACAATTATTTTTATGAACCAAAACTAAATATAAAAATTAAAGACTTTACAAAAGGAATATACCAACGAATATTTACTTTTAATTTCAGCTCTTAATAGAAAATAGAACACTCAAAGAATATAAAACAGAGTGAATCAACCGTTCAGCCGCGAGGAAGCTACCCGTGATTAGTGCCTACAGCCGCAAGTTTGTCTACATTCGCGCCACGTGTTGATAATCAAGAAAGTTGGCCTGCGTCGACGTCAGGCGACTCGAGACGTGACGCCCATTCAGCCAATACGGCACGTGACGACACACAGATCAGATTATGCAGAAGCGACAAAGATTGAACGCCTACAGGATGCGCGTAGTACGGATTTAGATGTCGCGCGGAATTTTTCGCCGCAATATTTTGCACACGTACCTAAGTTCCGCTTTTGATTGTATGGCGCTGGGTGTATTATGTGGAGATTTTGTTACGTATTTGCGGATATTTCATAATGAGGTTTTCGGTTGCATTGCTTCTACGTGGTAAGCCTCCTAAAAAATGTTTTGAGAATTTCATGCTATTAGTGAGTATTATTATTATTTATCTTCCTTATAAGGCCCAGACTCCACCCAAGTGGAGATGTGCAAAGCGGAGACGAGAAGAGATGTTTAACAGCTAGGGTGTTTCCACCAAAGCTGTACGGAGATGTGCACTGGCTAGAAAGGAGCGGAGATGTGTAATAGCTAGAGCGGAGCTGAGCTGTGTGCAGCGCTGTACTAGCGAGAGTTGCGTGGCACGAGCGCGGCGGTTGGTTTGCGTGACGCAGGGGAACTAGCGGTACTGCTCACCGTGCTCACCGCATGTCGTTCACATCTCTCGTCTCCTCTGCGCGCTGCCGCCAGCTTACGTAGCTTGCGAAGCACAGCTCACATCTCTGTTTTGTTTGCTGTAAACAAAATATGAGACAACTCATTTTCTCTCTGCTCAACCGTCGCCACTCCGAAACGAGATGCGTAAATAACGCATCGTATTGGTTGCTTACAATGCGTATATTAGTCTCGCGTAGTGGTATTAAGACAGACAGAACCTAACACAAATTCAGTACAAAAAAAACACGAAGCATCGCACTGTGTAATGGCCACTTAAGGGCAAATTATTTGAAGTCAATTCAAAAAGGTCGTGCCATTCATAAGCAGAGCTTAAAGCGCGTGTTTTTGAAGTATGATCACTCAACACTCAATACAATTAGCAAACGTTATTTATTTACATGGAAATTATTCTAACTTACCTTCTTCAATCGGCTGCCACAACACGATCTCAACACGGTTGTCAAGGACTCACAAAACAGCCATTAATACTATGCTGTAGCTTATGGGCGGCATGCGAGTTATTTTCATAAACGACACTGGTGATGAGGATACTCTTTGTGAAGTTATGTACGTAACAAAGTGATTTTGTATCTTACGCTTAAAAAAACGATTACTTACCCAGCGCTAGTTTGTAACGCATCTACGCCGGCATTCCACATACTCTATGACATTTTGGAATCACTAGAAAGGTCTGAGTTGCATTATAACTTCGAGATTGACGCATGCGTACATAATCCATGATTTATTAGTATAATCCTCAACCGTTTGCAAACTTCTGAAGGCAGTTCGAAGCTTCCACGCAATCTGGACTTTAGAGCCCTTGGGTCCTCGGGAATTTCCGATATCTCTGATGAATACGGTCACTTTTAGCACTTTGGGAAGTGCTAGAGGGTCGGAGGATCTTTTGGAAGTTTCCAATGTTATTTTAGTGTGAAATCTGAGGCAAAGAATAAATAATAGTAGGTACATACAACTAATGCGCTTGGAAAACGGAGCAACTTTAAAAATTAAATGAGATTTAAAAAAACTAAGGCGATCTTTTGATTATTACTGTTTCTGTGGTAATTAGTAATTTTTTTTCTTTACTTATGAATGTATGTATGTTATTGTGCTTTCAGTAGTTTTTTTTTTTTTTTTTTTTTTTTTTTAATATTAATTACTCCACGGACTCCGAGGTCCATGCCCTTTGTCAACTTTTACATATTTTGTTAACTATTACTGATAATATAAGACTAACAACATAACAAGAGGAAAATCTACTATACTTAATACTATGCTTTCAGTAGTTTTGGCGAGTAAAGGTATCATTGGATTCCTCTTGACATTTGGCAGTCGGGTTTTTTGAGTTTTTTAATAATGATACTAATTAACCAAATACCAGAGGTAGATGATTGACTCACTGGCGCTACTTACCGGAAAATAATTTTCAAACGGAATCTATAAAAAAGTAACAATTAATAAATAGTTTTAAGTTAATAATACTTCTTTTTCGCTATTTAAAGTAATATTATAGGTCAAATTATAAATTAGTCAAATCTATTTATAAATATCGATTCTTAACTGTACCAGGCGCAAAGGTGCTCATTACGCTGGACGCATTGCCGCATAGCAACGACTAACCTTTGCACCAAATACCAGCCGGAACGAAATTCACCTTACTTCTCCCATAGCCCTACGCCATATCTCCCAAATCAGACTCTTGGCCTCCGCACCAAAATAGTCCATCGCTTCCACGGCAATGTATTTTTTCAGTTAATAAAAAAAAGTTTAGATTAGGTTTTGTTAAAATAGTCTTTGTAAAGTTAATAAACAATTAATCTCTTGAATCTCTTGTACTAGACGCGATATTGTAGACTCATTTCTCAAACACCAAAAACCGAATCATCTACCCTATTATACCTACCTAGGTATTATATAAACACGTTGATACGTATAGCTGAACCATTGAGCTAGAACATGCCTGTGTGAAATGAAATTAGCACCAATCTATCAGAATTATGCCAAAATCGTCCGGAGAGCGTTCATGGAACAGATTCATCGAAACGTTAATTGATGCCGACTAATGATCTATGATGAATACCAAGTGAAATTAGGCGCTCGGCTCATTAGCTGTGAAATTTCTCTTCTGCATAATACTTGTTGACTCTGCTTCATTTTGAATTGAAAATGTAAGCCAATGTTATACCTAACACCCCTATCACACGTGACAACCATTGACCACAGAACTACGAGAGGAAAGTAAATGAAGGTTAAATTTTTTATCAGATGTCTCGCTTGCGAAATATTGGCCGACAAAGTAGCTTACGATTTGTCCCGTGTCATTTCCAAACTATGCACCCCAGAAACATATCATCTTCCAAGTTGATGCAACATGTGATAATAACTTTTCGAGGTACGCGGAAAAAACTGGTAAATACTTCGACCATCCTACGCCTCTACGTTACCCTACTAAACATGGCCCGACATGTTCTTGACAAGTTATTTAACTGTCATTTTTCTGTCTGTTATAAATAGGAATCCAATAGTTGTATGTATAAAGGCACTACAAAAGAATACCGTTTATCGCAAGTATCTCTCCTCTATCCAACTTACTCTCCGGCTTTCAACAAATACACTGCTGATTTCTGTTCTGATGCATACAGTTTGACCACGTCAAATGAAGCACGTCACATCGTAAATGAAATGTCGCGTCTCACGTGTTGACACAGTACTCTAGGGATACAATACAAGTCCATTCCTATCGTACTGGAAGCGATTTGCAGCGGGAAACACTTGAGCTTCGTTGACTAATAGTAAAAAAATGTATGTAATTAGACGCGCGTATCGATATTATAAAGCGTCTATGTCACAATCGGGTCAATTACGCCACGCTTATTACGCGGGGAGGCCTTTGTTCAGTAGTTCCGGATATTCATATTCACATTCATTTATTGCGTATGTACTATTTACATACAAAATTGCATTATTTTACCAGGAAAAATGACGTAGTTTTGACACATTTTGTTTTTTTGTTTTAATAAAACTGTCGCCTTGCGCTGACTGCAAGGCAAGACGAGATCGCGCGCGTGTTACGTTTAGCATTCCTTGATAATGGTCACCGAATGTGATCGAAACTATAGTCGGAATAACCGTCTCAATTTAACATTACATTACATACAAACAAAATATCACTGAACATTATAATACTTCGAGATCGGCGTGGTTAAGCTATAAATACAGAGCAGAGGTGTGTTTAACGGGTTGTCCGCACCTCGTTTCCTCGGGATCGGTATCACTGATTGTGGCGATTGTGACAACCCTGCAGCAGCTTTGATTGCAACTTGCAGCTTACAATAATAGAAAAATACTCTTCGTTTTATCTTTTATCTGTTACTCTTCGTTGTTTTCCAATACGTGCTGTAGTAATACACTTTCAGAGCGCAGTTTCCAAGAATAAATCTAAAAGTTTGAAAAGAAAATGAACACTTGGAACTTGAATTTTTTAATAAATGTCCTCTAGGGTAATCCTTGTAAGTAGTGCTAGTGCTAAAAAAAACGGAGCTGCAGTTATCCATAATTTGCTTGTTTATTTCTAACTAAGATTCTTGTAGCCAATTTATCTACTACATCGAAAAATTAAAAACAAATATTTTATTCGTTTCTTTTACAATTTGGATGCAGTTATAAGAAATTTAAAATTTTAATTCAAATTTAAATATAATTATATTGATGTTTCATAGTTTTAACTCGTTTCATATATTGCTACATTTTCTCATTGTATAATCAAGACTCGCTAGTAAATTTTTCCACTTCCAATGTAACCTAAATTTAATTTAAACTATTTTGTACTCTGCAGGCAGCAAAAATATTTTCATTTTAGTTTAGTCTAGTCGAACCTCCATGAGCACGACGTGGTCTCCTGTAATTGGGGGTGCACCCTGCTTGATGCCTATGTTTCATAATGTGAATGTAATGTGTAACTTCTGTTGGGGATCCATATTCTATAAAATAAAATAAAAATAAAATAAAATAAAATAAAACGCTCCTTAGCGCGGCTCGAGTACTACAATCCTCACTTGGATAAATCCTATATTATTTTTCTTCTATCATTTTAAGAGTAACCTTGGTCAGTCTTTATTACAATAGATAGTTTGTTTGTTAAAAAGCAAAAGCAAGAAATTATTTCCAAAAAAAAAACAGTAACAATAGTTTCCCCGTTATTTGCCAAACAACAGCTAATTTCCCGTCACTCAAGAGCCGGCGGATTATCGGGCATCAATATACATCGCAGGGCCGTATTCTAGGCACGTCCGTGCTGATCAAACGCCGTGATTCCGGAAGGACTGACGCGTCCGTTATTGCTGGCACTCACTCCGACTCTGTATGTGGATAAGCATTTTCAGCTTTCAAATTTCATTGATGAATTGTAGCAGTTATTTTCGATCCACCACAAAAAAATCTAGGAACCTTATCGTTTCAGATCGACTCAAAGGTTCATCGGCTCTGCAATTCTCTACTGACGTGGTACAACACTACTAGTGCCCTCTTATTAGCGAAGGAGAGGAGAAGCGCAAACGCCGACAAGATGAGACTCCTGGGTTCCTGGGTCCGTGCAATAAGGTATATGGTCGCGCAGAGTCGTGGACTGAACATAACAATCATCGCAATAAGTATCTTACGGTAAGGGCCCAGACAATACTGTAAATTAGGTAACCTGTCTCGTTAGCGCATTTTTAAAGTGATTTTTAATGTAAAACAATGTTGACGTATCTGTAATGTGATACCTTATATACCTTCCATGATAATTTTAATCCCCTCCAACCCTATTAATATAACAAAAAATATTTTTAAGCAAACAACCACTTCAAATGTTTAAATGACAACCTAAAGTGAACGAGTGGCAGCCCGTTTGCCACAGGGCTGCCACTCGTTCGCTCCGAAGCCCCGAGTGTGAGTATTTCCGGCACGGAACGAAAGCGGCAGATGTGGCGCTGCTTCCGGTCCTACCCTCAGTTTTACTGGGCCGGTAGCGAGCGAGGGCAGTTTTCCTATTTCGCGAAATGAACTACGTCGCTTTGTTTTTCGACAATTCATAATGGATAGCATTTTTCATTATTTCATACAATATTCCACATTACTTCCTGGGGAACTACCATTGAAAATACTAATTAATAACAGAATCGGGTTTTCTGGTTATCGAGAACATAATCACAGGTGGAGATGGAACCATGGTTATATTTATAATCTGATAATGAGGATGAATTTAAAAAAACAATCTGCAGGGCTAGCATGCGCGTTCTATAACAACATTGCACAACCAAGTTTAGCCCACTACTAAAACAGTATAAAACATGACTCAAAAAGTGGTAATTACGATACAACCTACGTCCATGTCAACCTGTATTAGAAAATAAAATTGCTTGCTATGCAAAGCAGTCTATCAGCTTAAACTCAATTTGAATTCATCCATCGGATAATTTCTCTGAAAATATGGCAAGTTATGAAACAGGTCTCGCAAACAATTTAACATTCCTTTTTATGTACAGTCACGGAGAATGAATTTTAATAGAGCATGAACTCTCGAACAAGTGGCTGATATCTATAGATATTGCTAGTTTATACTCAGCGTAAAATAGAGGGGTGACGGCATTCGATGAAAACACTACGATTACATTCACTGTTTTATTTTTCACTAGATTTAAGCTATTTGAGACCACTTTTTATCGTGTAGCCTGTATGCAAAAGCACTTGGTTTGGAAGTTCTTGCATTTGTTTTACGTAAATATGTACGTAATATGTTTATTTTCGTCTAGGAAAGATATTATAAATGTACAAGTAATTACACAATATAGACAAATAATTAAAACTATAAAACATAACACTAAAGTTCTTTTTTTATATATATTTTTTGCTTATCTAAGCGTGTCTTGTCAATAGCAAGGCGACCAATCAGAAAAGAGCTTACAATTTGACGGTCGAACGTTTTTCAAAAAACGCGTCTAATTGTCAGAACGTGTTTTGAATAACTAAAACAGCCAATAAGCCGCGGGCTTATCAAAGTCAAAGTCAACATTTTTTTTGCGTGATAATGGATATACAAATCCTTAAATCTAAAAATGTCCATCCATTAACAACCTTTACAGGCGTGCAAAATTACTTAAATAAGTTGATTTTAGAAAATTGTAATAAAATTCAATTAAAGAATGAAATTGATATAATAATGTCAAAATTAAAATATAAATAATTACAATTCCACCCCTCTAACTTTGAAACGTTCGTGATTCTGATTGCGAGAGCATCCCATCCCGCTCGTACCAACTTAGTCGCACTATACGCGGTCCCGCTCGCGCACTATCACTATCGCTTTCAGAGTTACGGGATAAGCCAAAAAAGAAAACGGCGTCCTTTTTGACAATTCTTGTCCGTTTCTTTCATCCAAAATAGATGTCGTGGCATCTTTAAACAATGTTTAACTTTGACAGATATTGCTTAACTTAAAGATTCTGTCAACTTTGACAGATATTGTTGAACGATTGCCACGCCATCCATATTGGATGAAAGAAACTGAATGATATGTCAATTAGGAAAACATATCTTAATTATTTAATCACAGTTTAATATAATGTCTTTGCGAATTCATGAAATATTGAAAAATCAAAACGTAAATAAATTTTCTATTCTCCGTTTGCAATAAACATTGTAAAAACAATTTATTTTTTATTAAATTTTTCTGTCAAAAAAACTTTTACTTAAACTTTTTTTTTCTTCTTGTTTGATAGAAGGGTTCTTAGTTGGAGACAAGCACGGAATATGCAATTTTGCATGCACGTGACATTGCACGGTATGTCGCTCGTTGCGGTATCGTGTATGTATATATATATATACCCATACTCCTGAAGAGTAGGAATTCTGTACACGCACACTTATAATCTAGGAGATCGTGGTCTGCGGCTTATAAAAAAGGATACCATCGTCAGAGGATTCATGTGAACTGAGCGCCTAGTTCAACAGTTCATCATGGTTTTATTAACTCGCTTTCCTTCCTGTTTTTATTGGCAAATAAACGAACTTGTGTCAAAGTCAAGGCGACAAAGGTATAGTCAAGGCGTTATGGTATTCGGCTCCCATGTTTTTTATATCGGTTGAGTTTATGATCGTTATTTGTTGCCACTAACACTACAAATTCGCAAAAACCTGCGCTTCGAGCTCTGCATAAAAATGACGCGACCTTGTCAAATCGGCCATTTATTAGGACGTAATATGGAGCAGCTTTAATTGGCTTAGTACCTATTTAGTATTTTTTTTATTTCACTATCCTTAGTTCATTGCGAGGCTGCGTGGCTAAGCGTAGCTTTGAGATAGGGACGCTTTGTCTCAGTCCTCGCAACCCGCGCTTTCCCCCAACTTGCGTTTTTGTCCCAACAAAGATCTCGTAATATGGTACCAAAATTTAATTACTAAATTTATTATAAGGTTTTTTATGAGTTATATAATTTTTATTTATTATAGTAACTTAAATAACATTAAATAGTAAATAAATTGAAATAAACCATAAGTAAAAATAAATCATAAATATATATACAACTTAAAACTAGCCCTAATCTAATAAACCACTACCAGCAGGCATGTGGTACCTAGATGTTATCTTAGAATCGACAAAACTAAATTTTGTCGACGGCAAATATCAAATTTGTATAAAATACCGTACTAGCACTGTATATTAGGATAGCTCCTTGTCTATACCTACAAATATCGAGGATCGTGTGCATTTTCCATTAATATTGCAGGTATGCTGCTCAGGTGACGCCGCGTACAAATTGAACATTACACAGTCTTATTTTCCATTTTATACATGCTCTTCATTTTATATCCAGAAACACATATTTTTTTAATATGACTTGATAATTGGCAAATAGATGTCTTTAAGGAGTAGAAAATGCTAAAAGTGAAATGGGAAGGCTGGATTCCATACAAACGTCTAAAAACGCACAAAAATAAATCTGGCCAACTATAGGAATTAACTTTATTTCTCTGTCTGGTTGTTTGTCGCGTTATCACAGCTAAACAGCTCAACGAATCTTGATAAAATTTGATAAGGATTTACTGTATGTCACAAAGACGGGCATAGGATATTTTTTTTATGTCCACGCGAGCGAAGTCGCGTGTAACAACTACTACAATTATAGAGCATTAGTCTGAAGAGTGGAAGGTACAGCACCAACAGCACCAACAAAATACTAAATGAATACACACCGGCTACACTTACTCGTTTAAAAAATAACAGAAGAAGTGAACCTCCTCCAAAGCGAAGCGGAGCAGAATAGAGATTTTGTTACCAACATGCAAAATCCACATGATTTTATTTTTCACACTAATATTATATGCGAAAGTATGTGTGTAGGTAGGTATGTAAGTGTGTTTGTTCCCGTTCAAATCTGTAACGGCTGAACGGATTTGGATGAAATTTGGTATTGAGGTAGCTTATTTCCTGGATTAACACATAGGCTACTTTTAATCTCGACTGCTTTAATCCCTTTTAATTTTTTTTTAACTGTTCCTGTAGAATAACGCGTGAAACCGCGGGGTGCAGCTACTTTTAATTATAAGTGTAACACTCACGGTATCAATGGCAACTATTAAAGTGGTGATGAAAATATAAAATTAACTGGTCCTCCTTATGTGGGGTATAATTGGATACTTTTTATGTTAAAGTAATATATTCAACTAAGTTAAATAGATCTATCACATATACTTCATATAATAAGTATATTTTTTTATTAATATCATACCCACTCCTCTAGTGGTGGTATATTCAGATTCATTTAATGTAACGCAACTAGGCATACATAGTTTTAGAATGTAATACAGATCTATACATGTTACTTAAATAATAATCTTAATATGATTGCTTTCTGTTTTGTATGTTTATAAATAAACAAATAAATATACTCACTTCGATCTATTTAAGTATTCACATCTGTTTAACTAAGTCTCACTTCGACATAAAAAGATGTATCCAATTATGTAACACAAGGTGTAGCAGTTCATTTTTATTTTCATCATATTTTTTATTTAACTAACTTAAATAGATGTGTCATACTCACTTTGATCTATTTACATTAATAATAATAGATGTATCATATACTCACTTTCATCTATTTAACTAAAGAAGTCGTTAGAAATCGTAAATTAAATAATACAATTATCACAATCATTAAGCGATTCAACATTTCTTTTTTCATCAAGAGATTCCTTAGACATGGCGATGTTGTCGAATCCTCTGAGTGCGGGATTCTCGAAGGCCACAGCTTGGTCTATCGTGTCAGGCAGGTCATTGCCAGCAGTATCTGGCACCAGGAATGCCAACAGTCCTGCGATGACGGCTGATCCGCCAAAGACAAACGATGTTAGCCCTGGCCAGTAGACATTCTGGAATTGTAATAATAATAAATGTCTTTATTTCAGGCACAAAAGGACCCATATTATCAAAGAAACAAAAAATAAAAACGAATCCTAAAAAATAATAATAATAACTCTTCATTTTAAAACATCAAAGCCAAAATAGCTTTTATCTTAGCTCAAAATCTGATAATTTGTGTTCAAAGATGGTATATACCTTCCAAACTATACGCTTCTCCATTAAATATGCATTGGAGTCGTGAGTAGGTCCGTAGGAGGAGCGAGCATGTTTAGCTTGAGAGATATCCAAAACAGTCCTAGTCTCTTATACGATTAGTAGGAACATGAAACCAGGGGGTTTTTACTAAGCTTGTGGATTTAACCCGACACTACAGGATACATTATGGTCTTCTTCATAAGGATTTCATGTTTATAGTTATATTAACATACACATCCAAGTATTTAAATACCTACCAGCAACGGTGTCTGAGGAGCCACAATGGAGCCGATCCTCCCGATGGAGGAGCAAAGCGCATGCATGGAGTTTCTGGTGTAGGTCGGGAAAAGCTCCGACGTGTAGATGTACGTGATATTGAAATACAACATGGAGAACAGCTTACTCGCCATGAATGCTACCACAGATAACCATGGGAGGTCTGGAACAAGAGGTATATTAATGCAAGAGGTACATTAATGCGTCCCCGTCCTGCCATATTTTGTAGGATGCATCCAGGTCGTCTTGCCATCGTTCTTAGTGTTTGGCTCGACGCTAACCGCTCACCTTGAGCGACCCATAATAACTTCTTAGCACATTTTTTTAAATGGAATTATAATACTTATATATTTTACCTAGCTCGCCTGTTTAACAGACAACGAAAGATTCATGCCTAACCTTATCTAAATAGGTTGATTTGACTTTTTATTACTGGTCATTTAGCAACACGGTACCGGCCCTAAATGTCGGCCGGAGGCCTGTATTTCTCAATGTTACAGGTACACTTGTAACTTGGTTTTTACACTGATGCATTTTTTACTTATCCACATTTATCTTCGAAACGTATTAAATAAACAAATAAAATAAAACAGTATCGGTAATATTAATCAAAAACAGCACACATGACAAATAAATTGAAAAAAAAACGATCTTACCCACAGGTAAAAACGGTTGCAACATGCAGAACACCGCGCCAGCAAAGAACGAAACAATCAACGGGTTCCGCCTCTTGAACTTAGTCAGTACATAGATTAATATAAAACTTCCCGGTAACTCTATTATAGAAACTAATGCAAAGTTCACGTATTTGTCTCCTGGTATTGACACAACATTGATCAGGGTTCCGTAGTTGACAAAAGTCGACGCAACCCACCATACAAGGCAAATCATGAATCTTTTCAACAAAGTCCGAGATTCGAACGTCATTTTCAGCAAAGTTAAAAATCCAATTTTGATGTCATTTTGACCACAGGGCAGCTTATCTAGCATATCTTTGTCCAGTTTAATTCTGTTCTCATCTGCTATCTTCTCTAAAATCAGAATAGCTTTTTCTTTCTGCCCTCTTGTGAGGAGCCAGCGAGGGCTTTCGTCTAGCAGATATACGAAGGAGAAAAATAGAAATGCTGGTGTGTAGACGACTCGAAGGAAGTTCCTCCAGTAAGGAACACTCCATGCTGCGAAAGGTAGAAGGACGTTGCCGATTATGTATCCAATAGTAGAAAGTCCATAGTAAATCGCTCGTTTCTTTGAGGCCACCGTTTCAATATCTGTATAAAAAGAAAAAAATATTATACGTCAGACTTCAAAAAATATACGTTTTAGTAGCTTTTCTTTTGTAAAGGATACCTTTAGGGGCTTAATAACTCCATTACTAGGGATGGCTACTCAGTCATATGAATTTACTTATACAGAAAAATAATATATGTATGATATATATTTAATTTTGTTTGTAGTTTTAGTTTGTATATTTAAGTTTAGATTATAATATAGTTTATATATTTTTAAGTTTAATTAATATTGTTTAAAAGATCAGCTAAAATTTAGTAAAGGTGTATGTATACACAATGTGTACATCTAAACTAAGCACTTACTAAGATGAAACTAGAAATTGAAGCAGCAAAACTAAAAACAAAATTTAATTTATTTTAAAATTTAAAAAAATAGAGCTCCAGGCTACTATCCACAGGCAGAGAACCCAAAAGGCTGTCGACATTACCTCGTTGAATAGCAATGCTAACTCTTATTGGTATAATTGAATATAGACAATAATTCAACCTTAAGATGACCAGGTTTTGTAAATCAACCCAAAGCCATTGTTTCTTAAGTTGAGAATCTAGCTGAATTCCATTGTTTTCGCAGGAAAAGAACAAAAGATACAACATCACCGCATAGAATTACCGTTTGTTTAAAGTTTACATTTTAGTATAACTCCGCGATTATGTCTATGTATATTTTTACGCCAAGACCTGGATTCCATAATAAATGTTATTTCAACTTTTCATAAACAAAACCGCGGTATTTTGCGGTCTCAAAACAATACTGTACCTGTTATTCGTCTCTATCTATCTGCCATCATATGGAACAAATGATATAGTATAGCATTTAGATCGATCCAAACATAGTAAGCACATGGCAAAAACAAATTATCTACATCTACAACAGCCGTTTCGTGGCAAGGCGAGTTCCTGCTCTGGCGCTATCGAGATTATTTTAAAGATGATGAACTGATAGGTTTATAAGCTGAATAATAGTTAATAGCTGAATACAGCTAATGCAACTCTAAGTTTACTAACTTACTTAGAACATACATGGGCGAGCAGATGTCCCCGACAGCAGCCTCCATAAACTCCAGCGCAACGTAAACCCAGTAGGAGAATGTAAAACTCCTCGCCAGTCCGAACACACCGCCCAACACGCCGGTTGCTATGGCGGTTTTCTTTCGACCTATCCTTTACAAAACACAAAATTATTTATTTAACTATACAAATATTACACGATGAAGGTCTGAAAGTTTCTGAAGGTTGTGAGGTTTGTGATTCCTGCTTCAAACTCGACTAAACACGGTGACGATTCACTGTACCTGATTTACTGTACGGATTCCTTGTATCGGGGATCCCATTGAACACATAAGAGACACGGAGTAGTATCACTTAGACCCAGAGCAGATATTTCAATTCATCATTCAAACATCTGTCTGGCCAAGAATCGAACCCGAAGCCTCTCGCTTTAAAGGCAGACGCGCTACCAGTTAAGCCGGGAGGGTCGTCAAAAGTAAATTCAAGTAATAAACGAATTATGAAGAGTTTTCATGTGTTTCTACCTGTCTGACAGTGGTCCCACGAAGAGAAGTCCCACCATGTACCCCAGGCTGTGTATGGTTCCTACCAACGTTCGTTTCCACTCTTGGCAAGCTAACTGAAACTAATTATTAAAATCATAGTGTTAATGCACGCCCTAACTTTTACAAACTAATTTTAACGGTCGCATTTTAATGAAATAGAAATGTGAAAATTAATTAACATTAAGGGCAACTTTAATTAACTAAGATTATTCATAAAATCATACTATTAAAAGAAAAACGTATAATAACGAGAGACCGCAGATCAAAATCTCGTTGTATGATAGGTCAGTGGTTAGCGCATTTGGATCACATGCCGTAGGGCGTGGATTCAAATCCCAACAATGAGTTTTGAGCCACCGGTGAGAGAAAAAATCGTAACGTAACATGGTGGTAGTGTACTTTTTAGTACTTAGCTGGCTACCTCAAGTTAAAAATTTGCCGCCATGCACCTAGGTGGTAACCGCGCGGCAACCTGGTCGCATGCGCGTCACGCCCATAGCATTCCTTGATAAAGATCTCCGGATATGATCGTTACTACAGTCGGAATAACTTCAAGTAAATGTAAGTATTCCGTATTATTAAAATGAAATCTGATACATTTTTGTACGTACCTCTGCAACAAAACTGTTCGGTTTGTCGTAGACCCATTCTGTGCACTGCGTTGGGTTTGCTGCACAAGTGTCGTTGTCAAAACTTATATCTCGACACCTGAAACATTTTTTTTTTTTTTCTGCTATGGCAAAAGTTTATTTTGATTTCTTCCGTTGTATAAGTATGTATTACGATTTATTGTTATATACCCACGTCTTTTCCATACTTTATTAAAATAACTACAATTCAATAACTGATGATGATGATGACCGCCTCAACGTTATAGGAAGGGCGAATTCTGACATATCAAAATTCAATTCAATTCATTTATTCGGACCATCGGCTAGCACAACACTTGGTACCGTCAAATAAACAGTTTTCACAGGAAATACATTAAAGGAATAAATACATTATTATGGCTTCTTAATGGCCTTGTCAGTTATATGCAGCTGTAAAGGGGCTTTGTCTAAATATCCTTATTTAAGTATATTAAATTGAAAGGACATGAAAACATTCAAAGGATTAATTTAATGTTTCTTATCAGGACTTAACCACGCTAAAACATTAAATTAATAAAAGAAACATTAAATTATGTGTTCAAATCGCGAAAGCTTAATAGTTACATTTAAAGAGTTCGATAGCACTCCATACCCGAGCCATGCTAAGAAAAGTCTTGAAAGGTATGTTGCAATTAGTTACATTATAAACACGTAATCTGAAAGTACACCGTAAATTTTGAAAAAAAAAAACTTGTTTTTTTTAACGTAAGATGTTGCTGGCAGGTGTACTGCTTACAGTTATGCTATAGTGAAACACAAAAATGATTATATTAGATCTACTCCGATTTTAATTATTTACTGCAGCTATCCGAGCGTTTCTTAGCACGGCCCGAGAATACTCACCGAATTAAAATATAATTTTAAGTTACGCAACTTGTAAAATGATGTAAGTACTTATTTTTCTATAGATATGTAGTTCCGTGCGAAAAGCATTAAATTTACAATCCAAAATATTATGAGATGTACATAATATGTTTAAGATAATATCCTAGAAGTAAAGGAAAACATTCAAATCATATTTTAGACTAGACGGAAGGAAGGAAGTCAACTCTAAGCACATCTTAATGCAGTAATCCCACGGCTTCACTGTCCTTCACACCCTCGTGTCCACCACAATAGGATAAGGGTGAAAATACAACTACACTAGTTAATTGATTGTATAATAAAACCGAAGACGTTGTGAAAGTCGCGGGCAACCCGTGGATGCAAGTGGCCCGTTGTCGGTCGGTGTGGCGCTCTAAGGGGGACATCAGCCACTACTGAACATAGGCCTATGTTCAGTAGTGGCTGATGATGATGATAATAAAACGTTACTCGGTAACATATCAAAAAGCCAGTACTGCGGAGAAAGGTAATTTATCGATCGGCAAATTAGGAATTGCTGTCGACAAAATCAGTATGTCGATTCTAACGTCATATTTGGCATGTATCCCCGACAAAAATCAATTAGTGTTACCTAAATTTTGAATTTCTATGTTGATAACTACTAAACTACATACTACCATACCTATCTGATTTGATTTGAATATATTCAACGACATCTGAGAAAAAATGTGGATGTACAATTTTGACAGATGCATAAAAAAATGAAAAATAACCCGACTGCGAAATGTGGCCTGTACACTCCGTAGGTATATAAATACTACTCTAACGACACCTCGCACTTCGAATCAATTCAATACAATAGTCTTTATATTAAGTACGCTAGGTAACGTACTTTCGAAACACAAAAAAAATATTATACACATCGGAATGATTAAACTTTTGACTTACAAGTACATCCAAGAAACACTGAGTAATGTTGTTCAGTTGGGTAATGCAGGCTATTGTTTTTTTATCATTTTATTTTATTGCTACCACGTTTCTGCTTAATTTATAGTTAATCGAATTGTCACTAGACTTATTTAATCGTTTTAAAACTTGAGTTTCACCGTTTAGCTTGCAATCACTAAAATTCTACCGTCAAACTGGCAGATAACGTACAAGCCGGTAGTACAGTCCGTAGCAGTCTAAAAATATAACGAAGCTGAGAGCTACGAAAGGATTTTTGAAAATTATATCGCCTAAGAGGGTTAAATTAGGGGAGTTAATGATTTATTGTTGAGAACGAAGTCATGGGCGTCAGCTATATAGTGTTCGAATTAACTATCACTCACCTGTATCCGGTTTCTTCAGCTACAAATATATAATTAGACCAATAAACAGAGTTGGAAGCAAAGGCTATCAGCACCCATATCAACAACTTCACGTGGTAGCTCCGGAACAGTCCGAATTTCTCCAGCACCGTATCCAGCGTCACTGTTGCCTTCTCCATTCTGTTTATACTTACCAAATGTACAAAATGTGTAAAAAAAATATATAACCTAAAATCCGTCAGAAATTGTTCCGTCTCCGGTCTAAATTTTTTTTAGGTACAAACTAATCATATTTCGTAGTTTATCATCTATTCTTAAACTTTAAAAAAAATAAGATTTAATTTTTTTCTTGTTTGAATAGTGCTGCAAGTAGTGCAGCAGTCAAGGTGAGGCGGCAAACTGAATCAACAGTTAATACCCTTTGTGTGTGAACGCATGTAAAATGGCTTCATTCATGCGGTAAAAGTACATAGGATATAGCTACTTACCTATATAATGATCTAGTATATTTCACCTTACTTATACTTCGTCGATAACTGGAAAGGAGGAAACGGAACAGTTAAAAATTATTAAATAATAAATAATCTGACTGCATGATATACACACTGCAAAGATGTAACCAAAGCGTATTTGAAATGAAATTATGAAATTTATTCTCATTAATTATCATTTAACATGAGTGAAAATGTGCCAAAATATTTTTGTATGTACTTAAAATTTCATGCTATGAAATCGATACACACAGTCGAAGGCTTTTCTAAAGCCTTTTGTGAAATATACGACAGCATGTTTTGATCTTAAAACGTATTATTTTAAGTACATCATAAATCCTTTGGTACTTAATCTCTAATGAACCCTTTGAGGGTACATTTCATAATGAAATTTAAAATACGTGTATCTATAAATTGTGAATTTGTAGATACACTGTCCAATGATCAACATTATTTTGTTCGTTTTTGTTAACGATACTATAATCAACACGATTACGAATTTATTACGATTACCAACTACATTATGAACTTCAGTTTCCAGTAGTAAGTAAATACTTATCATTTATACTATACTTTCATATTATACTTATATTAATTTCTAAATAGTTAAGTTTTTCAGATATACCATATGGTCTAAAGATGATATCTTTAACGGATATAAAAAGCGGATATATATCTGTTCTCAACATAATAGAGCTTATTAAATATTTGAGTCAACATTATAAACAAATTATCAAAATGCTAGGTCTGTAATTCATTCCATTTACAAGGTAGAAATCCGTGGCATACGGATGGACAGACGGACAGACAGAGTGACAGCAATAAGGTTCCATTTTAGCTTTTAGATACGGAACCCTAAAAATGGAATGTTGTACCATTGTACAACTAGTAACTACCCGCAAGTCCAACATAGGTACGATAAACTGACTGCAACCACAGAACTAATGGGAAACTAAAGCTTAGTGGTTAGAGACAATAGCCCACATCCACTAAAATGTTCTTTATGGCACTGTTTAACATTTAATCTGCTTCCATAATGTAAAGATTACTTTAATTTAGGTACTCATTTTACTTATGTACTTATACAACGTCTCAAAAAGGTGCAACAATATTGAAAGGTATGTTCATTATGAACTATTTACTATGGGACCAAAATTTCGTCAAGTGTAATTGTCATTTTTCCTATGGAACTGCTGCTTTTTCCCGCGATTTCAGGTTTGGACCAACAGTAAAAGTTGTTAATAATAATCAAGGCAATCGGAGGATGTAAATTACAAATATAATGTTATTGTCGCTCAGCGTGGCTTCTAAGGGCTTTATTCAGCAGTGGACGTCTTCAGGCTGTTGATGCTGATGATGAATTAAAAAAAAATTGTAATGCGGTTAGGTACTATATTCATATAAAATAATTAGATCTATCTTTAAGCTACCTCAAATGTTCCCAGCAATCGAGACAGGTACCTAGATTCCAACAATTCTTCAATTAGAACTGGGCCAGTTGAAATGGCTAAGCCAAGTTAGTTATGAGAAAAGTTCCCTCTGCAGATAGCTCTTGACACCTAACACAAATACCGCTTGCTCCTTCGGTCGGTTTGTCTGAACTTTGAGAGCACTAAAAGTTTGCTTTAATTGCTACCAGGTGATAGAGATGCCTGGTGAAATCAGAAATTTGGTTTCCGATTTTGATGCCCAGACTTTTTTACTATTCGTATTTCGAAAACAAAGTCTGGACATTAAAAAAAACTAGCATCCTTACACATTCTTGGTAGTATTCCGTATAGCTATGATGAAAACAAATAAGCTTCATAGGTTGGAGGTGAGCCGAGATATTGGCGTGCAGAGTTATTTTTGCGGTTTTTCTAGTGGTATTATAGGTATATTTTCTAAATGCTGAATGAGGCGTTTTCCAAAAAAATAAAGTAGTTCTAAAATACTTACTAGATGGCATAACAGATCTATCGTTTTACCTGTCATTGTCATTTCTGTCGAAATATTTTGTTTATTTTTTAAATCCTAAATTTGGCTCCACACGTTGTGTAATTAGCCAGTGTCAACTATTGTAATATTTCAAATGAAGTCAAATACATAGTTACGTTACTTGAAATTGTCTAAATACACATATCGAGCCAAAAAACACGAGAAAAAAAAAGGCACACGTACATATTTTTGTATTTCATGTCTTGACAGTGACAAAAAAACTCAAGGTACATCTAACGCCATCTATTGGGTACTTTTATAACCTTTTATATTTAGAGTGACGTGGATTTGATCTCGCACCGTCTCTGTCACTACGAGCGCGCGTGGTGTCACTGACCATCCAACTCTCTGCACTTTTATTGGTACCGGACGACGGGCATATCTATCTATCTATCTATCTGCTTTTCTGTACGTTTCGTCAAGGATTAATAACATATTACAATGGAATAATTGTTTTTTTTTTGCTGCTATTTCAGGTTTTGGCCCTATAGTAAAAGCTGTTCATAATGAGGTATAATGATAATGTCCGTCCTCAAACAGAACACCCATTGTTTATGAGGCAAAAATCTACGTGAAACCGACGTTTGCAACTCTAAGTCTGTCCTATAACAGTTGCCTCATTAACTCGAGTAATAAAATTGAAAGATAGCGATATTTCGACCTCATTAAATCCATTCAACTCATTCAAGAACCCAGCTCCTTGATCTAATTGAGCAACGAGCTAAAACTTTTAAAACAAACGAATCGGAAACTAATTTAGATTGGTCGGCAATTAAGAATTTTCTTCAGTTGCGGTAGATGGTGCAATTCATGAGACCATGTTAAGCTTGCCTACAGCATAGAAAAATTATAAGAGAGAATGAAAATTTCATACATAAAAGTACTCGAAAACATTTGTGAACTTGTAATAAACAGACACAATATATATTTTTTTGGAAATGCACACTTAGTGATTTTATACCTTCTTCAAAAAGAATTACTCATACATAGCTACATACGCATCCATACCGCAGAAACATAGCCCTCCTTTCGAGCAGTAGGGTAAAGCACCGCGCGCGCTCGTGAATTGCGAATAAATCTCAGGAACTAGTTTCCTACTGAGACCTCATTAAGTTTGGAAAAGTATTTTCTAATTATAAAATTAATGTAGCTCAGTTTTTTAAACCTTTTTCCGCAATAAGTTTCGCGGTTTTTCTTCACTTCCTCGCCGACCGTTTGAGCAGTCAGCGATCAACTACTAATATAATTTATTATTTGTCTCTTTTATTCATTGGGCGAGAAAATAGTCGATAGTTTGGCGTTGAGACAAGTGCCTTAGGCGCAGGTGAAGAATCAAGCATTAGTTTTTCGAATAGATAATGCACATATCTCCTTTTAACATCATCATCATCAACCGTTTCATCAGTCACTTTTTGCGAGTCTTGTTTTATCCTTGCTATAGAACTATTTCTTATGCCAATAACCATTTTACATGATGGTTAAGTAGGCCTGCCTCGTGTCACATCGGGCCAGGGAGCCAATCAGGGAGAATGTGTTGCGGGCCCGTATCGGGCCCTGAGCGGCCCTTATTTCCTGCTACCCTGTACTATAAGAACACGAGTCTATAACCATATCTGATAGGGATCATATATTTATGTATCCGTGAAGATACATCATCTTATATCGATGTATGTATCTATGAAAATTGAGGAGATACGTCTTTCGTCGTATCTTCGTGGAGTATAAGCAGTTAAATATAAATAGTTCTCCGAGTTTCTAGAGTAATTTTACATTCGGGCATATATAATATATATGCCCGAATGTAAAATTCTATTACTAGTTGAATACTCGATGCGGGTATATATATTTCATATTTATTTTTATGGAGACAAAAATACAAAATTACAAAATTTACATATTTGTAATAGTAGTGTAAATAAAAATCTTTGTAAATTCCTCAAGTAAACAATGTTCTTTAAAATATATTATCAATTTTTCACAAGATTTCTCCATGACTGACATATTATAATAAAATAAAGAAGACGAATGCGTAGATAGATCCCAGTGTTTTATTATACCTTCAATTTCAAAATACTGTTCCCTTATATTCTTCTAGATCTAATAAAACTATATTTTTTTTTTGTATATTTTTTCCGCATATTTAGATATTACCACAAAACTAAAATAAACATAAAGCTTTGTTTATTTTTAAATTAGACTAAAATAAAAAAACATTCATGCTTCACCGTCCCGATATAATAGTTCGAATGCCGATGTTTGTTTTTTCGGAATTCGAAATATTAACAACATGTGGTAGGGGTCGCCAAAACACAAACGCCTTCGTTTGTGTAGCCCGCGTCATCTCTGATCCGGCTAACCGGTCGCCTGTGCCCCGCAATAAAACGCTTTGTATCGGATCCTTCCAATCATTGTCTTCCTCCGTGAAATTTTATCGAGGACCAAGATACCGCAAAATCGAAGACTTAATACACTATAGATATAACATACAACTTTTTTGTAATATGTTCGGGTAAAATATAATATTCGCTGATTTCTATTTTACTATAGCATTATAGACGTCAGTGATAATATTTCACAATAAAAACAATTCTCAATCATAGTTTTAGTCAACAATTTCAGTCATGGTTCAGTCTAACCATGACTGAAATACCCTTCTTCCACCAATAAAAAGAACATGAGTTTTGGAAAATAATCGTAGCAGCAACATGTTTTCTAGCGCCAAAACTATCAAATAACTAGTTGAGTTGCGCGATGGTGGTATACTGAACGCCGTTTGGTCATCTCAATGTCATGATTTATTGATCCTAGCGAACCCAGGAGAGCATTTTTATAGGTAAAATTTGTGCAAATATGTTGACGGAAACTGCTCGTCCTACCCCAGCCAACCCGAGTGTCTATGGTGTAAGAATTCATTGCTGGAAATGGATTCTTCAGTTTGTGGTAATTCTAAGAAGCTGTTGCGAGCATTGATGATGGAACTGTAAAACGAATTGAATAGGTAATTTGATTTGAACCACAGGATTTAATTATTTTAAATTGTCGATGAAATCGAATTTTCATATTATTATGCGAAACTATCGTACTATTTTGTATCGTCCATTGTGATATTCGTTGATGTCTATCGTTTCGTTTTGTTTGTTTTCATCTCGAGCTGGCTGGAACTACTTAACCTCGGAACTTTCATGACTTAATTCTTTCTTTGTACATTTCCTTCTGCTATTGGTAATTAATATACGCTACATAACTTTTCAAGTAACAATATTTGTTTTATGTAATTGTTAAATTGTATTTATGTAAACTACCAGCCAACGAAATTTCATGAAGATCCGAGTTATCGAACAAACTTTCATCAACTTTCATACACGTGTTAATTTGTTTTCCTAGACTCTATCAGAAAGAGGCTTCGTACGGTCGCTTGTATTCCTAAACTACGTATTGTTTTTCCGTTACAATGATCAAATTTGTACAGAACTTCTCCATTGCTCACTTCGAGCACCATTTTCTTACATCTTATTTCAACAAAATTTATGACCGTTATTGAGTTTATTCCCTAACCGTCTCAATTCCCGACAATATAGGCAGAATCGATGGACTATTGCATCCCCGTGCGAATAAAACGACAAAATATGACCCACTATGTCGGTGTGTCTATAAAAATGTTATATAACCTCACCCCTGAATAGAGGCGTTAAATATACAAAAGAAACGATATAAAGTGATATAGCTTCTCTATTCGGAGTCTCATTTTACGGTGCTCTCATAAAAGTATTATGGCGGCAGGTACAAGCGTTGTTTAAGGGTCTCCAACGAATAAAACCGAGGTAAATATACGAGTCTTTTATTAGATCATCACTCCATATGTCTCTCTTGTGTCTTGAGTAAGATACTCTAGAAGGTTTGAAACGGATCTTAAACACGTCAAAAATCTAATTAATACATTTTGTCGCTGGAGCCAAGTTCAAAAATTCCAGGGCTGATTTGATGTTCAATTAGCAAGTTCTATGCTCATTGAACATCATTGTTCCACAGAACTTTATTTTCATTTATAAATGTATTACAAGCTATTTTTTTTAGACATCGTATCACATGTCAAAGCATGAAGGATCATGGCTTGAAGGATGATGGCATGAAGGATCATGGCATGGAGAGCATGTATCTTCATCCAGATTAGGGTACCATAGCAAAATAGAAATTATTTCGTATAATAAAGTAAATTGAAAACTTCATTACTCGGGTCTAATAAAGTCTATTATATTTATTTTTTCTTGCGCTGTTTCGCGTTTGGTATTTCTCCGAATACCACCTGCTCCAAATTGGGTGACAGTCATAGTCCCACAGCATTCAGTTGCCAGTTATCCACTAAACAGTTTACATCCTGTAAAAGCGACTATGGCATTACAAGGCATTGACGAATACTTGACTTGACGAAACAAGGATTTGACCAAAACCTAATTTCACTAATATCGTGCCTAGAACATGACTGCGTATGGAGCTCTGCATAAGAATGGCGCGACCTTCTTCCATCGACTTTTAAGCCGCAAAATTGTTAAGCCTTAATTGTGTGCCTTAATGATTTTAGCATTTTACTAGTTTCCTACGTAGTGTCATAAATAAAAAGTTTTGTTAAAACTTGAACTCGGTCCAGTTTCCCCTCACGTCTCCGACGCCATGTGAATACTAATAAACGCCTAGTCTCTCGAAGAACTTCGAAAGGTAAGTACTCCAAGTGTAAATATACGCTATAAGTAGATATTTAACCTGTAGCCAAAGATCTATAAAGCTACAGATATTACCTATAAACCGTACTAAAATAAAATGATTTTAAATTAAACTACTTTTTTGAAAAACCAACCATATTGCTATAAATGACTGAGTAATGGCGTGGATGCCATCGATCGATTTCAATGTTTCTGACATAGAACGAGTCGATATGGCATCGACATCTATCATACACGGGCCCGATGGCCCCTTGTCTTAGAGGCCTATTTAGATAAAAATGACATTTTTCTATTTACCTCATTAGTTATGTAGATTAAAAATCTTATTTTGAGATATATATATTATTTGGGTCTGTCATCCAGTATTGTATGGCGGGAAAAAATGATCACATGATATTCTATCGATAAAAAAATCATTGAAAGTATCTCAATTTACACTCGGGCGCTCGGAGCCCTTGTGTATAAAAATTTAAGTGACTATTACTCTAATAGTGAGGTAATAATAATATCTAGGTTTGCATAGAACAGAATTTTTGATTGATTTCCTGGTTGAGATATAACTAGTAATTATCTGGTTTTTTGACTAGTGCGCACTAAGGCCATCTCTTTTCATCCGCTCGCGAATGTGTATACCGCTATCTTTCTCTCGATTTAACCTCGTATATAGGTAGAGATAGACGTAATAACATGAGTAATAGAGGTCTAGACGAAACTATCTTATCTAAAGAGGCTATTAATGTTATTATAATCACAAAGCAGCCGACTTGCTCTGTGATGAAATTCAAGCAAGGGCAAAATTACTAACCGCCTACGAGTATTGTTTAATAAGTATTCATTGAAATGGAATTTTGCGAATATGAAAATTCTTATCTTGATTTTATTATTAATAAACATCAAAATAAGGTACTATTTTCGATATCCAACTATGAGTAATCCTAACTAATATTATAAGTTAGAAAGTAACTCTGTCTTTCTGTTTATCTGTCTCTCTGTCTCTCGGTCTGGGTGTCCGCATTATCACGCCTAAACGGAAACTGTTTCATTAGTCGAATCACCATGATAATGCGGATCATGCCGATCGGATAATGCGGATCGAGCTGAATTTTTGCATAGATATAGCTTAAGGGTCACAAACTGACATAGGCTACTTTTTTTTGTAAGTCCACGCAAACGAAGTCGCGGGTAATATAATAGCTATTTTACTTGTATAAAATGTCTTTGATACACAACTAGCTGCGTCCCTCGGTTTCACCCAATAAAGACAATTCAAAATAAACTATTTTTTCCGAGACAAAAAGTATCCTGCGTCATTTTATGGCATTACAGAAAAAAAAAAAGCCGCTTAGCCGTGATAATGCGTATCGAGCTGAATTTTTGCATAGATATAGCTTAAGGGTCGGAGACAGCCATAGGCTGTTTATTTTAGACAATTCAACGGAAACTTTTTTTTTCGAGACAACAACTATCCTGCGTCATTTTCTAGTATTCCAACTCATGGAAAAAAACACGTTTTTCTGTCCTAAAAACTCGGACATAAAAACGTGTTTTTTTACGGTGGTTACGGTACAATTTACTGTTCATCATCATCATCAGCCGGAACTTCCACTGCTGAACAAAATTCCATGCCATGCCGCCTTTAGGAGAGAGGGCATAATCCCTGAGAATCGCAGAAAGCTCACAGTTATTAATGATACTGGCTTGAGAATGCTGTTGCCCGGGTCCGTTGCTGTGTGACGAAAGGAATAAAAACAATTTTAAAATAAATAATTAAAAAAACTAGATACGAGAGCAGAGTATTGGCGCCGTTATCTTTTAGTACATGGTTCATGCCCACTTACGCCCACTATGCCCAGTGTACCAAATTTGAGCCGCTGCGCTGGCAACGCGAGTGTGGCACTTAAATCCACCACTGTCGTTAACTTTTGCAAATTTATTTTAATCGTATTTTTTTTTTTTTTTATTATTTCGTGCTTTCCTATATCCGTAACGTATTGACCAATCAAAAGACAAGTGTCGATATTTTGTCTGGATTTCTGGAGTAAGTGATATTTAAGGTAGTTCTGAAAGACGACATGCGAAAAAAAATTACTTTGAAGAACTTGATATAGCAAGCGCCAGAGCTCGCGGACGGGGCGCTGTGACACAAAAATGTAAGGCGCTCTATGGAACGAAATACAACAAGCGCCCGCCGCTGTTCCATAGATCGCCATACATTTTTGTGTCACTGCGCGCCGCCTGCACACCCTGGGCGCCCTTTTTTTTTATTTTTTAATGTGAATCTGTTGGCCTCTCTACAGGCCTGTAAACAGTTACCGGACTTTAGCGAAGGCAAATGGCATTGGTTGAGTCCTAGGAAGTACGAGCGCCAAGCTTAACTTAATAATAAAAAACTGTTTTTTAATTAATTACTTCACAAGTATTATTATTACAAGCAAAACAAAATAACCGACTGCAAAATGTAGCGGCACTCCGGACATTCAGAGGAACAACATTTCACTCCTCAAAATCAGTCAAGCCATTTAGGCTGCAGGGGGTAACAATACACAAAATATACATACTTACATAATTATACATTTAAAAACATTACCCTTCTTCTTGGACAGACGGGTAAAAATAACATTTCCATTTGGAATTAAAGTTTTGAAAGTCTAGGGTTAGAAATTAGACGTTGTCTTAATTTTGCGTAAACTTTATAATTATGCTTGTTGCCAAAAGGAATGAAGAAACTAATGAGTTCAAACCAAACTCAATTAGCTTACTTAGTATATTATATTAGCCATTCTAGTTCAATGAATATGTTGAGCTATTCAAGTTTTGTTGATGTTGCTTTTCTTTTGTAGTTGTAGTTGTAAGAATTTTCGCAGTCCGCCTCGGGAAGTACCATCCACGCCTTTGCTTGTTATTCGACCGCTAAGCAGTAGTGTGCAAACCTTACCTACTGTGTTCCAAATTGAAGGCAATGTTTCTATTAAAATTACTGATCATAAAGAGATTCAGGATCTAATCTCAATGACGAAGACAATGCATTGCGCGCATGGTTTTGTTCTGTTCAAGTTCAAAATTCTGTGTGGCACAGAACTGTAATGTAGGGTGACGCTTACCATCAGGCGAGCAATTTGCTCGGGTTGTTCCGTCTTTGCCTCAATAGATCTCATCCCATGACGTTAATTCCTAAATAAACCCACTTTCTATTATTGACTCGTCCCGCACGCTCGTCTCGTTACTCAGTAGAATAATAAAAACTTAGTCGCAACAAGTTCTGTACAAAACTTTCATTTTATCCAATTTTACAGTTTTTTACCAGGTTTCTTAGAATAATAAATTATTTATTTTCAGAGCCATTCATTTATTCTCTCGAAAAATGTACGGTTCTGTTTGGATGGACGGTAAAACCGCGGAATGTCGCTCTGATACCCTCTATCTGTAGAGCTGGCACCTGTGAAACTAACAACGAACTCAGCGAAGCGCAATCCCGTGTTTGTCGTCCCGAGAACCGCTGCAGGTGCAGATTGAAAAGGTGACGAAAGTTTGCAAGTAAACGGCACCTAACTAGTGTTTACTTTGGAAAGGGAAGATTCTCTTACAGCGGAAACAATGTTTGTGTAAAACCAAAACACTTAGATACTTTTAGTTGATTGGATCAGGCGTATTACCTTAAATTTGTATCTTCAACAAATCCGTTGTAATATCGCTTCTAGTACAATAGAAAGAAGGCTATAAATATACTCATCATTATGAACAACTTTTCCTACGGAAATCACGATAATAAAATCAGGTGTTCCATTGAAAAATGTCATGCAGTCTCGACTTAAAAAAAATATGGCGCAGGTGTTTTTTTCGAGATCTATTGATTCATCCGGTAGAAAGACTTTTATCGTTCATTAAATTATGAGTAAAATAGACTAAAATATCGAACAGTACTAGTAAGTACGTACTTAGTCATTTTAAAAAGCTGCTGCTGAATGGCTATCTAATAATTATTATATATTTTACTACTACATATTAGTACTTTACCACGAACGCATGCAACTGTGCGGAAATATCAGGAACTTAACAAAAATAAAAATCGTAGTAAATACCCCGTGAGTACTAATAAATAAAAAATAAAAATAAAAATAGCCTTTATTGCTACTGCAAGCATTTACAAAAAATAACTTATAAATTCAGTTTTATTTTAATTAGTTTGCAGAAGTTGCCTCTGCGGCGTAGGCCTCCCCTAGCCTTCTCCATTCTACTCGCTCTCTCGCCGTCTAAGTACTCTTAGTACTAATAGTTATGTAGTACACCACCACGAAAGTCTAAAACAGTACTTGTTGACCAAGAACGGGATTAAAACTTAATTAGAAACATTGTAACCTAACCTTACCTTAGTCATGTTGACTTACAAAAAATAAAAACAAAATGTATTTACAGAATGCTAAAGCCGCCAGAGGCCCCGATTTATTAAATTCCTTCGCTCAGTCTAAAAGTCGCATTCCTTATCAAAGAGGTATAAATATCTAAAAATTTTAATTAAACTCAATTCTAATCCTTTGAATATTCCCTTAGATGAAGTATTCGGACAATTTATTGAGGAGTTATACATAAACTTTTTGGATTCGAGAGGGTTCTGCATATTTTGGCCTTTCACTTGGAGTTATTGAAATTATTTCAAGGGAAGGCCGAACATTGAAAGGTTTTGCAACTTTTTGAGGTTCTAAAGTATTTCGCCAGTGTATCTATTTCGAGATTGTTGAATAATAATAAGGTTCGTAAATAGAAGCGAGAATTTTAAACATATACTTTTTTCCTAATAGTATGAATTAGGACTATATATCGAGTACGAGTGAATAACTCACATGACGTCATTGTTCAAAATATTTGTCGGTTATCGTATGTATATGTAGACCTTACTCCATTAAATATGCGCAATGGGGTTAACAACAGTCAAATTTTTAAGTATCTTGTAGGGGAGATTTCAACGTACGTCATATATAAGCCAATTTTTCTCTGTCCGAGTATGCCGCTTTTTGCTCAAGATGTTTGCCAGCCCTTTATAATGTAGCTCTCTTCGTTAAGCTAACGCTCGTGACATAATAGCTTTAATAGCTCATATTATCGACTTTTGACAAGACTTTCGTATTTGCACGACAAAACGTCGTAAAACTAACGCTACCATGGTTACTAATTTTTCTACAGAGTTTCTCCTATAAGATTATCTGAAAGGCGGCAGAAAATTCTGCTGTCCAAGTAACATAATACTCTCCCTACAGTCACCAGTTGTCATTCATCCTCCAAACAGGCCAGATGAAAGATGAAAAAACATTTGTCTTGACCGACTTCCAAAAACAAAAAGGAGGAGGTTCTCAATTCGTCTGTATAAAAAAATGTTTTTTACCTCAGAACTCCGTCATTTATGGAAAATTCCTTTTTAATTTGAAAGGAGATATTTCCAGACTGGTCTCATTTTTATCAAAATCCAGTTCCGTTTATGTGATCCATGAGGAATTGAGGGAACTTTGCAAATATTAAAGGTAAATTAATTAAATATTAAATCACATATAGTGATTTTGGTATTTTTATCAACAAATCAAGTATTTGCATTCTGAAAGTATCATTTGGTGAAGTGAGAGTGATGAAGACCATAGACGCCCACCGGAACTCCTCAATGACACATATTTCACGGGTGGCGCCAAGATAAGACGCAGCGTAGGCAGGCCCACTTGGACATAATTGTAGACCGACGACATTGTGACAATGGCAGGTTGTCGTTCGGTGTGGTGCTCTAAGTTGAGCCTTTGCTCAGCAGTTGTCGTCTTCCGGCTGATGATGATAATGACGATGACACAAAATATTATCATAGGAAACTAACATATAAAAATATGAGAATCGAGAATCCCAATCTCTAACATATTGGTTCAATGATTTAAAAAGAGCTGTTTGATAAATCCTTCGCTTGAGCAGATAAGTATTCAATAAACTAGCCTAGAATTTCTGTCACAGACGCCCTTGAAATCATAGATGTAAAGACGAGACGGCAACTTTAGTGGTCATTTGTAACACTACTTTGCTTCAGAATCTCTCAGGTATAGAGTAGATAGCAACTATAGAACGGAATATGTATACCAAGTAGTCGCAATTCACAAGCGCGTGAAACTTATTTATCGTTTAAATTGTGTATGCATATCTACACATTGCATTGCATTGTATTAGTATGTACTTGATTTAATATGTATTGAATTATTTTGTATCCATGCTACGTCATATCAGCTCCTAGAATTGCGCATCTGGACGAAGCCTCGCCCATACTGGGGTGTGGATACCCTAATTCCCACGCTTGGCCCGTGGCTTGGGGATCGCTGAATGTTTACCGCTTACTAAGAGGACGCTGCCGCCCGTCCTCTGGTGATTCTGCTCCAGAGTATGTATTTTTGAGTGCTCCAGTAGCATGGATACAAAATAATTAAACAATCACAAACGAATGCATTGCATCTCGGAAGTTTATCAATTAAATTAAATAATTTAATTAATTTATTAAGTCATCTTTGAAATTCGTTCACCATTGATAGAGACAAGACGAAACACAAATACCTTTTTTGTAGCAGATTACATAGTATAACATAGTATAATCGTGTCGGCTGTTAACTTCTGGTTATCTTTTAAAATCACAAAAAAGCCTACTTCATTTGGTCGCATTATATAGGGTTATAAGAAAAGAGTATTCTAAGCCGAAAAGGGTACAACGGGACTAACACTGAAATCGAGAAAAAAATAGCAGCTGTTCCATAGAAAAATTTCACTGACACTTGACAAAATTTATGGAACAGCTGATATTTTTTTCTCGATTTCAGGGTCGGTCCCATAGTAAAAGATGTTCACAATCGTGAGTATTTAGAGCACCTTTCGGCTTAGCGTACCCTTTCCTTATAATCTTGTAGAGTTGCAAACTTCACACCGGTTTTTGTATTAGTGTTTAAAGCCGCGCGCACTTTTGCATTACGAGTAGGATTTCTCGGAACGCAGCTTCGATAAGAAAACATAAGTTTTCACATGAAAATTGAAATCAAAACGCTCTCGAGACGATAGGTTCACTATTTGATTGCGATCCTCAGATTTTATGGCCAGAGTTTGGATGCCATCTTGAACATTTTCTATATGAGAATAATAACAATAAGTAAATATTTGCATGGAGAGGCTAGAGAGTACACGGTGTACAAAATAATATGAAAGGAAACGTATGGTTTTGGTGCGTCTGACTACAAAGAAAGGTGTCATTAAGATTTCGAAACATTGCGTCAAAAAGTTAAATAACTGATTTATTTCTATGCTAAGAAGGAGGGTAATGTTTTTGGGGTGTATGTAAGTATTTCAGTATAAGTATGTTTCTACGAGTATGTATGTTTGTGTTCCTATATGTATAATAGCAACGTTTTAGGCCCTATGCCATGTCGGAGGTCTACAAACTATATTACCTCCTGTAGCCTGTCCGGAGTGTAAAACGCAAAATTTTGGAGATGGGTATTTTGTTTTTCTTAAAATAATATCCCATCAAAAACATAAATAGTAAAAAAGGCCAAATTTCGCAACGCAAATTTTAGACATCTACCTTTACTCATAACGAAGGTACAGAGGGCTGAAACTGCCGTGAGTTGCTTCGAAAAAAGGATGGTAAGGTCGTGGGGCTTTTGTTTTTGCCCGAGACTTTGGAGTACATTCCGTGCTCTGAGATTACTTGTTGATAAAGCTTGTTTGCAGTAAGTACGTGTTTATAAGTACGTAATACGTTAGTAAGTACGTGTATAACGTACTTACTAACGTATTACGTACGTATTGGTGGCTGTTGTGAGCCACCATTCTTTTGTTACTAGTTGCTAATAGACTTGTAAATGAGAAGTACGTAATAAGGATAGTTTTTCAAACAGCATAACATTTCGTGCCTAAAATCTTAAAGTTAGACAAAAGAACGTTAATATACGCCGTACAGCGTTATTTGCGTGAAATTTAAAATCAAAAATCGATACAAGCCGTTACTTAAGACGCTAACTCGCATAACGCGTCTCTAATATGTATTGTTGTGGAAGAAGTTGTTACTAATTATAGACACATGAGCATATACGTCCTCTGCTGTAATTCGAAAAATTTTGCTTCCGAGTACCAAGAATTTACGAAAATAGTCCATTACTCAATAGTCCAGTAGTTTTACGATTTTTCTTTGTTTAGAAGTTATGATTTTTTCAAATATTTTCTTTTGGCTACTGATGATGACGATGATAATGAGCAGATTCCTTTGGATTTCGAAAATATTCAGGCATCTTTCAAAGATTTTAAATCATATGCGAACAGCAAACACACTTGTGTAAAAATTGTGGTACTTCGTTTGGTTTGGTGTTTGGTCCACCACACCTTTGCCAGTAACTTAAACGCCAAGCAGTAGTGTGCAAATATTACGGTGTTACGAATTTAAGGGCAATTTTTCAGCACTATTACTGGGCACAAAGAGATTTGTCGTCTATTATATGTGGTTGCCAAGCGCAATGCATTGCCGCGCATGGTTTTAAACTGTTGAAGTTCAAAATTCTGGGTGGAATTAAGCAGTTATGGGGGTACTTCCCATTCGGTAACAACCTGTCGTCAACAGTGTTGAAGATCGGGAACAAAAGTTTCGCTAGTTAAGTGTTGACGGACGCTACTTAAATGTTGATGATTAACATCAGGTGAGCGACCAGCTCTTTTCGTCCCTAAGTAGCATAAAAAAAAACATTATTTTTATAACTAAAACTGTACGGTTTTTAAGAAAAAAAATATTGTAACAAATGGCGGTTGGTGCTGAAAGCGATCTTGTCCAGAGAATGAAACCGCGGTAAGCACCATGTGCGTTACACAGACGACAATACCTACCTATTTATAATTAGCATGTTATTTTTCCAGTTGGCAAATTATTCAGCAGATTCAGGTGAGTAGGTACAGTTAGCAGCAAACAATTTGAGCAATGATGTCATCTGCGCAGCAGTTGCTTTTTAGGTAGATATCTTTGGCGGAAAAGGTTGCGCGGAGATATTTCGACGTACGTGAACAATGTGTACATGCGCCAACTTTCACCCACTACGCCGCTTTTTGCTCAATGTATTTGCTGGTTTACTGCACCGTACAATAATTAAATTATTACAAAATTCTCGATGTTGCTTGCATAACTGAAAATGCTGAAATAATTTACTTCTTAGTTTTCCGTGGTATGGGGTCCGTTTTCCGTCTATTTACTCCAAATAGATAATAGAAGGTACGCAATACAAAGAATGATCGGAATCTTTGACAAACAATGCCGTTGGAAGTGGACCTTCTGAAGTTTATATTGTAGTAATGGACGAAGATGACCTATCGGGGTCGTGTTTGCCCCCCACAGTTAGCAAGCACTACAGGAACTATTTAGTACACAATTCTAACACAAAATAAATAGAAAATTATTAGATAATTATTTATTTCTCACAAAAACAAGACAATATACCAAATTTAAAAAGATCCAAATAAAATAAAAGTACCTCTAAAGTTTTATTTTTGTCATAAACTGGCTCGACCACGGGATTCCGGCTGTAAATAGCCAGCGCTGGTCTTCCGTTGGAGCCGGCAGGTGACGTCACGCACGTATATTGCATGTATAAGTCCAAAAATGAAAAAAAAAAAAGACAAATCTTTGACCGAGGCCATCCACCACAGATTACCCCTGAAGATTCCGCACTTAGGACGAACGAATCACACTAAGCAAATCAAAATACACCTGTACAAAACTACTCTCATTGGTTTATTGCAAGCTGTGACTACTCACCCCTTGAAGCCTTGCGCCTAAGCGTAACCCTGAGATAATCCATGGGAATGCTGTGTCTCAGACCCCGCAACCCTCGCTTTCCTCCAACTTTGGTGCGTATTTGTCGCAACAAAGACGGAAAAGGTTTTGGTGATATTTGAAATTGTATAGCTGTCGCTCTGTTTCTCGTGCGTGCAATAGAGAGTTAGTGAATTTTTATAACTTTCTGATGAAATTTGAGTTTGGGGGGAAGTCTGTAATCACCCCCTAAATCTTAACAAAATCTTTTGTTTTTGGTGTCAATGGCTTGGATAAGCCATAATCTATATATATATCTATACATTTTGTTTTTTCAAAAAGTTTTTAGTGTATTCTAATAACAACTACTTTTCTTGGTCGTATTTTCGACGCAACAAATTTGTCACTCTTAAGTGCCTTAACAACGAAGATATTGCGAAATTCAAAAAAGTCAAACATACAAGCACAGTTGTACGGTGTAGATAATATATAAAAAAATCATCGAAATCGGATAACATTTAGGGGTGGGTATCAGATTACGAAACAAACACAAACACGATTTAATTAGGGCTTTCAAATGACATCTGGATATTAGGAACAAAAAATTGCATCAAACAAATACACAAGAATAAAAATTTTCACAATTGAGATATCGCTCAATTATTGTCATCTCGCGCTCGCGACGAGATGACAATAATATTCATACTTATTGATGACATCTTCTGTAACGTACGAGTATGGTAGCCTTAAGCTTTTGGAGTTGTAAGCCGTGGTAGCGCACTGTGAGCACGTTCGCCTCACGTTCGTGGGGTCGTGGGTTCGAACCCGGGCGGGCCCGTGGGTTCTTTGGAACTAACGTACGGATATACCATTGGCTTTTCTGTGAAGGACAACATCGTGAGGAAACCTGTATATTTCCGAAGAAAAAATTTGATGGCGTATGTGAATCCGTCCGAATAGAGCTGACAATAATTTGCATACTTATCGATAACTGTACTGTACGTACGAGTATGGGATATTAATACAGTTTAAGTTGTCATTACCTACCTCACTGGAACTGTCAGCACAAGTTAGCTAATTGTATTGAGTTCCGGGGCTCACTGCGGGATATATACGTGATCACTTTACAAATGTACTACCTTTGTATCTACTCGTACAATAAGTTAGAAAGAGACGCATGACGTTCAATTCAAGATAATTGTGAATGTACCTATAGCTTGTAGCGTTATACTTTTGTGGTTTAGAATCTAAGAGACACTGTCACGTGTCGCGGTCGAACAGTTTAGTCCGATCAATCGGAGTACTTAATTATCTTTTCATATTCATCGGACAAATAGTAATCGTTCCTGAAAATAAACTCATTTCATTTCTTGCACGAAAAAGGAAAATGTCTGTGACGGAATTGTCATATGTTCAATTTTTAAAAGAAACTAGTTAAATGTAAAGCAGTCTCTAATATTCATATCCCAAAGCAAATGTCACCTACAGCCACAGAAACAAACTAGTTTATATCACAATGCAACTAATCAAAACGAAATCCAAGGTGAATGTTACATTGATCGGCGACCTTGCGTTGGCATCAATAAACTCAGGTAAAATGCGTCGAGCTATATTATAGTTGTATGGATCCACGAATAACCGCAGCTTCAGGTCTAGAGTGCGGCTTAAAATGCGCTCACAGTGCAAACACCATAAACACTGTTATCGATCGATTTAAATTCTTAGTAAGCTCACAGCGCGTCAACTATTTAAACCGATCATTAGCGTGCGTATGTCAGATAGTTTCATTTTTCAGTTTTTCTGTCTCAGTGTCTCATAATTTGATGGCAACAGCTTCATTGCTGTCTTCACAGAAGACTGTGGCCTGCATTAAATCCATGTTTTTCTTTAAAAACAGAGAATAACCGAATTCATAGATGACAATTTGAATTTGACATTAGCGCACACAGTGCACTACCTGATTTTTGTGAGCACCGTGAGCACGCTAAAATGACGTCACTCATGACGTCATGTGACTGACAGGAGCCTACAAATGCGCATCTTAAACCGACTGTTTGCACGCTGACAGTGCAAATGGTAACTATGTGCGCATTTTAAACCGCACTCCTAACAAGCGCACAGCGCAGACTCTTCTTTTTTCCCTCTTATTTTTTGGCTCCTCACGTGTGATTTTAGTCAGTGTTAAGTTTGATAATAATTATGTCAAGCTAAATAAAATGCTTTACAATAAATACAAGTCTCAATCACAGTCTAAGTGAACCAAAGTAAGTCACGGTCAAGTCCAAGTAATGCCCCAGTTAAGTGGTGAAGGCTTTACTAGAGACATTTGCTTTTATAGTAAAACTTTACTAAAGCTTTAGAAAACAACACGAAAAGTCACGTTTCACGACATTATACTATTCACCAACACTTATTCACGTTCACGAAAATAAAAATCCTCCGTTTTTACATATTAACACTCGAAATAGCACACGTTTTGGAAAATATTTCAATGACACGACATGAATTCTTCACGTTCCCGCCAAAACTCCGAAAACCTTCTCTACTCTTTTGTCGTGCAAAAACAAGACACGACTACGATTAATGCATTTTTTTAAATATTTGATATGGTTTTTGATCAATACTCGCCTGATAGTTGTGGTGTGGTCGAAGATGGTAAACACACCTAGCCTGGAATGGGAATCGGCTGCCATAACACACGACTAGAAAGATTGTCATCGTGAGAGTGGTAGCTAGCCAGCTAGGTACCAGAAAGTACCCTACCGCCAAGGTACTGTACCCTCACGATATTTTCCTTCATCTGTAGCTCAAGCTCATTTTTAGGATGTGAGCCCTCGCCTTGCGGCGTGCGATTTGGACTCGCTTAAAACTTTGCTGTCAAAGATTTTGACGCGGTGCGCAAGCTATTATTTAAGTACTAACTAGGTAAAGTAATTCAAGAATGCAGGCATTTATGAATGAATTATTGTTAAAGGTGCTACACACACATTATACTATGTACAATTTCTATTCATTAATCCATTAATCTAAGCCGTGACGTGTATCACGACTTCTGTCAAAACACATTCTTGAGAAATTTCTATTCAATTAATTTCTTTATTTTATCTTATGACATTATTACAATGTTCTTTGACACGTCAATTCCAGGAAATGCAAAAATATATAAAACAACTACAACTTTACAGGGGTTTTGTAGAAATTTAGTATTTAATAATAGTATTTGCAAATAATCAAGCAAGTTGCAGCTGTATGGGGGCTTTGTCGTGGCTTTAGAAGTAGAACATCACAGATAAAACTATGAATAGACTGCGCAGTTAGACCATACCCAGGCATTTTTGTCATTGACATACTCGTAGCCAATTTTAGTCTTTTTTTAATGCATCTCTTAAATTGATGCTCACTCAGATCTAACACGTCTTTTGGGATTTTGTTGTAGAATCTCACCGAGTTCTCGGGACATGATGTGTTGTTGCTTTTATAAAGGCTAAAGAACGGTACTATTAGCCGGCCCCTCTCATATACGATATGAGTGTCAAAGTCTCTCCAAATTTTTAAATTTTTGTATATTTTTCGAGTATTCATGATCATTTCGTATTTACACAATGAAGGTACTGTACTGTACTGGTATTGTTTTTACTCATTACAAACTGACACCCGCGACGAAAAAAACTGCGTAGTGGGGGAAAAGTTGGCGCACGTGCAATTGTACACGCACAACGTACAACCAACCTTCGTTCTGCCAAAGAGACCTAATTCAACAAACTAATTAATTAATTAATTAATTCTGCTGCGCAGATAACATTGCTCAAGTAGTTTGCCGCTAACTTTACCACAGCCACACGCACTATCTGTACTCATTTAACACTTACATTTTTCCATACAACACGGACGAAGTTAATTTCCTACGAGTTAATACTACCAAGTATTTAGAGTTCTAGAGTCGTTGCATCGCTCCGCTATGACCGTTACCTTGTCACGCCAGGGTCGGGCACAGGAAAGGGTGGTTGCTCTCGCTTGACGAGAGCCTACCATCATCGGCTTGTTTCCGCCCACTGCATAGTAATATAGTTACTATTATTTACATAAGCTTCCTTCCTCCTTTCGCGTTCTTAGTCTGGCTCGGCAAGTCTTATAAATGATTACAAAGGATGTTTTCCTGAAAATTACTGCATAGTTTCTTTGTTCAGAACAAAGACATTATTTATGAGGAGAATTCTGTGGTTCAGAATTATTATTTTCCCAGACATAGCCTGTCATAGTTCTATTACATACTAAAATATATAATGGTATTATTGACAATGCGAACCTCTACAGTACAGTCCATCGTACTACCTGGACCATACCAGTCGCCACCATGTTCCCCAGTTAATTCACTTGGCTTCTTTTTTGGAATTTCGTTACATAATATAAGTGAATTGCGCGTTAAAAATGAATGTACAAAAGACTAGTTTAGATGAAGTGTTGAACAAATTCAGCTTATTTGGGAGATACCACTTGCAGTTCATGTGCTTATCGCTACTAGCGTTCTCGACCAATGCGTTATATAGTCACAACTACATTTTCGCGGTGCAAGAGAGTGGATATAAGTAAGTTTAAATCACGAAATTCGCTACATGTGAACGGAAAACGAGCGGCTAGTTACTTTTGCTATGCGGTATTTCTATTGTTAAAACCTAAGCTTATGATCACTAACTGCTATGGATAGCATAACTTTGTTGATTTTCCCCGAATTAAGTCACTTTCTGTGACTTTAAACAGCTTAAAAAATTCCTGAAGAACATTTAATAAATTTAAAAAAATAAATCAATTGAAAATGTTTTTGATTACACGAAAAACGTTCAGCGAAACGAAGTATGACGCGGGCTAGCCGCTAATTCATAAAATACCCGTCGGAATTCCGCACGACATTTTCGCTACCTGTACATTGGAACTATCTTAGGACGGACAGCAGCGTCATCTTAGTAAAACGTGAGCGTTATGTGATCCCCAAGCCGCTTGCCGAGCGTTGTGATTGTGGCAACCCATCCCTTTTCCAAGTGGGAGGGATTTGTCCAACAATCGAAATCTGGCTGATGATGTGATACAGTGGAAGGGCATTTCGCTTGTATCTTTATAGGCCTTTAAGGTAATGCTTCATCTAGCTTCCTTGAATCGGGGCTACCACGAAACATCTATCCTGGCAGCTTTTTTTTTTTTATAAAATCGGCACACTGTTTTTTTATTGTCAGGGTGCCATGATGTCGCCGACAGAGGTTTATGATTCAGATAATATTCATGCCTATCATGTTACTATAATGTAGAATGTTGCACGTCTCGTCACCAAGCCAAGTTCCATAAAAATAAAATAAAAAAGAAGCATTCTGATTGTTGTAGCCATCCCGGTTGCGCAGGCGACGACGAGATCTGGGCCTCCACAGGTCGTACAGTCGAACAGCTTGAATCAGAATACTCTATAATAACAGATATTCATATGCGAACGAGCCAAAGGTCACGTGACCTGGTCTTAGCTAACCTTATCCAACATTGAAATGCCACCTATATACTCAGTCATTCGTCAAGGTTACGCTTATCCAAAAAAGGCCTATTACTCATAATTATTAAAAATTATTACCCTAAAAAATATATAATACAAAATCACTTAATAAAATAATAATCTAATGAATTGAATTGAATTGAGCCGCCCTATAGTAAGCACCTCGTCTCGCCAGGCACGGGTGTAGACGTTTTTAAATGCGTGATCAAGTGTTTTTATTATCTTTGGTTCCAATCATCGCCGACACTGATCGCTGTGCGGCTTACACGCAGTCTCTGGCACTGTCCAGTCTCTACCGCTCGTCAACGACTAGAATAGCAGTTATCAGCTAAATGTTGTTTTTAAATATATCCTTATGTTATTCTAAATTAATTGTAGATTAATTTATTTATACTTAATAGGTGTAAATAGTTTTGTGTCGAAAATGGAAAAGCAAAAAACAAGTTTGGATGAAGTGCTTGCTAAGTTCGGTGTGTTTGGGAGATACCACTTGCAATTTATGTTTTTCGCGATGATGGCGTTTGCTACCAATTCCATGTATTCTGGGAACTATATATTTGCAGCCGAGGAGAGCGGATACAGGTATAAAGAAATAAATTGTACTTGAGCATTATATTGGGGAAGAAAGGTTCCTGAGTGGCAACCACGAACTGGAAGACGCAGCGTAGATTGGCCTCCTACTAGGTGGACTGACGACATTGTGAAAGTCGCGGGCAACCGCTGGATGCAAGTGGCACGTTGTGTGGTGCTCTAAAGGGGATGCCTATGTTCAGCAGTGGACGTCTTCTGGCTTATGATGATGATGATGATTTTATTGCGATTTATTTAGGAGTTGGCTGGAACACTTGGAACACCTGGTACAAACTGCTACTATGGTGACAAGCATATGGTTTTATATTTTCTATAACATGTCGATTGTATTGGTGTTTTAAGGTTGAACGGTCTAGTTTTTTTAACACCTAGTGACAATGTTGTCGAAGAAGGCGAATACGGCCGAACTGTAATGGGAACTGGCTCTAAAATTTTAAAATTAAAAAAAATTGTTGGAGTGCACTTTTTTTTAACTTACGAGTGTAATTCGTAATAATCAAATAGTGTCGGCTAAGTGATGCAGACGATAGTTCTAAAATGTCAGGTCCCATTCCTGGCTAGGCATATTCGACCACTTGTAACATTATGGTTTAATCTAATACAATTGAGCACTACCTTAGGTAGAATGGCACGTTAAAATGTAGGTCCTGGGGTTGTTTGTTCCTTATCAAAAATGACCTCTAAGCTATGTTAGACGCCGCCGGGCGGCTTAAGAGGGTCGTCTTGCTGTAGGTTTTGGCGCAGTAATTGCCGTAGGTTTTGGCGCAGTAAGTACTTGAAAGTTGTATTGCTGTCGCTCGCATGGGATTTAGTTCACTCACTCTAAAAAAAGCGCCAACTATTTCAATAAAAAAACAAACCTATTAGCATAGTTTTTCACGGTTTAGATGGTTTAGAAAAATCATCGAAATCGCGTAATTTGGGGAGTGTGAAACAGTTGGCGCTTTTCGTATGTACAAGTAGGCGGTATATTCTAATCTTAAAAACTCTGTTTCCGGGGCTACACTACACTACACTTAGCTATTCAGTCTTTTCAAAGCTACTTACCTATGTACTTTATTTCCGTTTTTCTGTCAATTGACGAGAAGAATTGAAGTCAGTCAGTTGGAATCGCTACTATTAGATCTATTAAGCAATTCTCAATGCCATTCGTTGTACCTGTTGATTAGTAATCGATTAACTAACGTCAATAAAAAGAAGCGAACGTTTTGACAAGTGGACGTGGAATCAAGTGATTTGAAAAGTTTCCTAACGGAGCAATCCGAAGGCTTTTGAAAGGCCCCGACTGCATTTAACGCGTCGACCGTAAGTATGCATGTTGTGTGCCTTTTTTTTTTCAAGTTCTTTTTTCTTTCAATAATGTTACTTGATACAATAATTGAAGTCGTAGATTTGTCTAGTAGTAGAGTCTGCGTCAATTGACAATTGACAGGATTTTTCGAGTAGTTGATCCGCCAGGTGTCACAGCTCAGCTGACGTTAGCTATTGGATCGAAGGTGGTAAACACGCTTAGACTAGACTGAATAATTAGACATCACCATTTTTGCTCATTTTGCTCATGAGCTCATTTTATCAATTGACATGTTGGGACCAATGCTTAAAACTCGTAAAAAACGTCAGCTGTTCTATTTTAGATAAATGTCATGCACACTCGACAAAGTTTATGGAACAGCTGATTTTATTTTCGCGATTTTAGCGTTGGTTCCATTGCAAAAGTTATTCATAAAGATAATTAAAATAATATCTTGGATGTTTGGTTTGATGACGGACATATCTGTCATCAAACCAATGTTTGGTCTGATAGTGTTCTTAAATTATTTTGAATATCTACTGTAGACTTTGTAATATTGATTTCAGACCAGAGTGTCCCACTGCTGACCAAAGGCCTCCCTTCCCTCCTCCTAGGCTGCCCGGTCATCGGTTTCGGTGGTCGATTGTTTGTCGTACGAGTTCCGTTCGTCACGCCGCGCCACCTTCTTCTGGATTGACAACCACTTGATCGTTTTAATTTTGAACCCAATCTGTGGTGACCGATTCCCGTAGGTCTATACCTTTAGAGGTTACAGAGATAGTACTAACCCACAGAGACCCCAGACCTATATACAGCTTCATAATATCATTATCGTATTGTGGAAGTTGTTTCTATATTTAGAAATAAAGACGGGAGACTGGTAATTACGTTCAATGGCTATCCAACCATAGCTTCTTCCTGTATCGGAGCTGGGCCTGGCGATCCTTGAACCTACTTTGAAATGTTCCCGATTAATATCAATCAATGTACGGCTAGTCAAGCTGCTGGGTTCAAATGTCTAATTTCCCAATGGATAAAACAAAAAAAAATTACACGCGTCCACAGTTGTTTTGCTTGTGCGATAAAATTATCTACAAAAATTTTAAAGAAATGGTTTTTATATCTTTTAATTTGACGGAGGATATCTAAAACATCGATGAAATGCGTTATTTATGCCCGCCTTCAAATTAAAAGATATATGATATGATGAAGAAATGAGAAGAAAATATTTCTGATGTTGTCGTAGACAGGTACTACAAAGGTTTTGTAATCTGCAGTTGCAAAGCAAATGTGCTTCCGTACTCTATTTCTTGTCTCATCTACATGAACTGCTTCTGCGTCGTTGGTTTTGAAGCAGACATCATAGCCAAGCGGATTTATTTATGTCGCCAAGCACCGAACGGTGTCCTCTGGCAGTCTTACTTCCAGGTTAGGCTGCCACCTTCGACCGCACCGTCACTTAAGAGCATAGTCCTTCCGCGAGGTTTGAAATTGTATAGCTGTCGCTCTGTTTCTCGTGTGTGCCATAGAGAGATTTAGTGAATATTCCTAGCTTTTGATGAAATTAGCGTTTCAGGGGTAGTCTGTTCACCTCCGAAATCTTAACAAATGCATTTGTTTTTGGTGTTATGGCTTGGATAAGCCATAATCTGTGCCGCAATGAATAGATTTTTCAAAAAAACGTATGGTATTCTAACAACAACTACATTTCTTCCTCGTATTTTCGACGCAAAAAAAATTGACACTATGTGCCTATAACAACGAAGATATTGCGAAATTAAAAAAAAATTATACATACAAGCATAGTTTTTCACGGTGTAGATAACTTATAAAAAAATAATCAATATCGGTACATAGTATGGACAAGACAGCGGAGTACATCAGCAGGCCTAGCACGGGTGCCGGGAAAAAATTTTGTCCACCATATTTATCCCGCGAGAACGAGATGGATGTATCTATTTTCTAGCTTTGTTACGTTGACGCGAAGACAAAACGGGTGGACATAACTTCATCCCAGCGCCCATGGTAGGCTTGCAGGTGGGTTTGTGGACTATACAATACACATAACCTGTCAAAGATACAAAATAAACTACGGTATGTCCGCGAGGAAGTCGGGTCCGGAAATACACGTGCGGCATTTAGTACATCCCTAACATCAAACCCAGTTGCATCCATCTTCGTAACGTATGGTTTTAACTCATTAAAAATGTTTAACGTATGAAAGGCATCAAATTGCAAACAGTGCTCATGCATTCCGTGCATGTGCACTGCGTCGTTCTGCATGCCGTGATGTCGGATTTGATGTTGTCGGACCTTTAGTAGGCGGACACTTCGAACAGACTGCACACAGCTGAGCAATCAGCCAGAGGGATGAGAATGTGGTCTGACCAGCCCATTGGCCTCCTTCCACTCGAAGGAAATATATTAAATGAATTAAACTTTATATCTATTAAACGTGTACTAAACTTATAAATATTTACTAATTACCTGTCAAAACACAGCAAGGTTAAATTGCTTTGATGTAGGTACAGAGCTACATCGATGTCCGAGATAGTTGTAGGTGTTTGTTTTTTGTTAGTAATGGAACACTTACATCGTGCAGACGCTTGTCTTATTTGTATACTATTTGTGTTTATTTTCCTCGCCTTTTCTTAAAATTAACTATTCAATAGAGACACAAAGTTAAGCTTTGCTTGCGCTAGTCTCCAGTAAATTGTTTACCTAGTTGTTCTGTAATATCATTTATTTATCTTTTTTTAATTTTACTGCTCTAATGTCCGTATAAATAGTTATGTATGAAATGTAAGTTGTCGTCATTTGAATTTTCATTTTTGTTAGCGACCGTACTTACATTGTAACATGCTCGGAGTAACTAGAATAACATGCATACATGGCCCTAGAGTAACTTTCTACGATTAAAATTATAACGAGCTATACCGTTTCGAATTCCATCTGGATAACTACATAACTGGTATTTCAAGAAAATATTTAGTAACGAATAAGTAGCAAAGCACTCTACAGTTTTATGAACTAACAGCGCCCCGTAGTTTTACTTTCCATTTTCTAATTTCCTACCTGGCTGCCCAAGAATCAGGGTAGTGTTTTTGGGTTGTACGTAAATATGCAAATAATTTAAGTATGAATGTATGTTTGTGTGTTCCTAATTCTTTAACCTAAACTGCTTGACCGATTTGACGACTGAGTTGTCGTTGGATTCCTCTTCACGTCCGGTATGACATAGGCTACAATTTGCAGTCAGGTATTTTGTTTTTATTTTAATAATGTGATTTGTTCATTAAACGCTTTCGAAGGACATCATAATTATTGTAATGTAGGCTATAATAAAGGTATATATTATGTTTTTCTTACCGTGGTCATTGTCATAGGCGATTATAAATATTTTTAATTCTTTCTGATCTTCAAAACAAAGGTGGGGGTGAGGGAGGGGAGGACATCAAAGTGAGTCCCTTGGTATACTCAGATTAACCCGACGTATATACTTCTATTGTACTTTGAACTCGAAAATTTACGAAACGGGCATCATTTTTAAAAACAGTGAACCTGAGTGAGCTCAGCCAACCTCATAATGATTTCAAATAATGCTCCAGATTTCTTGAAATAAAAACAGGCTACGTTGTTAAGAAATCAATTCTCAATTAGATCCATCACATTCCAGATGCTTGGACGAAGGCTTCGCCAACGACACTTGCGGGAGCGCGGAGGGCGCGCGGTGTACAGAGTGGGTGTACGACGACCCACGCAGCTTCGTAGCCGAAGTACGTAGGTGGATATCGCTTAAATAACTTGCTAACTACGAACTGTTTATTTGTGAATCACTACGTTCTAATCACTGGATTATTTTAGCCTGTGTCCATCCTCACGAAGCGTTCTACCTTCGTGCCATATTATATATGTAAGTACGTATTAATGGCAGTGTAGGCAATTTTGGTGATAAGTCATTACAAGTACTGTTATTTAAAAAAAAACATAATGCCCTACTGCAAAATATAGCCTTTGTCACTCCGGACGTAAAGAGGAATCTAACGACACCTCACTTTTCAAAATCGGTCAAGCCGTTTAGGCTACGGGAGGTAATATATTATAGGAACACACAAACATATATACTAACATACTTACATAAGTACTTATATACACCCCAAAAACATTACCCAACTTCATTGTCAGTCGGGTAAAAGTTCCTCCACGTTACCTATAATGCCGATATAGCTTTCCGTGCCCTAAATATCTGTTCTCGATAGTCGGGATAAGGTCGGGATAAAAAAGTTACTTTGTCTCCCTGTCTATTAAGACAGAGAGACTAAGTAACTTATTTTTATACACAAAAACCGGCAAACAAGCAGAAGTCCTGATGGTAAGCGGTAAACGCCGCTATATAAACATCTGCAACACTAGTAGAGCCTTTTTTTCATTCCATAGCCTGCATTTTTTCATTTTAGTGACGCGTGTTGTGCTGGTTTTCGTAAAGTATTTTTTTTTTTGTGTTGTTATTTTGTTTATATGGTTCAAGTATGTAATTACGGCGATAGTGGTATAAGTTATTAGTTAGGACTGTGTGTTTTTTTTTTACTATACCAAGAACCCAATTAGTTCTTACACCAATGTGCACTATATATTTAATGACACTAATATTATAAATGCAAATGTTTGAAATGGAGGTAGCTTCTTTTTAGCTTCGATAGCCGAGACTGCGCAATCGTGAACCTTGCGCGGTTATTCACGTTCCCGCAGGCTCGGCGGCTGAACCTAACAATCATCGCGCTAACGAAGTCACGGCACAGTCCCAACACTGCGTACTAAATAGCTTTGGTATAGTGCTGAAATAACTTTGGGTTGCACTCTGTGTTGTTATCGTATAGTTGCTTTACACAAAGTCGTCACGCTCTAATGCTCAAGTTAATTTTATAAAATGTTTAGAAATATTTAATTTTCACAAATTTAAATCCCATCGGTAACAAGAAGCTGATGCGAATGGACTGTGTGAAAGAGAATAATATTATTATATGACGTGAGACTCGTGGGAGGGAAGTGAATGCAATCGTATTGTCTGATAAAGTCAAGGATATGTCATGATACTGCATCGTTGCATAATATCGTGCAGGATGTAGCCTAACACAAACTTTTTTTAATAAATAAAAATTTGACTAGCCTTGTGGCTCAGTGGGAGGATTTCCGCCTTCTGACCTGTAGGTAGGTTGTGGGTTCGATTCCCACCCAGGACAAATGTTTTGTTTTTATTTTATTTATTAGGTACAAACAATACATCAATATTATATTATAAAAGGTTCTGTTCGAATCCGTGATCAAAACTTAAGCACACAACATGGTTACAACAGCGATTATTTGATAAACTAATTGAGTTATAAAATATATGAAAATTATACGAATAAATACTTAAGTAAATGAATTATTTTATTTGTAATTAATTAATTAAGGAATTAAACATTACAATGCGATACACCAAAGTTTAATGTAATGTGTCGAAGTACAATGGGTTTTTTTTTTTCTGAATATTCATCCTAAATCGATTGAGACTACGTCCGAATAAATCAAAATCATCATTGTCACTGTTTCCGTCGTCTCGGGCGCTACTGCGGTAAAGGTCATTATAAGAACGACACATCCGTGGGACAGGGCTGTTATGAGATTTATTATTCCTATAAGTGAGGCGTTTAATAGAGAACCGGCGCCTCCTCAACCTAATGGTGGTGTAGATTTAAAAAGACTCAGCAAGAAAGGGCTGTCTACCTCCGAGTTGATTATCTTGTACAGATAAAGCAACTCACTGACATTGCTCACTCTTTTCTAGGAATTAACGCACAGACCAAACCGAGTATGATAGATACGTGAAATTTTAACCCTGTACTCCTCAAATGGTGTAGGTAAAGAATAAGAACGGATTTTGCCATATTTCACTTCTAAAGGGTTAAGATGGACCCCCAAAGTTTGGATGGAAATAAAATATTTTACAAGCAATATTATGTTATAGTATATTATAATACCCCATAGTAACACAGCCCATCCTTACCTCTGCCATGAATACATATTCTCTCCATGCTAATATCTGGAAGAAGAGAAAAGAAGAATTCTGAAAGAGATAGCTATAAGCGATAAGGCCCCGATTGTTACAATAGTTAAAGTAGTTTTGTGTCTTATATCATTTCTGGTCTGAAAATCAAATAGATGTCTATCTATCAAATGACTATGCAATATTGTTCATAAAATATTTTGTGGTCTCCAGTTCCAGTTGGCATGTCAGGAATGGAAGAGGACGCTAGTGGGCACTGTCCACAGCTTTGGCTACATGGTGGGCCTCCTCATCGTGGGACCTTTATCAGACAGGTACTTCATATTATCGAAGCACACAATATAATAATAGTTACAATGCAAATGGATGCATTCTACATTTCTCCCTGCAATACTGTAGGCTAACCAAAAAAGATAAAACAAATGACACGAATGACTTTATACGACATTTCCTCGGAAAGTACCTTATTTCTTTTTTACAAGCTTTTATTTATCTTCCAATGTTTGTATGTATGCTATGGTTAAATCATACAACTTAATTTTAGACCAGTTCCCTTGTGCAATTGAGTTGAAATTTTGCATGCCTGTCAAGTTCCGATGATAATGCAATATTGTGATAGCGAGCTGATCTGATGATGGATACGGAAGGTGGAAAACGGAACTCCTCTGTAACTAACAGTAGATTTGCTTGGACTCATTTTGATCAGCTTACAGTACCAATAACAGATTTTATAAAAGTTTGTCTGGTTGTTTTTTTTTTTCCACACTATCTTATTAAGACGAAGGAGAAAGTAGGTACGTTATTACTATCGTACAAATATGCGGGCAGAAAAGGTTTATTAAAATCAGTTGTTAACGCGCTGAGCGGACAGAAAAAGTGTGAGGAACTCCATTGTTAACGAGCTGTTTTTTTTTTTGTATCGCCTATTATGTGCAGGCTATGAGACCTGGCGAATCACAGACGCAGTTTGTATGAATTAATTTTGAATAGTCCAATCGGAAGCGTGATTTATTATCTCGTCCCGCGGCAAATGCAGTGAGATTTTTTTGAAACATGGTTACTGCATGTATCTACGTGTCTACTTTTACATTATCTATGCCACAAACGATCAGATACTTAAATAATCAAAGCTCCACGCGTGTATTCCTACTCCGGTCTGTCATTGGTAAAATAATGTATATTCACAAAATTAAATGTCTATACTTTAGTATACTGTTTTTCTAAGTATCGGAATGCTATTTGAGAAATACTAATAAAGAAAAACATACTTGAACACATGTCATGACGTGATGGATACGCCGTGACATGTTTGTGCCTTATGTACTCACGGAAAATAATAATAATAAATAGTTCTGAGATATTTAGAGGTAAAATAATTATAATTATGGTAGTAAAGTTTTTTGTTGTTACATTTTATATTTCCTTGTAAAAGTTGCTCTCCTTATAAATAACACTACCACAAATAATACAAACAGGTGTTTTTTTCATGTATCATTATGTTACCAATTGTATCACATATATGTGCTCATAATATAAACATCCGCTGCTTTTGTTTCTTTGACAATTAACAAAGTTTTCAATGCGCCAACTAAACACAATACTGCGATTAGTTTTATGAGCTGACCTTTTTAGTCAGTAATGAGCAATTTAATGGCATACCGTTGACAGACAATTTATAATATTTATAATTATCTATATGTCTGTTTTTTTTCAACTTTGACTCTGAGAAGTCATTTGGGTTCCAAATTTAGATTAATATAAAGTGGGAAAAATGAGCGACAATTTACGACAACCTGTTTGGTTAGCTCAACGGTAGAAAAATCTTAATTCCGTCTAATCTCCGTCTTAAATTCTAATTTAAGTATTTATCTGCTCTGGATCTGGGTGCTAACACCCAGATCTAGAGCAGATAAATAATCGACTAATCGTTCAAGACTGTTGTATGGCAGCTATGACTGTAAAGCTTTATTTATAACATCACATAGCGTCCTGTTAGTATTGCTTTTTTGCCATAACTGTGGATATTTTCCGTTTTATAAGTTAATATTTAATAACCGTCTATGCTAGGATAGGAAGAAAGAAAGCGGTAGTCGTGACGGGGGTTCTGGGCGCCGCACTGGGCGTGGCAAGAAGTTTCTCTTACTCGTACTGGCTCTACATCGCGCTGGAGTTTCTCGAATCTGTGATCGGGGACAGCTGCTCGCCATTGTTCATACTAAGTAAGAAAATACATAGGTACTTACCTACTTCATGTTATCTGTGTTTTTTTGCTTGTATTTTTTTAATTGCAATGCAAAGTGTCTAGCGCTACCTTGTCCTCGAATTATCTCCATGAAAGATACCGGTTTTTTTCGAAAATAATGTTAAAATACTAGTTCCATAAATTGTATGCACACAAAATACAATCTCAAAATGTAATGTGTGAATAACGTTTACAAAATGTTGATTTGCGAATATTTCCAAGTAACTACAACATGGGGTTCTTCAAAAGGACTGTTAATAGAGTCTTAAAAGGTCACCAATATAACTGTGATGCCCCTGGTGTCACAGGAGTTCATAGGCGATGGTGATCGCTGTGTCCCAAAACTATGGACATTGTACATAGCCAGAACCTTGGAGCCCGAGTGTGCAGTTACCAGAAAGATTACTGTGTTGTGTACAAAGTTATTATTGCTTTTTTCAGATTTGGAAATCGTAACAGCAAAGAAACGAGTGACTTACTATTTACTAAGCGGCTTGGGCTACGTTTTAGGCGGCATCCTGCTACCCGTCACCGCTTGGGGCATCCCTTATTGGAGGAACTACCTCCGAACTATTTACACACCATCTTTTCTCTTCCTAGCCTACTTCTTCCTGATAGATGAAAGCCCAAGATGGCTGCTCACTAAAGGAAAAAAAGAAAAGGCAATAGCTATAGTGGAGAAAATGGGCCATAAAAACAAAGTGAAGCTAGATAGAGAAGTTTTACATAATCTTTTAGTAGAAGATGAAGGCAAAAGCATGGAATTTGTTGGTCTATTAAAGATGACGTTCCAATCTCGACCTCTGCTGAAGCGTTGCATAGTATGCATCGTGTGGTGGACAACCTCGACATTTGTAAACTACGGGATGATGATAAACTCAGTTTCTCTGCAAGGGAACAAGTATGTTAACTACGCACTGATTCAAGCCGTGGACCTTCCTGGGAACTTTTTGATAATGTATATTCTGAGCAACTTCAAAAGAAGGAATCCGTTAATATGTTCGTTCTTCGCTGCAGCTATATTGTGTTTCGGTCAACCATTCCTACCTAGCGGTTAGTAATTTCTGTAATTAATCGATAACTCAAAAACAGAAGCGTTATAAGTTTTACAAGACATCAATTTAACTAACGGCTAACTCGATTAAATTCGATCGCTCATTTGATAACATTTTTATAATAAGGCTTTTGATTTACGACACGAGATCTCGAGCCTTAATTTATTTGTATTTACCTTTATTTTCTTTTTACCCGACTGCGCCAAAAGGAGGGTAATATTTTTGGGTTGTATGAATATGTATGTTTGCGTGTTCCTATATTACCTTCTTACAGCCTTAACGGCTTGACCTACTTTGACGAGTAAGATGCCATTAAATTCCTCTTTACATCTTTATTTTACTTTAATTGATTTATTAATTTATTTTATTTTAATAATTCTTGGTTTCCGTATCCTACCGTAATATTTAGAGATAAATAGACAAAGAGAGAAAAAGCATATAAAGATGTTTATTAAATCCAAAACACCGTAAAAAAGTCTAATCAGCGTTTTCTTGTCTGCAGGACACCCATGGCTCTCCGTGTCGGTCTACATGGTCAGCAAGCTGATGTGTTCCTTCTTCTTCAGCATCACGTACATCTACACGTCGGAACTGTTCCCGACGTACACTCGGAACTCGATGCACGCCATGTGCTCTTCTATCGGAAGAATCGGCTCCATCGTTGCTCCGCAGACGCCGCTATTGGTTAAAAAAAATATATTAATTTATATACCTAGTGAAACAATGAACCGACTTCCCAGAAGGAGCGTTATTTTTTTCAGGTGTATTTGTATGTTTAGCTAGTATATTATAGTAAGTTAGTGTATAGTGTGTATGAAGTATGTGTTGTGCTAGTTTGTATTCTGTGTAAGTTCTTAAAGCTTGCCTTAAATTGTCACAAAGATTTGTAGTTGTACGCTCAATTTAATATTTTTTTCTCCATTTTCCGAAAAATTTACGAGTTTTCTGATCACATTTCGTTGCGTTGATTTATATTATGCGAAAAACCTATCATTCCAGATGGTGTACTGGCCAAGTCTTCCGACGCTCATATTCGGCGTCGCGTCCCTCGCGGCCGGACTTGTCACGTTCCTAGTCCCGGACACCGCGGACGACTCTCTGCCCGACACTGTGCGGGAAGCAGAGAATATCGGGAAGACGAAGAAATTAACCATAATAGGAATAGATAACTTGGGAATGACGAATGAATAGAGTAAACGGGGGTGCAGCAGAGAGTGATATTAACATTTTTACGAGTACTAAGTTTGCTACAAATGAGACTGAAGCATTAAATTATGATACAAATTTATATATCAGTATTTTTTTTAACTTACTAACTACTTTCCTACCTACTCATATAGAAATTTTGAAATAATAGAACTTATACATGATTAAGATGTTTATTTTTAAGCTATCTTTATATTTTCTTTTTTCAAAGTGTTGCACATCACATTCTGTTAAATGTAAATTGCGGATTAGAACAATTTTCATACAGGGTTATAAGGAAAGGGTATGCTAAGCCGAAAGGGGCTCATAATACTCATGATTGTCAACTTTTACTAAGGGACCAACCCTGAAATCGAGTTAATAAAATCAGCTTTTCCATATATTTTGGCGAGTGTCTGACATTTTTCTATGGAACAGCTGATATTATTTTCTCGTTTTCATGGGTGGTCCCATAGTAAAACTTGTTCATAATGATCAGTACTATAAATCCTTTTCGGCTTGGCATACGAGGAGTGCATTGAAGTGGCGCCAGGCGCGAACCAAAAGCGACATAAATCGCGCAACAGTACGACCCTGATCTACGTGAAAGAGATCATGCAGCCGACTGCGTCTATTTGCCGGAAACCAGGGGTTATCTGGCACCAACAGCGTGCATAGTAGGTTATGCAGGTGTAGAGAGTCAAGTGCCCCTCTAAGCACCTTGCAGCAAATAGCTGGTCGAGCAGACTCCTTACTTTCAAAGAGTTGTATCCGAGCTGCCCTAGCAGAAACTTTGTCGGGTACATAAAGGATAGTAGCCATAGAGCTTTTTATACAAAGCCTTTCAGAAGGTATTTTGGACCATAGGCCTTCTTAAGGTTCAAGCATCCGTGCGTAGATGACGTGAGGTGTTAACTGACCTTATTGATAACATCAATCTCTTACAGGATCTTGTTTTCATAGTAGTAGTCGCGATAACACACAAGATGATATCTATAAGATTTTAAAATCTTGTGGAATGCCGATCATACTATACTTAAGTATGCTGCACAGATGTAGCTATACACAGACGAGATATATAAAATATCAATAAAATTTTGAAGTGTTTAATTATAGATTTTAAAATCTTAGTCCGATCGACGTTGCTACTGCCCCCCACAGGATATGTGGAGCTTATTATCACACGAATGGCCTACTTGTAATTTCATTTATTTGCCACGGACAATTCTGGATACATAGAAAATTAATTAAATTAAAATTAAATCTCTCGAGTCTGACGTCAACAAAATAAAACAATTAGCTCAAACCACCTCTCTCAAGTCGGAGAACCAATTAGGCCTGGGCGAGCAAATTATTCAAGAGGTACAAAATCGTACCAATAGAGAGAAAAACATAATTCTTGTGGGCCTGCCTGAACAAATCTGTTCTAGGGCGGAAGAAACAATATCAAAGGATGAAACCAATGTGTCGAATGTCATTTCTCAGCTGAGCTCGGCCATTCCGAAACCAAGTAAAGTTTTTAGAATTGGCAAACAGAACCCAGAGAAAAGCCGCAGTATTAAGGTATGCTTTGATACACTAGGACCTGCCAAACAACTCCTCCGAAATAAAAACAAGCTTCCAGATGGCTTGAATATGTATTCCGACCAGACCCCAGCGCAGCAAAATTTTCTTAAAAGTCTGAGAGATGAACTGAGACGTCGGGAAAACAATGGCGAGATTGGTCTCACTATCAAGTACTTAAGTGGAACACCAGCCATAGTGACATCTACCCCATAAGCAATAAATACAACAGCTCATATCAATATCCCAAATACTAACACCCACGAAATATTAAATAGCTACCAAAATTTCCCAGCCAACAAATTTCGCCTCACATTTCTTTACCTTAACGCTCGAAGCATACGCAAAAAAGGAAAATTTGATGGACTAAAGTGCATAATAAAGGCTATACCAAACACTGTGCACGTTATTCTACTTACCGAAACATGGATTCGTACTGAAACCCAAGCTTTACAATTTCAACTTCCTAACTATACCCACTACTATAACTACAGAACAGATTCCGGCGGAGGTGGAGTATTTGCTTACGTCCATAATAACCTAAAACATAGTATATCCGAATCTAAGTACATAGGAGGTAATAACTACCTATGGATACAATTACAAAAGTATGCACTCAAGTACAACCCTGGACACACCGATTTTGATAATTTCCTTGAAGTATATGAATCACAACTGGAACACAGACACAGAGCATTTGTTTTTGGAGACTTTAACATAGATTTATTAACGAAAGATAAAAAGACCAAACAATACCAAGAACTTCTAGCGGGATGTGGACACAAAATCATCAATAAAATCGACAAAAAGCACTGCACCAGGGAGGGTGCAACAAAGAAATCCATTATAGACCATGTCAGTACTAATTTAAAAATTGACACATTGCACATGATTACGGTTAACTCTTCATTATCTGATCACAAACAGATTTATCTAGAAATTAAAAAATAAAGCCACCATTGAAGATGTATTCCCAATACGAAGCCATAGACTACATCAAACTGATAAATTCAGTAGAAAGAATAGTGCCACATGAAGCTAGCGATGACTATGCAGTATTGGAAGACCAGATAAAACGTAGTATAGAAAGTAGCAAGGTAACTAAAACTAAAATCCTTAATCTACCACAGAAAGACTGGATAAATAAAAACGTGATTGCAGAAATTAACGAAAGAAACATTTTGTGGGCAGAACATAAGAAAAATCCAGGAGACGACCTATTAAAAGAACAATATCACACAAAAAGACAACGAGTAGCCCAACTTATTCAAGACTAGCAGCCCGCCCCGGCTTCGCACGGGTAATTAACCAAAATTTGAAAATTAAAAATTATAATACACACTCATAAACCCTTCTGTTTGCGTAAGGTAACTAAAAAATAAAATTATAAAGAAATTTTGAATATTATTATTTTAATGAACTTTTTTTTTTTTTTTTTTTTGTTATTATTTTCTATAATTTTTTTTTTTTTTCTAATTTTTGGAAAAAGATCATATATACAAAACAAAAGCCATTCAACTTATTGAGTCAGAGCTTCCCTGTAAAAGATATTTGACGTTGTTTTATTTTGTGGCAGCAAAATAAATTGATTTTCAGGAGCTCCGACCCGCGATATGCCAACATACAGTTGGCAATGAGTAAAACAGTCTTTTCGTAGGTCGATCCCTACTAATTCGAAGGTTTGGCCTTGGGACTTGGGTTGTTGTTGTATAGTGGATTTTGACCTGTTGGTGGCAAAAGGCTACCTATGAGATGGTATACTTGTCCCTCTATTTTAAAAGTTGGCATGAAATTTTGTTCCCTAATTTCTTTCGCGCCAAACGAAGTCATTTGAAAGAGGCTATTGTACTTTCGTATGTTGGTTAAAAAATGTCCAGATAGTGAATGATTATTTGTCAAATGATTTTTTATTGGCTGTGGCGGCTCCTCAATATTGGGGAGACTAACTTTTCCAGAAGCACAGCACATACCATTAGGTTCACCGGCCCATTTTTTGGCAGAACACTTAGAGCAAATCTTATTCATGGTTCCGATTTGGACGGAAGACTGTTGAGCATAATCAATCTGTAGATCGTATCTGAAAGCTGATCTGTTACTGTGAGCTAAAACTCGATTACAAACTCTAGTCGTTGACGTCTGTTGTCTTTCTCTCTGATCTCGTAGGCGTTGGGAACGCTCAGAACTCGATTCCCTACTGCGAGTTTGTATATTTCTTACATTTTGCTCTTCAAGCCGCTGCAAACGCTCTGTACTCGACTCTCGCGTGCGGACTTGGGAAGTTCTCAAATTTTGTTCAGCAAGCCGCTGCGAACGCTCGACACTCGACTATCGCGCCCGTACTTGAGAGTTTCTCAAATTTTGTACAGCAAGCCGCTGCGAGCGCTCGACACTCGATTCTCGCGCCCGTACTTGAGAGTTTCTCAAATTTTGTTCAGCAAGCCGCTGTGAACGCTCGATACTCGATTCTCGCGCCCGTACTTCAGAGGCTCTCAAATTTTGTTCAGCAAGCCGCTGCGAGCGCTCGATACTCGACTCTCTGACACGCGATTGCGACGCGTATTCTCTTCGACTTGCAAGACGATTTTCAGTTTCCGATGAAGATGCTTCATTACGACGAATTTTTGATGCCCTCGCCTGGGAACTATTTCTAGAAAGTTGAGATCTTGATCTTTTGGGCATTTTAAAATGATAAAAAAAAAAAAACTGCCTTTGTACTTAAGTATTTGCTAACTCTTGAACAGGAATTACCTATACGAAAATGTGATCAAAAAATTATAAGAACTACTAAATCACTAAGCTGTTTGGATAGCTAAATTACAATATAATTTATAATCAGTACTTACTGAAAAATATTGGTTTAGTTCTGAAAAGAACTTTTATTTAGTTCTAGAAAGAATATTTTTTGTTGATTTTAATTACCTACTAAGCAAATTCAAAATATTTTCAAGCTAGCTTTAAAAGCTATAGAATTATTCGATTCCGCACACGACCATTGCGTAGGGAGCCGACCCGCGCGGCACTTCATTTCTAGACATTCTTCCCGCACGGCCCGTACCCCAGTGACGCCTACATTGCATAAGGTGCTGCCTAGCTACGCGAGCAAGGTGATCACGCAACTTTTTTCTAATACTTACATTTTTAAACTCGTGATATCTTTCGAATGGAATGTCCGAATTGAATAATTCAAAAAGTTATATAAAGGTATTGAAGCAGTCATGACTATGAAGTAATTTATTTTGATAAAGATTAATACCTAGATACGAATAAAGAGCCTTTTCTAGTACCTAGATACGAATAAAGAGCCTTTTCTAGCGGCGGCACTTCATTTTTTTTTTTTAAATTAAAGAATACTTATTGTGGCATAACTATAATAGTTAGACATATGCTGTCGCGACACTTTTTGTAAATAATGATGTGTTCTGCAAAGTTGTAGTACATTATTTTATACTATCATCAATAGTTTTCGCAGCGCACGCGATGTAACGAATATTTTAGGTAATTTCATTACACCTTGGGTTTCATTATTGGAGTTTTAGTAAGGATCCCTAACTTTTTTGAAAATATAATATAGCCTATGTCACCCGGGGATAGTGTAGATTCTCAACAGCGAAAGAATTTTTCAAATCGGTTCAGTAGTTTCGGAGCCTATTCAATGCAAACAAACAATCAAACAATCAAACAATCAAATCTTTCCTCTTTATATATTGGTATAGATATAGATACTAAAAATTCACACCACTATAAAGAATTTATCAAATGCAGTAACAAGCCAAAGAAAATGTGGAACCTAGTTAATACTCTAGCTAATAACAAAATTTTCCAAAAGCGTGTCCTCCAAAACTCATAGTAGATTCGCAAGAAGTAACAGACCCAAAACATATTATTCAAATATTTAACGAATATTTTTCAAGTATTGGACCACTGTTAGCAAACCAATACAATTCCATGATAATTTTATACATGCTCTACCACAATCAACTTCGCAAAATTCAAAGATCTCTACATTTGAACTATGTACAGAATAAGAAATTTCAAGTATTATTAGCAATCTTGATCCTAACTGCAGTGTTGGTTTAGACGGAATTAGTACTAAAGCAATAAAATCTATAAGACATTTGATATCAGGTAAACTAACGGAATGCCTTAATAAACTGCTTCAAGATGGTATATTTCTAGATACGTTAAAAGTAGCGAAAGTAACTCCTATATACAAATCAGGACCAAAAACAGATCCAGGTAATTGCCGGCCTATTTCTGTATTGCCTGTTTTGTCAAAAATTCTTGAAAAAGTTTTACATACCCGACTAGAGAAATACTTGGATTCTATTGGCTACATTTCTCAACGGCAGTACGGTTTTAGGCCCAAAAGCAATAAACTAACAGCTACTATTGATCTAGTTGCTAAAATTAAACAAAACATTGATAAAAAGAATATAGTTCTAGGCGTTTTCATAGATTTAAAAAAAGCGTTTGATACTGTGTCACAAACTACTTATAAAGAAATTAGAATCCATCGGTATTTCTGGCAAAGCGATACAAATATTTGAGTCATATCTCACAAACAGATCACAAATTGTCAAAATTGATCAAAACACCCAAAGCAACGCACTGCCTATAGGTTGTGGAGTCCCTCAAGGCTCAATCGTCGGCCCCTTGTTCTTTGTGACCTATATCAATAACATACACGACTTAGGTTTAAATGGTCACATTACGCTTTATGCGGACGACACTTGTTTGTTCTACTTTGGTACTATACACGATCTAGTTTCACAGGCACAAGATGATTTAATTAAACTATATAACTGGTTTCAATACAACTTACTAACTATTAACATATCTAAAACTTGCTAAATTTCTAAATAAAAAACTGAAGTGCGTCATTTGCAATAAATGATAATAATGTAATAATTTAGATACCTAGACAACTAGAAAGTAGTCAGCATTTATGTATTTGTACATTTTATTTAAATTAGTTAATACGACGACGAACACCTATCTAAGCTAAATTATGTTATCACATAAGTGACAATATTGTCTTTGTTGATAATAAAGTTCTTTAAACATATATACCTACTAGATATCCGTGTAAACTATAACAAATACTAGTAGTTCTCGCCGAACTGAGACCTCGCGACCCCTATATCTTCACAGCCCCTAGACCGATTCAGCTCATCTTCGAACATAAAAATTGTATTGAAATGAACTACAAAATTTCATGAAGATCGGATGAATAAGTAACAATAATTTTTCTTTATTATGTTATAATATTATTTTATTGCTAAATTCGTAGTCCGTTCTAATTTGTAAAACTTGTTATTGAGTCAAGCGTTAACGTGAATAATTAATTAACCATTTAGTCGTTTGTTTCTCTTTCAAGATCGTCAAAAGAATCTTCCGAGTCAGATTAGTTCCGCTAACTATGTGAAACGTATGTTTTGCTGAATTTCTTGATCCTGCTCTATTACCAGAAGCGAGTATAGCGTACACGTTCAGGAAAATTCCATGGCCTCCTGATACTTGCGTAGCTAAGTATAAGAACCACCTTTGAGTAGCGTTACTAATCGTAATGCCAGCTATCTGACACACACATTGGCATCATCTTGACTAAACCGCTCGCCTACTACTGTTGTTTTAAAGTCTCAATAGTTGACTCCAAGATTTATTAGATCTATTTAGAACAAAAATAATGGAAAATCAAAAGACAACTTTAGATGAAATGTTAGACAAGTTTAGCATGTTTGGGAGATACCACTTACAGTTCATGTTTTGTGCGATGGTTACGTTCTCGTATACTAAAATGTTTGCTCACAACTACATCTTCGCTGCCGAGGAAACCGTATACAGGTATGTAAGTTGAGAAATGACAAAAATATTAAAACATGTAAACCAAATATCAAAGCTTCAAAGCTTATTCATCATCTACTACATCTACATTTTCACGAGGCCCTTTCTAGAAATTAACGCACAGACCAAACTGATTATGGGAGAGACGAGAAATTTGACCTAATACTCTTCAAATAGACCAAATAATCCAATAAGAACGTATTTTGCGTAATTCCACCTCCAACAGGGGAGTTAAATAGACTCTTGTAGAAGATTGTACGGAAATAAATAAAAAAACATGCTTAGTCAATGACACTTGATTTGTGTATTAAGCATAAAAAATAAAGTATGGCATGTCTCAGGATTTTTAGAAAATGGGCGGTGAAATGGGGTGTTTAATTTATTGTAGTAGCCTATGCGAGCGAAGCCGTGCGGGCAGGCTAGTATATTTATAATACTACAAGCACTAAGCGGATTATGTTGGGTCTTACCACACTAATTTATTTATTATTTATTTATTATTTATTTACAAAATAAGCAACTTTACAGTTTAGACCAAAACGTTACTTACTCTACATATAAAAAACGAAAAACATTTAAAATAAAAACAGAAAATCAACAATATAAAATTTAGACAATTAAAAAACAAAATATACATATATAACATTGACAAAGGCGCGAAACAATAAAAATAAAACTATACTTATTATGTAAAAATTGTGTACTCCTCACTATACATTAGTGAGCTTTTCAAAAACACGGACCATTTGTCTGCAAAAATGTCGACTTGATGTGAGGATACGAGTGCATTGAGATGGCGGTGCGCTCGGCAGATGGGTGAATGTTGGCGCGCTACGGTGCGCGGCGGCGCGGGGGCGAAAAGGGGCACGCTTCCACTACGGAAACGGGCAAGATGGTCGGGCACTGACAGGCGACTAACCTCGGATAGAAGTGTGGGGCAGTCCAGGACACCATGAAGGAGTTTGTACATGGTCAATAGTAATTCGCGCGTACGGCGAGTGTCAAGGGAATTGAAGCCAGTTGCTCCCAGTATGTATATAGATGGGTATAAGAACGGATAGTACCCGTACAACTTTTTATATAAAAACCGTAGGAACCGCCTCTGTACCTTCTCCAACATAAGTGCATATTTATTTTCATAGGGACTCCAAATAACAGAACTTGCTTCTATCTTGGACCTGATAAGCGCGGTGTAGAGAAGCTTAATTGCGTTGGGATTTATAAACTCACGGCAGTTTCTAGTTACAAACCCCAATCGCTTGAAACATTCTGCTGCCAGGGATTGCATATGTTCATGAAAGTTAAGTTTGGGATCGAATAAAACACCAAGGTCTTTTATTGTTTGGGTTCTATTGATTACGTCGTTATTAAGGGTGTATTGATAGGTTATGGGGCGGGTAGATCGAGTGAAGCTCATGACATTGCACTTACTAATGTTAAGAGGCAATTTATTTTTAAGACTCCATTGGTATAATGACATTAGATCATTTTGGAGCTTGTCGCAGTCGTCTACTGTTTTAATGTCGCAATAAACCTTGAGATCATCAGCATATAACAGACATTTACAATTATCGAGACACTGTTCGAGGTCATTCATCATACCTGTGAAGAGGAGAGGCCCGAGAGATGATCCTTGGCTCACCCCAGATCGTGTTGGGTAGGGAATAGAGTCGAAGCATCCCAGGCGGACAAATTGCTTTCTGTCGCGCAGAAAGTCTGCGAAGAACTTGAGGAGTTTTGGCGCGAAACCTATATTATCTAGCTTGTGAAGTAGGATGTCATTGTCCACAAGATCAAATGCTTTTTTGAAATCTAGGTAGATGACATCAACCTGCGTGCATTCGTCAAACTTCCTCGATATATGATCGACTAGGGTAAGTAGGTTAGTATTAACCGACCGGCCTGATTCTGCCTGAAAATGTTCATGCAAGATATGTAGTATCTAACAAAATTGCAAAACTAATTCGTTTATAACTCAATTTTCTAATATTAAAATTATCTACTGTCTGTACAACAGATGCATAGACGAAGTGTTCATCAACAATACTTGTGGACTTGTGAATGGCAAGCAATGCTCGGAATGGATTTTTGACAACCCGCACAGTTTTATGGCTGAAGTTAGTAGGTACTTAGTTAATACAGAAATACATAACACATTCCTAATACAGAAACTGACAAGTATGATAATAATGATAATGAACACTCTGTTTCTTTCCAGTTTCAACTAGCGTGTGAAGAATGGAAGAGGACGCTAGTAGGCACTATGCATAGCTTTGGCTACATGATAGGTCTTCTCCTAGCGGGACCCTTATCGGATAGGTAGCTAATCAGTCACCATTTATAGTTTTATCATCAACACACGTACACTCCGCAAACGAAATTATAATGTGTCTTAACATTTAGTAAATGTATGATCTCCACAACTTCTCCTCTTCTTCTTCTTTGAAACTAAAAATAATCCAAACTTTTGTATAAAGGATAGGAAGAAAGAAAACCTTCATTTGGACGGGAGTAACGGGCGCTGTGATCGGCGTGGCAAAGAGTTTCTCTCACTCCTACTGGATCTACGTCATGTTTGAGTTCCTGGGTTCTTTACTCGGGGACAACTATTCTTCGCTTTACGTTTTAAGTAAGTGACTAGTCTATCCACGTCCATTATTTTAAATTCAAGACCGTCCAACCCTTTCATTATAAATGGTCCAGTGACATTTGCTGGGTGTTCGATTAGACATACTTATTATTTTGGGAATGTATTCAGTACGCGATACTGCACGCTTATTCCCAAGCTAGACGGAAAGTTTCGAATCGACATTGAAAATCTCCTTCGAATACGGATCGGCTTTCGAATGAGAGCAAAAACCTGATTCCGAAATCCGAGCGGATTCAACTTCGGTATTCGTCGGCTTTTTCCGATCGAGTAGTCATAGACAATCATACCTATCTATATGTTGCAGCGTTTGCAGAGATTGTTTCATATTATATATTGGTAGAAAACTGAATCCATGGTAGAAATTTAACTGTTCGAAATCTTAGTTTATTCTAACCACCAATTAGCAAAAACGTAATGTAATGTACGTTGTTTTACCAATGAAATTAATAAAATTACATAGTGCAAACTGCAATCCTGCAAATTGCATTTTAGATTTAAAAATATGAGACTTAATTCTGAAATAGCATACTTCGTAAACAGAAATCTAATAATGTCAAACTTAGTTTTGACGGGGACGTGAATTCATATCGCGTCATTTTATTATTTTCCAAAACTTGTGTTATTTCGAGTGTTAATGTGTAAAAACTGTGAATTACCTGATAAGTGTTCGTGAACATGCACGAGTGTTGGTGAATGGTATAAAGTCGTGAAACGTGAATTTTCGTGTTGTTTAGAAGTGTAGAAATTTAGAACATAGAAGGTAAAGTTTTCACCACTTTACTGGGGCATGACTTTGACTTGTTTTGCTCGCCTTTGACCGTGACTATGACTTGTTTGATAACATCTAACAAAACTTGAGAATATATATGTGGATACTGATAACCAATAATATGTCAAACCACAAAAAAAAAAAAAATTGTTAATGATACAGATCGCTTCCTTGGGGCGCCTACACATGGCCTGAAAGGTATGAAAGGGACAGCTAGACTTGAATTTCACGGGAGTAAAAGAAACAAACTATCAAGGCGATAGCTTCTCCCTTTCGCTCCCTCAGAAAGTTATATATAGCCATCTCTTTCGCACGATGTCAGGTCAGGCCGTGTAGCGAAGCCTTTGGCTGACAAAGAAGCGTTCTGTAACATTAAAAAAATTTTTTTTTTTGTTGGTTGACATGTTATTGCTTATCAGTATCCATGTATACTTGACACTGGCCAATAAGACGTGCGACGCCAAAATCGGTCATGAAAAGGATCGGTAAGGTCTCGTATGGAACGGTGAAGAAGGAGGGTATGTTGCCCCTGCGATCGCCCACGCTGGCGATTCATTTCGCGAAATGCGAGTAAATGCTCCATCTAAAAATAAACGTAGGTTTTGAAATATACATGTAGAAAAGATTTTTAATATTTGTTGTGGCAAATGGCAAGGCGAGCAAATCCCTCGCCTGATGGTAAGCGTCACGCTTGCCCATAACAGCACCCAGAATTATTTATTATTCTGCACTTTAAGTCATAAAGTCCTTCCATATACCTACGTATTACTTTACTAGGGTTGTTTTATTACTTACTTGTTAATTATTTACCTTGAAATAAATAAAAAGTCCAAAACACAGTAAATTGTTGTAAGAAATCGTCTCTGGCTCTCTAGACGGATTGGTTCCGAGAGCAAATAGCTGTCGGAAACTTTTCGAATGAAAATCAGCTGATGTGTCGATTTGAGCCGTCAAACGATTTCGAATTCGGGCTTGTGAATCGCTGTAAAGCAATTCGAAACGGAAACGTTCCCGTATTCGATCCGAAAAGCAATGGGAATAGCCGCGCTGGTTCCAAATATGTTAAAATATAATGAACTTAGTAAATATTTGAAATAATATATTGATCAGCTGACAGATATATTGAGCGATTTGCCGACTTGCCGACCGTGCGTGTGGTAGTATAGCAATGTCTGCACTACACGTGTTAATTTTTTTCATTTTTCAGATCTTGAAATTGTATCAGCAAAAAAACGAGTAATATTCCATTTTCTATGCAACATAGGCGGTTTTATTGGCGGCATTCTGTTACCCCTCGCAGCTTGGGGCGTTTCTTATTGGAGGAACATTATTCGAGTCATTTACTCACCAGCTTTACTCTTCATTACTTTCTTTTTACTCATAGATGAAAGCCCAAGATGGCTGCTCGCAAAAGGAAAGAAAAAGAAGGCAATAGCCATAGTAGAGAAAATGGGTAATAAAAACAAAGTAAGTCTCGATAAAGACATTTTGGAGACACTTTTAATAGAAGATGAAGATAAAAGTATTAATTTTATTAATCTATTGAAGATAACAATTCAATCACGAACTTTACTTATGAGGTGGTGCTTAGTGTGCATCGTCTGGTGGACAACCTGTACGTTTGTTTATCACGGGTTGATGATAAACTCCGTATCTCTGCAAGGAAACAAGTATTTTAACTACGGGATTACTCAATTAGTTCACCTACCAGGGAGCTTCATATTAATGTATATTTTACATTACTACAAGAGGAAGATTCCGCTAATATGTTCGTTCTTCGCTGCTGCTCTACTTTGTTTTATTCAACCATTTTTGCCCAGCGGTAAGTGACTTCCGCGTATAATTAATGGATCAGTTACATTAAGATCATTAGACCAATATTAACCTGTCCATCGCATCTTGAATAATATGTTGATGCAGAAGAAAAAAGTGTCACGGGTGAGTCACGGTCAAAGGTTCCGTAGCTATCATCATCATCATCATCAGCCAGAAGACGTTCACTGCTGAACATAGGCCTCCCCTTAGAGCGCCACACCGACCGACAACGTGCCACTTGCATCCACCGGTTGCCCGCAACTTACACCGCCGTAGTCGGTCCATCTAGTAGTAAGCCTGCCTACGCTGCATCTTCCGGTTCATGGTCGCCACTCAAGAACCTTTCTTCCCCAACGATGATTGGTTGCTCAAGTGATGTGGCCTGCCCATTGCTACTTCAGCTTGCAAGCCCCGAGAGCTATGAAGGTGAGTTTGGTTCTTCGGTGAATATCCTCGATACGGTTTTTATCGCGCAAAGAAACTCCGATCATAGCTCTCTCCATTGCCCGCTGTGCGACTCTCAGTTTCTCCAAAAGGCCAGTGGTCAAGGACCACGTTTCAATTCTAATTATTCTGCATCTTGTCAATTTAAGTGTCTCTCAGGCCTGATGAATTCTAAATTTATAGCACCAAAAATGTGTTTCCTTGTACCCAGGAATCCCATGGCTCTCGGTGACAGTATATGTGATCAGCTCGATGATGAGTTCCTTCTTCTTCGATATCACGTACATCTACACATCGGAACTGTTCCCGACGTACACTCGGAACTCCATGCATTCGATGTGCTCCTCCATCGGGAGGATCGGCTCTATTTTAGCGCCACAAACACCGCTGCTGGTAAAGCATTTATTTTTCGTGTTTATCAAAATGAAATGCGTTGCACTTTTTAATAGAGTTTGTCATATTTGTCTTGCATTATTTACAATTTTTAACATTTCGTCACAAACACAAAAAATAGGTCGGTTGTATCCCTACAACATCTGAGAAGTTACCAAACAGATTTCTTGCTAACACAACTCACCTGTTTTGGTGATTCGATGAAGTTGATGGTGTAGTCGAAAATGCGAAACACATTTCTGGGATCAGAAACCACACCCTGCAGCGTGCGATCCGAACGTGCAAGGTTAAAAGCTATCAACGCTACAAATGTTAAAAAAAGTAAAAAAAGTGATTTCACTAATGCAATGACACGCGTTTAGTTGGTTTTAAATTTAATAAATACTTATAAATCTAATCCGACTATCGAGTTAGCAATAATAAGTATTTGTTTCATTCCAGATGGTGTACTGGCCAAGTCTTCCGACGCTGATATTCGGCGGCGCGTCCCTCGCGGCTGGACTCGTCACGTTCCTAGTCCCGGACACCGCGGACGACTCTCTGCCCGACACCGTAAGGGAAGCCGAGAATGTCGGGCAGAAGAAAAAACGAGTCATGATTGGAATGGATAACCTGGGAATGGAATAAAGAAATCCGAGTATTAGATAGTAGTTAAAAATCATAAACAATACATACATGATTGAGAATGAAACATTTATATTGGTCCAAATACGTTATTGACTTTTATCTATCCGAATGACAATATTATTATGCGCACGCTGAGCAAGCGGGCGCGGGCGTGGGAGCGATTTCGTGTTTGCATTGCACAGATCACACCTGTGCTACATTGGCAGCCGGGCATTTGCGGGGTTGTGACTTGTAACCTACTTGACATTGCGAGTTTATCGCGCGCTCCGCCAACTACACACGTTTGATATTGCCGCGAGCGACAGTGGCGAGCTTGGCCGCTACTTCCACCGCACTTGCGTTTTGTACGTGAACACTTGCATAGTTAACATATGGTTTGATATTTCGTATCCGCGCCCGCGCCCGCTAGTTAACGTGGGTAAGCATTTAAGCAAAAAACAATCTTATCCACACAGTGGACAAACAAGCTTAGTATAATTCAGCGATAATAGCAGAGTCGCGAATAAAATATGTCAGTTTGGACGATTCACAAATTATTTTAGACTTGTAAACGATGCCATTATGTTGATTCAGGTCGTTACGATACTCCGGCTGAACAATTTTATGTTAATTTTGTAAATCAAAAAATATTGCCGTCATTTACAGGCTCGTTATCGGGTCCCTTCTGTTTACAGTTCAGCTGAACACTAGCAAAATGTTATGCTGTTGAGAACAAAAAGCACTTGCTCGTTTGAAAAATCTCGGAAATTATGGTTGGTACATAATTTATTTTGCTCAGTCATAATTATATTGCTTACTCTTTGTCAGTCATACATACACAGTGAATAAATAGTAGAACTGTTTGTCAGAACCATTCGAGTAGCTTTAGGGCTTACTCACGTTAAATAGCGGGCGCAGGTGCTAAATTTCAAACAAGTGCTCACGTACAAAACGCAAGTTGCGGTGGAACTATATAGAAAGCAAGCTCGCTTCTGTCACTCGCGGCAATATCAAACGTGTGCAGTTTGTGTGTGCTCACATCGAACTTGCGGCAGAGCGCTCGTTTCGCTCGCGATTTCAACTAAAGCTCACGTCACACCCACGCAAACACCTGCAATATTCTATATCGTATTATTATAAGTTAAGGTTTAATTTCGATACCTACAATAAAACTTTCTATTTTGTGCTTAATATTCCTCAGTGGCCGCACTGTAAAATCTCTGATCTGCGCCCTCACTGAGGTCACCTTCCGGGATTCCGTCACTGATCCCGGATAAGATCGAATCGAGTAATAAATGGGGAAGAAGCGATAATCTACAGATTTAAATAATCCCGGGATCTAGTGGAAATTTCGACAGACTGCCTGAATGAAAATTTTTTCGACACTTGTTTGGAATTCTTATTAGATAGGTATTTAAGTTATTGGGGACATTTTTCAGGGATGTTTTATGAAGGTCTCGTATCTTTCTGATATTGTCTACGTTTTCGAAGTTGATATATGACATGAACATAGAAAACCTACACGTGTGGAACGAAAATAAATAGAAATTTTTAAACCCAGAATAATCACGCTTGGCAGGTGCCTTGGGCATCCAGAAAGTTTACACCGTTTACTAAGAGGACGCTGCTGTTCGTCTTCCGGTGGTTCTGGTCGCAGTTTTAGGAAAAACCCGGGTAGATTTTAAATGTGATTCCCCGGCGATTGTAATCCCCCGTTGATATGCTCCTGAGTGTTAGGAAATTAGTTACTTATGGTATATTATTTCTATGTCCGGAAAATATGATTTACTAAACAGGATTGTGTTAAAATAATAATAATTTAATATTAGTAAAACACTACTAGTTCTTCATTTATCTATTATTATTGTTTTCATACTGAACACATACATTAAGGACTTTGGAAGTTTAGTATCTAGTCTATAACTAACACATCGTTACGAAAAACGTTAGATAGGTGTCCTGTGAAAATGGGTGGCAAACGATCAGACGAGTCGCCTAAAGGTAAGCGACCACAGTCACTCGTGGACACCAAAAGTCACATCACAGATACATAGGTTGCCCTATACGAGTACATTCAAATTTTGGCCTTTTTATAAAAATCTGTACTAAAACTATTTCATATCATATTCCAAATAAATAATTTAAATTGGCTGATAAATTGCCAATTATTTTGGTTCAATTTTAAAGTGGACTAACTAACACTTTACTGCGCAGATTAGATACAACCTAAAGAAAATGCAATTTGAAATATTTGTATGAAATTCTTTCCTAGTTTCAATATCCCGACGTGCAGCGCCTCCGCGGCTGGAATACCGAAGAATGAGGAATGATACCGGCCGCATTCCGCGCACGTTTGATCCACGCCGATATTGAATCCGCTCCCCGCATGCGGTAGTTTTTTTTATTTTATGGTACTGATAGACGAGCCGAGCAAGTAGCTCACCTGATGTTAAGCAACACGCTTGCCCAATGCCACCCAAAATTCTGAACTTCAACAGTTCCAAACTCTGCGCGGCACCCACTGCACTCGTCAACCTGAGATATTAGGTGTTAAATCTCTGTATGCCCAGTAGTTTCGCTGGAAACGTTTTCCTTCAATCCAGAACACAGTAATGCTTATACACACCCTGGATCCAAGCCATCACAATCCGTGGAATTGTGACGGAATTCTCGTACTAAAAGTGCATAGTCGATTTAGTGATCCTCCTGACTTAGTTGGTAGTGCCTAGGGTTTTCATATTAGCGTATTATAGTGTAGTGTTTCATATCTCATGGTCTGGTTTTAACTATAGTCTAAAGGTCTCTATTCAGGCGAGGGATGGGAGACCGCGAATGCTAACATGGCAATCTAGATTCAAATATTAATTGGCACCGAAGGTTTAAAACTAACTAACCTACCATTGCAGCTACTGAAAAAACTAGCTACTAACATCATCATGATCGTCAACAACCATTATTATAGTCATAGTAATTAATTTCATAAATGCACTTCATGTCTATCCACTACTGGGCTTATGCTGATCTTCTCATGCGCGCCCTAGTCTAGTCCGTTTCTTATCTGGGGCTTAGTCTCATTAACTTTTTTCCTGCCGATCACCAACGCGCTGCTTATCCTGATCGTGTTGCATCCCTTATATTCCAGCCTTACAGTATTCATTATTGTTTACTCGCGTCGAATGCAACTACATCATATTATTTTATCAATTTACTGCTACGTGAGAGACTCGCCATCCTCACCCGCTTCTCCCTCTTTTCACCGCACTTGCATTTCTCGAATTCAATAATTCATACCGCGCATATCATCCTGCATGCAAGCAAAAAGGCTGACCTCAGCGTAGCGACTCCCGTATCCCAGATACGTGCCGATACGGGTTTTAAGCCACACCATTGCTACACTGCAAGGCATTCCGTTCACGTTACATACGTCTACCTTGAGGAAACTTGGCAGACGAGACAATTTTTTGGCAAGATGCATTTGTAATTTCAGATTCAAATTCATATAGTATTTATTGTTGAGTTTTAAAACAATTAAAGAAAAACTATGGACTAGGTACGTGACGAGTGAGAGTAAAATTGCTATCTATATACACTTTTTAAGTATGATGACCATGGCTTACCCGACTACAGTCTGACCATAACATACCCGAATAGCTTGTGATCATCCACGACCTACCCGATTACAACCTGACTGCCCGACTAGAGCCGAAAGAAGGATTATGATTTCAACAATCAATTTACGAGTATGTATTTTCATTTGTGTTCCTCCCTATCTCCAAAATCTTGAAATGTTGTCCAATGGACTCTCGTCAGACCTTGCATCACCAAAGTATAGACAAGGTCTGAAGTGGAGCACGTTTACCCTGAAGCTTCCCGGAATCTATTCAATTCTCGTTTGGAGATCCCCAGATTATAAAACTTTGGAAATCATAAGTTCATTTCTAGAGCTTTGTATCGAGGCGTCTAACATTCTGCGTGTGTGAAATCTGAAATTGTGCCACGACGTACGCGTGCCTTTGTAAAGTTCGTAGACAAGTCGCCCGTCTGCAAAGTCCCAAACCTCCTCCGGAATACCGCGTATCAGATTGAAGCAGGCAGACTGCTGCTCACTCATCGTGTAGACTGATCGGCGATCAATGGTGTACCGTATATACATCTATGAATTTCATAGAAATGTATGAGGAATGTACGAAACGGCTCGTCATGTAACAGACAGGCAGAGGACGCTGATTACTTGTGATCTAACTTTTGCTGGGTCAAACCCAGACACAGCGAAATGCAAAATGGTAAATGTAATTCATACTTAACGAAATGTTAACAAACAGTTGTTGTTTTTGGCGTTATCAGGGCTGTTCCCATACCAAAAGTTATTCCTAATAATTAGTGCTATGAGCCCCTTTCAGCGTAGTACCACAGTTCGTGTAACACTTTACTGCTTTGTAGAGGTGAGAGTGAAAGAGACAAATCGATTATTATTATCCATCTGAATAAAATTGACACTTGTATAATGTTTAATATTCGTAGAAAATGATAACCTATTGTAGCTATATCCGCAGATATCTGAAATGTTTGAAAAATACAAAAATATTAGGCTTAGGCCTATAGTTTTGAATATATATAAGTTTCACAATTTTAAGTACACTTCGTGCTTTTTTGGAAACTGAAACTTCAAAAAACATGTGTTTTGGTTAAGTCAAAATAAGTTCGCGTATGACGGCAATACCTTCTAGGATGGAACTAGCTACAGATGATTTATCTGTGGAACTAGCTTACCTAGCCGGAATCTGTTTACTCTGGTTTTGGAGACACCTGTAGATTGTTATTTTCGGGGAACACCGACTCGACAGGAGAGTTCCATACACTCGCTGTGCGTATAAAAAGTGTGGGTTCGATATATCAAACTAAAAAATCATCTATCTACTCGAAACAAATAGTGGACCTTATTGCGCACCCGTGCGAGAGTTCAAATCACAAGCACCTGTCGCAGGTTTAGGTATAGCTACCGAAGATCAAGCACCTCACTTAATTAATTAAAAATTCACAGTTTGTTAATCCTTTTACAAAAATCGTTCCATGAAGCGATTAAACGCGGCGTATGTAGCCCTAGACGGCGCTACAAGAACATGTTCGTTAAATTGGGCGGTTTGTTGCAAGGGAATTACACTCGGTTTCATTAACTGCGTAGTTGCGGAGTAACGGAGAATAATAATAACTTATTTAAATAAACGGCAGGTATCCAGCAAATCTTTGTGAAGCTAAGATAGATAATCAACTATTTAATTGTTAACACAAGAAATGATGTCAATGGTATAAGAAACGATTTAAAACTAGTGTTACAACAGGCGGCCTTTCCGCTTAAAGCGATTTCAAAAATATAATGCTAATAGCCTAAGCCGGGTTGACCCCAGCTTAGCTTACATGGTAAAAAATCCGACGTTGATGCGACCGGTCTACCTCATCAGCAGGGCTGCCTTAGGCATATTCGGCACCGGGGTGCGAAAGTCAGCTTGCACAATTTGTCAACAAAAAAAAAACGCAAAAGTTGCACCTAATTGTGGAGACTTAGAAGCCATTTCTCTTCAAGTGCAAGCTGATATGACAGGGCGCACCGCGCTCTTTGAACAGGACATCGCGAACGGTATGGCACGTCCTGAAAGCGGAATGTGGCGTCTTTAGTGAAACAATACTTATGATGTTCAATGAACTAGCTGTGCCCGCGGCACCGCTCGCGTGGTCTCAGTGTATTTGGTACCTATCGAAATGTATGGCGCTAGAACTCTGCGCCCGGGTGCACCGCACCCCTTAAGCCCCCGGGTAAAGATGGCCTTGCTTATCAGCGCGCATCATAAGCAAAAGTGATCTTCAGATCAGAAAACAAGAGAGCTTGTGGGACGGGACGAGACAGGTGCAAACGCATCTATTCGCGTTTTTAAACGAACACACCTTGACGACGGCTTCTCTTTCAATTATTGACAATATGCCTCGAAGTTCTGCGGTTTTTTGGAAAATACCCGTTGTGATGTAAATTATTGAATGATGGCTTCTCATTCGACTCGTAAGTAGTAAAATATTAAAATTATATTGTTTTTCCTGTAAAAATATGTTGAAGGATGTAGGATGTAACACGAACAATAATTGAAGCTAAACATCTCTTTTTTTCATCTCCTAAAGGCGCGTTTTTTTTTTCTGTTGCCTATAAGTTTTATTTTTATTCAACAATGAGACACATTGACAAAACACATAAAACATAAACATAGATAGCAACACAGCTAAAACATAGTTCTTTGCTTATACATAAAGTACATAATATGTTGATATTTTCCATTAGGTACCTATTTCATATCCTGTCTTAGATCGTTCGTGTTAGTTCCTTCAGGCTTTCATATTTGAAACCAAAGAATTATCTTTGTGCTCAAATCTAAGTCAAATATCTGCTCACTACGGATCTTCCCTTTTAAATCTGCCGTCAGCTCCTCACCTAAAGTCGTGTTCGTCGGGACACAGGTGGAGGCTAACGGTTTAATTAAAAACTCGCGTTTTTATTCACATTTTGTTTTGAAAAGCTTCGCAGAACTGTCCGTGTCGTTTGTAAGTACTAGGCGCAGCGCGCAGGAATTATAATGGAATTGTACGTGCTTCTGTTGATTAAATAAAGGCTGCTCTCATTTCGGACACTTCGTTTTGCACGACAATTTGCTCTGAAAAGGCGTTAATAATTATTCGTCATTTCGTTAATTTCTAGCGATGGTAGCTCAATGATTGTTGCATTCGGATAGCACGCTGCAGGACGTGGGTTCATATCCCAACAATGAGCTTAAACTATCGGTGAAAGAAAAATGGTGATTCGGTATTTTCTAATACTCGGTTGGCAACGCTACCTCCCTCAGTTAAAAATCTGTCGCCAAGTATCTAACGGTGTGTTCAGGAAGCCTGACAAAACGGCCAAGTCCCATTCCAGGTCGTGTGTGTTCACCATCCTCGACCAAACCGTCACTTAACACCAGGTGCGTTTTCGATAGCCTAATATATTATAGCCTGCTAAACATTCACAAATGAAAAAATCACAAGGCTAAAGAGTAAATGACATAAAGTCAATGAGCTTTTCGCTTTCAAATAATCTGCTTGTTTTATCATATCGCGTAAAAACTTTAGGTAACTTTTGGAGGTTTGGACATGGTAAGGCAAAGGGGCAAGAAGATCGCCTATCAGCACAGATATTTACATATACGCATCGATCATCTAACCCCGAGAGAGGAAATGCTGGACCATCCGATACTACAACAGTGATTTTGCACAAATTCATGCACTGAAAAAATCGCATACAATTATCTAAAAACGCTAATATATCAATCCTTGCATCTATATGTTTAAGCTAGTTCCCTACAAAATTGTATTCAAACCTTACAAAGTCAAAACAAAGTTGAGTTAGAGGAACCATCATAGCTCGCAAAACATGGCCACAAACTTTCACTATTGTGATATAATGTGATCACGAAATAAAATATCGATGTCGCACTTGCACATATTCCTATCCTATCACCATCGCCTTGACCTTGGAATTGACGCAAGGCGGTGGCTTAGCCAATTAGAGCGCGTTATGTCAAGACTAGTTAGCGGAATACATTTAGAACGAAACGAATGCCATTGATTCTCTAGGGGTTAGATGGTCGATGCTACGCTACAAAACTCGAGCCCTAGAGTTTCGTCCCGATTCCATTATTCCGAAGATACCCGCTCGATATGATATTGTCCTGCCGATATTTGTTTTTTGTTGCGATATTTTCTTCTCTTTATGTTATATTCAATTTCTTGAGGATCCTCTACTTTCCTATTGTGTTGTTTGTGCAGCTGACATTGTGTACTTTCGATATTTTTTTGTGTATGTTATTCTTTTCTGAGTACGAGGGAATTGTTGGAAAATATTTTGGTGTATCCAATGACAATAGTTTGTTGTTAGCGCCGACCCGTACTTTTTAGCTTTTTACCGAATTGAGTATCTATTGTTTGCGAAGATGATAGTGGTATTGTAATTATGGAAATGTGGCAGTGCCTACTAATAATATAAATATGGAAGTGTGTTTGTTCGTCTTTCAAGCATCTACATTGCAAAGGATTTTCTACAATTAAGCTTGGGGGTCGGAGAGTGACATAGGCTTTTTAATAGGGGGAAAATGTACCTACTGAGGAATTTCCCACGCGAGTGAAACCGCGGGGCGCAGCTTGTAACAAAACATACAGAACCGACATGATTCGCGCGGACTGCAGTCTGACAAACGAGAGAGAGAGAGATAGTTTTTTTTTTCAATCAGTTTTCCATCGATATTGTCATTTAGCCTCGACGAAAAGTATGCATAAGCTGTTTTTTTTTTATCACTATTTAATTTTTTATTCCGCCAGTTTTTTTTATTTTATTATTTTTGTGAGTACAACGATATCCTAGACTATAATTATATATCCGTCGTCTAAGTGAACCACACAGCATAGAATAACTTTAACAGTGAAAAAAATATTGTACATATAAAATTATTGTTATAGGTGGAGTAAAAACAAGGGATCGTGTGTAAAAATATACCTAATTTTATTTTACCGGAACTGGAATAAACTTCAAACTAAATAATAGCTACCCATAAAGCATCAGGCGCAGGATTATGCTCCCAAATATTTAATGGAACCGAAACTCGAAATCCCTTTCAATCCCGATTGAATAAATCAATCGAGCAATCCTCTTTGCTAACTACCCATATTTAAAATTCGTTACGTTCAAAGGCTTAATCCGATTTAGTTTAGTAGTCGCTGGCATCGTCTCAAACGCCTAGCTTCCGTGTTATTTAGGGGCATGGAGCGTGCGCAACAGAGTAGACATTCTACAGAACATCAGATCAAGCTCCTAATCATAACTCTACTGTAATAACGCTTAAGACTCATAACTTCCTACTATAGGATTCCCTGTGTCGGGGATGCCATGTAACATACACAACTAGCACTCAGACCCAGAGCAGATATCAAAAATTCATCGCTCAGACATTGCCTCGCCGGGAATGGAATCCAACGTCTCCTGCTTAAAAGGCAGATAAGCCAGGACGCTCGGCAAAGTGGTAGTGAACAACAAGTTCAACTTTGCTGAACGCCTTTAGAAAAAAACTTGGTATCTCAATTAGAAGACCAGTCGACAGCACTATACTTACTGTACAGTATCTTTTTCCTTATACTCTATGGATTTCAAAACGTTGACTTCCTACCGGTTTTTCGTTCTCTCACTCGCACATTCAATATTTTTATTTTTTATTACGATAGATTTTCAGTCGACTATGGTGTAAACATTCCGGGGAAATAGGGCAGTAGGAAAGTTATATGCGTCTAATAAAACTGCACTACACTTTTCATGATCACGGTTGCCTATATAGAGAAGAATTCTTTAAGCGATTTAAACTTCAATGAAAAGTCTAGCCTAGTATAAATTTTAAGTAGGTAAGGACATCGTATTTTTGTCCATCATATGCATTTTTTATTTAAAGTACCTCTCTACAGTTATAAAAAGCATAGCATAGGGTTGGTTTTCTGTGAATTTTCTACGCGGTATCATAGGGGCAAGGGGCGTCGCACGTAGAACTCTTGGCACTCATCCCCTCGCCTCTGCCAAATGTTTGATCAAAGGTTCTGAACGACGCCGCGCTCTGATTGCACTGATAAACACCAAATCATTCGTCTATACGACAAATTACCAAACGCGACTTAGTAACTTTTTCTTAGCGGCCTACTTTAATAAAATGTGGTTTTTCTATTTAGTGCCCCTCATTAGTTATTTAGATTAAAAATAATATGAAAATAGGACTTAAAAGTACATAGTAATAATAAACAAAATAAACTAATCTAAAAATCTTATTTTGGGAAATATATATTTTTTTTGTTCTGTCTTTGACTACATGGCGGGAAAACATGATTTGATGACATTTTCTGATTCTCTATAAAAAAAACATTGAAAAGACCTCAATTTACATAAATTTTTCGCTGGCGCTCGGAACTTTTAGTGTATATTCAAGTGATTATTACACTAATAGTGAGGTTATAATAATATCTAAGTTAATCAACCGCATTTCTGTTCCATGCAGGAACAGAAATGCGGTTGATTTCCTGGTTTATATGTAACTAACAATTATCTGTTTTTAAAACTAGCGCGCGCTAAAGCCATCTCTTTTCATCTGCGCGCGAAAGTTTATTTCTCGCGTAATATCCTCTGGCATAAAAACCAGGGTTTTACGCTGAGTTATGAAAAGAAAAGAAAATTTTTAATACCTAATCATGACTAAAAGCGTCATCAGTCTTTTCCCATTATTGAAAAGGTAATTTTAGCAACCGCCACCATCTCCCGTGGTTATACTCACTGTATTGAGGGAAAAGAGGGGTAACTGAAGCTGACGCGACACCGCACCACGCACCACTCAGGAATAACATTTTAGAATATATGTCTATAACAGCTAACGGCATCGGGAGGAGTTGCGGTGCGATACGGATCCTGGAGCCTCCCGTTAGGAACCGAAGCAACAAACATTGTTGTAACATGTCATTACAAAATAGTGAAAAAATAACACTATCCCTGTATAGTACTGTATTGACACGTGTTTCACCGCTACGCGAGAAATCATCAGCAGAGCTGGCATGCGCACCGCGACAAAGTCTTCTCTACTTTTCATCTCGTGAAAAATGAGACAAACGTATATACAATCGTAGCCTTACCTTGCATAATTTTTTTTTTGTCGCTGTGCGCGTTCTGTCCCTGCTGGACGTGTTGACCCTCCGTCCGAGAACACAAGAACACACCGTCGAATACGCCATCCAATTGCATCTCCGGAATATGCGCGTTTCCGCACGATGTTTTCCTTCACCGAAAACCCAGTAGTATATCCGTACGTAAGTTCCAAAGTACTAATTAGTACGGGCCTCCGCCTGGGTTTCAACCCGCGACCCCAAGAATATGAGCGCGAGCGTGAGCTACCACGACTGTGTACACCAAAGAAAATCTACATGAGAAATAATGTCATACAAAAAACTGTACCCCGAAAAACCTGCTTAAAACTAGATGACGCTTACGTGTTTAGCCAGCTAATTTCCAAACCGCTATAAAAGCCGATGAAAATATGGTCAATATAAAAACGTATTATTAGTATAATATGGGTTTAGTTCAAAGTAAATTGCAATATAGAGCGTAAAAATATGTTTCTAAAAATAATGTTTTCAACATCTCTTGAGAACCGACCGAGTTTTGCAACTAAAATATAAATTCATAAGTTTTACTGATATTATTAATGCAATAATATTCATAACTAGTAGCGTTTTTTCTCCGTACTATTATGAATGAGTTAGCTTGGGTTTATATTTCAAGTCAAGCAAAAATTGTGAGGATCATGTCGCAGATTAAAGTACTTGCGACATCTTACGTCCTTATCAGTGCTACAATCAAGCCACGCACCTTCCTTAGCACATTAACACTTTTAGTATCATTAGATATGGTTGATACGAATACAAACTGGAGTCTTTCTTTTAATTTAATTATACCGAAATTATGACGTTTTAAATGAATAATTATGAGGAAATTGTGGAATCCCACAGATACTGTCTCACCTTCAATAAATTAAACTCGGTCGTTTAAGGTTCCGCTTGAAGTTTTTTCCGATCATCATCATCAGCGAGAATGTCCACTGCTGAACAAAGGCCTCCCCTTAAGAGAGCGGGGGTATTACCATACCACGCTTGGCAGGTAGTTTGGGGTTCGCAGAATGCTCACTGTTAACTAAGGAAACGATGCTACCCATCCTCCGGTGCTTGGGTCTTATTATATGAGTAATATAATATTTTACGGTCACGTTGTCTTAAAAGTTTATCAAATTCACTTTATACGATCTGAATCTATACGTTATATTATTTTATTTATCATTGTTATTTTATACTAATAACTACAAAAACTGTAATATATGTATAAATTGACTCATTAAATTTACGTTTATTAATAAATATTATGAAACACATGTAACACATTCAAATCAGTTCGTCTTAAATTGAGTAAAACAACCCAGCTCTACCATACTGATGGATTACATTCCCGCGGCTCGTTGGATCGGTAATGAATTGTAACAGCTTACAACGGATTAGCAACGTCTATAATTACAACGAGCTAGGTCCGCGGTAGAGTACGCTCGAGTTATTAAGCTATCTCTTTCGCACTTTTTCAACACTAAAAAAAAACTGAGATATAATTTAAATATTAAACAGTCTATTATCTTTAGAATAACAATGCAAAAAAAAATGTTTTTTTTTTAAATGAGTGTAAGATAAGATAAGATAAGATAATTTTATTCAATGGCTGAATTACAAACATCATATAATTAAATATAGGAGCTGTGCATCACACCGTATTTCGTCATTAATACAATTTCAATAATCAATTTCAAATAACCTAATAAATTTAATATAATAACCTTAATTAAATTTAATTTATATTAAATATAATAAATTTTCGTTGTAATCGTAACAACATTCAAATATTAAGCGTTCATATTATTAATATAAAAATTGCTGTAAAGAGGCATCATTCGTTCATTATTTAATCAATAGGTTATAAAAGCGGTAGGTATTTCTATTAATTGTAGTTATTGTTCAGATATTCTTTGATTGTATAAATTGTCTTATCCAGCAGAAGGAGTCTTACTTTATTATTAAAAACTTTGTCATTTGTTATGGTTCGTATTCTTTCCGAAACTTTGTTATAGAGCTTCTGGCCCATGATATATAAGACGAGTCTCTGAAGCTTTGCGGCATATTCAGTTCGAACATATACTAACTTGAGTCTATAAAACTAAGAAAGCAAATGATAAAAAAATGATGTCAAAGATCATCCGACATCGAACGGATATACTAAAAATAAAATAATAAAAAATAAATAAATCAGCTACTTACCTAAGTTTTGCAAAAGATTTAATGAGGCTTGATGTGGTTATTCAATTAGTCAGTGTCTGTTATGACTTGTTTTTAGAAAAACGTAAAAAGTAAAAACAATCTAAATCGCTGTGATGTTTTAACTGACTAAGTCAAACAAAATTTCTTAAAACCACGTCAAATTTTATAGCAAGCAAGCATTAATCGTAGGCTACGCCGTAGAGTGCAAGTAAACGTTTCATCAGCTCTTTATTCACAAAAACATAAATATCTAAATAAATGAATGCCTTTATCTGTTTGCTTGAAATAAACGACGTTAAAATCCTGACCTACTGACTCTGGACGTCGGATCTCGAATAAATCTTTATTCAAATAAAATGAAGTGAAAATGAACTGCAATTAACCAAATCGCTAAAAGCTCTAACGTGAGAGTCCGAAAAAACCCCTCCATAAGCCCCACCTCATACCGTTGAGGAATCAATTTCACTAGAGACGTAATAGAAGCATTTTTTTTTTAAGATTTGTTTGTGGTCAGGCGATGCCTTATCGTGATTTAAAATGAGCATTGTACTTGATGAAAAAAAAAGGAAAATTTTAGTTTTTCATTGCTTTTTTGCTGATTATCAGAAATATACAAATCAAATAAAAAAACTACCTGGTTCGCCGTAACCACCACTTGGGTATTTAATTTGTGAAAGAAAATTTGTAGTTACCGCTGAAAATTCAGAGCATTTGATTTCAGAAGGGTTTTTCAGGGGGTCATTTTGCGATTTTTTATTTTGTAACTATGACCGATTTTCGAAATTCTATTCGGTTAAACGTATTTTTAGTGTTATTTTATACGTGCAGTATTTTTCGCACATTTATTTAATCTCGTCACTTCAAACTACACACACACTTACTACTTTTTGTAGTTTTTGCGCTTAGACCTCGCCTTAGTCTTGATCTTGGGATATTGTCACAGAACATACAATAGCACTATGCTAATCTCGTCCAGTTCTTCTGATGCGTTTCGACGTCATCACACATATGAAATATTACGAAATATTATGTGAAAATTACCCGTGAAAATACCCGTCATTTATAAATTCCTCCGCGCACTCTTATTACTCCATTTTCGAGGGACACAATTTGTGGCAATTGCGGGGTGACGGAATCGGCCATACATACCGTGCCATACGTGCCGTAGTTAATGCCGTACCGTATGGTACTGTAATGTAAAACAGTGACTACGCTCTGAAATTAGTCATGCAAATTCTGCCCGATGATAGGGACGGCACACTTTAGTTCAAAAATCATAGGCATGACGTCACTGGACAAAAATTAAATTTTGCGCCAATTTGTGCATTTCCGAACTCGAGGTGACATCGCACTACGTTGTAATAATAGTTTATTACAGAATGCAATAAAATATTTAAGGAACACGTATTATTGCCGACTGTAAAATATTGCATACAAGCTACGCCTCTTAAAATCCCTCTTTATTTCTGTAAATTCCCTTATCTCACTTTCCGACCCTTGAACCAAAAATTAGGAAAAAAATCATGCAAAAATTCAGGTCGATCCGTTACTCTGTTGCTTCATGAAAGAGGATCGAACAAACCAACAAACAAACTTTCATGATTATAATATTAGTAGGGATTACACTCTGGACATAAAGAAGAATCCCACGACACCTCACTCATCAATAGCGCTCAAGTCGTTTACGCTACAGGAGGTAATACGTGTATAGAGACACTTACATAAATAATTAAATTCACACGTCTTGTCGTCCAAAGTGCCGCATTATTGGACGCTTTTTTTTTTTTATGTTACTCGACGTGGCGAGCAAGTCGCTCAGCTGATGTTAAGCGTCACGCTTGCCCATAACAGTTCAGTACCACCCAGAATTTTGAACTTCAACTGAGATGTCAGATTTTTAATCTCTGTATGCCCAGTAATTACGCTGGTAACATTGCCCTTCAATCCGGAACACAGTAATGCTTGCACACTACTGCTTGGCGGTTGAATAACTGGCAAAGGTGTGGTACTTCCCCAGGCGGACTCTGCAAGAGAGCCCTACCACTACGCTTGCGTCGCTTTGGTCATATATACACTACTAGCTGCACTCCGCGGTTTCACCCGCGATCTACAGAAACCGACCTTCCGGGATGAAAAGCCTATGTGTTAATCCAGGGGATAAGCCACCTCCACACCAAATTTCATTCAAATCCGTTCAGCCGTTACAGAGTTGAACGGGAACAATAACACTCACATACTTACACACAAACCTTCGCAGTTATAATATTACTGCGATAAAATACTATTTAATTTTAAGAAAAATTAAATCGACTACAGCACCTGTTTTTTAACAGAATTGCCATTATTCCCTTCCGCCAAAAAAAAAATAGTTAGGGGATTTCTAGATTGCTTGTCCAATTCTCCCCTTCCGCCTCTCAAATGTGATGTTGAGGGGGTTTCAGGACCATGCCATGAGGGCTAACCTTCGATAGGTAAAGCACCTACGATAGTAGTTGCTGGCAAACTTTTTAGCTATTTTGTATAGACCGAGTGGCTATCCCTGACTTCAGGGTTTTTACGGCGCCTCTAAAGCCTCTGACATGGTTTCGCAATTGTTGGTATAGGACAAACATACGTGTCCTATACTTTACATGTCATTCGTTTCATGGTAGTGCTCAGTTGTAAATGCCCCTCGCGGTCACCTCACCCATCCGAAGACTAACACGTGTCGTCTATTGCTAAACATCGATGATCGGCTATGAACACAGCGCTACTCGCCTCGAATGCCTTGCGACTTGCGACCACTTTATTAACCGACTTCCAAAAAAAGGGAGAGGTTCTCAAGTCTATTGAATTTTCTTCACAACTTGTTGACCAATTCTCATAAATTGTATTTGCATAAAGTACTTCCCAACTTTCTTCGCTTCGCTCGATCGTAATTGTTTTCGTCGTGCATATCATCACATCAGCCGCATAGTGCGGCTTACCTCCGCGGCACTCATTTCGGTTAATCCGCGAGCTCATCGGATGTGTTGATGGAATTAATGAATGACCCGTGATTGAATTATTGACTGGCGTGATTGCTTTTCGGGCTTAATGGCTACTGCTTGTGATGAGTTGCCAATGTTCGCAGCTAGTGTGACGGTATCAAAACTTTCGTGTTTAGCAATAGACTTAATTGGGTCTAGTACAGAATTTATGAGAATAATGCTGAATTTTTCCATAAAAACAAGGTTATTTTTGACTTACGAAAAAACGCTCTTTGCTTCATCAATCAAGATGCTGTACTAAGCTATCTTTGAAATTATGATAATAATAACTGTACAGTACGGTTTGGAGTCCGCCGTTCGCGGGCAATCGATGGATGGAAGTGGTCGGTCGGTGTGGCGCTGGAAGGGGGAGGCCTATGACTATGGAGGATGTTACTGGCTGATGATGATGACGGTTTGGAGATCTGGCGAAAAATGTCTTTAGGTCAAATAGGTGAATCAAAGTTTTTTTTAAATAATGTAGTCCAATTTACTTATGGTAAGCGATATAACTAAACCACATACTTATTCCTCAAAAACGATTTCTAAGCTACATAATCTGCTCGTAATGAGATCACAGAATAGAAAAACTTTTTTTTTTAAAGTTTGGTGTAGCCCCTTGACGAACAAAACTACCTATTACCATATGGTCTGTGCTACTTATAAAGTTTTTAAGCAAGCAAAACCCAACGAACGGGTCGGTAGGCACACTCTCGCCAACTCACGCTCTAGGCCGGCTCCCCATCGCATTTAATGTTTACGCAGACTCACAGTAATTTTCAAAGCAAAACTTCCAAAGAAACAAAAATGTTATACACGTTTTTTTTAAACTGCGAAAATAATTGGGGTAATGCAAGACGAGTAATGTCAAACTATTGTTTTAAAAACACGTGTGTTCTATATTGTACTATTCTATATGGTTTCGAAGCGGGATTCCTCGCGGAAACTTAAAAAATACGCCGCATTTATTGTGAATACAAAAATGTATTTAAACGAGAAGTAACGTAACTTGGCATGTTGATTAAAAATGCGTGAATTACAGCGCTGTTGAATTCTGATGAAATTCAATTAAATTCTCAGTTTTGTGTTCGGTTGCATGGTTTCATCTTTTTCGGTAATCAAGGCTAGGTTCAATTCAATTTATTTATTCGGACCCTGGTTTAGCACAACACATGGTAAGGTCAAATACACAGATACATCAAATACATTATTATAGTTTTTTTTTTTTTTTATGTTACTCGGTGACGAGACTAGCAAGTCGCTCACCTGATGTCAAGCGTCACGCTTGCCCATAACAGTTCAGTGCCACCCAGAATTTTGAACTTCAACAACTCAAAACTATGCGCGGCAATGCACTGCGCTCGTCACCCTGAGATGTTATAACATCTAATCTCTGTATGCCCAGTAATTACGCTGGAAACATTGCCCTTCAATCCGGAACACAGTAATGCTTGCACACTACTGCTTGGCGGTTGAATAACTGGCAAAGGTGTGGTACTTCCCAAGGCGGTCTCTGCAAGAGAGCCCTACCACTACAAAATATTATACTACAAAGTATTTATTATTATTAAGTATATTGTATGTTGTTGTATAGTATGTTGTCAGGATTCTACTGTGGTTTTCCTAGGCCCGGTAGGCCTTCCTAAAACCACAATTTAGACATAAGCGATTATCTACCTAAATTTAAGAAATCCATTGATATCATTGCCATTAGAAACGTATTGGTTGGTTGGATAATGTTTGCCAAAATCCGAACTAATATTATAAATGCGAAAATAACTCTCTCTCTCTCTCTCTCTGTCTCGCTGTCTGGGTATTTGTCGCGTTTTCACGGCTAAACGTTAAACGGATCGAGCTGATTTTTTGCATAGTCATAGCTTAAGGGTCGGAGACGGACATAGACCACTTTTTTTTGTAGGTCCACGCGACCGAAGTCGCGTTAACAGCTAGTTAAATAGATTTTTGGTGTTTCTTAGCTTTAACTCGCTTCATAGATTGTTTGCTTTTTCTGATCGTATAATTTAGATCTTACAAGTTAATGCTTCCACTGTAAACCTCAAGTAATAGCCAATGTTTGAATGTAATGTGTTACAATTGTTGGGGATCCATATTGTATATCTAAATAAATATATATGCTATCATCACAAAATAAAGTATTTTTTTAGTGTATTTTTGGACTTTCTCGAAGCATCCTAAAAGATTATCATCGACAACTTTTGCTCACATGAGCTAACAGCAACTCGGTACCAAATCGGTGCCGGTGTTGCAGTACGATAGACTTACCCTGATGCCGAGGCACTAGAATACGGCATCGATATCAAGTACCAGCGCTCAGTAGCGCTCACATTATTCCAGTAGCATTCCAGCGCTGAATTCAGATGCAGTAGTATTCCAACTGGAATAATGTAAGCCGTGCTTTAGTTTTGGAATGCCTTAGTTTTGCCTGGATGTCTTTTCAATCATTTTAGCTTACCTAGTTTGTCTACCTAAGTATATTTTATTACTGAACTTGTTACCCACTCTAAAAGTCAAAGAAAAGAGCAAGATAGCCATTCCATCGTCGCTGACGATGTTTTCGCGTCTGCAGAATTTATTAGCTTACCCCAATTCATTAACGGCACTCGTGAGGGGTGCCTTCACTATTTTTCTTCTCACCTTGTACGGAATGCGGTATTTATGAGACCGGTGGGTGAAATTGTAGCTAACATGTCAAGGTGCAAGGGAAGTCGGTAGATCAAGTTAATGCGTGAGAAGCTGACCTATTTCGTTTGTTTTAGGTGTGTTGTAAGGATAACCTACATGCAAGTGAAATACATGATACCTAAGTCGATACAGTTCTTTATTTTAAAATACCGCTCGCGTTTTTCCACCAGCTCGTGTGATGGTAAGCTATGATGCGGTCTATGATGGAACACACCTTCTAGAAACCAATTTACTATGCACTTGTATAAAATAAATTGTAAACAGCAAACTTTGCCCTAAATGCCATCGGGGCTGAGATGCCAGAAGTTTAATTTCTGGTATAAGGCGCATATACAATAGAGGAAGCATTTCTGAATGTACCTACGTACGAAGATAATTTTGTGCTCATAAACCTGGCACTGGCAGTACGTTCCCACCAATCGGTCATTTGGCAGCGAGGACGACCGATAGAGGGCGCCGCTGGCAGGACGTAGCTAGGATTTGAAAATGTGGAGCAAACCAGGAAAAAAAATGTCGTCTACTGTTAACGTAAGACGATACCTTTACGATTTATACCTTCCTACGATTCTTAGGAAAAACACGGTGCACAGTTTAGCGTCAAACAACAAGGCTAACACGTTTTTTTTCGTAAGCACGAGTACAGGTTATCCTAATGAGAGCGTAAAATGAAATAGCGGTGTCATCATTTTCGGAAAAAAAATACTAATTCGAAGATATATTGCGACCACTATAATTATTATGACACCGCTACAATTGGAAACCAAAACTTTACGAGGCTTTACTGAAGACAACACAAGATCAAATGCTACTTAAGTTCCAAGACCTTCGAGACCTACCTAAATGGCTGGATGACATCAAAGAGCAGGCTGGATTGAATAACCAGCAGCTGTACTCGGATACCAGTTGCATTCTTAGGATCAAAAACCTATCGCAATTTCACTATTTCGTTTTTTAATATCTACTGCGCAGCTATCAGAGCTTTAAAAATTCGGACAAAGTATGGCAAAGCAAAAAATTGCCTTTAACCACCAAACTTAAGGCGAAAAATTAAAAGGTACACAGTCGTTTGCAATTAGGATTCGGACGCTTATGATCACGAGCAAATTTTTCATAAGCTATTGCCGCTCGAGAACCCCTCTTTGCCCCAACCTAGCTACAGTCGATACAAAGGAGCGCCGCCAACAGGACGCTATCCTAAAAGGATTATAAATTGAAACTTAAAAACAGTTTGCGCTACATGGGAGCAGGAAGCAAGACTATTGACAACCCTGGCTTCCGCCACTGAAGGCCTTATTTGCTACTAGAGGTTTAGACTAGAGAGATTTGCTAGTTTATGTTCCGCTACTCATTTCCGGGAAATATTAAAAAGGGTCTTAGCTAATCCAAGTAAGCGCGCTATTTTCACAAAACTTTATATTAACTAAAACTTGAAAAATGTATATTAACTAGTTTCAAATAGGGAAAAAAGGAATACGAAAAAATTCGAAAATATCGACTATATTTTTTTTATAATTTCGGTTTATGGCATGAGTTTGGTTATAAGAAGCTAGAAAGCAGTCTGGCGCAAGTGCGTAGTAAAAAAAAAAGAGACTTGAACATGTATGTAAATAATGGCGGATACCACTGTTTCGTTCTATCGATGGTTTGACTCTATATCGCACTATCTCTATCGGTTTCAGTTCTAGTACATGTTTCATACAATCGCCTTTTTTAAATTTTTCTCTATGGAACTCCCGTGTCTTATCGTAGTAAATGTAGTGATGGTGCCTATTCTCTTTCCTAGAAAGATAATAAAATAAAACAAAAACTTTTTTTCTTGTTCTGATCAAACAAAAGACAAATTAAGCATAATTTCTGCTTAAAATAATTATGTCTTGTAATCCCGTTGCATTTAAAATTGCAAAATCTACTCTCCGAGTGTCGACCATCGCGGCTTTTTCCATTAATCTGCCAAGAAACGTTTCATTAGCGAGCCAACTCTAAAGCAACTCTAAAGTGAATTTTAATGCATCTTTTGTTTCTCGAACCTTCCGCTCCGTTGTTGTAAGCAAAAACTTTAAGCCAAGTTTCGTTTTTTAGTTCGCCCAGTTCGCAATCAGTGTCGGAATATAGCGAGTTAACTTACATCGAGTGGCATGAGGAGAGTATACCTAGTTTGTTCCGTAAGCTTTTAGCCAAAAACTTTTATTCATTTATTTTTTCTGCATCTGAAGAAACTCGAAAAATAATTTTAGTTTAACACTAGAGAATGAATGAAAAGAGAAGTAATAAAATAGAGTATTCCCGTGAGTATTCCCGTTTTATTAAAACAAAATGTATCAAAACCACGTCAGTTTTCATAGTATAATAAAATAGACTTTATTTAACACTCTTTTTGTTTTATAATACGGCACTCGCCTAAATTAGTCGGGTATTCCGACTATAGTTTCTTTAGTCTTGCCTTGCACTGACAAGGCAAGACAAGGTCGCGCTCGTGTCACGCTGATAGCATTCCTTGATAAAGGTCACCGAATATGATCGAAACGTGTTTTCATATATTAAAATTTAACACTCTTTGGAAAAAAAACCAGTGGACTTTTTTGCCACTACGGGTGTCCAGTTGCGCCGATACAAACTCTTATCTATGACCACATCTACCTTACAGCCCAGATCTAGCCCCGTGCGACTGGAAATAGCCGCGTCACCAGATTTTAGAAGTACGAGTATTATAACGACAAAATTTCCCCTCTTTAAATGGTCTAAAATTTCACTGTATATATTGTTTTTTATTAATAAATTTCTTATCCTTATAACTTTTTGCTTTGTTCAATATAGGTTTGTTATAAGCAGTTACGGATTCTCTGCGCAGCTATCACGTGCGAGGCTGCAATGAGCCGCCAGATTGAGACATTCATTACGGAAGTCACGCCTCACTGCTCCGGGAAACTGAGTGCTCTGTAGGAAACCTAACTACCTTAAAGCATTGGTTCTTATGGGCCTAATTTGAGAAAAAGATAGCGTCATACACTTTCGCGTGCAGATAAAAAGAGATGACTTTAGTACGAGCTAGTCAAAAATCAGATAATTATTTATTACAACTTAACTAGGAAATCAACCATAGTTCCGTGTTACGCTATCCTAGCCATTGTTGTTACCTTGCTTATAGAGTAATAATCACTTGATTAAACACTTCGGAGATCTAGCGAAAAAATGCGAGTAAATCGAGGTCTATCAGTGAATTTTTTATCAAATAAATGTCATATTATTGTAGGAAATAATGTTTTTCGACTTAGCTATGATAGAATATATAAAAAAACCAGAAAATATACATATATCAATACTAATTTTACTATACAGCATAAAGACAATTAAACTTAAATATAAACAACATATCATGGCGCAATTTATTTTTTGTTCCAGTGCTATCTGCAATCACTCCCCACTGAGCAGGTTCGTTGACTTTTTGTCGTGCAGAACTGGTTTCCCTTGGGAACTTCTCTTCTGTGTCATGATATATGATGTGACGTGACCTGACAGATTTACATTCGACGCGTGGTAAGTGGCAGATCATACGCGTGGAAAGCTTGACAAATCACAACCATATTTCGGGCTTACGACTTGCGAGTATATTGCGCTTCTCTTCCTTCATCATCATCAGCCAAAAGACGTCCACTACTGAACATAGGCTTCCCTCTTAGACCGCCACACCAACCGATAACCTGCTACTATTGCATCGGTTGCCCGCGATTTCACAAAATCCCAGAGCCTTAGTCTTCGCTTCCTGTAGGCCTCGCTACATGGCCTGACCTGACATCGTTTGAAAGAAATGGCTATATATAAGTTTCTGGGAGAGCGAAAGGGAGAAGCTATAACCTTAATAGTCTGTTTCTTTTGCTCCCGTGAAACTCAAATCTAGATGTCCCTTTCACACGATGTCGGGTCAGGCCATGTATAGACACCCTTCATCATCACCATCATCATCTCAGCCACAGGACGTCCACTGCTGGACATAGGCCTCCCTCTTAGATTTCCACGAAGAGCGGATGGAAGCGGCTCGCATCCAGCGCGTTCCTGCGGTCTTTATCAGGTCGTCCGTCCACCTTGTGGGTGGACGTCCTACGCTGCGCTTGCCGGTACGTGGTCTCCATTCGAGAACCTTACAGCCCCATCGGCCATCAGTTCTGCGTGCTATGTGCCCTGCCCACTGCCACTTCAACTTGCTAATCCTCTGGGCTATGTCAGTGACTTTCGTTCGTCTACGGATCTCCTCATTTCTGATTCGATCTCGCAGAGAAACCCCGAGCATAGCCCTCTCCATAGCTCGTTGTGCTACTTTGAGCTTACTAATAAGGCCCACAGTAAGAGACCACGTTTCAGAGCCATAACTCATCACTGGTAACACACACTGATCGAAGACTTTCGACTTTAGGCACTGAGGTATTTTGTACGAGAAAACGTTGCGCAGTTTTCCGAACGCTGCCCAGCCGAGTTGGATTCGACGATTGACCTCTTTCTCGAAGACACCCTTAATAACTGTTAATTTATTCGCTTTGGGTGTCTCGTGCAAAAAATATAACACAACGTTTGATCACAAAACGAACTCTACCGAAAGACTGAGAAGTTGAACATAGTGACAATAATTTAAGTAGGACATCAGAATGTAATGAGTTGTCACCTCAGTACGAAGACATGGTTAGGGGCACAGAAAAGAGAAAGATAGTAAACATTTTTTTCTTTGTGTGGCTACGGGATTGAAAAACCATTTTATCCAGGCCGGGTCAGTAGCATAAATATATCTGTATACCCACAGAAAAGCATCTAGAAGTAAAAAAAAAAACTCTTCTGTATGTATATACTGCATGGCAGAATCCGATCAATAAGTGTACTGTACCTAGTCTGCACTCTGCAGATTGCATCGTCCCCAAACACTTTATCATCTGAAGTTTCATCTTATTCGCCGTCAAGCCGAGGAATTCAAGAATTTTGTTTGTTACTGAATTGTTCTCAGCGATGCCTTTACTAAATCTACTAACCTTACTAAACTGCTATTTAATATTAAGTAATCTGTGATAAAACTCTGAAAACAGACGAAAAAAAATTGGAAGCTAACTTAGACATTCATCATCATCATCATCATCATCATCTCAGCCACAGGACGTCCACTGCTGGACATAGGTCTCCCCCTTAGATTTCCACGAAGAGCGGATGGAAGCGGCTCGCATCCAGCGCGTTCCTGCTGTCTTTATCAACTTGGACATTAACCCTCTTTTAATAAAAACGGATAAACCTTGGAGCAGTTGCATTGTCTTCTGTCTTTTTCAATCGAGTTCTAATTTCGAAAGAGCGAAAAGGACTGAACGCGTCGTAACTATTCCAGGGGCACTCCACGTTTATTAATACGGGGGTAAGTGTCGACATATATACGATTTAAATTAGTTTGTCAGTATATAGAAGGAAAAAATTATTCAGGACACTTCGTGAATTTTGTACATGACGTAAATCTATGGTCTACGTACGAGTTTACTTACTTACTTACCGGCTTAGGCTGACCGACATAAGCCTTTGCTCACAAATAACTCCCAAAGATACCGAATAACGAGATCTTTGTGCCGACAAAACCGCACCAACGTTGGAGGAAGCCGCGGGGACTGAGCAGCTTTCCTTTGGCTATCACAAAGTTACGTTTAGCCGCGCCTAGCAATTGACCAATAAGAGTAAAGTTTTTTAATGTAAACTTGTGCTTTTCAATCTATGTCGCCAAGTCTTAGTCGCGGTCACAGGCCGGTTAAAAAAAAAATCAACACAGTGCAAACAGCCCAAAACTATATTATCTTGCACAGTATTGGATTTATCAATCTGGAGCTACATTTTTTAATCGCTCGTATGTTTTTTTTTTGTGCTGGATGAGATCGCTTTAAGCGATAAGGCCGCCAGTTGTTGCACTAGTTTTAAGTTAAAGTAGTCTTCTATATAATTTCGCTTGTATGATATCATTTGTATCATTCGATATGAATGACTTTCGAACGAAAGTAGTATTATTAAATGTTCTGTAACGTTTTTTTTTTCAAATAATCATATTTAAACACTGGTTTAATCATATTTAATATCATTCGCTAACGTAAAGAGTAGTTTGAAGTATTCGAATTTGTTTTCTATCAATACTTCTATAATAACTCTTCCATTTCGCATGATATTTTCGTGCGAAATCCCACGAGCGCCTCAAAAATAGAGCCCCTATACGTATACTAAATGAACTTAAGGTACTAAAGGTAACCGTGCTAAAGGTAATTAAATATAGATTAAAAATGAAAAACCTAGTCGGTTTTTGAAATTATTGACATAATTTTATGGCGATTGCCAGATTTTTTTATGTGTAAAGCGGTCGCGAATTCAAAAATTTCGAAAACAACTTGTACAGACAGACAGACCTTTGGATTTGGTTTGCGCGGATCGCCGTCTCACAATTAGAAATAAATATAATTTCCTCGGTGGTTCACTGTGCGTGGTTTCAGGCGTGTTAACAAATGTCTTTATATAGGTATATTTTGACCGACGCTTGGTGCCCTTCGACCGTCAATCTGTGGCTGTGCTGTAGCTGGGATCTATTTTTATGGTCCCAGCGAGGCGAAACGTCTCGAATCGCCAACTAACAAGCAACTCGATATGGAAAAACTGCGCTGGGATCCTAGTCTCAAGTCTCGTGAGCTAAGCGAGTCGCCGACGGGGAAACTAAAAATAACTAAATCCAACTATAAATCACCAAAAAATCACCGATCACATCTTACTCATATTATAAATGCGAAAGTTTGTGTGTAAGTAGGTAAGTACGTTTGTTACCTTTCAACTCTGTAACGGTTGAACGGATTTGCATGAAATTTGGTATAGAGGTAGGTTATTCCCTGGATTAACACATAGGTATCACGAACAATTTAATCGTTCCTGTAGGGACGCAGCTAGCGAGTTAATATAAAATCATCAATGGCGGTCTGCACACGACGCAAACAATTATCTTCGTTTTTACTGACTTTTTACCCGACTGTGACTATAAAATTTTCGCGATTTGAACACATAAGTTTTACCCGACTGCCCAAGAATGGGGATAACGTTTTTGGAGTGTATGTAAGTATTTAGATAATGTTTGTGTGTTCATATAGTAATATGAACACACAAACATATTTGTATTTGAGGCTGCAGGATATAACAGTCATCGCAATACGAGCCCAGTAATTTAACTACTAATACCAGATCTTTTCTTGGTAAAATTGACACCACATAAGTACCTATCCATAGTAAGGTATCTATCTCATACGCAGGTAATACCAGAAAGATAATAAATTGACTTATTTGCAATTCTCCCGAAGTTATCTACGAGGCACTAAAACTATTACAGCCCATAACATTACGGCACGATGTTTATTAATAATCAATAACCGTTAAACCGGTAACTGCCGAGCGAAAAGCGAAATATTTCCGCTTTTTAAGCGTTATTTTCAATTTTAACTGTTGTCCATAACGATATGCCAGGGTTTATGGGGGCGAAATTTTTATAGACGTGAATCGATGAGCGATGCGGAATGACGTCAAGCGGCAGTTAAATGAAGGTATCTTTAGACAGGTAGCTGCGTAAATAAAGGTGGGTAGATACTACATCACCATCAGCTTTTCCAACTAAACAAAAACGAATTAACATGTTTCCTGCTCCAGAACAAAATTTTAAAGTTTATTCGTACGTTCAACTACAATTTCGTGATAACGTGACAATAAGTATCTAAGGATTTACATTTATGCTTAAAAAAATATATGATAAAGCTGAAAAAATAACTCCCTAAGGAGTCATGGACGTATGAACTAAAAATTGTGTGACTCTCTAAGCAGTCATGCATAAATTATTATTTACTTTCTTCGTTAAAAAAAAAATGTGGAAAAAATCTGTGGTATGAAATGTCTATGTCAGCTGTCAAATCACAAGCCCACTCCAAAGGGGTTTTGGCGGGATCATGAAGAAGTCATGTCGAGAAAATTAGAGGTTTTGGCGGGAACGTGAAGAATTCATGTCGCGTCGTTTTATTATTTTCCAAAACTTGTGTTATTTCGAATGTTAATGTGTAAAAACGGTGAATTTCTACCCGTTAAGTGTTCGTGTACATGCATGAGTGTTGGTAAATGGTACAATGTCGTGAAACGTGAATTTTCGTGTTGTTTCCAAAACTCCATAGAAGGCTCTAGTAAAGTTTTCACCACTTTCCTGGGGCATGACTTGGACTTGACCGTGACTTGCTATGCTCGACTTTGACCGTAACTATGACTTATAATAATAACTAATATCTAACAAAACTTGAGAATATAAATGTATACTTGACACTGGCAAATGCATAAGACGTGCGACGCCAAAATCCTCTTAAGAGGAAAGAAAAAAAAAAAAAAAAAAAAAAGTCATGTCGCGCTATTGTATTATTTTCCAATACTTGTGTTATATCGAGTGTTAATGCATAAAAATGGTGGATTTTTATCCATTAAGTGTTCGTGAAACTGTACGAGTGTTTGTGAATAGTATAATATCGTGAAACGTGACTTTTTGTGTTGTTTCCAAAACTCCATAGAAGCTTCTAGTAGTCTCTACCACTTTATTGAAGCAAAAAAAAAATAGGGAAAAAAATACCGAAGACAAGGCGGTATGGCCTTAATGGCTTTAGCCTGCCCAGAAATGAGCGAATAAATAAAAAAAAACAGGCATTTTGATTATCCAGAGATTATTGAAAGTGTAAATATAATCAAAATGATCACTGCCAGTTGGCAGCATACAGAGCATACTGACGGCGTTACCATGAATGCCAAAGCTTAAACGGTAATCACTAAACCAGATAAACGGTATTCACTGAAATTCATTTGATTCATTCTACTTATTTACTAAGTTGAGATATATTGCCATTAAATACTAAATAGTTAGAATTAACAGCGATTAATGTAGCGTGCGGTGCGGAAAAGTGTGCGTTGCTTCTCTATCTGCGTTATTAACAGTCAGGATGCAGACAGAGACAGAGGGTGTGTATTTCGAATCGAATCTTTTCGAATGGCCTCAGAATATGAGGGCCGATCAGAGGCGAATTTCCCAATAGGTGGAGTAGGCCCAGAGCTAATGCGGCAAAATGTCAGGGGCAGCACTTGGTGTTGTTTTAGTAGTCTCGTCTCGCCCTCTGTGAACTCACACAGCAACGTTTAAAAACTCAAAATCCGGAGAATGGCCAACTTGGGGCATCCCCTAAAATCTCCTTATATCCTTTCTCGAAAATTACTCCTTATGTCAAAGTTGGTGGGGAATACCTATGAAACGTAGACGAAACGAAATGGGCTTACAGGTCAGAAATGTAAAATCGTTAAAAATTGTAAGAATTTCCTTGTATTCTCAGAAATCGTGGGGAAAATAACATTTCAGTATATCGGTAGAAGCTAGAAACGGTCCCATATTGGTAGAAACGCCAAAAAAAGTCGGTATATTCGAGGCCCCGCAGGGGGCGGCAATCTTCCATAGGCCTAGGACAGCCAAGGTATCAAAGCCGTCCCTGGGGCCGACTGTTTTGCTCCAAACTGCGTGGCAACTGCGACCTCCCATCTATCATTTTCGATAACATTAGAGCTAAGTGTCGCTAGCGAGGTCGCGAATCCCAACACTTCGCGGTCGTAAAGTTTGACCAACTTATCTATAGCTGAATGGAGGAGCAATCGTCGCGTTTTCTAAGCAAAACTGACAGCCATCCGTAGACATTTTTTAGTTCCACCATTTGTCCAACTTAAGAAATAAATTGGTCGCTAAAGTTCCAAAGAGCCTGTCAATGGGGATCAGGCCTTTAAAGGTGCCAGAGTTTGATCCAGGTGACATGACGTGAAAGCTTGGGGTGCCGCAAAAATTGTAGGTTTATGAATAGAATTGACGGGGAATGTTAAAGAATGGTGCCATCAATGTTTCCGAGATGCTTTAACAACAGTATCATTAAGTTGTTAGCGCGACTTTTGACCAAAAGGACTCGAGTTCAATTCCCTGCCGAGAATGTTAAAAATTATGAATTTCATATGACATAGCTATCTAGATCGCAGATTTTGTAAGTTTTTTTAAATAACAGTGTGAATTTCAAAAAACTGTATCTATGTTATCTTCGTCTATTACAAAATTATAATATCAGGACTCTAAAGAAATTGTAGTTTTGATCAATATTCTCTAATTCGGCGTAAGAGTTTAGTTTTTTTTTAATTTAATATATTCAACGATAATAAAAACAAAAACAATAAAAATAAGAAGTATAAATATAAATTTTGTAATCTTATCATAGACAGAGACAACATTTACTTTTTTATACCATCGATAAAGTGAAGAAGTGATGTCGCGTCATTGTATTATTTTCCAAAACTTGTGTTATTTCGAGAAAAAATTGTATATAGTGTTCCTGAACGTGCACGAGTTTTGGTGAATAGTATAATGTTGTGAAACGTGACTTATTGTGTTGTTTTCGAAACTCCATAGACAAAGTAACTAGTAAAGTATCCTAGTATAGTATAGTATTTTAGTAATTGGTGGATAATGCTGTGGGTGGCGTAGTTAATAATTAATTTTTAGTTCTTTAGTTTTAGTTAATATACACTATGTCACTGTTTATTGTCCCAAATAAATAAAATAAAAAAAATAAAAATAAGTATATATAACTAGTTGTCTCCGCTTCACATGCCATGCACGACGTGGACCTGACCATAACTTACTTTGCTTGCCTTAGACTATGACTTGTGTTAATTGAGAAATAATTGACTTTACTCGAAATATTAAAATACTTGATACTGGCTATATACTTATATAACGTGTGGAGCCAAAACATAAGAGGAAAATAATGTGCATGTTCCATGGTGACCCAGGCAGAGGGAAACCTGGTTGGGAAACTTGGTGAGCTATGAGCAAATAATACTTTTTATTTACTTAATGACAGGTGTTACTTACTTCTAATTGCTGTGAGAACTCATGACAAGTATATATAGATAACTACTTGTCATTCAGGAGTTCTCTGGTAGATGTTTATTTTATGCTTCGTATAGTTGGTGTCACTGAAGAATGAAGATCACAAACTCACTGAATTGTGAACTCATTTCTGACTTTAAATTTTCCAATATTCAACATCTTCCAAGCGAAAAATTGAATCGACGTGTTCATTGCACGGATAACGCGGGTGAAATAAGTCGTCCATAAAATTCAAGCTTTATCTAAGAGCTAAGTTATAATTATGAGAATAATGCAGGAGACCTTCACTACATTTTTAAGCGATGCATTTAGGTATAATGCCCAGGCTGTATGTTGGAGGTGACGGTGAACACTATCCGTCGCTTGTTTGCAACTTATGTTATTAAATATTTTTATAATAAAGGTTCTAAAATGGCATATAAGTGGATGAAATATGTATAGTTATAGGTATATAACTACAAATGCCAAAAGCAAAATACTTACCAGTAAAGGTTAAAAATCAAAACAGTGTTAAATACCAGTACCAGTTAAGTGAGAGTGTGCATGATCGAAGATGGTAAGCAGAGTCTACCGGAGCACATTGCGACAGATTTTTAACTTCAGGATGATAAGTAGCTAGTCAGCCGAGTAGAAAGTACCCCTTCACTGGTAGCGCTCCTAAGCACAGCTATTATCGCAATTTAGGCGCAGCTATTACGCTCCCGCATTTGTACATTTTGTAAAACGTGTTTCGGTCATTTTAAGAGATTTTTTGAGATGTTTTTATAACGACCAAAAATAAATGGGAAAATCTGTTTATCCCGTTTTTATAGTAATTATTTAAAAAAAACTCAAAACAACCTCGCATCAGCCGATTTGGATCAGGTTTCACCAAAGGGCATCATACATTGCATCATGAGAGCAAAAGCAAAATATCCTAGTTACCAAACGACGCAACAGGAGCAAAACGCCCGCAATTTAAAAAGCAATTTGTAGCAAGTAAGCCAAAATGGGAATTTTTAGACATGGAAAAATCGTTAAAAAAATGCATTACATATTTTTTTTTATTTATTATAGGTTCCTACACACACACACTAAAATCCAAAAATGTTAATATCTGATGGATAGTCATACTTTCTACGTATTGAAAATGAACATTTTACACGGCAAAGCCGCGGGAAAAAAAGTCAGCAATAAAATTACGTCATTGTCAAAAACCTTCTATCAAATACAAGCATTTGTGATACGAGTATGGCCACAGATACTTAAGGTTTGGCAAGAATCGAACCCAAAAGCTCTGGATTCGTAGTCATTACCTTTACCACTAGACGAAACGGTCGTTCAAAAACCTAATAAAACTGTATATTTTGCGCACCAATGGGGCTAAACTATCAAAAGGAACAACTAAAGACTACAGAGAATTTGACAGCTCTAGTCTAGGGGATTCATTTAAAACTGAGTGACACTGCAAAACTTTGCCAAAAAGCTAAAAAAGCAGTGTTTTTATTGCTCGCCGAAGTTTTCGCCTCGAGAATTGATGCTCGTATAATAATATGGCAGGTGCGGGATTTTCGACACTTTGCATACTTCACGTCCCATCGGGACCGCTTCAAGGAAAGGATATCTGAAGATGGATCTTGGAGGTATTACGGTGGGGCTATGATGGAAAACTGACATGCTTTGGTTTTTATGTTCTGTAGCACAATAATTAAAGACCCCTCATAAGACTGTCTGTCCGTCCCAATGTGTTACAGCAGCATATATTCTACATTTATCAACCAAAGTCTATTTAGCTATTCTATTACTCGAATTTATGTATTCCGCTGGATGCGTCACCACTGAACATTGCGATATCCAAATACATAAGGAGAATTCTGTGGCGATAACCCATATTATGTATCCCATATTTACTTTATATATCTACGTATAAAAGGTGTTGCTGAAAGATGTGGCAATATCGACAGATATGTATGTATTCATCATTATGGACAACTTTTACCATGCGACCAACCACGAAATTACGAACTGTGTACTGAGCAGAAAAAATAAAGAAAGGCTTGTCTCAGGATCTTTCGAAAATAAGCCCCTAATAATAAGGTGAAATGGAGTTTTTCAGTTACAGTAATCTGTGCGAGCGAAGCCATGCGGGCAAGCTAGTATACTTATAAAAATCAATTGCCCCATGTATGACGAAGCATCATTCACTTGGAGTTTTGGCGGGAACGTGAAAAAGTTAATATCGCGTCATTGGATTATTTTCCAAAACTTGTGTTAATTCGAGTGCGAATCTGTAAAAATGGCGGATTTCTATAAATTAAGTGTTCGTGAACGTGCACGAGTGTTGGTGAATATTATAATGTTGTGAAACGTGACCCTTCATGTTTTTCCCAAAACTTCATAGAAACATCTACATATATAGTAAAGTCTCCACCACTTTACTGGAGCAAGACGTGGACTTGACCCTGGCTTGCTTTGCTTGACTTAGACTATGATTGAGACTTAATTTAATTGTGAAATATTTGACTTCAATTGAAATATTACAATCCTTGACACTGGCTAAATACACAACGTGTGGAACCAAAACATAAGATTAAAAAAAAGCATCACTTGATAACGGCTGGACCGATTTGGACGATTCCGTCTTTTTGTCGAGACCGAAGGCAGATTTTAGTCGCGGGCATCAGCTAGTAAAAGATAAAACAGCACAATTCTATTGAGGCAAATTTATAAGGAGAATTCTGTGTATTGAGGTAATTAACACAAACATATATTTCATTCTCAAAGATGCGAGCACACACACATTAATAGTTACATAGATTCTACATCGATAAATTTAAGACTTTGGCGGCCGACACTGCCGATTTAAAAAGGTCGCATAATTCAAGCAGAGCTCGAAGCTCGCTTTGTTCGATTTTGGTAAAAGTATTTAAAATTAGGGAACTACCTAATTTTATAATATTAATAATTAATAAAGCACAACGAAGTAGAAAATATAAAGCTAGCTTTACCTCAGGATAGATAATAGTAGGTACAAGCACTAGGTACTTATTAGAATTTATAAGAATGAAATGAACATCACAAGTAATATCTAAAAGTACCTACTGAATCAGATTCGATGACTTTATCCCCAAGTCTGGATGCTGAGTAGAAAATCCCCGTGAGCATAGAATGGAGCGGGCACCAATCCGCCGCGCGATTTCAATAAGCCATTGTAATCAATCTGAGCCATGGATGAATCCACCAGGGCTGCTAAATGTGCCTTTTAAAAGCATTTTGCATCATTTTTTTAGAATCTAAGTAAATAATAAATAAATAATAAATATCTGGGACATTATTGCACACACGGTCATCTGACCCCAAACTAAGCCAAGCTTGTAATATGGCTGCCAGAGACAGATATACGTACATAGATATTTTTTAAATACATACTTATATAGATATTAACACCCAGACATAGAACAAACACAAATATACATCACATAAATGTTTGTCCAAGATGGGAATCGAACCCACGCCCCCAAGCACAGATCGTAGGTTCACTACCAACTGAGCCACCGGGGCAGTCAAAGTACAAAAAGGGTTGCTTAGTCCACTTCGGAAAAGGCTGCAGTTCTCAGCACGAAAGTACCTGCTATTCCCCGGCGTAAAGGTTTATTCTCTCATCATCCCAGTGCAAAGGTGGCACTTTGGAATACAACTTGTCTATTATTATTATTGCCGAAGAAGTACTTTTATAGGAAAAAATGCACAGACCAAACCGTGTATGAAAAAAACGTGAAATACGAAAAAAAAAAATATATGGTCCTCAAAACACACACAACACAACAACACTCCTCAAAATGGTCTAGGTAAGGGTCTATGTGAACAATAAAAGCGTATTTTACGAAATTCCGCTAAAGGGGTTTGTGTACTAAGCATAAAATGTAAAGAAAATCAGGATTTTTCGAAAATCATCCTCTAATCTGTACAGAACACGCCTTCTTCTAGGAATCAACGCACAGACCAAACCGCTCATGATAGAGAGGTGAAAGTTTGCTCGAATACTTTGGTGGACAATAAAAACAGATTTGTGAAATTCCACCTCTAAAGGTTTTGCTTGCAAAGCCGTGTGGGCAAGCTGTTTCGCATAAAAGCCAAAAAAATACTTACACAGATCATTAATGGCAATCAAAATTCAATTCAAAAAACCAATCTTTTGTAGTCAGAAATCTCTTTTGAGTGGCACTTCGGCGAGTCAGCGCAAAGTGGCAACCCTGAACGTGTCCGAATTTGCATTCGCGAACAATTCAAATGTCGAGAGTCGCAATTGAGGCGGGAATGCGAAAAAGAAAGGCGCTACTTACGCAGCGGCCGTCGTCCGTCCGTCCGTCCGACGTTTCGACATCTCTCTGATTGGGTTGCCTGTATTTTCTGCTATTCTGCTTTGTACGCGGCGCCGGACAAAGACACGAAGAAAACTGGAGCTGCCAGCTAAACTACGAGGTAAAGGATAGAAAGTATGGACTCAACAAACAACTGTTAATTCAACAGTTAGGCACATGAAAAATAAGGAAGGCTCACTTCACTTATACTCTGCATCTGTTACGATCTTTGACAGGTCTAAACTTCCTCTCAAGAATAAAGTGGCGTTGCGAACCAGAGCACACCGTAACAAGAAAGATCTCAAAACGAAACAAGGAGATAAATCGTCACACGTTTGTTGATGAAATACCTACAATACAAATTAAGCTATTTACTCAATAAAACTTCACCATGTTTATTAGATCACGAACAGCGGGTTCACCAATTTGCAGGGCGTTTTCATTATAATAGGTACTTATTTATCGAAGAGTCCATACTGAATGTTCCTCATGAATGTGTCTTCATGAGTCGCCCCAGTGGAAATAGTGTTTCTATTCTCTCTGGAGCCGTGCACTAATTTCAACGAGAACATTCATTCAGGAGGTGTGCGTACTATGGACGGCAGGTACCTACTTGTCTGATTTATTGTCCTCTGGTGGCTCGGAAAAGTGTTCAGCTTTGTTCATTGTTTTGCGCCTTGATGTTTGGTCTCAGCGGACCTACAGAACAAATGTTAGGAATAGTTAATACCTAGTTTGTATTCATGTATTATATTATTGCCTAAATACGATACCATAAATTGACACAGACCCTGCTCGTAGCTATAAGTGGCTGTCAGTTTTGTTCTGAAACAACTTGGCATCTTCTCAAGTAGTTATTGATATGTGTCTTATTCTCTTCCATAGGGTTGGAATTGCTGTACCTTGTAGCGGAGTCGCGGAATACTGCCTGTCATAAGAGCCTATGATAATCGTAAAAGCTGAGCTACCGGGCAGTGGCTGGCCAATTTTGGGAACTTGATCATATGGCTCTGTATTCTGAACCCAGTAGGGACGAATTCGATTCGAGATCTTCACTCTCCCTCCGCGTCATTCGTAGTCTGGATGACGGAAACGGAATATAGATATCGAATCCAATCGATTCAAACCCTTTCCGACAGGGCTCACAATACAAGGGTTGACATTCTTAGCCTATTCCAGGGAAAACAATTGCCCGTTGTGGCTAGCGCCATTGTAAAGCAAAGGAAGGGAAATGCTCCTAGTGTGTTTCCTGAGTGTTACCAATAGGTAACACTCACGTTGCACACAAGCACGTTGGTACAAGCACGTTGCCAGAAATATCTGGCAACGTGCTTGTAGTGGCAACGTGCTGGGTAACGGTGATCCACCAGTCACAGAGGAAGTGCAGTCCAGAGGTGGGGTCTTAGTGGTGCAACCTTACATAGCCCAGTCACCCAAAAAATGGTATGTAAGCTCCAACTGCAGCAGTTTTTTAAAATGCCCATTAGCTGGGCGTCAGCTCATATATATTCTACCGACTACTTTCAAAAGAAATACTGTTAAGAGATTGTTAAAGTATTCAAAGATAATATGATTTTATTTATTGATCAGATCCATGGAAAGATAATAATAGAAAACGCAGATAAGCGTAGTCATGATGTATAATGAATACGACCTTCTGCTTGCACAAAACCCACTCAAGCCCAGTGCAAAACCCGCGAAACGAAACAAAATTAATCACACATTATAACAAACCTTTCCAATTATTTTCCACCTCTCCACACGTCCGTTCCACGCGATTACTCCAGACCCTTGTTCCGAAACATTAAAGAAATGACTTTCGGATATTAGAGGATAATGGTACGAAGCTTAATTATTAATTAATTATCTGAACACGTCGGGAACAGGCGGCGGGTTACAATGGAACCTTCGCGATCAAGTGGCCTTTGTGGCCGCGGAAAGATTTGCTGGACTCACTATTGTCCGAGGATTCGCTGGACTTCAGACGAGATGGGTGATTAATTTTTCGGGGTTTGATGAGGAATACCTACGTCGAGCATCTTTTGTTACTTTTAGTTGATAGGTATAGGTATGTATCTGGGGTATATTTAGTGAGGTATTAATCAAAAAGCGAATTCCAATTCGTAATAAAGAGTCTTGAAACGCTTGTTAAAATAAAATTACGCCTACATTTTGAAATATTTTTGTCCAAAGTACTAAGTTTGTATTCACTGTTCGAGAAAACCCACTAACAAAAACGTTTATGAAATTTTTAATATAGCCTAGTTTATTAAAGTAGTATTAAGTAGTATAGTAGGTAACAAATAGTAACACTGAATACCACAGATAAATAGAACTGTGCTGAATACGGAACTATTATACACTGTACGGAACACTAAGCATCGTCAGCATGAACAACATGCTTTTTGGCGCATTTGTTAACCGAGCGAAATCAGCGTTTATATTTATTATTTTATGCTATTATTACCTATTATGCTTGTGTGTAACTGTTTTAGGATAACCTGCTTGTCGCTCTACTGGCGCTCTACGGGGGAGGCCTATGTTCAGCAGTGGACGTCTTCTGGCTGATGATGAACCTGCTTGTCGTTTATCCGATCTTTATGATGTGGGCAAGTATGAACATAATTATTTATGTAGTTACTGAGTCAACTTTTAAGTTCGTATATTGTTTGAATATTAGACGAGCCTACCTACTAATCTTGTCTTGGAAATATTGAACCTTCGAAACCTAATTTCTCCAGCATAATCCCTCGTCACGCATCAGAATGGAAAAGTAGAGATCGCGTCACGCGAGCGGGCTGCTCCTGTCACGTCCCTACACTTTGGGTTTGACAGGTTTTTATTGGATCCCTGATTTCCCATTCAATAAGTTTCGGGTTTGCATTACGGTGTGAACTGGCCCGTGAAATGTTTGCCAGAACATAATGGCGTGCGCGGCCATGTGACCGACTCGATTACTCTCAAATAATATTACCCATGTTTGTTCGTATTATTCTCTTTTAATGTTTATATCTACTTATTACTAAGGCGGTATCTCCCTTCGAGGTCAGGCCGATATGCCAGCAGAGGGATGTTGCAGACTAACTAGGAGAGACTGCAGTTGGGGTGGCCTACACTTAGGGCTGCCACCTTTCAAAAAAAGCAGATCTGGATATTTTAGAAATAGTTTTATTTTTTAAGTAGGTACCTATGAATTATTCATTATATTAAAGTAATGTTATGGTAATGTATTTTTTTTTTAGATTAAAATAACCTGACTTGGACCAGCTTTTTTTATTCTGGTGGGATTCTTTTAGCATCTTTTCTTGCTCAGGTTTTTTCAAAAACTTCAAAAAATCTTGGACACATCTTAACTGTGACTCTGCCTTCACAATGTCCACTGATAAGTAAATAGTCAGCCGTCCGTGCTGGGACCCTATTCCTGTGCGCTCGAGATTATCTCGGTGACTGTCTCTCTAATTTAAAATTTAATGGGAGTGAGTGAGAGAGAGATAAAAATGTCATTTCTCCGAATAGGGGCCCTGGGACCCTATTCCTGTGCGCTCGAGACACAGATGAACCAGATACCTCGTCACGCGGGTTTTGGTCCGATCAAAAGTCACCACAGTTTGAGGAAAGCACGGGGTGCGCGGAGCGTGACAAATAATTCCCATTGGCTATCATCAAGGTTACGCCCACCACTGTACCGAGTTAGTACGTTCCGTAGTGATGGGGCGAACACTTGGGTCGACTGCCGCTCTGCCATAGTAATCGCACTCACTCGAATCTCAACTCACTAACATAACATTACTACACAACACCATTAAAGTACTAATTCTTCCTCAGTGTCGTGCACTCGCGGATTTCCTGAATCAGTGTGTATTGTCACCGTACGGATGTGTAAATCTAATTCAAGATGGGATTGAAAACTGAGAATCATATTTCCTACACGCTGCATAATAAAATTATCTACTATTAGTTTCTATTGACGCAACATTGTTGTAAAATTCATAGTATTTAACTGCAACGGTAACGACCGGAAGCATCAAGCAAGCGCGTGCGACTAAAAAAATCATAAACTCGCATCCCTTCGGGAGCCCCGCGGATCACAGACTAGATAATAATTACTACGCAGACCGCGGCATCAAAAGATGCATCGCCGAAAGGCCGAAAGACCGCGCCGCGGCTTTTTGTCAAAGAACAAAGAACCCTTTCGGCAATATCACCAGGGTTGGATTTAGGTACGTTGAAAACGATAGCACAAAAATTATAAAAGGATGTTATCCTATCCTTTTAAATCCAGCCCTGCTTCTGATTTTTAGGGTTCCGTAGTACTACAAGGAACCCTTATAAGTTCGTCATGTCCGTCTGTCTGTCCGTCCGTCTGTCTGTCTGAATCCTTTACAGCCTTATAACTTTTAAAGTTATAAACTTACATGCATGAAATTTTGCACAACGATAGTCTAAGTATAGACATACAGTTTCGGAAAATAAAAAAAAGCTTTTGTTTTTAAATAAGGGTAGCTCCCATACATGTAAAGGGGGGGTAAAAAAAAAAAACACTGCACCCCATCATGTTGGTTGTCGTTGAATAGGTATTTGTAAGGTGAAAATTTTGACAGAATTAAAAAAACATACTTTTATATTAATGGGGTGGCTGTCATACATGTAAAGAGGGGATAAAAAAAAAATCGCCTGTACCCCGCATGTGGGGTATCATTAAATAGGTCTTTTAAAATGATGTTAAGGTTTCCTATACCATTTTTTTTTTATTTTTTTGTTTTTTACTGCTTGCGAAATATTGGCCGACAAAGTTGCTTGCAATGTGTCCCCCCCCCCCCTTCCATTTCTAAACTATGCATCTCAGAAACTTGTAATCTTCCATGTTGATAGATCTTAGTAAAAACTTTCTTTTAAAATTATTTTGGGCAACATGTGATAACTACTTTTTGAGTTATGCTGTAATAACGGATAAAAACTTCAAACATCCTACGCACCTACGGAACCCTACTAAGCATGGCCTGACATGCTCTTAACAAGTTATTTTCTCTAGTCTCACCACAGTCTCACGCACATGCTAGATGCTGCCGGTCGATTCTATCGTGATTTCGTTGCTTGTCGAGTTTAGTCCAAGCAGAAGGACCCGAGTGCACAGTTTAGTTAGTTAGAATTCATCAGTGTTCGAATCCCTTTACGGTATGGTGAAAATCGAAAATGCAAGTCTGCGTTTTGTTTAATGAGTCACAACACTACTTTATACGTGCGTTCGCCAGAAAGGGACAACTGCATGGGATATCCGCAATGAGGAAAAGGGATAAGTGACGACGTGTCCATTATACGCTGAGCTCTGCTATGTCTTGTAAAACTGAATTATTTTACTTACCGATGAAAAGTTATTCCGTCTTTTTTGTAGTTTGAGTGCGCGGATGACTTTCTACACAATTTCACTGCACAGATAGTCATTTTTGTTTTCTGTTGGTTATCAGGAAAATAAAACAACCGTCTTATTTTGTAAGCCGCACGCACGCACGCACAGCTCTGGCACTTGGTCGGAGCTGAGGTTCAATGTTTGGGGCGGTGTCTTATATAAGTCTTATAAAACTTATGTGTTGCGCGCTAGGCTCGTCCTAGACTAGGTATCTAGTATCTATTCTATTCATATCATATCATATCTAGTATCTATTCATCTGTGGCTCGAGATTATCTCGGTCACTGTATCTCTAATTTAGAATTTAATGGGAGTGAGAGTGACCGAGATAAAATGTCATTTCTCCGAATAGGGGCCAGGCCGGTTGTAATATTTATCGTGCCTGTGTTTTTTGCTCGACTTGGCCCCGGCAAACAAGTCATAGCAAAGCAAATCAAGCAAAGTAAGTAACGCGCGGTTTAAATCATGCCTCAGTAAAGAGGTGTGGACTTTACAAGAGGTTTCTATGGAGTTTTGGAAGCAACACGAATACGTCACTCGTCACGTTTCACGAGTCACGACATTTGATATACTTTTCACCAGTACTCGTGCTCACGAACATTTCATAATCATCAGCCGTAAGACACCAGTTGCCCGCGACTTTTACAATGTCGTCAGTCTACATAATGGGAGGCCTGCCTATACACTACGTCTTCCGGTTCGTGGTCGCCACTTAAGAACTTCTCTTCACTCAAGGTTCTTCGAGCGATCATCACGAATATTTAATGAAAAGATCTACCGTTTTTACACATTAGCACTCGAAATAACATATGTTTTAGAATATAATGCAATGACGCGACATGAATTATCTTCAGGTTCTCTCTCGCCCGAGTATAAACAGTAATCTTTGGTTCTCGCCAAAACCCCCTCCGATCAATGTTGTCAGGATGATTTCTTCACATAATTCACGTTCCCGCCAAATGCTGTCAATCTTTCGAAGTTTGATTTGATCATGCATCTGCGCTAACTACCTGCCTATATTACGAAAATTATCGAGGCACTAAACGTATCACTAACAAACGATAGTAAGCGGTACATATAGATTTACATTCATCATCATCATCAGCCGGGCGGGAGACATCCACCGCTGAACAAAGGCCTCCCCCTTAAACAGCCACACCGACCGACATTGTTCTGAGGCGTACCTACTCAGGAAAAATCGAATACAATAATTATCATCTGTATCTATTCAAAGGAGGCGCAGAAATTCTACAAGTACCTACCTAAACTAGACGAGTTTAGGCATCAACGTGAAGATGTCATGTCGCGTCACTATATTATTTTCCAAAACTTGTGTTATTTCGAGTGTTACTATGTAGTGGTGGATATTTGTCCATTACGTGTTTGTGGCCGTGCGCAAGTGTTGGTAAATAGTATAAGTAATGTCGTGAAACGTGACTTTTCGTGTTGTTTCCTAAAGCCCCATAGAAAGCCTCTACCACTTTACTAGGGTATCACTTTACTTGACTTAGGATATATTACAAAACTTGACACTGGCTAAATACACAACGCGTGGAGCAAAAATTTAAGAGAAAACTAAATGACAACTAGACGTCTGAATTTCAGCCGGAACCTGAAGAAGTCATGTCACGTCATTCTATTATTTTCCAAAAGTTGTTTCCAAAAGTTATATCAAGTGTTAATGTATGAAAATGGTGGATTTTTATCCATTGAATGTTCGTGAACGTGCACGAGTGTTGGTGAATAGTATAATGTTGTGACACGTGACTCTTCGTGTTATTTCCAAAACTCCATAGATACCTCTAGTAAAGTCTCCACCACTTTACTGAGGCATGACGTGGACTTGACCGTGACTTAATTTGCTTGACTTAGACTATGACTGAGACTTATTTAAATTATTAATGTGAATTATTTGACATTACTGGAAATATTACAATACTTGACACTGGCTAAATACACAACGTGTGGAGCCAAAACATAAGAGAGAGAGAGAAGTAGTCGTAGAGAGTTTTGGCGGGAACGTGAAGAATTCATGTTACTCGTTTGATAATATTTAATAAAAATAATAAAACTTGAAAATACAATATTATATACTTGACACTGGCATTACTGGCAAATGCATAAGACGTGCGACGCCAAAAGAGGAAAAAAAAATACTGGTCACTGACAGAGACAGCCTGACACTGTCATTACACTACTGACTACCCTAAATAATAAACATTATATTACTCTTTGTTATAAAGGCTGGCTAAAATACAGAAAACAAATGTAGTGTGAAGACAAAATACGAGATAAAAAGGTTTCCTAATAAATATAAATACAAATAGAGTTAATAAAGTAAAGTATTCAATAACAATATAGCTTGAAGATGATGGATCATATTCGTCAGCGAGATTGGTAAGTTTTATCTGAATATAAACATCAATACTTTCCTAACCTAAATATATACATGTATAGAGCGGTTTCTCTGAAAATCATGTGTCCAAGATGTTACCCTTGGGCAAGATTTAGCTACAGCCTAAAGGTGATAGACAGACCGAAATACAACCTAGACCATATCACCAGGCCAGATGTGGGCAAACCTATTTTGAGTAACCAACACGGTATAAGCTATTATACCGTGTTGGTTCTTATTATATTTATTAGCGTCGATTGCGTCCTGGGCAATTTGAATGGTGTAATTTGAAGAGCGCCCTTCAAGAGGCACTAGAGCCTTCTAGAGGCTAGGTAGATATCTACAGGAACTAGGAAAAAAGGTGCAGGATGTTTTGCTTGCTTACATAGTCCATTTGAAATCATAAACTTTTTAACAGTAAACATCAAGTTAATTTTGTTATAGGAACTCCACAAAAAATGTATATAACCATTTTGTGGATGAGCGAGACATAGACAATTGTGTGGTGGAGAGAATAATCCGGAATAAGTTTTGGGATCCAATGATATCCAGCGATGAAGAGGCACCTCCAGGACCTATTGACTGGGACATTATTTTTACCAAGAAGAGCTCTGTAAGTTTAAAATTGTAACAAACTATGTGAGAAATTATGTAAAAGACTAGTCAGCATATATGAAACCAAAAAGTCAACTCAACAAAATAATTTTTTTCCTTATCTTCACCAAGAATTGCTCTTGATCTCAATATTATTCCAAAGATAATGCCAGCTTATTTTTGTTTTAAATTCTGCTAAGTGATATATACTTTGTTCTTCAAAAATGTTGTAAGACTTGGAATAAAAATAGCTAATGAAATTCTTTTGACTTTTTTCCTACACAGAAAAAATACATAAGCGAAACATAGTTAAAAAACTGTTTATTCATCCACACTAAGGTAAATTACTAGTCCTCTACAGCTCGTAATCATGAATATAATAAGTAATTCTCGGATATAAGGCAACCAGTTGTTACAATAGTTTTAAGTTGTTTTTATTCTTTTTATGTGATTTCTGGTGTGATACAAAAAATATTTAAGTATGTTTCTATTAAAACAACGGTATTAAAAAGGGATCCATGGATTATACACCGAAAAGTGTCCAAACCAAAGACAGACCAATAGTTACTCTTTAATAATCTGTGCATGACGATACTACTTAAATAGTTGCAAGTTTAAATTAAGCAATTTGATGGTTTCGGGCTTATTAGCTTGTCAGTATTCCTAAAAAGTATCTTAATAATAATTTATACAGGTAATTTGAGGTTTTTTTTTACGAATTTTGTACTACACCCGACATCCACATGTTTGTAAATCTAAAACTAAAAGGTAATTGTTACAACAGAAAGAAACCCAGTTCCGTCGCTTCGTCCCGGGCTTCCGAAAGCCGCCGCCGCACCCCAAGCTGTCCGCCCTGACCAAGGACGAACACCGAATTTGTATCAAAGTACTCAGTGCACAAAACCAACACATTTTGCCAAACGAGTTTGTGGGGAAGCCTTGTAAAGCTGACTGGAGAGTTTTTGAGGTAAATTAAAAATATACTAATTATTTAAAAAGTATGGGCTGAGAGGTCAGTTCCATAGTCAGAGTTTTTATGGCCACCTAACCTAAACAAACTGAAGGTCTTTTATTGTAAACTGAATTTGATGGCTCTAAAATTGTTGCCACCTTTTTCTCACAAACTGAAATGAAAAGAGATTAGTAGTCCTGTCAGAGCAGTATGTGAGACACATGTCAAATTTTGAAGGGCTACATGTAACAGTCCCAAACTTGTTGTCCTCCTTATCTCACATATCATAATGAATAAGAAAATGCAGTCAGATTAATATCCCGGGCTGTACAATCTCAGCGAGACAGCCCGAGATCATATAGTCCTGAGAATATTACATATTCGCGCGCCATTCTACCTCGGTGGCGCGCGCCATTCTACCTCGGTGGCGCGCGCCTCCGCAAAGGAGAATACTGATGCTGCCTAATTGTCCACCATTAAAGAGCTTTACCTAAATGGGTAGTAATGTTTTAAGCAAACAGGTAGGGCTCTAACTCACTGAGACGCAATGGTTACGTCAAAGCTACGTTGCCATGGCTACCTCTGGCTACCTTCGGTTGCCAAATAGAGTAGCCAGCGCTGTGCAGCCGGTCCGGCACCGAGTGAGTGAGACGCAACTTGCTCGTGTTAATTTCATTGGCGACGTCGCCAGTGTGCCAGGAGTCCAGTCTCCAAAGTCTCCAAAGTGACCCGTTGGTTGTGGCTACGCTTCCAAATTGGCGACGTTTCCAAACAGTTGCCAATTGAGTTAACTGCCATAAATTTAAATATGAATTGCTTGGATACGTGGCCGGCGACGTGCCATGGCGTCTCGGTGAGTTAGGGCTCTTAGACAGCAAAACAATTCTATACCGTCAGTAAAAAGTTACGATGAACTAGCTGCGCCCCGCGGTTCGATCCGCTTTCTTACAGGAACCGTTGAATTTTTCAGGATAAAAGTAATCTGCGTTAATTCAGTGTATAAACTACCTCCATATCAAATTACATTCAAATCCGTGCAGCTGTTACAGAGTTGAACGGGAACAAAGACACTTACATACTTACACACATACATACAAACTTTCGCATTTATAATATTAGTGTGATAAAGATGTATTATTTTGTGATGAGCAAATGCGAATGTCCACCGCTAACGAGGTTTGAGTAACTCGTTAGCGTTAGTTATACTCCAGTAAACACCAAGCGACTTTTAAATATAATAGCAAAGAAAAATGTGCTCTCAGTAAAAAGACAACATGGCATAATATAAATAAAATTATGTTACTCATCCCACAGAAACTTTTTAAATTATGAACACTGACCCCGAATACTGAAACGTTTGTTAACTTTGACACAGATTAAGTCTGTTGCTGCCTTTGTCATTTGCTTAGTGCCAGACAAAGGCAGCATTAGAATTAATCTGTTGTCAAACTTAACAAGCGTTTCAGTATTCGGGGGTGAGACTAGTAGATACACAATCAATGTTACGAGGTTGTTGGTTCGACGTTTTATTTAATTAGACGCTACTCCGTACTTGTTTCCCAAACTAAGCGATCTCGTGCTTTCACACGGAAGTTGTACAGACGGGGCTAGATTTATAAAATAAGAACCAATTATAGGAAAAAAAAGACGTCTACGCCAAAGAACAAGAAGAATACCTAGAATGGGCTAAGCATCTCTGGATGACTACCAACTGCATCCGAGCGCTCCGGCCCAAGCCACTCGTCGAATTAGTTTACGAAGCGGAGTTCAAGATGAAGTCTCAAACGATCCAGTGCTTCCCCAAGAGCTACATGCTAGCAGCACAGATACCACTGAGAGCAGAGAATCATACTTGTGAGATTGTATTGCCCAAGGCTGACTTGATTAAGGTTTGTCATTTTCTTTGTTGCCTTTCGTTTCATGTTCTTCTCCCATTTACCCCCTTATTAATAAACGCGGTTAAACCTTGGAGCAGTTGGTAAGTCTTCTGTCTTTTTCAATCGAGTTCTAATTTCAAAAGGACTAAACCATTTTGTAACTATATATTCCAGGGGCACTCCACGTTTATTAATACGGGCATAATGAATAAAAATCCACCGTTTTTACACATTAAAACTCGAAATAAAACAAGTTTTGGAAAATACAATGAAGCGACATGACGTCTTCATGCGACAGGACGTTCCGCTAAAACTTCTTTCATGTCATCCTGCCGCATGTTAACCAATTATTTGGTCTAGGATGGAGCATGTTTACCACCTTCATCTTGGTGGTAAACCTTTTATCGTGGTTTTGATACATTTTGTTTTAATAAAACCAGAATACTCACGTTAAATTGAGTCGGTTATTCCGACTATAGTTTCGCTCACATTCGGTGACCTTCATCAAGGAATGCTAAGCGAGACACGCGCGCGACCTCGTCTTGCCTTGTCTTTTTTTAATTCGTGTTGTGTTGATGAGATATGATATGTCTCATCAAATGAGCTTATGCGGTTCTTACACATCGACATACTCATTTGAACTATATTTTTCTTTTGTATTTGGTCCATTTATAGTGCAACATGCGTTCTGCAACTGACACAAAAAATAAATATAACCTCGTCTTTGTCCATAGGTGGATATTTCAAAGTTACCAAAAGTTTGGTACCCAAATATCTACGAGACCAAGGAGAGCATTATCCGCAAATGCCCGTTACCCGAGCCCTGCCCGCAGCACCCTTGCAAGTTCAAGTTGCCAAGTAAGCGTTCCTACCAATACCGGACCTGTCTCACTGCGAGGGTGTAGCTTTTTGCTTTGTACCCATTGAGAAAGGACACTTGCATAGAACATAATGAGTGCGAAAAAGAGAAAGTAAAGATTTTGTCAAAGAAAAACATGAATCAAAACATGTTAAATGTTGTCTGTAGTGTCATTATTCTGGGAGGAAACTGGGGAATACATTTGTATCGAATGGACGGTTGTTTTTTGACTTCCTAGTAAAACCTTTTTCTGAAATTGCACAACGTGTTCAGTGTCCACGCTGTAATTCCAGATGGGAGGGAGCCCTCCCCGCTGCCGCTGACTGACATCCACAAGGAGCTCGCGCAGTACGGGTTAGAGAACGGCGCAGACTTCGTGGCGAGCGAGAATGCGCTCAAGTGCCTGCTCGAGACCGACCGGACCTGGAACCTGCCGCTCTCGGTCTGCGACCTCATCGGACCGGGTGACTATGACTTGCTTCAATAGAATACACATTTTAAAATTAGCTTTATGACCGACTGCGGCCGAGCAAGATGTTAGGTTCCTGCAGGTATGCGACAGGCTGCTGATGTTGAAAAAAATTCCATTAGTCTGTTTTAGCCTAAGTTTAGGTTTCATGTTTACGGTTCTGTACCCTAAGGGTGTCAACGGATTGGATGAAATTCGGAGGAGGTAGCTACTTTTTGTCCCGGATTTTTTTACTGATCCAGTAAGATAGCGGGCGAAACCGCGGGGCGATGCTAGTGATTTATATATTCTAAATTAGTAATATTATTAAACGAAAAACAATATACCCAACTGCAAAATGTAAGTAGCCTACGTCACTCAGGACGTAAAGACGAATCCAACGACTCCTCACTCTTCAAAAATCGGTCGAGCCGTTTAGGTTACAGGACGTCATATAGGAACACACAAACACACTTACATGCTCCCCAAAAACATTACCGTCCTTCTTGGGCAGTCGGGTAAAGGTTTATATTAAATTTATTCAGGTGGAGAAAAAAGTAAGATGGTAGTATTGGGCAGTGAGTTCCCCGAGAAGAAGGCTCCGGCGCCGACGCGGTGCTACCGCGCCTTCCGGCACCTGCTGCTGCACGCGTTCACCGCGTACGTATACTGTACTGTACACTGTACAGCTCATATTCCAGGCTCTTATTGACAATAGGAAGAAGAAGAAAGCATGATTTATGTAGAAATACCCCCTTTATTATTCATTAAATCGCAAAAGCTTAACAGCGGACTTATCCCGTAACTCTGAAAGCGATAGTGGTAGTGCGCGAGCGGGACCGCCCATAGGGCGACTAAGTTGGTACGAGCGGGATGGCATGCTCTCGCAATCAGAATCACGAACATTTCAAAGTTATAGGATAAGCCCGCAGGATTGTCCTTCCGGGAGGTTTTGGCGCATTGGATATTTGAAATTCTATAGCTGTCACTCCGTTTCTCGTGCGTTCGATAGAGATAGTGAATTTTATTCACAGACAATCGTCAAGAATGAGACCCCACACCGACAGCGAGAGCTCCCACATGAGTCTCCGGCCGCAGCCCCCCGGCGGGGGGCCGCGCGCACGCGCGGGGACGGCGGCCCGTAACCTGGCCACGGACTCGCATAGAGCTGCCGTCGCTTACAACACTGCCTTGAGGAAGGTAGCCGACCACCGGGACACTAGTGACACTGATGATGATGATGATGATGATGACCGGCTCGAGATCGTCCTCGATGGTGAGTACACTCAACCATTATTATCATCTACAGCCTATATACTATATATATAAAAAAAAATAAAAAATATTCTATCAGTTATCTGATTCCCATAGTTCAAGCTTGCTTAATTTGGGGCTAGATGGCGCTGTGTGTGAGAAACATCTACCAATATTTATATTTATTAATTTATATCCCACAGCTGGGTATATAATAGGGCTCCGTCACTCTCGTTCTAATCGTTAATTTTTGGATGTAAAAGTATCCCGGGTCATAATTCAAGGTAAAACCGTTCTGGTTTAGTTGGTAGCACGAGTATGAGGTCCTGGATTCGATTCCCGGCTGAACGGCTGTTATAATGATGAATTCAAATATCTGCTCTGGGGCCTCTGGGTCTGGGTGTTAGTTGTACGTGTCTGTCAATGTGCGTTCCATCGGATCGCCGACACAGGGACTCCTAGTGGGGAGCCATGAGTGTGACGCATTAAAAAAGCTATTTTCATACAAAACTAAACCCAAATCCATTTAACTGTTACAGAGTTGAGTGGGAACAAATAAGCCCACTCTAACTGTGTGATTCTTGCCCGTCGAGAATAATTTATTATTTTCAGATGACATTCAGAATCCCTCAGAAAATGACAAAAATATAACCAACGATAGTAATGAACACAGTTCTGATTATCAACCCAGAAAGATACTGAAAGCGCGCCCTCGTATGTCTGTAGACAGAAAAGGCCAAACGGAAAATCTAGAAGCAAATACGGATAGGCCAGAATCTCCAGTAAATGGGTCTATTAGCCAAGAAGTGACAGATCAAGAAAGTCAAGGAACTTTATCGAAATTGGATAGTCAGAAATCAAATATTGATAGCCAGGAATCGAGCAAGATAGATCCAGAATCAAGCCAGAGTGTTCCGGAGTCAAACAAAATGGACAGTCAGTCTGTAAATCAGATGGATATAAGTCAGACGAATAATCAGGAGGAGCCCTCTGAAATCGGACACTTTGATTGCGTTTGTAAAGGTAATACAATTTTTTTTTAAACGCGGGCGTGCCTTTAATCCACAGATTCTCCCCTAAAGGTATTGCATTACGTGATTGTTGTTCCTACAAAACAACGATCTCGTAATCTAACCATTACCAAACAAAAAAAATGAAACTTGAGATCTGAACTTAGAATTCAGAATGGAACTTCAGAAATTCAGACAGACAGACGGACATGACGAACTTATAAGGGTTCCTTGTAGTACTACGGAACCCTAGAAATGACTGAGGGACTGAGACGAAGCATTCCCATTGGCTATCTCGACGGTACGCCTACTCATGCCTAGCAATGAACCAATGAGAGTGAATTTGAATGTATCTGCTTGCTCATCATGGCATTACTTAAAACGGCAGTTTCTTCAACAGATTCCGAGTTTGCAATGCTTCCTGCTCGCTCCTACAAGAACTTGCAAATAAAAAACAACACGACCAGAGATCAGCTTAACATAATAGTACACAGTGCACACAAACTAAGGGTAAGTGCTATCAAAATGCATCTGCCAGAATTATTGTACAGTGTTATTTTTAATTTCCCAAAAATCTGTCATAGGCAGGTTTCCTATAGCCAAAAACTAATACGTACACAAAAAAAAACATGTTTGTTTATTGCTGTGTAAATGTATTGAATATTTCAACCCAACCCTGGAAACGTCTCAATTCAATAGTGTGAAAAGGATGGCAACAATGTTAGAGCTGTCAAAATTAATTTAGAAAATTGTACAAAAGAACGGACACCGAATATATTGCGCACTAGCCCGTACCGTACGTGACGTCACCGGCCGGCGCCGACAGAACACCAGCGCCGGTTGTTTACAATCACCATTATGCTGAGTTGGGATCGGTTTTGTGAAAAAAATTGGGTTAATTTTTATTGTTTTTTTATATTTTAACATGTATTTTTGTGTACCTGTATTTTTGTCACAAATAAAATTTTCTGTATTTCTGGTAGATCGACGTGTTACACCATCGGCGACACCTTCGCTTACCATCAGGCGAATGGATGGCCAAACGTAGATCTATTTCCAATAAATATTATTTAAAATAATAACAAAAAACCCGACTGCGTTCATAGGCACACTCGGGATCCTAATTATAACGATACCCTTCACATCAAAACCGGCTATGGTGGAATTAAGAACCCTAAAAACATAACACTCCTGTTATCGGTAGGTTTGTAAAAATCATTGCTATATTTCAGAATGCGTTGTCAAACGAAGTATTATTAGAGCCCATACTGGAATACCAACTGGACGTCGGCGGGACGCTGCAGTCGCCACAGAAAATACAAGCGTTAGCGTTTTCTTTGATGCTACGCAAGAACGCAGAGATAGCTAACGGTGCGTATTCACGATATTAAATTAATAAAGGTTCAATCCCCAAAGCTTGTGACAAAGAACATACAACAAAACATCACTATTACACACCGAAAATACAATTAACTTATCTTATTGTATTTTCGGTGTTTAATAGAGTTATATTGTATTGTATTTATTGTACACAATAGTAACTCAGTGCGCAGTTCAGATAAGTTTGTTAAGTTCAGTTAACTACAATAATTATGTTGTTATTATTATGTTACCTATTATGTAACATTTTTTTCTTTTGTGGCAATGACAGTTGATTACCAGCGTTTTCGGCGGCGCGGTTGTGTAGTAGTGGTGGGTTCAGGCCAGTTCCCATTCCAGCTAGACGTGTTTATCTTTGAACACACCGTCGCGCTTGTGAGGTGTTGTCGTACACCTAGCCTGGTATGTAACAACCATAAAAACTTGCCTGTGTTATTGTATACAGTTCGCGTGGACGGCACGTGTGGCGAAGTGGTTACGATAGAGACGACCGACCTGCGCCGGCTCATCTCCCAGCACGGGGACCTCAGGCCGGACGTCGCCAACACCCTGTACACGACGCTCAACCAACTGGCCGGCTTGCTGCCGGGGGAGTACATACTCAAACACGAGGTAAGTGCACTCAACATTAGACAGTTATCAAAAAAAAACTCACTCAGGTCCGTAATAGTGCAGGTTTTAAAAGGAATCAAAGTTGAGATAAGTTATAATAACATTTGTTGTTGAGAGGGGTTCGAATACTATATTGAGATAGGTTGAAACTCGTTGTTGAGAGGGGTTGGAATATTATATTGAGATAGGTTGAAACTCGTTGTTCAGAGGGGTTGAAATATTTTATTGAGATAGGTTAAAACTCGTTGTTGAGAGGGGTTGGAATTGATATAGGTTGAAATACTATATTGAAATAGGTTGGAATACTATATTGAGATAGGTTGGAATACTATATTGAGATAGGTTGGAATACTATATTGTTGTTGAGAGAGGTTGGAGTACTAATTGAGATTGGTTGAAACTCGTTGTTCAAAGAGGTTGGAATACTATATTGAGATAGATTAAAAAGTTAGGTTGACATATGTATGACTATAGTGAAAGTTGTTTGTAATGATATGAATTAATCACTTTATTATCGGCTTCGATTTAATTGAAAAGTGATGTTTATTCTCAGCCGGGACACGGAGTTAACGCCCTGCTGTTCTCCCGCGCGTTCGGGGGCTCCGGGCCGGGCTGCGCCCCGCTGCAGGCGCCGGGGGCTGCGCTGACGCCGGCCGAGGAGGCGCGCCTCGTGCAGGCCGCGCCGCGCCTGGAGCCTGTCTTGCTGCCGATACACAAGTAACTATACATCAAACTAATATTATACATGCGAAAGATTCTACAACAACGTTCCAGTGAGTCTCAATACGAAACAAACATGTCCATAACGTTTATGAGCACGGTGTGCGATACAGCATTCATTATTCGGCTCTATTGGTTTGACAATAACGCCCATTGTCCAGGTACCGTCGCCAACTCCCGCTCGCGTTCACCTACAACAGGGACCAACTGACGAAGGACACCAACAAACCGACCGGCAAGAAGAAGACGCCGCCGGCCGCCATAGAGGTTAGTGTCAAACGCGACACACATAAAAAAATAACCGTCGACTTGAGAACCACCTTTTTTTTAGGAAGTCGGCTGATAATCGATGCGTTGCGAATATACAGAATGTTGTGTAAGTAGTGTCCGACCTTCGGGAGATGTGCAAGTAAATGTTGAATCAAAATGATACAAAGTATATATGCATAGAAAATTAAAAAAATTAAGACTTAGAAACTGGTAATCGGGTATGTCCTAAAACTGCGACCAAAACAACCGGTGGACGGGCAGCAGCGTCTTCGTAAACGGTGGACGTTCTGTGATCCCGAGCCGCAAACCAAGCGAGGAGATTATGGCAACCCACCCGTTTTTCATAGGGGAGCCCTTTGTTCAGCAGTGGACGTCTTGACTGATTTGAGGAGAAACTGGTAAAACAGCACACTCCGCGCATACCATCTATTCTAGCCAGATTCTAGCATACATTTAATTACTGGCGTCACGCTCTCTGATGTCTACTGAATTTTTATTCGTTTTTTTAGTTTGTAAACTTACCAATTGAATAATTTTTTTTTCTTCACAGGAATTGTATTTAATTAATGTCATGGAAAAGATGGCCTAAATCATGTGTCGATGTAACGGCCTCGCGTGTCGGACACGACTTCCACATCACTCTGTACAGCATCGTCGAATTTTTAGATACTCTTAAATTGTTTATTCAGTTAAAAACGCGCGAAGTTCTGCAGAAGAAAAAAAATAATGCTATGTTCGGTCGCGCGACGTTTGATTCGAATGCGAATATTTCCCCTAATTGCGTGTATCGCTACCACGCAAATGAAATTTTGTCTCCTCTTTCTGTCATGCGAAAGCGAGACGAACGTATCCATATGTAATTGTAGCTTTGTCATGTTTACGTAGGATAAAAAGGGTAGACACAATTTGATCGTCGGTCGGGTGCTAGTCCTGCTTTTTAGGTATCAGGGGAAGTTTTCGTGTCGCGCGACCCGGCGTCAGAATATCACTCACGGAACAAGGCTCGAACTACCCGCGGGTTCGAACCCTGCCGTGTGAATCACGCTGAACTCGAGCCACGCTATGAAGCGTTCTGACAGCTGCAGTAAATTGTAAAAAGCTTTTTTTTATAATTAAAAATAGGCTTGCGTTTGACCACGTCCTGCCAGGTATTAAGACTACACGGCAACCATGCGGATTCTAGAAGTCTCCATTCTTGTTGTCTTCTTCTTTTTATTTTATTTTATTTTTTTGATTGTGAGATGGATGTTACTGGCTAGATCGTTTCTAATGTCAATAAACGAATTTAATTTAATTTGAATCGCCAGTGTAATCCGGCAAACGGTCCTCGCCTTGAGCAATTATGATGGATAAACGATGAGGACGGAGCACGGGAACCTAGAAGATATACCTGCTTAAAAAACCGATGTACTATATTAAAAAAAAAAATAAGAAAGATATAACTATATCATATAGGCTATCAGACACGAGACTGCGTAAAAAAAAACATCGACATTGTGAAAGTCGGTGGGTGCAAGTGGCACGTTGTCGGTCGGTGTGGTGGTCTAGGGGGGAGGCCTATGTTCAGTGGACGTCTTCTGGCTGATAATGTATGTACGTAAAGTGTTAAAAAAAAGTGATTTCATTTACTTTAATTCAGCCTTTTGCAATTCACTGCAGCTGTCAGAACGATTGTTAACATCGCTCGAGTATAATATCAATGCGAAAGTTTGTCTTGTTTCCGTTACCTATAACGTCGATCACGCGAAAACTACGGAGCTAGAAAAACTAACAGAACGAGTGAAACCGCGTCGTTGTATGAATTCATCACTACTATTGATGCTAAAATATAGGTATGTCTGTTTGTTAACTTTCCAGACCTAAACTGTTACTTATCTTGATGAAATTTAGCAAGGAGGTAGTGTGGACCGACGGGCATAGTACTATAAACCAAAGGAAAATGCGGTCAAGTAGAAAAACCCGCAGAGCGTAGCGAGTAACTAGTGGTATATAGTCGTCTCACAGTTATCTCACTCGCGCATTCGCAAGTTTTTGCAGATATAGTGAATTTCTAAAAACTGTATGTTGTGTCTGTCTATCATACATCAGAAATATTGTAAAGAAATTCTCATTTTGATATCTTTTAATTTGAGTGAAGAAATTAATTTATTTATGTTATTATTATTTTTTCGATATCCGTCAAATGATCTATTATTATCTATATACGTTTATATAATAAAAATTAATTGCCACCTTTAAGGCGGAGCATCACTCGATAACGGCTGAACCGATTTGGATGATTTCTATTTTGTTGTGTTCGTAATTATCAGGGCAAGGTTTTTGGCGAGGCCGAAGGCCGAGCGAAGCCACGGGCATCAGATAGTTAGGTAAAAAAAACGAAACGTATTTGAACTATAATCTTATCATAAACAGACACAGCATTAAACGGTTTTAAAATGTACACATATCAATTTTATATATTTGAAAAAAATGCGCGAGTGAGACAAGTGGCTCGATACATTGATTGCGGGTAGCGAAGCGAATCGCTAGGTTGCTTGCGAAGCGGGCAAAGCTAGTTCGAAGTGTTAGTCATCATTACCATAGTAGCCCTCCCTCCAAACGAAAGCTGACATGTAAAGATATCAACAAGGTAAATAACATTTATTACATTGGTTGTTGATATTTAATTATTAATTGAATGCATCTTGTGTTAAATTTGATTGTTACTAGTCGGAGGGAGACAGCGAACGCGGCGGCAGGAAAAAGGTTCGGCCTTACTCTTCACGCACGAAATTCCCTCGTATACTCAAACTTTGGTGATGTTAACACAATAATATTATAATCACGCCGGCTGAGGCTGGACGTGCGTTTAGTGGAGTCGGGGTTTTAGCGTCGCCTCATTATTCATATATTTAACGACCGTTTGCGTCGTCCTGCGGCCAAACCGTGAGTATGTATGGAATGTGGAGCCGAATGCAACGCGGCCTCCGCTACGAGTGTGTGGCCTTCACTTCACACGTCCACGGTTGACACTAGGTTTTGATTACACTATTTGCGGTGTAGCATGGTGCCTGTAACATTAGCCGAACCGTCCCTTTTCACTCTTGATCGTCGCCGCGATTTACGATACCTTAAATATCACAGTCGCAAAATATGGAATCTGTAATAACTGTAGTCAATTAAATAAATCTACCATGCCAAAATGTTATTGTCTACAAATAAAATCAAATAGAAAGAAAAATTCTAACGTAACACCGTCGACTTGTTTAGTGATGGAATATATTGCTATGATGGATAGTCGATATTTTGTATACAAAAAAAGTTTACTGTATGTACTTTTAATCTTTTGTTATTAGAACAAGATTTAGCTGTGAGAATAAAATTTAAATTGAATTGCATAATGTCACTTCCCTCGGCATGTGATACTGAGAGCTATCACCTAATGTCACAGGCACCACGCTACACTGCAAATAGTGTAGATGCATACATGGGCTATGATACCCACATCCTCATCAAATTAGCGGCAATATACAGGTAGTCCGGTTAGACGACGGACATACTTTTAAAGTTTATATTATGGGCGTTATGGTTAACAGACTAGGCGTTTAACCACAACTCACCTGATATTAAGTAACGGTGTGGTCGACGATGGTAAATACCCTTTTTTATTTTTTTATTTTCTGTTAATTGTTTTATTACTTTTTTGGTACTATGGCCTATGTAAGCCCCAAATTATCATATCCTCGAATGTGAACGTCGTCTATTCGAACATCCTGTATACTAATTGAGGAGGTAATAGCAGATGGGACCAGTTTCAAACGTCACCGTGTGTGAAAAGCCTAAAGATTTTAATTAAATTTGGTTTGTAAAAAATACCCAGGGTATTTTTTGTAACAAGCGGAACCGCGGAGCGCAGCTAGTGAGGTAGAAAATTGGCAGGTATTAGAGAAAGTTTAAGGTAGAAAAATTACTGATTTTGAGCAATCAACGGAAATTAAATTAAATTAAATCCCCCAAATTCAGAATGATAAAAATAATTATCTCGTACCAGACAAAACAGTTTTTGACTATATTTTCTTATGGTCAAAAAACGGATTTTTAGTATGACTTGTCACGAAAATTCACAGAACTTAGATATCAAGCGAGCTGTGGTCAAACGCCTAACTTGTCAGTCGTAAAAATTTGCGATCGAAACGAATACCTTGCATGTTTCGGTGGTGGGATAATTTGCCTGTATTATATCCGTTGATTGCATTCTCAGCTATTCAGCTATGGTACTTAACTTACACACGCGCCAAGGAACATTGCACCGCGGCCAGGTGCCTATAGAAATCGTGCGAGAGCGGGATGCACGTATGTAATGGGTGTGAGAGGCATTACCGTGGTCTCTAATGTCAAAACAATTGAAATATTATAGAGATAGGTCTTGTTTTTTATTGAGTATTCAAGCTATCGATACTTGATTGATCGTTTATAAATATCCATTATACTAGGTTGTAAAGTATCTTCGTTGTAAATGGGAGAACCATTAATATGCTCTGTCAATTTATTGATGGTTTTGCGTTGCGGCTTCGCCAATTTTAAGAAACACAAAAAATAGAAAGTCACAAATTGTAGTAGACATGACCATTGTTTTTCATTGTCATAAAGTACGGTAATCAAAAGAGAGAGTATCATAGGGTTTTTACACGTTTTCTTTTTTTTAGAGTGCGCATATTTTTATCACCCATTAGGTATCGATAATAGAACGTACCTATTTCATTGCTGAAATAGGTACGTTCTATTATCGATATTTTTTCCCCCCCAAATTTAAGGAAACATTGACACCTTAAAAGATCTCCCGATTCACTTTCACACACGAAAAATTACCAACAAATAACTAGCTACAATTTTTGGTCTAGCCAACAAACATACGCAAATTAGATATCGCAAACTCATCAATTCGTAAGAAGACAGAGTTCAATAGCTTTGCAAACTTACCAAACAAGGACGGCATATTGAAAATTTAAAAAAAAAAAATGGAATGATGGATTAGTTTGAATATAGGGTCGCCATGTCTACCACTGTTGCCGTGTATACATTCAGGTTAGATTATTTAGAAAATTTGTTCCAAAGAAGATGAAACGAAACACACGGATCTTTTTATTTATTCTAAATCTATACGTTTATAAAATATGCGCACTCTAAAAAAGTAACCCTTTAGAGTAAACTTTCCAAATCGTGATAGTTACATGAATTTTACTGACATATAAAAAAAGAGGTTTTACGCATCATAAAGTACAAAATTTCAATTTTTTCCAATGTAAGTTAAACACTAATATTATAAATGCGAAAGTTTGTGTGTAAGTGTATAGGTATGTAAGTGTGTTTGTTCCCGTTCAACTCTGTAACGGATTTGGATGAAATTTGGTATGGAGGTAGCTTATTCTCTGGAATAACAGATAGGCTTTTTATCCTGAATAATTTAACCGTTCCTGTAGAATAGCGGGTGAAACCGCGGGTCGCAGCTAGTTAAGAATAGAAGTATCGAAAGCTTGAATACTCGTTAAAAAACAATGACCTATCTCTATTACATTACAATTGTTTTGTCGCACGATTTCGCTTTTTGGCTTAAAATACTCCAACTCTCCAACTCAAATTATACAATGCATGAACATGTATATCACAATCAACGAGTATAACCAGGTACCATTTTATGAGCATTCTTGAGTGCTTTCTGAAATGCCTAAAAAAATGAACTGTCACGTGCTCGTGTGAGTCTTCTGTCCTGTTCTAATAAAATCTTAAAATTATCTTAGTTTCCTTGGTCAGAACTTCCAATCGTTTTACAAAGTCGCGGGCAAATCTAGTGATATCATTCAAGTTTCTATGTTGAGACTGGTATGTTCGCCTGATAGTGGGCAAGCCTCGTAGTTACTTTAGTTACTTGTTTATTGTGTGGAATAACTTTAAATAATCATTTTCGGTTATATCTACACTAAACTTCAATGCTCAGGCCCACATCCTCAATTATTGAAAATGTATCAAATCATGAAATAATTTTGGTCTTCCCAGCGGTGGGACACTTCAAACTTAGTGAAATAATAATAGTCCACATTGTAATAATAATCATCTCCATACAATGGCGTCATTCCCGTAATTTACATCAAGATCACCCAAAATCCCTTTTATAATGTTAATTATATTATAATTGTCTATGTTTTTTTTTCTTTTTGATTTTCAAGTATTTAAAGTGGTTTCACTTTGCTTATTTTTGATGATAAGGGAGGCGGGAGGGTTGAATGTTAATTTCGTCAGTAAAAACACCACAAAATTTGACAAACTCGACTGCCGGGGAATGGGGGTTAAAAATGTCTAACATTCTGCTCGCGTACTTGAGACTCTTTTCTCTTTAAACCTGGTGGTAGCGCGATCTTGACGGGGATTATGAGAATGACGCAAACAGTATCCGTAGATTTTAAGTGATTTGATTAATGCAAGTGCATGTTAGTCCGGCCGACCACTGAGGTTTGGAGCAGTGATAGCTCGGCAGCAGGCGCCTGGACTTCACACAGCAAGGTGCGAGTTCGAATCCCTGCAAGGAGCTTGAGCTTCCGGAGAAAGAACACATCGTGAGCAAATCATAGCACGGTGGAGAATGATATATCCAAGTCAGAGGCTTCCGGGCAATCTTGAATAACTCTGACAATAGGGTTGGCGACTCGGCCTATACGAACGTACTTCAGTCGAAAATGTATCGTTTAATACCGAACGATGTGTTCCAGCTCCCCCACTTGTGAGCCAGTTCCTATATCAGGCTATGCGCCGAATTTGACCGCGGCACTATCAAGTGAGACACCAGAAAGTGGTAAAGGAGCGGCAAATAGATTGAAAATGCTCCCTCGCGCCTCGCGCCGACTAATACGCACTTGCATTAAGTTTGTTATCATCAAATTATATGAACACATCCCATTTGTTTCAGTGGCCAAAGAGGAGAGGAAAGAAAAAGGGGAAGAAGTGAAACAGCAGTTGATTAAAATATGCGAATATTTATTGATATAAAACTAATTTTAATATTGCTGGATATAAAGAGATGCTTCGAACGGCTCTATCTCGATCGCGCATTTGATTCAACAAATCAAAAATCGATGTCGAATTTTCTTGCATTCAGATTATTTGTTTTAAAACTTGTTTTGAACTGATATGAAAATTTAACAACATACTTGGAATGTGTATATTCGATCTAAATCACAGATCACACTAGATACCGCATTACGAGATTCGTTGTTCCTACAAAACTCACGTCAGTTTGAGGCGCGGCGCGGGGCGCGGGGAGTGCGGCCGAGCGCTCTCATTGGCTATCTCAAGGTTACGCCTACTCGCGCCTAACAGTCAACCAATAGGAGTAATTTCGTATAAGTGTATTTAGACTGAGTGTGATCTGTGATCTAAATTGAGCTTACTTTTTACATAAGCGAAGTCGATCATTTTATACATTGTTTTTTATTTATTTATTAAAAATGCGCGTGCGAGAGAGGGTGGTTTAAAGCTAAATAAATACTTAACGATTCAGTCACCGTGCTATCCTAAGCTTGTATAACATTTCTAAGTAACTAAACTGTGTTATAGTTACATGAATAACTAAGTAGGGAATACTACTATTAAATAACTAGGTAGGAATATACTACTTTATTGCCGTCCAAAGGAAGAGTAGGTACCGTATGCGCAAACGCATTTTTATCAAGACACAATGGCGTCGAGTTTGCTGAACCATTTTCTAATCTAAACTTAATCTGAAATGAAAAGACACAGATAATTTTAGTCCTGCTAGGTTCGATTAATGAGTGAGGGACAAAAAAAAACGATGTCAATAATTTAGTTTTCTTTGTATCCCTCTATCTTTCTTTTCTCCTTCACTTGGCTCTATCGCGTCCTCAGAAACTTGTCATTCCCATGAGAGAAAGATTTTATGAAGGACTTTTCAATTATAAAATAAAATAGTTTAATATTAAAAATATACATTTACAAAGAATTTAAAGTGGGCATATCCGGTACTGAGTTTGGACGGCACTATCATTACACCATATTGTCACTAGAGAATATTTGTATGACGGTGATCTCAAATATTTATAATAAAGCTTAGATCAATAGGCTTTTGGTGATTTATTTGTATGTCTGTAGTGTTTTCGTGATTAAGCGGCTTCATCGAAGTATCCATCCAGTTGTGAACCAATCTGAAAGTAAACAGTATTTTGTTTAAAGTCCCGTTTTTTTTTTTGACCCACTTGGTGTTCCGCTGTTGGGTAAAAAATAGTCGCTTTTAATAATAAGTGCGCCACAAGAAGCAATAGAAATACTATTTTTACCCGACCGGCCAGAAGAAAGGTTATATATTCGGGTGCTTTTATCCTATGTGACCTACCCGCCTAAACGGCTTGACAGATTTTGGAGTACGATGTGTCGTTGGATTCGTTTATCTGAAGTATTTTTTTAAAATCTGATGCGTTTAGCAGCCGGGTCTTGAGACTTTTTAAAAAAAAAGTGACCGATGAAAGCGAGAAGCAAAATACAAACCTTACAAGCAAAATGAGTAATGGCAAAGGAAAACAATCTTACTGGCGCCGATTCTACAGTAAACTTGACAGCTGTTCGAAATGGTTACCATCCTCCTGTCATAAGAATGTAATCGTCTCACCTGCACCGGTGCGTACTTGACGTATTTGTCCGGGTTCTTGGAGAAGGGCAGGTGCGCGGTGGCCGCGTGGAAGGCGCTGTACTTGGGGAGTATGGCCTGCTTGTTGTCGCGCTTCAGGGCCTCGCGCAGCTCCGCGTCGGGCACGCTGTACCCGCGCTGCGCCCGGGTCGTCTCTTCCCACTCACGGTTGAACGCCTGCGAGAAACGACGATTATTCCCACTCGCGGTTGAACGCCGGCGAGAAACGACGATTATTCCCACTCGCGGTTGAACGCCTTCGAGAAACGACGATTATTCCCACTCGCGGTTGAACGCCTTCGAGAAACGACGATTATTCCCACTCGCGGTTGAACGCCTGCGAGAAACGACGATTATTCCCACTCGCGGTTGAACGCCTTCGAGAAACGACGATTATTCCCACTCGCGGTTGAACGCCTTCGAGAAACGACGATTATTCCCACTCGCGGTTGAACGCCTGCGAGAAACGACGATTATTCCCACTCGCGGTTGAACGCCGGCGAGAAACGACGATTATTCCCACTCGCGGTTGAACGCCTTCGAGAAACGACGATTATTCCCACTCGCGGTTGAACGCCTTCGAGAAACGACGATTATTCCCACTCGCGGTTAAACGCCTGCGAGAAACGACGATTATTCCCACTCGCAGTTGAACGCCTGCGAGAAACGAAGATTATTCCCACTCGCGGTTGAACGCCTTCGAGAAACGACGATTATTCCCACTCGCGGTTGAACGCCTGCGAGAAACGACGATTATTCCCACTCGCGGTTGAACGCCTTCGAGAAACGACGATTATTCCCACTCGCGGTTGAACGCCTTCGAGAAACGACGATTATTCCCACTCGCGGTTGAACGCCTGCGAGAAACGACGATTATTCCCACTCGCAGTTGAACGCCTGCGAGAAACGACGATTATTCCCACTCGCGGTTGAACGCCTTCGAGAAACGACGATTATTCCCACTCGCGGTTGAACGCCTGCGAGAAACGACGATTATTCCCACTCGCGGTTGAACGCCTGCGAGAAACGAGGATTATTCCCACTCGCGGTTGAACACTTGCGAGAAACGAGGATTATTCCCACTCGCGGTTGAACACTTGCGAGAAACGAGGATTATTCCCACTAAGGCCTGGAACCTGCCCATACAAACAAGTACAACTGAAATGTATATGTAATATGTAAGTATATCTAGTATTAAGATGATGTGTCAAATCGAATGCAAATTCCTATGGAATAAAACATTTTTGACTTTGAGTAGCTAGCCATTTACACGAAACTTCGAAGTCAACGTGATTGCAGCTCAATATACAGGTGTGTTACCGCGTATTTATCTTTGAGCATCTGTCTGTCCTTGTCCCTCAGCTTGGCCGGCAGAGCTTCGTCCAGCTCGGTGTGCGACAGGAGTTTGTTCCAACTGAAAAAACAAATATATTATTATAAAACGTACTTTTAAAACAAAGCAAAAAACTATACATTCAAAAGCCGGATGATAATATTAGAGTCCCGTTGAGGAACCCCAAAGACGGAGTATAGATAGTTACCTCTGCAGGTAGGCGTGCTTGTGCTCGTGTATCATGTCGCGGTAGTTCTTCTCGCAGTCGGGCTCCGCCAGGCTCAGCACGTCCAGCAGCCCGCTGCGCTGCAGGCCCTGGGGACACTCTGCCGTCACCGTACTGTTGGCGTCTCACCGACCGGGGCCGTGTGGGGATACTCCTCCCGGGAGGTTTTGGCACAGTCGGTAATTGAAATTGTATAGCGTTCTCTGTTTCTCGTGAGGCGATAGAGAGAGTGAATTTTCCTAACTTTTTGATCAAATTAGCGTGTCTGGGGTAGTCATCACCCCCTAAATCTTAACAAAAACTTTTGTTTTTGGTTTCACTGGCTTGGAGAAACCGATATTCTACGCCGCTATTATTGTTTTTTCAAATATATTTTTGGTATTATATAACAACTTTTCTTCGTAGTATTTTCGACGAAAAAAAATATTGTCACTTTAAGTGCCTTAACAACGAAAATATATAGAAATTTAAAAAAAAGCATACAAGCATCTTTTCACGTTGTAGATAACATATAACAAAATCATCATCTGTGGGTATCAGATTACGCTTTTTATATGGAAAAGACGGCGGTATTATAGTAGAATTATGTTAGATGTTAAATTATTTACTGTGAAGAATAGAGTTATTCTTAACAGTAAGTAATTTTACATCTAATATAATTCGAAAAAGTATGATTGGTTCCTCAATAAGTGTCTACAGTAGATCTTTTCTGAAAGAGACTTTTATAAAAAATGAAAAAGGCAGTAACGAGTCTGACCCCCGAATACTGAAACGTTTGTTAACTTTGACGACAGATTAAGTCTTGCTGTCTTTGTCATTTGCTTAGTGCCAGACAAAGGCAGTATTAGAATTAATCTGTTGTCAAAGTTAACAAACGTTTCAGTATTCCACAAAACGTGGAAAAATTATAACGCAGCTTTGTATTAATTTCAAAAAATTCTGTTCTTTAGTTATAGTATGGAGTGTGTAATAATGGTGGATTATTATCTATTAATGTGTTCGTCAATGTGCATGCGTGTGTGCAAATCGTATATAGACGACAACGTGTCATTTCTTGTTGTTTCCAATAAAATGTTCAGTTTTTGGAAGCATGACAGTAGGATAATTGTGGTGGAAACACTGTACAATAGCTAACTTACCTGGAGTAGATACAGGGTGTTGTTAAGCAGAAATATAGCTTTCAACGCGTCCGGGTACTGCTCGCTCTTGTTACGCAGAGCGAAGTTCAGCTGAGCCAACACCTTACCTGAAACAATCATAATAAAACAACTTGATCGTGTTACAAAAAAAAAACTTTAAAATACGCCGCGCCGAGCGCAGGACCAAGTATTTAATCGCGCTTACGATTGGGCGGCTCAAATTATTTTTTTGTTTTTTCAATCCGTCAATTGCATAGGCGCTTTTATTCGCTAGTTTATTTGTTACATAGAAAAATATCAATGAGACTCGACAAAATGTATCTCTCAAAATGTAGGTCTTTTTTTTTTCGATTTCAGAGTCGGTCTCATAGTAAGTTGTTCACAATCATGAGTGCATTGAGCTCATTTCGGCTTAGCATTAACCCTGTATAAATATAAGCAGTAGATTATAAACGGGTTTATGATGAAAGAAAGAGATAGACTCACGCATGTATATAGCGAGCATAGTAGCGTCCCTGTCGTGCGTGCCGGGCAGTTGGCTGACGGCGCGGCTGTACGCGGGCTCGGCGGCCAGCGCGGGACCTGCGCACACACACGCAGGTTTATATTAAAAGTCATATAATAATACGCAACAATTTTCATCTAAAAAAATTAAAAGAAATGTTTGTATAAAAAATACTGGAGTTTAGTATCCTCTTAGGCCGGACCCAGTGTAGCATAACCAGTATAAAGGTAGTGTCAGCGTATAGTAATGTTTCCGATGGCCGTGTGTAGTACCGAGGGTGGCGGCGTGCTTGGCGAGCGCGTGCAGGTGCGCGAGCGCGGCCGCGGCCAGCTGGTGCACGGTGCCGTCCACCGCGCCCGCCGCCGCGTCCCCGCGCACGCCCTCCACCCACTCCTCCAGCGACCGCACGCACTGGAACACACTCTACATTTACAGGTATGCACTAGACATTATTGGCTAGCTGTACTAAACGTTAGCCGAGATGCGCTGAGTATTCCAAAATTTGCCCCACGTTGGGCGCCACTTTTATGCTATAGGACACGTCCAATTTTGTACGGGGCCAATGAAAAATAAACGATAAATCGTAGCCGCGAGAGAGTCCCGATTCTTTCACGTTTACACGCAGAGCTAGCTGCTGCTTTAAAGTAGTATTCGGTGTCCGTCCCACGTCGGGCGCCAGTTTAGATTCGTTACAAACTGGCGCCCGACGCGGTGTTTAGACGAACGAGAAAACTGACATAAACCACGGCATCGAACCTACCTCCTTCTGACAGTGCTGCAGTATGGCCGTGTAGGGCGCCGGCGAGGCCGGGGCCAGCGCCCGCTCCACGTCGGGCGCCAGCTTGTGGAGGCGCGCCAGCAGCGCCCAGCACCCCGCCGCGGGCCCGCAGCGCGCCGCGGACCGCCGCGACTTGCTGCACGCGCGCTGTGGACGACATACGGGTTACTAATGCCCTCATACTAAGGTACATTTGTAGTATTAGGATGTGAGACACGATATTAGAAATTTTTAGGACCGATTTTATACCCTTTAGCAACTTGGTGTAGGGCGAAAACTTCCTGAAAACAAATTAGCACAGATAGCGCTCACCCCTCCACCGACGACACGCCGGCGCCGCGCGGGCCCACCGTCGGTCGACGGCGGTCAGGGCGCCGCCGGACCCGCATAGTGCGGGCGGGGCCGAGGGGGCCGAGGGGGTCGTTTCGGAGTATTCGAACGAGATACCGGTAAAGGAGTACCGCTCGAAGAAAAATAAGGATCATAAAAGACAGCAACGAGTTTTGTACGGAATAGTATTGATGAAGCGGTTAGCGGTCCTCGCACGAGTCCGGGCCGCGCCCGCGAGGCGGGGCGGAAGGGGCTACGGCACCTCGACATCCTGGTGCAGCAGCTGGAAGCAGTCCTTGCAGACGGCGTGCAGCAGCGCGGGCAGGCGCGCCAGCGGCACCAGCCCCAGCGCGTGGCGCTGCTCGAGGCGCGCCACGCGGCCCGCGCCCGCCGCCACGGACCCGGCCACGGAGCACTCCCACTCCTCCTGCGACGCGCTGCTCTCCTCGCCGTCTGCGGACACACGTCACTCACGGGGGCTCCGGTGGGGCTCCTCCCCGCGACCGGTGCTTCACTTCCGAGCTATGTTGTTACACGGGCGCCCGGGTTCGATAGGTATAAGACATCTTTTTTTTTTGTAAGAAAAATGATAACTTTCTTTTAAGGTTACTAAAAAAACATTATCCGAATAAATGTGACTTATGGATTAAATAAAAATAATGCAGTATTCGATAGGATGAGCAGACGAAAAAATATTAAAGGATGTGTGTGTTGTAAATGTTTATATGACTTACAAGATTCGATGATGGACCTCCTGGGACCGATGGCCAGCCCCGTGGACTGTTCCAACGTCTGCGAAGCCTTTATCATCAGCTTGTTGGCGCGTTTCTCGATACTGGACGACCTTTGGAAAATTATTGACTAGGTTTTTTAACAGTTCAGTTTTGAAGTATACTGTTATATGTTCATTTGAAACTTACACTTTTTGCAGTTTGCTTGTCCTTCGTTGAGTGCTGTCTGATCGGTTCAGAATATGTTTGGATTTCTGAATGCAAAATAATTACAGATTAATTTTGAGGAGCAAGTGTTTATTTCATCCTCGGTTCTATGTCAACCTAATTGTTGCATGAGAAATCTCACAGTGTATAATTATTCAGGTGTTGCTCGGTTTGTTCTAAAATTTCTAGTGTAACATTTTAAACCACTACTTTTATGTTTCAATAGACATTTTAGAAGATCTCAAGCAACGCTTAAAAAACTCTACACTAAATAATAGCTTCTGCTCAATTTCAAAATCTTGAAAATGAAACTCAAAAATAGTAATAAAATGTAATACAAGTTATGATCGGAATGTGTTTTCAATTCGAGTTCCAAATTACCATATGCGGCGACGCGGCCATGGACTGCGAGCGCAGGTAGTCCCGGAAGGCCACGAGCGACTGCCGCGCGGCGGGCGCGCGCGCCGCCAGCAGCGCCTGCGCCGGCGCACGGCCCGCCGCGCTCAGCCACGCCGCCGCCACGCGCATGCACTCCAGCGCGGGCGTGCCGCCGCCGCTGCCGCTCGCCGACAGCGACACCGACACCGACTCCACGCTCGAGTCTGACGGAGCGCAGAACATTCACATTCAATGGCAACTTCGGTATCGCAGCTCGCTACGTCTGCTTCGCCGTCCTCCTCACTCTGTCCTTCGTCAGCGAGCACCTTCTTAAGGTCCATATCGACAATCTGAGCTGTCTTCAAAGTACCAGCTGGTTCCATATTTAGAAAATATTACCAGACCGACCTTTTCATATAATGCAATTAATTAATACCTTCTTCCAAGGCGATCATATCCATGAGAGTGGTGGGTGAGAGAGGTCTCGTGTTTCTGCTCAGGAGCTCTTCAAATGCAGTCTCTAGATTTTGCACGCCTTTGTTGTAGAGCTGGTTCTAAACCAAAAATAAAATATATATGTAATTGAACATGAGGATTAAAAATCGATCTTACAATTTCTAGTAAGTTATATTTATGATGTATGTACTCACTATGTTTTCCAACTCGACACTTTGTGGATTATTCTTGTTGAAATAATTTTGTGCTTCTGCCAATTTGTCCAGGGCCTGAGATACGAGAGTGATATATAAACATCTGAAGATCGATTCAAGACTAACAATATCATTATCGATTAATTTTATATGTCAATCCAAGGAAATCCCATCAAGAGGAAAAAAGCTACTCACTTCTAGATATAGGTTGAGGGACTCGATGGTGGAAGTGTGCGGGCCGGCCTGCACGAGGTCCGCCAGCTCCCGCGTCACCATGTAATAGTTTATCACGTGGTCTAGAGCTTTCACCGTTTTCTCCATGTCTGAGGAATTTATGATTTCTTTGTGGTTATAATGTTTGTGCAACCCCTAAATAGCAACGATACTGTTGCATCATTTCCTTAAAAAAAACCTGACTCCACACAATGTGAATTCTGTAGGATAGTAGGAGCAGCCAACGGGGCACTGCCAAACTGTTGCACTGCTGGTGCTGTTGTGGCTTCCAACTCCTAAATATTTGTCATCATAATGCAAAATAGTCCTACTATGATGTATATGCTGCAAGCGTGCTGTATCTCCGTACAGCGGCAGCACGGCAGTCTCCAGCTGCTGCAAGCGCTGCTCGCAAGCTCCTAGCACATTGCACACGTCACCCGCCAGAGCCGAGCTGCGCGATGCTGCTGCTTTGAGCTCCTGGATGTTTGTCATCTCCTAAAAATGTTAATATTTTACATATATTTTGAGACTAAAGAAGAGTGCTATTCTGGTGATTATTTTATAAACTTGTATTAGGAGATTTATGGGTTTGCGCTGCTACATTTTTGTTTGTGGATTAACCTTACTCTAGATTAACACATATTTATTATTCTTATTTATGTTGCTAAGAGCAGAAAATCTAAAATGCTTCACAGGTTGTTAAATAGTTGTCTGGTCAATCATTATTTTCTACAGGATTAATAGGCAGTTTTAGGATAAGATGTGTCCATACTAGGACAGAGCAGGTAGGTAACTTATTTGGCGATTTGTAATTTAGACATCAATAGCATATACTTAGTAGGTAGATAATGAAATGGGGGCGAATCTAATTGTAACATAGATTTCATTTAAATCTCGCACTTTTAACAGTAATTACTACATTGAATCATGCTTTGGTAATATTAAAATGTATGTTTTGGCCAGGCAAAACATTACTTTTATCGGTAAAACATGGAAAAGCGATGATGTAAACAAACCTTTCGAAGCTTCATTTCTATCTCGAATTTCTTTTCTATTGCATACATTGTGATGGCACCTACTAATATTAATCTTCTCTTTTCAATTCGATCTGAATTTAGATATTATCAATAAGACAGTTTCAAATACATTCATCTATGAGTTTCAAAGAATATTTTTACTCGGGGACTGCAAAGAGTATGTAATACTACGGCAAGGCCTATTAAGCCGCAACCACAGATTAAAAAATTACCACAGATAATAAAACTGAAATAAAATGTTCGTTCTCCACAGATTATAAAAATTAAGGTGTTGCCATAACAGGTACTCAAATAGGGTCGATATTCTTACGATTGAAAAACCGTGAATGGGATCTTTATTGATCGTCATGATATTGTATGTCAGTGTCAGTAAATCCATCATGTCAAATTCAAATGTGTGACCGGCATTAATTCTTAAATTCATAATTTTCAAATTAACACAAATCACAAATTTAAACAGAATTATTCTCCGTGATTTCCCTAAGTATTTGCAATTACTGTCCGTTTTGTCTACTCCGTCCAGATACAGAATTTCAATTTATTTATACCCGTTGAACGCAACAACGATCTATTCGATACGATTCAGACTAATTTGTTATTGAAGATCTTCAGGAACTCAATAAGACAGGAACAGATATATTGAGGTGTGGTTATTGTTCCAGTTGTCTTAAATGTCTCTTGTACGCTGTCGATCTGAAGTTGTTCATTGAAGTAAAGTCTGGGGAGGACTGCCTGATGCTCCAGCGCGATGTTGAAAAGATGTCTATGCATGGAGTGTCGCAAACAAAATGGAAATTAATATATTGAAGTGCCATGCCATGCCCTTCACTCGCAAGTGGCACCCAGTAGAACACAAATATCAGTTGGACGGCCAGGAAATTACTAGATCTACTACAATAATAGATCTGAGTGTCAGTTTCGACCGAAACCTTACCTTCAATGACCACATAGCCACCATCGCCAAAGTGTCTTATCGAAGATTGGGATTTGTGATAAGGAACTCTAAAGACTTTCAAGGGACCTATGTCATTAGGCTACACTATGAAGCACTTATTCGGAGCAAACTCGAAGCCATGTGTGCTTGGAACCCACTTGAACAAACGTACACCGCAATCATCGAGGGTGCCTTCCACTGTTTTCTTTCCCCCCAGGGCAAACTATATTGCTCACGCCAAATCCTCTATATAGCACACTCTCGCTGCGTTTAATCGCCTCTTGGCCAGGATGCCTGAATGTGATGTGCTTGCAGATTAATGGAAGAGTTTTCTGTTCATGTGTCTGATCTGGAGTACTGTGAGGAGGTGCGCAATGTGAACGATGAAGAAGATGAGGCTCTGAGATTTTTTATCATAACTATTATGACAATGATTTTGTAATTTATTTTGTTTGTAGTATGTAAGGTTTATTATTTTTATTAATATTGAAATTTTGTAAAATGATTACATTATTATTTTAATTTATTTATTTTTACCAGTGTGTGACATTTTAAACTTAATTTTTATAATAAAATTAACTAATGTTGTTGGTGATAACCGTTTTAGTTAATAAACTAATTATTCAGGCTAAAATCTTCAAAACCAGGCTCCATTCGAAGTCAAATCGAAGTACGTCCACTTATAAACATTTGCATTGACAAGAACTCTCTATAAATAGATTAGAGGCCTAAACAGCGGGCTTATTATCTAACTCTGAAACGTTCGTGATTTTGATTGCAAGAGCATGCCATCACGCTCATACCAACTTAGTCAGAGTAACTTAGTGATACTGCGCGGTCCAGCTCGCGCAGTCACTATTGCTTTCAGAGTTATGGGACAAGCTCGCGGGTCTTTGTTTGTACGATTGATGTGTTGCGGGACCAAGACGCTTGTGGGTACGGAAAGCAATCGATGTATACCAAAGAATCAAAGGGATTTTGTCTAGGAGAACCGTATTTAGAATGCAAATCATGTAACTTGTACCTTGTTCACTAAAAGCATAGAGAAATGAAATGACTTTGCTGCCAGCTATGCATTTAAGCAAGGTAAGCGAAGGGCGCACAGAGCAGACCCTCCATAATACGGAGTTTGGTGAGGCAGTATCATGAAAAAGGCAAAAAACAACTCAATCAATTCATTATGATATACAAGTATCTGATTTACACAATTCAAATGAGTTTATTGCTATTGTAGTATGTGGTGGTCCTGCTTAAACCTCTGCAGAGTCCTGCTTCATCCATAACTTTTTTCTTATGTCTAGACTTAGATTTGTATACATTATTGTGTGTACATGTATATTGGCATGCATGTGGTGTGCTATTGTTTTACATAAATTCTCCTTTAAAATGAGCATACATTGTAACTTATTTATAAGGAGAATTCTGTGATTGTAACAAATACAATTAAATATTTGTGTAATTCCGCCTCATAAATGCTGATTTTTACATTTATGATGCCCAATGATGCCGGTCCTAAGCCTATCAAACATTATTTTGTACAACTAACAGCAAGACTGTCTTATTTTAAAGGTTTTTCTAGCAAAGAGAATATAAATACTTTCTAGTTCCAAATAACTAGAGAATGCAATATAACACAAACTTGATTATGTAGGGTAGGGCAGTGTTGTTCCCAGTCGATTTTGGGGCTACCGTATCTAGACTTCAAAATTGCCGTATTTTGGGACAATATCAAAAAAAAATGCCGCAAGGTCTAATTTTGACATTAATTTGTATACAAGACTATTATGTTTCTTAGCTTTTTTTTTATTGGTCGTGGTCGTGGTGGTAGTGTATAGATTTTGAATTGTGGTTAGAAGTTATGTCTCATTTTCACTTGGAAATGGTATCTCTTCTTCTCTTATCTGCCTCAGTATCGACATATTCACCCTTAGATTTTCTAATTTTTCTGATCAATACATCACCGCTCACTAATCGTAACACTTTCTCTAAGCTCAGTGAAACGATGTTAACACAAACATCATTATCCAACATCTCTTTGACGTATTCATGGTGGGCGTTGTTCAACGGGGAATTCCGGGTACTCGGTGCTTAATTGTAATTGTGCTCGGTAATTATAATTGGCAGTTTATGATAACTCTTTCGTCGATTGCCGTATATTTCATACAAATATTATACGAAGTGCTGCCGTATGCCGTATATTTGAAGCACAACGTGTCTAAAAGCCGTATAAGACGGCAATTGCCGTATGGAGAACAACACTAAGGTAGAGAGACGATAATGCATGGCCCAATAATTACCAAACCGATAATGTACAGCCCATATTGTAGAGCATGATAATTGGTGTACCAGTACAGGGAATATCCTTGGAGGAATGAAAAGGGAATATCGAACTGTGCATTATCGGGACGTGAAATATCATTATATATTATATTATATTGTATTGATATTGACTGTACAGCCTGGGACCCTATTCGGAGAAATGACATTTTATCTCGGTCACTCTCACTCCCATTAAATTCTAAATTAGAGAGACAGTGACCGAGATAAAATGTCATTTCTCCGAATAGGGTCCCTGGGACCCTATTCCTGTGCGCTCGAGATTATCTCGGTGATTGTCTCTCTAATTTAAAATTTAATGGGAGTGAGTGAGAGAGAGATAAAAATGTCATTTCTCCGAATAGGGGCCCTGATATTCCATCTACTGGTACATATATTATCAGGCTTGTGCATTATTGGGACGTGCAATATCGTGCCGTACATTATTGACACAGGCCGATAATTCACACCTGAATAATGTACTGCCTAATAAAAGGCAACCCATCCCTTATTGGCTGAGATCCTCTGTGTTTGAGGTATCTATCGATTTCGTGCTTCGTTTCAAAGTGGCTATACATGACCTGACCTGACATCATGTGAAAGAGATGGTTATATATACATTTCTGGGGAGCGAAAGGGATAAACTATAACCTTATAAGTTTTTTTCTTTTGCACGATATCAGGTCAGGTAATGTACTTAGTGAGACCGAGAAAAAATAAAACATAGATTACAAAAAGAATTACCGTTAGTATGTTAAAGTAATTTTTAATGACAACTCGGAAATCTTTGCTGTGTCAAAACTGATTAGCTTATTAGGTTTTTTTTATAAAAGCCTGGAAACCTTCTGTTAAGCTTTAATGCCTTATTTGCATTATCGCGTCCAAACGAAGCATGGAATCAGAGGAGATCATACACACATCGATCAATAGGAGTAGAGTTATTCAGCCAATATCGGATTGGTCGTCTTTTATCAGGCTGTGCACAAGAAGCATTACCTACAAGCTTCTTGGCTATACATGACCTGACCCGACATCGTGTGAAAAAGATGGCTATATATGAGTTTCCGCGGAGCGAAAGGGAGAACATATTTCACGCCCGATAATGCACAGCTTGATATTCCATGTACCGGTACACCAAGTATCAGGCTGTACATTATCGGGTCTTACCTTGGTCGCATGAAGGCCTCGCTACATGGCCTAACCTGACATCGTTTAAAAGAGATGGCTATATATAAGTGACGGGGGGAGCGAAAGGGAGAAGCTATAACCTTAATAGTTTGTTTCTTTTGCTCCCGTGAAATTCAAATCTACCTGTCCCTTTCACACGATTTCAGGTCAGGCCATGTGTAGGCCACTTTTAAAAAGTGCCTGCCGGAGCCGGCAACAATGAAAGAATGGAACGGCTGCCAGGGGTTTAACTGGTTCGGCCAACCTATTGACATCCGACCCATATCTTTAACCGGAAGGGTTTCCGGGTTGATATAAAAGAAAAAAAATAACGTGAACCTGCTGTTATCCGCCTCGTTTCTGTAACATAAAGGGTTTTTTTTAAACTATACCTACCATTATCTGACTGATCGGTTATATTCAGAATAAAAAGTAGCCCATGTGTCAACATTTTTATTAGATAAATGGAAAGTTTACGAAGAAAAGTTATATGATATCACATAAAAAAATTATGTGATATCATATAACTCTAACTATAACCTTTGTCATAAAACAAAATAATAGCTCAAGTATAGTTTTCGGAATCGGACATTAAGTTAAAGCGTTACATCCGTCACCACCTCCACTCCGTCTACCTCCGGTAACCGTTCCTTCCAAAATTATCCAGTCATCCGACTCATCCTCAGTTTTTTTATCGGAAAGAATTCACTTTTTAATAGCGCTTCGCGGCTTCGCTCCTCAACCTGCGGCAGCCGTCACAGTTTCACCGGCTCTGGCAGCAAAGAAATTTTCAATTAAAAATATTTGAATAACCTTGTCGATTTCCGTACCTAGGAACGTAATCATATCTGTATACAGGGTCTCGTACACATAGCACACAATAAACATTACGACAAAACCACACGTTAATTCACTTGTCGCACGGCAAAATGTGCTCTTTGGTTACAGAAACAAGGATTATATACGCAGCATGTCATAAGGTGGTATTGCGTGAAAATAGAATAAACAAACCAGATTGAGCGACACTCAATACTCACACATACACAAAAACAACAACACATTCAAACATTGCCATACACACACCCAAATATATCAAACGCTATAATTGCCAGTGTAATCAAAAGTAACAGTTTATTTATTTAGTAACTTTGAGATCTTAGAGTAGCCATTGCAAAATCAGTTTTTAAAAATAGAAAATTAATTTAAAGCATTATAAAATAATTTCTGACCAGGGCAAAACATTTTCAAACACGATATCATCAATGAAAGACCTCAAAATTGAAATGGGAGTGCCTTACAGGAAATTCCAATAAAGCTGATTATTCATGCACATTTATATTTTATTTTTTTCTTTCCTCTGAGAACATTTTGGCGTCGCACGTCTTGCGCATTTGCCAGTCTCAATAAGATAAAATATATTCAAGTTTTGGAAAATATTGTCACATAAAGTCATAGTGACAGTCAAAGGCAAGCAAAGTATGTCACGGTTAAGTCCAACTCATGTCCCAGTAATGCGGTGAACACCTTACTAGAGCTTTCTATGGAGTTTTGGAAACAACAAGAAAAGTCACGTTTCACTACATCATATGATCCACCAACACTCGTGCATGTTCATGAACACTAAACCTATAAAAAATCATCGTTTACTTATTTTAGTTTTCGATAAAAACACAATAACGCTATATGACTTCTTCACATTCCCGCCAAAACTCCAAAGCTCGTTCATTCAATTCGTTCAATATCCAAAAAATCGCTCACCTGCGTCTAGAGTGACATAACTAAAAAACAGTAATTTTCAACACAGCAATTTTAAATTATGAAATTAATATAAAATTCATTGTACAGTTGGCTATGGATTACTTGATGAGCTAACTGAGTATTAGCGATGAGGCGTATATACTAGAATAGGTGCAGAGATCACGTATATTTTGATACTAGGCCGCACCTAATCTCATCGACTTGATCCACCTATTCCACCTAGTCCACCTAGTATCGTGAAAGACGCGCGCGCGCGCGCCTCGCAGACTTCGCTACGCCGCGTGGCACCATTCGGAGAAGTACATACGAAGTTTGTTTGTACCTAGCATGGAGGAAAAAAACAGCACCTAGCAAACGTTGCGAGGCGCGTGGTGGTGCGGTTCACTGAACGTCGAAATTCACAAAACAGATGCCATCTTTCTCTAACGCACTAATACGTGCAATCTATCTATCTCAACTTAGGTCCGATACTTTAACAAAATACTTTGTAGCCTAGATACGCGACGAACTTCGTGGACTAGATACGCAATGTACTTCGTGGACTAGATACGCGATGTAATTCGTGGACTCGATGGACTGTTGCACGATATGATCTTGTCATCTTATTAAGTCAGTCGAGTACCGGCGATCTCTCGTAGCTATTTTTATATTATGTGTAGGTACTTACGCTTTGCTTTGTTTGATACTTCGACGATATTATTTTGATAAAACTATTGAATATTTATATTATTATTTCATATTTAATATTGAAAAATACTTACTGTTAGTATATATCAAAAACTTAGAATATAAAAATAAAAAATAGATAAGAAAAAAATTGCAAATATCAATGGAAAATAATTTGTGAAAAGATGATTCTTATTGTAGTTTTTCACGGGTCGGCACCAAACAAAAAAAAACAAAAAAAAAATACTTTTCATTTACATAAGTTGTACATTATTATTAGGATTAAGGAATATTAGGAGTACACATTATGAAAATAAAATGATATTTTAATAATAATAATAAGATGATCTTTTATGGTTTTTTTTAAGGGCCGAACCGTGTTACGGTACAGAAAGTTACGAAGTATAAGTTATGCATACATTGTACTGGCTAATACGCGAAGGAAGGATGATATGCCACAAGTACTTTGAAGTTTGAAACCGAGACTTTATTAATATTAGGTGGATTAGGTGGACTAGGTGGATTAGGTAATTTGATCAAGTATCTGCGTGGACTAGAAATAGGTGCATATAGTCCCAAATTTACCTAGTATAATTCACCACTACTGAGTATACTTTATCCCCTATATATTGTGCTTACTCCAACAGTTTAAATCTTGAAAAGCAGTTACATTATTTGTAATGAAGAACCCCGTCAAAGTGAGCAAATGCAATGTAAGAATGCAGAGCGTCACTACTCTCATTCTGTCATTTCCTGAGAAAATTAAATGATAAACTTGTACTTCGCGCAGAACTGAGAACTCGCGACTTCTATAACTTCATAACTCCTGAGCCAATTTGGCCATATTTGAATACATTATTGTATTAAAATTAAACAAAACTGGATTAACGATTCACAAGTTATCGTCGGAGAAATATTATACACATATCCACAAAAGCCGATTTGTTATGGTTAGGGCTTCGCTGACCTAAACGCCTTCGCATTCGCTTTACTAGTTAAATAACTGGAAGCCAGAATGACACGGATATTGGTAGAATTGTGACACTTGTCGCAGAAGTTATAAACCCTAGAAATCAAGTCAACTCAAAATCGGTTATTTTTGAGTTATGGCACTGTTGTCACAGAGGAACGAAATGTCACTGTCAATTTTGACAGTTCTGTGCGTTGCGTCTAAATAACAGTTGCGTAATACTACGGACACAATTTTTTTTTTTATTTTTTTTTTATGTTATTTCGCCCATTTCTGTGTAGGCTAAAGACATTATGGTCATACTGCCTTGTCTTCCGTATTTTTTTTTCCCTTTTTTTTTTTTGCCTCAGTAAAGTGGTAGAGACAATATGTGGCTGCAAGACAGGGCCCCTATTCGGAGAAATGACATTTTATCTCGGTCACTGTCTCTCTAATTTAGAATTTAATGGGAGTGAGAGTGACCGAGATAAAATGTCATATCTCCGAATAGGGTCCCAGTGGCTGGCAGCGACACTTTTCCGCTGAAGGCTTTTCAACTTTTCTTTTTTAAATTTTTAGTCTAAAGCAATATTTACTTATATTGTTTAAGGCGAGGTCCAATCGCAAAACAACAAAAAGTAGCATTTTCAGCGCTTTGTTTGAAGTGACGAGATTACGAAAGGCCTCGCTACATGGCCTGACCTGACGTAGTTTAAAAGAGATGGCTATATATAAGTTTCTTGGGGAGCGAAAGGGAGAAGCTAAAACCTTAATAGTTTGTTTCTTTTGCTCTCGTGAAATTCAAATCTAGCTGTCCCTTTCACACGATGTCGGTTCAGTTCATGTGTAGACACCCTAAGGCCTCGCTACATGGCCTGACCTTACTTCTCTTGAAAGAGATGGCTATATATAAGTTTCTGGGGGAGCGAAAAGGAGAATAATAATAAAATCATTTATTTTTGCATAAATTAAACAAGTACAGAAAGTATAATGACTCCAAAGGCTCCTAAACTAGTTAGAAACTGTATTTTAGGAGCCGATGGCCTCTCCTAGTAAAAGAACACAATGTTATTTAAAATTATGCCCGATAAAGAAAATAACACAATTTTGAATTTATATAATAATAATAATAATAAACCAGATGTAATAGCCAAAAAAAAGAAAAATATAGAAAAAAAAAAACTTAAACACTTTGGCCGGAAGCTATAACCTTAATAGTTTGTTTCTTTTGCTACCGTGAAATTCAAATCTAGCTGTCCCTTTCACAAGATGTCATGTATAGACACCCTTACTCGGTCAATGATGACTGCTAGTGATTAATTAAGGCCTCCTACATTACCTGACATCGTGCGAAAGGGACAGCTAGACATGAATTTCACGGGACCAAAAGAAGGTGGCCATGTTTAAGAAATCTCGAAGTTCAACCTTTTCTTTCGAGATGAGATTGAATCTCACCTTTTGAGAATACGGGTCCTGGGACCCTATTCGGAGATATGACATTTTATCTCGGTCACTCTCACTCCCATTAAATTCTAAATTAGAGAGACAGTGACCGAGATAAAATGTCATCTCTCCGAATAGGGGCCCAGGGACCCTATTCCTGTGCGCTCGAGATTATCTCGGTCACTCTCACTCCCACTAAATTTTAAATTAGAGAGACAGTAACCGACATAATCTCGAGCGCGCAGGAATTTAGAATTTGATGGGATTGAGAGTGACCGAGATAATCTCGAGCTCACAGGAATAGGGTCCCTGGGCCCCTATTCGGAGAAATGACATTTTATCTCGGTCACTCTCACTCCCATTAAAATTTAAATTAGAGTGAGAGTGACCGAGATAAAATGTCATTTCTCCGAATAGGGTCCCTGTATAGTGCATGGACTTTGATCCTTCGGAATCCTTCCATTCCTTCCTCTGAGTCCACATACTACGAAATGATCGGAGTCTGACCGACGACAGTAGGTTGGTCGTACCTCCGGCAACCGTTGCATTTATTTCATTGCTGCTGTGCCGGCTCCGGCAGCGGAGGCACAGCTTTTTTTCCTCCATGATCCGAACACGACTGATGACGTGCGATGATTATTGAGACGTGGCTGACGTTTCGTTCTGTTGTCAACTTTCGATCTGGTTTTTCTGAAATCGGCTGGTTGTGTGATAGAAGTAAAATATTTTCTAAATAAAAATCAGTACATTTGCCTACGTTAATTCTTGCAGTTTGAAGTTATATCATGTAAGTGTCCGTAGGTTGTAATTAATAGTTCGAAGAGGCATTAAAACAATAGATTTTTCTGTGTACTGAGTGTGTGCTCTCATTTCCAGAAGAAATGGATCAAATTGCGAAGTTCGTCGAGCCTGGCAAGCAGTTCGCCAAGGATTCTATTAGATTAGTCAGAAGATGCACTAAGCCAGACAGAAAAGGTAAATATATAATGAATTTCATTCACAATATTGCTATGCTTCTTGCAGTGTTGGCACAGTAACCCTAAAAGCATTTAGTAGTAGCTAGGGACTCTCCTGCGCTCTCGGACTCTTCCCTATATAACTGTAATTTATTAATTTCCCAAGTAAACTTGTTTTAAAAAGTTTCCTTGTTTACTTTCACTAAGTAAATACATACTAGGATTCTGTTAAGGACAACCCCGAATCTAACAGTAACTATGCTCCAAACTTTTACAAGAAGGCTCTTGTCTTAATCGCAAGTTGGATAATGATAAACTGCATCTGTTGAATTGTATACTTATTGGTACTGTTATTGTATGGGAAAACATAATTTTGTAGTAGACAGGCTAGGTATTTTTCCCCAAACTCAGCTGATATTGAGTGATAGTGTAATAAAATGTACATGTTAATCTAGGCCTGTGGGCTTATCCTCTAACTTTGAAACATACATGATTTTGATTGCAAGAGTATGTCATCCTGCCCATACTAACTTAGTCGCACTATGTGTGGTCCCGCTCGTGCACTATCACTATGGCTTTCGCAGTTACCGGATAAGCCCTCTGTTCGAGCCTCTAATGCAATAGAAAAACTGCTAAAGCACTACCATTGATAGTTTCTTCATCCACACGCTTTATTAGCAAACTCAGTATGAGCCTCACTTTTGGTTTTTTTCATTTGCCATGATTCTGTGCCTATTCAAAGGTTCTAATTCTAAGTAAGGGTGTTAAGTGATAAGAGCTCCACTTATGTCCCACTAGGAACATATAATGCATTTTTATTTGCCAGCCAATACAGACCAGCTGTGCTTAAAGAATGTCATTATAAATTAATTGTGGCTTACAGTCTTAGCTCCACTAGGATTCCGTGTTGGGGATAGCATGGAACACACATAAAGACCATACCGACACCGAAACCCGGAGCAGATATTACATGAATTCATGAATGACATTGTGCCCGGGCAATTTTGACAATGCTTTTATGTGTTGCCAGTAAGCCATACTAGTTGTCAAAGCAGTTGTGCTAATGGTTCGACTTAATTAAAGAGACTTATTAACATGTATTTTTTTCTTGTATTTGCAAACTGTATTAGAAAGTAACAGATTGCAAATATAATAGTGCCGATTCTGTTGTGCCTTAAACGAAATTTGACAGTTCCAAAATGTTTTGCCATCCTTATCTCACAAATTGAAATAAAAAGAGACAGATTTTTTTTCTGAATATCTAAATCTGTTTATTTTAGTGAGTGTTACAACAAGATCGACACCACTATCTCTTACTTGAAGGTTTAAGGGAAACTCTGCCCCTAATTTTCAGACCACTTTATAAAGCCAAAACTTGAACAGTATACATTTGTTGTTTTATTTTACATAGTAGAGGATATGCCTTTAACTGAAAATATTAAATTGAGAGAAATTGATCCTCAATAAAACTATCTTCAAGTACTAAGTAATTTTCGACTAGTAAAAATCGAAAAATAAAATCTTAACATCAAACTTTGTTATTTCTAGAATTCCAGAAGATCGCCATCGCCACAGCTATCGGTTTCTGCATCATGGGCTTCATCGGATTCTTCGTGAAGCTCATACACATCCCCATCAACAACATCATCGTCGGCTCCTAGACCTCTAGTTTGTTAGCTCTAGTGTTATTCTTACCCGTAAGGCCCCTACAACAACTAAGTTATACTGTCTCCTTTCCATTTTGTTTTAATTTCGTAAAATAAATTATTATTTCGAACCAGAGTTTTACTAATTATGCATATTGATGATACTAGTTGATGATAGACAGATTTATGGATAAACTCTTCAATACTGACCCCAGATTTTTATTATTTTTTTGATGACCAACACGTTGTTTATTGCAGGCAAATAATAATATGTCTTGAGTTTGCTAATAGTTATAGAAACAAAAAAAAAAAAAATTTAAAAGGCTCGCGCCGCGCATCGCATCGGGAGCACGATCAATACCCCGAGCCGTTATAGATTACCTGTAAATCAAAAAATTAATTCTTGTCTAACCAAACTCGTTGGCATTCGGCACGGGTTTATTTTAAGCACATTTTAAGCCTTTACAAAGCCTCGTAGTTCAAATACCAATTTGAAAAAAAAAGGAATGTCTAATGCTGCGGCCACATAGTTTTTTTTTTTAATCTAAAGGCCAAGGGAAGTAATCAGAGACGTTGTGGGAACTTAGCGCGAATATGCGCCGCCACAACGTTATGTGGACATGTTACTCTTCCTGCCGCGAGTCATGCTCCTTATTTTGCGCGCCTTTCAAAGGACCGCCGTAATTGATAGAGATAGAGCGATGAACGTAAAAGCAATAAAATTTATAGCGCGAGAGAAAGAGGCGCCAGTAGGGCAGTGCGTGGCGTAGGGCTGAGGTGAATTTGTAATTAGGTAAGTGTAATTGTCGATCAGGAAACACGACAATATGGGCGTCTATCTAGCGAAGTGTGCTACAACCTAGACCGCATCAGCGCATATCAAGGACGGATGTGGTCAATCGCCTGGTTATTTTAATAATATTTAGGTAATTTGAAATATATATATGTATATCCAAGTATAATGAAAAATATTTGAATTCAAAATGACCTTTGACAACACTGAGGAAGTACACACTAACCCTGTGTTACGTAGTATATGTATTCTCTGTGCCGGTGTTAAAAAATGGCATATTTCATGAGTAACCACCACCAACTTACAATAAAACTATGTAGATGAGTTTTTTTGTTTATTTCTTAACTGTTTATCATTAAAATACTACAGCAATAAAAAAAATATTCGAAACAAGATCTTTAAAAAATTGTTTAAGGATAGCAATCTAAAACTTATATTCATTTATTTTTCTGCATCACATGTATGTAAAAACCTGGAACGGGGACTTGGTCCAAGGGTTTGAAGTCTGCGTAAATGTGGTGGGTAGCTTTGTTGTCGAACGCCTCGTCCAGCATATTGGTGAATTTTTCCAAGGTATGAGGGTAGTAGCACAGACGGAACTCGCTGGAAACAGAAATTAGAACTTGTAAGGTGATGGTTTATATACAAGGTGTTACTGAAACGTGCAACAATTTTGAAAGGTATGTACTTATGTCATCATTATGAACAACTTTTACAATGGGAACAAATCTGAAATCGCGAAAAAAAAGCAGCTCTTCCATATAAACGTCAATGACTCTACAAAATGTATGGAATAGCTGATTAAATTAGTGATTTCAGGGTTGGTCCGTAGTAGAAGTTGTTCATAATGATGAGTACATACCATTCAAATATTGTTGCACCTTTCAGTATCACCCCGTATAGCAGCTTACATATAACCGGTAGACGGCTCGTACCCATTCCCCTCGCGAAAATATTATGCTCAAAATATCATGAGCTCGGATACTGGGGAAAACATTATGAAAATGCGTCTGGGAAATAAATTTGGTGCCTGATGAAGTTAAATTTAATTCAACTCATGTACTCATCGCTTTAACATTTATTTCTGAAGGCGAATTGTTTTATTCCATCCTATGTTTTTTAACATTGACTCTTTAATTATAAATAGGAAAGAGTAATCTTCGTCTTGTAAAAGATTGTAATGAATAAACTCATAAATTAAACGGTAGATATATATCTGGCCAAGTCAGCGAAAGTTAAATATCAATCTAAGAAAATAGCGAGTGGGTCGAAGGACCAATCATCGAACAGCTCACAGCTCCAGTGTATTCTTGTCCTAATTTTATAATGAAAGCGCTCTGGGTATATGTCTTCATATTTTTTTTTATCGCTGTTTAGTTTGAATGGCTGACCTCTTTTCACTGATCTCCCCATCCTCTGTGGTGTCGATGAGGTAGTCGAGCGCCACCAGCTCGGGCTTTCCTCCCACCACCAGCACCGAAGTCTTGATGTCCACGGGGTACTTGCACTGGAACATAACATATTAATGATATTAATTGATGATTCTATAGAACATTTATGGCATCACCATTACGATCGGTCGAATCGTAATGATATTAATTTGGGTTTGGAAAAAAAAAAACTTTTTCAACCGGCAAAACGAGGTTTCGGCGAGGATTTTCTACCTACTGCTTATCATATGATTACAGGAAAACAAAGGAGGCAGTTTTATAATAGCCACTAGGTAGGTAATATAACTTTACTTGTGTTGTTCCTCATTGGGAAAAGCGGAACATTAGGTACAGGATATAGATAAAACCAAATTTTTGATTGGTGTGGTATTTCACCAACGACAAGAAATTCTATGAAATTGTGGAATTGAGGTTGTGCAAAAAAGTTTGTGCTCCCGAGGTCTACTCTTCGCAGAACTAAAAGTTTTCCATTAAGTTTGTTATCGAGTAGGCAGAGACATGATATTTAAATTTGCGCCTAAGAAGCCACGATAATCACAAAACAATAATTTCAGCTCCCTTACAGTAATTGTGAAATATAACCATAATAACAGACGCGATAACAGATAATGGCAGATTATTCAACAGACACTTAGGTACCTACGCCAATATAATAAAAAATAAATACCTACCTACCTATCTACATAATATAGGTAAGGTATATAGATTGCTGTCAAGTTCTGTGTTTCTTACCAAATTAATAACTGGTTAGCAGTGATAAGCTTTATCAACTTGTATATACTCATTAGATATAGTGACTCAGCTTTTCCATGTATTGGTTATAAAATCTAATGTTATACGTATTACTCTAGTTCAAAATTAACACAGGACCAACATTAAAAATACTCACATTATAATAAATAGAGTGTCCGGGCGTGGCTCCGCTGTTGACTATCGCGTCGTAGTTCCTGTGGTCTATAAACAGCAGGCCACCTGGCTTCAGAACCTCGGCGAAGTTCCTGAGGCACATCCTCTGCACGCGCTGGTCGGGGTTATCGTCGAGCAGATGGGCGAAGGAGTTTCCGAGACAGATGACCGCATCGAACTGAGTTCCCGGGAGGAAGGAAGCTACATCGCGGGGCAAGGTCGTCCAGTTGGCCTCTTCGATTACTGGAAGGAAAGTAAAGTATTGTTTGAACTACTGTGTCGTATGAGCGATAAAGAGTGATAGCTCGGGAATCTTTTGAAGGACATTCACGCAAAAACACATACGAATAAATGGGAAACTGTACAGTTTTTGACTAAAAACCGCATAAACTGTAAGCCGACGCAAACACGATACAACGCAGGACCTGAGGACGTCGTACGACGTAGGACCTTAGTTGACCGTAATTACCTATGTAACCTTTTATCGCATTGCCGCTAGCATAGATACAGCTAGCAATGGAAATATCTGTGGCTACTAGCTTTGATTATCTAGCGTCTTTTCTGAGTCTGCTAGTTAGAATACAGACTTACCTATATACTAGTCTCCAAAGAAGTCAAATGGTCAAAAAGTGAATGCAGAGGTGTGGAACTGTAGACCGAGCCCAGTGGCATTATTACGCAATGGACGCTGGCTGATGATGATGTATCGCAATGTTGCCAAAACCTCAAGACCTATATTATTATAGGTACTCGTCATTTTGATGTTATTTGTTAACATATCATATCACTTACCTACTTAACTGTGGGCAAGTAGGTAATCACAGGTTGATAGCAGACTGCAATGGATGCAATGCTATGCAATGCTGTGGTGAAGTTTACGATTATTAAAGTACCTACTTAGCTGTGGGCAAATATTCACAGGGTGATAGCAGAGAGTGATGAAACCAAAGCTGTGGTGGAGTTTATGATTATTAACGTACCTACTTAACTGTGGGCAAGTATTCACAGGGTCATAGCAGACTGCAATGAAACCAAATCTGTGGTGGAGTTATGATAGTCTAAATTAGGTTATATATATATTATAGGTACGTACCCCATGCATCATACCTAGGGTCCTTTCTCTTGTCCCAGCGCGCCTTGAGGGCGTGTTTCAGCATTTTGTCGGAAGCGTCCACCGACACCAGCTTGAAGCCCTCGTCTACCAGCATCATGGAGTCGATGCTGAAAATATGACAGATCTTTTTGCTTATGCAGTTTCGTCTGTTTTTTCTTTTCAGGAATGCGAGATAATTCAGGCGAAGAAAATATTTAAATTATAAAAACTGTAATCGCCTCTTGACTAGTTTACCTGCTCGGGTTCAAATAGTCTACCTGCCATTTCATCCATACGATTAGAATAAGTTTGAATTAAGTCGTTTTCTAATATTATTTTCCCTAGCAGATATATTTATAGCATTTTCCTTGACAAAATGTTGAATGTAGTATATAATAGAACTCCATTTCACTTTGAGAAAAATTACAGCTCTTTAACAAGAAGTCGTCAATCAAGAGTCGAAAAAAGCAAAACTGGTTTCAGAGAACTCAAATCAGAACCTGCCGAAAGGCTGTATTACTCACCGTTTTAGTCAGTGGGATGATATAAAAGATAGAGAGAAAAGTAGTTATTATTATCTACTTATATACTTAATTACTTTTTATTATAATGTCGGTAACTATGTTTGTTTTCATTCATTTTTATTCGGTATGTCGTCGCCCCAAGATGCCGTAATGAACGTGAGGTCAAAGCGTTGTTTTTATCTTGATAACGCTGTTATCACCATGACGTTGAGTTCATTTAAATTATCATATATTTAACAGTTCAGTTAGGTATGGTACTCACGAGTCAATAGAATTATTATTGTTTTTGAAATGGGAAACACCACGGAATCGTTGCATCATCGAAATTTACCTTTACCTAAGTACTTTTCAATACCGTTTTACTTTGCTAAAAGACAAGTCGTGAAGAGTTTTGTCCCTTTGGTACCGTGGATGTCTTGATCTCTTTAATTCTCTTCTGTCTTGTATCTTTGATGATTAATATATATTTGATTTGATTTGATACAGATTTCTAACCAAAAAAGTAGTAATGTATGTAATTAACCTATACAAACAAACGAAGGGCTATAACTCTAGAAAAAAACCAATAACACCATCCTTTGATTGTTATTTTATTATCCACTGTGTTAGGTAGTATTATTATATGTTCTGTGCTGTTAGTTCAGTCATTAAACCATTAACGTGTCTGCTAAAAGCAATGTTATAAATGATTTAATTTAATAGGGTGCACTAGAAAGTTGTTGCACCTAAGTTCCCACGAGACCTGCCGCGAACTATATCTGTCGTGGTCCCTTATGTTCATCAAAGGCTAGAACCCAATCTTCGAGTGACAGCCGAGCGCCAATCTGGTTTCTATCACAGTAATATAAAGTTACCCCGTGCCGCACGCAGCATCCAGCACCCGCTCGCAGCCGTGTCTCCTCAGAAGCCCCGTCAGGAAGCTCTTGTAATTATGCGTGCGCTGGTTGCTGTCTCCAATGAACTTGTTCCACGCGCGTGCTGCTTTACCATCCGCGTACTGGTCCCGCACTCCCTCTGATGGGATGCCTTCAGATCGCGAGTGGAACACTTTGTCGGCCGACATTGCTACCTCTGAAACTGGAGGGAAGCATTTTGTGCAGGTACCTAGTTCAGGGGGTCAAGTATGAACGACTAACGATACCTACATACTTAGGTATCTACACATTTCAAAATTTCAAGGAATTCGTTTCGATTATTCGAGTAGGTAAGTATAAGGTTTTGGTTATGTCATTCTTAAGCACATGAACGTCTTATTGTTATTTAATCCAAGAGCTGCGTCTACCTAGAAATGCCTAAATAGACCTTGTTTTTTTTTTCGTGTGGAAAGTTAAGTCTTAACAATTCTTTCATTTTCAATTCAATTCTTTATTTATAAATAAGCAACTTTACAGTTTAATTTACACCAAAACGTTACTTACTCTACATTTAAACTTACTAAAAACATTTTAAATAAAAACAGAAATATCAACAATAGATGCTTTGGGGTGCCTATATGCGAGTGCTCCCTGATCTCCAAGGGAAGGCCCCGGACCCTTAAAGCTGCCTACGAGCTTTCTTGAGAAGCCTCCGACAACGCCAGCTAAACGACGCTGTTCTCATTCCTGGGGTCGTTTAGGTAGACGGTTAGCCTCACCTCTAATCGTTATCACCCCCGAGCCCAGCGGTCCCCTTTTTGTAGGCTCTTACTACAGGCAAGGAATATTGATGTCGTATATATTCTAGTGTCCCAGCATCAGAGCAAACCTAACTAATAAGCAATTTACATGAACTGTATACAGGGTGGTCCAAAGATGATTTCTACACGTAAAAAAATATCTTACTTTTAACCTACTTCCCAAAAAAAGGAGAGGTTCTCAAGTCTACTGTATTTTTCTTAAGGATTTTCAAGGTTAAAAAATTCTAACTCTGTTTTTCGGATTCTCCCTCGTCCCTCATCGAAAAATCCACCACCACGTTCCATATTTGAAGTATCTAAATACGAAGTCGCAAGTACAACCTTTGGTAGAGGTCGGGTAGAAGTCGGGTGGTTGGACTGGTAGGTATGACTTTTCTAAGATTTAGGTACTACGTAGTAAGTTATTAAAACCAACGCATTCAATGTAACAAAAGTTGATTAAAAAAAGCTTAGTAATTGTATTTAGACGGTAGGTAAATATTATACGAGTCAATTATATTATATATATATATAATGCTCTCTAAAAATCCCAATAAAAATGGGCAAATCAAAATTACTGGTTATGATACTGGATTACTGGTAACTATTTATTTTGAGACTAGGCTATGTGCACAGTGCAGCGCACGCGCACGTCGGTCTTTCAAAGCTCTAGCTACGTGAAATTGCTTTACTCACACTCTACCTAGCATCTGCCGTAACACTTCTATTTTTCACATTCGGCACAGCTTATTACATAGTCACCATACGTAAACAACCGCGCGACTACTTTTCGAAACACCACTGTATCGCCTCAAATTAATTTAGTCGATATATCTATTAATTATTTTATAGCTACAGAATAATTTCTATGAAACACTTCAAGCTGCTCTCAAACTCCAAATATGATATTTCGGCATTCGGTTATTTTTTCATATAGAATCAGTAAGCGAGGCGTCAAATAAAATCGAATAATGACTTACCTACTGTCTGATGCAACACCGCACTCCCTTGCCGCCAGCCGCTAACTGACTGTCCATGTAGAGAAGTGAATATTATAACCACATAACAACACAGGCTTGAACCTAACAGCGAGGCGATTTGTTTTGCTCGTGTCACCAAGTCACCATTGCAAGACAAGTAGGAATGATAAGAGCATCCATAATATTATAAAAGATTTATTAGGTATCTCGCGAATGAGATGGAACAAAGTAGGTAACATAACTGTATCAGGTATAGTTAGGTACTCAGATGCATTTACGCTCGCTAAGCAAAGCTAAGCTACTTATCAACTTCTCGCTGGAGAAAAAAAATAGAGCAAATTTAAAAAGCGGCCCCGAGCTACTTTTTGAGAAGTTTTGTTTGATTATTACTCGCAGGTAGTCTGACTACTTTGACTTTTCATTTTTTATTGTACACAGTAGATAAATTAAAGATTTTTGTAATTTTTTTTTGTATTGAAGAATTTATACTCAGATTTTTTTAAAGTTTTTATAGCAAGTTTATGCATAGGGTAATATTAACAAAATAATATAAGACCTCTACGAATAATACCTCGTAGAGCTAGGGAGGCATAGCGGCCCGTCCCGGCACGCACAATATGGTTTTACGCATTTTTTTCGCAAAAAAAAAGCATCCTGTGACCAACATCCTCATGACGCGCACTTAACAGGTAGTTACCTAGATATTTCCACAGCTCCAGCCGTTTTTGTCATGAAAATGTAACAAGCCCTACTTACATTGTTTTTTTTTACATTTTATATAATTATAGAGGTATACAGATATATATAGGTAATTATAGTAACCGAAAAACATCTTGAACAAAAAAAAACGGCAAGGGAGAAAAGACGGCGAGTGTAACTACAGTACGTCGATATCTCCCCGCGCAACCTTCAGTTCGCCAAAGAAACAAAAAAAAAACTGTTGTTCAAGTGAGTAGGAAATAAGTATTTTATCTAAATATTTTTGGGCAGTCATTTAGATCGATTTGCTGTGTCATGCTCGGTTACAACGAGCTTAACGGCCTACTTTAATAAATATGATGTGATTTTTCTATTTAGTGCACCTCGTTAGTTAAGTAGATTAAAAATCTAATTTTGGGCTAAATGTTTTTTTTGGTTCTGTCATCTAGTATTGCATGGCGGGAAAACATGATTACTTACATGACATTTTCTCGATAAAAAAAGCATTGAAATGACCTATACGCAAATTTTTCGCTGGCGCTCGGAACCCCTAGTGTATATTCAAATATTTATTACACTATTCGATTGGTTTAATAATAATTGGTCATTACATCTAAACCAGGATTATTAATTGGTCATTACATTAATTGGCAATTATATGGTTTTTGACTAGCGCGTTCTAAAGTGTATAGCGCTATCTTCCTCTCGAAATACCCCCTTATCAAAAAACCAGATAACTGATAATTACATCTAAAACAGGAAATGAATTAAAATTCTATGCAATGAAAACCTAGATATTATTAATATCTCACTGTTAGTGTAATAATCGCTTGAATACTTACAATAAGGGTTTCGGGCGTGAGCGTAAAATGTGTGTAGGTAAATCAAGGTTTTTCAATGTTTTTTTTATATCGAGAAAATGTCATGTAGTAATAATGTTTTCCCGCCATGTAATTATAGATGACAGACAGACAATTCAACGTAACTAATGAGGGGCACTAAATAGAAAATCACATTTTTATCAAAGTGGGCCGTTAACCAGTTGTCAAGGCTTCTTTAACGCATTACGCGGCTCTCTCGCTCGCACAATCAACATTTTTTAATTACGTAGGTATAATATGAAATTATAAAAATCGATAACTTTTTCAAACATGCTCGGTAAGTACTTAAATTACATAGACACTACCAAAGTAGGTACTACATACTACTTACCCTACAACACGATAGGCGTTATGGCCTATAATTTTTTTTCTGAGCCTTCTTATTTCTAAATTTTTAATAATTGTTTAATAATAGTTGGCAGAAGAAAAAATCAGTGAATCAATTTACCCTGTTCCATCGTCAAACCAGTGAAACCAGATTTAGTTTTTAAACGAATTGTTAAATTAAACCGGCGGCCGCAGTACCGAGCCCTGACGTAATCCACAGTTAGCGCGTGAACGGCGCTCGTGAGATGATATCAGTTATCGGGCTGATAGTAGGTCACGTTCAATGCGCTGATAACGAGACTGAACGAAAACATCTCGCATCGAGCAGCGAAAATAAAAATAACAAGTGATATTATTATAAGAGGTTACAGGCTCCAGGTTTGGCATCCATAAGTATTTATTACGCTTTATTTTAGTGACCAGAGAGTTGGCGGTATTGTTTCCTCGCTTCTACAGTTATTTTCCCATCTGCGATTTTGGTGTAATTATTTGTCATAGACAGACATGCATCCACATATTCTATCTCTTGGTTATTTACTTAGTTTGTTTATACTTGCTAAAATCTTTAGGGTGTCTACACATGGCCCGACCTGACATCGTGTGAAAGGGACAGCTAGATTTGAATTTCACGGGAGCAAAAGAAACAAACTATTAAGGTTATAGCTTCTCCCTTTCGTTTCCCCAGAAACTTATATATAGCCATCTCTTTCAAGCGATGTCGGGTCGGGCCATGTGTAGACACCCTTACTTTTGGAGGCGAACATTGCCGAACCTGCGTTTCGGCTCATAAAGAACAATGATCAGCATAAGGGTGTCTATACATGTCCTGACCTGACATCGTGTGAAAGGGACAGCTAGATTTGAATTTCACGGGAGCAAAAGAAATAAACTATTAAGGTTATAGCTTCTTCCTTTCGCTCCTCCAGAAACTTATATATAGCCATCTCTTTCAAACGATGTCAGGTCAGGCCATGTAGCGAGACCTGTATCGCTGATCATCTTTCAGTCAAAGATATCTATGACATCTATCACCGTATACGGGTGTTTTTTTTTTTAACTGGGACAGTTTGTAGAAATCCGAAACCATTAGGAATCATTAGGTATTTTTTTGTAATACTCATTTTGGTATTGGTATAATTTTTTTTTTTGGTCAAGCGTTAGTTGCACACAAAAAGAAGTAATATCTTTTTGTCATGCGATTTGACTCAGTTTCACGTAAGGATCATTTCATTGTATTAGAAAAGAAAAATCGGATCAGTTTGGAAAATTAAAAACTTATATTAAAATAAAACTACGATTATGTTTAAAATATTAATGATATTCAATATAATTAACAAATCAGCTATCTTACAATGGACTTCTTATATAAAACTTTATTACAATCGCTGGTGAATCAATCATAATGTCTGGTATCACCACAAAGGTGTCGATTTTGTCGTAACGCTAATCTGACCATCATCAACAGCCAGAAGACGTCTACTGCTGAACAAAGGTCCCCCCTACCGTATAATAAAAAAAAAAATGGCAACACTGAGTGACGAGACTACCACGTCGTTTTTAAAAATATAATCAAGTATTCAAGTCGTATTTCTTAAAAAAAAAAGTTTCAATGTTATGAGAAAAGTGGATAATTATTATTTACTAGCTGTTTTAACCTCGAGGCGTTTAAAAAAAAAAAAAAGTAGTTTTAAAATACTTACTAGATGGCGTAACAGACCTATCGTTTTACCTGTCATTGTCATTTCTGTCGAAATATTTTGTTTATTTTTTAAATCGTAAATATTGGCTCCACATGTTGTGTATTTAGCCAGTGTCAACTATTGTAATATTTCAAATGAAGTCAAATACATAGTTACATTACTTGAAATTGTCTAAATACACATGTGGAGCCAAAAAACACGAGAAAAAAAGACAAAAGTATTTTTTTTTGTCTTTCATGTCTTGACAGTGACAGAAAAACCTCAAGGTACATCTAACGCCATGTATTTGGTACTTTTATTACCAGGATTTCTTTTTTTTTTGGAAAACGCCTCATTGCTAATGACGATTTTTTTTTATACCATTAGACCGAGTACATAATTGTATGTAAAATGTACCTAAGAATATAAGTTACTTTTTTTAAATTTAGTAAATGACTCAAAGCGGTTGACTGCGGCGCGTCTCTCTCTCTCTCTCTCGTTGTCATGGGCCGTCTGTTTCTGTCTCTAGTTGAGACGCGCTGGATACAGAACAATCAAATCATCTAAGATTCGAATGGGGAGCCATCGAACGTTCTTTCCGAACAAACAAAAATCAGTAAAAAAAAATATTGTTCATAATTTGTCCACTGTATGGATAACTTGGTCAGTCCGACAGGCTCGTGTCTATTGTTGTGTTTATTTGCATAAGGACGGTTTAATGACTTAGTTATACATCTATTATATTATTATACTAGCTACACACTGCGGTTTTACCCGCTATTCTACAGAAACCGAATCTTTTCCGGGATAAAAAGCTACCTCAACACCAAATTTCATTCAAATCCGTTCAACCGTTAGAGGTTTGAACGGGAACAAACACACTTACATACTTACACAAACTTTCTCATTTGTAATATTAGTTTGACACCTCAAACGCAGGGTAGAACTTCATTAGGAGTTTTGGCGGGAACGTGAAGAAGTAATGTCGCGTCATTCTATTATTTTTCAAAACTTGCGTTATACGAGTGTTAATGTATAAAAAATGTGGATTTTTATCCATTGAGTGTTCGTGAACGTGCACGAGTGTCGGTGAATAGTACAATGTTGTGAAACGTGACTCTTCGTGTAGTTTCCATAACTCCATAGAAACCTCTAGTAGTCTCCACCACTTTACTCGGGCATGACGTGGTCGTGACCGTGACTTACTTTGCTTGACTTAGACTATGACTGAAACTTATATTATTTATTATTGCGAAATATTTGACATTACTTGACACTGGCTAAATACACAAAGCGTGGAGCCAAGACATAAGAAAAAAAAAAATTCATTGTGAGTCCGTGTTTATAAGCCCGCTAGGGTGGTAGAAAGCAGTTCCAGCCGTGAACAAGAGTGTCGAACAGTTATATCCCGGCGCCGACGTCGCTGGCGTCGATGCCCAGCATGGCGAGGTCGTCCAGCTCCTCCCGCTTCCTGGCGGCGGCGTCGCCGGCGTCCCCCGGCGTCGCCGGCTGCGGGCCGGGCGCCGCGCCGGCGAGGCGGTTGATCTTGATGGGCCGCGGCTTGTTGGACTGCTGGCTCGGCATTATCGGCACGTGGGTGTCGTACAGCTGCGGTTGCGGGAACAGCCCGGGGTTCAGGTCGAAGCTGAACATGCCCGGGGGCTGCATCATGCCCATGTTGCCCATGCTCCCCATGGGTGGGAACGGCTGCATGCCCATCGCCGGCGGCATGTTGAGTAGGCTGGGCGGCGGTTGTTGTTGTATGTTGAATAGATTCTGTGGCATTTTGTCGGCGGGCTTCTGGTCGGGGGCTGGGAAAATGATGTCGAGGGCTTCCTGGAAGTCCTTCGGGAGCGGGGCGGCGCCCGGGGCCGGCGCTGGAGCCCTGCGGGGTAAAGGAGACGTGAGCAGGTCTTAAAGTTAACGACGCGACGACCAAAACACTACTTGATGGAAGAATCGGAAAAAAGTGAGCTAAGCCAAGCCGAGGCACACATAACGCGGATCAGTGCCATTTTACCGTAAGGAGAATAATGTTTTTTATTTGTTTTTTAGAGCGATTATTCACGAAATGCCAAGACTATATTGGTGATACCGGCCGACGGCGATCTCAGCAACCGCCGCCGCGTGCTACTTACTGCGGCTGCGGCTGGTGGTGCGGCTGCGGCTGCTGCGGCACGAGCAGCGGCGGCGGCGCGGCGGCGCCGAGCGCGCTGGGTATGGCGAGCGGCGGCGGCCCGAGCTCGGCCGCCGCGTGCTACTTACTGCGGCTGCGGCTGGTGGTGCGGCTGCGGCTGCTGCGGCACGAGCAGCGGCGGCGGCGCGGCGGCGCCGAGCGCGCTGGGTATGGCGAGCGGCGGCGGCCCGAGCTCGGCCGCCGCGTGCTACTTACTGCGGCTGCGGCTGGTGGTGCGGCTGCGGCTGCTGCGGCACGAGCAGCGGCGGCGGCGCGGCGGCGCCGAGCGCGCTGGGTATGGCGAGCGGCGGCGGCCCGAGCTCGGCCGCCGCGTGCTACTTACTGCGGCTGCGGCTGGTGGTGCGGCTGCGGCTGCTGCGGCACGAGCAGCGGCGGCGGCGCGGCGGCGCCGAGCGCGCTGGGTATGGCGAGCGGCGGCGGCCCGAGCTCGGCCGCCGCGTGCTACTTACTGCGGCTGCGGCTGGTGGTGCGGCTGCGGCTGCTGCGGCACGAGCAGCGGCGGCGGCGCGGCGGCGCCGAGCGCGCTGGGTATGGCGAGCGGCGGCGGCCCGAGCTCGGCCGCCGCGTGCTACTTACTGCGGCTGCGGCTGGTGGTGCGGCTGCGGCTGCTGCGGCACGAGCAGCGGCGGCGGCGCGGCGGCGCCGAGCGCGCTGGGTATGGCGAGCGGCGGCGGCCCGAGCTCGGCCGCCGCGTGCTGTTGCCGCTCCAACTGAGCTGCCGCTATTTTCTCTTTGAATTCCGCCACCTGATACAAACATGCTTCATTTATTTTCCAAGTCAGTAGTCAGTAGTCGGTAGCTGGGAGAATAGGTTTAAGGAAATCGAGCTCAGTCGCAGAGTTAAAGCTCAATTGACAAAGACTCGGAGGCAGTGTAAGGTCTGCCGATCACTCCGCTGGATGAGCCATCTATAGACATCGGAGGACACAGATCCCACTAGATACCGCATTACGAGATTCGCTGTTCCTACAAGTGACGTCAGTGTGAGGCGGGGCGCGGGGAGTGCGACCGAGCGTTCTCATTGGCTGTCTCAAGCTTACACCTACTCGCGCCTAAAAATCAACCAATCAGAGTAAATGTAAGTGTATTTAGACTGATGCCTGGTGCGCTTCGAGCGTCCTGAATGCAGAATCTAGGGTGTGATCTGTGACGGAGGAGGAACTCATAATTATATATTTTATTCTGACATCGGGGCTAACCACTCGGCGTATAAGAACTTACTTTTTACCAAGACTCTCAAGCCAAGTCAATGCCGGCGACCCAAGGCCGTGCTCCGTTACTTTAAGGAGCTGGGCTGCTTTGGGTAGTAAAAGTTGTTCATAATGACGAGTACTGAGCCTTTTTCGGCTTAGCATACCCTTTCCTCATAACCCGTATAAAACAATTGGCACATGTATGACCCACCATAACTTGAGACCGGCTGGCTTTGATAGCTTTCCAAACGTACCTTCCTCTGGATCTCCGCGTCCATCTCCTGTTTTTTCTTGGCTAAATTTTCAGTCTCTTCCTTCTTTTTTTGTTCTTCTTTTTTTTGTTCTTCCGCCTTCGTCTTTCCAAGATGCTTGTAGACAGGCATCTTTCCTAACAACAACACTTTTAATTATTCTATTTTGCATCAAGATTTTTACATAATATCGCGCAAGCAGAACACCCGATAATTAAATATTGTACGGAACCGTATCTTTATTTCCAACGATACTGCAAACAGGAAAGCAACAAAGGAAAAAAAAAGCAAAATAAACATCCCTACTTTCCGTGTAAGGGAGTCCCCCAATGAAAACTAAATTATCTTCTTTTATTAATAAAAAATAATATCTATGTTCTGGTTCAGATGGTTTATCGCTTCCATAAAGTGCAAGGTGAGAAAAAAATACATTTTACAAGATCAGTGAATATCATTATAGTTACATAAATATAATACTAGAAATAATATTTATTCTTCCATGTACTTTGGTTCATAAATGTAGAATCTATGGTGCCGTGTGACATCCGGACAGACAGAAACAAACAACATATCCTAGTAATAGGGAACCCTACAACCACCCCGAATATCGTGAAACTCACCAATAAATGGCATCTTTTTGACTTCGGGCTTCTTTTCTGAGGGTTCGTCCCGCTTGTCGTGTCGCTCCCAGCGGTCGCGCGCCGCGTCGCGCCTGTCGCGCGAGTCGCGCGTGTCGCGCGCGTCGCGCTCGCGGGACTGTCGCTTGTCGCGCTCGCGGTCGCGGTCGCGCTCGCGGTCGCGCGACACGCGCCGCTCCTCGCGCGTGTCGCGACTGCGGCCCGACACACGTTCGCTCTCTCTAAACACAGACATGATATACGGTTGGCTTTAAGCTCGTTGAAATATCCAGAAGACGAGCTTTCAATCAATCCTCGAACAAATACAAAATTATAGTTGTTTTGTGTTTATTATATATTCTCGTATTTCACCTGACAAGTTTATAATAAACAATATATATATATACATATTATATATTGCATCAAATTAACCAACCATTATTTTATTTGGTACTTAAGATTTAGGTTTTGGTACTTTATATTTATTACATTTGACATATTACTTAAGTTTTGGAAATAAAAATGTAATAAAAAAAAGCATGTCATTCAAATGAGATGCTTCAAGTACTACCAAGTGAGCACTGCTCACCTTGCTATGTAAATTGATAGAAATGAATTGCTATGAATACACATAATGCGTGGAATTTAAATTTTCAATAAACGCATGCTGTTACGAATCAAGGTTTCCGAGGGCTACTCTCACCTAATTTTCCGCTGCATTTCTTGGACCCGCTCGACGTCTCGCGCCGACTGTTGCTTTTCATCCCTTTCCTTTCTTATCCTACAAACACAAAATCATTAGTTTATCGGATCAAAAATATCCAGTTAGTTTGTTTGAAGAGTGCGCGGGAGTCACCTCGTCTTGAGGTTGTCCAACAGTTTCCTGTCGTTGTCGCTGAGCCGGTCCACTTGAATGTTCGACATCCATTCCTCTAGCGCTCGATCATCCGTCACGTCTATGTTCTTTAGTTTTTTACCTGCAAAAATAAATACTTTCATGAATATACAGATGTAAATATATTGAAGTACTAGCTGCGCCCCGCGGTTTTACCCGCTTTCCTATAGGAACCATTACCTTTTCGTAATAAAATGGAGCCTATGTGTTTATCCAGTGTATAAGCTACGTCCATACCAAATTTCATTGAAACCGGTCAGCCGTTACATACTTACATACAAACTTTCGCATTTATAATATTAGTGTGATAAATTCAGATAGTCATTAAATAGGTGAAAAATGACTCCATTAGCCTGCCCAAAAATATAACGCGCAGAATAGCTCTACAATAGTGCATTTTTATGCCATTGAGTGACGAAACGAGCAAGTCGCTCGCCTGATGGTAAGCATTAAGCTTGCCCATAATTGTAGATGGTTTTTTACAAAGGAGTAGATGAAAACAAGCCCACGACGTATTTCGTATTTCTTTGGTACCTTTTGATGGCTATTGATATACTTATCCTGAAGACATTTTCTAAGAGTAGTGTGCATCACAAGGACGGAATCAAAATACTTTTCCCAGCGCAAAACATTAAAAATTTTTGGAGTAAAGCAAAAAAATCGTATTTGGAACTAACTTTTATCTTTTTTCTTCTTCTTGTGCGAGTCGCTATCGGAGCTCTCGCTCTGGCTGGACGAGCTGCTGCTGCTGTCTCGCTTTTTCTTGCTCTTCTTCTTTTTGTCCTTTTTCTTCTTTTTCGACTCTTCCGGCTGAGGGGACGGGCTCTTCTTTGGTCTCTGGAGGGACATTTCGTGTCACAGTGATATTTTGAGTACGAAAGTTTGTGTATAAGACTGATAATATATTTGTGCCCACTCAACGCACTAACTAAACGGATTTAGATTAAATTCGGTATGGATGTAGCTCTGTGCCCCCAAAAATGGCATAAAAAAAGTTTTTAAGTCTACATATAGGCTACTTTTTATCCCGGGAGAATATTCGGTTTCTTTAGAAAAGCGAGTGAAACCGCGGTTCTGTTTCCGGCATCTGCTTGGTTATGTTAAAGTAGGAGTATAACAAAATAAATAACGGCTTCTAATCGGTTAAAGTTACCTTGGTGTGGAAGCCGTCCTTGCTGAAGGTGACGGTGTGAGCGGTGTAGCTCGGCTTCTCCTTAAGTTAGTTACCTTGGTGTGGAAGCCGTCCTTGCTGAAGGTGACGGTGTGAGCGGTGTAGCTCGGCTTCTCCTTAAGTTAGTTACCTTGGTGTGGAAGCCGTCCTTGCTGAAGGTGACGGTGTGAGCGGTGTAGCTCGGCTTCTCCTTAAGTTAGTTACCTTGGTGTGGAAGCCGTCCTTGCTGAAGGTGACGGTGTGAGCGGTGTAGCTCGGCTTCTCCTTAAGTTAGTTACCTTGGTGTGGAAGCCGTCCTTGCTGAAGGTGATGGTGTGAGCGGTGTAGCTCGGCTTCTCCTTAAGTTAGTTACCTTGGTGTGGAAGCCGTCCTTGCTGAAGGTGACGGTGTGAGCGGTGTAGCTCGGCTTCTCCTTAAGTTAGTTACCTTGGTGTGGAAGCCGTCCTTGCTGAAGGTGACAGTGTGAGCGGTGTAGCTCGGCTTCTCCTTAAGTTAGTTACCTTGGTGTGGAAGCCGTCCTTGCTGAAGGTGACGGTGTGAGCGGTGTAGCTCGGCTTCTCCTTAAGTTAGTTACCTTGGTGTGGAAGCCGTCCTTGCTGAAGGTGACGGTGTGAGCGGTGTAGCTCGGCTTCTCCTTAAGTTAGTTACCTTGGTGTGGAAGCCGTCCTTGCTGAAGGTGATAGTGTGAGCGGTGTAGCTCGGCTTCTCCTTAAGTTAGTTACCTTGGTGTGGAAGCCGTCCTTGCTGAAGGTGATGGTGTGAGCGGTGTAGCTCGGCTTCTCCTCCACTGGTTTGAGTTTGCTGGAAGCTCGCGCCTTCTCGAACGCTTTCTGTCGGTCCGACATCCAGTCCGTCTCCCAGTGAGGGTTCTGCTCTACGAAGTTCTATAACAGACAATATTTTATTTTAATAATACGCCTAAACTCAAATGAATTGTATTTTTTCAGATTATCTGCTGGTCGATCCGCCACTGAGCCTGACTAGCGTAAGTCTGTAGTGAGTATATATAACCATATGTGTTTAAACCACGTCAGATTCCATAGAATATTTTATAACTTACTAGCTTATGACTTTAACTGAATCGGATCAACCTGTTTCAGGCTGTGTGTTCACCATATTCTTCCATACCATCAGGTTAGCTGTAGTCAAACGCCTAGCCTATAAGCCATAAAAATACTCACAGTATAGTTTTTGGAATGCACTACTGACTTCAGGTGAGCAGATGCACAGTGCAGGTCGCCGATGAACAGATCGCACAGCTTGCAGTACCACGCCGTCGACGGCACGAAGAATTGTAGACCTTGAGGATAAAAAAATACAGTTCAGACATCGATTTAGTACTTGACTCATATCAAGTTCAGTACCACTAACATAACCACTATCGAAAAACTTTCCTACCTATTCGATAACGTAATGTGTGAAACATGGAACAGCGACCCCTATCGGGCGAAAATGTTTTTTTTTAAATAGTTATATGTTTCGAAGTTTTTCCTGGCTGTCATCAAAAATAAGCGGAGTAATCCTGCCCAAATCTCAAAAAGGGGTGGTGGGAGGACCAGTTGCTGTTAATACTTCAACTATACAGAAAATAATATGTTTGTCATATTTAAACATCAATCATTTGTGTGACGAAAATGGATGCTTGTTCTTATTAGCTCTAAGGGGTATACATGTACAATCCTGCCACGGCTATTTGTACGTGTATCAGGATACGCCGTTCTTCGTAAATTTCCGGGAGCATACGGTGTCGCGGTGCCTCGCGAGTGTACAGCCGGCATTACAGTTTAATTGTGTCTAAGATTCGTTCAGACAGTAACGGGGATTGTCGCGAGTTCTCTATACAACATTATGTTATTGTGGTGTACCTCTGATGGGTGTCCGCTTGGTGGGCGCGGCGGGGTAGTTGGGGAAGCCCTCGTTGAGCCCCGTCACGCTGTGCCACGGAGCCTCCATGTGCTGCGCGGCCATCCTGACCAACAGAAAAACCGTAATCAGACCTATACAATATTAATAAGATACGACTCACCACAGACAGAATTGTAGTCCGTGAGATTTAGGGGAAAGGGAAGAAATACGTAATGCGTGATTTAGAGCAAGAGATAAAGAGACATTTCACTGAGTAAACAGTTCGCTTTAAGTCTTCTATCAAACAGCCGAAATGCCTCACTCAATTCATAAAGCCCAGCATTACATACAAGACAACACACCTACAGTTTTTTTCTTTCTCCGATCAATCTTTCAGTACTGTAACGACTAAAGTAACTTAACGTTTCTGTCTAACGAGCTTGAATTTGAACACACGTTTCAGAGGCTTTCCGGCTGTTTGAGGCAAGCTGCCTAAATTCGGATTATTAAATTCAATGTACGATTCAGAAGAATTCAGCTCTGTGAGGTCATAATGAGCGTGCACTTGCAACCCCGACATGCTAGTATTTATTTCTTACATGCTGGCATCATTTTTCATGTTTGATGCTCTCTTGTGGTCGGCATGCACCCCCCTGAAAATAATCGTCGCGGCCCCGTGTTTCTTCCCAAAAAAAAAACACTGAAGCGGAGCGGAAGTTGAAGGTAAACTGTCGGACACTCACTTGTGATGCGCCGCAGAATGCAGATGGTTGAGATAATCCTTAGCTGTGGGCGGGAAGTCATTGCAGACTCTGCACCAGTGCATCTCTGGGTCGTAGTACACATAGTTCACCTTCTTGTTCGACGACGGCGACCTGAAATATGGATTTGGTTCAAGAAAATGGTAAATGAGCGAAAAAAATATATATCGATTAACATGATACTATTTATACTACATTGCGTCTGCAGTAAGTAGCAAACGCGGTATGCGTTCGAAAATTGTCATCGGAAATGTTACTATACGCTACACGATGTAGGGGCACATATTCCAATGTCAGGACTAGTCCGGGGCCCCGTTGTGGGCCCGATGTGATGTGAATGAACCATTAAAATCATACAATTAACTTTATCTTGCTCGGTCTACTCTAGAGAAAGCCAGAGAGAAAGTATAAAGTAAGAAGTTTTTTAAACCAGAACATTTTAGTCAACGTGTCAAGCATGCTTGTATCCGCTAAATAAAAACGAAAGCACACAGACAACAGGAGGGCGCGTCATTTATTGATAGTGGTATCACTGGTACTTGCACAAAAACATGCAAGTGCGAGAGAGCGCACTATGTTAAAGTACCCAGTGTTGTCTCGCTTCTTCGAACCGATTCAGTAAGTCGAAAAAACTAACCATGACGTTTTTGTTTCTGTGTATGCCATAAAGGCCATAATGGAAAAGCCAAATAGAGCTGGCAAACTTGCGGCAGTTTGAGACCGGTGATAACCACACGCGGTAGATTCTATATCAGACCTATGCTATCCTAATCCTAATGAAGTTATTCCGAACCAAAATCATTTCCATACAAGATGTTTCGAACCCAAAATCATTGTCATACAAGATGTTTCCAACGCCGCCAAATAGCAGATTTACGAACCATAAGAGTTATTGGTACAAATACCAATGTAGCTTGTCTTAAAAAAAGCAATAAGGTATAAAGCAGAAAACAATAATATACCTAATAACTACAATATTTTTGCCAAATAATTATACTGAACTTAAGAAAGCAATTATAATTTCAAGCAAAGGACGAGTAAAAGACTTGATTTTCTTTTCTTTATTTAATAACAAATCAGTTTTACACGGACGCAATTTTACATCAAATATTTGGTATGTAAAAAATACAAGAACAATATTACTACAGTACATCTTACAAATGCCTGACACATTATGTACTTAACAACTATGTATGTAACTACACCGGTGGCAAAGCCTACGTACATTACAAATCCCACAGAACAAGTTACACACATAGTATTTTAATATAGTGTTATTGTTATCAAGTATAAGAATAAGTAGTACATTTACATAGGTCACAATATATTTTACAATAGTACAAATTTACACAAAAATGACAGCAATTCAAAAACATATAATAATTAGCACATTAAGAAGTAATTATTACTCTATTTTCATATAATTTACCGTATTACAGTATTATACACATACAGTATTGTATGGCGATGAGTAAACTCAGACAGCGATCTGAAGCATCTTCTAAATTTACTTCCACATGTTTCCATATATCCTAATGCACTGGGTTTGAGATGCAAATATACCTTATGCATTTCCACGAGCACGCGGAGCAATCCTGCTTTAGGGGAAAATGTCAACTAAACGTAACTTACCTATTTCGAAATGTACAAAACAAATTAAATCTCGTTAACCACAAAGGTCCTCAAAACAAAAAAATAACAAAGCTACTTTAGAGTGAAGTAATAAGTGCAGGCGAATAAGGAACTTTATGTGTAACGTTTTAAGTTCATTATTATAAAGCGAGAATGGCACTGACCTGGACTTCCGTTTCCGCTCGGGAGAGTCATCTGATTCGGGCAGCTCCTGCGCCTCTTCCCCGATGATGCCGTTCAGCATGTCCACCACATTGTTGATCGTCTTCAGCTTGTTTTGGATCTCCAACTATAACGAACAGAGCCAAATGATAGTTACTGGGACCAGAGCGTAGCAAGTTTCAAATCATAAGCCAATATACAAACAGATCTTAAAATGAGCCATATTTCAACTTATAAAATGTCTGTTTTCGTGTAGCGCCGTCAAACCTGTAGCTTCGTGTTTTCCTTGAGAAACCTCTTAGTGTCGGGGCTGGGGGAACGTTTCGGGTCGCCACGAAGTTCGTTCCGCTGATCTTTCAAAGTGTCCAACTCCTTTTTCAGTATCGCCGACTTCTTTATATAATCTTCTCTTTGTTTCGACAGTGCTGCCTTTTGCTGTCGCATTTCCGACTCTATGGCAGCTGTAACGAGGCATCGCGTTAGTTTTATGTCACGGGTTGGAGGAGTGCAACATCACATAACTACATTTACTTACTTATATTTTGGCAGTCGATGTTGAACCTGTACTATTATTATTTATTTTGTGCTGAAGTTGAATATAAGTCAAGTTATGTGATATAGCACTATAGATGAAGCAAGTGGAAGTGTCATTATGTAGCTTAACTGTTGACTGCCAAGGTTTAAAATTTGAGATCAATGCATGTTTTTTTACTAATGTACATTTGGGTAAACAAAAATCAGCAGTTCTTCCTTAATATAAATAATTATATATATTTTTCTTCTTTGCTCGTCCTGTACTTTACCTGTGTTTCTTGCGTCATCTTGAAATAATAATATAAACTCATTCAACAATTAAACTAAAAAAATAAAATTAATTGTAATTTATAGTCACGACATATTTGTGTTCTTGCATTGGGTTATAGTAAAAAATAACATTATAATATCATTACTGGCCTCGCTATGAATTAAAAATAAAATATGTAAGTAAATAAGTTAGTATAGGCTATGTGGCCAGGCTTGATGACAGTTTTTAGACAGCCCATAGTCCTCTGACATGACTTAACAGTTGCTGTTATGGGGAAAACAACTGGCACCTAAAACGAAAATAAAATGAAACAAACTGCTATGGTTTCATAATGAAAGCTATTTCAAGTATATTGGCTTGCCAGTTCTGGAACTAGTGTTGCCTATCGAAAGCCCACTATCATACACAAAAATATCGATAGTATTAGTGACTATCGAATTAGATTCTATTGCGATTCTAGATCACTTGGTCAGACGGTTTACTCGAGTAAATGCTCACTTGAATGAATTTGTTTTCTTTCATATCACGCTTAACACGGCTTATCCGTTCTTCTTCTCAAATACGCCATCAAACGAAATTGTGCGTTGAACCCGAGAGAACGATCAGACGTTTCATTTTACGTTCATTCAGAGCGGGAGTGAATGATTCCAATGCCGAAATCAAAGATCGGTGGATTTGATTCATTAATGAATGCACTTGCCACTTTTGATTCATTTTGTGTGCAGCCGTTTCACTTCGAGTGAAAGATGCCGTATGTAAGACAGAAATGAACAAAAAATTAACCGTCTTTAATAGTATGGCCTCATTTTAGTGCTTTTGGCTATCGATACTATCGATGTCCTAACTGATTTTCGAAATCAACTATCGATAGTTCAGCAACACTACCTGGAAACCATGTTCGAGATCTGCTGGGAAAAGATACATTTGCAACTCGTATAGTAGCAAAACTAAAGGCAGCCTTTGGTTTAGGGTAAATCAGTTAGGTATAACATAAGGTAAGGTTAAGTTTGTGATAGGATTAATTAAGAGTAATAAGTAACTTATTCAGAAATGTCCAGTAGGACTGTTTAAGCTACATTGGGCTTTGTTTTTTTTCTAGCCTAACATTTCTCGACATTGTGAAATTGAAAGCTAGACCACTTTGTAATACAATTGATACAAATTCTCTGCGTTTGATGGTCTATCTCACCACATGACATTGGCAAAATTGTGGAAAACTCTCGCAAAAGCCATAAAACAAGAATTGAATTGATTATCTAATCAAACATTTAGAGATAAGGTAACACTACCCAGTGTTTTTGATGTTACAATACAATACTGATTTGGGTTGACCCATAATAAGTTAATTTCTGCCTTGTCCTGTATCTCCATGAGTTACAATAAGTTGACAAGAGCGCGTCGGGACACGCATATGGTAGGGTTCCGTATTATGTTTCCTAAATGATGGATAGTCTTTTATAAGTGTGTCATACTAGTATTGTCAGTCTTTTTTTTTTTTTTGTAAACTCTGAACGATGCGCTTTCGGCGATGCCCACGCGACCTGCCAAGCTTGTGGCCTGTGGGGATTATTAAGGATTATAGCATTGAACGTCTTTTGGCTGATGATGATAATGATGGAACACTGAATACATTTTAAGCTTTTTTTTTCTTCCAACACCACAGTTTTAATCCCGAAATAATATGATAGTTACGATATATAGAGATAGTTTACTATCTACTTTTAACTGTTTATCTATACCAATATATAAAGAGGAAAGATTTGATTGTTTGATTGTTTGATTGTTTGTTTGCATTGAATAGGCTCCGAAACTACTGAACCGATTTGAAAAATTCTTTCGCTGTTGAGAATCTACACTATCCCCGGGTGACATAGGCTATATTATATTTTCAAAAAAGTTAGGGATCCTTACTAAAACTCCAATAATGAAACCCAAGGTGTAATGAAATTACCTAAAATATTCGTTACATCGCGTGCGCTGCGAAAACTATTGATGATAGTATAAAATAATGTACTACAACTTTGCAGAACACATCATTATTTACAAAAAGTGTCGCGACAGCATATGTCTAACTATTATAGTTATGCCACAATAAGTATTCTTTAATTTAAAAAAAAAATATGAAGTGCCGCCGCTAGAAAAGGCTCTTTATTCGTATCTAGGTATTAATCTTTATCAAAATAAATTACTTCATAGTCATAACTGCTTCAATACCTTTATATAACTTTTTGAATTATTCAATTCGGACATTCCATTCGAAAGATATCACGAGTTTAAAAATGTAAGTATTAGAAAAAAGTTGCGTGATCACCTTGCTCGCGTAGCTAGGCAGCACCTTATGCAATGTAGGCATCACTGGGGTACGGGCCGTGCGGGAAGAATGTCTAGAAATGAAGTGCCGCGCGGGTCGGCTCCCTACGCAATGGTCGTGTGCGGAATCGAATAATTCTATAGCTTTTAAAGCTAGCTTGAAAATATTTTGAATTTGCTTAGTAGGTAATTAAAATCAACAAAAAATATTCTTTCTAGAACTAAATAAAAGTTCTTTTCAGAACTAAACCAATATTTTTCAGTAAGTACTGATTATAAATTATATTGTAATTTAGCTATCCAAACAGCTTAGTGATTTAGTAGTTCTTATAATTTTTTGATCACATTTTCGTATAGGTAATTCCTGTTCAAGAGTTAGCAAATACTTAAGTACAAAGGCAGTTTGTTTTTTTTTATCATTTTAAAATGCCCAAAAGATCAAGATCTCAACTTTCTAGAAATAGTTCCTAGGCGAGGGCATCAAAAATTCGTCGTAATGAAGCATCTTCATCGGAAACTGAAAATCGTCTTGCAAGTCGGAGAGAATACGCGTCGCAATCGCGTGTCAGAGAGTCGAGTATCGAGCGCTCGCAGCGGCTTGCTGAACAAAATTTGAGAGCCTCTGAAGTACGGGCGCGAGAATCGAGTATCGAGCGTTCACAGCGGCTTGCTGAACAAAATTTGAGAAACTCTCAAGTACGGGCGCGAGAATCGAGTGTCGAGCGTTCGCAGCGGCTTGCTGTACAAAATTTGAGAAACTCTCAAGTACGGGCGCGATAGTCGAGTATCGAGCGTTCACAGCGGCTTGCTGAACAAAATTTGAGAAACTCTCAAGTACGGGCGCGAGAATCGAGTGTCGAGCGTTCGCAGCGGCTTGCTGTACAAAATTTGAGAAACTCTCAAGTACGGGCGCGATAGTCGAGTGTCGAGCGTTCGCAGCGGCTTGCTGAACAAAATTTGAGAACTTCCCAAGTCCGCACGCGAGAGTCGAGTACAGAGCGTTTGCAGCGGCTTGAAGAGCAAAATGTAAGAAATATACAAACTCGCAGTAGGGAATCGAGTTCTGAGCGTTCCCAACGCCTACGAGATCAGAGAGAAAGACAACAGACGTCAACGACTAGAGTTTGTAATCGAGTTTTAGCTCACAGTAACAGATCAGCTTTCAGATACGATCTACAGATTGATTATGCTCAACAGTCTTCCGTCCAAATCGGAACCATGAATAAGACTTGCTCTAAGTGTTCTGCCAAAAAATGGGCCGGTGAACCTAATGGTATGTGCTGTGCTTCTGGAAAAGTTAGTCTCCCCAATATTGAGGAGCCGCCACAGCCAATAAAAAATCATTTGACAAATAATCATTCACTATCTGGACATTTTTTAACCAACATACGAAAGTACAATAGCCTCTTTCAAATGACTTCGTTTGGCGCGAAAGAAATTAGGGAACAAAATTTCATGCCAACTTTTAAAATAGAGGGACAAGTATACCATCTCATAGGTAGCCTTTTGCCACCAACAGGTCAAAATCCACTATACAACAACAACCCAAGTCCCAAGGCCAAACCTTCGAATTAGTAGGGATCGACCTACGAAAAGACTGTTTTACTCATTGCCAACTGTATGTTGGCATATCGCGGGTCGGAGCTCCTGAAAATCAATTTCTTTTGCTGCCACAAAATAAAACAACGTCAAATATCGTTTACAGGGAAGCTCTGACTCAATAAGTTGAATGGCTTTTGTTTTGTATATATGATCTTTTTCCAAAAATTAGAAAAAAAAAAAAAAAAAATAAATAATAATAACAAAAAAAAAAAACATTAAAATAAAAATAAAAGTTCATTAAAATAATAATATTCAAAATTTCTTTATAATTTTATTTTTTAGTTACCTTACGCAAACAGAAGGGTTTATGAGTGTGTATTATAATTTTTAATTATCAAATTTTGGTTAATTACCCGTGCGAAGCCGGGGCGGGCTGCTAGTTTACTATATTTTATACAAACTGTCGTTGAGCTATTACATACTACACACTCTGAAAGAAACATTGAACTATATTGCAATGTCCCATTAAATAACGGCCACTGTGCCACACTTCACTCAGACACTAAATAGATGCTCCGTGTGCCACATTGTGTTGTATTATAAGCATAAATATGCTACAAATCCTAGTGATATACATCCTAACTAACAATATAATTCAGAGGAATATAGCCATAGTCTTATTAGGACCAATAATGCTTCGAGGTATAAAAATGAATGCGTTGTACGTTTGTCTCGAGGAATAAATTTTACTTGAGTGATTTAGAACTCCTTACATTACAACTGCCAGTCCTTACAAAACATCAAAAAAATGGATCAACGCCATCTAGCAAACTATAGGATGTAACTTTGTCTCTCTGTCTCAATGTTTGTCGAGTTATCACGGCTGAACAAATCTTGATAACATTTTAAAAGGAGGTACTGTATATCACAAAGACGGACATAGTATTTTTTCTGTGTCCAAGCGAACAAAGTCTCGGCTAACAACTAGTATTGATATAATTATGTGAACAAGTTTTTTTTCTCCAGTGAGTGAGAGTGAAATGTGACACAGTGACTGAAATAGAATGGGACAATGCAATGTAGTGTAGTGTCCCCTGTAGTATTAAAGTTACCTAACTGCATCCTGATCCTGTGTTTTCATTCGCTTAGAGGTGGAATTTCGATAAACTCACCACAGCAAGCTACCCTGAAAACTTCATGGCTCTGGTTTAGGCTGTGTGTTGATTGTCAGTCAGACAGCGACAGAAGTTTTCTTTAATTTAATTATAACTAAATTTTAAACCTGAAAACAATCAAAATATAATGTATAAAAACAATAACTTCAATAAAATAAATCTTACCTTCTTTCTTCAGCTGATCCTCAGGGTTGTGATAAGGCGCGGGCGCGGGTGCGGGGGCTGGTGCGGGCGCAGGAGCGGGCGGCGGCGGAAGCGCCATCTGGTTCCACGAGGACATGTCCGGAGGCGGCGGCGCCGAAGCCAGCGGCGGGAAGTCGTCGTAAATTCCAGAGTATGACTGCTGGTAGTTCGACCCGTAACTTGGGTTCACCGCCTTTTGGTGATAGAATATATAATTATGTGAGAGTCCTATGATATCCCATCGCACCTTGCTCAATTCTTCCTCCAGCTCTCTATACGCTATAAAAAATCCCTTCAATCCGGAACACGTTATGTTTGTACACTACTGCTTGGCGATTGAATAATGATTTTTGATTTAGAAAGTTCTTTATTATGATAAATGGGTACATTTTTTTTTTTTTTGTAACAACTCAGCGTTAACAACTAAGCCACAAGATCTTAAATCTAAATTGTTTTATAGGCTAGGATCGCCTTTTAAAACTTTTACCTAACAACAAGTTAGTACATTAAAGCGCATTAAGTCGAGGACATTGGGGGTAGTTTGGAAAAAAGTGATCGGTTACATACTACTTTGCTATTTCATAAGTTTATATCTTAGTAAGATATCTGGCAAAGATGTGGTAGTTCTCCAGGTGGACTTTGCAAAAGAATCCTACCAGTACTATAAATATACAATGTGTGGGTCTTCAATATATATACCCACTAACTGTGTTTCTAAGATATATCTATTCAAACGTTACATAGTAGAAACAAACAGTCCTAGAACTTTTTTCACGGTATGAGATAACCGCAAGAGCGAAATGTAACCTATTTTTATTTTTCAAGCTTCATTTGTACAAAGCGCTAAGGAGAATTCTGGGAGTACAAGCAAAATCGCCACTATAGCTTATTGGTGTAAAGAATGAAGTTACCTCTCGCGTGAAGCTTGGAGGTGGCGGCGCCGCCGGGTAGCCGTCCTGGTATCCGCCGCCCTGGTTGCTATCCCACAGCTCGCTCGGCTCTGGTAACTTGGCAATTTCGCTGAGTATGTTGTCGTCAAGCATGTCCTTATCATTCTGTCGGGGTGTACGGCTTCGGCGCTTGATGAGGTCGCCGCGAGTTAAGCTGCGGCTCCGCTTCCTTGTCATGATGCGCCCGCCGCTTCTGTAGTCTGACGGGCGCTCCCAGTCATGGTCATGGTCACGATCCCTGCCGTAATTGCCCTTACGACCACGGTCGTAAGACATTATGCACAGTGTTAGATTAGTAATTCAGTTAATAATCACAGCAATATATTGCGTATTGCGATTTTACAAATAACAAAACAGTCTCTTTGCAACAAAATGGATTCCAGTTCAGTGTGACCAGAAATAAAATTACAATAAAAAAAAAAAAACATGTACCTATTTATTTTTTCTCCTTTTTTTATAGACGTACCGTAAGGTGTATCTTTTAATGAGGCGTTTTCCAAAAAAAAAGAAATCCTGGTTATAAAAGTACCCAATAGATGGTGTTAGATGTACCTTGAGTTTTTTCTGTCACTAAAGATATGAAAGACAAAAACATTGGCTCCACACGTTGTGTATTTAACCAGTGTCAACTATTGTAATATTCCAAATGAAGTCAAATACACAGTTACTTGAAATTGTCTAAATACACATGTGGAGCCAAAAAACACGAGAAAAAAAAAAGGCACACGTACATTTTTTTGTCTTTCATGTCCTTGACAGTGACAGCAAAACCTCAAGGTACATCTAACGCCATCTATTGGGTACTTTTATTACCAGGATTTATTTTTTTTGGAAAACGCCTCATTCTGTGGACCTATATTACAGGTATAAACATAAAAATAGCAATTTGTTTTGTCTTATTAGTATAACAATATTATTTACAAAAATGCACTCGTGTTTTATCGCAAGTATTCACGCGTGTTTGTTTAGTTTTAGGTTGGGTCACAGATTCATCTGTGGGTTCACAGATAAATCTGTGACCTATTCATCTGTGTGTGGGTTGCATGGATTTAGCAATGTTTCGTCCAAGGTGGGTTGGGTACACAAAATACGTACGTCCATCAAATGAATGACAGATGTTACAAACGTTTGGTCTAAGCCATAGATGAATGTATACTAGCGTAGTCTAAGCCAAAAACCTCAGTACAAGCTGTGGGCATACAAATTCGTAACGACTGAATTTGAACATAAAAATAAACAAAACGTCTGAAATGATATTATAAAGGGTTGAGTTGCCACTTTCATCATCATCATCATCAATAGGCTGAAGACGTCCACTGCTCAACGAAAATTTGCAACTTGCATCCACCGGTTACCCGCGACCTTCAAAATTTCGTCAGTCCACCTAGTGGGAGGCCTACCTACGCTGCATCTTCCAGCTTGTGGTTGCCACTCAAGAACCTTTCTTACCCATCGTTTATCGGTACTTCAAGCGATGTGGCCTACCCATTGCCACTTCAGCTTGCAAACCCTGAGAGCTGTCGGCGACTTTGGTTCTTCGGCGAATATCCTCGTTCCGGAACTTATCGCGCAAAGAAACTCCGAGAATAGCTCTCTCTATTGCCCGCTGTGCGACTCTGAGTTTCTCCAAAAGACCAGTAGTCAAGGATCACGTTGCAGTTCCATATGTCACTGGCATCACACATTGGTTGAAGACCTCTTCAGAGTTCAGAATGCGGAATTTTGGAGGAGAAGATATCACGCAACTTACCGAACGCTGTCCATCCGAGTTGGATTCTTCGGGTGACCTCTTAACCCAAGTTGGTCCTACCTAACTGAACAATCTGTCCAAGGTAGATATAGTGGTCAACAACCTCCAGGTTATCTTTCCCAACGACTACCGGTGCGGGTACAACACGGGCATTGAACATGATTTTTGTCTTGTCCATGTTCATTTTAAGACCCACCTGATGGGAAACGCTACTGAGGTCTCTGTGCGTAGTCATATAGTATTGAGGTTTTCCAGCCACTCTGCCATGATGACTATTCATCGGCAAAACGTAGATGAGTGATGTATTCGCCATTAATGTTGATGCCGAATCCGGTCCATTGCAAGAGTTGGAAACGTCCTCCAATGCGTTCGTGAACAATTTCGGAGAATTGCGATTTCGGAAAATTATCTGCCTTTAGTGATTTTAGATCATATTTGGTAGAGTTTAGGGCTCCTTCAAACAGGACGAGTGTCGGCAGCAGGAGTACTAGCATTATCTGGCTTGTAAAAGCCTTTACTCTTGGTTTTCGTAACTGTTACATTTTATGAAGTAAGTCAAGTAATAAAACAAATCTCTAGCAAAAGTGTATCTATTACACTCAACAATTGAGTAGTACTTACATATAAAATAATTGTAAATAATAACTTGTCTAAGATTTATACACTATTTGATGTATTTAATTTAACTTATATTCAACCATGATTTTAAAATCTTCGTTAAGTAAAACGATTCCTGTTCCATAAACATTGTATAATAAAAACAAGACGTATTTACATTTACAATATACATTTACAAACTTCGATCAAGTATGTAGGTTTTCTACGTAAGATCTCTAACCACAGATTACCAATAGATCCCACACGCGTTAAGATCGAAGCGCACCACGCTTCAGTAAAAATACACTTATAAAAAAAAACCCTCTTTGGTTCATTGCTTGTATCGTGAGATAGCCAATTGGAACGCATGGTGTTAGTCCCCGCAAACCGCGCTTTGCTCAAACTGGTGCGTTTTTATCTGCACAATCTTTCATCTGGGTATCGGGGGGTAATCTGTGCCCCTAACACAATTCACGGACCGTCAGACCAACGAGATAAACTTATTTCCATCTCGTATGTTAGATGGCGGTTGGCGCCAACCAAGAAATTACGTGTTTTATACAATGTCGCCCACCGGCAAGTGACCGCCCGAAAAGGGCTTATAGTACTCATCATTATGAACAACTTTTTCTATGGGACTAACCCTGATATCTGCTGTCCCATACATTTTGTCGAGTGTCATTTGTTGACATTTTTCTAATACACATGACGCCCGAATACTCCCCTCTTGTAAACTTCCAAATACTACTTGTAACTTTTTTTTTACTAACTTTACCATAACGTTAAAAACTATTGTATAACAATAGCCTAGCCAGAGCTAGTTTTTCAACGATTTTCCACTTTTTGTTTCTTATTATAGCAGTTCGCCCCGAACTGTGACCTAACAACCCCTCTACCTGAAATACTCATATTCGAACTCATAAATTACTATGATACTAGCCTACATACACGATCGAACCAACGGAACGCAATTTATCGTCGAACAAAACATACAACATTCACACATTTTTATATCTACACTTTATATCTATATCGGGACCTTCGCTTCGCTCGGTCAATTATCATACAAGTGTTTACATTACAGTAAAGGAAGGCACAGATCAGTTGTCTCGTAAGCGTCCTTGGAAGCATTCGAGCAGTTTCTCAAGAACATTCTAACTACTAGTCGTTCGCCACAAACTGTGACCTAGCGACCCCTATACCTTTACAACTCTGACCAATTTTGCTCATATTCAAATTTAAAAACTGTATTTGTATTAACTAATCGCCTACAAGTTTAGATTAACAGTACAAGACAGTACGCAAATTAACGTCGAACAAATATACACGCAAACAACATGTTTCCCATCTCACTCCGGACGTAAAGGGGAACGAATCTCACTCGTCAAGCCGGACATGTCGCAGGAGGTAATATAGGAACACACAAACATTCATACATCCACCTCAAAACTGTGATACTCTTTCATCTCATGCAGGCGGGTGTAGTGTAGATACTAGATCCCGGCGCCGACGTCACTCGCATCGATCCCCAGCATCACGAGGTCGTCGCTCTGCGGCCGTTTGTTTGCTTCCCCGTTCTGTTTAGTGCGGGTTTGTTGCGGCCTGCGCTGGGGCTGCGCCCCCCTCGGCCTCCGGGCGACCGGCAGCCGCGGCACCGGCACCGGCGGCGGGGGGAACAGCCCCGCGCCGCCGTACTCGAAGGGGAACATGCCCCCCGGGTACGGGAGCGACAGGGGGTAGGGCAGGGGCAGCGGGGGCAGCGGGGGCGGCGCGCCGAGTAAGCCCGGGCGCTGGTGCTGCTGCATGGCGTTCAGCATCTCCGTGCACTTGGCCGGGTCGGTCGGGAACAGCAGCTCCAGCGTCTCCTGGAACTCCTTGGACACGTCCGGCGCCGGCAGCGACCTGCGCCGGGGAACCAACTCCACTGTTATACTTTTACCGCAGAAATGATACTACTACAACTAGTACGGAAGACAAACTTTAAAATGCACAGATTACCCTCTTAAAGATTCCGTACTCGAGACGATCTTAGAAAACCACTTATCGGTCAAACTGACGTATAAAATTTGCTTTAATCGGTTCATTGCCAGGCTTCATTAAGCGTAACCATGTGAGCTTTGTCACGGTCCCCGCAACCCGCGTCTCGTAAAAGATCAGCAAACAACGAAAACCTCGAAGGCGCTATCGAAAGAAGGTAATCTATGCGTAGAATATATTTCTTTGCTATTCAACTAACGGGTGAACGGATTTAAATACAATTGTGATTTGAAAAAAATCGCGATATACTTTATTGGTATTGTTATAAGCTTTCAATGAAATAACACAAAAGATTTTCAAAAAATCAGTGAGTTTTTACTTACGTGGGCGGAGGCATAATGACAGGCGGCAGCATCGCAGCGGGTGGCGGCATTGCCACGGCCGGCGGCAGTGCCGCGGGCGCCGGCAGTGCCGCTGGAGCCGGCAGTGCCGCTGGAGCCGGCAGTGCCGCGGGAGCCGGCAGCGGCAGTGGTACCGGCAGCGCGGCCGCCGCTGCCCGCTGCTTGGCCTCAGCCGCCTGGAACACACGAACCAACTACTTGTCATACCTTATACTATACACATTACACTGTCTTTGTATTCGTAATACGCTTGCGTTCTTCCGAAAAAGTCACCAAACTTGGAGGAAAACGCGGGTTGCGGAGACTGCGACCATGCGTTCTCGTTGGCTATCTCAAGGTTACGTCGCGTCTAACAATGAACCGATGAGAGTACAATTTCATGGGTGTATTTAGACTGATGAGTGGTGGCTTGGATCGTCCTGAGTGCGGAATCTAGGCGCGAACTGTGTCTCTCATACAATAAGGCTATAATGTTTGAATTTATCCATACGCGAGGCCTCAGGGACTTCAATGTACACATGAACTTGCACACTTATTACGGATGTCCCTGATTGTGATAGCGATCGTGCGCGAAAGGGAGCGCGTATGGTGTGAATAAGTTGGTATCACAATCACAATTAACAAACTACAAAATAACGATGCAGCTATCTTCGGTTCCACTTGATCCGATGTAAAATAGTACTAAGTGGATAATACCACAAAATAAATAGGTGCAGAAGGCCGGCTCCATACAGCTATGGCAGGCGGTTGTATCGCTCGTTGGTCTTCTTTACCTGTTTATTTTGTGATTGAAAAAGCTAAAAAAAAAACAAGTAAAAAAGTGGCTAAAGCTGTTACTGAGTCATGTAAACTTACGTGACTATCTTGCCGGTCGCGACTGCCGTCCCTTCGGTCTCGACTGCCACCTCTGTGGTCTCGACTGCCACCTCGTCGGTCTCGACTGCCGCCCCTTCGATCTCTGCTGCCGGCTAATATACAAGAAAAAAATACTTTCAACAAACCAGGGCCCAGTTAAAAAGAATACAATAATGCCTGGACTAGCAAAACGTCCATTCCAATAAGTAACACGTCGTATTATCATAACTAGAGAAAAGTTTATTTCATAAAAAAATTAAAAAATCTACTTATTCTAATTTAAAAATTAAAATTATTCTAATACTAAATCAGTGAAGAATCTATGAAACAAAACTAATTATACCAACTTTGTTGATTTCCATCACGCTTTCTATCAACATCGACACGTAATGGAAACTCATGTTTACTGAACTCAACACACACAGTTACATTAACACTATTCATTATCACAATGAACTGGTTAATTGTTTCAAATAATAGGAAAAAAATAATTAAACATATGTATATTTCTCCTATAATAAATTGTCTCGCTTTAGCTAGCTTTATAAGTACGTTAGATTATACCAGAAATATTTATTGGCCATAAATAACATTGAATGTTACAGGCAAATCACTTTTACAAATTAAACTATGTTAAGAGTTAAATTAGGCAAACCAATCAATAATTTAAACAATTTGATGATATTGTGACAGGTATGTTGCTTACTCCGTTCATTGCACAAAAATGAGACGTCTATTCTGTTGTGTCATTTTCTAAACCAAACTAAATTTGAGAGCCCTACAACTGATTCCAACTTTTTCTCACGCATTGTAATGAAAAGATACGCAGATATTTTAAGTCTTGTCTGATTGATTTAGTTTGGTGAGTGGTTCAACAGATCCGATGCCATTGTCCATGACCAGAACAACCGGAGGACGGGCGGCAGCGTCCTCCTAGTAAACGGTGAGCGTTCTGCGATCCCCAAGCCCCCTGCCAAGCGTTGGGAATAATGGCAAACCACCCCTTTCCTAATAATGACGAGGATGGCATAATATATTTAGATAAGGAAATAAGAGCCACCTCTTCGGTCCCGGCTAGTAGGCCTCCGGTCGCGGCTGGTCCTGCGGCCGGACCGGTCCCGCGCGCGCGCGCGGCTGCCGGCGCGGACGTCGCGGCGGTCGCGGTCGCGGTCGCGCCGCTCGCGGCTGCGGTCGCGGCGCTCGCGCGATCGACCGCGGCACTCGCTTTCTCTGACAACGAAAAGATACGAGTTATCGCTATTCAAAATATCAAATAATTGCTAATTACTACCACTTCGGGAAATTATGTTTACCTCACTATAAGAGTATATCGGTCGGGGTTAGAAAATCTCACGAACAATGTGTGTAATATACAATACAAAATAAACTTAATACACACCAAAAAGACTATTAAACCTAAAAATAAACAATAATTGGTATTGGTATTGGTGCAAGGCAAGACGAGGTCGCGCGCGTGTCTCGCTAAGCATTCCTTGATAAAGGTCACCGAATGTGATCGAAACTATAGTCGGAATAACCGACTCAATTTAACGTGAGTATTCCCGTTTTATTAAAACAAAAATAATTGGTATATATAATATATGGGCGACGTTATTGCCTAAGCAATTTTTTCTAGTAACTTTTGGTTGGACAGGTATAATTGAAAATTGTATGCTTAAAACCAAGTTTTTGTCTGCATTTTTTAAAACTCTCCTTAAAAAATCGTTTTTAATCATAAAATTGTCTAATTTATGTGTTTAGCCGACTGCCCAAAAATGAGGGATTTTTTAAACAGGTATGTATGTTTGCGTGTACTGTAGCCTAAACGGCTTGACTGATTTTGACGAGTGAGGTGTCGTTGGATTCCACTTTACGTCCGGAGTGTCATAGGCTACATTTTACAGTCGGGTATTTTGATTTTCTTTTAATAATATTACTTTGTCTAATTAAGGCATACTAGAAAACTAATGTACATAAGATCTCTACATAACTATTTTTAACCCACTTCCAAAAACAAAAGGAGGCTCTAGACTCAAGACTCAAGACTAATTTTATTTTATTTCTGTTTAGTGTTAGTTACTTACTTTATTCTCTGTTGCATTTCTTTGATGCGTTCTCTGTCCCGCTCTCTGTCCCTCGACGTCGACCTTTGTTCTTCATCTTTCTTTCTCATCCTAGAAAAATAAAGTCAAAATATTATTTTGATTATAACTTCAACCAAACTTACCCGAAAAATATAACAAATCGAGCAGTCTTCAACGTTCACAGTAGTCACACTAATATTATGAACTAACTACACCACGCGGTTTCACACGCTATTCTACAGAAACAGAATATTTTTCCGGGATAAAAAGTAGTCTAGTTAATCCAGGGTGTAAGCTACCTCCATAACATTTTTTTTCAAAAACCGTTCAGCCGATACAGTTGCGGAAATAAGCCCGCTCACCGAGCACCACAGAGATGAACGGGAACAAACACACTTACATACTCACCTACTTACACAAACTTTCAGATTTATAATATTAGTGTGATGTATTATAAAACGGGAACACTCAGGTTATATTGAGTTGGAGTGTGCAAGGCAAGACGAGGTCGCGCGCGTGTACCGAAAGTGATCGAAACTATAGTCGGAATAACCGACTCAATTTAACGATTAAAACAAAATGTGTCAAAACCACGTCAGTTTTCATAAAATAAAATAAAAAAATAGTGTAATGTGTTACCTGAACTTGAGGCTTTCCAATACTTTTCTATCGTCGTCGCTCAGTATACTCTCACCGGGAGTGGGCGAGTCGAAATTCTCCAATTCTTTGCTATCGCCCATTTCTATGCTTTTCAGCCTCCTATCTGTATCTGTGGCAAATAATGAAATTTCATATTTTCGGAACTAAAATTTAGCTATTCATAGAAAATGTTAGTTCCCTCATTTGGCCACTTTCACAAATAATGACGGAAGGAGACAGAAAAAGCGAATGAACACTATCAGTCTCGCTCTGGCTACTTAGCACAGGCGTGGTTCGCTTACGTTCTGTTTTTTCATCTACATAATTATATTATGATCCACATCGCAGTGTATCTATGAGGTATCGGTTTCCCAGCGGTCGACATAAACGAAAACTGTTATTTGTGGTCGATGAGGTTTAAAAATCGACCCCTATTTATTTAATGATTTAAAAAAAATATTACCTACATAAGTATTTTTACGTAAATTGTATTAATAATTATTAATTACACATGAAATTTCCTGTATTTTACGTCTATTTATTTTGTTAAATTTTGATTAGAGAATGATGTCAAGCTTACACACTTAACCAACTGCAAATTTTTTGAATTGGTAATTATTTTGTATCAATAGGACAAAAACTAGAGATAGGATTTTTAAAGTAATTTGGCTATGGGGGTCTGAGGTATCAGTTCATTTTGGAAGAGGGGTCTCTTACCCAAAAAAGGTTAGAAATCCTTGTATTAGATGAACCGCGCGTTACAATAGCAATTATATTTTTAGAGGCACTATATTTCAGAGCTGTATGTACAAGTTATTACTTGTTATGGTTTATAGGCTAGGTGTTTGACTACAGATCACACCGAGTTTTTTGTTGTAATATTTACATTTTCCACTGACAAAGCGTCCATCGGGTACAAGGCCTTTTTAAAAAAAAACATTTTATCTAGGTGTTTGATTTACTTACTTTATCTTAACTACAAGCTGTCACACGAGACTTTGCTGGACCAACAAAAAAAAAAGTTGCCTATGTCCGTCTCTGACCCTCAAGCTATATCTATGCAAAAATTCAGGTCGACCCGTTCAGCCGTTTAGCCGTGAAAACGCGACAAATACCCAGACAGAGAGACAGAGTTACGTTCACATTTATAATATTAAAATCAAAACTCATTTATTTCGACCATACATAGGTTATAGAAAACACGAAAATACACATTTTGACATTTGTTCGTTAGTCAGCACATGAACCACACAGCAATGGTTCGTGTACTGACAGTCAAGCTACTCGCTAATAAGTTTAGGATGGTGTTGGGGCTGGGCCGCACCCTGCGCGCCAGGGATGTGCCCCGTGCACCGCATACTCGTCTAAAAACAATCGATGCGCGACTCGGCGAACATCCCTATTATCGGTGAATATCCCTAACAATATTAGTTAGGATTTACTAGTGAGGTCACCTCACGTTACGTGATACTCACTTTTATGTCTGGCGTCGTCAGTTTCGCTGCCAGAGTTATCGAGGCTGGACTGGCTGTTGCTTCTGCCCGGTTTTCTTTTGTTCATATATCTCTGCTCGTCTTCCAACTCTAGGGGAGGCGTCTTCGGCGGCCGCTGGAGTGACGTAACGATTTGAATGCACATGTATTGGGATGGACAGTATGTATTGCCGTCTAACGCGGGCACACTTTCCCAGAGACAGGCTGTGGGCACGTCTACAGATGTATTATCATGGTGTATCGTATAATATCTCCATATCGTAGCACCGATGTGTGTTAATATCGCTAGTTTGGACAATATCACATAATCGCAAACAATTTTGCTTCTGAACTGGCAATCACAATTAACTTTTCATTAGCTTTTACCCGCGACTTCGCGTGGACCAATAAAATAAAAGTAGCCTATGTCATATCTATGCAAAAATTCAGCCGTTGAGCCATGATAACGCGACAAACACCCAGACAGAGAGACAGAGTTACATTCGCACTTATAATATTAGTTAGGATGGTGATGATTGAGGAGATCAGCAATGATATTAGATCTGTCAAGTCTGCCCATACAGTTCAGCGCTACTTCACACTTCATAAATGCGCAGCAATGCACTGCGCTCGTCACCCGGATATAATAAATGTTAAATCTTTTTGGTCTCGGTAATTTCGTTGGAGGCATTATCGCAATCCGGAATACGATAATGTTTCCAAACTCGAGTCGCATATACCATGGTGATACTATAGTAAACGCACCAACTAAGACTATTTGGGCCTTTTTGGGTATCGCTCACTTTGAGCCTCGCGCATTCTAGTGCAGACGGTACAAAAGTACAAGGTACCGATGTAAGGTACGTTTTAATTGCAGGGTTGACTTATTGTTTTTTCAAAATACTTGTAGCAAATGAACTAAAGTAACAATGTTTCTAGTGAAATTATTAAACACTTGCTGTTTCGCGCGACTTCGTTCACGTGGACTTACAACAAAAATGTAGCATATGTCAGTCTTCGAGCCTTCAGCTATATCTAAGCAAAAAATCAGCTCGATGCGTACAGCCGTTTAGCCATGATAAAGCGACAAACACCCAGACAGAGAGACAGATAGAGTTACTTTCGCATTTATAATAATTAGTAAGGATGAAGACATGCAATGGATAGTAATATGACTGTTGACGATCTATTTACCTTCCAAGAACGATAGACCTGTCAAAACGAATAGACTTCCGATATACTTCTTTGCCATGGAAACAGACTTGAACTTGCACTTGAATACTTAATAAAAATTCAGAAATTCATTCGGCAAGGTGGCTTTTAGGTTTCATGAAGCTTGTTAAATCATGGTTAGATAAATACTAACGTAATCACATACACCCCAAAAACATTTCCCTCATTCTTTGGCAGTCCGGTGAAAAATAAACTAAACAATGCTAAAAAAAGAGCGCAGCACTACTATAACACCCGGGGATCTCTGGGCAACTAGCTGAAGGTTTAAGAGGTGCGATCAAACATAACTTGCGATCAATCGCTGTTCAATGACTTTTTCACCTTCATCATTTCAAACCCATATCGACCCACTGCTGGACATACAGCACTTTTTCTACGCATATTTTTACAGGCAATTTATTACCTAGCAGTGTAAATAACAAGGAAACACATTTACAACATCTTACACTTCTAACTCTAACGAACTTCACAAATAATAATTGTAATATTATATTAGATTGTATGATAAATTAAGATATATTTATTCTTATAAACATTTTGGTCTTACGCTAAGTTTTTGAAGGAATGTGTAAATAATAATAAATAACAGAACTGACCTTGGTGTGAATGTCTTTGCTGATGGTGAGCGTGTGCGAGACGTACTTGACGTGTTGGTGGAGACGGTTTGCGCCCGCGCCCGCGCCCGCCCCCGCCCCCGCCCCCGCGCGCGCCCGCTCGAACGCGCGCTGCCGGTCCGACACCCAGTCCGTCTCCCAGTGCGGGTTTTGTTGGACGAATTTCTACAAACATTACAAGATTTACGTACACTCATCATTTTAAACAAGTGTAACTCTACCACGTAGCTAGGTACTGTACAGGACCGTACTCTGAATATATTTTTAGCAAATACCTTCAACATCATCAGCCAGATGACGTCCACTGCTGAACAATGGCCTCTCCCTTAGCAAAAAATGTGGTGGGGATGCCATAATCCCCACGCTCGGCCGGCGCCATGGGGATCGCAGAGAGCACACTCATACCTCGACTCGGGTTCCGAGTCGTCCAGTCGATGCCGTGGAATACGCACACAGACATTGACAACTTGCACCCCAGAGCAGACATTTTAATTCATCGTTCCAACATCTGCCAAGCCGGAAATCGAACCCGAGACCTCGTGCTCATTAGTAAGATGTGCTGTCAAATAAGCCTTCATGGATTATTCGACGACTTAGAAGAGAAATGTGATATTTAATAAAATTCATATCAAGATCCGCCTTTTTTGTACTGTGTAGCAAACGAACAAACTAACAAAAGTGGAGAAGTAATATAATAAAATTGGTTAATTGGTAACTGGTTATATGGTAACTGGTAACTTTTAATTAGCTTTAAGTTAAAATATTAAATTTATTATATTAAATATTATTAGTTATCCTAAGAGAATAAAATAAAATATAAATATACCCTACAATAAGTAAATACTTACGTTGTAGTTTTTGGAGTGCACGATAGATTTAATGTGAGCCGAAGCGCAGTGCAGGTCTCCAATGAACTGGTCACACAGCTTGCAGTACCACGCGGTCGCCGGGACGAAGAATTGTAAACCTTAATCATTATTTATTTTTAGACATTGGCAACTTTTATACATTTTAGATAGATAGACGGTAGACTTAAAAGTTTCTAGAGTGAGAGTTTTTTTTTGGAACAAATATATATAAATGACATTTTCAAAATATGATTGCCACATAATTTCTGAAAAACAAATATGTTTATTTTGGATTTCTAATATTTTAGCAGTTTCAAGCAACAAATTGTAGGAAAGCTACAGGAGGGACTGCGTCCGTGAGGAGCGAGTAGCGCGCGAGGCCGACACTGCCCCAAACCAAGTGGAGAAGAAAAGGCGCGAGGTGCGTGCCTCGCGCGATCTCATTTCCTATGAACTTAGTCCCGAACTGCGAATAGTCAGAAGGCACGGAATAAGTGACACTATCCGGAAAGCTCAAATAAAAACAACTGACAGGTAATGTGCACGTGCTTAATAAATACTAGCAATATGTTGTAATTTAAAGCTTCAGACCTCGAATTGGGGTTCGTTTGGTGGGCGCGGTGGGCAGGCTGGGGTAGCCCCCGTTGGCCCCGAGGCCGTGGGCGGCGTGCCACGGAGCCTCCACGTGCTCCGCCGCCGTCCTGGCGACACAACACACTCAGCCTATCACTCCACTAGAGCGAAGCGAAGCAAAGCGGAGCGAGGCGCGGCACAATAGCGACAAAGCATTTCATAACAAATACACTGGATATCAATCACAGGACACAAATCCTTTTTTTATTCCACTTTATTAGTACGGACTCATATGGCAGTCCCGTCGTATATTCTATAGCTATGAGAATAAACTAGAATAAAAAACACAAACAAATAGTAGAAACAAAAAACCTGTGGGCTGAAGTTATAGACAAATATCTTGTGAATAATCAGAAAAACATGAGTTCACCAAAATCATATTAAAACCATATAAGAAACTTATGTTAACTTGGATTAGGATACAAGAAATATCACACATTTGTGTTTGAAGCGAAGCAGACAATGCGGAGTGGCCATCGGTCTACAAACAAAATAGATTTTTCGGTCACCACTTAAAAATGTCCCAAGTCTAAAACGCAAAATAGTAGAAGAATAAGCAATGTTCCTAAGGCATCTTCATAAGGCGTAAATTTGTTGCAAGATAATTTTGGCTTTGTTTTGACGATTGCCCGTATTACTAAACATGTACCTAAACTTAATTGCTAAACTAAAGACACTTTTTTTATGCATTTTATGCTAGACCCAATATCTATGTGTTTACAGATCGATGGTAGCGCCATTAATTATAAAAATTACATGTCCACATAAATCTATGTGTATGCCACTTCTCACAATAATTATAAGACAAAGATAACATGCAAAATATTCAGCAGGATAGTTTATTTTGTGATAAGCAATGTATTAAAGCAAGGATTCTATTAGAACATCTTTGCAAGACGAACATACAAATTAAATTTCCCTACAAACTAAATAATATGAAAATGAATCAGGCCAAATCGACGATCTTTAAACTAGATTTAACAGTAACGCTTTATTAAATTAGTGTTAGCTTTAAGTTATATATGTTTATAATTTATTTAAGAGCATTTAAAAAATAAGTCGTAACGGTATAGCAATGTGGTCGTCTCTTATTCGAAAATCAGTCCACAATTTTAGTAAGTAATTAATGTTGAATCTATAGTTTTAAAGATCCTTGGCTCACAGTGTCTTTCAGTTTGTAGGACTATAGTCTTGATAATTACTGTAAACAGATCACCCTGGTCTATGATAGAACATGCTGTATACAAGGCACACGATGTGGTAGTACTTACGTCTGATGATCAGGCGAGTGCAGATGGTTGAGATAGTCCTTAGCAGTTTGTGGGAACACATTGCAAACGCGGCACCAGTGCATCTCTGGGTCGTAGAACACATAGTTGAACTTTTGGCTCCACCTGAGGTACAGGCACAGAATAAATAATTGTACAAATGCAGAAGGTTCACTCCCAGAGGACGTTTAATACTTGCTACATCATAAAATATAGTTCATTTTAGCACGCACAGCGAAACCGAACTAACTACTGAAATCCTACAAAATAAGCTGATCACTGTATAAGCTATACTAAATTTTATAGTAAAACACTTTTTTTTTATAAATACATCATTTAAGCATCTCACTTCTGTTTGGGTTTCCGCTCTGGAGACTGGGGCTCGTGTGAATCAGTGCGATCTCCAATAATACCGTTCATCATGTCCAGCACGTTGTTGATTGTTTTCAGTTTGTTGTGGATCTCTAGCTGTAGGACAGAATGTTGTGAAATAAAAACAAAGTTTCAATATTTTCAGAGACTTGGCAAGTGATTAGTGCTGACCATTAATAGTCCACTGTTGTTATCAATATCAAAATCCCCTCTCAATCCCCACTAAAACCTTTAATACTTATCTATCAGAATTTTATCAAGACTTGTTGACAATTGTTTAGTTTATTAAGAATATCACATTGAAAATCATCTGTAAAGTAATTTGATAACTTTTATTGTAACCTGTAACTTAGTGTTCTCCTTGAGAAACCTCTTTGTGTCGGGGCTGGGAGATCTCTTGCCGTCACCTCTGAGCTCGTTTCGTTGATCTTTCAATGTATCCAACTCTTTTCTGAGCAAGGATGCTTTCTTCTTGTAGTCCTCGATTTGTTTGGAGGGAGGTACTTTTTGACCAGGGACCGTTTGTCCCACTGCTGTAATAGAAATTAAATAAACTTTTTGACAATGGTTTTAGACCTACATTAAGGCTGGGTTGCACCCTAATCCTAGTTAAAATTACTGTTAAGTTTACTAAGCTACTTGTTAAATTCTGGTTAAATTAACTTTAACCTTAACCATGAAGTTTATCCCGTATGTGTTATCCGTCATTTTGACCATGGTTTAATTGGTGCAATACACTTTACTGCTTACAAGAGTTTTGACTGCAGTTATGACTGTAATTTAAAGTTAACATAGATGGTGCAACCCGGCCTAAGATATTAAATAGACCATTCGATTTTTTATGTTATTTTTAGATAAGTATTACAATTACTAAACAAAATCACATTCTTGTTTTCTAATTACTGGAATCTAGTAATTCAAGTCTAGTTGCATCCACGATACAGAACTTCAAGCGATGTTTTTTTAAATGAAAACTTACTTTATACTTAGCATCAACACGGGAAAAACATAACTCCGGACACTCTCCATACTAGGCTTCCTTACGTCGGGATAGCCATCTAACACATGCAAGTAACACATAAGGACAACTAACATCTAGAAAATTTAAATGCATCCCCTAAAAATCTTATTTCTTAATAATCACTTACGCCGTAACAACAGCATCCATCAATAATATTTATACTCTACTTACATGAACCCCATTAATTTTTTCGCAAGATCAATGTGGGCGAAGCTGTGGGCAGAAGCTAGTTCCTGATATTCTCAGAACATATCAACAGGACAGTCTATGATCATTTGAAAAACCATATTGACCAAAATTCAACAGGTCAACAATGTTTTCTTTTATATAAATTCATGGGTGAAACGATTATAAATGTTAGTAATATGAAAGCGTACTTTTTTTAATTTCATCAAGGCCGTGAGGTGTAGATGAATGAGGCCGCGATGGGTGTCTTGGCATCTCAGGCGGATGCTGGACAGCAAATGAGGCGGCGGGCGAGCCGTTGTACACATTGGAGTATGGTACTTGGTAATTAGAACCGTGGCTTCGAATCAATTGCTGAAAATAAAGATACATAAAATCATTAAATTCAATGAGTGAAACCTGTCATGACAAAGAAGAACTATTTCACATTATTTTGCCTTATAATGGCTTATATCATGTATGAATTTCAAGGTCGGGTCTATAATATCTATATAGATAGACAGTATCCTCACTAATATTATAAATTCGAAAAGAACTCTGTCTCTGTCTGGGTGTTTGTCGCGTTATCACGGCTAAACGGCTGAAACGGATCAAGCTGATATTTGGGCTTAATGGTCGGAGACGGACATAGGCAATTTTTTTTTTGTTAGTCCACGCGAACGAAATCGTAGGTAACAGCCAGTAATTTATAAATTTTAGGTAGGTATACGTTTTATAACGAGGTTTTGTACACTGTGAGAGAAGAGAGTGAAACGAAGGTGACTGATTTTCAACACTCGTTTAAGATACTAGTCCTGGAAGTATCGTAATGTCTACGGATTTCAGGTTACCTCTCGCTGATAGCTAGTAGACACCGAAGCATATCCTTCCTGGACCTGACTATTGCTTGACGATGGCGAGTCGCTTTGTTCCGATGAATTGTACATTTCACCGAATATGTTGTCGTTAATGTTGTGTTGTCTGGATCGTTTCTCGACGTCGCTAAGGCTGCGTGATCGCAGGCTGCGATCTCTGTCGCTATAGTTCGGCACCGGGAGCTCCATCTCACGCTCCCGTTCCCTTCCGTAAGCTACATTCATAGGATCTTGTGACATTTTGGTATAATATTATTAATTATAACGCACTCTGGCTGACAATTAATTATACAAAATAACAACAGCTAGATATTAAACATCATATGTAAAAACAAAATAAAGAGAACTCAGAAAATTCACAGAAACAACAACACGGGAACGCCATCCATTTCAGATTTTTCCTTTTTTTGTAACAGGGTTGCTATCACGATCGTACGACTAGGTGCTAAATGTCATCTTAAAAATTGCTATGAATGACCATCGGGCTTATCCTCTAACTTTGAAACGTTCGTGATTCTGATTGCAAGAGCATGCCATCCCGCTCGTACCAACTTGTCGTACTATGCGCGGTCCCGCTCGCGCTGTATTGTATATGTAGAGATAAGTGTTCATAATCGTGCACGAGTGTTGATGAATAGTATAATGTCGTGAAACATGACTTTTAGTGTTGTTTCCAAAACTCCATAGAAACCTTTAGTAAAGTCTCCACCGCTTTACTGGGGTATGATTTGGACTTGACCGTGACTTACTTTACTTGACTTAGACTATGAATGACACTTAATTTAATTGTGAAATACTTTACTTCACGTCAAATATTACAAAACTTGACACTGGCTAAATACACAAGGAGTGAAGCCAAAATTGAAGAGAGAAAAAACACGGCAAACACCTCATTCCCCCAAGGCAAACACAATGAAATCTTTGGAGCTGAAGGTATAAACAAGGTATAAACCCTATAAACCATGAAGCTGTCCTACAGCTTCATGGTTTATATTTAGTTACCGCCAATTAATTTTGACCTCACATAATATTGTAAACGGATAATATTCAAAGTTCAAAACAGGTAAAGATTAGTTTTTGATTTTTTTGTAAACTTCCACTCGAGCGAGGCCGCGTGCACAGGCTAATCACATTATGCAGCTTCTCACCGGCGAAATAATTCGCTGCTTCTCATCTTCTAATATATCTCGGTCGTAACGAATACGCCTGCATTGCTGCAAACAAATTAAAGACTTTTAGGTACTCTAGTTATTGTAGGATACAATGCCTACCGTACCTACTACCTACCTAAGCTGTTGTAATTAATAATCATTTGCAGCAATACTGCGTGAAACGCGTTTCAGCAACGGTTGCCTACACGCTGAAATACGAGTTGGCAGTTATTTCGGCAAGTGCACTTCACCTTTTACCTTCACCTTGTGTGATAGTGTAGCCAACGGCAGCGTGACCGGCGCATTACTCTAGGAAGCTTGTTGTCAGCAAGCTGAAGACAACGAGACAGTGGGTCGTTGCACCACAATGGCGGGGAAGCAAAACTAGCGCGCCGCGAGAACCACTGCCATTGTCGCCGCGCTTTCAGAACGCATGCGCGGGACTCGCTACTCGCGAAAAACGCGCCAATACAATACCGAACGTACGCTTCATTTAAAAACATTTTTTTAGTTGTATTTTTTTATTATTTTTTAATACGTCTTTGTGAAGTGATTTTTTATTGTTTGTAAAACGACTCGCAGTTAGAATGAAATATAAGGTAAGAATATTGAAACTACCCTCTAAATATCCGGTATATATCTATTTAAGTACTGTGCAGCTCTATTTTTGATATTCTTTTTTATATCTGTAAAAATGAATTAATAAAGAAGTGGCTTATAGGTAGTTGTCCATGGAACAAAGATCGTGTAACTTTAGTTAAACTAAGAAAACCCGACAACCCTCCATACAAACTGTTGATGTCAAAGGATTCAACATACTTAAATAGGCTGTTGTGTAGCAAGTATTACCTACCTACTTACCTATCTAACCGTTTTTATATAGGTAGGTAAGTAGCTGTGTAAAATTATTAATACAATGCAGTCTCCAAATAAATATATTACCACTAGTCTTAAAAAACCCAGTTTTGTCGTCGATAATTGCCATAAAAGTGTAAGATATAACAAACGCGACAGCCACGGCTCGACACACCAAGGAAGGAAAATAACAGAAAAAAAATAAAAATAAATCTTTCTTTTTCGCTCTCGTTTGTTAGAAGGCAGTTGGTGCCAACCAAGTTGCTACGTTTGATATAGCACCACATAGATAAATATTAATAACTTGATGTGTCCATTCACTAGGTTTTACGGAAGGAAATGCTAAAGCTATAAAGAAAATGAACGTTATAGCTATCATACTCATTAAAATGTGTGAAATGCGTAAAAACCAGCTGAGGATATCAGATCTATCTATAAACACGTGCCTAGGAAGCTGAAAAAAAAACCTACACACCTAGTAAAGTGCTAAATATGTTCTTCGAGCGGCTGAACAGATTTCTTGAATAATAGATAAGAACACTCTCACATCAAATCACCTTTCAAACAACTAAAATAAGCAAAATCAAAATCGTTTCTCGTCCGTTTGGGAGCTACGATGCCACACACAATGAAACTATACCTATGTCAGTCTCCATTCTCTGTTTAGGTACCTACTCACACAAAAAGACCTCTCGGTCTAGAAAGCGCGTGGCCTGTAAGCCAGAGTAGAAAAAAAAAATACAAAAAGAAATATTACCCACATTTTCCCCTTCCATCACTGACCCCTAAAACTATTCGATTCAGGGTCTGGGTCAACATTTTTGATAAAGAACTTGTCAAAAATCTTCGAGTGTGTGATCCTTACCCAAATACGAGTCGCAAGCCGAAACAATACAATATAATATTTTTGTAAGTCACTGTAACTTCCATAAATATACAGCTTGCTCCATTGTTAACATATTCAACTGAAATACAATGTATAATCTCATTTTCATAGTGATATCAAGGTGTAAGTAAAAATTCATTGACTGTATGTATTTCGTAATTGGTACGGTAATATTAAAACGAACTCAAGTCAAGTACCTACCTAGATTTCATTCATAATTTTCGTACCTGCTACAAAAGTTGTAGGAAAAAAAAAGATGTATTGTCTACAAAACTCCATCTAAGTATAAAACAAATCTCTAGTGTTTTACTGCTGCAATACCTACAGTGGTTTAAACCAGACACAGATGAATAGAACTAGATACCTAGTCTAGGACGAGCCTAGCGCGCAACACATAAGTTTTATAAGACTTATATAAGACGCCGCCCCAAACATTGAACCTCAGTTCCGACCAAGTGCCAGAGCTGTGCGTGCGTGCGTGCGGCTTACAAAATAAAACGGTTGTTTTATTTTCCTGACAACCAACAGTAAACAAAAATGACTATCTGTGCAGTGAAATTGTGTGGAAAGTCATCCGCGCACTCAAACTACAAAAAAGACGGAATAACTTTTCATCGGTAAGTAAAATAATTCAGTTTTACAAGACATAGCTGAGCTCAGCGTATAATGGACACGTCGTCACTTATCCCTTTTCCTCATTGCGGATATCCCATGCAGTTGTCCCTTTCTGGCGAACGCACGTATAAAGTAGTGTTGTGACTCATTAAACAAAACGCAGACTTGCATTTTCGATGTTCACCATAACGTAAAGGGATTCGAACACTGATGAATTCTAACTAACTAAACTGTACACTCGGGACCTTCTGCTTGGACTAAACTCGATAAGCAACGAAATCACGATAGAATCGACCGGCAGCATCTAGCATGTGCCTGAGACTGTGGTGGGACTAGAGAAAATAACTTGTTAAGAGCATGTCGGGCCATGCTTAGTAGGGTTCCGTAGGTGCGTAGGATGTTTGAAGTTTTTATCCGTTACTAGCTTCTGCCCGCGGCTTCTCCCGCGTTTTGCTGGTAAACAATAATGGCGTTTTTGTCAGTAGACTATAGTATACGTCGTAAGTATTTCAAGGTTATTAGGTGTATGATTCAGTTGTTAATTTCGATTCCCGGCTAAATAGATTTTTGATGATGAATTGAAGTAACTGAGTTGATTCTGGGTAAGCTAACATTATTTTTCGGACCTAACAAAACGCGTGATCCCGAGAAAATGTCATTCTATTTAAACGCGCAAAGAAAGCAGGGACCTCGAAAAAAAACATTCGACTTTACAGCTCGATCTCGAAAAATCCGCGAGTGCACGACACTGAGGAAGAATTAGTACTTTAATGGTGTTGTGTAGTAATGTTATGTTAGTGAGTTGAGATTCGAGTGAGTGCGATTACTATGGCAGAGCGGAAGTTTGCTATGTAGGTAAGTACCGATTAATAATGTTGCCCTACTGCCACAGCCTACTGCTTACCCCATCACTACGGAACGTACTAACTCGGTACAGTGGTGGGCGTAACCTTGATGATAGCCAATGGGAATAATTTGTCACGCTCCGCGCACCCCGTGCTTTCCTCAAACTGTGGTGACTTTTGATCGGACCAAAACCCGAGTGACGAGGTATCTGGTTCATCTGTGAAACCAGAGGAACCAAAAAGGGAAAAAGAAAAAGCAATAAAAAGTAATTATATCTGCATGTTTGCAGAAAAAAGTGCATAAAAAACTCATCTGGCCGAACTGAGCCATCGAGCTCAAAAAACTGTCAAAAAAAATTATGGAGCACTAGCCGGTGCCCCGCGGTTTCACCCACTATTCTACAGAAACCGAATATTTTTCCGGGATAAAAAAGTGGCCTATGTGTTAATCCAGGGTATAAACTACCTTCATGTCAAATCCGTTCAGCTGTTACAGAGTTGAGCGGGAATAAACACACTTACATACAATTACACACAAAGTTTCGCATTTATAATATTAGTATGATACCTAGACTACCTTAAGCACCTACCTTATACCTACGCTACGCTACGCCATATCAATAACCCCAACGAAATGTAGGTAAAATACCTAACACTGTCATGTTATCAATTGATTGGGGTCCAAAAAAGGATTCTCTTTTTTCTTTATTTAAGCATTGGGTACGAGCCAAACTCCTATACCCTCATCTGTCAAAAACCATTGCATTAATGTGACAATGTGACATTATTATTGAATATGAAATTAAGGACACAGAGGACGCCCAAAATGTTCAATCCTTGCGGTACAAGCACCGTTACTTGATCTTCATACAATGTCATTGTTCACTTCCGATCAGTCTTCACTCTTCAGATCCAGGTCGACAACCCCTGGTGACAATCACAATAGGTAATATACCTACAGTTACTTTAATCGCATACATTACCCCTCCCAGTCTTGTTGTTTGATGACCGATTTTGATTGTGCCTATTCATATGGTTTGTACAGTTTTGATGGCACTTAAAAGTTTGTTTGTAATAGATACTAGGTTATGATTATTATACATTTACAAAAAATAAGCATCGATACAGTACAGAAGCAAGACACTCCTACGACCGCGTCGTCGGTCGCAATAAATTAAATTAGCTACATATGATTTTTCTATGATATAAGCATGCACAACAAAGCGTAATTCATCATCATCATCATTAGCCAAGAAGCCCGCTGCTGAACAAAGGCCTTCCCCTGAAATGCCATAATCCCCACGCTTGGCAACTGGTACTGGCATGGGGATAGCAAACATCCGATTCAGTAATAGAGTCCTCATTAAGAGGACGCTTCTACTCGTCCTCCGATGGTTCTAGTCGCAGTTTTAGGACATACCCGGGTCCAATTTAATTAAACGTTATTACCCGCGATACATAGCTATACCATATACAAGGCGCGCAAAGCGTGCGAGAATGATTGCTCTGTCACTTTAGCGCTTGCTAGGTTAGATGTAAAAGCGCCTACGGGTTCGGGTGCCCTGAGGCAAGCAAGCCCATATTATATACTAGCTGCGCCCTGCACTATAAAAGTAGCCTATGTGTTAATCCAGGGTGTAAGCTACCTCCATACCAAATTTCATTCATATCCGTTCAGCCGTTACAGAGTTGAACGGGAACAAACGCACTTACATTCTTACCTACTTACACACTTACACACAAACATTCGCATTTATAATATTAGTGTGATACCTTCTTCGACCTCTCATTGCAATTTTACCGACGGCGTAGAAAACAGGTATTCTTGGAAACCTGAGAACACTTCAGTTACCTTGGGCTAGCGGCTAGGCTCATCGACATCTTTTTAATACAACAACTATGAACGTAAAGACGAATCTAACAACACCTCACTAATCAAAATAGGTCAAGCCGGCTACAGGAGGTAATATACAAAAAACACACAAACATACTTACAATGTAAAAAAAAATATACAGTCATATAGGATATCATACTGACTTTTGAACTTGTAGGTAAGTTATGTACGTAGCAAAATGCATCAAATCAAAGGGTCACGGCTGTCCAGCTCCGCCAACAACGACGGCCGTAAATAATATTAGCAATAAACACGCACCTTGTCTCAAACTGTTGCAGGATATTAAAACCATGTGTAGGTATGCTTAGTATTGTTGGCTCATGCGAGTTTGTACCTAAGATTACTAACTAATAAATAACTGCTGTCAGAATTATTTTTAGGCCACAAGAACCTTTAGGAAAAGTTCTATAAAGGGTTTTAAGACAAGGTTATGCTAAGCCGAAATGGGCTCATAGTACGCATCGTTATGAACAACTTTTACTATGGGATCAACATCGAGAACAAAAATTAGCTGCTTATAAAATAAATGTCAATGACAGTCGACAAAATGTATGGAACAGCTGTTTTTTTTGACGGTGTCAGGATTGGTCCCATAGTATAAGTTGTTGATAATGGTGGGTATACTATGAGCCTTTTTCGGCTTAGCATACAACCCTTTCCTTACAACCCTTTATAGGACTTTTTCTTATAACCCTTTATATGAATCAGAGACCACAAAATAATATGAATCATCACCTATTCCAAGAGTAGACAGTTGGTTTAAGACTGATGTTCGTCACGACAGTATATTATAGCTAAATAGTTCAGCGTAATTAACTCGGTGTATTTTCCCCAAAGACAATAGAAGTAGTAGAACATTTTCTTTACATTAAATGATACCGCTACGGGGTAATTAATCGCGCTAAAGATTGGACAGTTCAAAATGTATTCAAGAAATCAGCGCCTACGGTTGGCCAGCTCATGGAGCCATTTTCCATTAGTCAACTGGGCCCGCCTTAAAATTCGGAAGAAGACATTTGTGTAATTTCTAATCTATGTACAGGCGTGTACAAAATGAAAATGAAAAATTGCTCAAAATAAATTAAAAATAATACAGATAATAATAATTAATATAATAAAAAATCAGATCAATCGTTTCTTAATATTTATCTAGAACAAAAAAAACTAAAAATCACAGTCGTTTGATTGGCTTTAAAAATTAAACAATCTAATAGTGGAGCGAGCCAATAAGGCACATATTGAGGGTAGAAAATGCTTATTTTATTATTATTTTCGTGAGGGGAATATTTATGACCTAATCGCATCTACTAATGATGGTAGATAATTGTAATGATGACAGGCAATGTTGAAGTAACCGCCAGTCCTTCCTAGATCTTCAAGCTTCTCGCATACCTACGTCCATAAATCTTTCAATTTACATACACATTGTTTCCTGGTAATCATACTATACGACGATGCTAGGTGTTTACTTCATTATTTCCCCCGTTAATGAGCATTAAGCCTATCTGGGAAGACACTCCGTTGAATTATGCATGCTCCATCTTGCATTCGTAGCCGCTCGTTTAATTGCACCGATTATACGAAGTCAGATAATTTCAAGGCAAGTTCTTTGTGCGAAGGACTAATATAGTGTCATTGTTGTATTGAAAAGTACATGGGTCTCTGGCATGTCTAATCATGTGCTAAATCTAGTGCCTAGGACCCCCTGAATACCTTAATCCCGGCATGTGGCAAATACTTGGAAACTATTTTGGCCTTCAAATTGTACAGGCAGCCAATATAATGGTAGGAACAGTAATCATTATTTCAGATTTTTAATATTGCAATTAAAAAAGTAAAAAAAAAGTTATTCAATGTTTTTGTGACGTATTTGATGAATTGTTTGTTCTAAATAAATAATATTGCTTACTTAATAAATTTTATGTCTTAAATAAATTACTCCTTCATTAATAAATTATTTATATTAATATTAATTCTCTGTCGATTAAAGACCTCCCACGCTTTGCTTAGGTCCATCGGCTAACTGCTTTCCTTACTTTGGATCATAATAATCTGCATCGAGCCATTATGTCTACATACAAAAATCTTCATATAATAAGTATAGCACGACATAGGTGTCGCAAGTACGTGCACGTGCGCTTTCCCTCCAAAGATAACGTCTACATTAGCTACGTCTGCACTAAACTCGCTCATAACACGCCTGTTGCGCAACGCAACGCTGTTCCGGCATCCGGGGTCTCATATTTACGCTTCACACCAGGTTTTATGATAGCTGTGAACATAATTTATAAGTATCATAATTCGTTGTCAATCAGCCGAACACCAATTGCCTCCTAAAGCACTCGTGAAAGGAAAAGACACGAATCTATTTGTGACGCTTTGGAAGAATCTTTAAAGCCTTTATTTGAACGTCACTTATAAAACGTAACTAGGTAGGTACGTCTTACTTATTAGTGGTAATGCCGCCAGCATGCTGGGTACGCTGCTGCAGGTAGTGGGCTTGAACATTTGGACTGCCTTTAGACCTTCAATGTTCTCTGGGTAGAAGCTGTAATTCATCTATGGTAGTTTAGGCAGCTGTAGTTTGTGTGTATTTTGTTAAATTATTAGTTATCTCCATATAAGACATAACTAGCACTAGTATTTCGGGCGAACTGACACCTTGCGATCTCTGTAACTTCACAACCCTTGGACCGATTTGATCCCGTCTTGATCTTCGCGTCGCTCGGTCAATGATGTTGGTACATTACATTATATTGCCTGCAGCAACTAAAGGATATACATAAAGATTCAACTTATGTATTGTGAACTTCAAAGCATTTCAGTTTAATATTCCTTCAACATATCCACCCATTTTTGCTTATTCTGAAAGTCGTGCTTTGTGCTACGCGAACTGGTTGCAGGTTGTATTGTAGTGCAGTTCAAGGAGAAAGTTATGAATTTGCATCATAGAAAGCTTTAAACTCGTACATGGAAAAGCGCGACAAATTTTAATAACTTCGGACAAAACAAATTATCGGTTGCTTTCTTTACTACTGCTACTTCTTTCAACCTGCCACGACCTACTCGTGTCTCCCAATAGCTCTTTGGCCGAGAGAAGGGAAGGTCTCGAGACTCCACGGGACAAGTCGGCGTGTGCAGTGTATTACTGTGAATTTATGTTTGTATATATGTAAGTGTCTGTGAATATTTGTATTTGTTGACAACAACTATATATTAATTTGCGAACCGTTGAACGGGTCTTCATGATATTTTTTTGGCGTTAAGTAAGTAGTAGATAGTAAGTTTTGCAGTAGTTTATTTGATCACAAATGTTTAGTACCTGATAGCATGATATTAGTTCCCTGGATTCGTGGGAGACCATTAATATGGGATGCAACTTGCGCAGATAAGTACTCTGGCACCCTCTCACTTTCAAATCTATTGGTACTGTAAGCTGATCAAAATGTGTCCAAACTCCTTCAGTCTACTTTTAGTTACTGAGGAGTTTCGTTTTCTACCTTCCGTCTGCATAATCAGATCAGCTCGCGCTCATAATATTGTATTAATTTGTAATTGTCATCAGAGCTTCACAAGCATGCAAAATTTCAACTCAATTGAACAAGGGTCTAATATTGAGTTGCATGATTTGACTTTAACATACATACATACCACGGAATATCTACAGTATCTATGATACAAACATTGCAAGTTAAATAAAAACTTGTAATATGAGCAAAATCGGTGAAGTTATAGGGGTTGCGATTTCTCAGATCTCCAAGACCTAGTAGTAGGTGGGTAGATCACACACTGCTTAGTACTTAATTAATCACCGTACTAAGCAGTTGAATATATCTTGACCAGATGATGATAAGCAGATACCTCAGGTCATTGATTCTCGTTGCCAGTTGTCTTGAACTTGAGATTTCTTTCGGCAAGCCTCGATTTATTGTTTCTTGCGGCTGTCATTTTCACTTCTGGGCCGAGGGCCAATCATTCGTAATTTGGCGATATTGAACTTTCATTTATTCTATAGTAGATATTGACGCAAATGCGGGTGAAAATGGACGAGATAATGGGGGTTGCGCAACCATGGTGGCTTAATGTCGTGGCGCAAGTTCTGGAGGTCATAATTGGTGATTACCATTGAGAAAGATTGGCCAAAATATAACTGAATTTAGTGAAACTATAAGGGCAGGTGACCACCTAACCGATACGAAGCGACTGTTGCTGGCCAAGACGTAAGTTTTGTAAGATTCTATTGTTTAAACATCCGAGAGGGATAGAGAGTAAGTCGTACGCACTACGCTTTTACACTTTAGCATTAGTGGTTAATAAGTACCTATCATCCTTTAGAGGTGCTGTCTTTATCTGTTTCACTAAGAACGGGTCGACGATTTCGCGTAAAATGAAATGGTGAAAATGGCAGATAGAAATAAGTGCTAATTCATAAATATTAAAATGCTACTGTTATGTGTATGATGTGTGTGTGTACTCAAAACAGTCAACGGCAATCTATGGCATTCAATGGCGAAACGAGTTATTAGGCCAGAGAGCATAAGTCCCTAGAAATTAGCATAGCAGGTGTGCCAGTTAGCACATATTAAGCCTATAAGTTAGTAAGTGCAAGACAAATTAAGACAATAGTAGATTATGCACCAGGGGAATAAAGCAGTGTCTTATATGTCACGGGGACATATTGAATCCTGAGCGAAACTAAGGATTCTAGAGTTAAATCCCTAGAATCCTGTGTGCAGCGAGTGATTCAAAGACGCCCGAGACGATGACTGCTTTATCCCCGCGGAGTATACTCTACTTTATACACATCCTATTTATACAAAATAAAAGCAAAGCTAATAATTAATGTGCGTAATTCATTCATTTTGATTTGATTTCAATTGAAATTTGAGATTTGTAATTTGAAATCTCAAAACTCAAGTATTTTTTTTTTTTTTTTTTTTTTTTTATGCCATAGGTGGCAAACAAGCAGACGGGCCGCCTGATGGTAAGCGATCACCGTCGCCTATGGATACCTGTAACACCAGGGGCATCACAGATACGTTGCCGACCTTTAAAGACTCGATTAACAGCCCTTTTGAAGAACCCCATGTTGTAGTTACTCGGAAAAACCACTGGTGGAAGCTCATTCCACAATTTGCAGGTGTGAGGCAAAAAGGATCGCGTAAAACGCACAGTGTGCGATTTCCACAGATCTATCACATGCGGATGAGCTTTTAAGCGGTGGCGGCTGGTGCGGTAATGAAATCGCGACGCCGGTACCAGGTCGAACAATTCTTCAGAACACTCCCCATTATAAATGCGATAAAAGATAGAGAGAGATCCAATGTCTCTGCGCATGCTGAGCGGCTCTAGGTTTTCGGTGAGTTTGGGATCGTTGACAATTCTGACAGCTCTACGCTGTAATGCATCAAGGGGCTCAACTTGATACTTGGGTGCTCCATTCCACAGATGGGAGCAATACTCCACGTGAGGTCGGACTTGGGCTTTGTAAAGCAGAAGCCTTTGACCCGACGTGAAGTACCGCTTCGCCTTGTTGAGCACACCAAGTTTCTTGGATGCAAGTTTCGCCTTACTTGCAATATGACCACGGAACTGTACATTTGCAGAAATGTCAACACCTAAGATCCCGATGCTCTCCGAAACCTTGAGGGGAGCGTTCTGAAACCGAGGAGCGACGACAAATGGGATTTTTTTAGCGGTGAACGCGCAAACCTGTGTCTTCGTTGGGTTAAACTGGACTAAATTCAGTTCACCCCAATCCGAGACCTGCTCAAGAGAGGCCTCAACTTCAGACACTAGTTTGTTCCTACTTTCTTCAACAACGGCACGAGGTATGTTAGCACGACCGGTATACTGTGCATCGCCAGTGCTGTCATCCGCATAGCAATGCATGTTGCTTGTTTGCAACATGTCATTAAGTTCATTCAAGTTTCAATTATCAAATCATAAACCTCAAATTTCAACATAAATTTTAATTTTATCTATGCTTATTAGAAGCGGGAGGCATCCATAACTCCATGGTGGGCATTCACATATGTGCGTTCGTATACAGACGTAAACTTGCGTATGTACTTAGGTGCTAGCATTCATAATAATATTGCTAAGAATGACCAAAATATAAACATTTAAAAAAAAAAACGCAGCGGGCAATAATGAAATTCAGTACAATATTATTGCATATAGCATGCTGGGTACGCTGCCAACTGGTAGTGAGCTTGAACATTTGGATTATCTATAGACCTTTAATGGTCTCTGGATAATCCAATTGTTATTTTTATGTAGTAGGCTAAGTAGTTAGTTCAGGTTTGCATGATACATAATTGGCCATTTTCGAGCAATTGGTATATAAATGCACGTTATGCATCCGAGAGGGAAACTCATAGAAAGAAGTAGGCATGTTTTCCCACGCCTGAGTGACATCTAAAAATAATTTAAACTCCCATGTTGTGTTGTAACTTTTGACTAGAAATACACTATGTGACAATGTCGTACGCAAATACGTAAGGGGAATTCTGTGGTCGTACGCATTGTAACAGTTCCTTTAAGTTCCTTACAACAAAATTGTTCTTGCATTTTTTTAAAAAGCTCATTGGATTTGCTATTTAAATAATTCCTTCCTCACGCACTTTTGTGTGTTGCAGAGACATAATTATGACCAAGATCCTTATTACCATCACTATAATAAAACAATTAGAACAGATAGTTGAGACGTGAGCGCTCAGGTAATTATAGCAGATCCACCTATAGATAAAGGTGTTTGGATTATATTATCTACATAGATCGTAATAACGTAATAAACGCGTATTCAGCTCTATCCGTCGTGATTGTCTGTTTGTCACATTTTCACGAGGAAATTAACCTTTCTTCTTACCTACTCACGTTGTATAGATTCCATTTTTTTTTGCCTTTTCTGCTACAAATCATCATATTAAAATAGGAAGGTGAGGTGATTCTTCCTCAGAATTTTCAGTTTCTGGAAGGAGAATTCCACATTATTAGAGCCATATTTTTAACCAATTACCATTGGCCTAAACGTCACTTTTATTTTTGGTATTTTGTGTAGTTCCTATATAATACATAGAAAGATTTCTGCCTGACTGCTAATCGACAGCATTGTACACGTTTGGGATGGTTGACATTATATTCGCTACACCATTAGTGCAAATTTTTCTTCTCCCACACTCAACCAATCTTGGTTTTTGACAAAGAATCCTTTCACAAAATGCAATAGGAAATATGAGAAGGGGTAACGAATGTGAAATCACTAGAGTTTCCATAATTCCATAAAGGTAGTCTAATCTTAAAATTCTATTGACTGAAAACGCTCAGCCTAAGCTGGCGAGTCTCGAAATATGAAATTTTGCAAAAGGGTTCCTAATATAACGTAGGTGAGTACTAAGCAATCATTTTTAAAGGTTTTTCGCCTAAGGGGGTTGAATAGGGAATTAAAATTTGTTTGGAACTTCGTAATTTTTTATTTTTTATTTTCACGTACGAAGTCGCACGCATAATCTAGTTCGTATAATTGTAAGTAGTATAGGTAGCCATTATAACTTCTAGTTTATAGATTTTTGCAACATTACAACGTTATCGAAGATCAACAAGATAATAATATGATCTTCTAATCATTGGTGCGAATATTTCAACAGCTTATTTAACTATAAGAAAATTGTTGTATTTTCGACACAGGCCTCGGTTTGGGATGCTTCAATGCACATGGTGTTTGCAAGTCGCGGCCTTGTCAAACGTTATGGTAGATAGCTCGGATCATAGAATAGCCAGGTACAGTTAGTGCCGTAAGAGCACATCTTTTTGAACTGCCGTATGTTAGCGCAAGTGACACCGCAGTACGTATTTTTTGCGTCAGAGAGATGCGGAGTCTACGCAGTATGACTTGCGTCTATATCCGCAGAGCTAAAAAAGATTTGCGCGTACTGTACCTTGCTATTCTATGAATTGACAAGGATGCGTGAAGTTCATGTGTCTTTTATTAAAGACATTCATACATTACTAGTCCACATTTATTCCAACCCTAGTGATTTCTAGCCACATCAAATCTAGTTGATTTGATGTGGCCGGGCCCGAACCAGCGGGCATGTTTTTAGGCGGGTTGCAATATGGATCTGCGAAAAAATACATGTGATCGAAATACATTTAACTTGATCGTTTATGATGCTTTCCATTACCCTACTGAGCTTCGAGCCGACAACCGTAGGAACGCAGCGCCCATCACACCCTCATTCAAATTTCAACCGTGTCGCTCAACGCACTGAATACGCTCGAGGATCGTTTCAGACTAATCAAGGTGATTAAGAAACGACGAGGAAAACGTGACTACAAGTGCAATTCATTCGATGCGTCGTGCTTTGTTTTGTTCCAGGATTTGTATTTCAAAACAACCAACGTGCCAGTTCCACATATGGGCATATTAAATTATTATTAGCTTTTATACATGTTGTTCAGATCTAAGTAGCGAGCCGCCTGAACGACATTTTTTATGCATAACAGGCTGTAGGCTTTTGACCCTAGCTCACGATAAGCTTGACTTCGAGGGCTTATGGCTTCTGCGACTTTTGTCGCAATTCTGCCAAACATGGTAAATACGAATTGTTTGAATTGCGTTGTCACTTTGGCGCTACCACATCTTTCCGAGACACCGAGTAGGGGCTGGCGCGGCGGCTAATTCGCGGCGCAGCATAATTGCTCCCTCATTTTCAAAATCTGTCAGTGCGCCTGAGTGATGCAACACGTCCCCAAAATGCTTGCGTCTATCTGGCGCAACGCAAAAGCGTTGCCATTCAGCATGGTAACAGCGCCACGCCGCCGTTAGGCCAGAGATGTAATACGCCGCCACTGGATAGAGCCAGAGGCACTTCTGGACTATCTTTAGACCTTTAATATAGTCTCTGGGTCCACTGACCGTTTTACGTAGTAGGTTAAGTAGTTCAGGGAGCTTGTAGCAAATTGTTTTGTTTTCGTTTGTATGTATTTTGTTAACTTAAAACTTAAAACAGTCAATCGCCTGGTTAAAAAATTGTAATAACTGGTTTTTAAGTGATGGAAGTAGAACATTCAGTTAGATGTTTGATGACCTACCAGAAAGTGATAAGTATAATATACCAAGCAATATAAGAATAGTTAAAAAAAAACAAACACTGTTAAAGCATTCCGTGATAATAATCCGCGCTTAATGACGGTCAAAACGTGTCTGAGCTACCTTCAACAAAACTGCGTCCAACAATAGCTGAAATGGTCTATCGCGATCACGCGAACCGATCGCACGCGTTCAATGCCGACACAATGTTGACTGCGTTATGTCAATTGACCCACTTCCAACTTTGCATCTACCGGGTTATTCAGAAATGTCTACGCCGACAGGGGCTTGTAGTACATATACAAGTAGTGAAATGTGAACAACTTTTACTATAGGACGAAACATGAAGAAAAAAAAGCTGTTCTTTTTCTTTGTTATAGTCTTTGACGAGACGAGCTTCACGACCGCCCATAACGGTTCAGTGACACCCACAATTTTGAATTTCAACAGTTCGAAACCATGCGCGGCAATGCACTGCGCTCGTCAAACAGAGAGTTTAGTTGTTTAATCTCTTTGTGCTCAGTAATTTCGCTGGAAACTGTGCCCTAAAATCCGGAACAGTTAAATTTGCACACTACTGCTTGGCGATTAAATAACTGCACAGCTGATTGAACTCTGCAAAAGAGTTCTTTTAACAGATAAAAGTCATTTACACTCGAGGAATTCTGAACTTCTCTAAACAGCATATTTAAGATCAAGATTTGGGGGTTGTTCCCCGTAGTAAAAATTGTTCATGATGATGATTACGTATAATTAGCCCCTTTCGGGTAATCATACTCTTTTTGAATAACCCTGTATGCTGCTATTGCAGTTTGCAAGTTGCATCATTGATGATCGTAAGCTCTACGTCGGTCGTACAGACATCTCTGTTACAAAGAGAAGATGTGCAACACGTTAAGTTTTTAACAAGGATATTTAATAAGCAGGCAAAACCAAAACTCGACTAAAAATGTAGCCAAATTTGACACTCCGGATATAGAGAATAATGTAACGACACCAAAATCGGTCAAGCCGTTTAAGCGATAGGAACACACAAACATAAATATTTACATTTTGAAATACACTCCAAAACCATTACCCTCTTTCTGGGCAGTCGGGTAGAAAGAAAAATAAAGCTTAAAACGAACCAAGTTATTGCCGGTGCACCACAATCCTGCATTCACAATTTTCTGCGAAATATGACTTGGTCTTATCTTATCCCCTTTGAGTTTGAATTCTAGGCTCTTAAATAACATGTTTTGGGTTTAGTGATACTAACCCCCGAATACTGAAACGTTTGTTAACTTTGACGACAGATTAATTATATTGCTGCCTTTGTCATTTGCTTAGTGCCAGACAAAGGCAGTATTAGAATTAATCTGTTGTCAAAGTTAACAAACGTTTCAGTATTCGGGGGTAAGACCCTATTAGATAATGGCAACAGTTGGTGCGGAGAGGTCCATTTGTAGATTGTCAAAATTATCTTTAAAAAATTCGTCAAGGGTGTAATATCATTTGGATTCGAGGATGCACTTTAGATTTTTAATAAAAGAATCGTCATTTTTTAAATATTTCATTTCATTCGTTCATCTTATTGCGTAACTGGTAATGACTCGACTGGGTTTCACGAAGCTCAGGAAAGGTAAGACCTACACAAGTATTATTATTAAAAGAATAACAAACACCCAACTGTAAAAATGAAGAAACTCCAGACATAATGAGGAATCCAACGACACCTCACTTGTCAAAATCGGTCAAGCCCTTTTATCTACAGGAGGTCACCGCAAATATATTAAACCTCATTCTGGGTAGTCGGGTAAACAGTTACACAATAAACGTGCAGGTTGCCGACCCTCACCTCTTTCGTTCCCTTTTGACTAGCCTTGTGGCTCAGTGGGAGGATTTCCACCTTCTGAGCTGTAGGTTGTGGGTTCCATTCCCACCCAGGACAAATATTTGTGTGAAGAACATGAATGTTTGTTCTTTTTCTGGGTGTTCTTTGTTTTTCTTTAAAAACAAAAAAAGTATTTATGTATTCTATCAGTTATCTGGTTCCCATAGTACAAGATTGCTTAGTTTGGGGCAAGATTGCGTTTACTCTATAGTTAGGCAGGTACCGATGAGTTCAGATTACGCATCTATGCCGTCGCCTATTCGCAAGTGCATGCGCGGTTCATTGTACTTGTATTATCAAACTGCTGGCATTATATCACTCGGCCTACTTTTGGTTGGTTCCGTTCTTTGCCTTTTTGCACATAACGTTCTACTCTACTCTCAACTTGCGCGGGTCAGGTTATTGCAACGCCTTGGTGTACCTAGACCCGTCTGCCTAAAAAAGAGGGTGAGTACCTTATGTTTTGGGCAGTGGCGGATTAACACATTGTCCAGGTAGGTAATAAATGTATTGTCAGTATCAAGATTATTTTTGTAATTCAGAAATTTTGTTGAAATTATTCAAAATAGTTGATGTTCGTGCAAAAATAGTGCAAATAGTACCTTGCGACTAGGACGGCAGCACAGAATTCTACCTTTATGTCTATGGACGGCGGGTTTTATGGGCGGCAAATATTGTACCGTCTTTTTTCACCCGACAGCCCAAGAAAGAGGGTAACTTTTGGGCTGAATTTATGTGAGTATGTATGTTTGTGTGTTCCTATTGTACTTCCCGTAGCCTAAACGGCTTCATCGATTTTAACGAGTAACGTGTCGTTGAACTTCTCTTTATGTTCTGGGTGTCAAAGGCAAAATTTAGCTGTCAGGTTATTTATTTGTTTTTCTATAATAGTACTTGTTGTCACTAGTTGTCAACTCCACTACCGACTTTGCTTATTTTCAAACTTAAAAATTATATTGGAATGAGCTGTTTGCGTACAAAATGTCATGAAGTTCCAATCAACAGTTCGCAAGTTATCTTCTGAAAAATATACATAAGAACATACAAACACCGACTTATAATTTTCGTAAATTCGAATCACAGATGTATCTGTTGTTTGACCTCTGGAATTAATTAATGTCAAACGGTTCTTATGGTCTGAAATCTAAGCAGTGTTGTCGTCTTCCTTTGTTAAATATCCTCTTCATGTTCGTTGTATGATGGATTACTTACCTCAATGATGGTCTGTACAGCGACAGTGTCCACTGTCCGGCTTGTAATAGAGCTGCAAGTCTTTAGAAATCAATATTCCATCGCTGGTCTGCCTTGATAGTATTCAATTAATTAGCTCCACATTATGAAACTGACAGCGCTTTGTGGAGTTTCAGAACATTTTGCAACTTTTTAGTTTTTTTTGTGATTGTCATTCGATTATTTTCGCAATTTGAGGTTCTTTGCAGATTTGAGCATACAATTATATTAGCTTGATTTTTATGACTCATTGAGCTGTCACGCCTCACTCCCGCGACATATCCGCGGAGTTCTTAGTAGTAGGGTTAGTTACAGGGCAGGTGAAAATTTTATGACTCATTAAAATTTTGCTCAAAAGTTAATCTGTATGAAAACCCAAAATTATAATCGGGAGCAACCCACTATCCTCAGATTATGGTCTGAGCCAAGTCCGTTAAATTGAGTTGGCAAAAGTATGAGATAAGTTAAGATATTTATAAAAAGAGATTCAATAAATAACACTCTAAAATACTTTTTTTGAGCTGAGATAATTGGTTATATTGTTGAATAGAATAGGAACCGCCAATAAATCACGGCAATTTTATCTACTTATTTATCTGTCTGTCGTGTGCCGGAGGTACTTCCACTTCCTTAGAACCTAAGGTCGAAAAGCTTATATTTCATTGATATTATACTTGTCCTTTATATAATACACAAAACCACTGAATTTATTGTTTGTGACAAAAATACAGGTACATAAACATAATAAGTATATTTTAAAAAAGTATGAGTATAATCCACCTAGTTAGGTAAAACTTGGATATAATAATAAACAATCGTTGATAGCGCTGGATTTGATAGCGAGTGCCTTCTGACGCCTCTGTCGTCTTGTGTCGTCTTCGTCCCGGGTTCGATTCCCGGCCGAGCAAATGCTAAAATGATGAATAAAATTAAATAAAAATATCTGCTCTATAGGTCTGTGTTGTGTTTCTTTGTGTATGATCCATGGTATCACCACGAGCAATGTCTGTGTAGCGTTAGATATTACTATGCAAATATAATGTACTAGCTGCGCCCTGCGGTTTCACCCGCTATTCTATAGAAAGCGAATATTTTTTCGGGCCTATGTGTTAATCCAGTGTATATATATTATATAAGCTACCTTCATACTAGATTTCATTCAAGCCGTTCAACCATTACAGAGTTGAACGGGAACAAACTCACACGCAAACTATTACATTTATAATATTAGTGTGATATATCTTTTATACTGTCACAAATTCAAATAACTAGCTGCTTTTGTTTCGGTAAAAACCCCTTCTAGCTCCTAATAGGGTACAACGAGGTTACATGATAATTACTGATAAGCTGTGTAGATAACGTATCGGTTACAATTAGGGCAAGGGTTCTGTTTTGCACAGACAACGTTACTGACATGAACTGAACATCATCGTATCTATAAGCAATTTGAAACTCACTCGTGCATTGAGGTAACAGGATTAGGTAAACCAAGGGTAAAGCACTAAGAATGCACAAAGTTTTTTTTCGTTTGTACGGTATTAAACCAATTACACTAACTACATTAAAATCAGATACAAATAAAAACATCAAGAATTAAACATTAAATAATAATATAAAAATACAAAAAAAAAAGTAGTCAAATTGATGAAAATACATATTATATGTCAAATATAAAAATAATGAAAAAGTAACAGATGTCTGGCTAAATAAGATGTCAGACTCCTAAACCGAATTGGTTGATACATATCTAGTACTAATTTACTAGATTGTCTTTTACTATATATATCCAATTCGGTACCGTGGGAAATGACTAGTTCCTGTAGGATGGCAGTAGCGACATCCATCACACAAATATTATAAATGCGAAAGTTTGTGTGTAAGTATGTAAGTGTGTTTGTTCCCGTTCAACTCTGTAACGGCTGAACGGATTTAAATGAAATTTGGTATGGAGGTAGCTTACACCCTGGATAAACACATAGGCTTTTAATCCCGGAAAAATATTAGATTTCTTTAGAAAAGCGGGTGAAACCACGGGGCGCAGCTAGTAGATAAAAATAATATAATAATAATACGTCATTGACGTGACACCTAATAGGACCCATTTTTTTTTCCGAATATACAATCCAATGATGAATAATTTCAATAAGTAGAGGCCAAAATAACAAGTTTTTTTTTTTATCTTCTGTGCTACATACTATTTAGTTTATATTCAATTATAAAGTAACAGTCGGGTAAGAGTACGTGGTGTATCTCAGACCGGCTTGGCGGTTATTGTTTTCGGCGTAACAAAGAACAATCGTATAATTGTTCGTATTATCGCAAAACTGATATTATGTCATTTGTAAACTATGTACCGAAACTGGCAATATAGTAACACTCGATAGCTCGCGTAATGTGGTAGTAGAAGTACTTACGGATAAAAATCTTGTATGTACACTATCTCTATTTATTTTATCTATTATTTTTTTCGTGAAATGGCAAAACAGTTGTTCAGTTCATAGGTGGTTTTGATAGAATAAATGTCATACCTAAGTAAACAATATTTGATTTAGTATATTCGTGCGTGACTCAAAACAGTGCTCTGTGTCCTGCGGTCTCTGAGTGCAGGAAGTTATGACAAACGTAAGGACTTAGAACAATCAATAAACTTTCCACTTAACAAGATTTCCAAGACGAAGGTAATGACAAAGACCAGAAAAGGAACATTGGAAAAAAATAATGTTAATTTTTCACTCTGCGTACTATAAAGTAATACTATAACTCTACGTATTATAAATTATCGTAAAATGTAATATAATAAATATGACAGTTTTGCCCGCCTGCACTAAAGCCAACAAAGATAAACTTAGCTAAGCATTACCTATATACTAAGTCGGACTTAGGCATGTCAAAGGAAAGGACTTGTCCACAGAAGAGAAAATTTATCTTTCTCTTTTCTGTGTTACGCATTTAGGCAACCTCCTAAGTTTGGTGCAACGAATTTTTCATTGTTAGGTACGTCCTAGAGAGTTAAGTATGAACTTGAGAGTTGTCGAAGTTTAGTGCAGACGGGCGGTTAGCCGCTATCATAGTGATTAGCTGATTATTTATTCCCACTCAATTCCGTAACGACTGTTTTTTTTTTTTTTTTTAAAATAAATTTCATGCCTTGGCAGATTTTCTATGCCCGTGGAAAAATGAGTTTTTTTTTCCCGACATTGGTACACTTGTTACTTATGAGCTAAACTAAATCTAGACTGGGATTAATCTTTTATGGATGAAGTTAAACATTTAATTTAGCTGGTTAAGTCTTGGTCTCCACACTCGGATTCACTGTATCGTGGAGACCAGTTTTACGGTAAAAAAGTACAAAACGTCGGACTACACATATAAAACATAACAAAATAAACATCAACAAAGGGCAATATTTAAAAGTGCGGAAGGTACGCAAATGAGAATGCGACACGATATGTTGTGTTTGTGTTGAACATCTTCAAATTACCCAGGCTAGCTCCATACAGCTCCGGTAAATACTTACCCTAAAGATATAAAAATACGTAAGCAAGCATCGCTAGGTGCGCCGGCGCAGCGTGTCTATGTATACTAACACAGCACAGAATAAGCGATAGTACAGCCTGTACCACAGAATAGCGTATAAGCGTAGTAACGTGGCGATAACTGGAGCTAATCTCCGCAGGTCAAGGACGCAGACGCGGAGAGCCAGCGCGGCGGGAAGCCGATCGACGCCACCAGCTTGGAGGAGAAACTGTGAGTACCTTGCCTTACTAAGAAATTGCGATAGCCTAGTGATCACTTCTATATCTAGCTACTCAAGCTATATAGTCTGTATAAAATTACCTGAATGCATACTAAGCTTTTTGTCATTCGCTAACTTACTACGCTACGCGTATTTTTAGTATATATAGTCCGAACAGTGAACGTACTAAGTCTAGTTGCTTGTTCTCTAAGTAAATCAATAATCATGTTATGTATTAATAAATAATTAATAAAATATAATAATAACAATAAGTAATTATGTTAATAATATTTTACAATAATATGTTTAAAGCTAAAGCGAAATTCCTTATAAGTATTTTCTCAATTCATTACAATCGGTCTTTGTTTAATCTGATCTTAATTGGTTAAAGTGACATTGACCTAGCTAGTTACCAATTTGTGACAGTTATTGTAATTAATACATGCAATAATAATTGTAGTTTATATTTAATTTTACCATAGAGAAATTATAAAAAGACGAGTGCCAATGGCCATAGAAAGATGCGTAACCCGATTGTAGTAGCTGACAAGGACGTAAGATGTCGCGACATGATCGTAACAATTTCTGTTTGACTTGTAATAGAAACCCAAGAGAACTCATTCGTAATGGCACGGAGAAAAATGCTACTTGTTATGAATGACTTTGCATTAGTGATATCAGTAATTTTTTTTTATTTTTTTTTTTGCAAAATAAGCTAGGTTCTCAAGAGATGGCGTTGCAAATTATATTTTTGGTATCATATTTTTACATTACAATCTACTTTGAACTAAACCTTAAATTGCGGACATGTACCAATACTATGTTTCTATATTAAACATATTTTCATTGACTTTTGTAACGGTTTGAACATAAGCTGTCTAAATACGTAAACGCTATCTAGTTTTATGCTGTTTTTCCGGAGTCATATTTGTTTAATGACATTGTCATATTAATTCATTGTAATGATTTTGCTCAATGAGTCAGCGCTACACGATGGCCCGCTTGGATGGCTTGGATTTCGATTCCAAAGTCTTAGAGTGGCAAGTAGCTGTAGTACTAATTTCAAAATGTCGGAGTAGTGCTAACCGTCACATAAACGAAACAAAAACTAAAGTAACTTATACTTATTGGGCCACTTATCGGAAACTAGCAAATCAATACATTAGTTTGAGATGATGAAATTTCTCTAAATGTTGGACAAATCAAAAGTCGAAAGTACAATTAAAAACAAAACAAAACATGTCTGAGAACGATCTTGGTGCAAATAATGTCAATGTGTGACGCTGGCATTAGAGTCACAACCTGGTAAAGGAAAGTCACAGTGATTGTACCATTTCAAAACGGAATATTGCGATATTTAATTGGGTTGCAATAATGCACGTTACGTGTTACGTCATTTCGAGAAGTAAACATTACACATGCAGGCGCCAAGTTGTCTCAGTGAAGATAAAAACAACTGCATTTGATCAGTCAGGGAGACGCAAGCATATACGCATGTTGGAGAAAGCATGAATGTATTCGAAAAAATATTATAGTAATGTATGTATTATCACAAATATTTTTTTGGTTCATGAAATTTACGAAGTATAAACTACGAAACTGGTGTGTGAAAGTCTCAATAATAAAAATTTAACAACAGTAGATACATTACCACACAATACACAGTGACTAAAATTATTGCAACAACTGGCGAGCGTACCGCTAAAAACGGTCGTTTCATAAATTTCGAAGTGGAGAAGATTTTATAGAACTGCTTAGCGGCGGAGAGTGCAAAGAGTTTTACACTCTACGCCACGTTGAAGTGTTCCAAAATTTATCAATACCTATGTTTTTTTTAAGTTGCGAAAATTAAACGTTGATTCAAATTGTTTTCATCTAAGTCAAAAAATCCGAACATTGAAAAAAATACATTTATTCATAACGAAACATCTATGTATAGTATTTTTTTACGATTCTATGGCAAACTGTATAGCAGTTTGTAGACAGACACCAGCTCTATTTTTATAGTTAGGTACTAACTAGTGTACGAGTAGATAAACTAGATAAGGTATTAAAAATTGTTTTCATCCTAGTATAAAAATCCGGACATATTAGACAGACATCACAGATCACACTAGATACCGCATTAAGAGATTCGTTGTTCCTACAAAAAGTCACCAAAGTTTGAGAAAGGCGCGGGTGGCGGGGAGTGCGACCAATTCGTTGCGTTCTCATTGGCTACCTCAAGGTTACGCCTAATCGCGCCTAACAATCAACCAATCAGAGTAATTTTTTATAAGTGTATTTAGAATGATGCGTGGTGCGCTTCGAGCGTCCTGAAACCAGAATCTAGGGTGTAATCTGACAGCCATACAAAGTCTGGACGGAGAGGTAGGCCGAAATGAAGTCCGTAGAAGTCCGGACGGATGGCAACCATCCCGTAGCCAGCAGGCTGTGACCGCATCGTCTACAAACGAGAAGTGATGTAACTCAAACGATACAGATCAGACGGATCGTGAACAGATGCTATCCAAATAGTAACCAAGTGGGCGATGCGATGACTAAAACAAATGACTAGACTACAAATTAAAATATCTTACAAATTCGTATTAATTATGGCAATGGTTAATAATTAACCACTATAATTATTATGGTACATCCTCTTAATTATAATTATAGGGTTACGCGGAAGGATGTTTTAACCGAATAGATCTCATGTACTCATAACATGAATAATCAACATAATCATGAACATGGAAGAGATCGCTTTTCGCGATAAGGCCGCCACTTGTGGCACTAGCTTACAAGATAGTTCTGAACATGTTTTATTATTATTTTGGGGTACACAATAAAGAGTTTCTATCTATCTAACAACATCTACTACGGGACCAACAAAGAAATCGTGTTTTTTTTAACTGCTAATGTATGTTCCATTGATAAATATTTTGTTGAGTATAAATTAAATAAGGTTTTTTCCGTTTAGGGTCTTAGTATTTGTTCATAACAATAATTGCACAATAAGCCCTTTTTGTTTACGTATCCATAGGCGACGGTGATCGCTTACCATCAGGCGACCCGTCTGCTTGTTTGCCACAAATGGAATTTATAAAATACTTTCCCGTACAGCCCTGTGCAGTGTGTCGGACCAGGTACGGCAGAAGAAAGAGATAAAAAATAGAAAATTAATATAATAGATAACTGTTATTTGTTCAACAAGAATCACCCCCCGAGCTCGTAAAACTTTGCTTGCTCGGGATTCAAACTCTGCATACTCGAACACAAAGACGATCTATACACCCTTGGTGAAAAAATAACTTTTTTTCTCTCTCTTTCTCAGTCGTTAGTAAGACGGCGGTCGCGGCCAACCGAGTTGTTAAGATCATTAGATTCTAAGATCACATAGATAATATGTTTAATACATGTATTATTAAACATATATTATGTAAGTGATCTGATGTGATGTAGATCCGAATCCCAACAAAATTAATTAATATTCAAGTAATCTGTCATATCACTTATAAGAGACAGATAAATGAGTCTTCACCTACAGTAGACACAGGGCAATAGTCGAGCCGCACCTGAATGACACTATTGCGTCAAAGGCATTCAAAGGGCACGCTTTAATGAATGATGTAGAAATCTAAAATTAAACACCGAAATCTGAAGTATATTTCAAAAACTGTAAGAGCTTCTGGTTCATGCAACTCTATTCCAAAATGCTGGTGTTATTCTGATTCTAGTATTCTAGTTATTTCTTTCATCATAACCATTGCCATTCATCAATGACGCTCTTTATTTATCTATGCCATTCTTTATTTTTTCTTTCTTTATTGCATATATGTACATACTCTTCTTCTTAAACGATTCACCGTGATAATGCCTTTAATCTTCAATGGTCTCTGAGAAATCTAATTGCTATGTGTAGTTGGCAAGTTTAGGTAGCTTTTTTTAATTTGTATGTATGTATTTTGTGTAGTTAATGAAGGCTGTATTTCTGAAACAAATTTTATCAAAGCAAGGCAGGTTACACAGATAGCAAGTGCAAGTAAGTGGCTATACTATGAATAGGGGGTGAAACCGCGGGGCGCAGCTAGTACTATATAGTGTATCTTTTAACGCAATAGTTGATTATAAAATATATGGGTAGTATGATTGAGTAGCAAATAAACGTAACGCAGTACTTTATTACCCAATAACAAGTATTAACATTTCCCAAACGACAATCGATATACATCTCTAAAGATTTTCGATAAAACTCTTAGGATTCAGTTACAAAACGCTTGTGTAATGCCAGGAAGCGTGCCTTTAGTATTATATCATAAAAATTAAATTATGAATTTTGCGGAGCCTGGGTCGCACGCAAGCCACTTTGTTTTGGTGAAATGGTAATTGCCGTACCGCGTACGACATGCGACGTAATTAATTTTGTTGGATAATGTTTTACAATACCCGGTGAACTTGAGTAAATATTATTTTAAAATAATTTTTCAATTCAAATTTTCTAGGTACGCGGGGTTAGCGCAACTGTACAGACAGTGTACAACAACCAATGATGTATTCTGTTGTAGCACTCTGTTAAACTAATCTTATCTGACAGCACTACAATAAGCTGCGTCTCTTTTCATCTATCCTAAGTAAAAAAAATATATTACTATCATGTAACAATTTTAGAAATTTCAGATTTAGGAAATCGTACAAAAGAATCAACACCATTGTCGACTCGATACACTCCATCTGTACTTAGTATTACTTTGTCTAAGCGCAATGACTTGAAATAAATTAAAATGTTACTTATATATTATGCAGCATATTTAAGTTTGTTATTATGGTATGCAAATTTTGATATTTGAAGTTATACTTGAAAATAGAATGCTAGAGTTATGATCGAGGCAATGTCAGAAATAAATTTTTTCAATATTATACTCGTATGTTAAAAATGTGCAGCAGCCGTTTTTTTACACGACTACGCAAATTAAAAAGGAGGGTTACGAAAAAGCTATGTAGTGCGCAACGGAGGCGGCCGAATTGTGGTCAAACATATAAATAAATAAAACATCGACTCAAAATAAGAAGATACGACGTTTGGACGAGGTGGTGTTGATCGCATGGAACATCAGCATAACTAAATTTATATACTCACTAACTTAAATTATAAAATACCATATATAGATCCATAATACTTCTGACCAAGATCTAATGAGACAGGCAGTTTTCAATAGATCCACCGAGGGACTACCAATAGTAAAAATACCAAACATAATCTCTATAAATCCATTTTAAGTCTTAGGACTGGATTTAACGAGAATAATCGTTTTTTTCTGTAACGATATTGTAAAATATCGAATATTTAAATTAATTTACATGAGTATCTTTTTAAAATCGCGGGTAAACCTGGGCCCGATCTGCATATGATCGAGGCAAATGGCAAAGCAAAAGTGATGCCTATACCCAGCAGTGGAATAAAAAAGGCTGAGGATAATGTTGATGACGAAGTATCTTAACATTACCAAAACACCATATTCTGCAGAACAAGACTGTTAATTGAGAAAAGAGTAATTGTCAACTTAAGGAAAACATAGAAAGTAAGTCAAATAAGTTACAAAACAAAGCACATTCACAATAAAATCTGTCGAATTCAACGACCTCAACTCGCCATTAATAACAATATACGTGCATTTATCTTGTCGTGAGCCATACACAACATAAGTGAGTCATTGCGTAACACAGCCATCCAACAAAACGGCAAAATATGCAAACTGCCATACAAAAGACTTCAACGCGCGCGCTACGAATTTACCACGGTACGAATATTACTTTCTTTGTTTTGTTCCTTTAAAAACAAAGGATATGTTAAAATGCGCGCACATTCCGCGTTTACAACCATCAATCACTGTTTCGTACAATGTGCAAGGAATACTTAGAACAATGCGCTTTTCTTAAAACTAGTGAAAAGCACTTGACTGTTATGATTTAGAGAACAGAGCTGTGGTGCAACGGAGGAAAGTTTTCTGTTCACGAGGTTTACTTAGTAATTATAAGAAACGTACAGTAACAATTACCGTGGGCAAAAAGGGAACTACGGCTGCGTCTCATAACCTTTTGAACGGCGCGGGCCGCGCATCGGAAGAGCACACTTTACCTACACCACACATTTTTTGAACTTTTTAGTAGCCTTTTACTTCAAATGTAGAAGTCATATATAGCTTATCGGCGGCAAATAACTCAAAATATTATATCATCCACGCAACAGCGCTTGTTGCCAGTGGTACAACGGGTAAAAAAAATACTCGTTGAACTACCAAGCGATCCAGTAGTGCCACGGGAAGTATTTTTTTCTTTTTTTACACATTTTTATTTTGTTTTATTTTTAATCAATATATATAATAATATTAATATTTGTTTATTTCTTAACATTTCTTAGTTTGACACCTGTCCCGTTGACATTTGTCTCTTTGACTTTTGCTGTTTAGAAATTCCCCTACCTTAGGCGACTTTCAGTAGAGTTAGATATGCGCGGGAAATTTCGACGTACGTGTACATTCCGTAACTATTCCCCCACTAGGCCTTTTTTTGCTCAAGAAAGTTCAAATGTTATTTAAAAAAATTGAACCCTTTTCATAAATTTCCTGTACATCAAAAAATTAAGTTGTGCCACCTAAACACTTCGTTGGCGTTCCGGGTACAGATCTGTAAAATAGAACATAGTAAAATGGCGCTCCATAAATGCCATTACCTAAAATCATTATAAACCGTGTCACAGTATATATTTTACGGCTGCAGTCACGCTACGTTTGATAGCTAGACGCTGACGAAGGCTTCACCCACAAAAAACCGCCTTGACATGAAGGCTTCCCGTTTCCCATCAGACAGACATTGTTTATATGCGTCCATAGTGAGTAGGTACCTATACAAACTTAATAAGTGGCCATCTGGCGATAAATTTAACTAATATTAACCTGCAAGTACCTGAATTTGACCTCTTCAACATATCTCTGAATAAAGTACTCAATTCAAAATCAAAAAATTGGGTTGACGGGATTTCTTAAATTCTACAATACTTCTTAAATTTCTTATATTTCTCTCTTCTAAAAATACGGAAAGTATTGGAAGATACTTTTTTCTAAGATATTTCTCTTTAATCTTTTTTGCAGTAAACAAGTTAATTTAGACGAAAACAAATAAATGGGTTCGAAGTAATATTAATCGTAAACTGGATAACAATAACACTACGTTTTAATAATTAAAAAAAAAAAAAAGATCATGCAGCGATGACACATTGTAATTGCCTACCTAAAATTAATTGTATTTTTTTTGTTAACTGCAATTATTGTCGTAAAATATTTCGAGAATATGCAATTATTTATCGTTGAAGGCGGAATAATAATTAATAAGGAAAAAAATTCTTTTTATATCTACTTTAGGAAAAATCTTTGTGTTGACCAGTATGCAATAAACTTTAATCATAAATATTAAAAAAATACAAAATCAATTTTTTCTCTGCATCTCTCTGCATCAGCCTTAAAACATCGCACTGCTGGAATATCGACTACCCTCGAAGGGTGATTGCCATAGATAGCTCACAAACAATTGGCGTCTTTCCTATTTTAAATTGTTTCCCATGACTAATCGCCAACACTGGAAGACCCCACAACCACTAAGCAATTCGTTTTAATTTCCTCATTATGGTAATGAATACGTGAGCACAATATATTAGCGCCAGTCATCAAAGCATATGATTTGCAGATATTATTAAGGGCGATGTATGGGGCTTCGACAAGTTATCTATTAGACAGAAGAAGCTTAACACCTTCCTGATAAATTTACTGATTACTTTTATTTTTAGACATGAAAATTATAAAAGAAAGGTCGTACAGAGCATTTTTTAGCCAATTACATAAGTTAGTTTATTCGAGTTTTCCCACGGATTTTGGACAAAATTATTATTATAATATTCTTCCTAATTATGGCCATTCCCACTACTGCAAATATTATAATGATATGTTCAAACTCAGTCGTAACAAGTACTTATGAATTAAAAATTAGTAACTAAAATGAGCTGATGATCTTCAAACGGCAGAACAGATTTTCTTGAGACATACCTAAGAACACTCTCGAATAAGTCACCTTTCAAACAAAACAAAATCGGTTCATCCTTTTGGGAGCTACGATACCACAGACTGATAAACACGTCAAACATGTAACATCCCTCTGTTTGCCTCGGGGCTTAAATCAGCAATAAACTTGAACTTTAAACCAACCACTTAACCAAACACAAACTCACACGCATCTGATCTGATTTATGAGCAACGGATAGGTAGATATTAATGACAAAAACTTTCTATCTATTCAAGCCAGTCTTTCACAGTCACTTCACAGTTTCATGGTAAAAATTTAGCAAAATAATTAATTACGTTTTTAATAATAGGTACGTTGCATACAGTTGCGTATGCAGTGTAATTTAGCGAAAGGTAACGTCACGCAATATTAAAAAAAATACTACCTAAAACAAATTTAATGCTCGTTATATTAACTGCTCTCACAACACTCACAAGGAGAGACAGTCATAATACAGCTTTATTGTAATCCATAAAGAATAACGCAAAGAAAGCCGCAGACATTATACTGCGAAATAACCGCGAATTATTTACGCATCCATAATATTATTCACTAGCAGCCCGCCCCGGCTTCGCACGGGTAATTAACCAAAATTTGATAATTAAAAATTATAATACACACTCATAAACCCTTCTGTTTGCGTAAGGTAACTAAAAAATAAAATTATAAAGAAATTTTGAATATTATTATTTTAATGAACTTTTATTTTTATTTTAATGTTTTTTTTTTTTGTTATTATTATTTTTTTTTTTTTTTTTTTTTTCTAATTTTTGGAAAAAGATCATATATACAAAACAAAAGCCATTCAACTTATTGAGTCAGAGCTTCCCTGTAAACGATATTTGACGTTGTTTTATTTTGTGGCAGCAAAAGAAATTGATTTTCAGGAGCTCCGACCCGCGATATGCCAACATACAGTTGGCAATGAGTAAAACAGTCTTTTCGTAGGTCGATCCCTACTAATTCGAAGGTTTGGCCTTGGGACTTGGGTTGTTGTTGTATAGTGGATTTTGACCTGTTGGTGGCAAAAGGCTACCTATGAGATGGTATACTTGTCCCTCTATTTTAAAAGTTGGCATGAAATTTTGTTCCCTAATTTCTTTCGCGCCAAACGAAGTCATTTGAAAGAGGCTATTGTACTTTCGTATGTTGGTTAAAAAATGTCCAGATAGTGAATGATTATTTGTCAAATGATTTTTTATTGGCTGTGGCGGCTCCTCAATATTGGGGAGACTAACTTTTCCAGAAGCACAGCACATACCATTAGGTTCACCGGCCCATTTTTTGGCAGAACACTTAGAGCAAGTCTTATTCATGGTTCCGATTTGGACGGAAGACTGTTGAGCATAATCAATCTGTAGATCGTATCTGAAAGCTGATCTGTTACTGTGAGCTAAAACTCGATTACAAACTCTAGTCGTTGACGTCTGTTGTCTTTCTCTCTGATCTCGTAGGCGTTGGGAACGCTCAGAACTCGATTCCCTACTGCGAGTTTGTATATTTCTTACATTTTGCTCTTCAAGCCGCTGCAAACGCTCTGTACTCGACTCTCGCGTGCGGACTTGGGAAGTTCTCAAATTTTGTTCAGCAAGCCGCTGCGAACGCTCGACACTCGACTATCGCGCCCGTACTTGAGAGTTTCTCAAATTTTGTACAGCAAGCCGCTGCGAACGCTCGACACTCGATTCTCGCGCCCGTACTTGAGAGTTTCTCAAATTTTGTTCAGCAAGCCGCTGTGAACGCTCGATACTCGACTATCGCGCCCGTACTTGAGAGTTTCTCAAATTTTGTACAGCAAGCCGCTGCGAACGCTCGACACTCGATTCTCGCGCCCGTACTTGAGAGTTTCTCAAATTTTGTTCAGCAAGCCGCTGTGAACGCTCGATACTCGATTCTCGCGCCCGTACTTCAGAGGCTCTCAAATTTTGTTCAGCAAGCCGCTGCGAGCGCTCGATACTCGACTCTCTGACACGCGATTGCGACGCGTATTCTCTCCGACTTGCAAGACGATTTTCAGTTTCCGATGAAGATGCTTCATTACGACGAATTTTTGATGCCCTCGCCTAGGAACTATTTCTAGAAAGTTGAGATCTTGATCTTTTGGGCATTTTAAAATGATAAAAAAAAACAAACTGCCTTTGTACTTAAGTATTTGCTAACTCTTGAACAGGAATTACCTATACGAAAATGTGATCAAAAAATTATAAGAACTACTAAATCACTAAGCTGTTTGGATAGCTAAATTACAATATAATTTATAATCAGTACTTACTGAAAAATATTGGTTTAGTTCTGAAAAGAACTTTTATTTAGTTCTAGAAAGAATATTTTTTGTTGATTTTAATTACCTACTAAGCAAATTCAAAATATTTTCAAGCTAGCTTTAAAAGCTATAGAATTATTCGATTCCGCACACGACCATTGCGTAGGGAGCCGACCCGCGCGGCACTTCATTTCTAGACATTCTTCCCGCACGGCCCGTACCCCAGTGATGCCTACATTGCATAAGGTGCTGCCTAGCTACGCGAGCAAGGTGATCACGCAACTTTTTTCTAATACTTACATTTTTAAACTCGTGATATCTTTCGAATGGAATGTCCGAATTGAATAATTCAAAAAGTTATATAAAGGTATTGAAGCAGTTATGACTATGAAGTAATTTATTTTGATAAAGATTAATACCTAGATACGAATAAAGAGCCTTTTCTAGCGGCGGCACTTCATATTTTTTTTTTAAATTAAAGAATACTTATTGTGGCATAACTATAATAGTTAGACATATGCTGTCGCGACACTTTTTGTAAATAATGATGTGTTCTGCAAAGTTGTAGTACATTATTTTATACTATCATCAATAGTTTTCGCAGCGCACGCGATGTAACGAATATTTTAGGTAATTTCATTACACCTTGGGTTTCATTATTGGAGTTTTAGTAAGGATCCCTAACTTTTTTGAAAATATAATATAGCCTATGTCACCCGGGGATAGTGTAGATTCTCAACAGCGAAAGAATTTTTCAAATCGGTTCAGTAGTTTCGGAGCCTATTCAATGCAAACAAACAATCAAACAATCAAACAATCAAATCTTTCCTCTTTATATATTGGTATAGATAATTATTCTCCAGTCGATGTTCATCATTTCGTTCTTTGTTATAATATCCATACATTATGGTAAACGTTTCCGTATGAGAAATGAAGAGACAAAGGCATTCTATCCACTCGTGTGTGTACGGTTTCCGTGCTAGTCGTAAAAATTTCAGGAATTTTGCTCTCGGTATCTACTTTATGAACGTTTTATTATTATTATTATGAAGACTGCCTCACGCCTTCGCTCTCTCTCGCTCGCACAGTTAATAATGTTTTATTATCAATGAGTGATAAATTTGTTTAAACAAGGTAGTTTCTAGTTAGTCTTACTAATGTTTTCTATAAATTTAGACAATAGCACAAAAACACGATCGTACGTAACATTAACGTTTCTATTTAATCGCACACCAAAATGTATTCACCTCGGAAAATTATTGTGTATGGAAATTAAAAATATAGTACTTGTGTTATACTACATTCAGTTATTGTTCTGTTAAAATTGCATTGGAAAGTAAAATTTTGCTTTTTTTAATTTTATCGCGTAGTATAGTGGCATAACGATTCTACATAAAACATTTAACATCATGAAATAATGGTACAAATAGTATAATTATACTACGAAATCCAACACTGCCCGTGGTCCAACCGCGTGGTTCTACCAGCCCGTGGTTCAAATGCGTGGGTTCTACCAGTAGGACCGCGGGTAATTACTGTTGCCCGTGGTGGTACGGTACGCCGCTCACGAAGGCGCGTTGTGTGGATACATTTTGGCACTTGTTTGATTCAGTACAAACCGAGATAAGAACTCGATTCCTTTCCTGGCGCTGAATAATCCTGTAATTACCGCGCATTGCCTGAGAATAGCAGTTTTAGATCGTTTGGTACCCTTTCTCTTTGACTATTTCTCTGGTCGCGCAGGGTGAATTTCCAGGCTCTTTTTCAAACCCCGGTCCTTGTTCAATGACGCAAACGCACGAGGCCGTAAGTGTACTAACAGACACAGTTCAGTGATCTATTTTTAGAATATATACACTTGGCGCTACAACACGAGATATTTTATATTTTTGGTAACAACAAAAGCTTTTTATCCCTAACTCTGGCGGGACATGTATCATGAAAAAAACTAACTATAAGAGAACTATCAACGAGGGCTCTTTTGCGCTTCATACATAAGGCATAATAATTATGTGACATAGGTTAAGTACTATATCTATTCGATTTCGATTCGCAAATGTAATAATATTAATATGGACATTTTGATGCACGTTAACTATTTCTGATTTACAATTAAACGTTTCAGATTAATTGTTCCCACGAAGTGTTGAGTACTAGTGATGAGTCACTTCATGTTTTTGGCAACAAAAAGCTGGTAATCTTGTCCGTCGGTCTACACGGCTCACAGTACGGCGCGATCTGATAGCAGCACCACCTACAGAGCTGACTCCGGTTCTTTGTCCTGCCGCCTTGACATATCACAACATGCACGCTCTGGATCACACCATTGCAGAATATATCACGACGCATCTATTTCAACAATGACACAACATGTTTAGATCAAATCAATCAAAGGACAGAGTTCACTGACACTATTTTTATTTGTATCTAACAACATTTTGCAGTGTTCCTCATTGCCACAGAATTCTCCTTCTAGATAAGCTCATTGCTTAGATGTTTTATAACCGTTATCAGATTTAGATCCAAATATTATTTAAAAGTAGGCATAAGTGCATATTTTCTTTGAGGTTTTAGTTCTTTGTCAAAGGAGTTGGCCTATATTCGAACACTGAACTTTCTCAGTTTGGCTTTTGTTAAATTTTTTAGAAGATGAAGCCCAATTTTTGTGGCTTATTCAAGAAGATAGCGATATTTGGCGTGCAGATCAAACGAGATTATTCAAGCTTCAGCGCGCACTAATCAAAAAATCTGAAGATTGCTAATTACAAGTAAACAAGGAAATCAATTCTGTTCTATAGTATCCTAGAAAATATTGTTATCTTACCATTTAGTAATAATCATTTGAATAATGCATTAGTTCAGTGATCGAAAACAAAATGTGTAAAACGAGGTTTTATCGAGGAAATGTCATTTAATCGTGTCTTAGCTGTACTAGACGATAGAAACAAACAACATATTTAAATCTCAACGTACTATCTATAATCTACATAACTAATGAGGTCACGGAATAGAAAACTATGCCGCAATTACAGGACACGGCTACGACTATGCCGCAATTACAGGACACGGCTACCTACGACTATGCGTATATACATTTTTGTCTTATTTTCATACAACATGAAAATTAGAGAAGATTGGAGAACACCTAACTTCAGTGTGTACACCTACCGTATAAGGCTCCTCTCACTTACGCCATTCTTCTACAGATGTTTCCGCAATGTTTTTGGGTCTGATATGATCACGTTGTCGCTTTACTAGTAAAGCTGGATGAACTTTGCAGCAATACAAGAAAGGAGAACGAAAGGTCATGGTGTCATTTGGTGACGATACGAGTCGATTGGTTGCTTACGCGTTTTTGATAAACGCATGTTACACAACAAGAGAAACAATACGCTGCGACACAAGGGAAGGCACCCAGGTGTGGCGAATGACGGCGAAAGTGAGCCCTATTATGGTGCGATTACATAGCGTTAGCTTTGTGCCGAATGCGTTTACCGGCTTCATCCGTTATTGGCACAAGTTATAAACGACAAGTTGATTACGTGCGATCGTGCAGGGTAGGTACCTAGATAACCTGAATATGCTACGACGGGTGGCACACATTACGACAAAAGGGTCATGCTCAGCAGTTATCAACTCAAGGTGATTATTGATTGTACATGATCAGTTCTCAATACTAACTCAAATAATAAAAAACACAACTATTTAGGTAATAGCTGCTAGTTATTTAATACGTACTAGTATGTAATTTAAATACTTTCACGGCAGACAGTAAAGCGCTGAGCTATCGGTTTATTGCTTGAGTGAAAGTAGATGTATGATATATCAGCTACATCTTATTAGCTATCATATAAGGCACATTAACGCGTAAGATACGGCAATCTCAACTTATTTTAAAATAACAAGTGACGAGCGAGATAAGTAAGTGGTCTCCGTCGCCTCACCACGCCTGTCCGTGACTGGGAAGGACATCCAATTTAAACTTTAAAATTATGCACCTCAGCGTAGATGACCTAAAATATATCAGTGCGCCATGCTCTAAGACCGATTTCATCCTGAGATTCGCTGTTTTGCCCTCCAATTTGGACGATAACGGAAGATCAACAGAGATACACTCTGTAATTACTCAAATTACATGTATCAGGATTGTCGCTACCTCTCATACCCTACGCCTCAGCCACAGATTATATACTTATCCAACAGTTGTGCACAGCAGTGGAAAGCCGCTGGACGTGAGTGGCGTTAATTAAATGCGCGGACACACGGCCCGTGGCAATGAACCTGTGCGACACTTGGCAATGCCCCTCACGACCCGCCTCATCTTTAATGATAGGAAGCTCCGCAAACCATGCCTAAGTCGCAGAGTAGAGTAGAGTCAAAGGATAATAGTCGTGCCACAGCAATGTCACTCGCACATTTGCAAGTTTTTATAGATTGACATACAGTGTGAAAACTGTATGTTGTATCTGTCTAAATGTCGGAGTATTTTGAAGAAATTTTCGTTTTTATATGTTTAATTTTCACGGGAGAAATCGAAAAATACTTATTTGTTTAATATATGGACGATATTGTTGTTCCTAGCCAAGCTTGCGCTAGCCAAGTTGGTTCGTAGTGATTTGAGACATTATTACAATTTCTCTAATCACTACAATTACTTAAATAAAGAGTTGTATCCGTCTATTGTAACCGTAACATCATATAGACAAGTACATATCATACAACATATAGTTTTAAAAAAATACACTCAATCACACACAATCAATGAAAAATTAAAGCGCGAGAACTGAAAGCTTGGCTAGGAACAATATATCACTCATTTATAAAATAGTATATACCAAGTTGTTTTCGTTTTGTTGTCTCATTTCCATTCAAGAGAGTTATTATCCGTATTTAGGTGAATTGTACACAAAGTTATTTTTTACTCCCATTGTGAATGGCGTACCTAATAGCTTTCGGCATATCCTTGCTTTCGTTTTCACATTCTAGTCACATTTCCAGTGCTTGTCAGGCTTTGTAGAAAGTGTATCGAGCACGGACAAAGCGATCAGTCACGCTGGTAGGGGCGACCCTACTTGTTTTCTAATTAACATTAGACATTTCAAAAAATGTGACTTTAAGTAAAAACAGATAAATTATGTAGTTTGAAATAACTTTATAGTACCTAGGTAGCGTTGAACTGAAACCTCGCCACTCCTATTATTCACAACCCTTGACCGATTCAGCTTACCATCGAATTGTATTGAAATTAATTACTTGCATACAAAATTTATCTATGAGCGGATCAACGATTTGTAAGCTATCGTCGAAGAAATATACACACAAATGACGAATTGTGTATTTTTTAATGTCACAGCAAGTCGCTCGCCTTATGGTTAGCGTCACGCTTGCCCATGACAGTTCAGTGCTACCAGAATTTAGAAGTCAACAGTAATCATGCGCGGCAATGAACTGCGCTCGTTACCCTGAGATATCAGATATTTTTTGCGGCCACAAATTTCACTGGAAACATTGCCCTACAATCCGGAACACAGTATTATTTGCACACTACTGCTTGACGGTTGAATAACTGGCAAAGTTGTGGTACTTCCCAAGGCAAACTCTGCAAAAGAATCCTACCACTACCACCCTTGTTGTCGTAGAGTCGTCCTTCGGTTCGTTCTGTCAATTAGATTTTCAAGAAAGATTAAAATAGCGTTATTGATGTCGCGTCAAACAAGCGTGTTCGATGTTGGACGATGAATGTCGGAGCTCAAGATTGGTGGCCTAGAGGCCAAAGGTTAGTGGGCAGAACATTGGCCAAATGGACGGAAACTATAGTCAGGACGCAGGGCAAGACGTGGGTGAGATCGGCGCAATACCGTAAAAAATGCTGTTGTCCATGTGTAAAAAATGTGTAGTTCCACGGTCGTTAGTGGATCGATATGGGCTTAAATAATGATGATGAAATACATTTTGATGTAACCAAATCCTCGTATTTCTTAGTATGTAATTTGAAAAGCAGGTTATAACGACATGCACTCGTCTGTCTACATCGTCATTTATGAAATTTTACCTGGACTCCATTTCAAGATTAAGGTGGATTTTGTGATGATTCCCTTTTGTGACTTTTAAGTCCGATTACCAAAACATAGAACAAGTTTGCGCCAACCCTATGCTGTAACCTAACATAACACATTCGCGGTGTTATGCAAATGGTCGAGCACAATGGCCTGTGTGTTTATCGGTCACAGCCAAATGAATGAGAGCGCTTACTATGTGTCATGACTTCACGAGTGCGCTCTGACACGGTTTCACCGCGCTTGTATGGATCTGATCTGTGGCCCAGACTGTCTGGGAACTCGGAACATAATCTGATTGATGTCTGATCATTTATCAATAAACAGAACAGCGAGATGCGAGAAGTACTATTCCTTATGTTTGGTTATTGTTGTGGTACACTATATGTTTGAGTACTTACTATCCACTCTACACGGACGTAATAAAGGGAGAAGAGCATGTATTAGGTATGTCACCCTCGTCCTGGTTTCTTAAATAACTACTTACACTTAAAAAATAGTGTTCGTTTTCTTTATAATATACATATTAACTTAGCATACCCGCCTCTACTAGATTTTGTCTCTGGTTCAGCCTTTAAACATCCCTGATCATCTGCTGAGATATCAGCCTACCCTCGAAGGGTGATTGGGCCATAAACACAACGCTGGCCCAGTGCGGGTTGACAGATTCACATACGCCATCGAATTTCTTCTCAGAAAATATTCAGAGTCGGTTTCTACCACTGCTTACTACTATAATACGGCACTATAGCTGTTTGTATTTCTATTTCTGAGTTTGAAACTCTTTGTATAATCTATATAGTCTTCTAGAGTGACAAAAACATAGACTCCGATAACAAATCAACAGAATCACACTAATATTATAAATACGAAAGCTTGTACGTAAGTATGTAAGTGTGTTTGTTCCCGTTCAACTCGGTAACGGCTGAATGGATTTGAATGAAATTTGGTATGTAAATAGCTTATACATTGGATTAACACATAGGCTACTTTTTAACCTGAAAATTTGAACAGTTCATGTAGGATAGAGGGTGTAACTGCGAGGCGCAGCTAGTATAAGTATAATAGAAGGTAGAGTAACCTACAAGCAACTTTAGTAAAAATCCAATAGATTTTCGGATAATGTGACACCGATATAGATACACACAACATCTACTCGACTTCAAAAAGAAACATTTCACAAGTGTGTGATACTACACCGCACTAAGTCACTGTAATTCCCTTTCAACTAACAAAGCAGTGGCTATCCTCAACTATACCTAAAACACTGTTAAGTAAGTGCTTTTACCTAAGTACCTACTAGCTGTATTCGCAGCGAGAAACCTCAAGTTTCCTAGTAGATACCAAGCATGCCGGCAACCGCTGTTTCCACCAATTACGGGCAGCGCACGTGCTCTATCAATCACCGGTACCAGCCATCAAGCTCCATCAAGCAAGCTGGCCATCCATCCAGAGGTGAAGCAAGTGTCAGTGGCTTCACAACCCACGTACGACGTGCGTTGACTACCAAATAGGTAGAGGGAGGGAAGGCAAGATATATGGCTCACCGTTATGCGAAATTATAGCCATCTACACAATGCGGTGAAGAATTCGTTTGAAGTTGCATCAGAATTTGTCATTTTCGCCAAAATGTCAGTTAGTTTTACGAGGAATTTTGACAAAGAATTTGAATTCAAAAGAACGATAAGGAAAAATTACGCAAATACCTTCTGTACATTTAAAAAAAAATCACTAAGTATTCTTTTGCCGTGAGATGCTCGAGATAAGAAAGAGGGCAGATCACTCGTGTCTGACACTTTATTTTTTACCGATTCAATTAAAAACCCGCATATATCAATCTGCCCGTGAACTTGCTAGAATGCATCGAAATTTCGAGAACTTTACACTCAAGTATAACATGATAGTGTAGAAGTTTAAATCAAAAAATACGACTTCATGTATTATAAAACTTTGTTAGTAACCAGTGTTTTCCGTAAGCAAGAAAACAACCGTGTGTTACCTAAACAGGTGCCCGCGGCACAAAGCATTAATATCATCTTGCATCCACGGCATAACTCAATAGGAAAGTGAAATTGCTATGCAGTTCCGTCCGTAGAAACTGTTATGTAAGCTGTGCCGGAAGGGACTATTAAGCCATGGACGTAAGTATTGGACGTACTACCCAAATTTACTACGTATTTGGGTGGTACGCCAAGTACTCAACTCATCAGCTTTGGAATAGGCTGTATTGTAGCGTTGACACTTATCGTATTGCTGTCATACATTGTCATTGTGAAAAAAACAAGAAAACCCGGCTTTTGAGTGGACCGTTCTCGTACGTGGATTCCTTCGCGAATGTCACAAAAATGTGGTTTCCTATGAATCTGTCACAGAATTCTCCTTATAAATACCTTTATGTCTTTGGAATCTGTGTAATATCCTCGGAAACAAAACTCATCACATAAATACTCATCAATATCAGACCTACCTAATCTACTGCCATAAATGTTAAAGTAAATGTTTGTCCTGTCCCTTAATCAGTATCTACAGGATCTATATTATGATCCCTTCTTAGTATTTGATTTTTTTGCAAAAAAACTGCTACTTTAAAATAAGCTATATACATTATACACTACATAAAGTTTTGCATACCATTGTGATTTTCTTACTTTCCATAGCTTACGCTAGAATCTAGAATGAAAGTGAAATAGTTTTATGGAAATAAAACCAGGCGATATGACAATTTATTACGACATCGTTCAGATTTATGACAAGCTGTCACTGTTACAAAAGTTATTATAAATCGCTTTTAGAACTTTATTATATTAAGACAAACTATTCTTTGTAGAGTTACGACTTACGAGCAATAGAAATCTTTCACAAAAGTTTTACATTGATTGTTTCCTGTTGTGTCATCGGTGTTGGTTTATTCTATTGTTACTTACCTAGTGCGACATTTTAGTCTGTCATAAATTTATATTTCAAAAAAATGTTCGATTTATCTTCTTCTCTCTGTTATTGATTAGCTGTTTCCCGCGATTTCGTTCGCGTGGACCTACAAAAAAAAGCTTATGTCTGACCCGACCCTTAAGCTATATCTATGCTAAAATTCAGGTCGATCCGTTAAGCCGTTTAGCCATGATCACGCGACAAACAACCAGACAGAGAGAGAGGCTTTACATTCGAATTTATAATATTAGTTAGGATTTCTACTTTAACTTTAAACTTAAATTTCACGAAAAAAAAAACATCTGTTCTATACATTTTATTGCAAGATCCACACACATTTTGTATGGAACAAACTTTTTTTCCCGTGAATTTTAAGAAGTCGTAGAATAAAAAGTTGTTTGTTATATTGTATACAACATCCTCACAACCGCTCCCTACCTTTTCCCTGCAAGCGTTCATGCAATTTTAAAATTCGTTCGATCTGGTTTTAGAGAGCGCACGGTGCGATGTTCGTCGGTGCTGATCGCGGCGCTGGGGCTGTCCCTGGTCGCTCTGGCCATCTACACGAGCGTCCTCGTGCTGACGGAGTACAGGACCGCGCGCCCCTGCATCACCGAGGACTGTGTCGCCACAGGTCAGTATCTTTCTTCATTTCGAGATGAAAGTCTTAGGATATAAGCTTTCATTTAGGAACTCGGTCTTGCGGTTTCGCAAAAGGAACCAGCGTAAACGCATTTTTAAAATATGGGTATCACTGATCCGTATACAGAATCTTACCAGTCTCAAGGATAAGAATTCAAGAGGGAATAAAAGTCACGACATAATTTATCGCATCATAATATTTACCTCATCTTGTTTGTTAAAATGCATTCCTATCTGATGAAACTTTACATAATCCTCCCCACGTGCCACATCCTTGCGACAAAAACGTATTCCACTGCATAATATCGAGTAATTTCTACACCGTATGCAAATAGGGTATCATTGCGCCAATACCTACTCTTGATTAATATGACATTTTAAACGGTAGTTAGATACATGTTAATTGCATGTCATCTTAAATACCTAATGCCGTACTATTGTGCAAATTACTCTGGGGTCTGGAGGCCTTTCATAGAGCGTTTGTTGTGGTAAACGATGATAAATATACCAGGAGCAGTAATTACGTTCGAGATTGCTTGCTAGCTGGTTGGAATAGCACGTTAGTAATAAATGTGGTGATGAAATACCTACTGATACCAAATCAAATCTATGTCAGAGGTTAGCACGTGCGGCCAAATCCCAACAATTAGCTCGAGCTACCGTGAAGGAAAAAATCGTGAGGAAACCGTAGCATGGGGGTAGGGTACTTTCTAGTTCTCTGCTGGCTAGTTACCACCATCAAGTGGAGAATCTGTCGCCAGGCACCTAACGGTGTGTTCCCGCAGCTTCCTTTGTATTTGCCATCCTCGACCACACCATCACTTAACATCAGGTGAGTTTGTGGTCAAACTCCTGTTGTGAAACTTTAAATGGTAGGACTTCCGTTTAAACTGCGTGGACTTTATTGAATCCAGATTTTCTTTTAATATGAGAGAACTTAGGGACCTCTGACATGAAAATATCTCTACTCCAGTTTATGAGGCAGGTAGTTACGATTATTTATAGTCATGTACCTACTGTTTATGCTTTAGGAAGTTTCGTTTTGGCTCACAGGAAATACGTACAAGAACTGAGAAATTAAGTTAAGTTCTTTTCAAGTGGTGAGGAGTTACAAAAAGATGGCCATTACCTACGAGTGTTATGTCCTCAATAACAATTTAGTTGTTTATGCTCTTGTACTTATGCCTGCGTCATTGTACTCAAAGCTCGTAAAGTGATGCCTGCACCGCACCCGCGCCAGTCACGAGTTGACATCTTCGCACTTGCTTTGTTTACCTCATGCGCATTTTGTTTATAATGGAGCAAAGACTCGTGGTTTTATAAATAACCAATTAACTGGTTCTCCCTATGATCATAAACAGTAACTGCGACTTGGTAATAAATTAGGGACGACTACTTAGGTGTTACGTTTCTCAGAAGTTGTTAAATCTCAACTGTTATTGTTAAGAGTAAGACGTTATATTTTATCAAAGTCATGTGAAATAATCATTCCGTAAATATAAAAACAACTGATAGTAAAAATGACTAGTCTTTTTCAAACAGCTGGGGTTCTTTGTTGTATATTGGCAACAACTTGGACGCGACCACAAACTTTGACCGAAGAAGAAACAGGTGCTTTTAATAATTTGGCTACGTCGATATTAAAGCTTAAAGACGCAGACCGAAATAAGTTTCGAAAAAAAAGTGAACAGTTATTTTCATTTCTTTCGATCGTAATGGACAGCATTAACTGTGGTAGCATCTGTAGCACTTTAACGTACCCAAAAACACTTCTATCGGAAATCTTACAAAATTAATTTCTTACCCTCCAGCATCAAGAATCCTATCAGCCCTGGACAAAAACGTGGACCCTTGCCAAGACTTTTACGAGTACGCTTGCGGAGGATGGATCAAGAAAAACCCGGTGCCCGACTGGTCGACGTCCTGGGACCAGCTCGCGAAGTTAAGGGAACAGCTCGTAACGGATCTGAGAGAGCTGCTGGAGGCTGACGACGAAAATTTGATGCCTGACAGCGTGAAGAAAGCCAAGGCGCTGTATAGGACGTGTGTTGACACAGGTGTGTGGAATTTTAACCTATTAACCTTTTAACCTATTCTCTTTCTCTTTTTGAATTAATCGGGATTGATTCTATGGATTGGGTTTTAGAGATGGTGCGACACGTATTTGGTCGAAATATCTTGGATTCGATTGCCTCAAAATATTTAGTGTTTTTTCGTAAATAAATTTACCTACAAGTCTCTTTGAAATATTTTTATGCAAATAGCCTGCTGTATAACAAAAAAATGCTCGCTTGTAATACAGGTGGAATAACTAGCCCCACTGGCAGAGTCTTAGGACAGCCAAAGGCAACTAGAAATAGTTTTGAATCACAAATGTCAAACAATTTTTTTTTTTTTTATAGTTGGTAATAAATAAGTACATAATTGTTTAAGTTTTAAATAATTTTATGAGAAGTACTAAATTTTACGGATCAGAAAACAACATTGTCATACCAGACTTACCTATAACTAAGTTCTCCAACTATTTCAGATAAGCTCGAAGTGGAAGGCATAAAGCCGATTCAGAAGATCCTAGCCAAGCTGAACTTACCTCCTAGCCCGCCCGCCGAACCGAGCGGTAACTTCTCCTGGGAGACAACAGCCGGCCGCGGCAGGAGGATGCTGGGGCTGAACGTGCTACTGAGCGTTCAGGTCGCAGAGGATGTCAGAAATACTAGCAGAAATCGAGTTGTGGTGAGTGAAGGGGATTAAGAAAAAGGCATATCTAAGGTCCAACGTCCAACGTCCGTTAGAGTTTTCAAAAATTCTTGTAACAACCAGATCTTAATAAACTAAACTCTAAAGTAGACTCTAAAGGAAGTGTCAGGCGTTAATGTCTAGAATGACAACATCACATTCACAAGAGCATGATAAGATCAGAGACTGTTGAGTGGCTATAACCAGAGTTCGCATTTGCAATGTATCTAAAACTTATCAATTCTGAAGAAACAGGTTCTAGATTGCATAACTTCCAAACACTTTTTAGAAATTCTGCAGAGAACAACACTTGCGAAAAAATGTATGTAATTTGGTGCCAAATTGTGACGGTCGGTTTCCCACACTCCAGTCTTGAATAGTAAGGCAACCGTTGCATCTATTCCATAATGGTTTAATTTCCGGTTCCAGGTGGAGCAGGTCCCGCCCGGTTTCAGCGAGCGCTACCTGCTGTCCCCGGCGCAGTTCCAGCACGAGCTGGCGCAGTACCGGCGCTACATCCGCGACATGATCGCTATAGCCGACCCCAAGTCTGATGCGGAGGGGTTCGCCGACGACATCGTCGACTTCAGCAAGGCGCTCGCTAAGGTAAGATCACAGAAGAAGGAAGATGTCCCCTTCGTCCACGGATCCTATGCGTTCGGGAAACGTCCTGTAGCATATGTACTGGGCATAGCTTATGTACTAGGATCTTTGTGGCTGAGTCTAAAGCATTGAGCATGTCCGCAAAACCGACAATGACAGCCTAGTGAGTAGTGAGCTAGAGCCGCCTGAAGTAAAGGCGTTCGCTAATGATATTGTAGACTTCACCAAGATTGCTAAGACACAAATCCTAGTTTCCTACGGGTAGAGAAGTTACGTTATCTATGGCAGAGACGAAATTGATTCGAATGATGGTTGCAGATAATGACTCCAGTGGAGGTGCGTCGCAGCGGCACACACTTATTCCACGAAGTGAGCGTGCAGCAGCTCCTGCAGGGCTCCACTGGCGGCCCCGCGAACTGGAACGACGTGAGTATAGTATAGTATAGCGACGCGACGGAGAGAAATCTAAAGATTGATAAGATTTCTGGTATTTTCTACCAATTTACGATTTTGACCTTCTTGAGCGGCCAAATAGCTCTCTCAATATCACGACATCAATTACATATTGTCAACATTTCTTTGTTCAGCACGACTGGGAGGGCTACCTGGACTTAGTATTCGCCAACACAAGTGTAAAGCTTCATCCTCACGAAGACAGAGTGATTGTGATGGACCTACCGTACCTGCAGAAACTGGCCACGCTACTCTCGGATACTAAGCCTCTCATCATTGGTAAGTTCTGTTTACCAGGACACTGATTATTTCTCTCGACACTTATTATTACAACTCGTGATTACTCGCGTTATATATAAGATATACAACGCGGCATCTGCGAATCAAAATAATATATAATTATCGTCTGCGATAATATTTACTAGGCGATTTATTTCACCTCTTGTCACTTAATTTGTATGGGTGTTTTTAAGTTTTAAGTAAAAATAACCCACCGAAAACGTCAACGCGAAAAACAATGTATGAGAATCAACGCCTCATACGAATTCTGTAACAAAACAGTAAGTTTAATACCTTTAAATATTACGTTTCTAAAAATTTTGAGCAAGGCCACTTTATATCCTCTCACAAGACAATGGGTCGAATGTGATAGGGTGAATTCCGTGCCCTCTTGATTTCAATCAATTTATTACATTTGAAAAAAATCCTTGGATTTCAAAACTGCGGCAGGGCGTGGTGGGACATTTTCATCAGCATTTTATGCTGAAAATACTCCTTTAAATTTTGCAGAGCGGTTCCTTTGGTGGAGCGTGTTCTCTACGGTGGCGCCGATGACCTTGAGTTCGTTCCGCGAGCTCGGGTTCGAGTTCTCGAAGGCCGTGTTCGGGCTGCAGGCGCGCACTCCGCGCTGGAAGTCCTGCACTGCCAACGTCAACGCCAACTTCGGGGTGGCGCTCAGCTATCTCTACGTGAAGAGGCACTTCGATCAGACGTCGAGGGAAAAGGTGGGTCGTAGCAGACTCATGTCAAAATGATTGTACCATACCAAATAGGATCCGAGATAAATGAGGCCACGAGAGAAGATAGCTTATGTACTGGAAATAATACTAGGTATACAAATATAACGCCCAAGGCACCATTCCTCCTGGACTGCCGCAAATACCGTATTTTTCATGGCGACGATAATAATCAGAATTAAAAAAAGATTACTACGACTAACAAGATACTGTTAGTGCTAGTATAGTAAGTATTATGACTAGACTAGACTACGTTACAATCCAGCAAAATTCCAATGGCGTAGATTCAAATTCTAAGCCCAAAATGTATTAACTTCAAGTACAAAATCTTCTTTCCCCAGGCGATAGAAATGATCGAGGACGTCCGCTCGGCGTTCGCGGACGCCGTGCGAGAGTTGGACTGGATGGACTCCGGCACGCGGCTCAAGACGCTCAGCAAGCTGAGGGCTATCCGCAACTTCGTGGGATTCCCCGCCTGGCTGCTCACGCACGAACAGTTGGATAAGCATTATAAGCACGTGAGTTATCTTTCAGACGTTTTGTATATACCAATGTGATGTACTTTAATCTTTCATCTCCTATCGGTATCCCTATCTCCTATATACACGTGGTAAAACCACGTATCACTACCACGTTGTCTCACTATGAGCGCTGATGGCCTCTGCCTCATTGACCATGGTAATTAGCAAATAGAGTTTTAGAACGCAGCTCTCTTTATTTACAGTGCAAAGTGTAATCATTAAATAGTTGAAGTGCCTTCCTTGGTCTACTGATGGTTTGTTAGCAGTAAAAACAAAGATTCATAATATCGTCTAAAAATTAGGGTAACTGAAAATGATTTCGGTAATTCCAGGCGGAAGTGGTGGAGGGCAGCCTGTTCGAAACATACCTGTCGCTGACGCGGGCTGCAGTCAAGAAATCGCTCGAGTCGCTGCGGGAGAAACCTGATAGGAACAGGTAAAAACTACTACAACAAACGTTTGGATACGCGCTATGCCACTTCTGAAAATCAGAAAAACCATTACATTATATTAAATAAAATAAGATAAACTAAATAAATAAATAAATTACATTGGAAACTTAAATTATATGCGGCCACGACATACCATATGAGAAAATGTAAGCTGAGCTTATCAATAACTATAAATTGGTAATGATTTATTGTTCACCTTTGTTTTGCAGATGGGTGGCAACTGCTACCACAGTGAATGCGTTCTACTCTGCTACTTTGAACTCAGTCAGTAAGTACAGTTTAGTGGTCTAAGTACTTACGGTACTATATAACTATAACAACGACAGTTTATTTCTATTGCCACAATTTTTATTTATTTATTTATAACAGAGATCTTTTCAAATTTTTTCAGCATTTCCTGCCGGTATCCTTCAGCCGCCTTTCTATGGGAACGGAATCGAGTAAGATTTTTTTTTGGCTTAGAGGAAGGATTCTCGTAGCTTCGTTTTCACAAGAACATGAATTTAAATAGTTTATAATTTTCAGAGCGATTAACTACGGATCAATCGGTGCCATAATGGGCCATGAAGTCACGCACGGGTTTGATGATCAAGGTAAGTGAAGTTATGTACGAATACGTTAATATTTATAATAATATCATTATTATAAATAAGCAGATCTCTTAAGATAAAGTTTCTAATAAGCGACAATTCAGATTGTTTATTGCTATTGCTTGCACTTGCCACTTGTGTATTGTACAATGTAGTATGGCAGCATCTGTAAACTCGTGTCCATCGTCAAGTCTCAGGAGCGTCTTACTAGTAAAATCTTATCAATGATTAAGGCGACCATGTTCTGTAAACATGACATTGTATGGTTCGTTTGTCGTGTTGGAAAAATGTCATACTATTATGGTCATGTCATAGGGAATATCAAGGCAAACTTACTCCAGTCCAGTCCTGGTTACTGAACTTGAGGAAGTGGTTCTGCTGCAGCACCAACGCACTTTACAGAGTGGAGGCTGCAGCTCAGTCGGAAATGCTCTGCCGTTGTCCTATCTCGGCTAAGAGCGGAACTACCTATCGCTAACTCCTTTCCATTATCTTATCGCTGGAGTTACAATTTCACTCAATTTCCTAGGTCGCCGGTACGACTCGGAGGGCAACCTGAAGCAGTGGTGGTCGGCCGCGACGCTGGAGCACTACCACGGGCGCGTGCAATGCATCATCGACCAGTACAGCAAGTACCACATGCCGCAGCTGCCTGATTACAAGGTAACTGTTCTCCTTCTTAGCCTCTCCAACTAGTAAAGACTGACAGACAGCTCTGCAAATTTTGTTTTTAATCCGAGCAATTTATTTTATTTCAATTACTTTCTCCCAGCAATTTTCCGCATCATTATAAGTTGCAAGAGTTCGTATCTGTGATGCCTGTGCACTCAGTGACTAAGTAGTGTGTCATACCCCAGGTGCACGGATTCAACACGCAAGGCGAGAACATAGCGGACAACGGCGGCCTGCGCGCGGCGCTGCAGGCCTACCGGCGCTGGTCGCGGCGCAGCGCGGCCGCCGCGCGCCGCTCGCTGCCCGGCCTGCCGCACCTCGCGCCCGACCAGCTCTTCTTCCTCGGGTTCGCGCAGGTAGGACCCACTCACTATCGTTGTTGCTCTCTATGGACTTACCGCCGGGTATATGCTATATCATCAGGGACGTAGCTACCGCGGTAACGATACGGATTTCTTTGAAAAACCGTGATCCTTCATTTGGGCCCCCCAACAAATTTTGATACAGGGCCCGTGTAAGGCGAGCTACACCCTTGTATATTATGCCTTCTAATCTATTCCTTGCGCCCCTGTTCGTTCTCAGGTCGATCGTCTTCCGTCGATTCTATTGTCCTACTCCCTAAATTTATCTAACCGGACTAAAATTATCTACGTATTTTTCCATTTTTTAAAATATATTGTTAGAAGAAAATAGTAATTTTTCAGAAACTACTAAAGGTATCCCGCTTCTGAATTTTGCTAGCGATGACTCCGATTAGTAGAACGAATCTATTCGAAACATAAAAGCTTAGCACGCAGAATATTGATGTTAGATATGATAACGTTTAAATTCAAAAGACTAACTTCTTGTAACTTTAAAACCAATATTTATAATGTTTTCTTATTCTTACTAGATATGGTGCGGCAACTCAACAGTAGGGGCTCTCAAGTCCAAAATGGTGGAAGGCGTGCACAGTCCGAACAAAATACGAGTGATCGGGACCCTGAGTAACTCCAAGGAGTTTGCGGAGGCCTGGCAGTGCCCTGTGGGGTCGCCCATGAACCCAGAACACAAGTGCGTGCTGTGGTGACCGTGAGAACCTCAACAAATTGTGATGCTAGTTGTAAGATAACCAAAGACGATTTAGGGTTACCCATGTGAGTTACCACCTTAGTTTATGTTGTACAAGAACTGTGTAGGTACTTAGTTTTGACTACCTTAGTATTAAATGTTAAAATAATACAATGTGTGAGATTATAAACTAAGATCTTAGACTGAGAATGTGTCCGACGAAATTGTCAGGACTATATGCATGTTCTAATCAAACTATTTTTTTAAGAACAAACAAATTATGACAAAATGTATTTATTAAAATAAGGATGATTTTACCACGTTTTTTACTTTTTCCTCTTGTACTGGAACTTATACACGGGTGCTGCTACTTTGGAGCCTTTCTTTACTTTCTTTGGTTTGAGCGTTTTCGTATCGCGATCTTTAAGATGCCGTTTCACTTCCATCTTCCTTTGAATCACTGAGAGTTCCTTTTCCCTCTTCATCCTCTTTGCAATCTCTTTGTAGACTTTTTCTTTCTTCTTATGCATTGATGTCAAAGTCTGAAAAGAACATAACGATCTAACGAAAAGTTGAGTTTTCTACTGGCGCTAATAAGTTGCATCACCACCACGCACAGTGAGCAATGTTATTTATTATCGGTCAAAATAAAATAAATAACCTCTTCATTAATTTCTGGTAGTTCAATTTTTCCGAGGTCGGAGAGCCGAGGCCTGTTTGATTTCCTGTTGATCAGCAGCGGGTGGGTGTCCAGTCTCTTGGCCAGGTTGAAATCTTTCTCTTCTCCTTCTTCTACAAAGAATGTGTGAGTGTTTCGGGTTGAATTCGCCACTTCTGTCATAGGCAATTCATTCTGAAAGAATCATTTATATGCACGGGTTATCATGTGTTTTGACTTTATACATGCATAATAACTATTAGTTTTACATTAATGTGACGTATTTATTATCTACAAGCATTGAGCACCTAAAATTTTAGTAAGTACCTCAGAAAAGAATTTTAGATTATTTCATGAGCGAGCATAAAATAACAGCACTATTATTTTGATGGCAGCTCTTTAGCGGACATCGATGCAAGTTGGGGATCCCTCCCCAACCTCAATTACGTCCCTCACCTCCCGGTGAGGGACGTAATCCTTTTTTGAAAGGAGAGGTGCGGAAACCCCTGAGATTCATTTGTTTCGATTTCAATTCAATGATCCATTTTCCTTTTTGACATTTCATTCAGTTTTTTTCATCCAGATTAGATGTTCTAATCTTCCCATTGTCAAACAATATCCATCAAACTTTAAGGTCGCCTGATTCCGCTATCTCGTTCGGAATATCTTAAGAATTTGGTTCAAAAGTGCAAATGAGATAACTTTATTAGGCGAGCCGACTCTTAAAGATTGCAATCGAATTGAAATCAATTTGAAACCGAATTTACCAGAAAAACTGAAAAATTTTAGGGCTACAAGTACCCCGTGTCATCTAGGATACAACCAAATGTTGCTATCTCACATACCTGTAGTCTATTAATCCTTCGACTCTCTATAGTTCTTTTCATATTGATATATTTTATGTCTTGGCTCTGCATCAACTTTATCTGCTCTCCAGTGTGTTCATCGCCTTTTTCGAATTCATGATGGACCTGTGAAAGTTTAATGAAGCGTATGAAAGTTTGAGCAAAAATTGTTTCAAAACCTAACCTAGTTGTATGTTTTCTTACCCCATCTTTCACTTTCGAGTTGACCATATGGAAGTAGAACTCATCGGGATTTTTGTCCAGAACCTTTTTGCGCAAAACCTTTAGTGTTTCTCCTTTTTCATGATAGTCATCTGCTCGCTTCTTGTAGTCTTTCTTTTTCTCTAGAAGCCCGAGATGCTTTCGGGACTCTGGTTGGTGCCGCTCACGATGAGTTTTTTGGTTAGCCTTCGCGGCCTTTTTCCACGAAGACATTGTTGATTTGTTTATGTAAGACTGTTATGTAGTCTTTTGCTGAAATTCTACACAAGCAGCCAGGACACAGATTTCGTATTACATTAAAACCAGGGAATATTTTTACTCAGAATATAACAAGCAATGTTTTATTTTCTCTTATGTTTTGGCTCCTCACGTTGTGTATTTAGCCAGTGTCAAGTATTGTAATATCTCAATAGAAGTCCAATATTTCACAATTAAATAAGCCTCAGTCATAGTCTAAATCAAGTAAAGTAAGTCACGGTCTAGTCCACGCTAGGCGAGACAATAAGTTTAATAATGTACGCTGTACAATCAGGTCGTACGTCGTACATTATTTTCTTCCCGCATGCCGCTTGCGTTGCTTGAAATGTCGATGTTGGAGTTTTGGCGGGAACGTGAAGAACTCATGTCGCGTCATTTTATTATTTTCCAAAACTTGTGTTATTTCGAGTGTTAATGTGTAAAAACGGTGAATTTCTACCCGTTAAGTGTTCGTGTACATGCACGAGTGTTGGTGAATGGTATAATGTCGTAAAACGTGAATTTTCGTGTTGTTTCCAAAACTCCATAGAAGGCTCTAGTAAAGTTTTCACCACTTTACTGGAGCATGACTTGGACTTGACCGTGACTTGCTTTGCTTGACTTTGACCGTGTCTATGACTTGTTTGATAATATCTAACAAAACTTGAGAATATATATGTATACTTGACACTGGCAAATGCATAAGACGTGCGACGCCAAAATCCTCTTAGGAGGAAAAAGAAAAAAAAAATGTCGATGTCAATTTTGACAGCCAACTTCGAAAGTTTTTTCTTTCTTTTTTTGTTTTGGCTCCACACGTTGTGTATTTAGCCAGTGTCAAGTATTGTAATATTTCAAGTGAGGTCTCATAGGCTAAGTCGACCAAAGTAAGTCACGGTCAAGTCAACGTCATGCCCCAGTAAAGAGACGTTTAGACGTTTGAAGTTGTATTTATCCGTTTTTACCGCATATCTCAGATAGTAATTATCACGTATTGCCCAAAATAATTTTAAAATAAAGTTTTTACTAAGATCTATCAACATGGAAGATTACAAGTTTCTAAGATGCATAGTTTAGAAATGGCAGGAGGGGGGGACGAGGGGACGACGACATTGTAAGCAATTTTGTCGGCCCATACTTCGCAAGCGGTACATCTGATAAAAAAAAGGTGTAGGAAACCATAAGTTTATTTTAAAAGACCTTTTCAATGATACCCGACATGTGGGCGATAAGCGAAAAATTATTTTTATCCCCACTTTACATGTACCTACTTACTTATGTCAGCCGCCCTATTAATATAAAATTATGATTTATTTATTCTTCCAAATTTGTCACTTTAAAAAGACCTGTTCAACACATGATGGTACACCCCGATTTTTTTACCCCTTCTTTACATGTATGGGAGCTACCCTTATTATACAAAAAAAAAGTATTTACTTAGGCTATCGTTGTGCAAAATTTCATGCATGTAAGTAGGTTTATAACTCTGGAACACAGAATTCTCCTTATAAATAAGGTCCAGAAGGATAGTCTCCATACAAACACGATTTTGAAATGGCTTATAATTTTTGACAGTCTTTTTTGTCATGACATTTGAGGCTTTCCATTAAAAAGTGATTACCCTATTTGGTCGGGTAAATAAATTTTGATTGGAGTGATTTAGGTTGTATCACAGTGGTTCTTAAATAGGCTCTTATACTTTTATTTTTATCATCCACATTATTGTTAAGTTAAATAATGTTAAGTTTTTATTTTCAATTTATTACGATGGAAATGGAATCCTCTAAATTTGCAAATAAACGCATACGCAACTTTCGCTTATTAGCGGATTTATCTTTTTTGAAACTGCCTGACTATTCTGCAACCTCAAGTAACACGCATGTGCCGGTGAAAACCTAAGAGAATGTGCATATTACTTGCAGACCCAAAAACCCACAACCACACTAGACAAATTTACATTCTTACATTCTTAGGAAGGTACAAAATTTTATTTCTAATAAAATTGCAATACAATTGTGTCATATCGTGACACACTCATTGTAGGCTTCCGTAGGGTTTTAAGTTAAGTTGTTGGATAGGGATTGGTGAAACATTTCTATTTGTTGTTGATAATTATGCGCCGACACGTTTTTTAGGCAAAATTATTAAAATTATGTATTATAAGCAAATTAATATTGGTGGAAACCTTAATAGGTTCCCGCCAATATTCATCTCTACTTTGCCGAACTATTTTTATCATAAGATCAGCTACATATATCTGAGTCTCTCGGAAACCTAAACAAAGTTGGGAAATTACAAAAATATCTGGCAATACTACAGTTCATTTTGTCTTAGGGATATCAATTCTTACAGAAAAAAATCGTATACGAACCGATTCGAACCGATCTCGTATTAGATTCTTCAATCGGACAAAAAAAAACGAACTTCGATTAAACCGTTGATTTTATTTTTGGATAAAGTATATAGTCAAATAAATTCCACGTGAATTCCTTATCGTTCAGACTCTAAAAAAAAAAACTGGAGGCGATGGAGCATTCTTAATATTTACGTGTTTGATCGTACCTTTCTAAGGGGATGCCTTTGTCCAGCAGTGGATGTCTTATTTGGCTGATAATGATGATGCAGCCAATTAATCGTGTTTTAATCCGACTGAAGTGATTGTCAATTGCTAATCGACGAATAAAATTATCAAAGGGCTGCGTCAATGACCGTCGCCGGTCTTCTTTACAGTACAAGAAACAATCCTCAATCATGATATATCAAAAAAATATTTTTCATTTAATAATCGATTTTTGGACTAACCGAAATTCGATTGACATCCCTAAACGTTGTCATAGCGACTATTCTGTTTACATTATTCAATAATTTTATATCCTATTAAAGTATATTTCAGGACTTAAAGATGGATGTGGCAGTGGTGTTCTTTGATTCCTGTGAATCCTTGTAATTTTGGCATGATATTTTTGTATAGTTTACCATTTTTTGTCTCATTATTATGAGATTTTATCAGTATGAGATGAGAATGACAACTGTATGGAGCTCTTAATTTGATTTGACAGGTACGTCAATCTGGTGTACTTTATTTCAAGATAGTTTGATTTGCTGATTAGGTGTCTACCCCTTTATGTCTTTGCTCTGGAAGTTATAAGTCTGTAAAGGACTCAGACAGACAGACAGACGGACGGACATGACGAACTTATAAGGGTTCCTTTTAGTACTACGGAAACTAAAAAGATTTCGTTTTACCATAGAACAATTATATATACGAGAAGAATGACAATCTCATACAAAAAAGTGTAACCCGAAAAAAACCAGCACTTGATGGCACTTACGTATTTAGTCAGCTAATAATCAAACCGCTATTGATAGCTAGAAACTCTTTATTGTGTACACCAATATAATAATAAAACACGTATCTACAGAACTATCTTATAGGCTAGTGCCACAAGTGGTGGCCTTATCGCTAAAAGAGATCTCTTCCAGGCAACCATCAAAAGATTAAATTAAAAGATTCGGCTATAAAAGCCGATGAAAATATTGTTAATATAGAAACATAGTACTTATTAGATGATTCAAATTATTCGATCATCTTCTCCGCGTGCCTGTTAGATTGTTCTCTTTGTTAAACTCTTAAAAAAAAAAACTTTTTATCTTATCTATTCTGTGTTAAGACTAAAATACGAATGTAAATCAAACAAACCGTGATTTAAATAAAATTGAGGGCAATTTAAATAAAATGAGACAAAAAAATTCCAAGGCACTAAATAACCCTACTCCCAGAAACATGTTGAAGACGCCGCCCAAAGAAGCTGAAACAAATGATAACCATTATGAGCATCATCAATTTACAGTTACAAATTCATCCAGAATAACAACCCATTTTTAGGAATCAAGCACGGACCAATACGCTTATGACAGAGACGTGAAATTTGAACACAATTCTCCTCAAACGGTCTAGGTAGGTAAACAATAAGAACGGTTTTTGTGAAATTTCACTTCCAAAGGGATAAAATGGACCCTCAAAGTTTGTGTGGAAATAAATTATTTTTTCATGCTACTTACGCCAATGAAACACGGATTCTGTAATAAGCATAAAAATAATGAAAGGCATGTCTTAGCCTTTTTCGATAACCAACCCTAAAGAGATGAAATGTGGTTAATTTACGTCTAGCCTAAGCGAGCGAAGCCGTGCGGGCAAGCTAGTACCTAATAACCCAGGACCGATCTACACTGCCGTGTGTTCGATGATGGAATGATTATTATGCCTTACCCATGCACTTACCAACTTACCTTACCAACTTCGAACAACTCGTGCTTCGAGCTCTGCATATGAATGATGCGATCTAGGCTGCCAAATGGTTATTACAATATTTTAAAAATCCCTGTTTGTTTTTTTATTAGTGAAGTAAGTAAGTTGTTACTTACACAATAAAGTCAGCCAAGTTTCTGTAGGATTCAGCGTAAATATTTTCGATGAAGGCAGGTTTAGTTGAAAGTGTAATACTGTAGATTTGGAATTTAGTCCGATGCTAAAAAGTTAAAGACAAAATTTGAGTAAGTACTTACTTACCTATAAACACATCTATACCAAGTCCAATATTATAATTGAGAGGAAAAAAGAATTAGGTAGTTGTAACAGGATTTATCAAAGTTTCGAGATATAATAACTCTCCATTTTCGTAGTCGGGTAAGAATGAATACGTTCGCCTCGAGCAAAAAACTACGTTTGCGCGATGTAGAACTACCTACTTACCTGCTCCCTACATTATAAAAATCAGCGAAGCAAAGCATCAAAATATGTACAAAAACGAATCAACGCCATCATCCCAGCTATATATAGGAAGCAAGTTTGTCTCTCTACCTATCGTTTGCTATCTTCGACTAAACGGCTGTATTGAATTTTATGAAAATTTAAATGGATATAGTCTGAATCATGAGGACGTGTATAGGTCACTGTTTTATGAAAAAAAGGTATTACAGGCGGGCGAAGCCGCGGATAAATATTGTAAATTATACATTTACTAACATTATAAGTTAACTTACTATATGGGGTCAATTGCGTAGATGTCAAGGTCCAAAAGAGTTGATTCCAAGCTTATATCAGACGTAATTTTGTTACACGATGGTAAGCATTCACAAGTTGTTACGTTGTTATCTAGAAAAAAAAAACACGCAAGATCAAGCGAAATCAGAATTTGAGAAATGCACGAGAAGGGTGACCTAGGTACATAATTACCTACCCCTTTCGTCGTATGTTCGTAGGCAACTTAATTGTTTGATAGAGCATTCCGGCAGATTGTTTGCTTCCTCTATTCCTGTTTTTTCTCTAAGTGGATCTGAGCATCCACAATGCTTCTCTGCACATTTTTCCTAAAAAAATATATGTAACATGATTAGCTACTCAACTTAGGATGTTTACCGACTTTTGAGCTTGTGAAAGGAGGTGAGGTGAGGTTGTGAGGTAGCGGATATACAGACAGATAGACAGTCTAGAAAAGCGACTTTATTTTACACTGTGTATATACAGGGTGTGTCGTAATGAACGGATAAGCCGTTATCTGCGAGTCGGGTGCACCATGACAAATCAGAAAAAAAAGTGTAGAAAAATTTCAAACTTTTGGTTTTTTGTAATTTTAGGTACAACTTTAATTGAAAAAGATTTAAAAAATATTTAATAACTACTACTACTACTACTACTACTACTACTACTACTACTACGACTACTACTACTACTACTACTACTACTACTACTACTACTACTACTACTACTACTACTACTACTACTACTACTACTACTACTACTACTACTACTACTACTATTTAATAAATTTAATATTCTCACACTTCAAAAAACTCATGTGTCATCTGCACCATGCTATATGCAATGGAGTATAGATGAGTGAAAATTTTATTAACTCAGAGACCTCATTACAAAAATTGATTTTCAAGGAACTTGTTTAGCCTCGATATACCTACTTATCGGTTCTATATTGTACCTCGCATATTTCTCTAGAATATTCCTTGTCCGTAACGCAATGAGATTCGACGAACTCTTCCGTGGAACTCATTGGAACTGTGTTGAATAACATTTGAGCGGTGTAGATGTACCCGGGCGCTAAAACCACCGGTTGCACGTTCGTCTCGTCATCGTACTTAGCATAAAACTGCAATATGGCAAAAAAAAAAAAAAACTATCAAGTGCACGTAATACATAATACACTCAATTGGGGCTTTATTGCTCTTTTTTTTTGCTAGGGGGAAATCTTCACAAGATACCCGACTGCTTTGGGGTGCAGCTCCAAAGGTTATGTGGGATTATAGCTACTAAAATCCCCCTGGTGGCTTGCTTTGGTACTTGGCCTTGGTGCTTGGAGCTCCCCAATGGAACGCACCGAAGCCTTCAGCACCACGCTTCAGCTCCTCCCGGGACAGCTAGCAGCTGTCGTGAGACGCCCAAACCTACAACAGCGTCCGCCACTCGACGCTAGAGCCCACCTCCAACCTCCCCGAGCCCAGCCGAGTTCTAAGTGTGCAAAGTTGTTTTTGCCGTATTCGGATCATTTTCTTTTACTCCTCACAAACATTAATTTGGTTGGCTATATCTCGTGAAATTTTATAAGTTATTACAGTTATTCCGTTTCCAATACTTGCTAGATTTTATAACACAAAATAAAATCTAGCAAGTATTGGAAACGGACACGAAGGACTCCGTAGCACTTATTTTGCTACGGAATCCTTAAACCTGATTAAAGATGTACCCTAATTTATAAGACACTTAAAACATAAACGTAAATTAAAAGAAAAGTCGCACTACAAAATTAATCATCTATCGTATTCTATAGCAGACTTACATAAATAGGTAATAAATAAATAAAATAAATAAATAAAAAAGGTGTACAGAAAAATATTCTTCTTCTGGTGGAGTTGAGTTAAAAGTAGTCTTAAACTAGCAAGTACATTGCTGCAGTTGAGAACTGGTTCTGACCCTGACCCAAGTTAGGCATGCTGCAATCTTGATTATTCCTTTTTTTTTTTTGCGTGTTGTAAATCTTCTCAAGATACCCGACTGCTTTGGGGTGCAGTTGGGGTGGGTTATGTGAGATTATACCCACTAAAACCCCCCCGGTGGCCTGCCTTGGTGATTGACCGAGGGCTCCGGGATCTCCAAGGGAACGCACCGGAGCACCACGCTTCAGCTCCTCCCGGGACAGCTACCAGCTGTCGTGAGACGTTTAAGCCTACAACAGCGTCCGCCACTCGACGCTGTCGTCCTCCGGGGGCTCGCTTTGGTAGATGGTTAGAGCCCCACCTCTAACCACCCCCGAGCCCAGAGGTCCCCGTTTAGTAGGCTCTTAGTACAGGCAGGGAATACCGATGCCGTATTCTAGTGCCCCGGCATCAGGGCAAATCTTGATTATACCTAGTTTGTCAGTATTGAAGAAAAACAGCTAGCTAGCATGTTTACTGCCTATGTTTACAATGACTATGAAAAGTTAAGTTATTACCTTACAGCCGTGGATAGTTTCGTTTGAACATTGTAATGCCAAGTCTATCGTTCTGGTTTGTCTGAAAAGGGAACTTGGCCGAGCTGATCCATCTAGATTTTTGATTGCCCTAAACATAAAAACGTTGGATTAGAATCAGATTGCTTATTGCTTTTGAATGCCAGTGAAGAAATAAATCGCAGCTTTAATTGTCTATCGTTCTGACTCGTCAACACTCGCATGCGCACCGAAAAATGGACAGTGAAAGGGTTCTGACTTAAAAATAATCTAGCCATTTGTCTGCTCACCCAAATTTGTCCACAATCATCAAAAACTTGTTTAATTAATTTTGCTAACTAAAACCAGCAGGAACCGGTCTCCCGTTCCAATGAAACTAAGTATATAAGGTACCATAATTAAAATAAACCTAAATAGCACAGCAGAAAATTCAAAACTAAAAATCTGGATTCCTCGTCTAAGTATTCCCTCAAAATGTGATGGAGGGGTTGCGCCCGTGCACTCACCAATAGGGACTACGGTTATGTCGTTGGTTATTTTATTTGATAGCTATCTAATTTTTATCAGGAGCCGTCAACCGCTATGTTAGGACATACGACCACAGATCACACCCTAGATTCTGCATTCAGGACGCTTGAAGCGCACCACATATCAGTCTAAGTACTTACACTTATAAGAAACTACTCTGATTGGTTGATTGTTAGGCGCGAGTAGGCGTAACCTTGAGTTAGCCAATGAGAACGCTTGGTCGTACTCCCCGCGACCCGCGCCGCGCCTCAAACATTGGGGACTTTTTGTAGGAACAACGAATCTCGTAATGTGTTGTCTAGTGTGATCTATGATACGAACGAACGCACGTAGCACATAAAGATACTAACTCAGTGCCATCAACTTGATCAACTTACAAATCAGGTCGCATGATGCAGCAAACGCCTCCTTTAAATAGCTCCTTTTCAAATAAAGCCTGGCAAGGCACATGTACTGACTGCCACTTGCAAGTCACGATCAGATCCACGCACGCAGGAGAAAATGTCAGAAACATATCTGTTAAGGTTGCATTCTGGTCTGATAGCAGCTGGAAGAGGACAGTATGAAACAACCAGTTAGGTTACATGTGTAGATGGGGTACAGCTGATCCTCTAATGGAACTGCTTGCTACCTCCCAGACTAAGAAGCTTCTGCTCGTGTGTCCGCTGTGCCCCAACAACTCCACACTGGCGTCCTACACGAGATCAATGCTGCCGCAGTTTCTATGCCCTTCTTGTAGTCAGTAATCGCGGACTTAAAAAGAAAATGAAGGGTGGCTAGGTTAGAGTATCTGAACCAAAGATTACGCCAGGTTACGATATCCACAAAATTATATTGGTAATACAAAAACGGAAAGAAAGCTCGGGTGACAGGGATAAGCGAGCAATGACTCAATAAGAGTGAATTTTGTGAGTTTTGTGCCCTAAGCCTGGTGCGCTTCGATTCTGATTTTTGAATCAATAGAAGTTTAAGAAAAGCTAAGAAATGGAATACAGGTACCTTTTCAAGTATTGTGAGTTGATCTTCGGCAGCTTCTCTTCCAACTAGGACGCTTGATATAGTTGATGCCAGTCGATTGGCGTTACGTGAACTCATATTTCTGTTTCGTAAAAAAATAATTGTTACTAATATCATGCTCATTAGCACTCTTATGAAATCTTGTCAACAATAAGCATGGGCATCGAAAATAAGCCGTCATCGCGGTCGTAAGTGAACCGTTGGTTTTATAGAAGATATTTGAAAGTAATGAGGTACACTCACAGATGCTGCATGATGGTGTTAACGGGCGGGCACAACGCGAGGAGTGGCATGTAGCTCGTCACCTTGTCGAACGAAGAAATATCTTGCAGCTCCAGCAATGCCGGCACTTCCAGGAAGCGCGCCCACAGCACCGCACATAGCACGCCCGCGCAACACGTGCTCGCCACGCACACCAACACCCATCCTATTCTTGAACCATATTATAATCACACTGTTATTATCCCAGAAAAGGGCTTATGTAGTATGGCTATCAAAAGGACGAACGTAACTAGCGGTGAATGTTAGATAATTAGTAAGATTAGCTAAGTAGTAATGTTAGAATGTGATATACTTCATACTTAGGTGATAGTAATAAAAAACACACAGCTTTGTAAACTTTGGACACTGCGCCTTGATCATTGCGCCATTTTATGAATAGATTTGATACTTTTTTTAGTATTTCATTATGTATGTGTGTTATCATGTGATTTTATTCATGTAATCAGTGTAATTTATAATGTAATACTGTACTAATGAGATAAACAAATAATCGAATAGTTTTACGCAGTATCATTTATAGCGTTAAGCTCATAACAAAATAAATGTAATATAAATAATGTCATACATAAGAAAACTATAAAATAATACGGAACCCAGAGATAATTTACGCACACTTGGCAGAAATACTGTAACTCGCTTTATTAATAGATAGCGCTGATACAGAGAGATATTTGTTTGGTGAAAGATTAGGTCATGACAGATAAATTACGTTTAACCACAGAAGAGAAAATAAATAAATTAAAAATCATTAAGCCGACGAGGTACCCTTACTACCTAGCATATTTCTAAAACAGTATGTATCTGTCTCGCAGATAAATCAAAGAGAATATCATCATCACACTAATTCGAAAAGTTTGTGTGTTTGTTCCCGTTCAACTCAGTAACGGCTGAACGGATTTTGATGAAATTTGTAAACTAAAAAATACCTACATAAACTTTTAATCCTGATTATGATGATGATAAAATTTAACCGTTCCTGTAGAATAGCCGGTGAGACCGCGGGGCGCAACTAGTTTACTACGTACGGTAACTACCAAAGAGTATATGCTGTAGGTAACTACGGTACTTAGTAATATTTTTAAACTACTCACTCACCGATCGACACAAACTAAGTACGGTACTTAGTTATATTTTAAACTACTCACCGATCGACACAAACTAAGTACGGTACTTAGTTATATTTTAAACTACTCACCGATCGACACAAACTAAGTACGGTACTTAGTTATATTTTAAACTACTCACCGATCGATACAATAATCCGACCACAAATATTTAAAACCATGCAACGTTGTCGTTCTGAAAAACTGGCCTAGGTGCCGTCTGAGGGCCGACACGCGATCCATGCCGCCAAAATATAGATAAACATTCGCCGCGCCACTTCGGCTCGCTTTGGTTTTATGGCAGGAATATAACAACGATTAGCGTTGACCTATCGCGTTCATTACTCTTTGTTTACTTCGATCAGATATGTAAGTAATTAATGCCTACTGTAGTATTTAATTCCAGCTATCTGCAGGTGGAGTACTTACCTGTTTGATGACTATCGCTGCGTTTCAAGCCATCGCTCAGAAACAACTGATTTGAGGTTTGTTTGGGGCCGGCTTCCCTGATTCTCGTTATTTCGTTCGCAATTTCCCACATTTTACAGAGAGGAACTTAAAAAAAATATCATAGAATATCTTTAGAATACCACTGCTAATATTTTATACTTCGATTTTGACGGAGTAGAAGGGAAAAAAAAACCATTGCTCTAAAACTTTGATAATCGTATTCTAAAGATATTAAATTAATTTAAAAAAAAACTCAGTATTTTTTGTTTAGAAAAGTGCGTACGAGAGTGATTGCGTGAATCAGGGAAGCCGCTGACTTACCTGTTTCAGGCAACGTCATACAATACAATCGATTTTTTGCTTTGATCCCATAATAAAAGTTGTTCATAGTAATGAGAAAGTACAAAATTACATCCTAAAATTTCAAAATTAAGTACATAACTAATAATTAAAATAATACAAAATACCCGACTGCAGAATGTAGCCTATGACACTCCGGACGTAAAAAGGAATCCAACGACACTTCACTCGTCAATATCGGTCAAGCCGTTTATGCTACAAGAGGTACTTTAAGAACACACGCTTAATACTCACATAATTCCCTAGAAACATTATCCTCCTTCTTGGGCAGACGGGTAAAAAAAAAATGTACAGTCAAAGGTACAAGTCAAGGCACCTTTAAATAATAGCTGCTAGCACAACTGTTTTTTTTTTAAAACTGCTGTTTTTTTTTCTTTTTCCTCCTAAGAGGATTATGGCGTCGCACGTCTTATGCATTTGCCAGTGTCAAGTATACTCATATTTTTTCAAGTTTTGGTGAATATTGTCAAATAAGTCACAGTCAAAGGCGAGCAAAGCAAGTCACGGTCAAGTCCAAGTCATGCCCCAGTAAAGTGGTGAAAACTTTACTAGAGCCTTCTATGGAGTTTTGGAAGCAACACGAAATTCACGTTTCACGACATTATACCATTCACCAACACTCGTGCATGTTCACGAACACTTAATGGGTAAAAATTCACTGTTTTTACACATTAACACTCGAAATAACACAAGTTTTGGAAAATAATAAAATGACGCGACATGATTTCTTCACGTTCCCGCCAAAAACTAAAATAACTACTGTTATTATTTACTTCGCGACTTGGTTTTTTGTCTTTGACGTTGACCCACAAAAAAAAATAGGTAGCGTATGTCCGTCTGCGATCCCTAAGTCATAAGTATGCAAAAATTCAGCTCGATCTGTTCAGCCGTGAGAATGCGACAAACACCCAGACAGAGAGACAGATAGACAGAGTTACTTTGGCATTTATGATATTGGTTAGTATTCATTACTTATTATTTTTTTACTGCGAGGGGCGAGTAGGCTTCACCTGGAGATACCTAACCAATGAGCACACTTGTCGTAGTCGCAGTCCCCGCAACCCGAGCTTTCCTCAGACTGTAATGAGTTTTTGATGGCTCAAGGATCTCTCGCTATGCAGTAGGACATAGTAAAGAGGGTTATCTGTGGCACCAGGCGATGGTCATCAGTCTATCACAATGTACCGCCTCGGTCTCGCGCCATTAAATATCATTTTATACATAGATCAGAAGTTTTTTTCCGATTAAGTGTTTATTAATTGCCTTTCGATCAAGGTCAATTAGCATATTTTAATTATTGTTTATACTAACCCTTTGATGAACGCCAAGCTTTAAACAAACACGAATAAGTAATCTTTGCTCAAAACTGTTGAAACAGAACTTTGAGAACTCTTTTAGAAATTGTGTTCTGTGTTTAAAATTATTTTTTAATGTAATGATTAAAGCTTCGGTCACACCGGCTAAATCTTAACAAAATCTTTTGTTTTTGGTGTCAATGGCTTGGATGAAACATAATCTATGCCGCTATGTTTTGTTTTTCAAAAAATGTTTATGGTGTTCTAACAACAACTACTTTTCTTGAGTTTTGGCGGGAACGTGAAGAAATCATGTCGCGTCATTTTATTATTTTCCATTACTTGTGTTAATGTGTAAAAACTGTGAATTTTTATGTGATAAGTGTTCGTGAACATGCACGAGTATTGGTGATGATATAATGTCGTGAAACGTGAATTTTCGTGTTTTTTCCAAAACTCCTTAGAAGGCTCTAGTAAAGTTTTCACCACTTTACTGGGGGCATGACTTGGACTTGACCGTGACTTGCTTTGCTCGACTTTGACTGTGACTATGACTCGTTTGATATTATTTAACAAAACTTGAAAATATATAAGTATACTTGACACTGGAAAATGCATAAGACGTGCGACGCCAAAATCCTCTCAGGAGGAAAGAGAAAAAAAATCGTCGTATTTTCGACGAAAAAAATGTGTCACTTTAAGTGCCTATAACAACGAAAATGTTGCGAAATTCAAAAAATATGAAACATACAAGCATAGTTTTCCACGGTATAGATAACATATAAAAAAAATTTATCGATATTCGATAACGTTTAGGGGTGGTTATCAGACTACGCTTTTTGTATGGCCGAGGCGGGAGAGGGACATAGTTTACTTTTTTTTGTATAGCCACGTGAACGAAGTCGCGGTACACAGCTAGTATAATTATCATAAATAATGATCCCATGATCCCATAACACAGATTATCCCTAGAATCTGCACTCAAGACAATTGAAGTGCGCCATGCATCTGTCAAAAATTACCTATTATAATAATTTAGCTAGCTAGCTAGCGCGAGTAACCTTGACAAACCCAACGGGAACTTGGTAGTATTCAGTCTCCGCAACCCGCAATTTCCAACAACAGTGGGTTTTTGTCAGAACAACGTTCTCGTAATTTGGTATCTATTTATAATCTGTTTCCCATGATTACATATTTTTGTTCTGTTCTATAAAAGCAAGAAAATAAAAGTAAATATTGAATTGTTGAAAACATCACATTTATTTTCACTGTACATCATTGTACGTCATTATTCTACAAAAACATTACCCTCCTTCTTGGGCAGTCGAGTAAAAATTGACGCGGATTATTATGCCGATAGCATTACTAAATAAAGTTATCAACTATACAGGCTGTTACTGAAAGGTGCAACAATATAGAAAGTATATGTACTGAAATAGCTCGCGATTTCAAGGTTGATCCCATAGTAAAAAAAACATAATGATGTGTATATACATACATACCTTTCAATATTGTTGCACCTTTCAGTAACACTTTGTATAAATATGTGGTAAGTAAATATGATGAAAATACATTATACAGGCTGCTTTTAAATTATCGCAATACCTCATACCTCAGACTGTTTAATTTAATGTAATATTGAAAATTACACCAAATTATGTATTGTATATATTGTCGCGGCTTGAAATCGCCGCTTCTACACAAGTACCAACCTATCAGCAGAACATTTCAATACTACCAACATAGCAGCAAACGTCAATCAACTTTATACAACTACCGACGAAAACTACCCTCCACTAACCTATTTCATTATATAATTTCACAAGTCATTTTGAAGAGACTTCATCATCGCAATTCATCCATCTCACAACCTTTATTTAACATCCCAAAAAGTATACTGAAATACATAAGCTCACACCATATTTCGGGTTTCATTACAACTATTGAAACTCGCAGTGTCTCGGCGAAGACATAGTTTTTTTTTTTTGGCGACCGTGACAGGACGCATTTTCACGGACTTCGTCGACGTGCCAAGTTGCATCAAGAAAACGGCGTTGCATCGAAGCATCCACGAAATAACCAAATAACCTCAAGACAAGCAGGATGTCACAAAGGCCAACCGGCAGCATCTGGCAGTGAAACACAGATCACGGCAAAACTCACAGAAAGATAAGTGTCCTTTATTTGTCCTTCACCACACCCGAGCTAACATCAAAAATCATTGCTATTGCCTCCACAGTGTGTTTAAAGTTTCATAAATCCTTTCACATAGGTAATACAAGTGTATTTCATACGATTTTGTACACCATAGTGCAAAATTACTGGTTTCATATTCATACTGCGCAAAACGTATGCAAGTCCAAAGGTCATTTTCATAAAATCAGAACAAAACAGTATCAAAACAATTAATTTATCAATAACATATAATTGTCTGGATAAGTTATTAGTCATTGTGTGTTTATAAACTCATTTTATCCCATAATTATTCATTTTTCTACAAATATCATACTGACCTACTTATTGTAAAAGTGAGTGACCTACTTATCATTAAATCATTTCATACTTGGCGCCATCAAAACATAGCAAGTAAATTCAAGCTGTAGTCCCAGTATTCACCACAAACAGTGTTTGTTTCTCGCTTTCACCCGATTTGCCGACTATTTCAGATATAACCGGGACGCCTCGGTACAATAACACAAACTTCGTGCGATCAGCTGTCGCACTCATCTGGCGGGCGTCGCCGGCACCCAGATTCCTGCGGGATCTTCTCAGCACGGCAGGGAGAGTGAGACCTTACCCTACTGCAGCTAAGTCGAAAGAAATTTCATGCTAAAAATCAATAAAAACAAAGAGAAATTTGGCTATAGTTTCACTCACGATTTTTACCTACAAAGACAAATCAAACTTGATCATTGTTTCTTTATATTTTTATCACAAGTTCATTGAACTTTAAAGTAACAATCAATAACATAAAAGGTGTTATTGCCATCATCGAACATTATGGCTACTGAATCTTCAAAATTCAGCACTAACCTTAAAGATTTAAATACAAAACGTAGCTCAACTAAAGGCCAAATCACAAAATTTAAAAATTATCTATCATTATTAGAATCATCTGAGTTAACTTGCTTAGAAGTAGCTGAACTAAATCTCAAATTAAGCAAATTTGAGACATTGGCCAGTAAGTATGATAATCTACAAACAGAAATTGAGGTTTTAAATTGTGAATTTTTGGATTCTGAGATAGATGAGAGGGATGGCATCGAACACGATATTGTCGCTTGCATGGCAAGAGGCAAGATTTTAATCGAAAATGCAAACATACAAATAGAAACCCGACGCAAGTCCGAGGTGGGAGAAACACTTTGCCCTCGCTCTCACTGTCACAATCTGAATTCAACTTTCAAATTGCCAAAAATTGAAATCGCAAAATTTGACGGATCTTATTTCCGCTGGGCTCAATTCCGAGATGCATTTCTAGCTCTCGTCGATAATAACACTAATATAACCGACATACACAAGTTTCATTATTTAATCAGTTATCTCGAAGGGGATGCTGCTCGTGTCATATGCAATCTCGAAGTGTCATCATCGAACTACGCTAGCGCGTGGTCACTGCTCTGCTCAAGGTACGATAACAAACGAGTTCTTATCAGTCAGCATCTCAATGCTATATTCAACGTGCAACCGATCACACACGAGTCGGAACGTTCCTTACGATTTCTCGTTGACCACGTTATGAAGAACTTACGCGCACTAGCTAGTTTGGGTCAGCCTACAGACAAATGGGACACTCTGATCATATACATATTGTCTTCTAAGCTAGACAGTAACACACTCACAAAATGGGAAGAACTTCGCAACACTTTCGACGAAGTTCCAACCCTAGATCAGTTCAAACAGTTCTTGACTGATCGCGCCGACGTTCTCGAAGCAATAAATCGTAGTAAGCAGGACAAATCGAACACAATTCAATCCGCTACTTCGCGTCCTAACCAGAATTATTATAAACACAACACAAACACACACAACAATCAGAATTTTAATAATAAAAATTCGAATTTTAATCAAGACAGAAATCAGTCTCTAAAAACATTTACAAGCACGAATCGTCAATTTACACAAAATAAATTGTCGTGTGTCATTTGCAAAAATGCACATCGCATTTATGATTGTTCTTTATTTAAGAATAAAAACACTAATGAGAAGTTAGCTGACATTAAAAATCACAATTTATGCAGTAACTGTTTAAGACAAGGTCATCAAACTTCAGATTGTCGTTCAGGAACTTGCAGAGTTTGCAATTTGAAACACGCCACACTCATCCATCCAGGTGTAGTGACTTCAAGTCCCTCCACTTCCACGGAGTCATTTGTGAACTTTTCTAAGCAAGGTCCAATCGAAGTAGTTCTGTCCACAGCAGTAATAGAAGTGTCGAATCCGGTGACTCATGCGTCGGAGACAGTGCGCGCTCTTTTAGACTGTGGCAGCCAGTCCTCGTTCATCTCTGAAAACCTGAAACAGAAATTACAGTTAAGTACACAATCAATAGATTCAATAAAGGTCATTGGAATCGGAAATAATTCATGCAACAAAGTAGTTGAAAGTTCTACTATACAAATACAATCAAAACACGATTTATACAAAGCGACATTACCTTGCTTAGTTCTCGAGGAGCTGACAGGCAAACTGCCAAAGGTACCTGTAAACATACAAAACTTAAAGTTACCAAGTAACATAAAGTTAGCTGATCCTAACTTTAACATACCGGCAAAGATTGACGTCCTGCTTGGGGCGGACGTATTCTGGGAGATCCTGTATCCTGAAACAAAATCATTAGGGCCTAGAAACCCTAAGTTAATCAACTCTAAGCTCGGCTGGCTCATAGCCGGTCCCATTCATGCAAGCTCGGCAAAATACATACAATGCAATCATTCATTCAACCATTCATACACACAAGCATACGATGAAGTAACCAATCATACAAACAATCATAATCAAGCAAGCGGACACGCAAACAAACACGCAGCCATTCATTCAAACAATCATACAGCCAACTACCCTTGCAATCATGCAGCCAAAAATACAGGCATGCATACAGACGGATTATATCATTCATCAAATCAGGCAAGCGATCAATCGTACAACCAGTCGAGCGGTCCATCACACAATCAGTCAAACGATTTACCGTACCATCAGTCGAACGATAAATTACACAACGAGTCACACATACAAACTCACAACTATTCAATCGATCAGTCTCACGATCAGTCATATAACATACAATCAAACATCGACAAGATTCTAGCAAAATTTTGGGAAATCGAAGAAATCCCATGTAAATCTATTCTAAGCAGTGAAGAAAAATTGTGCGAAGAGCATTTCATCAACAACGCTACTCGCTTGAGCACAGGTAGATTTTGCGTTAGGCTTCCGTTGAAGCACGACCCTGAATGTTTAGGTGAATCATACAATATGGCTAAAAAACGCTTACTCAGTTTAGAAAAACGATTTCGTAGAAATTCTAACCTGAAAATTCAGTATACAGAATTCATTCGCGAATATGCTGAATTAGGTCATTTATCTGTATCACCAAATCCTCATCCTGTTCCAGGATATTTTTTGTGCCATCACGCAGTGTTCCGCGAAGGCAGTGAGTCAACCAAAATCAGAGTTGTCTTCGACGGTTCAGCACCTACTTCCTCCGGAGTTTCACTCAACGACATACTTATGGTAGGCCCGAACGTGCAAAGCTCTCTTTTTTCCATTTTGATTAGATCAAGGCAGTATAAATTTTTACTTTGCGCTGATATCGAAAAGGCATACAGACAATCGCAAGTACATCCTGACGACAGAAATTTACAGCTGATCTTGTGGAGAGAAGACGAGTCACTCCCTATACAAACCTTATGCTTAAATGTCCTCACTTACGGTACAGCAAGCGCGGCATATTTGAGCACTAGGTGCTTATGGCAAGTCGGAGAGGAATGTAGGGATAGTCAGATCAAATCAATCATTCAAAACGATTTTTATGTCGATGATTTGATCACTGGCGCTAATAGCGAGGAAGAATTACGTCACATACAAAAGTCAGTGTCTGAAGCATTACAATCAGCATGTTTTCCATTGCGTAAATACAAAAGTAATTCACCGAATCTTGTCGAAAATCTTGAACACAAATCAAACAAAGATAAGTTACTTATAAGCGAATCCTCAAACACTCTCGGATTAGGGTGGAGCCCTACCGAAGATTATTTACACTTTCCATTCAAACCTATACACATTCAAACTGATAATGTCACTAAACGGTCGATTATGTCCGAAGCATTCAGAATCTATGACCCCCTAGGGTTATTAAGTGTATGCCTTATACAAGCAAAGATGATTCTTCAGAAATTGTGGCTCCTGAAGGTTGACTGGAATACGCCCGTTCCCCAAGACATCTTGAAATCTTGGAACGACTTTGCTAGCAACACGCATCATCTTTCAAATCTGAAAATACCTAGAACTATTCTCTGCGACAATCCAAAGATTATAGAAATTCATTCATTCAGCGATGCGGCACTGGGTGCCTACGGGGCCTGTGTGTACCTAAAATCAACAAATAACAATAATGAAGTCACCATTAATTTATTGTGTGCCAAATCCAAAGTTTCACCTTTGAAACCAACCACGATTCCTAGGTTGGAGTTGTGCGCCGCTCTTCTCTCAGCCAGGTTGACTAAATGTGTACTTGAATCCATAAGATACAAGCCTGCGCGCGTAGTCTATTGGTGCGACTCCAGCGTGGTTCTCGCGTGGATACGCAGCTCGCCTAGAAATTTAAAGACATTCGTCGCTAATCGTGTAGGTGAAATCATAGAAATGACAAATCCATTAACATGGCGGTACACTTCCACAAATCGAAACCCAGCTGATCTGATATCTAGAGGCATCAATCCTAATCAGCTGCAAGGTTCAGATCTCTGGTGGCATGGTCCAGCCTTTCTCGCCAAAGACGAAAGTGAATGGCCATGTCTTAAACTAACTAAAAATCAAAGTGACTTACCTGAAGTGAAGCTCATTCATTCCAGTCCAGCCGTCGTCGTCGCAGAACCTATAATAAAATTCGAAAATTATTCAACCTTCATTAAACTACAAAGATCTTTTGCATATGTCAAGAGATTTATATTCAATCTAAAGCATCCATTGATCAAGCGATTTGGTATTTTAACTGCCAATGAGCTACAAGACTCATTTAATCAGCTTTGTGCTATGGCACAACTAGAATCATTCCCTAACGAATATAAAATGTTAAAACAAAACTCACCTTTAAATGCAAAATCCAAGCTATTGTCATTATCTCCTTTTCTAAAAAACGATTTGATTCGAGTAGGTGGCAGGATAGACGCTTCCAACTGTTCATACACGAGGAAGCATCCCATAGTACTTGACTCATCACATCACTTCACAAAAATATATTTCTCTCGCGAACACATCCGACAAATGCATGCTGGCCCCCAGCTACTATTGGCCACAGTCAGGGAAATTATTTGGCCCATAAACGGGCGACGCTTAGCTCGCAATACAGTACACAACTGCGTCAAATGCAAACGTTTTCAAGGCAAAACGCTCAGTCCGAAGATGGGAAATCTACCAGCTCAGCGCATCACGCCTGATTATCCATTTATTTCGGTCTCCGTAGACTGTGCTGGTCCCTTTTACATTCTTAATCGTAAGGGACGTGGCGCAAGACTAATAAAGAGCTACTTGTGTATATTCGTAGACATGCGTTATAAATGCGTACATTTAGAGGCAGTGAGCAGTCTATCCATGCAAGACTTTGTAATGACACTTCGCAGATTCATTTCGCGTCGCGGTAAACCAGCGGAAATATTTTCCGACAATGGCGGAAACTTTACCGCGGCGGCCAAAGAACTAAAGTCCTTTTTTAAGGCAAACCATGATTCTCTTTCTGACTTTGCTGCGCAGGAGGGAATTAGGTTCTCAAACATCCCAGTTTTTTCGCCTCATTTTGGAGGCCTGTGGGAATCTGGGGTAAAATCCGCAAAACATCACATTACCAGAGTTATAGGCAACAGCCATTTAACGTTTGAAGAAATTCAAACTTTATTCACACAAGTGGAAGCAATACTTAACAGCCGTCCCTTGTGTCCCATGTCGTCCAATCCTTCCGACCTTCTTCCTCTCACTCCAGGACACTTTCTTATTGGAAGGCCGTTGACAACGTTCCCGTCTCCTGCACTTCATGATGTCAATCCAAACAAGCTGCAACGGTATCAGAGGATGGAACAAATACGCCAACATTTTTGGCTTCGTTGGCAAAAAGAATACATATCCGAGCTCCAACAGAGGCAAAAATGGACTAAAGAGACTGCAAATTTGGACGTGGGCGATCTAGTCCTAATCAAGGAAGATAACCTAGCTCCCCTATGTTGGAGACTTGGGAGAGTAAAGAAACTCTACACTGGACCTGACAACATAGCACGGGTCGCAGATCTACTTACAGCAAGAGGCATCGTACGGCGCTCACTTGTCAGACTATGCCCTCTACCGAAGACTTAATGTTGAAGACCGATGGTCTGTCAACGGGGCGGAATATGTCGCGGCTTGAAATCGCCGCTTCTACACAAGTACCAACCTATCAGCAGAACATTTCAATACTACCAACATAGCAGCAAACGTCAATCAACTTTATACAACTACCGACGAAAACTACCCTCCACTAACCTATTTCATTATATAATTTCACAAGTCATTTTGAAGAGACTTCATCATCGCAATTCATCCATCTCACAACCTTTATTTAACATCCCAAAAAGTATACTGAAATACATAAGCTCACACCATATTTCGGGTTTCATTACAACTATTGAAACTCGCAGTGTCTCGGCGAAGACATATATGAATTATGTAAGGGCCCTCCGTACTGATTCCCGTAATTTGGGCTACCTTCCTCCATCGGCAGAGTACGCAGCAAAACGGTGCAGCCTTAATATTACTTTCGTTCCATGAGGTATTGCGTTGCCAAAAAAGCAGTGGGCTTATCCCGTAACTCTGAAAGCGATAGTGATAGTGTGCGAGCGGGACCGCGCATAGGGCGACTAAGTTGGTACGAGCGGGATGCCATGCTCTCGCAATCAGAATCACGAACGTTTCAAAGTTAGAGGATTAGCCCGCAGGTTGTTTACAAAAATAAAAAATAAAAAACACAATTTCATTTTATCAAAATTAAAAATGTTACAAATACATTCAAGTCAATAAAAATAATGATTCTGAGTTTTTACATCGACTATTAAAAAATAGACATTTATTTCAATGAGTCTACATTCTCACTTATAATAAAATTTATTATTGCCTTACATAAAAATAAGATTACTATTATTTCCTACATTATGATTATATTCAATTTTATTACACATATTATCACAAAACTAGAATACATTATTAATATTTTAGTGTCATGTCTTAGTATATTAAAATGTATTAACTGGATGTAGGATTTAAAATTCAAATTCTTCAATTTAAAATAAAATATAAATATACCTCTTATCAATATATATTCAATATAATGTTTAAAACTTCAATTAAAAAAAAAAACAATCGTGTTCGACCAACTTACAATAACGTATCAGTCATAAAATTGTTTAAAATTATATCCCGTCCATGACTTTCCCTGCTTTTTGACTTAGAACGCTCATTGAGTTTGGAATAAATCAATGATTATGACTATTATTGGTTTCGATAAAGTTTTGAATCGATCTCACCTATAACTTTAATGTAGCGTTACAGCCATCACTGCAAAAATTCGTCAAAAAGCAATACTTTATTGTGGCGGGGTATAGATTCATTATCATCATCATCATGCGTCTAGTTTTATTGTCTAAGTAAATATAATTTCAGACTACCAGTCGTCTTTGTCTGAGCAAAATTATTATCATGCTTGTGGATATTTTCTTCGATACTGCATTACTTTCTAACTCAATTGATTGATTGATAATTATTTAGCATAAACAGAGGTCGTAAACAGATATATTTTCTTAAGGATAAACGACTTTCATACAAAACTGTCGATGCCTTTTTAGGCGTCCTACTACGATTTTGAACTGGGCATGACTTAACATAGGTCTAATTTGGCCTCTAAGTATCGCAAAGTCGATAATTTAAAATGTTCATGGATAGGAAATACCATCTTTCAACCCAATAATTACGACAAATTTTACGATTGTAGTGGTGTGTTCTTTACATGCGAATCATGCGATCATGGTGTGCGTGAAATATTGATGTGTGCGTGCGTCTTGCAAAAATCGTGTACACTGGTTGTGCCGCGCGCGCGTCACGCGGTTTACGCGACGTTGCCAGCTTGTCAGTGCGTGTGTGAGCGAGACTAGGTATCCTTGCCTCGCGGCTTAGTCCGCGCGCGGCCTTCGATAATTGCGACGTTGCGAGATTCGGTATCGGTGTGCAGTGCAGTGTTTGATTTGGTTACCTAATCTATCTATACCAATATTATAAAGAGGAAAGATTTGATTGTTTATTTATTTCATTGTTTGTTTGTTTGAATGGGCTCCAAAACTGCTGAACCGATTTGAAAAATTCTTTCGCTGTTGGGAAGCTTCACTATCCCCGGGTGACATAGGTTATATTATATTTTCAAAAAAATTAGGGATCCTTACTAAAACTCCAATAATGTAACCCAAGATGATGTATTTCGCGTGCACTGCGAAAACTATTCATGATGAAAGAATAGTCTATACCAATATAATAAAGAGGAAAGATTTGATTGTTTGTTTGTGTGCATTGAATGGGCTCCGAAACTGCTGAACCGATTTGGGAAATTCTTTCACTGTTGGGAAGCTACACTATCCCTATACTATACTATATTTTATTTTTAAAAAAATTGGGATCCTTACTAAAACTCGAATAATGTAACCCAAGATGTAAAAAAAATACCTAAAATATCCTTTACATCGCGTGCGTTGCGACAACTATTGATGATGATAGAATAATCTATCTATACCAATATTATAAAGAGGAAAGATTTGATTCTTTGTTTGTTTGTTTGCATTGAATGGGCTCCGAAACTGCTGAACGGATTTGAAAATTTGTTTCGCTGTTGGGTTTTTGGCTTTCTTAATTTTTTTTTTTTTTTTGTGACTTTACGCGGCTGGAGGGGTTTTCGTGTGTGTATTATGGTTTTTATTTTTTTGTTGGGTGCCCGTGCGAAGCCGGGGCGGGCTGCTAGTAACCTAATAATAACGTACATAATTATAATAGAATGCAGCAGACATCATCGTTGCGCTATAGACGCCATCAATATTCTGGCCAAAAAAAGAGCACGAAACGTGTTCGTGCTCGGCTGAAATATTATCATGGCGAAGGTGTTTCGTAAGTGCCTACCTACCTAATTTATAAATAAAAAATATAATTCGAGACTTCTTGCCCATTTTCATGGCGATGGGGGATTTCTACCCTTCCAACTGCGATTTTCATTTACGGTCATAGATTTTAAGGATCATCATCATCATCATCATCAGCCTGTTTCCTATCGTACCGAGATTTCTTACCCATTTTTCATAGCAATGGGGGAAATTTCTACCCTTCCAACTGCGATTTTCATTTGCGGTCATAGATTTAAAATTCATCATCATCATGATCAGCACGTTTCCTAACGTATCGAGACTTCTTGCCCATTTTCATGGCGATGGGGGGATTTCTACCCGTCAAACTGCGACGTTCATTATCGGTCATAGATTTTAACCATAATCATCATCATCATTAGCCAAATTGCTACCGTATGGAGGTTTCTTACCCGTTTTCATCATGCTCCTCCTTTTTTTTAACTTTACAAGTCGACCTAAACGATCCAGCCATACCCAACTGCAGGACCGCCCCGCGGGCCGCTCGCGGCCCGCGCAGCCTCGCGAAATATATATTTTGAGGACTTTGACATAGGTAACCATTTATACATTTTTAGGGTTCCGTAGTACTACAAGGAACCCTTATAAGTTTGTCATGTCCGTCTGTCTGTCTGTCTGTCCGTCTGTCTGTTTGAATCCTTTACAGCCCGCACCGGCTTCGCACGGGTGTTTGACGAGGGAATGAAAATTATAATGCACACGCAGAACCCTTCTATTTGCGTCAAGTTGCAGAAAAGAAGGAAGTGTAAGGAGGGCTGAAAGGCTGCCCAGCAGCGGGGGGATTTTTCGGGTCGGTTCAGTGGTTTCGGAGCCTATTCAATGCGGGCAAACGGGCAGTCAAATCTTTCCTCTTTATAATATTTATTTTTGGTGTGACTAACTAATAACCTAAATGAAAAAATTCTGAAAAACTTCCTTCTTAGTGAAATAATAGATTTTTTGTAAAATGTGCCTATATAGGTATAGGAACCTATATAGGTAGGTGGTAAGGTGGTAGATAGAGGTATATGAAAATCTTGGATATTTCATGCTGCGCGATTGAAATATGTACATAATACTAATAATACCTACCTACCTACCAATCAACCAACCAACCAACCTACCTACCTACCTACCTACCTATTAGTTAGTTAGTTAGTTTTGTGTGTGGTGTTTGTTGTGTTGTTTGATAACTTATTCTGTAAAAAAATAGCACAAAAGGAACAAAAATCTACAAAAACAGTAATTTTCAAATGAGGATTCGATCCGGGGACCTTCGTCTCATTGATACACACTACAAAACGAAGCATAATGAAAATCCGTCCACTCGACCGCTCGGCCAGTCGATCTGATAGGTGGAATGCCGAAAATCGGGTACTCAATTTCGTATTTGCTTGTAACCGTTTTGAATTCGCATGTGATTCGGTCATAGATTTAAAATTCATCATCATCATCATCAGCCTGTTCCATATCGTACCGAGATTTCTTACCCATTACCCACGCCCCGCGGTTTCACCCGCGGTATAAACTCTGTAACGGCTGAACGGATTTGGATGAGATTTGGTATGGAGGCTACCATACCTAAATTTGGCTACCTCCATACCAAATTGCATTAGAATCCGTGCAGCTGTTACAGATTTGAACGGGAACAAACACACTTACATACTTACATATACACAAACTTTCGCATTTTGGTGTGACTAACTAATAACCCCATATCTAAAATTTGTTGGAATTCAGCATTTCTGAGTATGGGGCTCGGTGCGCGCTCCATCAGTGCTGCCAGGAAAAATAATGCAAAAATTCGGGAAAAAAATTCACCTCAATAATGATGATGAATGCATTTTTATGTATGATCTCGTTGCGCGCACGCTCACTGATCCCGGGAAAAATATTGAAAAAATTCTGAAAAACTTCCTTCTTAGTGAAATAATAGATTTTTTGTAAAAGGTGCCTATATAGGTATGGTACCTATATAGGTAGGTGGTAAGGTGGTAGATAGAGGTATATGAAAATCTTGAATATTTCGTGCTGCGCGATCAAAATATGCACATTATACTAATAATACCTACCTAGCCACCAACCAAGCAACAAACCTACCTACCTACGTACCTACCTATTAGTTAGTTTTGTGTGTTGTGTACACACAAAATAACAAATAACAAACAACAGTACCTACTATGGACTAAATTAATCTAACCCGGGTCTAAAATCCATATTTTTAGTCGCAGAATAATGTCTATCGACGCGGAAAACACAACATTTTTGGGTATTGCATATTTCATTACGTTCATTTCATTAGGTATTAGGTATGTAAAATTCGAAATTAATTTGAAAAAAACCGAAAAAAAGTGGAAAATTTGTTCGGAAGGTACCAGACTCGGTGCCTTTAGAACCCCCGATATGGGGTTATTCCAGGGACCCAGTTATTCAATCGTCAAGCAGTAGTGTGCAAAACATCACTGTGTTCCGGATTGAAGGGCAATGTTTCCAGCGTAATTATTGGGCACAGAGATTTAACATCTAATATCTCAGAGTAATGAGCGCAGTGCATTGCCGCGCATGGTTTTGAACTGTTTGAGGTTCAAAATTCTGGGTGGCACTGAACTGCTATGAGCAAGCGTGAAGCTTAACATCAGCTGAGTGACTTGCTCGTCTCGTCACCAAATAACAAAAAAAAAAAACTTACATGCTTACACACTTACACACGAACTTTCGCATTTTAAATATTTGTGTGACAATATTAGGTTTATGTAGATATATACTTTTATAAGTTTCGTTACTAATTTTGAATAAGTTTGTTTGTCAAGAAACCCACAGCAAAAATTAAAATAAATAGTATTCTCGAAATTAAATTATAAAAAATAATACTACCTAATTTTAGGGGTTCGAACCCGGAACCCCACGAGCGCTACCTAAACAAACTGATGACTTGGGCCACCGAGACGATATTCAGAGCAACGAAATTTCGTATTTGCTTGTAACCGTTTTGAATTCGCATGTGTGCGTAATGTTCATGCGTGCATACAGGCGTTAAAGATTATTTGAATTTTCAGTCGAGTGCAGCTATTAATGGGCTCTATTATTTTTGAGATGTGTTTATAACAATAGTAAGAGGTCGCAAAGTGAATTAAAACTGGGGCAGATTACCTCAATTGAGTTTTCAACGACAGCGCCATCTCTTGGCGCCTACCTACCTAGCGGACTCAAACGAAGCACCTTAACCAGTTGGTCAGGTGACCCGGAACGGAATAAACATAGATTTTTGTAAAAAAAAAAAAAGAGTCGTTCAACGCAATTAACCGGTTAATCTGAGGTTCGGCGCTTCCAATCAATTGATAGAAATTATATAGTTAAGTCGATGTTAGGTGCTACGTACTAGAATAGATGGACTAGTGTGTGTGGTACTGTAGTTGTATTATACGTATAACACCTTAGCGAAGGTCTTAATATGTCGCTCTTGGGTAACCAAAGTTACTCCACTTCCACTTCGTAAGAAATCGTTACGATTCTAAACAATTTCAACAAAACTTTTTTTTTTTATATAAAGATGCGACAGCGGGCGGTTATGGAAAGAATTTTTCATTGCTCATACTCGGAAAGTAGGTCTGATGTTGCCTGAGGAGCGGGTTGAAAGTAATACTTTTCAGCCCTAGGGAGAATGGTTTTCAACTGACAGCTGTCAAATTATAAAAAAAATAGTTCTATTTTCACATTTCTATTAAACCATGTTCCAACTGTAAAATTGAAATGACATAAAGTTAAGTATTAATTTAAGAATATATTTTTATATGACTTTATTATAATTTACTTTTAATTATTTCTTTAAAATAACATAGATTTGGGCAAAATATTTACTATTTTTTTCAATGATGAAAATGAAAAATAATGGCTGAATAGCTGGTCGGACACAGAAAAAAAAAACAAAATAGGCGGGAAAACGGCAATCCGATCTTCATTAGTTTTTCGGATTCGGATTAACGACTGATTTAGTCCTTCGAAAGGGCTAAATAAGTTTTTTTCACCCCTAGGGTAACAATGTACTATTTCTTACCTCGTTCATGAGTGGAATAGGTTATATTATTTTGTCATAGATTATTACCGTAATGGTACGATCACTCGCACTAGATACGGGCGTGTCGTAATGTACTGAAATGAGACGACATAATATAACGGGCGGACCGGGAACGTCGTTTCAGCGTGCAGCAGCCGCGGTCAGCGGGCGCGCGGCCGCGCGGGGCACACGTCCAGCAGGCAGAACCGCGCGCGGCACACGGGGCACGTGCAGCGGCCCGCCAGCCAGCGCGCGGGCGGGCCGGCGGCGCGCGCGGCCCACCAGCGCGCCATGCACGCGCCGCACCACACCACCCTGCGACAGCCGCACCACTGTCACGGTACCGATAACACGACCCTGCCTCCCATTATACTGACGGATTCGATTATTATTTTCGATGTCTAATAAAGTTATATTGTACTCGCTGCGCCCCGCGGTTTCACCCGCTATTCTAGAGAAACCGAATATTTTTCCGGGATAAACAGTAGCCTATTTGTTAATCCAGGGTATAAGCTACATCCATACTAAATTTCATAAAAATCCGTTCAGCCGATACAGAGTTGAACGGGAACAAACACACTTACATACTTATACATTAACACAAAATCTCGCATATATAATATTAGTGTGATTGTACTGTTACACTGTAACCCTAATTACACAAATAGCTCGGTAGTCCATGTAAGGCTGGGTGTGTAACCAGGGGTCCAAAACTGGTTAAGGTCATGTGACCCTAAATTGAATGGATTTCAGATAATTGAAAAAACAGTATTTTTTTTGCAGTTGCAAAAACTGGTTTTATATGTTATAGATATGTTCCTTTACCCCCAGCGTAAGTTTTAACAGTGTAATACTTATATGATAACTTCTGTTAGATCATTAAACTTTTGAAGTCATAGAGGATTTATTTCGCGAAAGTTTAAGAGCTAGAGATACCTGCACTCGCAGCGCTGGCACTCCTCGGGGCCGCCGAGCAGGTGCGGGGGCGGCGACTGGCAGCGTCGGTCCAACTTCACGTCGGCCGTCGCCTGCATACACCCGATGCACTGCTCGGGCTCCTGTTTACAACACATTTAAACATCATCTGTGGAATTTTGTAAATTACGAAGTATCAGGTTCCTAAAAGATCTAAATCCTAGATTAAGAATTTTAAAAATTGTTTTTCAAATCTTTTTGGTAAGCAAATACCATTATCTTTTATTTTGATGATACTGAAATATGGTGTGGGTAAATCTCTCGCCTGTTGGTAAGCTTCACTCTTGCCCATAACAGTTCAATGCCACCCAGAATTTTGAACTATACCAGTTCAAATACTGCATGGAATTGTCCATGTTCATCACTCTGAGATACTTACACACAAACTTGCGCATTTATAATTCAGTGTGATGCGCACAGCGCACCGCAAGCTGTGCCTTGCTCGCAAAACCGCAATTAACAATTAACCACACATATAAATAGGTATAACAGAGAAGAAATTAAAAAAAAATGTCTTATTGATGACTTTAACATTTTTCATGTTATTATTTTTTAACTTGGCTAAGGAAAAGGCAAAAGAAAACCTCTTGCCTCTTGACACCTGCAACCACTAGTGTTGTTGTTGATTTATCGATTCATTCAGATTAAACTATACAAAAAAGTAGATGGGTAATGGGTAGAATTAACCTTTGTATGTTCTACACGTTATGATTAGACAGAGATGAGACATTAAAAAAATAATTGATGTACCTGATCAATATAATATACGGGATTCTGATCCACATAAGACTTGAATACTGTTACAAATCTCTCAATAAGCGTGGGCAGTAGAGATACGCTCTCCGGCACCCTCACAGGGTTCAGCAACCGCGGCTGAAGGTCGTCTCTCAGGGCGGTTGTGGAGACTCTGAAGCTAAACGGTTTTGTGTCGTCTCTTGTAGGTATCACTTCAATGTTTATGTATTGGATCTCTTCTTCCCCGTTTGGTGATAGGGAGTGGTGGTCTGTCTGTTGAAGAATAGTATTCATTGACCATTAATTATTGTATGGGTATTACAGTATTTTAAATCAAATAAGTATAACTCAAAAGAGTGTGAATCCATGTCTAAAAATTTAATTTTCATTATTGATTTTTGAAAGGTACTCCGACTGCAGTCTGAGGCGTTGTGTGGTATCTGACTATTCATCTCGTTTTTTTTCAGTTCTTTATTCAAATAATCAACTTTACAGTCTGAACCTAAATGATACTTACATACTACAATCTAAATTTAAAAAAAAAATGGTGAATGTTTTTCACACATAGCACCATCTAGCCCCAAAGCAAGCTTGTACTATGGGTATAGTACATGTACACATACTTATACAATACGTATATATTGTACCAGATAGCTGATAGAATACATAAATACTTTTTTTTGTTACAACATACATAGAATACATAGAAACACCCAGACAAAGAACAAACATCCCCGTTCATCACACAAACGTTTGTCCTAGGTGGGAATCGAACCCATAACCTGCAGCTCAGAAGGCGGAAATGCTCCCAGTGAGCCACAAGGCTAGTCAATCAAATCTCAATCTATAACCCACCTAACCCATCTTGCCAATATTTGCTTTCAAAAGGGAGTTTTTCCAGCCCCTCTAAAACAGTCAATTATAATACCGGTCCACAAGGGTGGGGACGGAAACGATATAAATAATTATCGACCTATATCTGTACTGCCAGCTATATCAAAAATTCTGGAAAAGTTACTTAATTCTCGATTACTTAGTTATTTAAATTCATTTAATATTTTATCTCCAATGCAATTCGGTTTTAGAAAAGGTAAATCTACGGAAGACGCTGTAACTGCTTTAACATCACTTGTAGTAGATCAACTTGATAAGGGAAATAAATGTCTAGCAGTTTTCCTGGACCTTAAAAAAGCGTTCGAAACCGTTTCCGTCCCGATTCTTGTGGAGAAGCTGGAAGGTATTGGAATAAGGCAAAACGCCCTAAAAATTTTCTTAGATTATTTGTCTAACAGGAAGCAGAGGGTTAGGGTGGGTCTAACAATTAGTGATGACATGGATGTAGCATACGGTGTTCCTCAAGGAAGTGTGTTGGGCCCTACTCTATTTTTAATATATATCAATGATTTATGTAATTTGTCATTTAGAGATGCCAATGTTTTTTCTTATGCTGATGATACTGCTATTGTATTTTCGGGAAAATCTTGGCACTCTGTGAAAACAAGTGCAGAAACAGGAATATCGCAAGTGGCTGATTGGTTAAAATCAAACCTTTTAACACTAAACACTTCTAAGACCAACTACATATGTTTTAGTATCGACAAACGTACTCAGCCACCTTCGGAATTTAATATAAGAGTTCATGATTGTGATGATATTAACCAGAAAAACTGTAGATGCCCTAGCATTCACACGGTATCACATACTAAGTACCTAGGAATTGTTATAGATTATAGACTATCTTGGTACGCTCATTTAGAGCAAGTATCCAGCAGAGTACGGAAATTAATTTGGATATTCAGGTCACTTAGACATGTTGTTCCTAAAAAAAGTGCTCAGTCTCCTCGTAATTTATTGAATGATATTTATGTGGCTTTAGCACAATCTATCTTGATATACTGTATTTCAATCTGGGGAGGAGCATCTAAGACAAAATTTATTGCGGTTGAACGGGCCCAGCGTGCTTTAATAAAGGTAATGTATTTCAAGAATATCCGGTACCCCACCGAAAGTGTTTATGCGATTAGTGACTTACTGTCGGTAAGAAAGTTGTATCTTGTTCACTTAATTTTTAAAAAACATAAAACCCTACCTTTTGGTGCTAGCATCCAGGCAAAAAGAAGAAAAGTTTCCGCTGTGCAAATACCAAAATGTAAAACGGAATTTGCTTGCAAGCAATATAATGCACGTTCGGCTAATGTATACAATAGAGCTAACAAAGATTTGGATGTATATTCAAAACAATACTATGAATGTTAAAAATGTATTATCAGGTGGATAACACATTTTAATTACAATGAAACAGAAAGGTTATTACTTCAGGCTCAATAACGTACATACACGCACACATCTTCACCCACACATGCACACACACACAAACACTGGTCATCATCACTGCGAACCCTGACTCTTACGAGTACTTGAGTATCGCAGTGATGATACCCACACACATACACACACATACACACACACACACCCTCACTCCTATTATGTAAAGATGTGCTACATTAAGAAAGAGTAGGGACTCTTAACACAGGCATTTGTATGCTTAAAAAGTGTCCCTGGTTGCTTAAATCTGTTTTTGTAATGTGTGTTTACTGAATAAACTTATTATTATTATTATTATTATTATTATTATAACCTACAATTTATAATAACATGAGATAAATAAAACAAACAACTGCTAAATTTTAATATAAACAAAACAATGGTTGGTCATACCCCGGTAGCTACAAGTGTGCATTCATTCTGCTTGATAACTTGTACGGAGTATTGTGTCACCTTGATCAAGAAGCTCTCTGTGGCTACAAACTTGCCCGTGCTCGACAGAGGTATTGACACTTTATCCACACTGAAATCAAAAACAGACAGTACATTCAGTAGAAGTAGAGCAGAATTTAGTTTAATGCTAAGACAAAAAATAACAATGCAATATTTGATCTTTAGTAAACATGTATGTCATGTGTAATGTGTATGTGTATTCTATCAGTTATCTGGTTCCCATAGTACAAGCTTGCTTAGTTTTGGGCTAGATGGCGATGTGTGTGAAATCATCCACCAATATTTATTTTTATGGATCATTTAATTTAACTGATGTGACATAGAGATAATGTGGGTGGTTACTAGAACATGCCAAGATAATGTGCCACATTGTATGAAAACTAGATAAAAATTAACTATGCTGTTCATTTTGCACAAATAGAATAGTATAGTATATTATTATCCCCCAGCTAGTACCCGTTACATCTAACTCTATTTCTAGCTGGAGGTGATAAGACCTGTAATGACGTCCCGCTAAGGGTGTTTTGTGCATTTACCCTGCTGCAAGCCTACCCAAACATACCAGCTCCTTAAAGTAACGGAGCACGGACACTCCGATACATGTAACTAGCTATAAAATACTTATAAACAAGAAAAAGCGAACTTACTGCCTAAATTCACTGTTTAAATGAGCAGCGACTATCCTCCAATCCATTCCCTCTGTTACATAGGGCAGTAGTGTCTTCACCAGAGGGTGTCCTTTCTTCTCGTACTCCCACCAGAGTAGCATTTTGTAAGCTACCAGCATGAATATGACAACGGTTGCGTAAAACGCAGCCGGGACCCATTCGGACCGCCATCCCGCACACCATAGCGTTAAAACGTAACCGAAAGGAAGCGCAGCGTGGACCATCACTGTCACTGTGGTTCTTTTCATGTGATACCCAACAAAGTTAACATTTTCCGAGCCTAGGAAGCTCTCAAACAGGTGGGCGATCGTGAAACCGGCGGAGACGAACTCTGTTGGTGGATATACGACGCACACACAGAATAACACGTAGAAGAGAGTTACGAGATAATCCATGATGCTCAATGTCGCCTTAGTGTTACCTTTTTGCCAGTCAATACTTATAAAGGAATTTTATTTATCGCGATCATTACAGATTTGAAAACAAAAACCTTGTAGCCTTAAATTCAAATTGACAATGACAAATAAGTGATAGATGACAGTGACAGCATAATAAGATCAAGTTTTTTTTTTTTTTCTTTCCTCCTTGAGGATTTTGGCGTCGCACATTTTATGCATTTGCCAGTGTCAAGTATACAGATATATTCTCAATTTTTGTTAGATATTATCAAACAAGTCATAATCACGGTCGAAGTCAAGCAATGCAAGTCACGGTCAAGTCCAAGTCATGCCCCAGTAAAGTGGTGAAAACTTTACTAGAGCTTTCTATGGAGTTTTGGAAACAACACGAAAATTCACGATTCACGACATTATACTATTCACCAACACTCGTGCACGTACACGAACACTTAACGGGTAAAAATTCACCATTTTTACACATTAACACCCGAAATAACACAAGTTTTGGAAAATAATAAAATGACGCGACATGAATTCTTGACGTTCCCGCCAAAACTCCCAAAGATCAAGTTTCTTTGTTCTATACATTGCACTATCGTGATTTTTTTTTGAGGAACATCTTTGAGGAAAGAATGGAAGATCTATGTGAAAAAGTCAGAACAATAACTAAAGCTAGGTTGATTACAAGATGTGTGGAGCCAGCCCTTGCAGAAAAAAAGAGCAAGAGACATTTAACTTCGGGTTTTGGCTGGAACGTGAAGAAGTCATGTTGCGTCATTGTATTATTTTCCAAAATTTGTGTTATTTCGAGTGTTAGTGTGTAAAAATGGTGGATTTTTATCCATTTAGTGTTCTTGAACGTACACAAGCTTAGTGTTGGTGAATAGTATAATGTTGTGAAACGTGACTTTTCATGTTGTTTCCAAAAATCCCTTGAATCCTCTAGTAAAGTCTTCACCGCTTTACTGGGACATGACGTGGACTTGACCGTGACTTGCTTTGCTTAATATTAGACTTCACTTGAAATATTACAATACTTGACGCTGGCTACTGGCACTGGCTAATACAAGACGTGTTGAGCCAAACAACAAGAGAAAAAAATGTATAACTAGGTAACATTGACAGCTTTAGAAAATTGACATTGGCATTAACAATCGCCTTTTTTGACATTGACATATTTTAAATTCAGCGAGTTGAATTGTTGGACGTGGACACGTATTGCAATGTTTTTGATTCGAAAATAGTTATTTTGCTACGAAGTGAGCGTGAATTTTCTCCTTTTGCAGTGTAAAATATATTGTGTGTATTTATTATTACCAAGAAATTGACATTAGTAGCATTTTCAGGTAAGTAACTCGTGTTCCCATATTTATACCGGATACCAGGAATGTTACGGTATTTGAGTCAATATCTTCTGTTTTACGACAAAAAATAATTATCAGTACATGCAGAACGCCATAAATCTGTAGAAGTATGTTTTCAGGCATCTGCACTACTGTATTTTTTCCCGTAGGAACCTACTCACGCTCCACCTTCGATATGAAGTGTAAATATATTTCTATTTTTAATAAGTTATCTTTAAACGTCAAATTTCCCCCGCTGGCTCACCCTATCGCTAAGTTTTTTGTACTGGCTTCACACGTTCAGCAAGCTATTAGCAGATTTCTTCAATTTGGTCTGATTCACCTGTTTTTACATGAACAGAGCTTGAGAAAAGGTTAGGAAGTGGCCAGATTTGCAGATATTCCACAAGCTTATTATTATTCTCTATCCCAAAACAGACACTAAAATATAAAAACTTCTTGTTTTGCAGCATGGCGGGAGTAGAGCAGCCTTGCTACACCCTCATCAACTTCCCGACAGACTCCGAGCCCAACAATGAGATGCAGCTCAAGATAGACCTTGGTAAGTAAGTCACTTACCTACTTGTTGCATCACAAAGGGAGAATTTAAGTGATTGCACCACGGCCATGAGAATATTATTTGTATCTATTTATGTAAAAAAATAATATATTAAACAATATTATCACAATATTATACAATATTATCTAGTTCTCCTAAAATCTCAGGGAACATAATTTCCAGTGATAGATAGACGACTCTTTATTAAAACAGTAAAATCAGTAAGACAAATGAGGAAAAAACCATTCATAAAAAAAAGATATACAATAAAAAATAAAAAAATTGATAAATCGATAAAGAAAAAAATTGCATCAGATTTTTAAAGACAATATACTTAGTCTGTCCCCTTGTCAGCATTGGTTACTAACTGGTATTATTATTTTCATGTGCTTTCTGGTTTTACTAAAGATCCTAAAAAAGTGACATATTTTACGAGTATTGCCTCTATTAATATAATGTGCTTATATCAAAGTGTACATTTCCATCAATATTATCGTTTTCTTTCTGATCCACCTGCATAGAATGAAACCTGTTTCATTTATTGTGTAATAATAGTTACAAAACAATGTTTAAAACAAATACACCCTTTTAAATTCTCATTTTTTTAAATTAAAAAACTGTATTTAATTCAGTATTTCAACACAATACTGTTTAAACCATGTTGTGTGCTTATGGTTTAGATCAAGGATTTTGGCAAAAACTTTAAAATACCATGTAAACCAAACCAAAATGTAGCCTATTTGTACATCGAGTCGAATCTAATGACACCTACCAATCACCAACTGCAAAGCCATTTAGCTGCTCTGAAGACGTTCACATATTAGTAACATCCTTAAAACATTACTCTCCTAACGATTCATTACAGAAAAGGGTGACACTAAAAAGAAGATAGAAGCCCTGAAGAAAGTCATCAGTATTATTTTAGCTGGGGAGAAAATCCCAGGGATTTTGATGATCATCATCAGGTTCGTGCTGCCGCTGCAGGACCACACCATCAAGAAGCTGCTGCTCATCTTCTGGGAGATTGTGCCTAAGACCTCATCTGATGGGAAACTGCTACAGGAGATGATCCTAGTCTGCGATGCCTACAGGAAGGTAACTGTTGCCATGTATCATTCAAATTCCATGGATAGTATAACTAGCTAAATAATTTCAGAAACATGAATATTGGGAGTAGTACAAAATTCACGAAAAATAAGTGTCCTGAGTTTATTTATTTATGTTCACCTGCACTGTGCACACCAATACAATGTCAAAAATGGACGCAAATAAAATAAACTAAATGTCACAATACTTACAGGTGAAGACAGCATGCAGTAATATAGAGCTTTACATTACATTATCAGTCAGAAGAAGTCCAATAAAGCGTAATATAGGGTGAGGTACTATAATTATAAATAGAATTGAGTCATTACATAAAAGTCAAAAATTTAAATTTAAAAATAATAATATGAATTATCCTTATCCAACCACCCCCCTTTTACTACAGGACAAGCAGTAAGATGCCCCACTACCATCCTAACATGGTTGATTTTCCTTGGATATGTCCAAAATGTTTTGAATCAAAATTCTTAATCCATACACCCAAAGAGTGGAACAGACTGCCAGCTTCCTTGTTTCCTGAGATATAGAATCTAGGATTTTCAAGGCCAGAGTGAACAGGTATCTTCGAAGTCTGCATGCTTCATCTTCAACCACATTACCAATAGGCTAGTTGGTGGTCAAATGCGGACATATAGGCGCCTAACGCTTATTGAGTACTTTCCCCATCATTGTTATAGGACCTGCAGCATCCCAACGAGTTCCTCCGCGGCTCGACTCTTCGCTTCTTGTGCAAGCTGAAGGAGCCCGAGTTACTGGAGCCGCTGATGCCAGCCATACGTGCCTGCCTAGACCACCGACACTCCTACGTGCGGAGGAACGCGGTGCTCGCCATCTTTACCATCTACCGGTGAAATACAAACATCATTATTTTTGTTGTCCTGTTTCATATAACTTTACACATACTGATCGGACCATACGCTTTCATCTGCTCGCTTGTATCCTATCTCATTCTCCAGTCCTTCAACTTTTATTGTGTGTTAACACTTTGAACAGTTTCCGTGAGGATGTAGTCTCGCCGATATTAATATATCTATTTGAAAAAAAACTGGACTCTTGGATAAAAATTAATAGAAGATAATTTTAACACAAATCTGTGTGATCACAGTACATCAGCCTATGCCAAATAAATAAAAATCACGATTTTTCGTTGTTTTCTTTTATCGCAGTATACCTACAGTATACTGAAGTATGAAAAGGTAAACTGACCGTCACATGTGTCAATACAATCTCACCAGAAAACCTGTAAGTAACAAGATGTCCCGGCTACAGCCCTTGCTGATCTGAATAGACAGTTTGCTTTAGAAAGAAATGATTAAAAAAAATAAGTGAAAAAGGATTTAAGAAGTACTTGCTGTTAACGGCGACTTCGCTCGCGTGAACCTACAAAAATAGTAATCTACGTCCATCTCCAACCCTTAAGCTATGCAAAAATTCAGGTGGATCCGTTCAGCCGCTTAGCCGTGATAACGCGAAAAACACCCAGACAGAGAGACAGATAGACAGAGTTACTTTGTAGACTCTAAAGAAGGAAACCTAGGTTTTAGCATTGTAGACAATGAGCTTTATTTTGAGCTGTTGTCAGAAGTGACGCGTTTTGTGAGGAATGCGTCCATTGAAATATCCTATCTCATATTTTCTTATTTTGTTAGGTCTTGGGGTATTTTACGTTTAAGCCTACGTGGAGGCTTTCTTGTCATGGTCACTTATTCTTAGATTTTTTTTATGTTTTTGTTTGCAGTAACTTCGAGTTCCTAATTCCTGACGCACCGGAACTGGTAGCCAATTTCCTCGAAGGCGAACAGGACATGTCCTGCAAAAGAAACGCGTTCCTCATGTTGCTGCACGCGGATCAGGAGCGCGCGCTGACTTACCTGGCGTCCAGGCTGGATAACGTCCACGGGTTCGGAGATATACTGCAGTTGGTCATCGTTGAACTTATATATAAGGTAAACTTATCGTACAGTTTAAATTTACTTATAAAACAAATAATTTATTGTAGAAAACCTAATGAATGAATGAATGAATATTATTTATTATCATACAGTTGCATTCATAACAATTACAAAGTATAAAAAAGTTAAGAATGCTTCCATTATGGACTCATCAACTTGCTCCAATTTTTAACAATATTATTTATATAATTGTATATTTATATTAAGCATTTGGTGTCTCCCTCAATAAACGACAATATTAGGAGGATAATTACATTACCTGCTCACCAATTATAATTACTTAGCATAAAGAGACTTAACATTTTGTATGACGTGGTTTTTACCTGTTGGAGTTCAAATTCTGGGTGGCACTGAACTGTTCTGGAGAAGTGTGAAGCTTACTATATCCTTAGCTTGGCTCGTCAAACAGTAGCCTAAAACGCTAAAAATATACGATGACTACACCTTAATATTCAATTAAGTTTCTTTCTGAAATTCATCAACACAAATTACAATTATTATCATTTTTTTTTACGAACCAAAAACCTACTACCCCCAATATTTGTTTTCTCAATATTGAAAAATCGTACACATCGGAACCTTTTGCTGTGTTCTGCCACCATTAATATCTATTTTACTGGTAAGTTTACGTCATGCTTCGCAGAATACATCAAGCTCATATGATCTTCTTTTCGATTCTTCCTCGACCTCTGGTCCTTTTTGACGAGCTTAAAACAACTGTGATTTTTTCAAGCCAATTTAAATGGATGCATGCGGGTAGCGCGGCCCGCCCGTTCAATCTGATATAAATATCCCAAAAGTTTCCGCTCCTTATGCTCCGGTTTAAAACTCTTTATTTTCACGTTCGCTTCGCTAGAGTTTAGGTAGAGTAGAGTGTATGCGCAGGAGCACAGTACATTGCAGTACGGCTAGTTAGGTTCCCGTCGTGCCTGCAGGTGTGCGTCGCCAACCCGTCGGAGCGGTCCCGCTTCATCCGCACGGTGTACGGGCTGCTGAACGCAGCGAGCGCCGCGGTGCGGTACGAGGCGGCCGGGACCCTCGTCACGCTGTCCTCGGCACCCGCTGCTATAAAGGTAACGTTCACTCGGCCCGAGTCGCACACTAACACTACCGAAACGGATTCCCTTTTTATTTTGTTAATTTCTACCGGTAAACAATCAGTGAAGCCGTTCGACATAAAGGCAAGAAAGTACTCGGCCCGGCCCAGCTTCTTGAAATTCGGGAGCGGCTCTCCGGACCGCCGTACTGCTGCTCCAGTGGCAGAGTGACAGTTCATATGTTGATCTACCGAAAGCCCATCGCATCCACCCATCCAAAAGATGTGCAGGATGCAGGGTAACAGTAGTGAGTTCCCCAGGCGGCGGCGGCGTGCTACATCGACCTGATAGTGAAGGAGAGCGACAACAACGTGAAGCTGATCGTGGTGGGGCGGCTGGCGGCGCTGCGCGAGGAGGGCGGGGACGCCGCCGCGCGCGCGCTGCCCGACCTGGCCATGGACGTGCTGCGCGTGCTGGCCTCCTCCGACCTGGACGTCAGGAAGCACACGCTGCAGCTCGGTAAGGCGCGCCTCGCCCGCTCTACGTAGGGACGATGCCCGATGTTCTTATGTCTTCATTTGAGTATCTTTTGTATCCAGCTCTGGACCTGGTGACGCCGCGTCACGCAGAAGAACTAGTGTCAGTTCTACGCAAGGAAGCGACGCGGGCGGCCGGGGCTTCGCAGGACGACGCCGCCAAGTACCGCCAGCTGCTCGTGCGGGCCATGCACCGGGCCGCTATACAGGTCTGCTCTTTACGGCTTTACACGTTATGTCTTATACCAGCGTAGACTTTTCTCACGGCTTCTAGACGGAGGGCGAAACTTTCCGAGAGTGAGAGAGTTTCTGCTTGAGTTAGAGAGAAAGAGAATTTCAATTTTTCTACTAAAAGTTGTCTGTCTGTGAACTCTCACTGCATATAATTAATAATAAGGCTCTCTGACGGGACAGTTAAAAAAAAAAACGAATTCAGTAGATGACGGTAAATAAATTATTTGTGTATTAAAATATTTTTACAACTTCTTCCTAGATAAGTAACCGTACCAAATTGAAAAAAGATTTCAATTTAAGTAAAAATAGTCCAAGACAAGTCCCAAAAAAAGCTATTAGTAAAACATGCTTAAAAAGACCTACCAGTAAAAAAAATTACTTGGATTATTACTACCCCATGTAGTGAAGTTTGATGGACACTACTCTGAAAACCGCCCATTAGAACTTCGAGCATTTGTGTGAAGTTATGATGTAATGATCTGCAAAAATCTTGAACAAGAAGTAGAAAAAGTAGGCGCGTATAAAAATACGAAATAATGATGACGTCATTTTTAAAGATATTTTCCGGTAATTTTATTACTGTACACGGGCTTCATCTTACCTTCATCGATGTCTCGCGGCGCGGAGTGTTGCCTGTGCCATTTGTAAATGTCAAATAAAAGTTCTAAATATATATTTTTTTAAATTAATCCAGCATGAGGCGACACGAGTTCGCTGCGGTTACTGCCTTCGTATTTAGATTACTGAAAAGTACATAATATGAGGTGTAAATTATTTCGTAGTTCCCGGAAGTGGCCGGCAGCGTGGCCCCAGCATTGCTCGAGATGGTGGGCGAGGGTTCGGAGCCGGCTGCGCACGACGTGATGCTGTTCTTGCGCGCCGCGCTGCACGCCTTCCCACAGTTGCAAGACCATATCTACCAGGTTACATAAACACTTACACCCTCTTTCACACCCCACAGTAATTTGCTGGAAACATTGACTTTAAATCAGGAACACTGTAATGTTTGTACATTTCTTTGGCGGTTCCTCAAGCGGACTCTGCGAAAGATACTTCAATACATATTATCATAGTAAGTGTCAGTATGCCAAGAGGCACGAGGCTGCACGTCTAAGGTTGAGTGGTGATTTATACCTTTGAAAGGCGCGGGTCGCGCATCGAAGGCTCGTTCCATAACCAAAGCCGATTTTGAAAATTCTAGGAACCCAAACCATTTCACGAATCTCAAAACACTAAGGTTCAAGATCAACTCGAATTAAGTGACTTTTAGATAACGCAATAAAATGTTAATAAAGTCATAATTTTACAGATTATCTGTAAATTAAAAACAAAGGGATGTCGCTTAAATACGTCGCTAACGTTTCGGAAACGTGGAAGTGTGATAACGCGTAGTGCTCACAGTTCCATTAATATAACATAGCGAGCTGTATGACTGGCCGAAACTGTTTCCTCAACTTTTTCATGTGCTGCGCTATCACCAAGATTTAAAGAATAAATAACAAACATCTAAAATATAGTTTTGTAGTTTGATATCCCTATCTCCATGTGGTTTTACAGAAACTCCTAGAAGCACTGCCTCAGATTAAGGCGGGCCGCATAGCTCGCTCGGCTCTGTGGCTGGCCGCGCAGTTCGCCGACACACCCGCGCGGGCACTACTCGCACTTGACGCTATAGCGGCCGTCATACCTGACAATGCCTCGTTAGAACAGAAGGTAATTAGTATAGAAACTGCTGAATGCATGCGATTTTATGTTCTTTTGAACCTTACAGTAAAAAATATTTCACAAACGCCACTAAATTGCGGAGAGTCAGATGTGTTAAAATGTTCATTCCTTTTTTTGCGAAACGTGAGTGCGGAGAGTGTTGTTGTTTGCCTCAAGACAATATCCAAATATTTTTATCGAAGCGACGAAGTTTTTACTTTTATCTAATAATATCTTCGCTGGCTTTACGGGATGAAAATTTATTTTTCCGGTGACTGTTATCAAACCTACCATACAATACTGCTAATTTGTTCTAAATTAATACACTTGTATTTGAAATATTCGTAATATAATTTGAAAATCCGAACGCATTTGTACTAAATACTTGTAACATTTTTGAAACAGGACGAAAAAGAGTCGTCGTCGTCGGCTGCAGACAGCGCCCCGCGGCAACTGGTGACGAGTGACGGCACATACGCCACACAGTCCGCGTTTAATCTACCCGCGTGAGTACATCCACACACATGTTGCAGAAGCGTAGATACGTGTGACTTCAAACCACTTCACATTGGACATAATTAAACTAATTAAGGTTTTCAGGAAGAAATGGGGTTTGACGATAAGTAATATGTCAATGTCCTGTCGATTTTTTTTACCCGACTGCCCATATGGAGAGTATTTTTTTTTTGGATTCACCTATGTATGTTTGGGAATACGAGGTGTTGTTCGTGTCGGTTTTTTTTTTGTTTCTATAATCAATAAAGTTTGTTAGAATTTTCAGTATCTCCAAGAAATAGAGTGTCGTAAAATTGTGCGAGGTGGACACTTAAGTGCACAAAACATAAGATAATGTACCTCGATAAGAAGAGTAGTTTCCCGTGCAGTAGTTCAAGCACCGCATCCCCGGATGCCGGTCTGGCGGGTGCGCTGCGCTCCGGGGAGGGATTCACGGCGGCCTGCGCGTGCTCGGCGCTGGCGGCGCTGGCGCTGCGGCTGCCGGCCGCCAGGGACAGGACCCGGGCGCTGCACGCAGCCGCGGCGTTGCTCGCTTATCACAAGCAAAACACTGCCGACGGTGAGTGCTGCCATTATTTGCATTCGTCCTCCGTCAATCGTGCTATTACAGTTATTAAAGTTTCGGTAATACGCGTGGGTATAATTTTTGTTTCTCGGCTTGCAATGTTTCGTGCATTTAGCAAGGGTAACTTGTAAGTTTAGTTTTTTCTATTAAAATTTGTTTTCAATATTCAAAATGTAGTCGATTGTCAAGTTTCATACTATTTGAAGTAAATCGTAATTTTTCACAATAAAATCAAGTCTCAGTCACAGCCCAGCCTAAGCCTCGCTTCTTCAAAGCGGCGGCAGTTTCACTGGAAGCTTCTACGGAGATTGGAAACGGCACGTAAAGACACCGTTTTACGGTAAAACTTAATACAATTTGCCCAAAATCATGCACACAAAAACATAATTATTAAAATTGACAGAAAATATGTTTGGCAAATAATACAACGCGTCAACGTTGTCGGCTAGAAGTAGCGTGTGAGTAATGTTGTGTGCGGCGGTGTAGGGTCCGGTGCAGCGGGCGCGGCGCTGACGTCGGACGACACGGAGCACGCGGCGCTGTGCCTGCAGGCGGCGTGCGCGCGCCCCGACGCCGTGCGCGCGGCGCTGCTGGGCGGCACGCGCACCGCGCTGCTGGCGCTGCTGGCGCTGCCGGACCGCGTCGCCGCGCTCACGGACGACGGCGACAAGGTACTCCGACACCGGTACTGTCGCTACGTCGACCACTGACACTTGCATATCATCGATGCACTTACAGAGCACGACCTTCCTAGGTTAATTTGTAAGTCGACCTTTTGAGCTGGGGGTCTCGGGTTCGATCCCCGCCGGGCAAATGTTCGAGTGATGAATTGAAATTACTGCTCTGGGTTTGGGTGTTAGTGGTCTCGTCCGTGTCTCTGTGTGTTTTCCATGGTATCCCCAGTACAGGGAAACGTAGGGGGCTACGAGTCGTCATAGTTTGAGGGTATCCTCTCTTGCGGACGACCGAAGCAGTTGACGAATTAAAAAAAATTGAAATCGTTAAGACGACATCCCCTGTTTGTTAACAAAAAGACTAACTCGTCACTAAATATATTAAATCGATCGATAAAGAGTGTCTTTCGCTTGTAGTAATCTAAAAGTTACACAAAAAGTGTCCACCCAAAGAGAAATCCTAATTCTGCGACTGGAGGTATGCTTACGAGGGCCTTCCCGTAACCTCGGCCGTAACCCGTAACCCGTAACTCGGCTTAGTCCGCATCTTGAGGTCCGGTGGGGATTTACTAACAGGATATTTGGCGCGCGCTTTCCAAAACATGCGAAAGAAAAAAAAGTGTACAATTCCAAGTCGAATTATCAAATAACAACTCAATATGTATAATGCAGATGACACGGTCCATTGTTGTTTGGTTATTTTGTAATGTTGTTAATTTTTCCAGGAGCGTTCTCCGAAGCGCCCAGAAAGCAAGGTGGAGATAGAGACGGGCATCACGTTCGGCGCTCTGTGCGGCGCCGGCGTCGCCACGCACAGCGACATGTTCGAGTTGGCGCTCAACAAGGCGCTGCAAGGTATGCCAACACGCACAACACTTCAATACACACAAACAAACCTATGGACGCACGGACTTGAAACACGTAATATATATCACCGATTCAACTACGGCTCCATAAGAACTAGACGCAAATAAAAAAATTTTACTTCCTCTTTTTATCCGACTGCACAAGAATAACGGTAGTATAATGTTTTGGGGAGAGTATAATTATAAGTGAGTATGTAAGTATGCATTTGTGTGTTCTTAGACTACGTCCTGTAGTCTAAACGGATTGACCGATTTTGACCAGTGCTTAAAATTTGCTTTTTTTTTCTTAGCCTGGATATATATCCGATATATATCGGATATGTATCAAACAATCGGATTTCTGATATTTATTATAAAAATCGGATTTTTTCAAACCCTGATCCACATAATATGTCGCCCGCAGGCCGCGGGCCGGCGGGCGGGGCGGAGCGCAGCCGCCTGTCGCGCGTCACGCAGCTGACGGGGTTCTCGGACCCCGTGTACGCGGAAGCCATCGTGGCCGTCAACCAGTACGACATCGTGCTCGACGTGCTCGTCGTCAACCAGACCGGTCAGTGCCCTCACCTCCCTACAAAGGTATCCATGTACTCCATGCGCTCGAAGTAGTTGACCGTTATAACTACCTTGGACGGATTGTCCGGTTAGGTAAGTCCGACTTCGACGAGGAGGTCGCCCGAAGAAGCCCGGCAGCCTTCGGGAAATTGCGTGATATCTTTTCGTCCAAAATCCCGCAGCGCCTGAAGACGAAAGTCTTCGACCGATGTGTGTTGCCAGTGATGACGTATGGAACTGAAACGTGATCCTTGACCACTGGCCTTTTGGAAAAACTCGAGAGTCACACAGCGGGCAATGGAGAGAGCTGTGCTCGGAGTTTCTTTGCGCGATATAATCCGGAGTCACCGAGGTAGCTCTCAGGGTTTGCAAGCTAAAGTGACAGTGGGCAGGACACAGAACCGATAACCGATGGGGAAGATGGGGAGAGGGAAGACGCAGCGTAGGCGGGCCTCCCACTAGGGTGACCGACGACTTTGTGAAAATCGCGAGCAACCGGCGGATGCAAGTGGCAAGTTGTCGATCGGTGTCGGCTCTAACGGGGAGGCCTTTGTTCAGCGGTGGACGTCTTCCGGCTGATGATGATGTATATGCTTATCATTGTAAGCAACTTTTACTATGGGACCAACCCTGGAATCGCGAAAAAAAATGCAGTCGTTCCATAGAAAAATATCAAAGACACTCGACAAAATGTATGAAACAGCTTCTTTCAAGTTGCAACTTGTTTCTTGAGAATTACAATGTATATTTTTTTGGCTAAAGTGGTGGGGAAAGATGTGTTATGTGACGTGTCCCCCTCACCGGCCACCGGTCGTGCGGTGAGTGCGGGCAGCACGCCGCACACAGTGTAACCGCGCACGTCGCCGCAGACGACACGCTGCAGAACTGCACCGTGGAGCTGGCCACGCTGGGCGACCTGCGGCTGGTGGAGCGCCCGGCCGCGGTGGTGCTCGCGCCGAGGGACTTCGCCACCATCAAGGCGCACGTCAAGGTCGCCTCTACAGAGAACGGAATCATATTCGGGAACATCGGTAATCTACATTTATATATTTGACTGTTATCACTTAAATGCATTATGTATTCTCTACACTCGACCACCAGCTCGTCAAGAAACCTTTGACGCGCTAGTTTCGCTCGAATGTTTTAATTCTCATCGTGACTAATAGGCACACCTACTTTACACGGGGTAGAAATAACGGATAACAACAATTATCTTAAAGCTTGTTTGCAATCGAAACGGTGGCTAATCCTCGACAATAACGTTTGATAATGGTCCGAAGTGTAACGAAACAAAGTCATCGGCCCCATTTCTGTGCCAAAATTGAGCAAAAATCGGCGAGACATTGTTCTGCATCTCCTCTTCTCTTGTAATATTGTAAAGTGACCCTAGTTTCCTCCGGGCAGTGTACGAGGTGTCGGGCGCCTCCATGGACAAGGGCGTGGTCGTCCTGAACGACATCCACATCGACATCGTGGACTACATACAGCCCGCGGCTTGCTCCGACGCAGACTTCAGGCAGATGTGGGCTGAATTCGAATGGGAGAACAAGGTAACTGTAGCTTTTACACCTACCTAGATGGTATAGCGACGTCCCACTCGCACACGACACTTGGACTACATTCAACCCGCGACTTGTTCTGACGCACGCCGAGTTTGAATGGGAGAATTAGGCAACGGTCCTTCTCTCACATGGACGAGGTGGTATTATGCCGCTGCCCTCGCACTTCCCCGACGAAACTAATTAGCCCAGTCAATTTAGCGTTTGACTCGGAACTATTTTATAACATTTTTTTTTTATGTACGCTGTTGTAGAACCAACCTCTCATATGAATATACAATAATTAAACAAAATGCGTATCCGGAAAAATAACTCCAATTTTACATTTTGTAATATCGTCCCTATTTGCGCTACGTTAAAGTCTGTTATAGATGACGATCGCAAGCACGGCAGTGAGTCGTCGGTGACGATAATGTATTACGGCTCAAGCATAAATGCTGTTTCTATGTTCCGCACCTCCAGACTGCTTAATTTAATTTAATATTGATTCTACTACGTCAGCAAATTATATCAAACAAAATTTTATATTTATGTTATGTATTATGTCCGGGTCCTTCATACTGAGTCCCGTAACTCGACTGGGATGAATGTTAATAATTAGTATTTGTTTACAGGTGTCTGTGAATACAACCATCACAGACTTGCGCGAGTACCTCGAGCACTTGCTGTCTTCTACAAACATGAAATGCCTCACGCCGGATAAGGTCCGTTCCACCTTTTTATCGAACATTTCATATTATAAAGTGAAGATATTTCTCATTTCTATGGACTAAAATCAAGAAAATATCGCACATCATTTTATCTCTGTGTCCGAAGAATTTATACGTACACATTTCGGTCCAACAATTTCAAATTCAAATTTGCTATCTAATTAGGACCCGTTGTTACTGATATTTCTGTATACTATTTTGAACTGAAATTCTATTGTGATTTAGTTTTTTACAGACTGAAATTGTGACCTTTTTATGAACACCACCCTGTTGGGTATTAGCGAAAGTTAAGAAAAAATTGGTTTATGTAGACAAGAAAAAAAACCGTCAGAAACAAGGACACAAAAAGCTCATTTCCCATAAAGCCGCCTGGTCGCTGTATACAATTGTTATTGTATAGTCTACCTTTGTCTCGGAGCGACAGTAGTAGTGTAGTGGTGTCCCCGCAGGCGCTGTCGGGGCAGTGCGGGTTCATGGCGGCCAACCTGTACGCGCGCTCGATATTCGGCGAGGACGCGCTCGCCAACCTCAGCATCGAGACGCCGCTGCACAAGCCCGCCGCGCCCGTCGTCGGCCACGTGCGCATCCGGGCCAAGAGCCAGGTGAGGCACACACACACACACACACACACACAACCTTACCATCCTTCAACATCATCGTCAGTTAGAAGACGTCCACTGGCCTCCCCCTTCCTTACACTGTAAATTTACCTTGGATACGTACAAAACGTTTTCCCCCTTATTAATAATAGCGGGTAAACCTTGAAACAGTTATTCAGTCTTCTGTCTTTCTCGATCGAGTTCTAATTTCGAAAGAGCGAAAAGGACAAAAGACTAGGTGACTATTCCGAGGGCACTCCACGTTTATTAAAACGGGGGTTTGAGTCTGGGCTCCTAATCCGTACAGCCAGGGAGTGGGACGAACTGCCGGCTTCCTTGTTTCCTGAAAGATACAATCTAGGGCTCTTCAAGGTCAAGAGTCAATTGGAGTGAGTCGTCAAGAGTGAATTGGTATCTTTTAAGTCTGCGTGCTTCATCTTCGACCACATCGTCGCTTACCACCAGGCGAGTTGGTGGTCAAACGCGGAATCAAAGGCGTTTAAAAAAAATATACTACTGGATTTTTTATTACCTTATTTGTCAAACAAGCAGACGGGTCGACTGATGGTAGACCGATTACCCTCGCCTGTGTAACACCAGGGGCATCACAGATTCGTTGCCGACTTTTTGACACTATTAAATAGCTCTCTTTTAAAAAAGATTATAATTATGACAACATGCAAATGGCATATTGTCATTCAGTCGGTCTTAATGGGAGGCCTATGTTCAGTGGTGGAAGTCTTCCGGCTGATGATGATGATGTAAGCATGATCATATATTCCCTCTAATCTACTGATCAGATTTTGGCAAGATGTCGATGATGCCGCGTGTTACAGGATATTATGACGTCAAACTTAATCCAATAAGGCGGATTTTTCTAACATCTCGCAAAAAAAAGCTATGCGCTGTTCAGTATCAATTTCAAATATGTAATGTTTTCTTTTGTTAATGTATTAGTGTGCAGTATATTAACACTCCGGGTGTCATCAGGTCTATGACGTCACACTAGACTCAATATAACGACCTTTAACTAAATTTCGCAACTGGAAAAAACAATGGGACGTTATGTCGAGTTTGGTTTCTGAACTAAGAAAATACATTGCTAATGATATGTGTAATCCGTCGTTATTTTTCATTCTTGTGGCGTACAGACGAAGTAGAATTTCAACCTATATCTTACTTCATAAGCTATTAGCTGTTATCCGCGACTTCGTCCGCGTGGACCCACAAAAAAAATGTAGCCTATGTCCGACTCCGACCTTTAAGCAAGTCCTTACCTATGCAAAAATTCAGGTCGATCCGTTCAGCTGTTTAGCCGAGATAAAGCGACAAACACCCAGACAGAGAGACAGACTACATTCACATTTACTGCCCCGGTGGCTCAGTGGGTAGTGAACCTACCTTCTGTGTTTGGGGGCGTGGGTTCGATTCCCATCTAGGACAAACATTCATGTGATGAATATTTGTGTTTGTTCTATGTCTGGGTGTTAATATCTATATAAGTATGTATTTAAAAATATCTATGTACGTATATCAGTCTCTGGCAGCCATATTACAAGCTTTGCTTAGTTTGGGGTCAGATGACCGTGTGTGCAAAAATGTCCCACATATTTTTATTTTTATTTTATTTATAATTGACCGAGCGAAGCGACGGTCTTAGAGTTTACTGGGACAAATCGGCATTTGTATGTGAACTTCTAGCATTAGTTAGGATACTGGTTCCACAGATTGCATATAGATACCGCATTACAAGATCGTTGTTCCGACAAAAACTCAATAAATGCGGGGATCGCGACCGAGCTTTCCCATTGGCTATCCCGGGGTTACGCCTACTCGCGACTAGCATAGAACCAATGAGTACATTTTAAAGGTTTATTTTGATCGATACGTGGTGCGCTCCCTCCGTCCCTAGACTGGAGTGAATCTAGAGATGATCTGTGACTGGTCACTATACTTTTTTTTGTATATTCCAGGGCATGGCCCTCAGCCTGGGCGATAAGATCAACATGATGCAGAAGGCGGCGCACACGAAGGCGCAGGCGGTCAACAAGACCTCCATACCCGCCGCGTAACGTACCAACTAACATACATTCTATTATTATTATATTATTACATAGGTTATTGATGCGATTCTGTGCACTGTGACATGATATTGCTTTACATACTGCCATAAATTTCGAGATTGTTGCTATCCCTGTCATACATATTGAAATGAAATGAGTCGATGCCAGATTAATTTTAGGTAATAGTCCACAGAATCGACACTAGCGTATTGAATAGATTTGTCTGAGCGACGTTGAATATTATTATAGAATAAATTAGATTTATTGAGTGTAATTTGAGGTTTTGATTGCCATTATTTCAACATTAGGATACTAACATTAACCTGATAGAATGACAACAACTAAAGTGGAGCGCAAACTTTTGCGTTGCTGTCGCGCTACGGTCGCGGAGGTGTCACGGTGTCACCGGTCGCGGAGGTGTCACGGTGTCCCCGGTCGCGGAGGTGTCACGGTGACCCCGGTCGCGGAGGTCGGTCGAGCACGTATCGCGCGACCACCGCCACTGCAACGCGGTCGTTTCGGTTTGCGCTCCACTTTACGCGAGCCACTTTATATCAAAGTAAGGCGCAAAAATGTCAAAAACAATAAGACATTGTTTTGTTAATAGGAGCCGTGTTTATTATCTTCGACCTGGCTCGTGGTCACTACTCCTACTATGATGAAATACTACTTCCTATTTTCAACTGATTCTCGCAGCGAAATCAAATTCAAAAGAGCTAGTCGGAGATGAAAATTGTATAAATATATACTCTCGATACGTGTCAATAAAAATCATTTTAGCACGCACAGCGAAGCGTAACTATCTCCGTCAAATACCTACAGGCGCGAAAAGTCGAGAAGGCGAGTGTGATCGCTCTGTCACTCTCGCACTTGTTATTGTTATATTTAATTGAAAAGCGACCTAGTAAGGTTGCCGGTGAAATGTATGTAACAGTTCACAACTATCGGAACTAAATCGATTGAATATTATTTTTCAGTAATGTTTGACATACTTAAGTTACTCGTTCTAAAAATAAAAATAAATTGAAAGTAACTCGATTTTTTTAGCCTCCCACCACGAATAAACAATCGCATCATAATGTGCCACGACTCTAAGGAAATCATCCTTTTAAAATCATTTGGCAGTGGAAAAGAAAAGTCGAAGATTAGGCTAATATGTGTGCCTTGGGAAAGGCTCATGTCCTGCAGAGGATCGATGTAGGCTAGCGACGTTTCTCAAGCTTATTTAAAAATAAAGGAAAGGATGATAAGAATAAAACAAATAAACGCAAAAACCTTATGAAATAAATTAGTTTATTGCACCGTCAAGATGTGAGCGACGCGCAGGGTGCGAGATTTGTCCATGTTCCGTAACAAACGATTCAACTGTATAAATAATAAAAATAATTTATAGTAGCAATAAGTTAATGGATTGGTTACAACACAGTGCGGGCGGCGACTTGGAACCGCCCGGGCTTGCTTCCCGTCGAATGTGGCCTTACTTATATCTGAAACAAGAACATTTTACTTAGAAAATAATGCGCAAACAAATATTTAATCGGCAGATTACATTTCTCGCATACGATAGTCACGACCAAATAAAGTAAAATTTCAAAATTTTTGGTTGCTGACGGAAATAGAATCTCAAAGATATGATCCAAACCTAAGTAGGAAAAATGTCAAGTAGTTATTCATAATGATTATTATCAACTAGCTAATACCCTGCACCGAATGCCTCGCAAATGGAATTGGAACTTTGTTCCATACAAACTTTCAGCCCCTTATGAAATTAATTTTCAAAATTCCTTTGTCTGTGCTCACCAACGTCATATTATAAGGAACTTCTGTGCAAAATTGTATAATAATGACCCACCGGATTAGGCTATTCGTTGTCTGTCAATCAATGATTCGTGAACTATGCGCCTCTATGAATGGTGGTTGTGGCACAGGCGTACCACTTTGTAACCTGGTCGCCCAGCGCAGCCGGGTGCACTTACACGACCCTTGACCATCGACCCGCCTCCGAGATCAATAAACTTGAGTAGACGGAGGAAAATTTTCAAACAGATTGAACAAGTCAACACTTACTTATTCCTCTTCCTCCTCCTCCTCTTCTTCCTCCTCCTCTTCCTCTTCTTCTTCCTCCTCCTCTTCCTCCTCTTCCTCTTCGACTACTTCTTCTTCCTCTTCGGGCTCAGGTTCGTACACGGGCTCTTCGTCGTCTACCTCTGCTTTAACGTCCTCCTCGCCCTCGGGGGAGTCCGTGTCGCCCTTCTTCTTGCCGGGCCGCTCGCCGAACCATTTGGGCAGTCTCGCTGTTGGAGTGGTTGGGGTTAGTGGATGCAAAAGGGGGTTGGTTTGGTAGTGTAGTGAAGAAGCGATCGGATTGAATGTTGGCTTACAGGAGTAATGTAACTAGTTTCTTTTGGTATTGGAGAAAGCAGTGTGTAAAACTTTATGAAAAAATATTAAAGTCTGGCACAAAAATTTAAACCGTTTCTCGTTTCGATTGGAAAATTTACGGATAAAAATTGCTGAAACAGGTATAAATGTTTGTTGTTTTTTTAATCCGATTGCTTATTCGAACAGTCTGTCTAAACTTCTATTAGTTTACTAAATAAGAATATACAATTTAAAAATATACGCAAAAGCATAAAGCGTTTTTTTTTCTAATTTAGTGCTAAACTCAACTGTCAAACTAAAATCAATGGGAGTGGGCGGGTCATGTCTGTCGAATGAATCCGGAAAGGTGGGCAAAGGTTTTCACGCATTGGGTGCCTGAAGATAGCCATAGATCACTCGCAAGGCCCGGAAAGCGTTGGCGAGACCACTTGAACGCGTTTCATCTTGACTAGTTCCAGCTAGCGATAGAGCGTGAGAAATTGAAGGAATTGGGGAGACCCTTTCCCAGCAGTGGGATTTAATATAGGTTAAAAAACTTAAATAATTAACGTGTATTGTGATTGTAAGTATTTGTGTCGAACGGAACATTTTTGCAATGGAAACAAAACAAAATAATGATCGCAAAGCATACAACATAGATAGAAAACAGACGGACCGATGACGGGGTTACTTACTCTTTTGTCTGCCTCCGAACTGTTCGACCCTCTCATGCCAGACCTTCTCTAGGAAGTCCTTGTTGAGTTTCTCTAGGTCCTAGATGTGGAGTTAACACGAGGGTCAATATGTGGGTCATTTAGTTACACAGGGTTACATTGGGTGTGCTTGAGTCGCACTGTCAAATTACATTTCAGCAGATTTTCTTACAGAAATTAAACACTCCGAATAATTACGAAAAAGTTACAATATCTACTTAAGCTGCCTCTGTAACAAAGCGGGACGGAGAGAAGAGATGAAGTATTAACTAAATCTGTTAGTAATTATTTCTCCGCTCCGTTTCTATGGACTGGCAATTCTTTTCAACTTTTTTTGTAAAAAAACTTTTGAACTGAAATCAATTTGACGCATATCACATAACATTGTTCCCAGTGTAAATACACTTTTTTTTGCGAACTGGGAATGGGTAGAGGCATGCCGACATCATCACGACATGCCGTAGTTGTAGGGGAGTATCAACAGTGCTTACTTTTAGATCTTTTCATGAATTCACTCATTCTCATATTCCACGTTTTATCCAAAAGCTCGGCTGTTTGAATGTCGTAACCCTGGGTTTAAGCATTGTTTTAAATATCATTGTAATATTACAGAAAATTGATCAGATTTGTAGAATTTATAATCGCTAATCACTGTTTTGCATTACGACCAAAATTTTTTGCTATGTCGATAAATAAAATTTTAATCTTTTCGATTAATATCTATCACAAAAACTGTGTCGAATTTTATACTTACACCCTCGAACAACTTCTTTTTGTCGTCGTAGGACCTTGTGTCGACACGCCTTTCGTACTTGGATGCTACTTGGATTTTGGGCTGAAAAATCACATTTCATATTAGCTCATTGTCTAAGCATTTTCATGAAAGTGTTGGTAAAGGGACAATTCAGTTCCACCAACTCATCTGTTCAGTCGATGACGTCATTAGTTCTTAACGATATCATTCCGACTTTAATTACTTGATGAGTTAAGTTGGTGATACAAAATTGATTGTTACAAAGATAGTTCCTTACCGGGTGCTTGCCTGTGAGTGCCTCGGGGTCGAGACCCTTCTTGAGGGCCTTGTGTCTCAACTGCTGCTTTTGTCTTTCTTTGAGCTCTTTTAACTGTTGGCATAATATAACAAATTAGATTATTATTCAAGATCAAATGCATCTTAATATTTTGAACAAACCATGCAGTGTTATCCTATTTTTTTCTGAATTTAATAACTAGGTCTACATGGATGACAGAGACTGGCATTTATTATCTTAATTATAGAGTCGTCCTTCAAATGGAATCTTAAACATAAAATAGCGTCTCGCTTATTTTTTCCATCTAGGATAAGAATCGACATACCACGTCGGACTAAGACAGCCCAATCTCTCGGTGGTCTTCTAATTTTCGAATCGATGGATGATTTTTGTTTGACACTAAGCCTACTATAGTAAAGAAGTTATATCAGAGTGTACTTACGTCGTAGTCTTGCCTCTTTTGCCTCTCCTCGAGATCGTACTTCTCTGTCTCGAGTTTGATGATGCACTCCCAGAGCTCGGTGGCCTTCAGCCGGAGCTTTTCGACGCCGAGATTCTCGATGATCAGGGGCTTAATGCGGATCGAGAGGGAGATCTTCTTCTCTTCTTCGAGCTGCTCCTTGGTCTTGTTACGTTCCAGTTGAGCGCTGGAAAGGCCGAACTGGAAGAAAGAACAAATAGATGAAGTTCAAAGTACCGTACAAAATGTTCTTGTATAACCTTGTAGAAAAGCATGTATCGATGGTTTTATGTTGGTGGTGTATTTTACAACACAAAATACTAATCAAATCTTCTGTTTTTCTATCTGTGAAATACCTAGTTTATTTGTATATTTAGTATCTGTTCTTAAATAATAAAAAGCACAAATTCTGTCGCATGTGTAATAGAGCTTGCGCTAAATTTTATTACTCGTACCACTCTAAACTATGGGAATCTCTCTTTCTTTACACTAAAGTCGCAAGATTTAGGCTTTTTATGTAGTCAATAAGGAGGTAGTAGAATATAGGTACTCACGTTGTCGCTCTTCTTCTGGATGGTGAAGTTGGGGCCGGTCTTGCTGGACTCTTTCATGGCCTGCAGCATAGCCTGGCGCTTCTTCTCGGCTTCCTCGAGCCGCTGCCTCTTCTCCTCGATGTCGCGCTGTTTCTTCTCTTCGATCTCGCGCACTCTCCTCTCCTCTTCCTCCTTCTTCTTCTGGGCGAGGCGCTTCTCTTCTTCAGCGCGAGATACCTGTCAACAAAATAATACTGTAAATACATATTTTTTTCTAAACCGATTGTTCCCACTTCTGGACAGAAGTCTCTTAATTTATTTTTTACTTTGTCACGCTCTACCTTTAACTGATGGATCAGTTGCTACAAGACGGTCGTCTCGCTTAAGCTTTCGGGACTTTCCTCAGTACTGTCTCTCGTCTTCAGGCATCCAATACGACAAGTGATGCAGTATGAATTTACTTAAATAATTGTATAGCAGTCTTTTTGGAATGAAAAGGGATGGATATAGTTAAAGACAACAAAAAAACTTAAGGTACAGCACTGATTCGTCACCCAGTAGTAGCTTAGTTCACAAGAAATATGAAATACTATATTCTATTTGGAATGTTGTTCTCACCTTGCGCTTAGCCTGCTTCTCTTTGAGGCGCTTGAGCTCGTCCTCCTCCTTGGCCCTCTGTTTGCGCCATTCGTTGATGTATTCCTTCAACTGATCATCCAAGTCCGACCGCTTCTGGTCTTGACGCTGTAAACACACATAGTCATCATAATCACCTGTTTGTTATTTACATTCAAATTTATTGCAGACATTCTATTTCACGAAGTTTTTTGAGTAACACGTTTTTATCGTATGCAAGAGTAATTACTCGGTATTGTATTTAGGTGTGCTAGCCACATCCGTGCTCATAACCAAAGTTAGCTCGTCATTATTATTATTGACTGCCCCGGTGGCTCAGTTGGTAGTGAACCTACCTTCTGTGCTGGGGGCGTGGGTTCGATTCCCACCTAGGACAAACATTCATGTGATGAACATTTGTGTTTGTCCTATGTCTGGGTGTTAATATCTATATAAATATGTATTTAAAAAATATATATGTACGTATATCAGTCTCTGGCAGCCATATTACAAGCTTTGCTTAGTATGGGGTCAGATGACCGTGTGTGCAAAAATGTCCCAGAGATATTTATTTATTTATTAACTGATACATCCAGAAGAAAATAAAGATGCCTCAAATACAGATACGTTCATCTGTCCGATTCACGTCATCGGTGCTTCTTGCTAAGAGAGCTTTTATGACAATTATGGAATAGATTGACCCGCTCCGCACGATATTGCCATACCCAATCAGGGTCATTATGATTACTTATTTAAAATATGCTAGTTAAGACCTGCATGTAATTTACATAATGTTTGCAATAAATGTATTGAGTATTGAGTATTTTATATTATATAAAGTTTTATCTATAGAGCTGATTCTATCAGACGACAAGACTAAACTTTTGTATTTTCTCTTTCTGTGCTTCTTTTTCTTTCTACCTTATAGTCTTCGTGATATAGAATATCTTGGGATTATTGAATTTGACAATTACCTTGATAAATTCTGGGTCTCCCTCGCCCCTGTAAAGTCAAGAGTCCATTAATGAAGGGTCCTCACAATAGCTGAGTGTTAATGTTAGAAGCCGCGTCGGACGGCCACATACAATAACATCTGTTACGGTGACAATACTATCATTATAAACGGATTTTATTAATCTCGTTAGAATTTTAATTGTTCTGCTTCAACGCTCCCCTAGTAGCGTCAAGGCAAGGACAAGGACTCTGTACATATTGTTAAAGTTTTAGCTTTCGTGAACATCTACATGGCATCGGTTATAACACTTCGGTTATGCGACTTATTCGGCTTTAAATCGATTAGAGAATCGCATATTGTAGCTAAAGTAATCGATTACTCATACAGATATTATCGAATCTCGTTAACACTTTATAAATTCGGTTCTATTAAATGTTTTTATTATTTTTGCGGGCGTACGTCACAAATGACATAACTGTAATTACCATGGTAATGGTACGACTGAGATACATATAGATTATTATTAGGTGGGCATGCGTGTTGATGTCATGCAGTAAACCAGGAATACGCCGAGCAACGCGCGCGAGCGCCGGTTGACCGACATCATGTGTCGCTACAGAGCGGCGCGGGCGCAGAACACTGTACAATTCGAAAATAGAACACCTAACAACCGACAGAAATAGCACCGATGACGGTTGCCGTTCGGGAGCGGTCATCTGGTCGGATGCGATCAGATTTTTAGGCGTAAATAATGCGCCCGCGCCTCAGTTAATGACAGGATAGTATAGTTAGTCACCACAAAGAGCGGTGCAACTTACGCTGCACTGATCGATGGTCTACTCCTAGAAACAAAAAACATCAATCAGCCTCTACCTTCTTCACGACTCTACATCATTGCGTATAAAGTTCGAAATAAACCAAGCGGTGAGACAATTATTTTGCGCATACACGATACAAACACTGCATTACAAGCATCTGTGGTCAATTTTAGAATTTTGCCTGAAGAGATTTCGTTGCATTGCCTAAGCGGAAAATGCACTACTTCGTTCTGATCGTTAATTCGAATGCCAATCAATCCAATCGTATGACACAATACATTGTCTGTCTGCTACAAGCCAAGCTTCGTCAGACCTATCTTGTCGATTTGTCGGATACTCACTCAGGTTTCGCCTGGGGCCTTCCGTAGTCAACAACAACAGCAACGGGAAAAGAAAAAATAAATGATTAGACATCTTAGAATAGTGCTAAAATTACACAACATTAATTACATAAAGCTAACGTGTAAAGTTAATGCGAACGTGGCACGTTTAGTCAAATCAAACCACACGCAATCTTTTCTGTCCATAGAAAGATCAGTTCTACTTACACATGATTATGGACCGGTCTTTGGACAATATCAGAATCGGTATTGTCGATGTACGGTTAGATGAAAGATTTGGAATTAGGAAGCGAGATCGCAGCACAGCACTTAGTTTGAATCTGAAAGCAATGGAAGCGACGACACAAGCGCTAGAAGCGTTAAGTTTGCGTTCTAAACTTAGCCTAACGAATGAAGCGAGTGTGAGTGCCGGATCAACCAATATGGCACGTCACTTACTTCCTGCAACAAAAGAGAGACAGGGATTGGTGAGGGAGTGCAAAGCCCACCTGCACGGGCCGGGGTAACCGACAGATCGGGTTTAAACGCAGCCAAGCTTCAGGTGGGCCGCGTCATCGGCCACAACACTAGAAACACCTCGTATCTCCGAGTAAACTCTTACAAGTCTAGTGAAAATTATTGTAGGTATTGGCAAGGCGAAGTCGGAAACCAGGCCCAGAAAAGCTGAAGTGTTCAAAAACCAAACATTGTCTAGAGAATGACTAAGGGCGGGGGTCGCGACCCTCGCCCGGATACTTACGTCTCTACGACTTCTTCTTCTACTTCCTCCTCCTCGGAGCCACTACGGAAAATGGGATATACACATTAGAACACAACAACACGAGATATATTGCGGTCTATAACCGCGTCTTTAGTAAGTGTTGAACGATAAACAAGGGAGTCACAAAGGGGGATTTTAGCAATTGTTTCGACAGTCATTCAAGTCTTTGAAGCGTTCTGTCTCTAGGACATGTTGGGAGTTGTTTACTTTAACCATTATTGGTGCGACTAGTTGATATACTTACGAATATTCCTCTTCGTCAGACATGTTGGTAGTTTGTTTATTCTGTAAAACGAAACTCTTCGTTACGATCAAATTTCTCTAGGAAGTTGGCTCGATATTTATTGGCAGGGTTTGTGTCTGTGCTTTTAATCATCAATGAGTATTTAAGGGTACTTTGTAGCTATTTGCTAGCATATTAGCAGCATTAGCCAATATTGTGCGTTTTTTAAAAATGTAAAATCCATCGCAAAAATATTTGTAATGTAATAAATGTTAATATTTCTTTTTTGAAAACTATTAAGTGTTGTTCATTATTTCAGGTTCGCGTTGTAGATGTAACTCACGTTTTAAATGAAAGTCATTGCACTTCAAAGTATTTATTTGTCAGAAAATACCGAACGGTTGACTTTCAGGTCATTATTCAATGTGCAATGTTAACATTCGTTCATCACCGCGTGTTAACCGATGTAATGTTTATTATCCTATCCATTTGATCGATATGCAAAAGAAATATTTAAAAAAAAAAGTATGTGAGATAATGATCATCAATAACGTATTACGGTATTGACATCATAGGTAGCGGTGCCAAGACCGGCCGCGGGGGCGCCACCCGCGCCGCGCGCCGCGCGCCGCCGCCCTCGGAACGCGGGTAAAGAAACGTGCTTATTGTTTATGAGTTGTTTTATTTTTAGCGGGTTTATCTTTCGCGCCATTAAGCACACCTACGGCCGCGAGTGTTGGCACGCGTTCAACGAAAGTGTAAAATTGGAGCTCTGTAGCCCAGGATTCAGATTTCGTCGGGCAACAAATTATTTCGCTTTTAGACCGGACCGTTCTCGAGGATTAGTTTTCTTTTGCCGTTATGTTAATTAATTTTAAAGGTCACACTCAAACTTCACTACACACTATGATGTCATAATTTCATTATTTTAATAATTCTTTGAGCTAATCTTTGGTTTTAGCTACTCCAAAGAACTGAACGAAACTCTAAAAAGCTTACCTATTTTTATGCTAAGACGTTTCTTATCGATACTATCTTTCTCTGAGTATACTTCGTTCTATGAACATAATTATTTATCAACTATCACCTATCTATATCTCTCCAGGCGATTATCACGTAGCAACGCAATCCTTCTTTATGTACACCAAAGGATCTATCATTTCAAGTATTGTAAACTTTTCTTTTCAACCTAATTTATCGGTTTTTATCAACAACATCCGGTTGTTCCTGTGGTCATTATACTCCTTGATTTAGTCATGTATGTGGAAGTCAATGAGGTCAAGGCGCAGTCCCCGAAATAGGTTGTTATTGAGAGTAGAAGTCAGCTCAGTACATACGTCGGCACAACGAGCCCTTGACGCTGGTCGGAGATGCGATGCTCCTAAAGATGTATGCTAAGTAGTTATGTAGGTATGCGCGGGTGCTTCCCGGCGATGATAGCGTCAAGATTTGTTGATCTTTATATGGGTGGATCAATCGACGCTTCGTTTCTATTGGTCTTCATCCGCATCGGCAGGTGCTGTAGCCCAATAGACACTTTACGCGCAATTTTTAGAAAACAGGCAAGTTTTTGTCTACAGCTTTGGGAACCACTAAATTTTTGGTAATTATTTGTTCAAAACTGTATGCAGTAATTCTAAAAACTTTTTTAAAGCCGTCTTGACAGATTTTGGTGCACAGAAAAACGGACGCACTAGACAATACCTACTGTTAAACTAAACTGCTCTCGAATTAAAAAAAAATATGTATTAAAAGTTGCGGAAAAAACTCAGGGGTCTTTTAAAATTTGGCTAAAACATTTTTTGTGTAAAAAATTACTTACGGAATGTAATGTACAAAATAAATGAAACACTACGTCTACTGAGTTTTTGCAATGAACGAGTGTGTAGCGTGTGTGAGTGTGGGTACTTAAGAGCGCTGGTCCAGGCGGCGTGTAACGTAATCCGACGCTATACAAGGCGGCGGCGCTGGGCGGGCGGCCCGCTTAAGGCACTGGTTATTTTTAGCCCGCGCGCGATATCCAGTCGTCCTGGAGCACAACACATCCCCTGCACTGCAAACACTTCGCGCCGCGGCACTTACGTCGCACGGGTGGAAGACGGTCACTCAGTCACTGGTTCCTGATCCGGCAGCACAGCGACGTTGGAATGTGGAGTCCGCGGCGACCGGGGCGGCTCTGGCGGCCGGCCGGGCCGCGCCGCCGCCGCAGCGCTCCCCCCTTTCCCCTCGGAGGATATATTTAGCGCCGGTCATTTTTGAGCGTGCGATAGCGGCCAGCTCCGGTTTCGAGTCGGAGCTGCAGGTGCAACGCACTCGCCGAGGAAGCTCCTGTGCTCCACTAACCCACTTCCCCATCTGCAGACTCGTTGACTCGAAGGAAGCCTTGGAACACCTGCCACGACTGTCGTGTCATCAGCACTATACAACTTGCATCTTACGTTAATGCTCAGTGTAAATAGCTATTAGTATCAAAAGAAAACCAAAACTCGATTGGGAATGGTAGCGTCGGCATTCCACATATAAAGACGACTCGAACGCAATCAAAAATCGGTCAAGCCATATAAGTAGAAGGCGGTAGGTCACATAGAAATATACAAACATACATAAACCCGAAAAACGCTACCTTCCTCCTGGCAATCGAGTAAAACAGAAATAGTTATTACCAGTCAAGAGATTAGCTTGCTACCCTATTAAAGTTAAGATACCAGGCGGCATGGTCAATCTCTTTTGACGAGTACTAAATAGGTGTTTCTTGTTATCTTTAGGTCTTATAGGCTAGTACCTGTATTGAGAAGCATGTTATGCGGCCTGATGGTAAGCGTGATGCGGGTCACATCTCATAGTCAGGCGTCGTGTCCTAGTATCTGCGCATCGACAGTAATCAAGTTTTTAGGCCAGACGAAAGCCAATGTCGGCTTTTACCTATCTGGCGCAACGCATAAACATGGCCATTCAGTGTGGTAGTGCCGCCAGCATGCTGGGTACGCTGCCAACTAGCAGTGAGCTTGAGCAACTGTCTCTCTTTGAATAAACAACCGCGACCGATTACGATAGTGCTCAGTTGTAAATGCCACTCACTGCGAGTACTTCCGGTTACCCATCCGATGATTGACCAGCCCCCTTATCATGGATCTACCTGATCGTGATAGTGATAGTGCGCGAGCGGGACCGCGCATAGTGCGAGTATATTGGTGTGAGCGAGAGGGCATGCTATCATGATCAGAATCACGAACGTTCAGAATAAGGGCACCGGTCCTAAGTTGCTTATCTTCGTGATCAGAGCTATACCACGAGCACTGCCGCCACAGGTGAACGTGGCTGCTGCAAACTTACTGCATTGCGATTTCAATGTATATACAGGTTGTGGCGTAAATAATAAATAACCTTGCACCTACGGATACCACCTGGGAACACCATGGTGGATCAGAAAATCAAAAACTGTTCAGTTAAATGTATTTTGCTAATGTCTCTAGAAAAAACGTAACTAGATTTTAGTACCTACTGATAAGGACGTAAGATGTCGTTAGTGCTATTATCTGCGACATGATCGTCACAAGTTTAGCTTGAAACCCAAACTAACTCATTCGTAATGGTATGGTGAAAAAACGCGACTTGTTATGAATATTTTCATTATAATTATAGTATTCATAATGTTAGTAAAATTACTAATTTTATATTTTACTACTTAGCTGTTACCCGCGACTTCGCGTGGATGTAAAAAAAGTATCATTTATGTCCGTCTTTGTGATGTACGGTAACTCCTTATCAAATTTTATCAAAATCCGTATACAGCCGTTTAACGCGACAATAGTTACTAAAACTTAAATATATATATATACAACTGTCGCTGGCAAATTCAGAAGACGTGAAACGCCAAACTCCTTAAGGGAGGAAAATAAAATAGCTTGAAATATTAAAAAAATAGCAAAGCTATTTTTTTTTTTTTTTTTTGTATAAAACTTCGGGCTTCGCTTCGTAAAATGGTTGTAAAAACGAGTGATCATCGGGTGATTTTTGTTATACCTCAGAATCCGTATTTTTTTATTTCTATGTGTTAATCCAGGGTATTAGCAACCTCCATAGCAAATTTCATTCAAATCCGTTCAGCCGTCACAGAGTTGAACGGGAACAAACACACTTACCTTACCTACTTACACACAAACTTTCGCCTATATAATATTTGTGTGATTTGCAAAACTCGCTAGGTTCTCATGAGATGGCGCTGAAAACATTATTTTTGGAAACATACTTTTTTTTACGTCGTTCATTGCAATCTAATTTGAACCCTACTAAAACAAATAACGGACATTTAATAATAGTATATTTCCCTACTAACCATATTTTCATCGGCTTTTAAAGCGGTTTGGAAAGTAGCGGTAAGTAAATGTCAATTTTGAGTTTTTGGCGGGGACGTGAAAAAGTCATAAATCATCGTGTTTTTGGTGGGGACGTGATTAAGTTATGTCGCAATGTCGTCCAAAACTTATGTGAACGTGCACAAGTGTTGGTTAATAGTTTAATGTTGTGAAACGTGACTCTTCGCGTTGTTTCCAAAACTCCATAGAAACCTCTAGTCTCCACCACTTTACTGGAGCGTGACGTGAACTTGACCGTGACTTTACTTTGCTTGACTTAGAGTATGACTGAGACTTATTTGAAATGTGAAATATTTGACTTCACTTGAAATATTACAAAGCTTAACACTGGCCAAATACACAACGTGTGGAGCCAAAATATAAGAAGAAAAATATGTCTGTCAAAGCTGTCATGTCATGAGGTGTCAATGTCATGGCTTTTGTTTGTTTAGAACTTAAATCTTGGGAGTTTTGGCGGGAACGTGAAGAAGTCATATCGCGTCATTATATTATTTTTCAAAACTTGTGTTATTTTGAGTTTTAATGTGTAAAAACGGTGGATTTTTATTCATTAAGTGTTCGTGACCGTGCACGAGTGTTGGTGAATAGTATATTGTCGTGAAACGTGACTTTTCGTGTTATTTCCAAAACTCCACAGAAACCTTTTCTAAAGTCTCCACCACTTTACTGGGGTATGACTTGGACATGACCGTGACTTACTTTACTTGACTTAGACTATGACTGAGACTTGTTTTATTTGTGATATACTTTACTTCACTTCAAATAATACAAAACTTGACACTGGCTAAATACACAACGTGTGAAGCCAAAATTTAAGAGAAAAAAAAAAAACTTAAATCTTCGTCGTTGGTTTTGATATCAAAATGAATCGGTGCGACTCTGCGACCCGGCAAATGAGAATATTAGCGATATAATTAAATTAAAACAACGTATAATTTCTGCGAAAGTGTAATGAATTAAGATCTGGAAAGGAAATCAAATAGTATCATGTATTCAAATAGCCCACATAAAAACGACACAACTTCTACTCCAAAGCGTCGAAGACTCGGCACAGGAAGGATCTTGCGCCCAAATAATCATAAAAACGTTAATTTCCTTGCTAACTGTAGCCCAATCCACTTCAATTCGCCGATTGCGAACACGTCTAAAAGATGTGAATCCCCACATTTGCCGTGTAATCAAGTGGAGTATCTAAGCGAGAGCAACAACACTAACAGCAGTTCCATAGCTGATATCCCGTGTTCTCCCGGTGTTATGAACAGCTCGGCGATCAGAGACATCGAGAATTGGGAGTCCCTAGTCGTAAGTAATAAAACAAATAAATTGTGCAATAAAGAAATGTCTAAATTGCTTGCAATAGAAGAGATTGATGATATATCTGATGACATGTTCTATTCGAAGCTAGAACAAACAAATCACGTGAACAATCAGTCAAAAACAGACAAAGGATTGAAAGAAAGCATCGAACAAAGTTTCAATGCAATAAATGAGTCAATATGCAAGTTATCTGAGCCAAAGAAATGTGATAAAAGCTCGCTATTCGAAACTAAAGACTCATTCTTATTAGATATAAAAGAAAGCGGAATTGTGATAGCAGATAATGAATCAAGGAATAAAGAAATTACAAAATATGAAACCATTGAGAACCCTGTAAATATAAATGAAGGATTTTATGGACTTCCACCTCTTACAAAAAATCTATTTAAAACTTATAGAAATATAGAAAAGTTTTATGGTAAGTTAATTGTTACTTTCTGTTTCACATTTAGCTGTTCATTAATGTTACATATTCTCGCACATTTGAGGTTTTCTAGGTCGCAGTCACAGTTCTAGTTACTTTCAATATAGTTTTTATGCTTTATTTATTCAAACTTTTTTTTAATTTATTTTTATACATGCTCAAATCATTCACCTATCTATATACCCAAATTGCAATCCACAAAATGTCACAAAGACCACATACACACAGTGAGATATTAGTTTGTGCTTCAATTTTAGAACATAATCACCACTTTGATTTTTCATGAGTGTAGGCAAATAATATAATGTTGTATAACATGTCTTTTGGTGTGTATACCAAAACACCAAAGTAGCTCTAGCAAAATTCCCACCAAAGTGGTGGGAACTAGGGCATGACTTGGACTTCACCGTGACTTATTTTGTTTGACTACGACTTGCACTGGTAGATACTGGCAGATGCACAAGAGGTGCAATGCTAAATTCTCTCTGATACAGAGAAAACAAAAAGTCCACTTGACAAGTTATTATTGTTTTTTTTTAATGCACAATACACCCTATGCGGGACTTATCGCCCCCGTCTCAAATAAGAATAAGTTATTATTTATCACTACAGAGTGGCAAGAAGAATGTCTAAACCTGGATGCAATCAAACAACGTCGGAACCTCATCTATGCGTTACCTACGAGTGGAGGCAAAACCTTGGTTGCTGAAGTGCTCATGCTGAGGGAAGTTATTGTGAGGAAGAAGAATGCACTGTTTATATTGCCTTTCGTGGCTATTGTGCAGGAGAAGGTAAGCATATCAGTATTGGGCGACAGATATGAAGGTAATTTTTCTTCTCAGTAATACGATTGTAATGTTTGTTAGTCACATGTTTTACGCACTACTTGTCTCAAAAATAGGCAAGGTAAAACATGATGTTGTGACTAAAACAGTTACAATGGAGCAACTCGTTAATGACTTATGCTTTGCACCATCATAAAGTTTATTGGAGATAAGTTAAAATTTAACAAAAATATCTACTTCATAATCTTATTTTCAGATCTGGTCACTATCCCCGTTCGCGGTACAACTAGACTTCCTTGTGGAGGAGTATGCGGCCGGCAAGGGCCACATTCCACCAAAAAAGCGTCGGAAAAAGAACAGCATTTACATGGCTACTATCGAGAAGGGGCTGGCATTAGTCCGAAGCTTGATTGAGCTTGACCGGTTAAATGAAATCGGACTGATTGTGGTAACTTAATAACTTGCTATACATATACTGGCTGGTTAATCCACATCCAGTCAGGCACGTGTTGGTGTCGTTGTCGTGCCGTCTCGCTCTTATTTCGGCAAGTCTGTCAAACCAGGACCATCATAGAGTTTCTGACTCCCTTTGACACTATTCCGTTACTGCTTCTTATTCCTCTTTGAGCTTCTCCCACTCGGCATGCTCGATTTTAAATGAATTAATGGTCTTATCACGCTCGATGTAGTCATAATCACGGGCCACTGCTATAAAGCTGCTACTATATAAAGAAAAGAGAATCGCAAACTGGCGCGATCATGTCATGTCAAGTGGCGATCACATCAGTGATCAGAGGCCCAATAACTAATGTCAATGAGAACCGACTGTATTCAGCTGATTTTTAAATGTCATTTCAGGTAGACGAATTACATTTGATTGGCGAGAAGGGTCGCGGGGGTACATTAGAAACATTGTTAACTACTGTCATATTCACCAATCGTAAGTATCATATGCTTTCATACTAGCTCTGCCAGTTTAATTTTCCAAAACTGCATGATCCTTAAAAGAAAATCGTGTTTTCTAGGAAACAAACTGTTCCAGAAACCAACTATTTCCAGAACGAATTTTTAGTTTCAGCAAATGTTACTTATTTTTCCAGTAACGTATAAAGAAAACAAGCTTTTTTTTTTAAAAATATCGGGGACATTTTTGCACATACGGTCATCTGACCCCAAACTAAGCAAAGCTTGTAATATGGCTGTCAGAGACTGATATACGTACATAGATATTTTTAAATACATACTTATATAGATATTAACACCCAGACATAGAACAAACACAAAAAATATTCATCACATAAATGTTTGTCCTAGATGGGAATCGAATCCACGCCCCCAAACACAGAAGGTAGGTTCACTACCAACTGAGCCACCGGGGCAGCTTGGGTTGCTTTAACCATTTCCAAGTTCCAGAAACATCATGCTACATTATCAGTTCGTACAATCTTTTCCAGAAACCATGCTCAGAAAACTCTTTTTCCAGTAAACATCCAGATCGTAGGCATGAGCGCGACGATCGGCAACCTGCCGGACCTGGCCACCTTCCTTCGGGCCGACGTGTTCCAGCGCCAGTTCCGACCGGTCGAGCTCCACGAGTACGTCAAACTGGAGGACACGATCTACAGGATACAGGCCGGGGACGAGGGACTCGAGATCGTGCCTTATAAACAAGTCGCGTACGACGTGAGTATAATCATACCTAGTCTCACGCAACTAGCCTTCTTCAAGCTGACCTGTTCCGTCGGTTTCGGCTGGTCGAGGTTGATTTTCAGCATTTCCTATTATTGCTGCCTATTGCCAGGAGTAGGTATTTATTGGGCGTTTCAATTCAGTTTTTTATAATAATATAATGTATCTATGTAATATTATTGGATTGTCACAGTATAGCCCGAGCGAGAGCCGGCTGGATCCGGACCGGCTGGGCGGGCTGGTGTGGGGCGGGGGCGGGGGCGGGGGCTGCCTCGTGTTCTGCCCCACGAAGCGGAACTGTGAGAATGTCGCCGCTCTGCTCTGCAGGATGCATACCGCGTGAGTAACATCACATGAAGCTACAACACACCACAGGTGGGGGCCCGATGCCAAGGCAAGGGACTTAAAAAACTCATTGAGGCATCAGACTACGATTAAAGGGACTTTAAAACTCATAAAAACACTATGTACATTAAATGGACCATGTCATTTTGAATAATAATTTATTTACATATTTTTAGTGTGAAGTAGGTACAAAGATACCGCGAGTTGAATGCAGTTGTCGACCTTCTTCAAAAGTCGTCAAAAGCTCGGCATTCAAGTCGCGCGCGGCATGTATATTATTCTGTAACGAAGTTAGGTTATTAAGTCCGCGATATTAGATTAAATGGGAAATTATATATCCTATTATACCCGCGGTATTAAGGCGCAGGGTAGTGCAAAATTAAATTGGGCATTTAGGCGCCGCACGAGCGCCATCTACGGGCGGCGCGCTGCCCTACTATCGAACTAGCGCTTCTATGCGGCTAGATGGCGCGCGGCCGGTCCGGCGTCTCAGAAGATACCTACTGAGTTGCAGTGTTGTTCTCCATACAGCAATTGCCATAATATACGGTTTTTAGGCACGCTACGCTTCAAATACACGGCATACGGCAGCACTTCCAAAGCCGTATAATATTTGTATGAAATATACGGCAATCCACGAAAGAGTTAAAAAAACTGCCATTACAAATTTTTCGTGTAACGTAACGCACCGAGCACCCGGAATTCCCCGTTGAAAAACGCCCTCTATGAATACGACAATATTGAGATGTTGGACTATTAAGTGATTTGTATTTACATCGCTTCACTGAGCTTAGAGAAGGTGTTACGATTAGTGATACATTGATCAGAAAAAATAGAAAATTCAAGGGTGAAAATGTCGACACTGCGGAAGATAAGAGAAGAAGAGATACCATTTCCAAGTGAAAGTGAGACATAACTTCTAACCACAATTCAAAATATACATGGAGACCAGTAAATAAAAGCTAAGAATCATAATCTTGAATACAAATTAATGAAAAATTAGAACATACGGCAATATTTTTTTGATTTTGTCCCAAATACGGCAATTTTGGAGTGTAGATACGGCAGCCCCAAAATCGACTTGGAACAACACTGCAGTGAGTTGTTTCAATGTTTTCATTACAGAATATTTTATGACCAGAGACTCATCTCTTCAGAAGAGAACAAAATTTTTTTTATTGAACCAAAATTTAGTACGCGAGCTTAATGTTAATGAAGAAAAAACATACAAGTTAATTTTGATCACACTTCAACTAATATTATAAATGTGAAAAATTTGTTTATTTTTGATTTATTATAAACTATGATTGATTTTTGAATATTATAACATTAGCTGATGTGCCTTTATAAAGTGATATATTTTTTCATTAAAATCCAAAGAAACTCGGTTTGTTTACTAAAAAAATAAAGAACTGTTTATGAACGGTTAAGGCATGCAACGATGACGAACAAAAAAACATTAATTTAGCATTTGCAATGCGTGATTGACGTTTTAGAAACAACTTTGATGGTCTTGGTTTCCGCCCACTCTTATTTCCCATATTTATTTTATGATACTAATACTCGATACTAAACCACTAGAATACACTCGATAATCAAACCAAACGGCTTGAGGTTAGGTATCTGCCTATACTATACCCACAGATCATCTGTGACTATACCGCACGGGCGCTGAAAAGTGCTCAGGCATGCTCATCCACGAACGTGTGAGAGCTGGCAACGCCGCAAAGCGCGTGCCGCGGGCGGGGCGGAATGGCAACCTCGCTCTCACAGGCATACAAATACAATACCTATTGCCTGATCGTATTTTGCGAGCACAATACGTTCGTGAAGAGCGACGTTTTTGTAGGCGCAAATAGTTTTTGTTTAAAAAATCGTTATGTTGATCACTGTTCAATACAAATAGACCTGTACAGAAAAGGTACGCACTATAAGAACAACTAGTCCGAGTTTGCTACTAAGCGAATGTGAAACACCCATAAAAAACGCTTTGCTAGATCTTGGTACATCAAAGTAGTTGAAATAGTTGTGGGTGTTCACTGGTGCTAGCTATAACCGACAGCAAGTACTTGGAGTCGGCAATAATAACTACAAGATATGTGTAATAGGATGTATAAATATCGACGCTCCACATGCTATATTTTTCGCCAGAAATGTTTCTAAAAACACCTTGTTTTCGTGTTTTTGCCTTTCCCATCACCTTAAGACGCCTCGATAGACACCGGATTTGCTAAAATCTGATTTTATTTTGGAGATACGAGGGAACAACGAAACGTGAAAATAGGCACCCACAAAATTAAATACACATAAGCTGCTCACATATACATCCGTAGTTCCGTAGTGATGGGGTAAGCAGTAGGCTATGGCAGTAGGGCAACATTATTAATCGGTACTTACCTACATAGCGAACTTCCGCTTTGCCATAGTAATCGCACTCACTCGAATCTCAACTCACTAACATAACATTACTACACAACACCATTAAAGTACTTATTCTTCCTCAGTGTCGTGCACTCGCGGATATTTCGAGATCGAGCTGTAAAGTCGAATGTTTTTTTTCGAGGTCCCTGCTTTCTTTGCGCGTTTCAATAGAATGTGTTATTCTAAAATGTGACATTTTCTCGGGATCACGAATTTTGTTAGGTCCGAAAAATAATGTTAGTTTACCCAGAATCAACTCAGTTACTTCAATTCATCATCTAAAAAATCTATTAAGCCGGAAATCGAAATTAACAACTGAATAATACACCTAATAACCTTGAAATACTTACGACGTATACTATAGTCTACTGACAAAAACGCCATTATTGTTTACCAGAAAAACGCGGGCGAAGCCGCGGGCAGAAGCTAGTAACGGATAAAAACTTCAAACATCCTACGCACCTACGGAACCCTACTAAGCATGGCCCGACATGCTCTTAACAAGTTATTTTCTCTAGTCTCACCACAGTCTCAGGCACATGCTAGATGCTGCCGGTCGATTCTATCGTGATTTCGTTGCTTGTCGAGTTTAGTCCAAGCAGAAGGTCCCGAGTGTACAGTTTAGTTAGGTAGTTAGTTAGTTAGAATTCATCAGTGTTCGAATCCCTTTACGGTATGGTAAAAAACGAAAATGCAAGTCTGCGTTTTGTTTAATGAGTCACAACACTACTTTATACGTGCGTTCGCCAGAAAGGGACAACTGCATGGGATATCCGCAATGAGGAAAAGGGATAAGTGACGACGTGTCCATTATACGCTGAGCTCTGCTGTCTTGTAAAACTGAATTATTTTACTTACCGATGAAAAGTTATTCCGTCTTTTTTGTAGTTTGAGTGCGCGGATGACTTTCTACACAATTTCACTGCACAGATAGTCATTTTTTTTACTGTTGGTTATCAGGAAAATAAAACAACCGTCTTATTTTGTAAACCGCACGCACGCACGCACAGCTCTGGCACTTGGTCGGAACTGAGGTTCAATGTTTGGGGCGGCGTCTTATATAAGTCTAATAAAACTTATGTGTTGCGCGCTAGGCTCGTCCTAGACTAGGTATCTAGTTCTATTCATCTGTAGATTTAGTATAATTCCGTTTGGCCTATGGATGACACGCAGAGTGTGAAGACGCATCGATAAACACCTATCTTGTCAAAATCTGAAAAGCTGTTTAGCAGATTAGAGGGCACACGTGAACATACTTACATACATACATAGACTGTCAAACTCATAACCCTCCTTTTTCGTAGTCGGGAAAAAGGAACTCTTTGTCTTTAGTGGTGTTGATACTGGCCTTATAATTATAGTTTGTACCGAACTGAGACCTCGCAACCCCTATAAGCGTAGAAAAATAAAAAGAAATCTCTTATGTGCCTATAAGCGTTCATATTCGAACTGTTTTTTTTTTATTGAAATGAACTACTTACAAAAATTCACGAAGATCGGATTACAAAAATTCAAGACGATTCGCAAGTTATCGTCGGATAAAATATACAAACATACAAATGCCGATTTGTTCCCGTAGACTGCGAGACCTTCGCTTCCCTCGGGCATTGATATCCAGACTGATCGAATCTGATTTCAAGTAAAAGTGTTTCGTTATGAGTAACTTGCAGCGGCTCGCGGTTTCACCCGCCATTCTACAAAACCGAATATTTTTTCGGATTTAAAAGAAGCCTGTGTGTTAATCCAGTGTATAAGCTACCTCCGTACCAAATTTCATTAAAATCCGTTCAGCCGTTACAGAGTTGAACGGGAACAAACACACTTACATACTCATAAACGTTCGCATTTACAATATTAGTGTGATACGATCACATTCGTCCACCACAGTCCGATACCGGAGCGCGCGGGGCGCGAGCGCGCGGCGCTGCAGGCCGCCCTGCGCGCCGAGGGCGGCAGCGCGGACCTGTGCCGCCTCGTGCGCTACGGAGTCGCTTACCATCACGCCGGGCTCGCGGCGGACGAGCGGTCGCTACTGGAACAAGCTTTCAGGTAATATTTATTATTATACTTGCAACATGTAATTATATAATGCGTCTATATAGTGAGCTGTTTCAGGCTTAAATCTGATGAATTCAAATCGAAAAGATACTTGGGCCTTTTGCCCCGATATTTGAATAAGACATTGTTTCTAGAATCATACAGATTCGTTGTTCCGGCGAAAATGCACAAAAGTTGGAGGATAGCGCGGGTTCTCAACGTTACGCCTACTTCCGCTCGCGCCTAGCAATGAACCAATGAGAGTGTATTTTTACATGTATACTAGTTTGACCGATGCTTAGAACGAAACTATATACATATAGGGTCGCGTAAATACACTCCTATGAATCGCAATCTAATTGAGGTATTCCATACTTGCTAGCAATGATTATCACCGTCGGTGTTAGACATTTTAACCGATGAAAACCGATGTCGATGCGCAATCCACCTTCACACAATTCTTAACAAACCGAGATGATGTAACACGTTCGCTCGCGCATTTTACAAGTCCTAGTACAAGCTTCTAGTATCACTCGTCCTGTCGCCGCACAGGTCGGGTGTGATATCGGTGGTGTGCTGTACGTCCACGCTAGCGGCGGGCGTGAACCTGCCCGCGTCGCGCGTAGTAGTGCGCGCGCCGCGCGTGGGCCGCGAGTTCATCTCCCTGGCCGCGTACCGGCAGATGTCGGGCCGCGCCGGCCGCGCCGGACACGCCGCCTCCGGTAACTACTGTCGATGGCCCGGACCGGTCTGACTGTACATTACACGCGCGCCTGGTATATCCCGCTAACCGACGAGAAACTGCCTCGAACTGTATTTTTGTAGGTATATCTACACCACCGACCGTATTGTTATACATTCATAATTCTGTCCATCCCGAGGTTGTCTGGGAGAAATTCCTTTAGGCGATTTCTTAATTCTACCGGTTTTTCTATTGTTAATATTTTCATTGTTTATTTGCCTTTTAGGGATATAATACAGTTATATTGTATATTGTTTATAACTCTTGACACAAATCAGCCGATCCGTAGAAAAACGTCATCGACCCTTTTCTCTGGGCCCCGACGAAGTCGATCTCATAGCTAAAGTTTTTATAGTGATGCTTTTAATTCACCCCTGCTTTTGTTTTTCTGCTGCCATAATAAAACCTAACGATTTTTTCAAGGAACTAACTAACGTTTGTGGGTAAAAGGAAAGTAATCTGCATTGCCGTTAACAGGTTCTGGGTAGACTACGACTGAAAATTAGTATAATATTAAACGATCCGTTAACCGTTCGTAGGAGAAAGCATAATAATCTGCAACCGTTCGGAGTGGGCGCAGCTCCGGGCCGTGCTGGGCGGCGGCGTGGCGGGCGCGGCCAGCGTGCTGGCGGGCGGCGGGGCGGGCGGCGGGGCGGGCGGCGTGGCGGGCGGCGTGGCGGGCCTGCTGCTGAGCGCCGTGGCGCTGGGGCTGGCCCGCACGCGCGCGCGCCTGCGGGCGCTGCTGGCCGGCACGCTGCTGGCCGTCACGCACGGGGGGGGCGACAGGTCATATTTAAACCATTCTTATTTATTTAAAACTAGCTGCGCCCCGCGGTTTCACCAGCTGTTTTATAGGAACCGTTAAATTTTTCGGGATAAAAAGTATATATGTTAATAAGCCTATATGTTAATCGAGGGTACGAGCTACCTCCGTACCAAATTTCATTCAAATCCGTTTTTCCGTTACGGAGTTGAACGGGAACAAACATACTTACCTAATTACGTACTTACACACTTACACGCAAACTTTCGCTTTTATAATATTAGTGTGGGGTGATAGGTTTGCGTTTGAGGACATCCTGCTAGTGTTGAGAAAAGAAGGTCTAGATTTTAAGACTTAAGACTCCCTTATTTGCCAGGAAAAAGGATCTCCCAAACAAATTTAATTCAGATCAGTTCAGCCGCTTATTAGTAAAAAGGTAACAAACTGACAAATTACTTTCGCGTGATTATTGATGTAATGTGAGGTATTTGTGTTCAGGTCACCTGTGGACATGAAGTCCCTCTGCGACTCTGCCCTCCAGGCCCTCCTGCGGTCCGGCGCCTTGGAGGTATTGAACGAAGTCTCCTCCAAGAAGGCTGATTCTAAGACGGCCGCTGGAGACTGCTACGTGTACGAAGACAGCTTGCTGGCCGTCAGCCGGCTGGGACGGGCTGCGATCAAAGGTACACTTTATTCATTTGCACACTTAATTTGAATTCAAGATTATATTTAAAAAAAAAAATGCGAATGAACAAAGAAGCTCTTTAATGGTTTCAATATGCTGCCGATGATGATGATGATGATGATGACTTGTAAACCTCAGTATTATATGTTTACAGAACAATGATATTTTTGTAATGTTGAGCTCAAAGAACTATTTTCCATTTATACATTTTAAAGTTAGCAATTTAAAAAAAAAGGTTAATAAATGCATGTTAAAAAATATAGTATTCCATTTGTTTTACCAAGGGACTTGTATTACAATATTAATTGTTCTACGACCAAGAACTCTGAATCTACAGCACTCTTATTATGAACATTCATGATTCTGATAGCATGCTATCCCGCTCGTACCAACTTAATCGCACACCGCTCATGCACAAACACTATCACGATTAGGAAAATACATGATAAAGGTGGTGATAAGGAGAAAATTTTAAATATTTACCTTGATAAGTTTTCTTTCCCAGGTTGTATGGACTTTTCAACAGCCAAGCAGTTACTCAAAGACCTTGAAGTGGCGTCACGTTCCCTCGTGTTGATGGGTAGCTTGCATCTTCTCTATCTGGTTACTCCTCATGACGCTGCCGGCATCAAGCCTGACTATAGGCATTATTACTCGCTGGTAAGGTATAAACTCGCTTGTCCGCCGATTGCTTTTAACTAATCCTGCATTGGAGTTTCTCAAGGAAGAATGATTGGGCCTTTTTTTATTGTATACAATAAAAAACTTTTATAATGTGTATTTATTAATTTTAATACTTTAATATAAATTTAATGCTTTTTTGTCAGTATTGTAATTTGGACGACGAAGGCGTACAAACCGCCAAAATATTGGGCATCACAGAAATGAATGCTATAAGAATGATGACTGGAAAAGCTATCACTGTAAGTATAAATCAAGCTAAGTAATTTTTTTTTTTTTTTTTTTTTTATGGTTTTTTTTTTGTTTGACTTCAGAGGCGGTCCCATATAAGTTTAATTTAAATTGATTCAGAGCTTTTTTTAAAAAAAAAAATTTTTATGTATGTTCCCCGATTACTTGAAGTCGACTGGACTGATTTAGTTTTTTTTTGAATGGATATACTTCCCAGTTGGTTCCATTTTGATCAGGTCAGGATCCGATGATGTGATCCTGGAGAAATCGAGTGCAACGATCAAAAATTAGGACGATTAAAGTCAAAGCAAGGCGATTGAAGAAAGAATATTTGTATTAAAATAATTATTTGTGGCGCTCCAAGGGGAGGCCTATGTTCAGCAGTGGACGTCTTATGGCTGATGATGATGATGAATTATTTTCCAGAACGTTCCTGAGAAAACAATATGCCGCTTCTATTTAGCGTTGATGTTACATGATTTATGGAAGCAAATGCCTTTCGCTGTTGTTGCGGAGAAGTAAGTACAAAGTTAGTGGGTGTATTCGCCGCTCGCTACTCGCAGTCATCATGCTTGACACACAACAAAAGGTTTATCTCTCTGTATGCGTCTCCACTAACTCTTGTCTATGCGGAACACTTCGAATAGAGACTGTCTGTGGAATTAATTGTGTTCAATTACAACAGAATCGGCACAGAATAAAATAATAGCGCAAGAACAGAACCGTAAGTAGTAGGACTCACTCCGATATAACAAATATGACCACCAGGATAAACCTACTGTGGTTTATTGGTAGTTATAAAATTTTATTATGTTATTTAAACTGTGAAGAAAATTAATACAAAAAAATAAATCGCTGTGAAACTATTTTTTGAACGCACGGCGTAAATACCAGTGATTAATACCAATAGGTGTGGGTGCGAGTGCGAGAAGGTGAAAATGATCGTTTTCTCGTTGCGCGTTAGGTTAGGTGTAATAGCGACGGTAGGTGGCGGAAAGATAGAATGGCATAGTTTTTTTTTATACCTTTGGTCATAATCCACCAACATTGGAAGGGGACATTTAGTGGGGACGCTGGGAATTTAAATTTCTAACGCCCCCACTAGCTCAATTAGTGGAGACGTTGGGAATAAGCTTTTTATTTCATTACAATCTACCCTCGAGCTAATAATCAATAAATCCAACTTAATACAATACTAGCACAAGTCCAATAATTGTCTTATCGTCTTACTATATCTGCGCTCCGCGGTTTCACCCGCTATTCTACAGGAACTTTTACAATTTTCGGGATAAAAAGTATGTCCTATGTGCTACTCCAGGGAATAACATACCTCCATGCCAAATTTCATCCAAATCCGTTCGACCGTTACAGAGTTGGACGGGAACAAACACACTTACATACTTACCTACTTACTAATTATATACTAATTTACACACAAACTTTCGCATTTATAATATTAGTGTGATTATGGCAGCCCCTCCCGTTTCTACGGGAAAGCCTTGGTTCAGTTCAGTAGTGGAGTTGTTCTGGCTGTTGATGTCGATGGTGATGCCGGTGTAGGTACAGCGTAGCGCGCGGGGCGGTGCAGGGCGTGATGACGGCGGCGGCGGCCTTCGCCTCCTCCGCGCACAGGTTCTGCGAGGAGGTGGAACAGCTGTGGGCCTTCAGGGCCCTGTTCGGGGAGCTGGCGCCGCGCCTGCAGCACTGCGCCGCGCCCGAGCTGCGGCACCTCATGGAGCTGCCCAACGTCAGGAAGGTAACTGTATGGTGGCACGTCGTAGGACCGACTCCGGGAGACGGGCCTCGTCACTGCTGCGCTTCACCGGTACCTTGTTCGTCACTTCCCATTTGCCGATTCCGATTTTGCCGCGAAAACGATCGACCAATAACAGCGCAAGATTGTACTTACAATACTTTGCCATTGGTAGATGGAAGTTGCCCTCGCTTCTATAATTGGTCTACTGCGCAGGTACATCGGGAGGAATGATTAGTAACTGTACGACCCAGGTTTGGATTTACAAGTGTTACGTCACTTGCGTCCCATACAAGAATTTAACTTTGCTGATATATCGAGATCGGGTAACTGAATCGTTTTAATGTTCGTTATTGGGTATTCCCCAGGCTCGCGCCGTGCAGCTGACGCGCGCGGGCTACGGGCGCGTGGAGGCGCTGGCGCGGGCGCCGGCGGCCGAGCTGGCGGCCCGCGTGCCGCACCTGTCGCGGGCCGCCGCCGACCACCTCGTCAGCGCGGCGCGGGTGACACTCACGTTATAATTAATCAACATCTAACGCTTTTTGTTTTTCTTTTAATAATAACACTTGTTATAGTTTCGTAATGTCCAAAAGAGCCTATCAAAAAAGTGTATTATGTTGCTAGCTGCGCCCCGCGGTTTCACCCGCTATTCTAGAGAAACCGAATATTTTCCCGGGATAAAAGTAGCCTAAGTGTTAATCCAGGGTGGAAGCCTCCATTAAAAATTTCACTCAAATCCGTACAGCCGTTATAGAGTTGAACGGGAACAAGCACACTGACCTACTTACACACAAACTTTCGCATTTATAATATTAGTGTGATGTGTTTGCAACAAATGATTACTTTGTTTATACAGATGCTGTTCTGTTCCACCGGCATAACTACCTCATACCGATAACACTTTCGTTGCGCTTACGTATTCGATGAAAAATTTACGAAACATGTAGTTCTGTTTACGTCCGTTAGGGGCGCTGTTCTATTTTACATACATTTTCATATCGAATACATACGAAAGTTTTTTCGTAGGTATACTGATTGAAGCTCTCCCTATAGATTTCGATGTTTTTACCCGACTGCCCAAGGAGGGTAATGTTTTTGGGGTGTATGTGAGTATGTTTGTGTGTTCCTATAAAACGTCCTGTAGCCTTGTAGATTACTCTAAACGTCCAGAGTGTCATAGGCTACATTTTGCAGTCGGGTATTTTGTTTTTCTTTTAACGATATTACCGTTACTTTTTTAGTAGCTCTTCATCTTTTCTTGTCCTATTCATTGTAAATGTTGCGTCCTTGTCGACTGTCAATGTTCGGTATGTCTGCTGTGAGTGTAATGCGTTCGACTGCAGCTAACGTCTGGGGCATTTTAACCACGGATCACTCTAGATTCCGCACTCAGGACTATCGAAGCGCACCTCGCATCTGTCTAAATACACCTATAAAATTTACTTAGTGTTCGATTGCTTGGCGTAACCTTGAGGTAGCTAATGAAAAGGCTTGGTCGCAGTCACGCAACCCGCGCTTTCTTCAAACTAGTGACTTTTGGTCGGATCAACGATCCTGTGATCTGTGATTTGAACCCTCGCAAACGATGAACTTTTAAATAATGTAAAAGATCCCAATCCTAAATTACACAAAGATAAATAACAAATAGTCATTGAGCCAATGGGTTAGCTGATTACTAAGAAATGTACTTTTTGGTTTCAGATGATGCTAATAGAAAAAGTAGAAAATCTTCGTGCGGAAGCCGAGGATGTTATGGAAGAACTCAAACTGTAATTAATATTGACACAAAAATGCAGTATCCTGCACTAAACTAGTGAAACGAAACGAGCTCCAGCGTTAAAGATGTATAATATATAGATGTCTACCTCATAATGAAGTCAAAGAATATTTTCTAAGGCAAAATAATGGATTGTTACTTGTTTTAAATAAAATATTTTTCTGAACGTTTTCTTTAAATATTACGTCAACATTTACTAAACACCACATTATCCATTATCACATTGATGTAATAATTACGAATTTTTTTGTCCTTCAAGCAAGAATCCCGAGGATTCTCTACTACAGCGGATGGGCTGTCACTCGGGACCGCCTTGCGGCACGTCGGCCATGTTTTGTATCCCAGCCAAGCTAGTACGTTAGCTGTCAAAAGTTTAGGAAACCACTAGTGAAAGGGGTGGAGTAGATGCCATTATTGTGTATTCAAACTGCCGCCAAATGACGCGACTTGTAGCAGGTCCTCTTTTTTTACCTTCGTCATTGAAGAATCCTCACTACTGAAAAGTTCATGAAAATCAGTTTTGACAATGCCAAAAAATAGTAGTTTTTTTTTTTGTTTATAAAATGACTCGACTTACCAGGCGATTGACAACGCTAGTACAATCTTTTATTTATGATTCCAAACAAAAGCCGCCTGCCTGAGGGGCGCGCGCGGGGGAGCGGGTGAGGTATCTTGAACTGGCGGGGGGCGGGGAGTGGCCGTTCTGTTTCTACTACTAATATGGTGTTCTTTAGTAGGTATAAAAATAAAACAAGAAAGTCAGATATGATTATTTTAATTCACCGCCTCTTATATATGCAAGGTTTCAATTTCACCACCGGCAGCTTAGACTTCTTAACGGGGGGGTCTCCGATCTTCACAAAATCCATAAAGAAGAACACCTTGTGCTCCTTGTCCAGTTTTTTGAGCTTGAAGCCGAGTTTGACGACTTCCTTCGTAAATGCGTCCACGTCTTCGAACCGGCTCTCTACCTCCGCTATGAGCAGGAGCCCACTGGAGAATAATAGACAGCAGTTACTACCACCATCGCACTACGCACGTCACTGTACGCCGATATTATGATGTAGTGCGATCATTGTTAGGTGAAGCCGCCGACCACAGAACTGCCGAGTGCGAGTTTTTGTAAATTCAAATTTTCTGGCGTTTTTTGTCAATTAAAGCTTAATTACTCATCGTGGGTACATGAAAACGAATTTTGCGACAATAAATAGGTCGTATCAAGAAATTACGGCTAAAAGGATCACCTAGATAATATTGGTTTAGCTAAAAATCTCAATAACCTGATTTTCATCTTTGTTTTTGGTTTAGTGACAAATGTACTTATACTAGCTTTCAACTTTGATTTTTGGTTGGTTGAATTAATTTTCATGTACTTACGATGAGTAATTAAGCTGTAATTGACAAAAAACCCAAGTAAATTTGGAAAAACTCGTACTCGGCACTCTGGAGTAGTATCACTGCTCGATAAGATTCAGTCGTCTAGGTCTATTTGTCTAGGTGATAAAACTGCTGTGCATTACGTCGTGGATATACTCTTTCACAAATGATTTATTTGTTCTGCTTAATATAAGAACTTACCCCATTCTGAGCACCCTATTAGCCTCGACTAAGTACTGCGTGAGGTCCGTCCCCATGAGCGCCAGGCAGTAGACGGCCACGTCCATGGAGGCAGCGGCCAGCGGCGTGTGAGCTATGTCGCAGGTCTCCACGCCCGGGGCCGTGGACACAAGGTCGAACGACCGCAACTTGTGGGGAATGCGGGTGGACAGGGCTCCTTCGCCACACCCCATGTCGGCTATCGTAAGAGTTTTTGGCCTGTGAAAGATATATAAAATTTGAATTAGGTTGATGTTATATTAACTGCTGGAAGAACTGAGCCAAAATTAGTCTCAATTCCCTACAAGATGGCGATTGTTGATTCCTCTTCAGGGTGATGATTCTCTTTGTATTGGGTCTATCATATTTTTCAAAAACTTACATTTTTTGTATCCTACTAGCAATAACATCGAGCGGATTGATGGGCCACTTCTTTAGTTGTTGCTGATAGCCCTGATGGTACGTGTGGAATGCGGCCGGGTCGTTCTGGAACAGCTCCTTGGCTTCAGCGCCCGACGATGTGTACAGCTTCTCATTCAGGTATCTGAACTGGGCCGCTGCAAACAAAATTATTCAAATTATATTTATGAATTCTTCGTGATGTTAGAGGCTGGCAGCCCTTTATCAAAACAATCAGAAACTGCAGGATTCTAGTAAGTGCAATTTGATTTTCAACTAAAAACATGTAATTTGTTTAAAATAATATGACTATAACAAGATTTGAATGTGGGGGCAGATAGGATTATTATTAATTGATTGTTATGATTTCAGCAAACGATCAGACCAGTAGAAGTTACAGTATATGACAGCTGTCCCTGGGCATAACACCTTACCCAGTAGCAGCACTGTTTTGTGAAATTGAGGAACTTCATTGTGGACATCTTTCTCCAGTTCCACACCCCCTCGCCTATAAATTTACCTTTTAGTCTATCCAGCATTCTTTCCCTCAATTTATTGCCAGTTACAGTAATTGAGTTCCTAGTGCTATGTGTTTGCAGCAGGGCCTTTAGTTTCTCTTTCTTCCTGTTGACTGGTTGAATATTTGTTAAGTTACTGTTATTTTTAACTTGGAACACATTTTTAGGCTGAAGTTCAGGTTCTATAATGTGTTTATTTTTTATATTCTTAATTTTCTCTTTTTTATTCTTCGGTGATTTTTTATCTATAAATTTGGACATTTGTTTTCCAATTGAGCTTAATAGGACCGGAGTTTGTGGTTTATTAGTTACTTCCTTGAACAATAAGTGCTCCACATCATCTCTCTTTATCGGCTCATAGAATTTTTTCTTCTTAGCATCCAGTAATACTTCATCTGCTTTATCTGTATCGAGATTTGATATATCTATTGAATTATTATTAGTTTTCTTTTGCTTGTTATTTACAATTTGTCCATTATGCTTCCTTTTCTTGGATTGACTTTTAATTTCATTAACTTTGGGCTTTTGTTTTGTTGCTGTTAGTGTTTTTTTAATTTTCTTTAGTGATGTTGGCTTAGGTCCATTTTTTCGCTGCTTTTTGTTCTGGTATACAAATAAATTGCAAAATCAGTTACGGGCGTACATAATTACTTAGCTCTACTTATAAATGCCCTATGTCACAGTATAATAATTAATGTTAAATTACTACTTGAAAAGCTCAAAGTTGTACTTACTGGCTTGAATGTTTGAAATAAGGATGGTAAAGTTTTTAGTATTAAAAAACTATTACTTGAAATATGATTGAACAAAATATTCAAGTTAAATAACTATAATGAGTTTATTTTCTCCACCAGAAAAATAATAAGGATCAGCTTGTTACTCACGTTCGCATTTTGCTTAAGGTTTATATTACTTTTGGGTACATCTTCCCAATCTGGCACTTTAAACATTATGTGATAACCACAGAATTATCCTTTTAAGAAATAAAATAAACATGTAGGAATTGTAGGATTGTTATGTATTTTAAGGTTAGAAATGTTTTAATCAGGCTCAGTGTTGCCGTTTTGTTTATGGATATAATTAGGAACTAAAATATTAAAAAAAAATGAAAAAAAGAACAGAAAAATAATAATAAAGTACGATCATATTAAAAATGTGCTAAATCCAATGAGGAAAGAGAGAAAGGAGAGGCCCTTGCTATACAAATATGATGTAAATATGGACCTATATGGCAAAACTATATTCCTCTCGTTCTAACACGTCATAATTTACAAATGTAGAAAAAGTACAGTATATGTCACGGGTACCAATTTTCTGTTGTTAACTTTTCGTGATGTCATCTAGCTCCGCCTTAAAACACATCTTGTGACATGCTACCATGTTTGATAAATACTATCCTAGGTAGTTCGACTGTCATCGAAGCGTTGCTTGGAGTTTGTTTTTATTTTAAAGTGAATTGTGTGTGTTTTGGAGCTTATTGTTGTGATTGTCTATATCTAATCTAAGGCTAGATTTCACTCAAATCTGCTAAATAAAAATGTCAACTGTCAAAGCTCGTTTAAATCAACTAGAATTTAAATATTTTTTTAGTAAGCAGCTAATGTTACGTTGTTACGATTATTATGTTATGATTTGATGTAATGTAACGTTTTACAATCCTTTAGAAAGATTTGCTATCTACGGCAAACATGTAAAACCCGAAAAATGCTAAAAATATGCAATATGCTAAGAACAGATTTTTCATGCTAATTCATGGGTTGCAAATAATGCCAAATTTAGCATTAAAAATGCCAACGTGACAACACTGATGTTTTTAGATTCATCGATTTCCTTGTCTTTAGTTTGGCTCCACATGTCATGTATTTAGCGAGGGTCAAGTTTTGTAATATTTCAAGTGAAGGTGCAACGTGTCGCTCATCGCGAAATTCAAATTTTCTTGCATTTTTCTAGTAATTCGCCCCGAACTGAGACGTCGCGATGTTACTTGTTGTTTCTCTGTTGCATTCAACCCTTTATCTTTGCAACCCCTTGACCGATTCTGCTCATACTCGAACTTGAAAAATTTAATTTTTCGAAGATATTTTTTTTTTAAATTTTTCTTCGCTAATCTCCATAAATATTTTTGTAAAAACGTAGGGTGTAGATTTTTAAGACACGTATGTATTACGTTAGATGAGAGAATCAGAGTGGCTAAGTACTGTTTTTTGACGTTTTGCCATGTTTGATAGGTTTTTGACCACAAACTTTGTGATCGTGGTTAGTAAGCAAGCCTAGCCTAGCCTGGATTTTCTTAAAATAATATTACTTGCTGAGATGTGTATCAGCGGTGTCAGAAGGTGCTCACTATCTACTTGACCAAACCAGAAACCGTAAAAAAAAAAACAGCGGTTCCATAGAAAACGGTTATCTATATTGACCATGGATGTAATCAAGAAGCCTATCCATGTTACGTCCATGATATTGACGCATGACAAAATGTGTGAAACAGCTTTTTTTTTCGTGGTTCCAGGCTCCAATAAAGTTAGTGTAAGTATGTGTGTTTGTTCCCTTTCAACTCTCAACAGATCAACTCTTTCTCAACAGATTTGGATGAATTTAGTATGGAGATAGCTTATTCCCTGGAATAACACATAGGCTACTTTTTATCCTGAAAAATGTTACCATTCCTGTAGAATGGCGAGTGATACCGCGGAGCGCATCTAGTAATTAATAAATGATCAACGTTTTATTTGATACAACGAACGGTACCTACATAAATATTTACGAAGCCTCTGGTACCCTATCTAGTACCTACAGGGCCCTCTTTCCCACTGGGCACTCTGGGCACATGCCCAGGGCCCCGCGTTCGATAGGGGCCCCTTTATTCCTGCCAGATCACCAAATTATAACCGACGTATAAATATTTGACTTCGCTTGAAATATTATAAAACTTGACAATGGCACTAACCAACGTGTGGAGCCAAAAAATAAGAGGGATTGTATTATTTTGTCTGTGGTCTGGTCTTGTGTTTTGTTTGTATTGTAGTTGTTACTGACTGCGGACAGCAAAGGCTGCAATGATGACCAAGCTTGAAGGCCGAAAGCGTAGCTAGGCTTAGCTCGAGGCTGTCATAGCGTGGCCAGCAGTGCAGTCATTGCGGACCAAGGCCTGTACATGTATAGTGCTTTACTCAAGCAATGCGAGTAATTTAAATAAAACCAGCTTTCTGATATGATTTCTGGGTTGGTCCCATAGTAAAAGTTGTTCACAATCATGAGTACTCTGAGCCGCTTGCGGCTTAGCATACCCTTTCCTCATAACCCTGTATTATATAAATTATCTATTTATTTAATGTGACTGTAATAAAATAAAAATAGATATAGAACCTTGCTTATTTACTTTCCTTGTCTATTCTAACAAAATAGTGTTCTGTCAAGGTCATTATTATCAGCCAGAAGACGTCCACTGCTGAACATAGGCCTCCCCCTTATCAAGGTCATAGGGGCCCCAATATACTTATATGCCCAAGGCCTCCAATAGGTTAAAGACGGCCCAGAGTACCTACCTATTATATTGTACCTATTTCTGAAACCAGGGTTTGTATCATAGAAGCGATAGGTGTTGTAGTCCTCCATCACTCAAGTACAGCTGGTGTGAAGCCATAATCTAAGAGAAAAAAAAAGTACAGCTGACCCACCTCTTAAAAACAGCCTGTGTAAAAACTCGAGACGGCCATGGAAAAATATATTCCCTATATTTAGATTAGATGGATCACCTCATTGTAGAGTCTATTATTAGTCGGTACTATTTACAGTACGACAGACATAACTTTAGAGTTAAATGGGAGCCACTGTCGTAATTTCTGAACAAGACTGAGAGACTTCTTTTAGCCATCTGCTGATATTAGCTGTTCGTTGCAACAGCTTTATGGCAAATCTGGGTTCATGTCTCAAAAAGGACGCTTATTTGATATAGAGTTGCAGTAGAGTTGATCGCGAATGTGGAGAAATGAAATGTGAACTCTATAATCGTGTGCTGTGGGTAGTTTTTTACCTAGCATACCTGATTCTTATCTACACGACAAAGTTCATTATACACTTCGAACGACCACGCGGTTCGACGTTTTTATCAAGATGATAATAGACCTTACGGATTAGGTAGTAGTTTGTCATTTGAAACTCTCCTGTACGTAACACGACACAGACACATCAATTAAAAACATTTTCGGAGCATCACTGTCAAAGTCTATAAACCTTCTGCATAAGTTTAGCAACATCGAGCTACACTGTGGTAACCGCTTTGTAAAACAATAGAAAGCAGAAGGAATGAAGGATACAAAATTAGAAAAGCAGGGTAGTAGAAATACGTTGATAAAAATAAGTGCAGGGATGAAAAAGCGGGGTATAATGAGGATGCATTCGAAGTTTACGTTAGTTTTTTTATCGCTACTGTAAAGACTTTTTGTCAATTAGCGACCTTCCGAAAGTTCATATTTGAGCTGGCTAGTTAGCAAAAGATATACCTACGCGACCGGGAACAACTTTTTTTTTCTCCATTTTTCCATTAACAAGTTTTTGTAGGTTTTGTCCAAAATATAACTAAACTTTTAGCAAAGAATGTCTATTACTGACTACAGAATACGTACAAAGTACATGAGTACAGTTTAAGTACCCTGAGGGCGAGTTTCGTCCCATATATTTATGAAGAATCAGGGTGAGTCAAGGGTTTATTGCGCATGTCTCGATCCCATCCATGCGCACGTTAGTACATCTTGCTCTCTTACATTGTTGTTTTTAACACTTATATTTACCCATTTTTAACTAAAAAAATAAATACTAGAAGCACTAAGTGATCGTTTGAGGTCATGACAGTGATACAGTGCTTTACCTACATGTATCGTCATTTCCCGTGATAGCACCAGACAGTAACCTCGAAATAGCCAATACATAACAAAATTCATAAATTATGCATAATATACGCCAGAAAAGCGATATTGTGACAGGTTGGTGCAATATTGTGACTTTGTGACTTATCTAAATATTATACTCAATTAATTAAATATTAAAACGTGATGTAGATTAAACATTAAAACGAATAGTGTACCTACATTTATTAGATACGAAGTAAGTCATAAATTACGTTTATAATGAGCAGATTATGTTGGTGTGTTAATTAAAACTAACAAAACTGTTAAAAACTTACCCAAAGTTAGATGAAAAAATTTTAATTTTCATAAAAATATCGACGAAAGATCACCTGACAATTTTGTTGTTGAAAAGGCTAATAAAAATATTTAACTGTTTTCTAGCATGAGTTAGTGATCAATATGAGTTGAATTATGACATTCGAGTCCAGTAACATCCAGGTCCAAGCGTACATAGATGGGTTACCGGAACTCACTCAAACGGCTCTATCCCATGGCGAAACGGAGAGAAAAACTGGTAAATCGAATATTGTATCTTATTATATTAGTACATGTAGAAAAGGATCTGCACCTGTTCGAGTACCTAGCGCACTCGTCTCAGCAGCTGCCTGCCGTAAAGCCGGCAGCCGAGGGCGGGCAGCTAGGTATTCTCGGGTCTGTCAACGAGAGACTCTCGGCGGTATGGCGCAAAGCACATACATTATCACTCACAGCTTGTTTCAGTGTCACGGCGACAGTGCACAGGTCGTATAAGATCCACGCAAAACAGTGATGAGTACAGGTCAGAAATTCAGTTGGTAAAAATAGTTGTTTATTGTTGTGCAGTGGAGCTGGCGCTGCCAGTGGAGCGTGGTGACAGTGACGGCGGTGGCGCTGGTGGTGTACAATGCGGCGGCTAATCTGTGGCTACTGCGGCCCTCAGCCTGCCCCGCGCTGCCACCCACCACTCCCCCGCCCGAGCCCTCCTGCGAGCCCTGCCTGGACACGGCGCCCAGCGCGCCCGACGACGATCCTCTCGCACGGCTCGACCTGCGCCTCGGCCGCTGGGACTCCTCCCGCGCCTTCAAGACTTTCGACTACGCGGCCATAGGAGACCTCTACCCCGAGATCTCCGCCGCACGTCGCGTGTGCCTCGCCACGCAGAGCTCCATTGAACGCCTACATGAGCTATTAAGAATAGCAGCTCATTGGTCCGGACCTATATCCGTAGCTGTGTTCGTCGCTGGAGATGAGATGAGGCTCTTACGAGCGTTTACGACGTGGCTGTTCCGATGTCAGCCCGAAATCTACTCCAGGCTGGCTTTACACGTCGCCACCCCGGCGGATAGACCGGCTCAGTTCGGAACAGTGCCGAACTGGGCTCGAGATTGTGGTGCAACGCCCTTGCCTCCCGGAGAGAGAAGAGCAGACACGGTGGCGTGGAGGGCGAGGCACCCATACCCTCAGAATCACTTAAGGAATTTAGCTCGGAAAAATTGTCATTCGCCATATGTGTTTTTGGTGGATGTCGATATTGTGCCATCGAAAGGCATGGCGGAGTCTTTAGATAAGGTATGTTAAAGTTTCGACCACTAAAATTCAATTTAGAGTTTTACAAAACGTAGGTTAGTATGCTGAGTTACTATATTGTTGTTCCAGTTTCTGTCAACGAGCCCGAAGTGCCAGCTGTGCGCGTACGTGGTGCCGACGTACGAGCTGGACCGGCGCGTGGCGAACTTCCCCGCGAACAAGTCGGAGCTAGTGCGACTCTCTCGGAATAAGCTCGCCATACCCTTTCACAGAAAAGTTTTTATTTACAATCAGTTCGCGTCTAATTTCTCGAGGTGAGTATATACTTTAGCTTGAACTTGAATCTAATGAAAATTTACATATTCATTGTAACGGATCAAGGTTACCTTGCCTTTGCTTTTATTGAAAACTCATCGCTAGGTAGGTAATATCTCAATTTACGTGACTCACTAAATCACTCAATACCAACCTGAATTTTAGCTAGTATTAAAAGTTAACAGATATCGTATGTTCAAAAACATGTGCGGCAACGCACTGCGCTCGTGAAATACTTGTGAGAAGATATTAAACCTCTTTAAGCCCAGAAACTTCACTAGAAAACCATCTATCTAGTAAAAAAAAAGAAAACATTGCTGGAGCACAGTAATGTATGCACACTACACTTAACTAACAAATGACTACAAAATGATATGAATATATATATATTTTTTTTCTTTGAGTAAATCAAATTTTAAAACAAAACTGTGTACCTTAGATGGGAAGCGAGCGGCGGTAACGAGTCATCCGAAGCCCACATCAGCCACAACGTAACCAACTTCGAGCTGCTGTACGAGCCGTTCTACGTGGCGCCCGACACCGTCCCGCCGCACGACGAGCGCTTTCTGGGCTACGGGTTCACCAGGAACACGCAGGTAACTGGTGGTACCACCACCTTCTGCCATCTAAATATTACTACTTTTTCAATTCACATCACAATTCACCTGATTATCTTATAGTCCCTACACTCGCTTCTGTCTGATTTACGCGGAAGGAATAGCCGGACTTGAGTTTCGTGGGAGTAAAAGAAACAAACTAATAAAGTCATAGCTTGTCCCTTTTGCTTCCATTTTGGCCATTCCTTTGTATCCTCCAGGATACAAAGGAATGGCTCCAGGTAGTAATGTATAGACGCATTGATCCTTGATCTGACGTAAAGCACCATTACTTTATGCGATTTAGTGCTGCGATTTACAAACTAAAATTGCATACTTCTTTAGTGTCGTGTTAGGAAAGTTAGAACATATAGTACATACTAGTTCAATGAATAAGACAAAGTACAAATAAATTGCAGCACTAAGTCGTTTGGCTAAATTTAACACTATCAATTTAACTAAATCGCACACTAAGCGTATAATGTATATAGGCATAATGGCGCTTTAGATTCGTACAATCGATAAATATAATAAGTTACCAGAAGAAATAAAACTGAAGAAAACGACACAAAATTTTAATAAAACTGAAACAGTTTCTTACCAGTAATGCGTACTACTCAAAAGACCAATTTTTAAAAGAAATATATAAATAATAAAAATAACCCAATGGACAACTGAAAATGCAAGACATTGCAAGACATGTGACATTTACAAGACAAAGCAAATTTGTGAATTATATTATCTTATTTCTGTCCTCCTCTCTTCTGTGTTGCTGTGCAAACACTTTGTACTTAAATGTTGTTTTTTTTACCAGCTTGTATTTTATGGAAGCAATAAAGTACAAGTTCAGTTTTCTGGCTCAACGTACGGTAAACTGTACAAGAATGAGAAGGTGGGACGTACCAACTTGAAAATAAGTTCTTATATCCTCAGAACGGTTAACTAACGAACTAACTTGTATTATACTCGTACGAATACCTATAACATGGATTAATATAACCGTAACAATAAATCGATGAACAAGTGGATATTAGGTACTTGTTTCACTTCATCTCGCCTCGGTTTGTTCCGTGAAATTATTAATTTTGTGCGCTGGTTACTCGCGGGGTCACAAGGCCAAGGTTGGATAAGTTTTTTGCGTACGACCTTCATTTATATAATTATAATCTACTCACGATTTGGAACATTTTTGTGAAAATTAGGAAAAAGGCTGTGGAAAAAGGTAACGGAGAGAATGGAAAATATTTTGATAGATCCGTTAATGAGTAAACAGACGGTCCAATAGATTTTCGAAAACGAGATGAGCTCCTCCCTTAATAAGAGGATAGTCCTTCCGCGAGGTTTTAGCGCATTCGGTATTTGAAATTGTATAGCTGTCGCTCTGTTTCTCGTGCGTGCGAAAGAGAGAGATAGAGCGTTTTGGGAGTAGTCTGTTATCACCCACTAAATCTTAACAAAATCTTTTGTGTCTAGTGTCAATGACTTGAATAAACCATAACCTACGCCGCTGTTTTGTTTTTTCAAAAAATGGTTATGGTATTCTAATAAAAACTAATATTCTTCGTCGTATTTTGGAAGCAAAAAAACTGACTTTAGGTGCCTATAACAAAGAAGATATTGCGGAAAAATAAAGAGCATACAAGCTTAGTTTTCCACGTTGTAATAAAAAATAAAACATCGAAATCGGATAAAATTTAGGGGGTAGACTACGCTTTTTGTATGGACACAGTGTATGGACAAGACGGCGAACGAAACGAACGAACACAATGTCCAAATAGGTTAAGTATTATTTTATTATGTGCTCTCTGCGGAAATGCTAGCTTTTATCTGGCCCCAAACGTACCTAATTATAAGCGTGATTATGCCGCCAGCATTATTGCCAACAGTATTTTGATTATTTTTAAATTCTTAACACTTTCAATAGTCTGTAGGTAACTTAGCTTTTTGTTTTGTTTGTATTAATAGGCTAAGAATTTAAGTTTAGATAGATAAACTCTTTGTTGTTTACACGAGATTGTACATAGCTAGACAGAAAAATAAATGTAAAACTTAGTATAACAACTGACGGCCTTAAGCGATCTGTTCCAACTCATTATTTCTGTTAAGGTAGTTTATGTGTATCAAATTACCTTAACTTCTTAACTAACTTTTCTTAACTTTTAAACTTCTTTTTCTTCTTTCGACTAACAAGGCACTTGCCTAAAAAATTGCCGATGAGAGATCTGTATCAGCCTTTAAACATCCCACTTGCTGGGATATCAGCCTATACCCTTGAAGGGTGATTAGGCCATATCCATCCACCACGCTGGCCCAGTGCGGGTTGGCACATTCACATACGCTTCTCCGGAAAATATGCAGGTTTCCTCACGATGTTTTCCTTCACCGTAAACCCAGTGGTATCTATATATATCCGTACGTAAGTTCCAAAGAACTCATTGGTACGGGGCCCGCCCGGGTTCGAACCCGCTACCTCACGAATGTGAGGCCAGCGTTCTCCCACTGAGCTACTACGACTTTTTCAATGAGAGATAAATTTAGACAATTATTATTATTTTTAGAATTTAACATGATAGAAAAATAGGCTATCCTCATCCTCTTTGCGCAGTAGGTACTTATTAAAAATATTTACTGATGTTGCCAGCATTCTGGCCACTCTCCCCTCCTCCAATAGGCTTGTAGAGTAGGTTTTTGTATTTATTTATTATTTTTGTATATAATTTAAGTTGTTTTAATTTTATGTAGGTAGGGTATATTTTACTGATTAATTTATTACCAAAATATAATTCCTTATCAATATATTGTCTGTCGTCTAGCTGAGTAGCTATGTATTTTGTTGTGGGGGTTGATAACATTATAAAATATTTATTTTGACCATTACGTAAGGCCAAGGGCTACAGCTACACCAACCGCGAGGCGCGTACGCAGCGTGAGCGTGACGTTACCTCGACGCGGCGATATGAACGTGAAGCCTGGCTCTACAATAATACCTAAGCTATTATTTTACTGTATGACGTAAGTTGATACATAAAAAGCATTTTCCCAAAACATGACTGAAGATCTCAAAAATGTAGAGTTGGCAACTCAGTGGCAACAGCAAACAATACCCAGGAGTGTTAACATGGCAGGTTGCCAGATGTCGACGTCTGCCGATGACATGACGTGGCTGTGGGAATGGAGACCAGATCGTATTCCCTCAATGGAAAGTTAGTAATTGAGAAAACTTCGCTAAAACTAATAGCTTCATGAAATGTACACGGAAATGAAGTCCATAGAATAGTCATATGCAACAGTGGTCGACAAGAACCAGTCAAGCAGTCAACATAATTACGAACTCATAAAAATAACCAAAAACGTTTCTCAATAACCAATCAAATAAAGTGGTAGTTTAGCATTTTGGATTATCTTTAGACCTTCAATGGTCTTTAGATTATCCAACTGTTTGTTATATGAAGTAGGTTACAAGAAGTTTAGGTAGTTTGTACGTATTTAGAAAAATACATGTACAAAAAAAATAAAAAAATATGTATTTTTATTTTTAGTCATACGATTGACGACCTTCCCTTATGGCTTCTCGGGCTCGATTCCCGACCGGGCAGATGCTAAATGAGCAATTACTTATCAGGCAACTGACACGTGATGACACATCGTGATGTTAAGTGAGGGTGCGTATTCGAGAATGGTAAAAATTTCCAATGCTTACTTCAGTTCTTTGATTAGTAGGGTGCATCCTTACAGCAGCTTCATAAAGTGGTTGTTTCGGTGCGTTTTACAAGTTGACTGCGACCTCGCCGTTTCCATTGATTCTGTTATGCACTTACTGTTTAATTGAATTGAGACGAAGTCGTTTATTAATTTAATTATAAATGAATTTTAGTTGGCGGTCAAAGCTTTCCCGATTTCATTCAAAGGTCAGAGTTAGTTAAGAAAATATCGTAATTTCTTGTGCTCATTTGATACTCATATTCTATAAATAAAATCTTTATAACTTCGTGAAAAAGTTTTAAGCCAAAGATCATTTTTTTTTTGTATTTTTAAGAATACTATTAAATTCTACTCCTACTATCTTTTTGTTTTAATATTTTTGTTTTAATAAAATGGGAATATTCACGATAAATTGAGTCGATTATTCCGACTATAGTTTTGGTCACATTCGGTGACCTTTACCGAGGAATGCTAAGCGAGACGCGCGCGCGAACTCGTCTTGCCTTGCTCCTACTATCTTCTTCTACTTGGCTGTAAGGACGCAACACTCTAAAGAAAATGTTCATTGTATTGATTTTCCAACATTTCTCTCTACGTATAACTCTGTTTAATTCTTGTAGCACTATGTAACCAATTATTGTAATGTACAGTTTATTTAGTTTCGTATCGATGTACGATATTATTGTAAATCGCGCTAACATCTCGCGGAAATCGCGGCAATGAATTAGCTCTGACGTCGGCACAAGCGAATGGTGACGTCAGTACACGGGAAATTAGGACTCGGACATACTGTTTCCACATTATTATTTTTATTTCCCCTCTGTATTTATCTATTGTGATCAAGGACTCTACCAAAGTTTCGCAAAGACGCATTCTGATACATAGTTGACCCCACTAGCGATGAGTGCACCTTCGTAAACCCCCAAAATTGTATTCTTCTCTCTACCTAGATCCATGTCTTCGTTCTTCCCTCAATCAAAATAAAGTGGTACACTGCAGGCCTAGCACGGGCGCCGGGATAAAGTTACGTCCACCCGTTTTGTCTTCGCGTCAACGTGACAAAGCTAGAATATGGATACATCCGTCTCGTTCTCTCGGGATAAATATGGTGGACAAAATTTTATCCTAGCGCTCGTGCTAGGCCTGCTGGTTCTAAATTAAGTAAGTTGATCACGTCATTGTTAGCACTCACCATTAGGCGGGCGACTTACTCACAAGTGTTTTAGGTGTATCACGAAAACCGGCAGCTTGAAAAAAGTAATTTTAAAAATAATTCTAGCAATGCTTTCCCTCTCTCTATTCAGGCAGGTCGTGTCGTGAGTAAGTACCAATGTAAGTTTGAGATGAGGCTGAGGTCCCGGACACCAATGTCTAAGTCTAGGGCGGAAGATATGGAGCAGGATAGATATAAGACTTAGCAGGGATAAAACTAGAGAGGATGAATGCATAATGACGCATCTTAGACTTTAAAAGTACCTACCGATATATTTGTACAAATGTTTGGATTTAGGAGAAGGTGCCTGCGAATATAAGTAGGAATTATCATTTTTCACACTCTTGGCTCTTCAATAGAACTTCCTATGTCGGGGAACACACACAAAGACATGGACAACAAACATCCAGACTCATTCAAAATTCATCATTCAAACATAGGCCCGGCGAGGAATCGAACCCGGGAACTCCTGCTCATAAAACAGACCCGTTACCAACTAAGCCAGGAATGTCGTCAAATATCCCTGCGCTCAATTAAGTAACGACCTACACAGAGCTAATACATCTCACAGTCACTGATGTTTTGGAGTGGGTGATGGAAGGTGAAAAGAATTCTGGCAGAAGATTCGTTAAAAAAACTGAATAATATCTACCTCTCAAGGCTCAAGAGACCTAAATTTAGAAGTGAACAATATAATGATGCTGACGATGATAGCGATGTATGCCATTGTTGTTAATGAATAAATTTATTGTTGTAACACGTGTATATCATGGCAGGGCGCTGTCCGCAGTATGCTGATAGATTCGTCACGAGCGCTGCCAAATGGTGCGCTTTGGCTTCACGCCATCCTTTACGAACCGTGCGTTTATCCTGTTTACTAAGTGTTCTTTACTCTCTTGCTTCTCTTGACTGTTTAACTGAACAGAAATCAAAATTAAAACTCAACTAATAAACCGCGGCAAGCAGGATCGTGCCCAAAATGCTGGCCGAATTACCGCGGTGAATAGAAATACTAATTCTAGAAGTAAAAGAGAGGCCAGCATGTTGGTCTCGAGATGATCTTGTTTTGACCCCAAGCCGCTGTCTTTATATCTTTTTTACCAAATAGTCCCTAACGAAGTGTGTAGTTTTTGCATACTTGCTCCACGTAGTCATGTCGCGTAAGTGCATAATTGTGTATCCCTTATTGGTATTGAAAATCGGTTTACTGGGGTTTTGGTTTTGGACAACGGACATATTTTAGAATCTATAATATCATTGTACTCATTGTTGTAAACAACTTTTACCAACAACGAAATAGCAGGAAAAAAACAGCTGTTACGCTGGCTGCATACATATCGTGAGGATGAGTGACATTTTTCTATGGACCAGCTGACGTTTTTTTGCTATTTCAGTGTTGGTCCCGTAGTAAGTTATATATAACGACGAATACAATGAACATCCAGTTTAAACGCCACTTTTTTATCAAGACAGCTGAAAAATGTCTTTCCATGAATTCCTTCATCGTGTTTTATGACCTATTTAGAGAATCTGATTACGTTGTCTGAAGCAGCGATTTCGCGTAATGATTCCCGTAAAACTTAAATCGAACTCTCGACATAGTCACTGCATATCCAATATCCTATCTTTCAAGCATTTAATTATATGCGAGTTTTGTAACAGGAATATACCTACTGAACGTGTCATCCAAGCAGCCAACGTGCCCCCAACGTAGGGCCAACATAGGGCCAACGCCGGATCAAAGTCATGAATCCCATGTTGTTTCAATAAAACCATCGCTTGCATCTATAAATTTGGCCGCCGGCAATTACGGTCCTGTCCGATACCAGCAAAAAACACCATTATTTATTACAATCACATTCCCGAAGCTGAAAAACCGAAGCAGCAAAAATGGAGCCTCTCCAAATTACCCTGAAATTCTCCGTGAATTGCAGCGAAAGAATGCAATTTTGTTTTCAACAGCAAAGGATTTACTGAGATCTATCGACATAGGACTCTTTTATTTTAGTCAAGTTGAAATCGAAAGAATTGTTCAATCAGTAAAAATTGTTTAGCAATTGAGAAATTCTCTTAGAATCTATCAAAGCTAGGAAACTAAGTTTCGTTTGTTGCGCATTACATCGATTTCGATATGAAACGATTGATATTTAAAAAAATATTGCAAACCGAAACCGAAAGTGTCTGAATCAAATTAGTTAGGTAATTAGTGTCGCTAATTATCAAATAACTAGTCGAAGTAGTTTTTGTGGATGTTTTTTTTCACAGACTAGAATGACTGAGGAAATAAACTACAAATAAAGCGTAGACGTGATAGAATTCTACCAATTCGAGTCTAGTGCTCTAGTGCTCTTCGAGTCCACAAATATTCATTTGATTATAGTATTCAGCAAAATATACTGATTCTAATTCAGGAGTATCAAAACAAAACGTTGTCCGGCTGTGCTCCATAACTTTACAATGGTTTTTCCAGCTTCCCAGAGTTTTTCCAAGCACAAAAGCACCCTATTGATTCCCTTTATTTCCTCTGAGTACTTTATCTTCCTCTCACTACTTACTATTTCAGGTTTGGTACAACTGTTAAATTGGGTGTGTAATGTAAAGGTATCACAGGCAGACATACTATGAATCTAGGATATCAATTGTACTCGTCATTATGAACAACTTTTACTATGAGATATCTAAACCAACAAAACTAAATAAATAAATTAAACTAAAAATACATTTTATATTGTTTTCTTTGGTTCGGTATAACTTGTGAGCATGCTTAGTAGGGTTCCGTAGGCGCGTAGGAAGTTTGTAGTATTTATCAGTTTTCCGTTTATCTCAAAAAGCTATTATCAGATGTTGCGCGAAATAATTATATAAGAAAGTTTTTACTAAGTTATATAAACATGGGAGATAACAACTTTCTGAGATGCATAGTTTAGAAATGGCAGGATGGGGTAATTGCAAGCAACTTTGTCGGGCAATATTTCGCAAGTGGTACGTTTGATCAAAAGTAGCGTAGGAAACATTAACTTCATTTTAAAAGACCTATTCATTGGTACCCCACATGTGGGGGACAGACGAAAACATTTTTTTTTATCTACACGATAAATGTAATATATGATATATTTAATTTTTTTAAATTGTTAATTTAAAAAGACCTTTTCAATGACACCCCACATCATGGGGCACAGAAATATTGTTTTATTCCTCTCTTTACATGTATGGGAGCTACCCCTATTAAAAAAAATAAAAATATTTTTGGAATTGGAGGCCTATACTTACACTTTCGTTATGTAAAATTTCATGTATGTACGTTTTTAACTATGGAATTTTATAAGGCTGTAAAGAATTCAGACAGACAGACAGACATGACGAACTTATAAGGGTTCCTTGTAGTACTACTGAACCCTAAAAATCAGATGTTTTATAGAAAAATGTTATCCGCCATCGACGATTTCTATGAAAAAATATGTTTTTTTCGCGATTTCAGTGTTGGTTCCATAGTAAAAGTTTTTCATAATGATGAGTACAATAACATCGTACAATATGTTCGTTATTTAATCGAACATCCAGTACGCAGAGACAGTCATTTTTAAATTGATCTTTTATTATTACGATAGAAAAATATTTACAAGACTACATTTTCTCGAAGAAGTAATAATAATTATAAACGTATTGGATCGTACGGTCGTTATTTTTATGCGGACGGTGTGGAGCCAACGCGTCGGCGGACGAGATAAATAAACTTGCAAACAAATGCGAAAATAGCGAGTGTCGTAACGGAGATCGACGTCGGATCCGCTCGTCTGCACTCGGAACTAATGTCTTCTGGCGACGCTACCGATATGAAGCATGTTGGTATAGGCAACTTTTGCTGTGGGACTAATACCAGAAATCGCGAAAACATAAATCAGCTGTCCACAGAAAAAAAAATATTGTTCACACTACAAAATGTATGAACAAATATCTCTAACAAATCTAGTATTTTTCCGCTGCAATATCGAGTCTTCTACAACAGAGACGTCAATAATAGAGATGCAGTGTAAAGATGGATTTCCGCAAATTAATGTATGATTAAATCAACTGAAATAATACATATATATATTTATATATATATATATATATATATATATATAAATAGGAGTCCTCCTAGTGTGGGTTCGTCTATACAAAAACTACGTTATTTTGTATCTCTCAATAAATACCTAATATTATATATATATATATGTATAATATTCTTCCGCGATTTCAGGTTAGATCCCATGGTAAAAGTGTCTTAATTCTAAACTTCTCACTCACGTCCCTATCAGTGGGCGGCGCGTTGGTACTGGCTAATAGAACGATTTGAATTTAAATTCCTAATGGTCTATTGAATTTCAGTAGTGTGGACATTAGGCTTTGTTCCTTTTTTTTATGTAAAATGAGTTATTTTCGGTTATTACACCCGTTGTGTGCACCCCTAATTTAAGATAGCTGTCAAATCAATACTTGCATGTTAATAATTGCGAGAATTCAACTCGTTTTGCGAAGCGTACTTTTTGTAACCATTCCTAAATAAATTATGTACGGAGCGGAAAGGCGGCGGTCACAGAAATAGCGCTGATATGAAAATACACACGCACGGAACATTTCTGTACGGTAACTCGATCCCCGGGGAATGCGCTCGATATCTGGGTCGTCTGGGATATCGTCTTGTTGTCTAACTAACATTTTATTACCCACACGGACTTTATTTGTTCTTGGATAAGGACAACCTTTTACGTAAATATATCTACTGTAAAATAGCGCGAGGGAAGGGCAGTACGGCTTGGGTACGACTACATTTTTTGGTGAGCTTTGAATTACTTCGATTGATATTTTCCCTACTTTACACTGACTAAACGCTTAAAATATCACTTTTAAAATATTCTTGATCTATCCTATTATTATAAAGAGGCGTGGTTTGTTTGTTGGAGGTCATTTCTGGAACCGATCCTGCAAAATTCCCTCACTGGAAGAAAGCCAGTACTTCGTATCATATACATATACTATCGTAATTACTTCAACGTGTCTCAGAAAGGTGCAACAATATTAAAAGGTATGTATGTATCATCATTATGTACAACATTTACTATGGCACCATCCCTGCAATCGAGTAAAAGTTATCGGTTGTTCCATACATTTTGTCGAGTGTCATTGACATTTTTCTACGGGACAGCTGTTTTTTGATTCGATTTCAGGGTTTGTCCCGTAAAAAAAGTTGTCCATAATGATGAGTACATACATACGTTTCAATATTGTTGCACCTTTCAGTAACACCTTGTATAATTAAAGGAACAAGCTCTTTTTTTAAGAATCAAAGCACAGACCAAACCGCTTTTGGTAGAGACGTGAAATAAATAGAATCATGATATGCTAATGAATCAGAAAATGAGAATCAGAAAAACTTTATTGTATAAACTGTGTAAAAAGATGGTAAAGATAAATAGATAGGTAACAACAGTATTGTTCATCGCGAACATACAATGCTATAAATTGTACAAAATACGAAACTCGGCTTAAATACATAAAAAATAAAGGCATATCACAGAATTTTTCGAAATTCACCCCCTAAAGAGGTGAAACTGGGAGTTTCACTCCTGTGAAGTTTCTTTGCGGTAGCTTATAGGCGAGTGAAGAGATAATACCTGACAAATATAAATAGGGCTTATTCTATTGAAGCTTGACATAATCACGTTTTTTTCTGAAATCCATTAGTTCTAGCTCGATTTGGCGTAGGTATCACAAAAACCGCCCCCATTTTTTGTTCTATAATTTTTATTGTCGACCGGTTCATTGTCCGTGCCGATAACCCAATAATTTATGATTCAACACAATTGTATTCACGAACTATTGTTAATATCGTGACAGGAGCAATAATTACCACAACGTATTGGATAATAACAATAGTGTTCGGAAACATTGTTCAGTACATAAGTAGGTATCATCAGTTCTATTGAAAACTGATGATACCTAATTATGTGAAATTGTTTGGCAACCTTCACAAAGAAGTAGAAAATTAAACAGTTACAAATTTAATAATAGCGCTCTTTGGAAACCGCAACATCGAAAAGTTGTCTTTTCTTCTGTTTCAAAAAGATCGAAAATCGATGCTTTCTCATTTCACTGTTATCTGTGTGTATTTACTTGCTATATTGGCATTACTTACTTACTTTTAAGTATTTTAGTTGTGTTGAAAAGATTCTTGGATTGTTCTGTTGTATCGGTGATTCTTTCCGAAAAGATTTCAAAGTAGCGGCAGCAAAAACATTATAGCTAGAGGTAAAATAACCGTGAACGGAGTGTACTCAATGATATGACGATAATTTCGATAATCAAAATAAACTAAACAATTTTTGGCGTTAGTCACTGCCACCAAAAACTGTTTACAGGTGCCACTGCCAGGTAAGCGTTGTCGCGTCTGCAATTTGGCAACAGTAATGTCTGTTTGTCTTTTGACTAGAAAAAAAATTATAGGTATAACAATGACATAGAAAGTACTAAGATCCATCGCTGAGCTCAACAGATGTAAGAAGGTCACTGAATCATAGAGCAGTATGATTGCGTCGTATTACGTTTTTAGTATCTTGTTTACAAAGCTGTGAAAATAAATGTTTATGCTTCAGGCTTCTTTTCAATTATAAATAATTTTTTAATAATAATTTCGTAACTGAAATTCAGTTACGAAATTATTAAACCAAAATGCTTCCAAATCTTTTTTAAAAGCTTTTAATAGATAAGCTATTAAAAAAGATTATATATAATTACTTAATATAATTACCACTTATCTACTTTTTATCATTGATTTCATAGTAGCCTGGACGTGACGGATAACCAGCAGGACAAACAATAACTAGTCAACATAAAAAGTAGTCAAGCAACGACCGCCATGATATTAATCGTAGAAGTAGATAATAGAGTAGAGAACTAAAGAAACATTCCAACGTACAGCTGACAGTAGGCGAGGGATCCCTCCAGCATCCCAAGAATCCGCGAGAGCGATGCAGTGCTAAGCGACGTGGTATATATTTAGAACGAGGCGAGCGAGACTAAATATAGCGCAAGAATAGCGCCGTGGATGCCAACCTGCAGATTACACAATTCTAGATTATTAACTTCAAGGAGTCGAAAAAGGATCTACCAACTAATTTGTGCTTCAAAAACTAATTATTACTGGGGACATGTAGGGCTTGATCATACAGCGTTATTTATTTATTTCCAAAAAAACAAATAGTAAGCTAACAGTATACCAAAACGCTTACTATCTTAAACAATGATTACAATGAGTACAAAACAACTTAAATTCTCTAATAATAATAGTGATGTTATCACTAAATATGTCGATATGCTGGAACTTATGCGCAAAATGATTGAGCACGGCCAAGGCTCTAGTTGTAGGTGCGTTCCTAGCGTAGCGTGGCAGGTTCGCGAGACAGCACACGAGAACAGCCGATGCCGTCGACGGCTCCCGACACGAATATAGTTATCGGGGACAAATAACGCCAGAGCACCTAGCACTGTCGGACTGTTAACCCTGTTGCGACTTGAGACCGCAAGAGTGTTCAATGTGCAGACAAAGCTGTGTCTGACTAGTGATCTGAACCTGGCTCCAATATGAAGTCCATCCTGATTACAAATTAGATTAAGATTTAAAGTTTAGTCTGCTTCTTCTTATTAGCATTTGGACGTCCACTGCTGGACGAAGTCTCCCCATAATTGGGGAGGGTGGTTGCTATAATCCTCAAGTTTGGCAGGCGGCTTGAAGATCGCAGAATGTTCACTGTTTACTAAGAAGACGCTGCTGCCCGTCCTCTGGTGCTTGTGATCGCAGTTTTGGACAAACCAATGCCTAGGGTGAGCTTGCATCGGAACTGCTCGACGGAATAGGGGACCCGTGATTTAGAAAATAAAAGAAATTTACGAATTATGAAAAACGTTTGGTAGTATGCCCATCTAATTTTATCCAGTTTCATGGGAAAAAATAGCAATTTTAGGTACTCATTTGAAAATTTATTCTGAGTACTGACTGCTTTTTCAAATATTAATTCTGTTATCCTCTCCTTCTTTTTTACGAATATCGTGATAATTATCTTTGAATCATTTTTGTAACTGTGTAATTGTAGTTGTGTCTCTGTAGTTGCCAACTCGCGACTAAATGGTCTGTATGTCGCTTGCAAATCGTAACGAATGCTTTTGTTGTTATTGAAAAATTTATTATAGTTGTTGACATTTGAAATGAAACAACCATAATTTTCGTAAGAGACGTTTTTCGTGTCGTTGTGTTTTTGAATTATGAGTAATGTATGCTTTACTTCTCAAAGAATGTATGGCTATCTGTAAAAAAAAACATAATATCCATCAATGGTTGCTCGTATAACAATAAAGAGCCGTGAACTCTGTAACTGACATGAAAACTAATCTCCCACAGTTGAACAGACATTTACTGTATCTATTAAGCAGCCGATAAGTGCCTTTTTATTGTAACAGATTTTCTTACACGTTTAGTGGTAATAATCAAAGCAAACTAAAGGGTTCCGTACCAGATTTAACTTCAGGCAGAGTGACGTGGCCGTTCGTTATGTTATTTAAGCACTAATACACACTACGTAATACGAAATTAGTAATGTCATGATTAATTTGATAAATTAATAATCGTACCGAATAAAACTTTCGAAATATATAGAAAAAATAAAGATTATGACAAAATTTTATGAATGTGACTGAAATACTCATTGTTTTAAGGGCCGTCGTAAACTTAAATTTCCAAAAAATTCAAACCTTGCTCACGCTGACCTATTATGTCAAATATAAAAATGGCGATTAAAAATAATTTCTCCTCTCAGAAACCTTCATAAAAACTCGAAATATTCGGTGCGGAAATATAATAAACATGAGTTTCATTGCGTCCAGGAGAACACCCATAAAATTATTTTACTACCTGTCCAAATTGTTTGTGGCTTCGTCTGTCAAATTATTTATTTCACTCTCGGCTACGCAACGAACCTGGACTCTTGTTTCAGGGAAGTCTTAAAATGAAAAGCAAAAGAACGTATATTAATTTCCACTCAGCATTTATATAATATTTCGCTGTATTAATTCCCACGGGTCAGAATTCCTAGGAAGAGAAGTCCAAAGAACGCATCATGAGATTTCAAGAAAATTTATCTCCTCTGATGATGGTCTTCTTCACAGTAACGGTTTCCGAATGAGGAGTTTCGAATTCCGAATTGACTTTCTTTCAACTCCTATCATAATCATTATCATAAATAAATAATATCATTTTAATAAATTATATTAAAATATCATTATTTTCAATTTATTAATTAATGTGAGTTTTTGAGAAACTTTTCCCCTTAAATGAGTGATACCAAGTAAATCAGTGATCGAATGTAACGGTATGAGCCACCTCCTTACTAGCGAAGGACTTTAGAGTATTGCACTTGAAAGAAAAGCTCTCTTTTTTGTTTTCATTTGAAATTGTTCTCACTAAAAGTAAACAGTAACAAAAACGAAACATTTAGCCAACCATTTACACAACCACCAACAATATAAACAACAAGCAGCAACAAAGCTTAGGTGATCAGCTGCAGTTTGCTATCAAAGGAACCCTAATGAAAAGGTCGCGACCGTGGAAGTTGTCCGTGCGAAATCGTCGCCGCGTCGTGTTGGGCAACACGGGCGAGGACACCTGAGCCGCAGTCCCGCCCGGTGGTGGTAGACGGCTCTCGATGTCGGTAGACAGAGCTGGTCAATAGTCTGAGAGAACACCGTCGGCCTGATCCGCGATGTGGTGGCACGCGCTCCTTCTGTGCTGTCTGCTGGCAACGGTAGGTGAGTACGAGTTATTGTTATACATTGAATCATAATAATTGAGTCGTGCCATAGGCTGAAAATGTAATTTTTTAGAGAAATAACATAAATTTGCTCGAACTGACAGTTCAAGGACAATAATAACAGTTGGCGCTATTCGTACATTGCAAGTGATATATTTCAAAAAATATATATGGGTATTTATAGAACAAATAAGGTGCTTGTATTGAGGTCTTTTGGGGAAGAGACCTAGGTACTTCAGCCTTTCCTAGTCACTGGGAAAAAGTCATTACAAGCTTTTACCTGATAGCCTACACCATATATTATTCTAAGATTGACAAAATCAACATTTTGTAGATCTCCAAGAGACTGACACCTGTTGCTCCGATGAAGTCGAACCGGACCAGAATGAGCTTCAGGACCTGGAGAATCAAGAGCTGGACCTGCTGGCGGCGTGCCCTGAGTTAAGCGGCCAGATCATCGGCGGCCGTCCGAGTTCCGTGAACAGGCATCCGTACCAAGTGTCCATGGTGCTTAATGGGAACTCCTTCTGTGGAGGGTTCATCATCAGTCGAGACTACGTTGCCACTGCGGCGCATTGTGTGCAGAAGTAAGTGAAACATTCAACCGCTAATTGGTTATGGAGCTTTCGTTTGTTTTTTGAATTATTGTTGCGGGGAAATGTCTCTATCTGGAGGAATTAGTCTGGCAATATCCGGAAAATGGAATACTTAGAAAACTTTATAATTCTGATAGATTAGCCAGTTTGTACAATGATGAAGCGATTAGGATGCCAGCGAGTGTGAAGGTAACCGCCAAGGCTGATTAAACGCCATGACTCTAATTGATTTACTGATACAAGTTCTGAAGAGTCTTTGGAGTAAAATCAAATATCAGGGTGAACTTTTATGTGATTATTTATCTCGCGATCAAACTTGCCTGTAATCGATGGGTAATCGAAAAAAACACGATAAAAATCGTAAAAATAATGCGCTATAAAATATTACGACCGAGAGAAAAGCTATAGTTTTTCATTTTCTGCATCTAAACGACACTTCCAGTAAAGATATAGATTTTATTACTAAACACGTATCACCCTTTTATTACGACTCGAGATAAAAAGGCGGAGTTATCCTAGTTTTCAGGGGCGTGGGCCAAGGACCTCGTAACGCTGCTTAACTTTACGGCTGTAGTGGCGGTAAAACCGAAAGAAAACTTACATTTTATGTTAGTTTTATGCCTTCCGTAGTTATCCTCGGGCCTCTAAAACCGTGCTTGTTTGTTGATTTTGGAGAATGGCTGTAGAATTGAAGGAGTTACGAATCAAGGTGGAGATTTTGTTGGCTCTTGGCCTCGAAATTGTGACTTTTATGAAAAGTTTGTTCGCTGTGCGTATTTGGTCTTATAAGAATGAATATACTCGCAATAGTTCCTTGTAACATTTAACCATATACGACGGTGATCGCTCGTCCTATCCGCGCCGCTGTCCGCGGTTATTCGTCTGCTTTTTTGCCACCTAGGGAATAAAAAAATACACCGAATATTTATTTTAATTAAATATAAATTTGTTTGTACCTTTTTATTGTCTTCTTAGATTTTTATAGCTAAAATACCTTCTGGTGTCTATCTACGACCCAGTTTGTAAAGAACCCGGTGAAATTTAAACACTGCACCTATAACACTAGTTCTTTCGATATATTTACTAGTATATTGACAAAATCTAATTATAAAACTTTCATCAAGTTGTTCGAAACTGTGTAGGTAAGCATCATCGTATAAAAATATCCGCCATAAATGATGTACATGTTTCATTTTATGTCGAAAACCGTAAATATCTGTGTAGGCGACGCAAATGAAAGCCGGGACCAACTGAACCAATAAACTACATTTATAAACCGGTGCTGCCAAAGTTTGTTTGAAAAGAGTAACGTTGGTAAGTCAAAAAGTAACGTTTTCGAAACAAGACAAAAAAATACACGAACGATCCAGTACCATTTTTTTATGTTTTCCGTCCTGATTGGTTAAACATTCGCCTCAAGGCATACGATCAGCCTGAGAAAGTTAAGGAGGAAAGTTATGGAAAACGTATCGGACGAGGGGCCAACAGTAACTATTTGGTAACGATCGGAAAATTATTTACAGATTATAATAAAATTCCGTTGAGTCATACTTTGAAAAGTCGACGAAAAGAAAGATACGTTTTCTTTTTCAGTTAAATTATTAAAAGAAAAAACAATGAAGCCCAAATTCAAAATGTTGTCTATGACACTCCGGACCTAGAGAATAATCTAACGAAATCTCACGTTTAGAAGAAAGTCAGGAGCTAATATACGAACACGCAAACATACAAACTTACATTCACTCCAACAACATCATCCTCCTTCTAGGGCAGTCGGGTAAAAAGAAGCCATTAACTATTCGCTACAAATGGGCAGTAAAACAGACACAGAAACTTAAAGAAAGAGCGTTCCAAAATTGTAACTACACATTTTTGAACTGAAAAGAGACGAACATAATTTCATGGCTGTTAATTTGGTTTATGTATGCCTCTTTGCGCCATTTCTGGAGCAATTCCTGTTTTTCGCCGTTTTACTTTGTAAAACTACGTTCTAGCTATTTTTGGAGGAGTTAATTAATAGTTTGCGTGGTTCAGACTCTTGTTTCTATGCTTCGGACGATGTTAATTACATACATAAAGAATTTTAGTACTGTGCTATTTTTGTTCATTTATTTTATGATAACTTTCATGCAAAAATACATTGTATGTAACAAATCATAACAAATTGCACTAATAACAAATCACAGAACATACATGGCAGAGTAACATGTGAGAGGGTTTGATTGATTCCATGATCCAAACAGTGTGCAGAGTGCATCATGGATGGATTTAATTCAGTTCGTGAATGTAGTTGCAAACTACTTTTTCAATAAACGTTCGGTAAACAGGTATGCAACGCGACATAGGACATATTAAAACATTATAATTATATAAATAACGGAAATAAAATAGCAGCGGTAACATATACCACAAACTGTATATTACAAAGAAATTAAAAACCTGGTTGATGCGACTCGTGACCAAATTATCTGACAAAAAGCATAAGTATTGCCATTCAGCGTGGAAATCCCGCCAGCATGCTGGGTACGCTGCCAACTGATAGTGGGCTCGAACATTTGATTCTTAAGAACTTTAATGGTGTCTGGGTATTCCAACCAAATTTTGCGAAACCCATTTCAAGGAAAATTGTTGTATTTTGACTTCTTTGCCCACATTTCCCATTGTGTATTAATCTAATGGCGGTCAACGTGACGCAATATAAAGATTCCAACCGTTGCAATATATACCTAAGTACTTTCGCCATAGCTTTCACTAAACGTATACTCGTACAGTGGATAATCGCTTGTATACTCGTCCACTGGATAATAACTTCGACGCTTATTAGAAGTACGAGTGTGTAATGGTATACATACTATACGCTTCGGTGCAGGTAATCAGGTTATTCTAGTCTAAATAGCCTGTAGCTGAACGTCAGCCCCTTTCAACGGTATAAAATAACCCTCTAGATAAGCAAACACATTTTAGGTGTTTTTGTGCCTCAGAAAAATATAGGTTGGGATACGACACTTCGCATTTCACTTGCTTCAATTATTATTGCTTCTTTCTTTCTGACTAAATAATCTATTGCTGATCTTTTGAAAACTGATGAAAGAAAAAGGTTACAAACAACTGTGCTAGCGCTAGTGCGAGTGTGTTAGATGAAACTACTCTATAATTTTAGACGAAAGAGTAAAGAAGCAGACTTTACTCTTTCTAGGCACCACAAAATTAAAGTTAGCCGAGCGTTATGTATTCTGAGATGTTAGTGCAAGTATGATAGGTATTCGTATTTGTCGTGAGCGCTGTTTGTAACCCTGACTCGCTGAAAATAGCTGCTTTTTCTGACAATGAATATTGTATGCGTCGCTATTACATTACTAAAGGTTTCATAGCCGGCCTCTACTAAATAATAGATAAAAGTGTAGTTCTGGCGTTATGGAGGACGCTGGATACGTGTACCGGCGCATGTTATGGTTTAATGTCATGCTACGAGGCCGAGAGTTGCCTGGATTTGCGCGTTACGTTATTTTCAACGTTGTTGATATTTTGGATACGGTAAATAGAAAACTAGAATTTTGTTGTCATGAGTTATTTGAGGATGTAGATTATCGACACACAGAAAATTCTACATCGTAACTTTCTCAAATAGTAATTAGATAGATAGATAGATAGATTACACACAAAATTCTACATAATTTAAAAAGAGGCTTAAACCTAGTGTAACAACTGGCGGTCTTATCGCTGAAAGCGATCTCTTCCAAGCAACCTTAGGATGGAGAGGATTCATAGACAAGGTAGAGCATATTAGAATTAGAACATATTGTCTCGCCATCATCTCCACCTTCCTTGCTTTAGCTGTAACGCCAGGGCCCACAGAGAAAGTCACACTCTACACTCGCAGGAAGACGAAATGCATACACCCTTAGCGGGGAAATAGAAAAATATTAAGAATTAATTAAGATTATGCATATCGTCCTATATGTTCATAAATACGTTAACTACTAATATGGTAAATCATACGTTTTGCTTCTTAGTGTATCACCCTCCGCCATCCGTCTGCGCGTGGGCAGCACGCGTCGCGACTCAGGCGGGCGTATCGTGCGCGTGTCGAACGTCACCGTGCACCCGCAGTACGGGCAGCCACGCTTCGACAATGACATCGCGGTGCTAAGGCTCGCCCAGCCTCTGCCGCTCAGCGCCAACATCCGTCCCATACGCCTACCTGCGGCTGGGCAGGCCGTGCCGCTCGTGCGACTCACTGTCACGGGCTGGGGGCTGACTGCTGTGAGTAGAACTACTGTTGGAAGACTACTGTTTAGTGTCATGCAGCATTAAGCACGCGACCAAAAAACTTGAAACCTTATCGACCACTCATTGTTATAAGTATAAGAGGCGAGCGCCTGACAACCGAAAATAACCAAGAAAGCGACCAGACCAGGACCAGACCCATTATGTGTGACTTGCCAGGATTAAAAAAAAAAATAGAGATCTGTCCCAGTCAACATTTTCTCTACGGTACTTTACTTAGTAATTTTATTTCTAATAAAGCACCAGGATTTGGTGAAGAAATTGATCGGGAGTCTTTTGGGAAAAAACCTGAAAATAATATAAATTGTAGTTACAGTTTTTTTTATAGTTTTACTAACCTATTTTTTTTTTGCCACAGCCCCGCGGTCGTCGCATTCCTCGCATCATGATGGAGGCCCAGGTCCCTGTGGTGCCGCACTGGCTCTGTCAGCTCTCCTACGGAGACTCGCTCACCAACAACATGTTTTGTGGAGGGCACTTCTTGATTGGAGGAGTGTCTTCTTGTCAGGTAACAGGGCAACAATAGAAGAAGCTATAACGACTAGTATTGTATTATGTTTTGTACGGTTTTTCCTATGTAACCTCGAAAATGTTTAGTTATTGGGTAATTTTAAAAAGGACATATTCGTCACTCTTCCTATTGAGACAGTTAACGTGTCAACCCGATTTGAACCAATTTAGTAGTTACTCGTCTCTAAAACTTAAAAATTCTAAGCATAATGTACTTAATGTTGTCCTTAGCTTGTACAACTACCCATAAAATGCTTTTAAGTTTGAGTTGACTTCTCTTCCCCTCACGAATACGGGGGTAGATAAAAAATAGTATTTTTTTGTTACTGTCTCGCAAACGCTTGAATATAATTTGCTTTAGTCAATTTTATTTTCCAGGGTGATTCTGGTGGTCCAGCAGTGTTTCGAGGAACTGCCTTCGGTGTTGTGTCCTTCGCCCGAGGGTGTGCCCTTCCACTCTCCCCAACTGTCTTCACCAATTTGGCCTCGCTTAGAGACTGGATCACACAAAACACCGGAGTTTGAAACAAAAACTACTCTATGCCTGAGAGCTTAAAGTTGATTCATAGTTGGAGCATTCGGTAGTAGTGAAGTGATATAAATATCCATGTGTCGTTACATACTTAGTTATTCTTACGTTAGTTAATTTATTTTTGTTACGTTTTTAAATAAAAATTTCCGTAATAAAGTTGTTTTCTTTGAACTCTTAGAATGGTTGCGTACGAGTATGGTCTGGAATCAATGGGCTTATCCCGTAACTCTGAAAGCGATAGCGAGAGTTGCGTGAGCGGGACCGCGAATCAGAATCACGAACGTTTCAAAGTTAGAGGATAAGCCCGCTGACACTACTTATTTTCCATTGATTCATCTCCATAATATAACTGTTTTTTTTCAGGCTAAATCGTTGAACAACAGAATACAACGCATCGGCTCGGTACCAATTATCTAAGCCTTTTGTTAGCTACGGTGTTGATTTCAGAGATTTTGTTAAACAACTACTTAATATTTTTATAATTTTGGGCTGGTATATTTTTTTAATGAAATTGTTCTTAAAATTCACCAATCATTACGTTTCATTAACGGTTTATTTTCTTTTCTAGGTATACGAAATGTTCCTAATTGGGTACCAGTTCAAGGTCCTCTCCCCGACTTTTACCATCCACTGGGGGCTACAAGCGCGCCGAAACCGACCCCTCTGGCGCGAGAAACAAAACGAAAAGAATAGGAAACACTTTGAGACTTTCAAACGAGAACTTTTCGCTAGATATAGAAAAGATCCTTTACATCTTTTGAGAAGACCTCAGCAGCAGAAGAAGACCTAGGGCTCGCAAGGCCGCGCGATGTGTGTTGCCGGCCTTGTGCTTTGTTTTGCTATATTGGCAGCGATGCTTTGACATCGGGGATCATGAACTGAGTAAGACGACTGTTTACACAAAATTAGGTAAATACCCCTGAATGTGATAGTGTGTGTAGCTTTGTATGTGATAGTGAATCTGTATGATACATTTCTAAATATTATAGTGTGAATACAAAATATCTGATGGTGTTGTGAATGTACATAATGTAAGTAAACTTAGATATAATATCAAGAAACTATAGTTACTTATTAGATCAATAAATTAATTGCATTTCTTTTAAAATGATTGCATGTATCTTTTTCGAGCATAATAGTACTATAATCAGCCATGGCCATCATATATGGCCAAATAATTTTCAGGCATAATTTATCACTTATTTTATACTATATTTATATATAATTATACTTAAGAACTTACACAAAACTTTCGTATTTATAATATTAGTGTGATTATTACTGTTTTCTCATGTTTTAGGTAATAAGTTTTTGTGGAAAAATATATTTTTCCAGACAAGCTTTTAGAAAATCCGTTATTTGTACTTTAAGCCAATCAAAATTAGTTCAAACTCCAGCAATCTACTGTTAGTTACTGAGTACTTACTGTTTATTTTCCACCCTCCATTTCCATCATGAGATCAGCTCGCTGTCATAAAATTGTATTGTCATTGCAACTTGACAGGCATGCTGAATTTCAACTCAATTGAACAAGGGGAACTGGTCTAAAATGCAGTTGCTAGATTTGATCCGAACATACATACTTACATACAAAAATTGTAAATAAAAGCTTGTAAAAACGTGATAGACATCCAAACACACGGCTACCGGCATAAAACCTAGTCATTACAATACATAATTATAAGCGTGTTAGTGCTATTTGCTTATTCTGCGAAAGATCGTTTGATGCTACGCTACTATTCTATTGATGACTTTGTTATGAGCTAGCAGTCATTATCCTATATATATTATATTCTTGTAATTGAAATAGTGGATCTAAGAGCTTTATACCACAGCTTACCCCCTATAGATTGCGCACTCAGGATAATCAAATCGCACCACGCAACAGTCAAAATACACAATTAAAAAATCATTCTCATTGGTTCATTGCTTGGCGGGAGTAGGCTTAAACTTGATGTAGGTCCATTGGAAACTCTTGGTCTCCGTCCCCGCAACCCGTACTGTCCTTATCTTGTGTGTGTTTTTATCCGAACAACGATCTCGTAATGCAGCATCTTGGGGGTAATATGAGGAGACTACACACAAAAGCGGTGCGATGCAACGCAACGTCGTTGCTACGCTAAAATCGGCGAAAATTCGTCGAAAGAACATTTGTAGGTCGAGTGTCCCTGGATAGCAACACGAACGGCATCATCGCGCCGCGTTTATAAGCTTTGAACTCTACCTTACACAACATAAGATATCATTGATTTTTGTAAAAAACGGATTAAAATAACACTTTAAACGAATTTGGATGTAGTTAGCAAAGGTATATTACTACTAATACGAACTTAAATACCTAAATACAATTTGTACAATTGTATTTAGCTGAAACATAACGTGAGTTATGAGACCTTGTAATTTATAGGTTGGCTATAAATGAATTGAAAATTAATTATTTATTAACTGACCGAGCGAAGCGAAGGTCTCAGAGTTTACTGGGACAAATCGGCATTTCTATGTATGTTTGTGAGTATATTTGTCCGATGATAACTTGCGAACCGTTGATTCGACCTTCATGAAATTTTGTAGGCAAGTAGTTCATTTCGATACAATTTTTAAGTAGTGAAGCGAGGTCTCAGTTCAGCGCGAACTACTAGGTTCAATAAATACCAAAGAAAATCCATAAAGCTACAACTAATCACAACGACGTGACTTATGTACCGAACTGTACACGTTGAAAATCATTGTTTCAATAGATTATTATATGGATTAGTTGTTTGGAGCTACTTTACAACCACGCCACCTACGTGAATCTAATATAGCTTTGAATAACTAGTCCCCATACACAACATAACATAATTATATCCTCATACAGCTTATATGGAGACTAGTTGTTTACAGCTACATTATAACCACGCCACCTACGTGAATCTAATATAGCTTTGAATAACTAGTCCCCATACACAACATAACATAATTATATCCTCATACAGCTTATATGGAGACTGGTTGTTTACAGCTACATTACAACCACGCCACCTACGTGAATCTAATATAGCTTTGAATAACTAGTCCCCATACACAACATAACATAATTATATCCTCATACAGTTTATATGGAGACTAGTTGTTTACAGCTACATTACAACCACGCCACCTACGTGAATCTAATATAGCTTTGAATAACTAGTCCCCATACACAACATAACATAATTATATCCTCATACAGTTTATATGGAGACTAGTTGTTTAGAGCTGCATTACAACCATGCCACCTACTTAATAGGGCTAAAAACAACTAGTCCCCGTCATACTAATACTAATATTATAAATGCGAAAGTTTGTGTCTAAATATGTAAATGTGTTTGTTCCCGTTCAACTCTGTAACGGCTGAACAGATTTGAATGAAATTTGATATGGAGGTAGCTTCCATCCTGGATTAACACGTAGGCTAGTTTTTATCCCGGGGAAAATATTCGGTTTCTGTAGAATAGCGGGTGAAACCGCGGGGTGCAGCTAGTAATCTTGTAAAATGTATCAGCTCCGACATGTACAGTGTACAGATCAAACAAGATGTACATGGCTTACGTCGCGTCGCGTCGGCGCAATGTAGCCTACAATAAAAACTTTATTTTTATTTTGTAAGCACTTATCGTAAGCTTTTGGCTAAGAACAGTGAAGCACTTGTCCACATTATGTTAGTACGTAGGACGTAGGTACGTAAATGAATGGAGCACGAAATGTTAAAATGCACAATCTATAATATTTATTTCCTAGAATTCAGGGTCAGTATGTTCGATTAGAGCCCATCCTCACTTTCCGAGAGAAGGTCTGATGTCCCAGCAGTGGGAACATGATAGGACGATAATGATGATGATGAGGGTAATAATATCCCCTTTACAGCCAACTACAAGAGCTCAAAGTTTTATATTCATATTATTTACTCAATTCTCTGTTGAACACAGTTACAAAACATTGGTTACAGAGTTACATATTTGGGGAATTTCATACTTTCAGATATTTTCTATCTTTGTGATTTTATAGTTTGAATTGTATAATATATTTTTTGGCTTAATTATACGTAACAGTCCAATCCACCTAGTTTTATATTTTAAGCAGTTTATATGAGTAGTGACCGTGATTTTAGATTTAGTCGGTGACTGTACCCGCATTAATTATTAATTAGTGAGAATAGAGCTTAACTTATAAATTATGAGTACCTAGCTTTATACTGTCTGACATAAAATAAAAGCATCGTCTGTAGTTTTTTGTATAATGTAAATATATAAATAGTCCCCGAAGGGCACACACATAGTCAAAATTTCCCGTTTCGTTACAAGTTCTGCAAAAGAAAAAGAAAATATATCCGTCAAACCCCGTATTTAGTGGATAGTTAGTAAATTTGCTGATACAGTTAATTAATTCTTGTTTGGTTTTAGACGTTCAATAAATTGATTTGTTATAATTGCTATCGCGTTAGGACTGAAGATGTGAAGAAAAATACGTCGATTTTAAGGACCAACTCAATTGGTTCATTTTTAGACTTATTGACTTTTTGCTCTGCGGTGACGAAATTTTAATATTGTTGAGATAAATATGTATTATTTGTTATATGATCTTATTGTGATTTACATACAGTATTAAAAATTATGCTCATAGTTACATTATATAAAATATAGGTATGGATCACATCGCCCTCTATTATACCTTCTAGTATCTTCAGGTTAGTATCTGAAGGTTATTTGTTATTTAGCTTATTTTGAGTATTTTATTTATCACGTTAAAAAAACAATTTTTATGATTACATGGATATTTTTTATTAATTAGAAACCAGTTTTCCTACATCATACATTGTTTTTTTTTACGTATAAAGACATAAAAGAGTATTAAAATGTAGTAAAATGTTTCGATGGAAATTTATTATTATTTTTTTGCACTTGTATGAGCACTCCCTCAATTTTGGAGCTTCTAGCTTTGAAAATAAGATAAGCGAAGGTACTGCGCCTCTTTTCAAAATTTTACGTTGATGTTCCAAGCCCAGAAACAGTTTTTTTTTAGATTAAATAGGGTATAGTAAATTTAGGTACTGTTATCATATTATACGTGCTAATGAATTAACTAGGTACTAACCAGTAAACCTGCTCTCATCGTAAAAATCATTAGGTTTAAAATGGTCACTAGGGTCACTACATAACCTAGGAGACGAGTTTGGTTTCTTATTTCTCATGCGCAAAGGTTTGATCCATAGCTTCCGTTGTTTCTAGTTGTACCTTTTTATTTTTTATACTGAAATGCACTACATAGAGCAATGTTTTATACCAGACGACATTTATTGTTCAATTTCAACTTCAATTTTTGTTCGTGGCGTTCTGCAACGTTGCCAAAATTTTGCCAATGTCTTGTGTTCTTAATCTTGTTTTTACTAAAATTATCTATTAATACTTGATAATTTTGACAGTGAAACAACACCAGCGATAATACGCCACCTAGCGAGATAAATAAGCAGTGCGTCTCCCCATTGTACGCCCCTAAACTACTTCCGGGGCCCCGCGTTGCTTATCTCATTTGACACCGCTTAATATTATTATCATTTAGAGCTCTAAGATGTTTTTGTTTCACAAGAAAAAAAAGTAGTATTGAAAGCCATGATTTCCATAACCAAAGTGAATGGTTAGGTCTCGTAGACAGTTTACATACAAACTGACCGCGAGAGGTTTTTGGTGAATGAAATGCAGCCCTGTACACGTGTACAACTGTAGTGCAATAAGACTTTTAGTTTTTATATTAAAACATTAAAAGATAAAATATGTTGAAATAAAGGCGTTCTTATCTATTTCCGTGAACTTTTTCTGGATCGAATAGAATCTCCTCCACAGGACTGATTTCTACATATAACCAATGGGAAGAAACGTTGGGAAACTTCATTATTATTCTATTTTTCATTTTATTGTGGGGGCTGCTTTTTTATATTCGTTATCTATTTTAAATGTCCGGGGCGCAACCTTCACTCGGCTAAAGACACCTAAAAATACGTCTGTTGCGCAAATGACGTCAATTTTAAGATATTTGTTGGCTATTATTACATCTAAGTTTAATCGTATAACCAAGTTTAATGTTTGCTTGTTTATTGTTAATAATATTAATAACTATATTATCAAATATTGATTCTGTACAAATGAATATAGTTCCCGACTAACAAATGAAAAGAGGTCGCCCGAAGAATCCAACTCCTATGGGCACCGTTCGGGAAATTACGTGATATCTTCCCGTCCAAAATCCCGCAATATCTAATCTAATGACAAGGGTCTATAACTAGTGTCTGTCAGCGATGACGTATTGAACATAAACATGGTCCTTTTGGAGAAACTCAGAGTCACACAGCAGGCAATGGAGAGAGCTATGCTCGGAGTTCACCTAAAACAATAAAATAAAATCCGGAACAAGAAAATTTGCCTAAGACCCAAAGTAACCCTAAAAGCTTTCAGGCTTTGCAAGCTGATGTGGCAAAGGACAGGCCACATCGCCCGAAGAACCGATAAGCGATGAGGCAGAAAGGTTCTTGCGTGGCGAACACGAAGACCGGAAAGACCTGAAGGCGCAGCTTAGGAAGGCCTTCCACTAGGTAGGTCAAAGGTCAAATGGTCTTTGACCTTTTCTCCTGGCTAATAATGATGATGAATAGTTTCTACTAGCAGCATAGCGAGGAAAACCGTAGGGCGCGGTTAGTTAAATAATAAATATGTTATAATAATGGTAAGAACCGCATGACCAATTATTTGAACAGCCATTGTCGCGTTCGATCGGGTTTTAAGTGATGCTAATATTCAAAATGTATAAAATAATAATAACTTTATATATTATAATGTATGATGCTTTGGAGCACTTGGCGATAAGTATTGTTGCTGTTAGCAAAATGCCAGTTCATTAAAAAAATAATTTTATAGTACGAAACCAAAAAGTGTCTTGTTTTACGAACGGCTCACCTCACTTCTAAAACCTGATAAAACCTTCTAAAACATGAACATAGTTTTTATAAGTATATTAATTCTATAGAAAAGATACGATTATATCTAAGTGGTAATAATTACTAAGTGATCAACTATTCGGTAATGTTGTGCCTTTGAGCCTGTAATCATTACTCGTAGGGCCAGGTGATATCACGGCGCGCCGTTGTTGGCAGGGATCGGACGGAACTCGTTCAAGCTTATCACGATGGCACCGGTAAGCATTTTTTTTTTCATTCATCCTATGTTCAGTATACATATTTACCAAGCAACACAATAATAATAAAAATTAGGTTGATGCAGAATACAAATTACACATGAATACATATATATTTTTTTACGTACAGCTTGTTTTTTTTTTTCAGTGTTGTATTATTCGCATATTTTTTTGAATACACAGCAAGATTCAAAAATTTAAAACAGAAGTTTGTACAGCATATTTGTTTTGTTTTTAAAACACACTTAAATGTTTTTTTTCGTTCGAGGTCATTAAAATTATTCACCAATTCAAGTGTCCTTATAATATAATATGCTCCGAACATAAATGAGAGAGGAAAATCTTCAATGAATGCAAACTACATAATAGTTATGGGGCGCGCGGGCGCAGTTCGCGGACGTGTAAAAGTTTCTTCACAATTAGAAGCGCTAGTTGTGAACCAATATTTTTCCCGCCATTTCGAAATAAAAAAAAACTACTTGAACCTTTTTGGTACCTAGTCTACCTATATAATCAAATTATTATAGGTACGATCATGGCTTTCCCGAGTGAATAGTATTAATGTTATGCGAATATCACATTAATGTACACTTGAAACTTATGCTGTAACATAGAGTGGATATAGTATGTATAGAAATTTAAAAGAATGTTGCCTTACAATAATCGGGCTAAATTAGCCATAAGGAGCTCAATTTTGGGAATTTTCGAATAAAGTGCAAAATGTGAAATTAAAAAAAGGACGACCCTGCAAATTAAATCTAGTGTAAACAGTTTCCTCCTAGTTAAGCGTGCTCCATCCCAGACCGCATCATTGCTTAACTTGCGGCATGATACGGTCAAATTATGTAGATTAATAGTCTTAGTTAATGCTAAAGGCCTCGCTACATGGCCTGACCTGACATCGTTTGAAAGAGGTGGCTATACATAAGTTTCTGGGGCAGCGAAAGGGAGAAGCTATAACCATAATAGTTTGTTTTTTTTGCTCCCGTGAAATTCAAATCTAGCTGTCCCTTTCACACGGTGTCAGGTCAGGCCATGTAGCGAGGCCTTAAGTCTACCAAGCGTGGGGATCATGACAAAAAAAAAAAAACGGGGCAGGCTTCGTCCAGTAGAGGCCTTTAAGAGCTAATACGAAGAATGCTAAGTATGCATAGAAAGTCGCTTGAAGGCCATGCCTTTCACCAATCTTTATATTTACACAGTGGACCAGTCGCGGGCGGTGCCAACGGAGCACCTTGATGGCAATCGGGGCGATTCTTGTGATCTACTACTCTGCAGGCAACGTCTGGCTGCTGCAAAAACTGTTTAACCTTCTTCGACATAACTCGACCTCAGCCCAAGGGGGGTCGAGGATTTCGCCCTGTCTCGAAACTACAGTCAGCACACCCGATGACAACCCCCTCACCAGGCTCGACTTACGCCTCGGACGCTGGGACGTCTCTCGCGCCTTTAAGACCTTCGACTACGCAGCTGTAGGAGATCTTTACTCAGAGGCTTCTGCCGTACGCCACGTCTGCTTGGCCACCCAGAGTTCCATAGAAAGTCTTCCAAAGATTTTGAAGATAGCAGCACACTGGACCGGACCAATTTCAGTAGCCGCTTTTGTCGTCGAAGACGAAATGAGGCTCTTAAAAGCGTTTGCAACGTGGTTATTCAGATGCCAACCTAGAATCTATTCAAGACTGGCCATACACGTCGCAACCCCTGCGGACAGGCTGGCGGTTTTCGGGACCATGCCTGATTGGGCTCTAAATTGTAGCGCTCAGCCCTTACTTTCCGAAGTGAAGCGATTCGAAACAGATGCGTGGAAAGCAAGCCACCCTTACCCTCAAAACCTTTTAAGAAATTTGGCTAGGAAAAACTGCCAGACGCCGTATGTGTATTTGGTGGATGTAGATATTGTGCCAAGTAGAGGCATGGCGGAGTCTTTGGATCAGGTATACAACTTAGAAACTTCCTAAACACAGCGCTACTATGAGTTCAGCTACGTAGAAGTGATCATGTATTTCTTTTAGTTCTTTTTGTCGACTCGGAAGTGCAAGTTGTGCGCGTACGTGATACCAACTTACGAGTTGGACTGGAGCGTTGCCAACTTTCCTTCGAACAAATCGGAGCTGCTGCAGCTAGCCAAGAAGAACCTGGCTGTGGCATACCACAAAAAAGTATTTATTTACAACCAGTTATCTTCAAATTTGCGCAAGTGAGTTTCGGTTAGAGTGGGTGGAGGGCCCTGCAAGTAATACTTTATAACTGCATTGTACAAAGCTTATATTACTGCAGCGGGAGTCAGCATAGGTTTCAACAACAACGAAAAAAAATACTGTATATTAATATTTCATATTAATAAATTATTATATATTTTTTTACTAACGTTATTACATTTAAATTTAATAACGCTAATTTTCCGTTTTTGCGTATGCACGCTTATGACATAGGTTAGTTTCATTCCTATAGTCTCATTCTTGGGGGATTATATTATTTGACCATGATATTGGTTTTTCATAATACGCGTAACAGCACCACCAAAACTGACCAAAGCATGCTCAAAAATTTCATCCTTTGCTATTTTATCCCTCTCTATTGATCTCAATTTTTTTTTATTGTGCTTGAAGGTGGGAAGCCAGTCGTGGGATCGAAAACAACGATACCCACATCAGCCATGACGTCACCAGCTTCAAACTTCTCTACGAGCCTTTTTACGTGGCTCCTGACAATGTCCCGGCACATGACGAGCGCTTCGTAGGGTACGGGTTTACCAGAAACTCACAGGTACAGGGAAACCATGCAACCAAATAATACTAAGATGTCTGGCTGTGGTTCGGTGGAGTGACGAAAGACGTTGTTGGTAGTGAATGCGAAGAAGCCTATGCCTTGGGAACACCTGTCACAAGGCAAACAACTTTGATTATACTCTGAGACATATGTATATCAGTGTATGAATGCGGGATGATGATGATCACCAACTTATTTAGCAAAGTGTATTGTTTCTTTATATATTGTATATTTCGTGTTGTGTATTGTTTGTGTTGTTCAATCTTTATTATTAGGCACCTTATTGTTTTCGATACTTTATTTTGATCACTTCCTACAATTTTAAAAATTGATTATGGTTCACTCTATCACTGATGTTTCTAGGTATACGAAATGTTCCTCCTCGGGTACCAATTCAAGGTGCTCTCTCCGATCTTCACGGTCCACTGGGGGCTTCAATCAGCAAAACGGCCACAATGGCGCATGAGTCAATTAAGCAAAAACAGTCGGAAGTTCACAATCTTCAAGAGGGAACTTTTCGCGAAGTATGGCATAGATCCTCTTGGTTTATTTACCAAGAAACCACAAGTGAATAATACTACAAAGTAGTTTGTCTAGTGTTTGAGTGTGGTATTTTGCAAGCTTGTGACTGAAGAATATCATTACTTTCGCTTGTAATAGTACTGTTGATAGGTTGTGCAGAAAAACTGATACAGTTAGGTTGTGATTTTTTTTGAGAAAGTATTTCGTTTTGTTGTTAGCTTGAATTGATGCATGATTATTTATTTCTTCTGGTGTTTTAGCAATCATTGTTAAATATTTATAATTTCTTTATTATTTTTTAATATTTACATAATAATGTCAATCAATTAATCAATTTTATATAATTACTAGGTGATGCCCGCGAAGCTCGGCCTTCGGCCTCAAAAAAACCTTCATCCAAACCTTGTCCTCACAGTTATGAAACGGTCCAGCCTTTCTCAAGTTAAGCGTGACCAGGAACAATAGGGGTTCATTTTTATATATATAGATAAAATTCATTTTTATATATATAGATAAAAGCAAAGTCACAAACAAAACAAAACACAAAAGACGAATTAAACCTACAATTGTCCATCACGATCAGCCACTCTACCAAACGTCCCCATCAAACTGGAAGCGTTACCGCGCTGGCCAGCGAGATATACTGGGCAAGAAAATGAAATCATTGTTAAGTATATTAAAAATAACAAATAATATATGATTGATTTTATTTTTATATAATTATTAATTATACTTTTTTGTTTTGTATTTAACTTAACGAGATGTTATCCGAAACGATGTTATCCGGAACGAGGATATTCGCCGAAGAACCAAAGTCACCGACATAGCTATCAGGGTTTGCAAACTGAAATGGTAATGGGCAGGCCACATCGCTCAAAGAACCGAAGGGGAAGAAAGGTTTTTGAGTGGTGACCACGAAGACCGGAACGACCGGAAGATGCAGCTTAGATAGGCCTCCCACTAGGTAGACCGACAACATTGTGGAGTCGCGGGCAGCCGGTAGGTGGAAATGGTGATATTGTCGTTCAGTGTGGCGCTCTAAGGGCAAGACCTTTGTCCGTCTCCTGGCTGATAATGGTGATGAATAGTTTTTGCTAGCAGGATAGCGGGGAAACAGTAGCGCGCGGTTAGTTAAATAATAAACATGTTATGATAAATGTAAGAACCACATGACCAATTATTTGAACAGCCATTGTCGCGTTCGACCGGGTTTTAAGAGATGCTGATATTCAAACTTATAAAATAATAATGTTTCATACTTTGGGGCATATGTCGATAAGGTACTTATTGTTGCTGTCAGCAAAACATCACTAAATTAAAAAAAAAATACTATTGGTACGAAACCAAAAAGGAACCTTGTTTTACGAACGGTTCACCTCACTTCTAAAAACTGATACAAAGTTTATATATATTCATTCTATAGAAAGTTATCTATAGAAAAGATACGATTATATCCAAGTGCCTAATTACTAACTTGTCAACTATTCGGTATTGTTGTGCCTTTGAGCCCAGGCGCTTCCTGGACTCAAATCGTTACTCATAGGGCCCAGGTCACAATCACGCGTCGTGGCAAGTCAAGTCAAGGTGATATCAAGCCCGCGTGCCTCGAAAACAAACAGTACCTATGGAATATAGATAATTTGTCATTATATTAAGTAGTTATTCCATAGACGAGAATAATATTTTCGCTACTTGCAGACACAGAGCAACTCTTTTATTACTTTGCTCGGGCCGCAGACTGCATGATTTGGCGTTGTTGGCTGTGGACTCAAAGCACTGATAACAATAACAATTATTTGATTCTATGGCACATGTTTGAATCCAAAACGGATACCGTTACATATAGTCGGGCTGGAGATTATCTTCTAATCCTTTCAACAAAATGTTTGGCCTGTATTCTGTGTGAAACGTACAATAACAATTCTAAACGACAAACTTAATTCAGGATGTCAAGATCTCTTTATTAATTTCAAAGCACGACCAGCAGCCGCGTCTTGCATAATTATTTGCTATTGGAGGCAGGAATAGCAGACTCAGCTGGAGGTATACGCTCTGCCGTTGCGTCTAAAAATTGTTCCGTCAGTTGCCCCTTAGAGTAAATTCTGGCTAGGGGTGAGTGGAGATCACATAACACTTTTGCCCGTTTTTATTGTAAATAAGTTATACCAACTAATACTAGCAACTGTGGCACTAGTGTGTCTATTCCAACGTAACTTATTCTAATAGGTAAAAGATTCTGCGACTTAATTATGGATCTGTAAAGTTTCAAATAATTAACCTACATTTCCTACATTAGTAATAAGCTGCAAAAAGTGCAGTTAGTGAATATAAATATAAAAATAATGTACTAAGTAAAATTATTAATAAATACATTGTGTTTTTTTCTTGCACATCTATTGTTTTAATAAAGCTTTAACTAGAGCAACTTGATTTTCTTTCTTCATTCAACTCATACATTGGCTTCTTTTTCCACCAGGCGATAACAAACACGTCTCAATATAGTAAGCTTCAAATAGTGGTCAAGTTATTTAATAGCAGTGTTTTACCTGAGATAAAACACATATTAAATACTTACTTTATTTTGAAGCTTACATTTTAATTCCTGCCTGGTGAACATTTTCGACCCAAACAGTAAATTGGACGAAACATCATACTAAATCCAAGAACAGTAAAATACGACCAAACCCGAACACGCGTTCGGTCGGGGCGCTTGGTGGGAGATCTGATGTGCAAGGGAGACGGATAAATAAAAGATAAGGAAAGAGGGAACGAGAGGGATGGGGAAGCGGAAACCAAAGAGGCCACTCTCAATCTAGTAAGCTTCAAATAATTTTGGTAAGTATTTAATATGTGTTTTATTTCAGTTACAGCACTGCTAATGTAATAATTAGGAATAGATTGTATACTTCACAAATTTTTGTAATAATTACTATTTACCCGTTAAAGTTTACTAAGATTGAGTATACCTAAATCGTTCGCTTTACAACCTCATCGGTTAAATAAACGATAATTTAAGTTACTCTAAACAAATTCTCGTTACCTTATCATATAATTTTTTAACTAAGCATTCTTGTAGTAGTGTAGAGAATTATTTTATTCCGTGTTGTTGGCAGGCATCGGACGGAACTTGCTCAAGCTTATCACGATGGCACCGGTAAGTATTATTTTTTTTTTCATTCGACCTAATTTCAGTGCACATATTTATTAAATATGCGCCAAGCAACACAATAATAGTAATTAGGCCGATGCAGAACAAAAATTACACAAAAACTGAATATAATTATATATAATTATAGCAAATAAATTAAGCATAATTATGTTGCGGAGCTCGACGGCTTGCTTGATAGTTCGATGTTTGGGAGCATTGAAGGAGTGATAGGTGATCTCATTTACATAATTTTCAGCCATATATATATTAACGTTTTGTCTTGTGCATTTAAAAAAATAAAAAAATTCGAAATCCCCAAACTGTATCGTTCAAAGCTAAGATATTAATTATTAATTAAATAGGGCTTTCTCACCTTTAAACTGTGTGTTTTTTTTTTTATAAGCACGATGTCTGTTCTATTTAACAACATAAATACGTGTATGAATGCCTTGTCAGATTAAAAAATTTGGGCCTTACTTATAAACGCTTAATATGCGAAACAGACAGACAACAACAGACAGACAGCGAACAAGACAGAAACATACAACAAATTAAATTACACATTACATTACAAAATTACACATTGATTATTTTAAGCAATTTTAAGCAATTGAAGAAAGGGGTATGTTTTTTGTTTGAATTTCCGGTCCGCCATTTTTTTAAACACGCCTTTTGTTCAAGATCATTCAAATTGGTCACCAATTCGAAAAAGAGTAATATAATAGTAAGATAATAGTCTGAACCTAAATGAGGGAGAAAAATCTTCAATGATAGCAAACTACACAAAAGTTCTGGAGCGCTTGGGCGCAGTTCACAGGTGCGTGTAAAAGTTTCAGAGTTTTTTCACCACCTGAGGCGCTAGTTGTGGTACAAATAGTTTTCCCCGCCATTTCGAAATAATATTTTCTTCTATTTTAAACTTTTCAGTACCTGCTCTACCTAGGTTCAAATTATTGTAGGTACAATCATGGCTTTCTCGAGTGAATTGTATAATGTATATATATATTTATATAATGCGAATATCATATTAATGTACACTTGAAACTTATGCTGTAACATAGAGGAGATATCGTTTGTGTGGAAATTTATAAGAATGTTCTGTAACAGCTTTTGAAAATCCCACTGCTGGGATATCGGCCTACGCTCGAAGGGTGGTTACGCCATATTCACCATGGTGGCCAGTGCGGGTCGGTAGCCATCGAATTTCTTATCCTGAAAATATGCAGGTTTCTTCACGATATTTTCCTTCAACGAAAAGCTTCAACGAAAAAAGTGGTATAACCTAACGTAAGGTCTAAAGAACTCATTGCCACGGGCTGCGCCCGGGTTCGAACCCGTTACCCTAGTCCTAGTTAATGCTAAGTCTACCAAGCGCGGGGATACGGGGAAGGCTTCGTCCAGTTGTGGAGGTCTAAGAGCTAATACGAAGAATGCTAAGTATGCATAGAAAGTCGTTTGAAGGACATGCCTTTCACCAGTCGTTATATTTACACAGTGGACGAGTCGCGGGCGGAGCCAACGGAGCACCTTGATGGCAATCGGGGCGATTCTGATGTTCTACTACTCTGCAGCCAACATCCGGCTGCTGCAACAACACTTTAAACTTCTTCGACATAACTCGACCTCAGCCGAAGGGGGGTCGAGGATTTCTCCCTACCTCGAAACAACAATCAGCACACCCGATAATGATCCCCTCACCAGGCTCGACCTGCGCCTCGGACGCTGGGATGCCTCTCGCGCCTATAAGACCTTCGACTACGCAGCTGTAGGAGATCTTTACTCAGAGGCTTCTGCCATACGCCACGTCTGCTTGGCCACCCAGAGTTCCATAGAAAGTCTTCCAAAGATTTTGAAGATAGCAGCACACTGGACCGGACCAATATCAGTAGCCGCTTTTGTCGTCGAAGACGAAATGAGGCTCTTAAAAGCGTTTGCAACGTGGTTATTCAGATGCCAACCTAGAATCTATTCAAGACTGGCCATACACGTCGCAACCCCTGCGGACAGGCTGGCGGTTTTCGGGACCATGCCTGATTGGGCTCTAAATTGTAGCGCTCATCCCTTACTTTCCGATAAGAGGCAATTAAAAACTGATGCTGGGAAAGCAAGCAACCCTTACCCTCAAAATCTTTTAAGAAATTTGGCTAGGAAGAACTGCCACACGCCGTATGTGTATTTGGTGGATGTAGATATTGTGCCAAGTAAAGGCATGGCGGAGTCTTTGGATCAGGTATACAACTTAGAAACTAACTAAACACTGCGCTACTATGAGTTAAGTGACGTAGAAGTGATCATGTATTTCTTTTAGTTCTTATTGTCAATTCGGAAGTGCAAGTTGTGCGCGTACGTGATACCAACTTACGAGTTGGACTGGAGCGTTGCCAACTTTCCTTCGAACAAATCGGAGCTGCTGCAGCTAGCCAAGAAGAACCTGGCCGTGCCATTCCACAAAAAAGTATTTATTTACAACCAGTTATCTTCAAATTTGCGGAAGTGAGTTTCGGTTAGAGTGGGTGGAGGGCCCTGCAAGTAATACTTTATAACTACATTGTACAAAGCTTACATTACGGGAGTGGGAGTCAACATGGGTTCTTTATGGACAAACGTAAAGAAAAAATGCGGGACCGAGGAGTAGCTGAGTCCAAAAATTCCCAGTTGCTGTCAAGACTTGTTAAGTACTTGTCTCAAACATTGCATAGATAATACAGCAACTATTTTGGAGCTATTTTCACAAATAGAAAACGTTAACAATCTTTAAAAAGAGATCATCCTATACAGATGGTTACGGCTAGTACTATGGGCTAATCACAGGACCACCTACTAGCCATCCTGATAATGTAAATACTAGTAATCAAACGCCTCTGCTCATTATAAATAAATATATATATATATATATATATATATATATATCATATTTGAGAAAAATACCTGTATGGCTGTGACACCACGTCTATTTGGTTACTGCATACCATACCCACGCTCAAAACCTATTAAATAAGACTGGCTGAGCTTAAATCAGAGATTCAGATAATATTTTCTATAATCCAAGTATATAAGATCCTGAAATCTTAATTACGTGTTTCTGTATCGCGTAAGCACGCTTACGACATAGGTACCTACTATAGTCTCATTCCTGGAGAATCATATTATCAGACATGATATTATTGGTATTTCATAATACAGTTAACAGCACCACCACAACTGACAAAAGCATGCTAAGAAATTTCATCCTTTGCTATTTTATCCTACTATTTATCCCTCTCTATTGATTTCATTTTTCTTATTGTGCTTGAAGGTGGGAAGCCAGTCGTGGGATCGAAAACAACGATACCCACATCAGCCATGACGTCACCAGCTTCAAACTTCTCTACGAGCCTTTTTACGTGGCTCCTGACAATGTCCCGGCACATGACGAGCGCTTCGTAGGGTACGGGTTTACCAGAAACTCACAGGTACAGGGAAACCATGCAACCAAATAATACTAAGATGACTGGCTGTGGTTCGGTGGAGTGACGAAAGACGTTGTTGGTAGTGAATGAGAAGAAGCCTATGCCTTGGGAACACCTGTCACAAGGCAAACAACTTTGATTATACTGAGACCTATGTATATCAGTGTATGAATGCGGGATGATGATGATCACCAACTTATGTAGCAAAGTGTATTGTTTCTTTATATATTGTATATTTCATGTTGTGTATTGTTTGTGTTCTTTTTGATTATGGTTCACAGGTATTCACTCTATCATTGATCTATCATTGATGTTTCTAGGTATACGAAATGTTCCTTCTCGGGTACCAGTTCAAGGTGCTCTCTCCGATCTTCACGATCCACTGGGGACTTCAATCAGCAAAACCACCAAAATGGCGCAGGAGTCAAATAAGCAAAAACAGTCACAAGTTCACAATCTTCAAGAAGGAACTCTTCGCGAAGTATGGCAAAGATCCTCTTGGTTTATTTACCAAGAAACTACGAGTGAAAAATACTAAAAAGAAGTTTGTCTAGTGTTTGAGTGTGGCAAATGTAACTTTTAAAGTTTCGCGATTTGAACACATAATTTAATTGAAGCTGAACACCTCAAAAGCCGCAAATATGCACACCTTGACCGGGTGTACATGTTTGCTTCGTTTGGGGTGGAGACGGTGGGTCCGTGGGAGCCGGCCCCTTTAAACCTTTATCGGGATTTGGCCAGGCGATTGGTGGAGGCGTCGGGTGTCCAGAATGCTGGCTTTTATTTCACACAGAAATTGAGCATTGCCTTTCAACGTGACAATGCCGCCAGCATTCTGGGGACCTTTCCTCCACTAATGGTCTTTCAGTTTAGTTAGTTTTTATAGTTATTTTATGTTTTAGTTTTTAGGTAGTATTTTTAAGTTTTCTTTAATTGTTTGTTTTTTAAGTTGTACATAATAAATATATTATTTAATTGAAATAGTTTTAGCATGGTTAAGTCCTAGGGGCTTATTTTGTGAGTCTGGTGGCGATGATCTTCGTTTGGTGTCCCGCTCAGTCGCATGGTGAGAGTGAGCGCGAGTAGGACGGCACGCGATGACCATCGTCACCAGAGTTACATGATAGGCTCCCCCTGATAAGAAGCATTAAATTTTCAAGCTACGATACTTTGTGATACGGAGGACCAGGATGTAGCTGATAACTGAAATATAAAATAGTGGTTGATATCATTTGCTGACTTAAAATGAGTGTAAAAAGTGAAGTAAAGTTAAAAGTCAAGTTAGTGAAGTATAGGTTAATCAAGGTTAGTCAAGCTAGTTAGTTACTGTTGTAAAGTTTGTGAAGCTGTTGTAAAAAAAAAGTGTAAAATAAATTTAAAATTAAAATAATTAAATTAAAATAAATTGGAGAAACGAAGCAAGGAAAAATATCTTGAAATTCTCGTAACTCGGCAGAAAAAAAATACAAATGAACTTGTTTTTATATCATAAAAATATATTTACCCTTTATAATATAACTATATTTTTTACCCGACTGCCCAAGAAGGCGGGTAATGTTTTTGGGGTGTATGTAAGTATGTGAGTGTGTAAGTATGGCAGTATGACAGGCTGTGTACTCATGTATTTTCCAGGCTTAATAAATCTAAAATTAATGTAATCCACGGCAATAATATAATTGATGAAGTTGATAATGCAAAGTTTCTTGGCCTAATTAGTGACAAACAATTAAACTGGAAGAAACAAATAGAGTCTTTGTAAGAGGGTAAGCAGCCAAGCTTATGTACTGCATAAACTTGCTAGTGCTTTAAACATAGATGCATTACTCACCGCCTACTATGGTCTTATTTGAGTCCGTCCTCAGGTACGGTATTATATTTTCGGGCAAGTCAACAGACAAAAATCTGTTTTCAACAGCAAAAACTGTGTATTCGCTCTATGTTTAAAATACAAAAGACTAATAGCTGAAACCCTATTTCACTAAACATAAAATTCTTACACTTCTGTCGTTGTTTATACTGAGGAGGATGTAATGTTGTGTGAACAATAAAGAGTTATCTTGTCTTATACTGGAAACAGCCTTATTTGTAAAAAAAACACCCAGAACTATTTTTTGCAATATCTGAACTGGTCTTAAGACAACGTAGAGGTCAAAACAAATGTCGCAATCGTCAATACAGCATAAGGGTCAGGGGTGTTCGAACTATTTGTCTTTCCGACAAGTACGTTAGAGCTACGGGTAAGCGACCCCGGCCCCCCGAGCTACTGCCGTCTTCTCCTGCTCCTTCCGAGATGGTAGTATCCTACACCTAGTACTTCCTTTCCCAACCTCCACTTTTCCGCTTCCAAGTTCTTTTCCTACCCAATCCTTTTCCCATCCCGTTCATCAGAAGATGGGTCGCAGCGTCTTCTGCCAATAAAAAACTGCGCTCGCCAACCCGACTGCCAAGCGTGGCGAGTATCGGCATTTACCCCCCCAATGACAGACACGAATATAACCAGGCCCCCAGTCCCCGGCAGCTCCGCTAGTCCTGGCTACGGTAGCGGCCACGGTAACGGCGGAGCAGGGGGTGCTAAGAATCTCCGGCAGACGCCCGGCTACCACCCCCAACGACGACTGGCCCTGGTAACACACAACATTCGCACACTGAGGACAGACGAGAAGATTGTTGAGCTGGAAGAGGAAATGGGTAGGTTACATTGGGATATTGTGGGGTTATCTGAAGTCCGTAGAGAGGGCGAGGACACGATAACCCTAAGATCAGGTAACCTACTCTATCACCGAGAGGGCGACCAACAGTCCCAAGGTGGTGTCGGCTTTCTTGTCCACAAGGCCCTCACTAACAACATTATTACCATCGGGAGTGTTTCGAGCAGGGTCGTATACCTGATACTCAGAATATCCGAAAGATATTTGCTGAAGGTCATTCAGGTGTACGCACCGACCTCGTCGCACCCAGATGATGAAGTGGAGAATATGTATGAGGACGTAAGTAGGGCCATACACACCTCCGAGACCCACTTCGTTGTTGTTATGGGGGACTTCAACGCAAAGCTAGGCAAGAAAAGCGATGACGAGTTGAGAGTGGGGCAATTTGGATATGGGCAACGGAACCCTAGGGGTCAGAGGCTGGCCGACTTCCTGGAGAAAGAGGGACTCTTTATGATGAACTCTTTCTTTCAGAAGCCGCCTCACAGGAAATGGACCTGGATGAGCCCAGATGGTTCCACGAGAAACGAGATAGACTTCATCATGACCAACAAGAAACGTATATTCAATGATGTCTCCGTGATCCACAGGGTGAAAACCGGTAGTGATCACCGACTGGTAAGAGGCACATTGAATATTAACGTCAAACTTGAAAGGTCCCGCTTGATGAAGTCCACGCTCCGACCCACTCGCGCCCATATACAAAACCCCGAGAGCTTTCAACTCGAGCTCTCTAATCGCTTCGATTGCCTGGAGAAATTTGCTTCTGTGGACGAGATTAATAGCAGGCTCGTAGAAACTGTCCATGCGGTGGGTTCTAAGTTCTTCAGACCCCGCCGTACTAATAGACCTCAAAAACTGTCCGACCATACCCTCAACCTCATGGCTGAACGACGCTCGATGCGACTGCAGTCTTCTTGTGATGCTAAGTCATACAGGCAGCTCAATAGACAAATTTCAAAATCCTTGCGGCACGACGTGCGTATCTTTAATACAAGTCGTATTAAAGAGACGATAGAGCGAAACAAGGGCTCCAAAGTGTTCGCAAGAGACATGTCTATTGGGCAAAGCCAGCTGACGAAGCTCAAGAGAGAAGATGGCAGTATAGCGTCGACCAAAGCAGAGGTAATAGAGGAGGTCGAAAGGTTCTATGGACAGTTATACGCTTCCGTCGCAGAGCCTATTAGCAGCGCGGCCAAAGACCCAAGAGCCAAGCTGATCCGACACTATACGGAAGATATCCCGGACATCAGCCTGTACGAGATTAGAATGGCCCTGAAACAGCTTAAGAACAACAAGGCGCCGGGCGATGACGGAATCACTTCCGAGCTTCTGAAAGCGGGTGGAACACCGGTACTTAAAGTCCTTCAGAAGCTCTTCAATTCCGTCTTGTTCGAGGGTGTAACGCCAGAAGCATGGAATAGAGGCGTGGTGGTGCTGTTCTTTAAGAAAGGTGACAACACCTTATTAAAGAATTACAGACCCATCTCGCTTCTGAGCCATGTTTACAAGCTGTTTTCGAGGGTCATTACGAACCGTCTCAGCCGCAGGTTTGATGACTTCCAGCCTTCCGAACAAGCCGGTTTCCGAAAAGGCTTCAGTACCATAGACCACATCCACACGCTACGCCAAGTTATACAGAAGACCGAAGAGTATAACTTGCCACTATGTCTGGCGTTTGTGGACTATGAGAAAGCCTTTGATTCGATCGAGACATGGGCGGTGCTAGAGTCTCTCCAGCGATGCCATATTGACTATCGGTATATCGAAGTGTTGAAGTGCTTGTATAATAACGCCACTATGTCAGTCCAAGTACAGGAGCAGACTTCGAAGGCGATTCCATTGAAAAGAGGCGTAAGACAGGGAGACGTCATATCTCCGAAACTGTTTACTGCCGCAGTGGAAGACGCCTTCAAGCTCCTGGAATGGCAAGGATTCGGCATCAACATTAATGGCGAATACCTCACTCACCTTCGGTTTGCCGACGATATTGTGGTCATGGCAAAATCGATGGAAGATCTCAGTACGATGCTTGAAGACCTTAATCGAGTATCCCAACGGGTGGGACTTAGAATGAACATGGAGAAGACGAAATTAATGTCTAATGCCCATGTTGTGCCCACCCCGATATCAGTTGGGAACTCGGTTCTTGAAGTTGTTGACAAGTACATCTACCTAGGACAAGCAGTCCAACTAGGTAGGTCCAACTTCGAGAAAGAGGTCAATCGTCGAATCCAACTCGGCTGGGCAGCGTTCGGAAAACTGCGCAACGTTTTCTCGTCCAAAATACCTCAGTGCCTAAAGTCGAAAGTCTTCGATCAGTGTGTGTTACCAGTGATGACTTATGGCTCTGAAACGTGGTCTCTTACTGTGGGCCTTATTAGTAAGCTCAAAGTAGCACAACGAGCTATGGAGAGGGCTATGCTCGGGGTTTCTCTGCGAGATCGAATCAGAAATGAGGAGATCCGTAGACGAACGAAAGTCACTGACATAGCCCAGAGGATTAGCAAGTTGAAGTGGCAGTGGGCAGGGCACATGGCACGCAGAACTGATGGCCGATGGGGCTGTAAGGTTCTCGAATGGAGACCACGTACCGGCAAGCGCAGCGTAGGACGTCCACCCACAAGGTGGACGGACGACCTGATAAAGACCGCAGGAACGCGCTGGATGCGAGCCGCTTCCATCCGCTCTTCGTGGAAATCTAAGGGGGAGGCCTATGTCCAGCAGTGGACGTCCTGTGGCTGAGATGATGATGATGATGAATCGTCAATACAAGACGGCTCTACTTAGAAAAAGTATATTAGTCATGGGACCTCTCATATACAATACTATACCAAAGCCTATTAGGGATTTAAAAACTAGCCTCTTTACGATTAAATTAAAAAAACTTTTAGCCGTAAAATGCTATTATAAGGTTAGTGACTTCTTAGAGGACAATTACATTCATGACATAATTTTTTTACTTTTGACATTGTTTCTCAATTGTTTTTGCACAGTGGTTCTAGTCTAATGACTACTATAATTTTCAAATGTTTGACATGATATTTTAATTACTACCTACTGGCATTATTGTCTCTTCATTTTGATGATATTAAATCCAAAATTTTATAATAAAATAAAAACAGTGTTGTGCCATCTCCATATAAATGTGTACGCCTTCTAGGCAAAGCATGATTTAAAGCAACAAAAACTAGTTTAACATCCATTTGATTGTGCATGTAAATGTATAATGTTCTCGTGTTTTGTGCAAATAAACAGTCATTATCTTTATCTCCATCGACTGTCAATAACAAAATGTCGTCGTCCGTGTTCTCACTAGAGAAATTACACAAACACGTGCAGCACTACGAGTATCCACTTGTGGTGCTGCACGTGTTGGTGTAATTTCTTTAGTAAGTGTGTCATTTTCGCGTCGACCACGAATATGTCCTTAATTATCTCCTTCCTCCTCTCTCGTGTCGTCCTTCCTTCCTTATTTTAGGGTAACAATGTATTGTTATCTGGCTTCTGCGTGATGTGTTTATGCACCCAGTCCCAAATCTTTTCCTGTGAGAGCCTCGTGTACACCCCGGGGAAGTTCCCGCGAGCGCAGCCGAGCCCCCAGGAAACCACGCCGATCAGGACTCCGTCGTGGACTATTGGCCCTCCACTGTCACCCTGGGATTGGAAGAAAGCAAGGTCAACACAGTTGGTTATCTGATAGAAGTTATGAATTGAATTCCTAAAAAAACTTACCCACACGGTATGTTTTGGCCAACCAAGGTCAGCCAGTATAGGTGCTATACTAATCTACTATAATTTAAGTTTAATTCCAAGTGCCACGGCTACATCGAGAGTTTAGCGTCAACTGAGCTATAGAGGAACTAAAGTATCCCTAACTATCCATCTCTAGCCTCAGATAGATCCCTTACATGATCGAGAAAGAATAGACAGAGCTATTCCTAGATTATATTACTTAGAATATCCTAACTAATATTATAATTCAGAGGAATATAGCCGCAGTCGTATATCAGGATTAATAAAGCTTCGAGGTATGAAAGTGAATAGGTACGTTTGTCTCGAGGAAAAAACTTCGCTTGCGCGATTCAGAACTCCCTACAATACAACTGTCAGTCCATAAAAAAAACGTAAAAAAATGCACAAAAATGGATCAACGCCATCTAGCAAACTATATGAGTAACTTTGTGTCTCTGTCTGTATGTTTGTCGCGTTATCAGGCTAAGCGGCTGAACGGATCTTGATAAAATTGGAGAAGGAGTTATCACAAAGACGGACATAGGATGCTTTTTTTTTGTATCTACGCGAACAAAGTCGCTGGTAACAACTTATGGTTAATATAACCTGACAAGCATCGGGTGAAGAATGAGTAAAGAATCCCGCGCAGAACATGGAAACTGGGTCGATGGCCTTTCTGTCAAGGCTGGTCCGCTTGCACAGCTTCATTGCTATGGTCTTTATTGTCGACGACTGCAGGTATACAGCGCTGGCACCACCTTCCTGAAAACAGGTAGTTCACGAAATGACCAACTTGACCAACTAGAGCATTTCAACAAAAACTTGGCCAACAAGACGTAAACAAAATTGACATTGGATTCGATAATTTTCATTTTATTGACAACAAGGACAAAAAAGGACCGTGACATATAGAAGGACATAGCGAAACTATAGGGGTTCTTTAATTTCAATTTAACCTTCATACCTTCAACTTCCCCCATCCTGACACGATGGCAGCGTTGTTAGCAGGAAGCCTGGTGTCTTTGGCCACGATCCTGATCGGCAAGATCTTGGCGGAGAACCGCAGTGGGCTGTACAACGTAACCAGTCCGACATCGTTCACCTTCAACAAGTACAAATATTGTAAAATATCATTGTCTTCACGTAAGGATTAGGTAATCTTTCTTAGGATAAGCGTGCATACTGGCACGAGTATTACACGTAAACTCATAAGAAGTAAAAGGACAGAGATGGCGACACATCGTCATCTCTGTACTGGTCTCATGGTCACTTCATGGTTTCATCCGTGAAAGTTTTCACAAGTGCGTCGACAAAGAGTTCAAGTTCAAACAGTTAAATCAGTTGACAAACAAAGCATGGTCAGTATGGTACAAGTGAGATTTTCTCATTAATTTGTTTTTTACATACTGTAACGTTCCTAGTTATCCTACCTAGATATAGTAGGCGGCAATTAAAACAAGAAGGAAGTTAACAAAGTTATATTTAAAAAAAGAAAACAGAATGAAGCACAAAAATAGAAGTAGTAATAAATGAAGCTAAGTTCGGGTCGGGGTAAGGTTACATTCATGGACCGGAGTGCACTACGCGACCGTTCAGACACACTGGCCTTGGGTAGCAGCGCGCGGAGTCAACGCAGCGGTGAAGGCCCACGGAGTTAGGTCCGCTAAGTGGGTTCGGTCCACGGAGCAAGGGGGACTCGTAGTCCAGCAGTCCCGAAGGCAGCGGGGTAGCACCGACCAACCAGTAGGACCGAAGCAGCTAAGCACTAGTCGTGCGGGAGAACCCTGGAATCCCGCATTTTAGGCGTCTTAGAAAATGACCAAATTTCAAGTTTGCCTGCCACACTCGATGATATTGCGCAAAGCGAAACCAAGCAGTGAAGTCTAATGCAATGAATAGAATCCGAGATGAGGCAGTCAAACTTGTACAGAATACATAGCGTACGTACGTACGCACGTACGTACTTTACAGGTAAAAACAGTACTAGTGTTATGAAAACTAGTAGCAGGTACAATTTATAAGTATTATTTTCCTGATTTAATGAAGTGCTTACAATAATAGAAAGAATAGATTAACAGCAAATAAAGCTTCAGGAAAATATTTTCAGGATCTAGAAAGTTAACTACATAGGCATAACAGCTACAAATGTTACGGTGCAATTCAAATGAAGATTAAATCTATCTAGGTACATTCAAATAACAACTCGGATCATATGAAATGGCAACGGTTTTGTTAGTTTAAAACCGTACAAAAAGATAATTATTATCGACCTCGGGCTGAAGTTTACTGGCAGGAATTTTAACCTGAATACCAAAGAATTAGGTATTCTCAGCAGTTGTTACAATATTGCTAGGATGGAATTAAATTTGAACAGCCTTGTCATTAGCGGGCCGTTAGATCAAAATGCCGAACCTAGTAGTTATTTGAATGTACTCACGTCATGCTCGTAAGCTACACTACAGCGATAAGCATTTGTAACACTCACCCAATTCGGGGTAAACTCACAGCACTTATTATAAATAAAATTAACCAGATTAAACTGAAATAGTTTAGCTAATTAAAATAAGCGGCGTGGCGAAAAATGATATGGAGGCGGAATCGAACGTAGCGTCCGCTTCCCAGAACAGCCAGCAGTCGCTTGTCGGCTCAGAGGTCGACGCGGTTAGCAGATTCCGTTAGTCCCCGCGCCTCACGTCCCCCGCTCATTGGCCAAGACGCGCGACCTCACCGGTTGCGTTTACGCAGAATATGTTCGAGTATCAATTGTAATAATTTTACCGGTACGGATTAAATATTAAAATAAGTAGTGGTTTAGATTTAAGTATTTGTAGGTTAAGTATTAGATATAAAACAATAAATTAATTGCTAACAATTTGAGTAATCTGTTTCAACTAGAAAATAATATGAAGGGTAACGAACCGTTACATACCCCCTTTTTTAGGTTAGGATTTTTCCTACGAAAAATCCAAAACCCTCTAGGTTAACTTGAAGTCTTTAACATGCCAAGTCCCTAAGTTGTGACCTGTCATGTCTTCTAGATCATATAATAGTTTTGACTTCTTATTAGTTATGCGACATTTGATAAATTTTGGAGCCAATTTTTTGCAAAACCTACTATCCTTGTCGCTCTGGTAGAATGTTCGTTTCCAAACAATGTCACCCACGTTGAAATCGACGTTCCTACGGCGCAAATTATAATTAGTGGCACTACGGGAGTGTGCCTTAATGAGCGAGAGTTGTACTTTGTCGAATATTTTCTGTAATACTCCTAAATTTTCGGCGTAGCTGTCCCGAGGGGCAAATATAATTTGATTCCCCAGATCAGTATCAACGTAGTGAGAACCATCGATTGGTAGCTCACGTCCAAATACAAGAAAGGATGGAGTGAAACCAGTTACTTCATTGACCGCGCTGTTCAAAGCAAATTGTATTTTAGGAATATTAGTGTCCCAAGACCTATGGTCGTTCTCAATGAAGGTAGATACTGCAATCATTATGGTTTTATTGTATCGTTCTACTGTGTTGATCTGTGGGGTATAGAGTGGTGTGTAGTAGACGTTGGGGACGCTATATTGAGCAAATAAATTGCGCATCATATTACTAGTAAATTGTTTTCCATTGTCCATAATAATAGTGCTCGGAATCCCATGGACGAGAAAAACACTTTCCTCGAGTATTCTGCATATGATGTCTGATGTAGCTCGTCTGATAGGGAAAAGTAAGCAATATTTAGAGAAACAGCAAGTTATTACGAGAAGGAATGTGTTCTGCTTCCTAGTTGCAGGCAGGGGTCCAACCAAATCGATGCTAATCATTTGGTAGGGGCGAGAGCAGTCCTTGGGCCTACCCATTGTTCCAAGAGTCGTGTGATTTGGGTACTTGTAGGAGAGACAAGTTTCGCAACTAGTGACAAAATTGATCACATCCTTGTGCAGACTAGGCCAAAAGTATTTCAAACTCAGACGTTTATGCGTTTTGAAAATGCCAAAATGTCCAGATGTAGGTTCGGAATGGTTTTGGGCGATTATATCTTGTTGGTACTCCATCGGGATAACTTCCTTCCATTCGAATTCTCTGGTCAGCGGATTTAGCGACTTCATATAGCGGAAAAGCTTTCCGTCGGTGACGCGGTAGTTTACAAAGGATGTTGGGGAAGTTTGACAACCATTGAACGTAGTTAGGTACCATGAATCATTAGTCTTACGTGTAGGCCTGCCCATTGTAGTGTTAATGGCAGTGACAGGGACTGAGCGACTTAAGCTATCTGGTACAACATTCTCGGAGCCTTTTCTGTGTTTTATCTCAAAGTTGTATGCAGATAATCGTACACCCCATCGAGCCAGTCTTCCCGTCGGATTATTTAAATTTAAGAACCACCTAAGTGAAGAGTGGTCAGTGTATACAGTGAATTTGAGGCCGTTTTCTATGTAGCAGCGCCAGTGCTCGATAGCAATGAGTACGGCTAACGCCTCGCGTTCAGTGGCACTGTAGTTGCGCTCTGGGTGAGACAAGGATTTGCTCATATACGCTATGACCTTTTCCTGCCCGTCAAGTGTCTGAGTGAGCACAGCGCCGATTCCATAGTCGCTCGCATCAGTGTGAACTTCAAATGGCTTGGAGTAGTCTGGGCAGGAAAGTATAGGTGCAGAGACAAGGCACTTTTTAAGTTCCTTGAATGCCTTATCGGCTTCAGGGGACCAAGTGAAGGGTGGAGCATTTTTACCCTGAGATGTCAGTTTGTTTAAGGGAGATGATAGACTACTAAAGTTAAGGATGAACCTTCGGTACCAAGAGGCGGTTCCTAGAAATCGTCTAACTTCTTTGCGGTTGGTAGGAGTGGGGTAATTGTTTATAGACTCCACTTTTTCAGGGTCAGCGTGCAAGCCGTTGGAGTCTACGATATAACCCAGATATTTCAACTGTGATCTAAAAAACTGACTTTTTTCGTAGTTTATTATCAAATTGGCCATTTTCAATTTTTTTAGGACTCGAAGTAGTAATGATATATGCTTTTCAAAACTGTCAGATACGATAATGACGTCATCGATGAACACAAAGACCCTATGCTCAAACTCGGGCCCGTAGAATAAGGTATCAACTAGTCTCTGTTGGGTTGCAGGTGCGTTAGTCAGTCCAAAGGGCATGGATTTAAACTGAAATGTGCCGCGGGTAGGTATGTAGAAAGCGGTCTTCTGCCTGTCTTCTTCCCTGATCAAAATCTGCCAGAAACTCTTAGAAAGATCTACGCTTGAGAGGTATTTAGAGTCGCGCAGATTGTCAAGAATCTCTGATATGTAAGGCAGGCTATACGCATCTTTTTTTGTAATTGCATTAAGTTTCCTACTGTCTAGGCAAAAACGTAGGTCTCCGTTTTTCTTAGGGATCAAGAGAACCGGGGACGACCATGGGCTCTCGCATGGCTCCACAACGTCTTCTTTCAACATCTCGTCCAACTGTTCCACAAGATGACGTTGCTTCTCAGGTGACATCCTGTAGTAACGTTGACGAATGGGGGCAGCATCCCCAGTGTCTATAGAATGCATAGTTAGTGATGTACGACCCAGACCCCGTTTTTCGTATGAGATGTTGTGAAATTGCGAAATCACGTCATCCGCCGTTTTCTTTTCATCGTCGGATAGATGATTGTAGGAACACAGAAGTTTAGGTTTTCTGTCGTCCACGTCTGTTGTAGAAACCTCCGATTCTTTATAGAAAGCGATGCGATCCAGATTTTTGGGTAATAGCTGAAATAGCCGCCAAAAGTCCATACCTAATATTAAGTCGTGTTTAACATTAGGGACCGCATATGCCTGAATAGTATGTGTCCGGTCTTGAAAGGTTAATGGTAGGTGAATTATTCCAATGGAATCCAGCTTTTCACCACCCGCAGCAACAAACCGAGTGAAATCGCCAGTTTCCAATTGAAAACCCGATTTTAATAAGCTTTCGTGACTCCCGTTACCTAGTATGGTAGCAGAGGATCCAGTATCTAGAAGTCCAGCCAGTGATTTCTCGTTGACTGTGACCGACACATAAAGCCGAGATTTATTAACGCGCATATTATTATCACGGATTGACGAAACAGTGTTGAAGGTAGAAAATTTAGAAACAAAACGTAACCACTCTTTCCATTCGGACATGGAAGTTTTACATTGAACGGCCGGTTCAATAGCACTGTTTCGGCAATCCTTTTTAATTAGTTTTTTGACTCATTTAACCGAACTGGATTGCAATTAGGACAATCAACGAAACGTACGTCCTTTCTTCCGCATTTGAAACAGATGAGGAAGCGTTCTTCCTTACAATTTCTAAGCGTATGGTCATCTTTTCTACACCTAGGGCAATATATCGATCTAGTTTGTCTCGTAGGGACCGTAGCAAAAGCAGCCACATCGACATCCTGTTTCGAATTCGTTTCGCAGTTCTCACTTATGCAGTTAATATTAGAATTCGTTTTATTAAATGGATGTTGGTTCGAATTAGTATAGTTATTTTTATAGTAGCTATTGTTGGTGTATGGTCGGAACTTATTCGGTGTGGTATTCGATGTGGTCGCTGTTTGCTTATACGCGAACTCAGGAGCCAGTGTAGAACTGTTCACTTTCGGAGGTTCATGGAAGTGAGCAAAACGCGACTGAATGCTCTCATAATTCCGGCACATTAATTTTAGTGCGTCAATGCTCTGAATCTCAGGTGAGGCAGTCAATGAGCCAGCGTAGCATGGTCGGATATTGTGGAGTAATATCTCAAGTTTGTCTTGTTCAGACAATGGTTTACCAAGCCGAGAGAACATGCCATGCATAATTGAGAGGTAAATTGTAATATTTTCACTCTCCCCTTGAGTGCGCGATCGAATTTCAGCAGCAAGTCTGTAGTCGTAGTCACTACTGCTGAAATCCTCTATAAGTAATACGCACAATTCCTGCCAAGACTGCGCCTTATCTCTATTACATCTGTACCAGTGCAGGGCATCGTCGACAAAAATTTCGAAAGCTAAGGATAAAATTTTATCGTAGGTAATTCTCCTAGCTTGTACAAACTCCTCAACTCTTTGAATAAATGAGCGTACGCACGACTTACCTGAATATTTTAACTTGCTAATATCAGCAGTTAGGCTACGTTCACAAGTTACAGCAATAGCAGTTGTGGCCTCGGTAGTAGCATTCGTAGTTTCGGAGGTAATAGTGGGTGTTAAAGTCCTAGTCTGGGGTGCAGGCATGTGGAGTTTAAGGGTTGTAAGATCCCTATACTGTTCATTAAAACTAGTGGTGCACACCTTATAAATGTCAGCAACTTCTGGGACCACACTTATTCTGTTCAGCCGATGATGAATATGATTCAGTAAATTTTCAGTTCTAGCAAATAAATTTTTATCAAATTTTGATTTTAATGTAGCTATATTTCCCTGTGACTTAATCAGGGATTCTTTTACCCCCTTTAAGTCATCTGAAGGTTCTAAGTGTGACTCTAAGATATCTTCGGGTGGTAGTTGTTGTGCCAACTTGACTATCTGCTTTCTAAGATCTTGTACAGATTCACCAGTACCACCTCGAAGCTCCACCTCATACTCTAGTTCCGACTTTTGTAGTGAAAGATATTTTATAACATAAGTCATTGTGCCCTTTGGGTGAGTGTTCCAATTATATAAAATAGAAAAAATAGCAAAATAACACTAATGACTTAAACGTTATTGCAGATGCAAAATGCAACCAAGTCACCTTATAATTAGTTATCAACTTATATGTGTGTATTTTTTTAATAATAGAAATGTTTTTAATAACCAAAATGGTATCGAAATCAGACAAGATATAATAACTAAACAAAAACAGTAGAAATGCCACACACACAAGTCGATTTAGCACAAAATCAACCTTAGAAACTAATTTTATAGCCAACACCAAAGAAAACTATCAAAAGCGAATAAGAGGTGCAACGCATTTCGGTCATGAATGTAACTTGTAGCAAGGCGCCATTGTAACGTTCCTAGTTATCCTACCTAGATATAGTAGGCGGCAATTAAAACAAGAAGGAAGTTAACAAAGTTATATTTAAAAAAAGAAAACAGAATGAAGCACAAAAATAGAAGTAGTAATAAATGAAGCTAAGTTCGGGTCGGGGTAAGGTTACATTCATGGACCGGAGTGCACTACGCGACCGTTCAGACACACTGGCCTTGGGTAGCAGCGCGCGGAGTCAACGCAGCGGTGAAGGCCCACGGAGTTAGGTCCGCTAAGTGGGTTCGGTCCACGGAGCAAGGGGGACTCGTAGTCCAGCAGTCCCGAAGGCAGCGGGGTAGCACCGACCAACCAGTAGGACCGAAGCAGCTAAGCACTAGTCGTGCGGGAGAACCCTGGAATCCCGCATTTTAGGCGTCTTAGAAAATGACCAAATTTCAAGTTTGACTGCCACACTCGATGATATTGCGCAAAGCGAAACCAAGCAGTGAAGTCTAATGCAATGAATAGAATCCGAGATGAGGCAGTCAAACTTGTACAGAATACATAGCGTACGTACGTACGCACGTACGTACTTTACAGGTAAAAACAGTACTAGTGTTATGAAAACTAGTAGCAGGTACAATTTATAAGTATTATTTTCCTGATTTAATGAAGTGCTTACAATAATAGAAAGAATAGATTAACAGCAAATAAAGCTTCAGGAAAATATTTTCAGGATCTAGAAAGTTAACTACATAGGCATAACAGCTACAAATGTTACGGTGCAATTCAAATGAAGATTAAATCTATCTAGGTACATTCAAATAACAACTCGGATCATATGAAATGGCAACGGTTTTGTTAGTTTAAAACCGTACAAAAAGATAATTATTATCGACCTCGGGCTGAAGTTTACTGGCAGGAATTTTAACCTGAATACCAAAGAATTAGGTATTCTCAGCAGTTGTTACAATATTGCTAGGATGGAATTAAATTTGAACAGCCTTGTCATTAGCGGGCCGTTAGATCAAAATGCCGAACCTAGTAGTTATTTGAATGTACTCACGTCATGCTCGTAAGCTACACTACAGCGATAAGCATTTGTAACACTCACCCAATTCGGGGTAAACTCACAGCACTTATTATAAATAAAATTAACCAGATTAAACTGAAATAGTTTAGCTAATTAAAATAAGCGGCGTGGCGAAAAATGATATGGAGGCGGAATCGAACGTAGCGTCCGCTTCCCAGAACAGCCAGCAGTCGCTTGTCGGCTCAGAGGTCGACGCGGTTAGCAGATTCCGTTAGTCCCCGCGCCTCACGTCCCCCGCTCATTGGCCAAGACGCGCGACCTCACCGGTTGCGTTTACGCAGAATATGTTCGAGTATCAATTGTAATAATTTTACCGGTACGGATTAAATATTAAAATAAGTAGTGGTTTAGATTTAAGTATTTGTAGGTTAAGTATTAGATATAAAACAATAAATTAATTGCTAACAATTTGAGTAATCTGTTTCAACTAGAAAATAATATGAAGGGTAACGAACCGTTACATACAGACAACTTTTGAAAGCCTTATCAGATGCATAAAAAGCTGCAAGTGAGACAAGAGAAAGAAAAAGACTTTCCGCCAACCAAAAGTATTTATATGATAGGACAAAAATTTAAAGAAAAACATTTTTTCATGATAATTTCTTAGGAACTAGGTACTTTTTATACTCTGTTATATTACACTAGCTCGTGCTGTGATCGTGTAAAAAAATACAGGAACATAGCCTTAAGAAAATACACACTTACAAGAATGGCCTTGGCTATGGCTTTAGAATTACACAGCCTTCATATCCGACATAACTTTATGTAAACTTATTTCTTCCAATGCCATCTGATTATGTCTCAATCGGGGGATCTCGTTGTGCATCAGCGCGAGCGGTCTCGAGTCCCGAAGAAGGTAGATCCAAAGGGTAGATCTAATCTAACTAGTGTGAAAGCGACAACGCTTTTCAGTAATAGTCACAGCAAACGAACCTCTGGTGTGCTGTAATACGACAAATAAATGCATGTACGCGCACTTGGGTACTTGTAAAGTTTAAAGCTTCGCTGTACTTTTTTAAACTAGCCTTGTTGCTCTGGTTCTATTATTCTTGTTTGCCTTGGTCTTGTGAACTATCCACCCAGGTTCAACTCACCAGAAAATATAGGCTAAACATAGTGTATTTTGTCTCAGGTACCTTAGTTTTGCTCCCGTACCGAGGATGCACGAAGCTTTCTTTGACGTCGTACATCTCCCCCCCGTGCGTTTTCCACGAGGAACCCAGCCGGACGCTCAAATCGCTCGCTCTGGCTCTGCAAATATGCTGAACTTGTTGAAGATAGTGAAGTTGATCACGAAAGTACTGGCAGCAGAGTCCTCATAGTAAACGGTCAGAATTCTGCGATCCGCCCAAGCCGCCTGCCAAACGTGGGGATTATGGCAACCACCCCCTATACGACGTAGGCTTCGTCCCACTGCTGGACGTCTAAGAACTGATAGGAGTAAAGTAAAGTATTTTTTTGTGTAAAAGTGAATTGCCTGTAATATTCATGGTGAGTACCGAAATATTTCTGATTTTCTGATTTATTTTCAAAAGTCCATCTTGAAAAAATTAATTTAAAAAAAACAGAAATATTTACAATTAAGGAAACACTTAAGCACGTATACAGTAGATACAATTTTGCTTAAATTTTTGTGCATTTGTACTCTAACGACAGAAGGCAGAGTTGCAAAACACCTGCCGAGGCTCCGACCTTCGGTATTATTACTTCTAGTTGAAACGTGCGCGGTTAATTTGTAATTTCTCGCAGAATTGGGTTGAGAAACCATCTATTAAGTACCTCTAGCATAAACACTGCTAAAATAATCGTAAAGTACTAGGTAACATTTTTTTTTAAAAGGATCAGCGTATCTTTAGTATTTGCCAATCTCAAACCTTAAACTAACGGTAACTAAATTTTATTCATAATTTTTCTATTCGTCTATTGCTGTTTCTTTTCATATAATTTGTGCTAGATAAATAACAACAAAGACAAATAATGAAGAGGGTAAAATTATATGTAAACTGGAAACTCATTTTACTAGGAAAACTGACGTGGTTTTGACACATTTTGTTTTAATAAAACGGGGCTCACGTTAAATCAAGTTGGTTATTGAGACCTCGTCTTGCCTTGTGCATGGCGCGTGTGTCACGCTTAGCATTCCTTGATAAAGGTCACCGACTGTGATCGAACTATAGTCGGAATAACTGACTCAATTTAACGTGAGTATTCCCGTTTTATTAAAACAAAATGGAAACTCATTTATTCGTATTACAATGAGTAGGTATAAAACAGTGAATACTTTCCGCGCGCCGTTTCTATTGTCTTTGTTTCGGGAGCAATATTTTTCCCAATAGCTGAACATCTCCGAGCGCTACTTCACACCTCCCGACGACAGAACTACATTCTAATACACCGATATCGGTCGAAACAGGGTTCCCGCCCGCTGTATCGCCTCCGAGTGCCTATAAATTTCTCCAAGCAATCGTAACTCCCAGTAGACCCGGTGGCTCGCTTCGTTGTAACGAACGCCGTGTTTTGTCGGCCCGAAGGCGATCCTGCTTTGCATCGGAAAAAATACACCCATCCGAGAATAAATTGAAATCGTCGAAAGGAACGCAATTCGGAAAGGGGAGCCGTAAAGAGAGCGGCGTTGGACGGAGCTCGAATTTATTCGCCGCGGAGTGAGGGCGGCCTCGTTTGTGATAGAGTAATAGTTTGACGACAATGTGCGGATATTGAACGAGTTACACGGACCGACTCTTAAGTGGTGCCGTTTTGGGTGTTTTTATGGGCTTCATGGGAGATTTGATTGAAGATGGACGATCGGATCGCCAAACGATGCGTGTAGAACGGATGTAAGAATTATAAATTTGGGGTGTTCGGTTACATGACGGACGTAAACTAAGATATCAGTGTACTCATCAATATGAATAACTTTTACTATGGGACCATTATTTATTATTATTTATCGGAAGTACCGCTTGCGAAATATGGGCCGACAAAGTATCTTGCAATGTGTCCTCTTATTTCTAAACTGCGCATCTCAGAAATGTGTTATCTCCCATGTTGATAGATCTTTATAAAAACTTTCTTTTAAAATTAGTTCGGGTAATAGCATGTGGTAATAACTTTTTGAGCGGAAAAGTATACTTATACGGAAAAGTATACGGAAATACTTTAATCGTCTTACGCGTCGACGAATCCTACTAAGCATGGCCCGACATGCTCTTGACAAGTTATTTTAAATGATAGTTAGTGACGAGACGAACAAGCCCCTCGCCTGATCCTGAAGCCTGCCTGAAGCGTCACGCTTGCCCGTAACACTTGAATGCCAGAAATTAGAACTATAACAGTTTGAAACACTGCGTGGCATTGTCCTGCGCTCGTCACTCTGAGATAATATTTTTTTTATATTCAGTTAAAGAGAATGGAATAAATGAATGCTTATTTGCATTTGCTCTCGCTCTATTTACTGAGACAGAGAGAGAGCAACTGAAAGTTCATCACACGATTGAATTAAGAATGGCTAGAGGATGTAGACTTCCCGCCTTGAACAACTACATTCAAACAAAACTTTCGTATGCCATAGAAAATGTACATACGAAAAATCTATAGTTTTCATTTAGTATTGATTTTTCAAACATTTTGTTATCGATTACGTACAAAAGTTTTTAGGGTTCCGTCGGGACACTTTTTACTACGCTACGCCGTCTGTCCGTCCGTCAGCCGTCCCATAATTAAAAGGCTCTAAGTTATGAACCGTAATATATGTATAGCCACTGGTGTTTTACTGTAATTGTATATGTCTTATTATGGCGGATGACCTGACAAATAATAAATATTACAAAATTAAGGGGAGTTCCCATACCAGAAACGTGTTTTATTCATCATTTATTTTCTTGTTTTTGCTCTATTGTAAAAACGGTAATACATACATAGGTACAAGCGTAAAATTTGCTGTAATATAGTGTAAGCACTATAGTGTAACCTAGCTATTATTATACTTTCGAATGCAACGTCTCTCTGTCTGGGCATTTGCGCTTTATCACGGCTAAAAGGATCAAGCTGAATTTCTGCAAAAATATAGTTTATGGTTCGGAGATGGACATGAGCAACATTTTTTTGTAGATCCACTCGAACGAAGTCGCGGATTACAGCTAGTTCTCTATTCTCTAAAAATCGGTCAAGTGTGAGTCGGGCTTACGCGATTTAGCCGGGTTTTTTCGATAGTTATGCTAGAGGTACTGTTTATCAAAATTGTATAGGTATAATAATATATATATAGTATACATTATTTTAACTAACCTTATAAGGCAGTGCGCGGCCGTGAGCCCCCACAGGTCCGTGACGATGGACCCGCCGCAGATGGGGTACGTCTTCTCTCTGAGGGACAACTGCCACGGCACCGCTGATATCGATGTGTTATGTCCTGACACTATCCTTCTCGTAGAACCTGCATACAATAAGGTTTCACTCACTTTCACAAACACACATACAGCAAGTCAGGTACATTATAATCAGTCCTTTCTTGGATGGAGATGGACCCCCAGATTACCTCTAGATTCTTCAACCAGGGCGACCGCAGTGACCACGCATCGGCCAAAATACACTTATGAAAATTTACTCTCATTAGTTCATTGCTAGGTGCAAATAGGCGTACCCAGATATAGCCAACGAGAACGTATGATCGCAGTCCCCATAACCCGCGTTTTCCTGTAACTTTAATGATTTTGACGCTACCAAATCAATTTGGTTTGCTGTCCCAGCAAAGTGAGTGTTCCTGCATGCCACCGACTCAAATTACTTTATGTTTTGCTTACCGACTATGAAATCGCGAAAAAACTAGCCGTTCCAAACAATTTCTTCGTATAAAATACCTGACTATACTTAGCTGTTTTTTTCGCGAGTTTTATTTTGCTTCTACGTACCTAAAAATTTGATAGGGAAGAAAGGTTATTGAGTGGCGACCACGAACCGGAAGACGCAGCGTAGGCAGGCCTCCCACTAGGTGGACCGCCGACACTGTGAAAGTCGCAGGCAACCGGTGGATGCAAGACGTGGCAAGTTGTCAGTCAACGCTCTACGGGGGAGGCCTATGTTCAGAAGTGGACGTCTTCCTTGATGATGATCATGATGATGATACAATTATAATATCCTAGAATATGTCCCAGTATAATTACCTAATTATGTAGCTTCTTCTATTTTTTTAGGGTTCCGTAGTACTACAACCCTTATAAGTTCGTCATGTCCGTCTGTCTGTCTGAATCCTTCACAGGCTTATAACTTCCTAAGTTATAAACGTACATACATGAACATTTTGCACAACGATAGTCTAAGTAAGTATAGACATCCAGTTAAAAAAATATATACTTGTTTTTTGTATAACAGGAGTTGCTTCCATACATGTAAAGAGGGGATGAACAAAAATATTTCGCTGTACCCTATCATCTGGTGTCTTTGAACACTTCTTTTAAAGTTAACAATTTTGAAAAAAATAAAAATATCATAACTTTAAACTATATATATTTCTATGCTATTTATTCATCTCAGAAACTTGTTTTGTTAAAATAAAATTATTTCGGCAACATGTGATAATGACTTTTTTAGATAAGCGGAAAAAACTGATATATACTTCCCACGCCCTACGCACCTACGGAACCCTAGTAAGTATGGCCCGATATGCTCATAACAAACTATTTAATATAATAGGTTTCTTACCTCTACGATGGCTTGTTTCATTTTCTGAAAACAAATAACGAATAAATAATTGAACACAGCCAAAGTTAAACGAGATAAAACGAGTCGTACCTACGAGTCGACGAACATCAATCAATCAATTATCTGAAACTACTCACTGAGTAACGTATCCAGCAAGCACTGGTACAATTTCTTGTATTTTTCTTGCACATCTGTTTGGTTCAGGAAGGCTAAGACATTTCCTTTGTGCACTTCCGCCTGTCCTGCCAGCACTGTGTAATCAATTTCTTTTCCTAACACTCCTTCTTTGCCACTGAAAGTCTCTTTCGTAACATTAGTTAGTACAGGCACTATCAGTATCAGCATGAACGGTATCATTTTAAAGTTTAATCAAGCCAAGAGGCTTGGTAGATAAACGTACTCCTAGCTGATTCATGAAAACTTTACTTGCACTAATAATTATTATGTGACTGTACGAGCTGTTGGAAGTAGGTAAGTGGTGTTTAAAAAGCCAACACTGGTATATAGGTACTTTAATCGCACTGGATGAAACCAAAATTATCCGTTCCGGAAGCTTCGGTACCGGGTTTTGTATGTAACTAGTTAAATATTTTACGATTTTCTTAGGTAATGTTGAAAAAGAATGTGTGCATTTTATTATGATTACTTTAAGTTAGTCGGATGAAAATCATAAAAAGCAAATGGCCGTGAAATCGACGAAAAACTTTACAATGGTGCAGTGTAATTGTTGAACCCCAGTCCTTAAAACAATAAGCGCCTGCGAAGTTTTTAAGCGAGCACCGAAGCCGTACTTAGTGCTATTGTGTTAGCGCCAGGCGCTAACAGTTTTCCTTGATAATAACCATTTTATTATCCGGGATTACTCCTCACGGCGCGAACAATGGACAATGCCCTTTTAAACCCTCCAAGGACACCTCGGGCTGTTATTATCTGCGAAATATAAAAGTCCATTACGCGCACGTAAAGTTTACTCACGGCGGGCGCGAGTGCGATCTTCCGGCCGCTTCTTCGGGATATTTAAAACTTAGAAAATGGCGTGTTGAACTCGAATTAGCGAGCGCTCGCGGCGGCGCTAAAAGATCACTGATATTTGGTGGGGGAAAAAAAACGTGTCCGAGTTCCAGTTATGAAAAAAGTTAGCAAAATGTGTCAAGTTTTCGGAGGACCGCCAAGTTAACGGTTTATTGTAGGAGGTGAAGGCGAGGCATCTTTAGATATTGTTAAAATGGCGGTTGTAGAGTGAGTCGCAGCCCTGTTGTGTTGTGTAAATAGGGTCAAAGGAAACTCTGTAAGTGGCGTGGGTCGGGGGGCTGCGGCCGCGTCCGGAGGTGAGCGAGGTCCGCTTCCTGTACTATTATATAGGTGCCTACTGTAAAAGCGGAGTTTACTTTGGAGACAAACTTGCCACTCGCTGGAGGAAAGTGCCCGCCGTCTTGCTCATAGAGCCGCTATAAAGGGGCCTCGCAACTGCGAGAAAAATACTTGAAGTAGAATAGAATAGAAATATTGATTGGCATTATAACATAGACGTTTACACAGGACATGTCACATTAACAAAAATATACGAATTCTGTTAGTAATAATACAAGTATAATTAACAACATCTGAACTAATTTTAGTTATTGAGGAAAATAAAAGAAAGTATAACTACTTAAAACAATAAGTGCCTGCGAAGTTTTTAAACGAGGTGGAAGCCGTAATTAGTACCTAATCTTGATTCAAATAAATGTTAGAAGAATCTTGTTTGTTTGGACACAATGCGCCAAACGCAAAAATAGTTTCGTTGCCTTTGTCGCCAGCAGGGCCAGCGTGCGCACCGCGACAAAATCTTTTTGTTATGCAAGAACAGGATACGACTACGATTATGTATAGGTTTGTCTCATTTTTCACGACATGAAGAGTAGAGAAGATTTTGTCGCCGTGCGCATGCTAGCCCTACTGCTCAGGTCCAATTCACACATTCATGAGATAATAAGTACCTACTTCCTACTTAGCGCCCTTATATAGTTAGAGCACCATGTCTAGCTTTAGCAGCTAGATTACACACACGCTGTGTGAAATTGAAATTAAAAAGCTGTAGTAAAATTAGCTAGGTATATTTTCTACATTTCATGAATATCCGATTAACGATTCGCAAGTTATCGTCGGACAAATGTACCTATATACACACAAACATATTACAAGCGCCGATTTATCTCTGATTCTGAATCTCCGCGATTTGCCGAATCTGAGACAATTGCTTGGCCCGGTCAATAAAACTTTCTGGATTTAATTTAACATTTATTTATTTTATTTTATAGTTCCATAATGACGGGTCTGAGGTGCCGCTCTCCCACAGAAGGAATCGTATTTATTTTTTCTGTGACAAATGTTTTTCCATTCAAATCCATCCAGACATTACGAAAACAAAACTACTTATTCTTAGTGTAATAGTCAACAGTAGGTAAAGCAGGTTAGTTAATCAGATAAAGAAGTCAAGTTGTACACAACAACGGTTCTTGGAAAACGGATCAAGAATTCCGTTTGTTAGTCGGGTAATTAGATACATCGCCCCGAGTGTTCGCCCCGCCCGGCGCGCGGCGCCCGCCCCGCGGGTGCCAACTGCCAGAGGAACTTTAGGCGGATTGCTCAAGGAGCCATGCTGCCGAAATGTCGCTTCGTATATCGGTCACAGCTCATACCCATTTCATAATAACCAAAGGTAATACGTTAACTATCCATAATAATATCAATATAATTGAAATACATAAACAAATAAAATAATGGTCAAACAAATCATAACAATGAATCAACATCGATCTAAACAAATCAACAACAATAATTTAAACATGTTAAACTAAAATTTAAAATTACACTATACTTTATAGGTACAAACTCTTCTATTTTGTAGAATGTTTCTTCAACTTTTTCAAAACTCCGTGGAATCTTCCAGTAAAACATCCATCATTTTGTTGGGGCATGACTTGGACTTGACTGTGACTTACTTTGTTTGGGACACATGTTTTTAGGATTTATAGCTTGAAATATTACAAACTTTGACACTCTGAATACTACGTGCGGGGCCAAAATTTATGAGAAAAAAAGCTTTCTGGACATAAAGACGTATCTAATGACGCCTACCGCTAAATAGGTGATAATTATAGAAATGGACCGAAATAGACAAACATATTATTTACACATTCATAAAAACATACGTCTATAATAAACAAGCCCTTTTCTACGAATCAATGCACAGACCAAACCGCGTATGATAGAGACGTGAAATTTGGACTCAATACTCCTCAAATCATCTATGTGAACAATAAAAACAGTTTTTCCGAAAATTCACCTCTAAAGGGGTTAAATGGACCCCCATAGTTTGTATGGAAATAAAACCCCTTTTCACGGTAACTCGGTTTGTGTAATACTTAAAATATAAGAACAGGCATGATTTTTCGAATAACAACCCCTAAAGAAGTGAAATAGGATGTTTTATTTAACAGCCTAAGCGAGCGAAGCCGTGCAGGCAAACTAGTACTGATTTATTGGTACCCAAACAACATCAACTTCTTTTTGGGAAGTTGAGCAGAAAAGATGCTATATCCATGTTCGTTATAAAATCAGCGACACCCTACTCATAGAGAAACCAAGTTCAGCGGAGAAGCTTGTGTGTTTTAAAAGCGGCTAAATTAACAATTTACCGCGCTGCGATGCAGACGAGCTTCGTCCTGGGAGCGTTGCAATACAGCTTAATGCTGCACTTTCTGGGATATAACTCGCAGCTGCAATTCTTGAGATGCATGTGAGCTGCAAGTGCTACACAGCTTCAATTGCTACAGCACAGTGCAACGTCGTAGGTCTTGCAACTGTATAACATCAAAATAATAACCGGAAAAATAGGCAGTCCTGAATTGCTCTCAAAGTGTAACTTTCTAGTCCTACGGTCCAGTTATTGGTCTCGTTATTAGAAAGACATGGCTGCAATTCCACCGTGCACTCACTAAACGTAATTAAGCCATCGCTGTCTTTTACTAAATAGAAACACAAGATAGAGATGGCATGAATTATAGTGCTGTCAAATTAGTCAGATACAAACTTACAAACTACTACAAACTTACTACTTACTTCTCCATACAAACTTAGACGAGACCGTAGCGGGTGTCGATTTAAAACAAGTTTTAAGTGTCGCTAGTGTACGTTTTTATTCGCTGCTTTAATCGGTAAACTCGTTTGACATAACTAAAATGGATGCAATTTTTTCTTGTGTTTCTATTAGTAAAAGACAGCAATAGCACTATGTTTGGTTTAGCGGGAATCGACGCCAATCAGCCTCTCCTCTTGTCGAACTGATTATAGCCAACATTCACCAATTTATCGAATGTATGTGTTAACATAATTTGGATATATTTAATACTACACCATGCAAAATCAAAAAATATTGTAATTTTATTCTATTGTAATTCTAGTTTTAATTTTAATAAATTCAAGTAATATGTGTTTATGTGTTTTTTTATTGTACTAATCCAGTGCATGCAGTGTTCACTTCGAGAAGATCGTGCATTATCATGCTGACTCTAATCACACTAATATTATAAATGCGAAAGTTATATTTTTAGAAAATGTTGTACCTATGGGTTTCAACAATGTTCCAGCAATGATTTTTCCCCTTTATAGCTCTTGTACCTACTATTCCAAGTCCTCTGTGACTAGCTACACTCCATGATTTCACCCGCTATAATATGTACTGACGATATGTACGCTGTTAATTTTCTGAGATTTTATGTTATCACACTAATTTTATAAATGCGAAAGTTTATGTGTAAGTCTGTAAGTGAGTTTGTGCCCGTTCAACCCTGTAACGGCTGAACAGATTTGAATGAAATTCGGAGTGGAGGTAGCTTATGTAATTGATTATGTCGTTTTTGTCTCAATAAATAAATTTAATTTAATTTAATTTTATACCCTACTTTTTATCCCGGAAAAATATTCGGTTTCTGTAGAATAGCGGGTGAAACCGCGGGGCGCAGATAGTTATGAAATTTAAGCCAATTAGAAGATTATTAGTCACTAGTACTGCTTATTGAATCTGTTATTCTATAGGTACTTGGTGTGGTTTTTAATAAAGAGTTATCTATCTATGTGTATATTTGTAGTAGTATATATATTTGTGTATTAAATACACAAATAAACGGCTTAACGGCTTGACCGATTTTGACGAGTGTGATGTCGTTGGATTCTTTTTTACGTCCGAAGTGACGTAGGGTTTTTTTGTTTTTATTTCAGTAATATTACTTGTTACAATTTATATATCACACAATATGAAATTTAATTAAATGTAATATAAAACTTCGGATAAACACCTAGATATATGGTAGATGCATATTATGTACAGAAAAGTAGGTATTACTTATAGGTTATAAATTAATTAAATTATTAAAAATCATTTATTTCGGAACCATATACATAAGTATATTTTCTGTAAGATTAGTCAGACTTGAGTATTAAAATAGATATGTATCAAATATTGTAAGTATTTGCAAACAACAAAAACAAAAAAAAAGTTTGGAAGTTCACCTTAGAGGGCAGCTTGTATTCGTTGTATCAGGTTCCGGGCGTAGTTCACGCGCCGAATATCGGTTTTCTCAAACAGAATGGACGTAAAAAATGAAGATGTCCGTGATCATTACGGTTTCCGGTGATTATCGGCTGGGAGGGACGAAAAACTGCCGAGAACGGATAATACTTAAAGGCCCCTGAGAAATGGACTTCTCGTTCCAACAGAAAAAAATGGACCGCTGTTGTTTCGGAAATAAGACTAATTTTCCCAAAAAAGCGATAAAAATGCAGACCGAGAATAATGACAATAAACAGAAAAGCGCTTTACGAATACTTATATCCTTTTAGATACGCTTACAAGCGACATTTTAAGAATAATTCATTTTAAATTTTCTTCATCAGGCAAAGCGCAACGGCCCAGCCGGCGGCCGGTGATGGTCTATGTTAAATAAATTTAAATAATATATTTTTTAATATTGTTTTTTATTTAATTTATTAAATAATAGTTTTACTCTTTTTTTTTAAATATGTAGTTTCTATTAAATTCAATTTTATTCAATAATACACTTTGTATAATTAAATAAACAATTTATCCCTTTTGCCTATTTTACACAACAGATTGGTTATTATACACATGCACAGTTTAATAATATACCGTCTATCCCACTGCATATCTTAATGATTTAGGGTTGAAGATATTTATTTTCTCAAAATATGTAGTATAAATGCTTTGAATTGAGAAAATAACAAAGAAAAAAAAAAAAGTTATCTAAAAATATACTTATTTTGATGCGCGTTAAGTATTTCTGATGTTCAAAGTATTTTTTACAACATATTGTATATCCTTTATCAAGCAAGAAAAGCGGTATCTATTTATAAGTAGGCAAGGGATGGCAATAAAATCAATTTCCCGAAGAGTCTGCTTATTCGAGGGTTGATGATGACCGCGGGGTGGCGCCATCTTTATTCAATCGTGGCCACCTTTTAGATCGGCATCCACACGTGACTCGAATCCCTACTGCCGAGCCTACATGGAGCTAGAGTTACCATACACACGTGCGCTTTGCTGGACTCACATACATACATATAAATATGTATTTATTGAGTATAAAAGAAAAGGTACAATAAGGTAAGTAAAGTTTACATACAGTAAAAAGTCTTGATGAGAAACATTAAATTATGTGTTCAAGTCGCGAAAGTTTAAATACTATAGCTTTCAAGGTTTGCAAACTGATGTGGCAATGGGCAGACCACATTGCTCAATGAACAGATAAGCGACTGGGAAGAAAGTTTTTAGAGTAGTGACCACGAACTGAAAGATGCAGCTTGGGCAGGCCTCCTACTAGGTGGACCGACGACATTGGGAAAGTCGCCGGTAACCGGTGGATGGAAGTTCTGTGATGGAAGTGGTAGGTTTTCGTTCGGAGTGGCGCTCTAAGGGAGAGACCTATGTTCTGCAATGGACATCTTCCGGCTGATGATGAGGATTTGAGAGAGCGAGAACATCATGATATAGTCTATGTCACGAAACAAAAGCGCAAAGAAATGTTAAAAGTCAAGGATCTGGACTTAGTCCAGAGTAGTCTCGCTCGCGCATTTTCACAAGTGTGCGTTACCAAAAAGTAGGTGCTGTATCTGTTTATTATAAGATTATTTTGGTTTATATATCTTTTAAGCTGACGGAACAAATCGAAAAAATATAATGTTTTCGATAGCCATAAAAATAAAGGTATGAAAATGTACATTTCTTTAAAATATTTCTGATATTGTAGAAATTATTTGTTTGTTAACCAAAACGGTCATCACCAATATTATTAGTTTTTTAAATAAATTAAATTTAAAATGTCTCACACGTCAAAATAGATAAATTAAAATAATAATGAAATCATTACATATTGTTTTTGGTGGACGTCTTTCACACACAGCGCCTAGCCCCAAAATAACCTAGTACTACGGGAACCAGATAACTGGTGGAATACATAAATACTTTTTTATATACAAAAATAAATACTTACAAAATATGAAATAAAATATGAATACATAAACACCCAGATAAAGAACAAACATCCATTTTCATCGCACAAAAATAAATGTTAGTCATACGTTATTATGTTAGTCATATGTTATTATGATAGACAGATACTACAACATACAGTTTTTGGAAATTCTCACTAAATCTACAAAAACTTGCAAATGTGCGAGATAGATGTGGCAAGACATTTTATACCTCTTGATCTCCAGCTTGAGATATGCTTGAATATTTGCAGAAGGATAGCGCCGTATATATTATCATAAGGACCTATAAAGAAAGTAGCCTATATCCGTCTCGTACCTTTAAGCTATCTGTGCAAAAATTCAGCTCGATCCGTTCAGCCGTTTAGTCGTGATAACGCGACAAACACTCAGGCAGAGAGACAGAGAGACAGAGAGAGAGTTTCTTTCGAATTTATAATATTATTTAGGATTACATCTCAAAACACTATTACCTCTATATCCTCGTCACCCTACCTAGTTGTGAATGAGGTCATCCAAACTTGGTCTGGTTACGGAACGCCTCGCCAAGTATTAGTTAGAAGCTAGGAGGTGCCAAGTTTATGCTACCCACAGGCAGTTGTTCTTCAGCGCGCACTACTTTATTAGAGTACGGCCCCGTTTGCGTATATACATTATGGTTAAATTTTATTTCAATGATTCAATTGAAATTTGTTCTGTTAAATTTAGATTTCCACACCGAACCGCCTGTTGAAATAAATGGTATACTGACTTTCCACCCTCAGATTGAATATATTATTAGTATTGGTCCTGATATGACTGCGGCTATATTCCTCTGAATTATTAGTAGGATTATATTAGTTAGGATAAATAGAAGAAAACCAAAAATACCGAATGAAGAACAATGACGGTCCAAAGAAACTGAGTCTAACGACACAACGATAATGACACCCTATTTTGACAAGAAAATGCAGTTGCTATGTAGGCATGTATAGTATGTAGGTATGCATACTGCTTATCCTATAGGACACTCAATGCTATGTAGCGCCACTGCTTATCCTATAGGATACTGGACGCAATTGCTATGTACCGCCACTGCTTATCCTATAGGATACTGGACGCAATTGCTATGTACCGCCACTGCTTATCCTATAGGAAACTCAACCTTTATTTTAAACTTGTAAAATTATTTTTAACTAATTAATGGGACATACATGGGACATGGTATGCGTACATCATCATTATCATCAGGCTGAAGAAGTCCACTGCTGAACAAAGGCCTCCCTCGCAGACCGCCACACTGACCGACAATTTACATCCACCGGTTACCCACGAAGTTAAAAATGTCGTCAGTCCACCTAGTGGGAGGCCTTTGTTATCGGTTCTTCAAGCCATGTGGCCTGCCCATTGCCACTTTAGCATACTCATAGCGGTATGCGTACACGTGTATGCGAAATTTGTTATCGGTTTATTAGAAAACGAGCTGGTGTGTCGCTTTGTGCCTTCATAATGATAATTATGAGTTTAATCTTATCCCTCTGCAGTACGCAATCAAAGTCGTTGAAGAAACGATGAGTTTTTGCATAATTATCAAAGGTTAGAATATTTTTATGCATATTGCGTACGGCAGTCTTTGTGAAATGTCCTTTGAATTTTATTTCAAAGGGTTTCTAATTGGATAGGTTGTGAATTTATAAATAAGCTAGTCGCGCTTCGCGGTTGCACTTACAGGAAACATTCGGGAGCAAATCCAGGAAATAAGTTATCTAAAAGGCATATCCTAATCCTAACTAATATTATAAATTCGAATGTAACTCTGTCTCTCTACCTGTATATCTCTCTACCTGTCTATCTCTCTAGCTGTCTATCTCTCTACCTGTCTGTCTCTCTACCTGTCTATCTCTCTATCTCTGTATCTGTCTCTTTGTCTCTCTGTCTAGGTATTTGCCGCGTTATCACGCCTAAACGGCTTAACGAATCGACCAGATTTTTTGCATAAATATAGATTGAGGCTCGGAGACGGATATAGGCTACTTTTTTTTCAAAAAAAAGAAACTTTTTGTAGGTCCACGCGAACGATGTCGCGGGTAACCAGTTAAATATAATTTATTTTGCCGATTCAGTTACACATTTACAAATTTCCGCATTTTTACTTTTATTTATTTAATTTTTTTATTTCTTAATTATTTGTTTATTTTAATTTTTTATTTATTTTATTTTTCTTTTATTTTAATGGCTTTAGTCGCCATTAGATTTAGCTAGCCTATACAACATTTACTATTTATTGAGCGATCGAGCAAGTGGAAAAATTTGCTTTCATCTGTACGAGGTTTTTATTCTGAGATCTGTACGTATGGATGTTTGTACTCGCGTTACGTATTTTTATATTTGGTCGTATTTTTCAACTAATCTTGACAAAACTTGGGTTACGTTCTACTTCATAGTTTTTTGGTAATTTTAGTGGCATTTTATCCAAAAGGTAGGAAGTTAGCTGCGGCGCCATTTACCGGATGATTTTGTTTGACAAAGATTTTGTTTCAATTATTACCAAAATCGGTCAAGAGGTTGTCATATAAGATCTTGATTTGTGAAAAAAAAAATGTGTTAGATTGGTTTGACTGCCAAAAAGTACAAATTTATTTTATTGACTGACTAAAATAAGATCACAAGTCATAAGCCAAGCAAAGTTAAACCTTTTTAAAACTTTAGCAACTGCGAACTTATAAAAAAATGTCTATTTGCTCGAACCTCGAAACAGAATCGTCCTCCAAGTCGTAACCAGATTACTTATTCAGGAAGACCCTGAAAGATACACTTAACTCAATGAGTCTAAACCTTAAGACAACTTTAACGAACTTGCCTGAATCAATACTGAAGCAATCTGTGGAACAAACTTCACTCCGGTCTCCTTCCTCTATTTCAAAATAAGTTAAAGAGTGGTACTTAATGAATCCGTACTTGTAAAGTTCTTGACAAACGGCAGATGAACAGTTCGTACATGAAGACTTTTATCTGACACTAGTAATTTATACAGGATTCCCACTTCAAATACTTTTGAGAGCATTGTCATGAACGATAAACGTAGTGATAATATTCTCTTTTATGAACGATTTCATCAGAGTGATTCCTGAATGGAGCAGTCAGTTCAGAAGTTTTTTTTTAAAATAATAATTATGTTGGATCCACACGTAGCGTATTTAGCTAGTGACAACACAGAAAAGAGAAAGACAGTAAAAAAAAAAACATGTCAAGTATAATATTTAGTCTCAGTCGTAGTCTAGGTCAAGCACAAGGCACGTCAAGTTGTATCTACTGAGTGTACTCCAACGATTTGTTGAAATGTAAATGCTGTTGTTATGGGGCCGAAACATGGAATAGTTTGAAAGGCGTCGGCCACATCAATTTAATTTTAGTACATCGTCGGCGCTGTTTGCTTATCCATTGGTCACAAACATTTTCTATGAACCTTGAACCTACTCAAATATTCTCATGCAATTCTTGACACTGTGTCAGTTATGTGCATTATAAATCATTTTGTGTCACTTCCACCAAAATACGGCTTACTCCAGAAATCCTCTTAGACAATCCCCTTACCATCAGAGTATGAGAGGTAAAGGGGATTATTGGACAAAAACCCAGAAATCCCCTTACCACGCGTATTTAGTGGAGTATTTAGATTTTACTGTATGATTATGACGACTATTTTTTTTTGGTAAGACTAGCAGAAACGTTTTTCATAAATCCAAAGCATCATAATCCAATCAGTGCATGTATCATCCGTGACTGCGTCTTGTTGACCCGGTGAATGTGCCGGGTCTAATTGAGTGCGATGCCGAAGCCGGCCGTATGCACAGAGCCTATTGAATTAGACTGAAGGCATTCTGGCGACGTGTGTAATCGGCCTGCAATAGTACTGGATTATTGCTGGATATTGTCATGAGTAATTACAACTAGACTGATTATCAAAATTTAATGAAAATAAAATTGTAAAATACTGGCAAAAATAGACACAACTACAAATAACATAACAATTAAACAGAGTAGGTTTATACTCGAAGATCGTAGACAGAGACGTTGTGGTTTGTGAGCGTTATGTCTGTGATGTTTTTTAAGCTTAACACCTGTCAAGCTATTTAGACTGCAGAAGGTAATAGCAATAGACAAACATGCATACTTACCTTAGACGAAGCATCATACTAAATCCATGATACTTACCTTGGACAAAACATCATTGCTAATTCCATGATACTTACATACATATACCAAAAATTAATCATTACCACCATTTAGGATAGTCGGGTAAAAACAAATACGAGTATAAACGATATACTATTTCTATCGACACTATTTATAACATTAAACTTGTTTGTTGAAATGTAGCGTTCTTGCAACTCATAATTTTACAATGTCGATACGGACGACTAAGTCTTAAGTGCATATTATATTATAACACTAGCTGCGCCCCGCGGTTTCACCCGCTATTCTACAGAAAATGAATTTAATTTAATTTAGAATTTCCAAGATAAAAAGTAGTCTATCCATGTTATGTGTTAATACACGGTGTAAGCTACCTCCATACCAAATTTTATTGAAATCTTTTCAGCCTTTACAGAGCTGAACGGGAACAAACACACTTACACACTTACCTACTTACATACTTACACACAAACTTTCGCTTTTATAAAATTAGTGTGATAATATACTTAATAGTAAAATAAAGATTATGAAAAGAATATGTTATGGTCATACGAGTACCACATGGCTGTGGTTACGGTGTGGTGTAGTGGGTTGAGGCTGCAGCTATACGCGCGGCTAACATTACCTACAATCTGTGACAAATGTTCCGCTCTCGAGCTTCGGAATATTGTATGAGCCGTCAGCCGTGAGCACAGGCGGGGCCGTGTCCGACCATTAGCACGGAATAGCTGATCATTCACCACGAATCGAATTGGAGAACTCCCCTCTCATCACGAATCTGTAATAATTATAAATCATACCAAGATGTTATATGGTTATGTAATTATGTTATATTACGGGCATATTTTCGACAAGACTCACAGTAAATCAATTATTCTGTGATCAACTGATCAAATATGAACAAAATTTAAGTACAAATAAAAACCTATTTTCAAAAATAACTATCGACTGAAAAATTGAGATCATTGTTTTTTTTTTCGAACTTTTGATAAGTATAATATTTTGCACTACAAGCGCGAACTACATACGCTTCGGTTAACTAAACAGCATACGTAGACGGCTAAGAGAAGCTGAACTTTATAGAGCTTGTGCATAATTAGTTCTACTCGTACAAACTTCAAGCTTTCAAGCACGGAGTGTAGCGAGTACTACGGAATCATTATTAGTTTTTCGTTTGATTTATTTAATGAAACCGCGCCTTCATCCTACTGTACACGGTTCCTACAGATACCGTATATTTTTCCGGGATAAAAAGTAGCCCATCCACATACACATACCAAATTTCATCCAGATCCGTTCAGCCGTTACGTAGTTGAGTGCGAACATACTTACGCACTTACAAACTTTCTCATTCATAATATTAGTGAGTTCTGATCCTGTTCGCTCAGGATAACCGGGGTGACAGAGACAAATGGTAGTTACTGAGAGACAGCCAATACCCGCTTCGGGTCGCTGACCCAGCGGAATAAATACCTAAAACAGACCACTTACAAGTTACTAGTACACTCATGGGTACGGCAGACGACGGGCATATTTATAGGATATCACTTTACTTGCCAATATGACAAACTGAGCCTAAAACCTCGTACAAATTGGTAGCAACTCCATTTTCAATTTCGTTAATTGACATTTTTTCTACACGGAACAGCTTATTTTTTCGAAATTTCTGAGTTTTTTTTTTTTATAATTTTACTCGGTAACGAGACGAGCATGTCGCGCACCTGATGTTAAGCGTCACGCTTGCCCATTACTGTGCCACCCAGAATTTTGAACTTCAACACTTGAAAACTATCCGCGGCTGGTCGATTAGTAAAAGTTGATCATAATCACGAATACACTAATATACTTGAATATGCCCAAAGGGTAACCAAACACCCTGTTAACTCATTAATAGAGAGAATGATGTAAGTATATCAAAAAATAATAATATTCCAACATGTCAGGAAGTATGCGAAAATTCTTGCAGTGCTGCAGTTTTTGATGTGCAAGTGCAAACATAGCATAAGCAAAGAAAGCGCTTTTTCATTCCAGTTCATTCCTTGATATCTGGCTGTCATCCAATCACCACAAGTATTATAAAAAGATTTCAGAAATTTAAAAAGATGTCAAGCTTTTTTTTTTTCCAGAGTATGCATGAGAAATAGTTTATGTTTTACCTCAAACAATTCCCCTGGTTACTTATTCTAAGCAGTACAGTATTTACCCCAAATGGAACTCGCGGGCGGCACCTGATTGATAGTTCCACGAGTAACACACTCCGAGAAAAATGCTCCGCGACTCGCAACTTGCAACATAAATAACAACTCGTAACAAGACGAAAACGATACGATTTTAAAAGTCGTTATGAATAAATTCTCCTGGAATCTGAACTTCGAGCAGAATATCTACAGATATACAGATCCTTGGAGCGTAAAACTCCACTTTACTTAACCTGCGTGGCATAATTTCAGCTACGCAATCCTTGTGATATGGTTTTTTGTATTTACAATTTAGATGATTATCCCTATGAGCAGGAGTTTCAATTTCAGGCTGGAAAAGGGCTTGAATCATGAATTAAATTTATTGCTTTGGGTGTTAGTTGTCCATGACTTTGTGTATGCTCTATGGCATTCCCGACACAGGGAAATACTTTTGTATGTTTGACAGGCTAGACGTTTTGAATAAAAATTCCCCTGATGTTAACTGATGTGATCGACGGTGTAACACCTAGTCTGGTATCTGATCTAGACTATCTAGACTGGCTCTCAGGTGAGACTGCCGAACACATCGTTAGATGCTTTCGTTAGGCAACACATTTTGAACTTGAGAGTGGTTGTGTAATTATGTATGGGAATGTGAAGCGTTATACATACGGTGAAACTTTATTTTCCGCTTTATCTGTCTTCCTTTTTCCTCAGAGCTGTTTCTCTGTAGAAGTACTACCCTATGGTCCGAACACGGTAGATCCCCTTATTTATGGGCGAACTAAGGCGACGGAATTTTTGTTTGGAAAGTTCTGGCAACACGCGAACGCCGTGAGGCAGGTCCGGGATTTGTTCCCGACTCTATTTGGAGGATTTGCCTCTAGTCCGCGTTGTTATTCACGGACCCGAGCCGAGGCTGATATTGTAACTTTTGTAATATTTTATACAAGATTCAAGGCTTTATTCTACGCGCGTTTAGCTTCAAATTCTATACAAAATATTATTCTATTTGAGACGGTTGCTGCTGAACTTTTTAAACGAATCTATTGCGACTCTATTTTTTTTATGGGGTCATTTACATTGCCCGGACTTCAGATATTTGGGTAATATTTTGGAATAGCTCCACATGTAAAAAAACGGGTTGAAAATCCCATAACGATCGAAAGTAAAATGACAGCAAACACATTCACGTTTTATTTTACTCAATGCGGGGTTATATTTATGAAATTGCAGGAGTTCACATATTTTGAACTTAATCCAACATAAAGCCCCATTTCGGGGGTCTGTCTGTCGCTTCTTCGTGAATACGCGCCAGCAGTCAGCCAACAATTCTAAAGAAAAGCCTCCTAAACGCCGCCCCGTTATCCACCATTATTCAAATTCCCCCTTTTAACACCGGACGGCGCACATTAACCGCCCAAACAAACGCGTTCATTTAACAAAAATGTCCTTGTAACAAAAAAATTACAATTTTTTGTTGCCTTTTTGCGTTCATGTGTACAAAGGCACGGAAGCCGCGGGACACGCAAATATTTTACGCCAATAAGGGAAACATTTGCGAAAAGGTAGAAACAATAAGGTTTTTTGTCGGGGTTGGATACACTTGCGCGAGGAAAACGACTGCAGTAAGACAAATAGCCGTGTGGCAAAGTACGTAAGCAAGATTGAAAATCTTAGATTATTTATTATTGACTAGACCCAGTAGTTTACTTTGTAATTTTTTTTTTTTATACAACTGTGACGAGACGAGCAATTCGGTAGCCTAATGGTCACATTTGTCCATAACAGCTTATTGACACTCAGAATTTTGAGCTTCAATAATTCCTAACCATGCACGTCAACGCACTGCGCTCGTCAAACTCGACATTCTAAGACATTAAATGGTATTTTATACAGCCTAGGACATGAAGTGGGCTTCGCCATCACTCTACCAAACAGCAAAATACACATCAAGGAAACACCTGTGCTTCTATACATGGTATTTGCATCTGATACATAGCTCAAAATTTAGAGTAGCAGTCACGTTGCTAGCCCAGGTATGTCTCTCGTTCGACGATTCCTACGCTGCCGCACGATTTCCTCGTATACAGTTCACATATAATTTTAGCAAGGGCCGTTCGTTACGTACTCACTCATGACCCCACTAGGATTACCTGCGTGGGGAACGCCATGCAGAACACACTCAAACACACCCAGACTCAGGGAAGATATTTAAATTCATCGTTCAAATATCTCTCGACAAGGAAACAAACTGCTCATAAGGCAGACGCGTTATTATCAAAGCCAGCAGGGTCGTAAATGTTTTACACTGATATTTGCCTTAATAGTTGACCGAGCGAAGCGAAGATCTCAGAGTCTACGGGAGAAAATCGGCAGTTGTATGTATGTTTGTATGTTGGTATGTATATTTGTCCGACGATAACTTAAGAACGGTTAATCCGATTTTCATGAAATGTTGTAGGCAAGTAGATTTCCATTTCATATACAATTTTTAAGTTTGAATATGAGCTCAATCGGTCCAGGGGTTGTGAAGATATAGGTGTTGTGAAGTCTCAGTTCGGCAAGAACTACCAGTTATGTAGTTAGAGAAGAAAGACTTAGAGCAACTCAGTACCGGCCCGAACGGGTCAGCCGGAGACCAGCGTTGCTCTAAGAAGGAAAGGCTTTGACCTAAAATTAACTCACCAATCTCAGTAATAAGAGTTAAAATTATAGTAACTGAAAAAACAATAAGAAAAATAAATGTTCTAAGTATTCGATTTCTACCCATATAAATAAGTGATAAGAAAATACCTAGAGATAATTAGCACAGAGGATTTGGTTTTGATAAACTGAGTTGAGCTTTGGCATAGGCGGCACCGAATCAGAGAAAAGCGTGGAGATTCCCGGATCTCCGCTGAAACTATTATCTGCTGCAAAGGCAGGCCATTCTCGTTCAGCGTTGTAATGCTGTCAGCATTATTATATTAGGCACCTTTGAATCGCTAACAATCAGGGGCTATTTCATTATTCCTTTTGGGGATCGCTGGTAACATCTAAATTGTATAATGTAAGTTTTCTGGTAATAAATAAAATTATTATAATTATTAAATTATTATTATTATTATTTTATTGCTGTGACTGTTTGTTATGATTTAAGTCTTAAGTTGTAATTACTTGTTTTAAGATGATACATGATAATAGTTTTATTCTATAGGGGAAACTTTTTATGTTACATTTTTTTGTTAAAAACAAAACTATTTGTTTTCACCAAATATATTACAATTCTGCTTGTCATATTCCTATCACTTGCCTATTGTATTTGCCACAATCCAATCCCCGCAATCACTATCCATCCAATTGGCAGATGACTCGTATCTTTACCTTTGTTCAGAGATTCCATACAAGGTACGATCGATTTAATTTTCTGAACGTAGCAACAATCGGTGTCTGGAAGGCTGTCGGTGCATCGGAACGTAATTGCCTTTGCGTGATTTGGCTAAAACATAATTTGATTTGTAGAGAGCGACAAACTTATATGAGCAGTTGGCCAAAAAATGGAACTATAACTTTCAATGGAAGGTTTTCTATTTCCTTCAAAAATTACGTTGGTGATTCTCACTCTTCAACGGTATAGATAATTTGGTCGGTTTGTACGTGCGGCCAGTGGCATGGTGCGACGCTTCCGACCGTGACTTCACAGTATCGGAAGGCTGAGCATGAGTAGAAATGACAATGGAACCGGTTGATAGGTTGGATTAAAAATAAGTCATTATTGATGTACCAACACGCCCATTATTGTTGGATTGATACCTTGTTGGTGGGAGGACCTCGTTAAAAATAAGTTTGTATTGGCTGAGTGGTCAACAAGAGTCAGAAGTTTAGGCGTAAATAAATATATAATGCTTCGCATCATAGCTCCTCATTCGTTTCCTGTGTCAGAGATGCCATAGAACTAGCACAAAAACACGGACAGCTGACAGCCACGCCCAGAGCAGTCAAAGTATTGATTGTAATGTAGATGATTGTATTGTTTTCTAGCAAAACAACCTTTGTAAAGCAAACTCAATGCAAAGAGAGCTCAGACGTGCTGAGTGTCCTACGTCAAGCAAAGACACGATCGAGTGTATAATACTGGCACCATCCTTTCTGCTTGTCCCCGAAACCCAGTCAAATTACAACATCAAAATATAAACAAAGGCAGCAACAACAGTTTCTTTTTTATGGTTTAGTGACAAGACGAGTTAGTCGCTTTACTGATGGTAAGAGTCAAGCTTACCTATAACAGTATAAAGGGACTCAAAATTTTGAACTTTAGCAGTTCAACATCCTGCGTGGCAAATCAAAGCGCTCATCACCCTGTGTTCAATCTGTTTAAGCCCAGTACTTTCACTAGAAACACTGCCCTAGTCCGGAACCGAATAAAAAATATTATATTATAATACTATATAATTAGAAATAATAATAAGTAGTTGCACACAACAGCTTGGCGGTTGATGACACTAAGAAATTTGGTGCTTCCCCAGGTAGACTGCAAAAGAGTTACTAAGTATAATAAGTAAAGGAAGTACCTTCACAGCCGTAGCCGGCAACTACAGCGGTTGCCGGAGGTGAACGGGCGAATTGATAAAAAGTAAATCCCTATAGGATAACTATAGAGTAAGTTATTATTTTGTTTTATGACAAAAACAATTATAACAGCCCGGAATCCGTTTCGTTAACAGATTTGAGTGGATGAAAGTAGGTTGGTCGTACCTCCGGCAACCGTTCCATTATTTCATCGTTGCCGGCTATGGAAGCGGAGGCACAGCCATAAGTATATCTAAGTTTTTCATTGAATAGGTATTTTAAGTAGCATACTAAGCCCTATCCGGTCTAATTCGGTCAGGCAGCCATTACACGATATCGTTGTGTACATAGATATGAGATACCTAGATAGAGAGATAATGGTTAACCACAAAATGTATACTAATTAATCTGTACATAGACTACAGTTGATAACTGTTTGAGAAGCTTACCACTGTTTTAAACACTCTCAGCGATAATTTATAACTGGTAAACTATCAGTGAAATGTCACTTAGCTATGTTACAGTTATATCACTCGCTTATTTGCAAGATTTTGTAGATGGAGTCTGAATTACAAAAACTATCTGTATTTTTCCACTATCCCATTTGTTGTAAAAACAGTATAATGGGTAATGTTTTTGGGGTTTTTGGGATGTTTTTGGGTTTGGGATCAAGTATATTTGATTGTTCCTATAGTACCTCCTAAAGGGATTTACCGAATTTGATGTTTGAGGTGTCGTTGGATTGCTCCTTGTGTCCGGAGTGACATGGCTACAGTTTGCAGTCGGCTACTTTGTTATTACTTGTCAATTTGAGGGACGAGGTCGAAAAACAACTTATTATTTTTTGTATTTTCAAACCCACCAACTTCAACAAACACGCGCTTCGAGCTCTGCATGGCAATGGAGCGGTCTACCTTGATTAGTAACTTGGTAGTGTAAGCTCCCAATAACCACTTCTCATATAATGAGAACAGGTTTTTGACAAAATGAGAAAGTATTTCTCATCTCTTTTGAATATTACGCCCAACATTTCTAATTTTTTTTTCTGTTTCCGATACTATTTTAATTAAACGCGTGTGCGTATTTGCGGCGATTTGATCGTTAACTTTATTCATTAGGCGGCCGATAATTTGGAAATGTCACTTCACCGCGGTCGCCGGTTACCTAAGTACATGCTCTCTACCTACTCGATGCAGCGTTGTTGGTGAAAGGTGCAGGTGCAGTACGGAAAGGAATGGAATGGTACTTTAATGTTCAACTGTGTACAAAAATAGTCTTAAATGAATTTATAGTATCAACAGTTGTGTTCATAAAGAACATACAATATAATGCGTGATCGATCACATAATACCATAACACAAATTAAATATTATAATACTACACTTAACACTCACTGGTGCTACGCGACGCTGCTTATTGTCACTCTTACTCGCACCCTCACACACCCGTACCCAACCTCACTCACACACGATGTATACTGGATGTTCGATTAGGATGGCCATATTCTAGGATTATCATTGCACTTATATGAACAACTTCTACAAAGCAACCTATAATGAAATCGCAAAGAAACAGCTGTTTGTCGAGGGAGAATGTAGTTTTTCCACCACTGGACGAAGCCGATTACTTGATTACCTGGTTTCTAGATTTATCATCATCATTATCATCAGCCGGAAGGCTTAAAGGCTCCCCCTTAGAGCGCCACACCGAACGCCAACCTTGCATCTACCGATTTCACGCTCCTTTTAAAATGTCGGTCTTCCTAGTGGGAGACCTGCCTACACTGCGTCTTCCGGTTCGTGGTTTTTTGCGGTTTTCTCAGTAAAAGTGCACAATGACGAGTATAATATATCATAGAATAATTTGTCGTCCAACCAAACACCCAGTAGAATAAATAATGGTTACTTCATCACCTAAAACACAGAAGAGATTTTTTTTACTGTGCTTAAACATGCTGCACGGCAATCTGATTCCGAGTAGACTCGTTATGACTTTTCTTCATACAATTAGAATAAGATTATGAAAGGTACCTAATATAAAACTTTACGATTTAAATCATCTAAATAAAACACGTTACTACAGCAATTCTTCAACTCAGCGTGAATTTCTTGTTTACACGGGCGGAGTTACAAAGTTACTACAATATCAGGCGCTTAATATGGCACGTCGGGAAGAAGAGTGAAATGTACGGTATAAATCGGCCAGCTTCGTTTTGACAGGTATTTTCCCAATGTACTGTCAGTTTGATATCTCTAGAGTTGTTATAACCAATATTTTTATTTATTGTTATGGTTACCATAGATAAGGTAAATCTTCTCATGGTTACCAGAAAAGCCATAGCCGAGTTCGGGGTCAGGCGAGGTTAGGTCCACAGCTAAGACAGGATTTACATGGAAGCAGTATGTCCATGTCTGCTAAAAGTCCGGTTATAGCTGTAGAGGCCGTTAGAAGCCAACAGCTGTCATCAAAAAAAAAAAACTATGGTAGAACTAGACTAGACTGCGTCGTATTTAGATAATAAATATTTACTTTACTTTAAACAATGTAACTCTATCTATCTATATACATATATATACACGTTCGATATGTACTCAAAAACGGCTTGACCGTTTTTGATGATATCTTTTTAGCGTTCCGTAGTACTACAAGGAACCCTTATAAGTTCGTCATGTCCGGTTCCGTAGTACAACAAGGAACCCTTATAAGTTCGTCATGTCCGTCTGTCTGTCCGTCCGTCTTTCTGTCTGAATCCTTTACAGTCCTATAACTTTTAAAGTTATAAATTTACATGCATGAAATTTTGCACAACGATAGTCTAAGTATAGACCTACAGTTTAAAAAAATAAAAAAAAACGTTTTTTTGTAAAATAAGGGTAGCTCTCATACATGTAAAGGGGGGGTAAAAAAAAAAATTCGCTGCACCCCATCATGGTGGGTGTCGTTGAATAGGTCTTTGTAAGGTGACAATTTTGACAGAATTAAAAAAACATAATTTTATATTAATGGGGTGGCTGTTATACATGTAAAGTGGGGATAAAAAAAATTTTTTAGCCTTTGCCGCACATGTGGGGTATCATTGAATAGGTCTTTTCAAATGATGTTAAGGTTTCCTATACCATTTTTTATCAAACGTACTGCTTGTGAAATATGAGCCGACAAAGTTGCTTGCAATGTGTCCCCCCTCGCCATTTCTAAACTATGCATCTCAGAAACTTGTAAGCTCTCATGTTGATAGATCGTAGTAAAAACTTTTTTTTTAAATTATTTTGGGCAACATGTGATAACTACTTTTTGAGATATGCTGTAATAACGGATAAAAACTTCAAACATCCTACGCACCTACGGAACCCTACTAAGCATGACCCGATATGCTCTTAACAAGTTATTTTGTGTTCGTAATTGTCAGGACAAGGTTTATATGGAGAGCTTTATCGCATACGAAGTAGCGGGCCTCACGTAGTAGCATATATTTTTGAGTGAACCTCGATATTATTGCCGCGCCGAGTAAAACCGATTGACACATGACGCATAATCAATTGTCAGTGATAGACAAACATAACGCAATACAAACCCAAAATTAGCTGAGTATCTCAGTTTTTCGCGACGCGCGATGTGCCATTTGAAAAGCCGGGACCTGTACAAAGGTACATTTTAATACGCGAGGTGTAGAATTTTAAAGCTGGTTGTAAAACTTTACGTCCAAATTAGCATAGAGTGGCTACAAAGGGCTATTGATTTTGCCTCTCGTACTGTTGTATAATTATTCTGCGACAACTTCTGCGTTTACATATTTATAGAAGTTACTTTGCAGGCTGACTGTGGAAATAACAATGTTACAGTGACATTTTGTTGTTTATTCTAAGATTATTTGTAAACATCGCTTATTGTACTTTATGCCCATTTAGTATCGGGTCCAACACAAATAGCAGAAAAGAGGGTTGAAACTCGAAGAGAACTGTTTTTATTCTATATGCATCTGAGCCTATGATAGACTTATGCAAAAACGAGGCGACCCAAGCAATTCGCCCACCTTATGGTGAACGTCACGCTTGCCCATAAAAGGTCAGGGCCATCCAGAATTTTGAATTTTAACAGTTCAAGACTCTGCGCGGCAATGCTCGTCACTCTGAGATATAAGGTGATACTCAGTAAGTTCACTGGAATATTGTCGTATTGTCATGCGAATCTGGAACACCATAATGTATGTGACAATTACTACAATCAAGAATGTTATTTGGAGTCAGATGTTGCTAGATACCAATTTCATGGCTTGTCAGCATCTTCATCCACACGAACACAAACCCAGTGAGCTATTGAGCAAACCTAAGGATTTAATTGTTATTCAGAATAGGTTTGCGTTTGACCATATCCTGCCTGACGGTAAGCAATCACGCGGTGTAGGATGGAGCACTCTTACCTAGCAGGTGCCTGCTTAATCTAGATTTGAAGACACCCACATTGTATTTTTCGGGAAACATAGATACCGGTAGAGAGTTCTACATCCTCGTTGTACGTATACAAATGTAGGCAGAAGATAAGTTATAAAAATAAACATAAATCTGAAGGCTTAACTTACTATAAACTTATTAAAACTTGAATCTACATTGTTCCGCAGTCACGGTAAATTTAACGAGTTAGGTAACAGGTATAGAGAAATTAATGATGTGGTTTAAAGGTAGGTAAACTCCATTATAACTGTATCTGCTTAGTCTGCGCTCTTGTAAGTTCAGTGTAAGCAAAGTTGATCTTTATGTTACGAAGTTACAAGCAAAACCACGGAGTAACACCGTACAAGATTTGTGTGCAAAGTACGAATATTTCCGCATATTCATGTCTTTGACTTGCCTTGTGGCTCAGTGGGAAGATTACCATCTTCTGAGCTGTAGGCTGTGGGTTCTATTCCCACCCAGGACAACATGTATGTATTATGCGCATGATATGAGCGGGCGACACAGACGCAAGCCTGCCTGTTCAGTTTGGCTTGTAAAAACCTAACCCGGGCTTCACATATGTCTCACAATGTCTGCCAAATAAGCTAAGAAAATTTGCTAACGTTAAATTGAGTCGGTTATTCCGACTATAGTTTCGATCACATTCGGCTCAATTTAACGTGAGTATTCCCGTTTTATTAAAACAAAATGTATCAAAACTACGTCAGTTTTCATAGTAAAAATTTGCTAAGTTTCTAGTTTGGCTATATTTTTATAAGTATAGGCTTGTTTTTGATGTTGATCTCATTAAAAATAAATTTTCTGCTTTCGAAACAAAGGACCCCATCTGAAAAACTGTATAACGATAACACATTTACAGAAATCCTAACCTGAGCTTATTAAATGAAATTCCAGGAAAACAGAGAAACAACCAGATTTTGTCCAATCAATGTTATCAATTCAACAGAAAATAACAATACTTTACGTTCGATAAATGTAACTCATTTGTTATACTTGAAAATAAATAACTAAAATGACGTGCGTATTAAACATTCATTTATCTAAATTATCTGTATGAGTAATAAATCATTTTCACTGAAGACAATTTAAAAGTAGTCATTAATATTTTGGAACGTAATGCTCTATCTATATTCGAGTGAAAATTACAGTTTTAATGAAAGTTGAAACGACTTGTGCCTACAACTTGACAGAACAAGTAAAAAAAAAAATACTACTGTCAGAGTTTCAAGCCACCTGAAGGCCTCTGACATGACATGTTGCTGTAAAAGGGCACACTACTGGGACTTACAATTTATCGTGTCACCCGATCCACGGTAGCGCTCGGCAGTAAATGCCACTGGCGGTCATCCATCCGGGAACTGTCGGTGTCGTCCGCTGCTTTACATCGGTAATCGATTTGGAATACTTAGTCGAACTACGCTATGAACGTCGTAGCGTAGACATAGATTAGGTAATGTGTTACGAGTAGAAACTCATCCTCAACGTACTTTTGTATAAGAGCGTTACATTTATATGTACAGGCCTGTGAAGGTTCTGTACAATCTCAATAAATAAATTAAAACGTGACTCTAAGTTTTTTCTTTTTATTTCTTCCATTTCTTGCATGCTTCTTTCCAAGCTGGTTGCATTGAGGCTTAACTTTTGCCTTTGCATTAGCAGGTATCTTTGCCGCAATGCCGCGGTACGCCAGTAGCGCCAGCTCTAGCACAGTAAGGATGCTGCAGCCGAAGAACACGTTGAAAACTCCGCCGAGTTGAGCTGGAGATATAATTATTTTATGAAGTACTTGATTTTATTGGTCTTATAACAGTCTAATCATTAATTTTAAACAAATATCTCATAGTATACAAGGAACAAAATTAAATCGGCGTTTGTATTTATATTTGAGCATAATTTTGAGCTTTTGAGCATATTTGCTGGACGATAACTAGCGTACCGTTGACCATGAAAAGAGGCAAGTATACCTACTCGTTTTTTTTTCTATGCTTTGAGTGAGGAACCAAGCAAATCACTCGCTAGATGATAAGTATCACGCTTGCTCATAGCAGTTCAGTGCTACTCAGTGTTTGTGCAACTACTGGAAGGAATAAGAGTCGCGAGGTCACAGTGTGGGGCGAACTGCTAGTATCAGCGATAGTAGTGTTGTCTGTTTGTTACTTTTGTACCAATAAATATAAGAACTGTCTGATAAAATATTTTGATGTAGCACAGAAAATAGTACAAGATAATCTGCTCCGTAAGTTTGATTTCGTAAGCAATATATTTTCATTACTCTTGACATCTAATCTAAAATTCGATGTTGTAATCTGTGATAAGGACGAGTAAGTAACTATCACAAATCCGTAAAAAAATTACTTACAAAATAGGTCAATATTGTTAAAATAAGACCTCCGGGAATTAGTCTTCACTAAACCATTCCAGAGGAATATTCGAACGACTGTCACTTTTTTATAATCTAAGTCGTCACTGAAACATAAAACAATACGCTATTTCGAAGAAAATAAAAACCTTAAAATTTTGGAAAAGCTCGTCAACAATACCAAAAGATAACGAGCAAAATTATATGGAGGATTGGCTTAACTGTCAACACTCCTTAAATGGTGTGGCTACTAGTTTCTGTATCATTACCGGGAATAGTGGCAAGCTATGAGTGTGAAGCGTAATTTAAATCGGTCAAAGAGTCGAAATGAAAATTAAGTGGTCGTTATGGACTAGAAAGAAAACAAAAAATACTGACACTTGTATGTGACGACAAGAAAATAAAGTCTAATTTTCATTTGATACAGTGATTTAATCCAGCAGTAGAATCTAGTGACGCTGGATCGTTATTGGACAATGTAAACACATTTCAATCCAGTCCAGCATCCAGTAACCGGTGCTGAATTTAGATAGAGGAGCCACTCATTGGTCCAATCGTCACTGGATTAAACCTTAAGGGTTAGTTTGACTTACTAAAACGTGTCTATGGGTTGGACGCTAGGTTGCAGCAAAAATGAAGTAAGTTCCACGTTATCTGTAACCCCGTCACACACAGGCGGACAGTTGCATTCATCTTGGTCTCCTGATACTGCAATAATAATAATGTGATACAAAAAAAAAAATGAAATTTAGTGAATATTCAGAAGCGCTCATGATAAACTAAATAAATGAGCCCTAACTGATTTGACAGCTATAAAATTGTTGCCGCCCTTTTCTTCCATATTGAAATAAGAAGAGACGCAGATAATTTTAGTCCTGGCAGTCCTTAGTTTAGTGAGTATTATTTCAACATAGTCGACACGACTATCCATGTTCAGGCACCATCGTCCGATTCTCGTCATTGTGTGGAACAAAAAAAGTTTATGATAACATAACTGATGAACTCTAGCTACCAAGGATACTGCGACCCATTGCTCTTTGGCAAACCTTGAGGCAAAGTTTTTGAACTTTGCTGATTGAACATTTATCTGTGCACCGTGGGATAATTAGAATTGGTAGATCACATATTATTGTTTTCCTTTGTTCACCAGTGGAAGTCTTCACGCTATTGATGATGATGATGATGATGAATGTAGAGGATATAAGTAATATAACAAAATATTTTTTTACACATGGCGTTCTTAGCACATAAAAGTTGGTGCGCGTTGCAGTAAGGTGTGCCTTTAGCATTAGGATGCACAAGGCGGATGCAGTCACATCTCTTCAGGGTGTAGGCTACCTCGCACTCCACTGCGCAGTATTTCCTGCAACACAAGTTCATCAATGATTTAAGATCACGGATGGTAAAACTGACTGTGAATTAAATTCTGAATCCTAATCGTAACTAATATTAAAATTCAGATAAATATAGCATCAGTCGTATTAGGACCAAATAAGCTTTTAGGTAAGAAAATGAATACGTTCATCTCGAGAAAAAAACTTAGCTTGCGCGATTCAAAACTCCCTACATTACAACTGTCAGTCCATACAAAACGTCAAAGTATGCACAAATATGGATCAACGCCATCTAGCGAACTATAGGAAGTATCTTTGTCTCTCTGTCTGAATGTTTTTCACGTTATCACGGCTAAACAGCTGAACAGGTCTTGATATAATTTGACAAAGAGTTACTGTATATCGCAAAGAGGGACATAAGATACTTTTCTTATGTCCATGCGAACGAAGCCGCGGTAGAATAGTTTATTTGCTAGGAAGCCATGTGTTTCCAGACATTGATAGGGAACATATCCGTAGGCCAGGCACACGCTACTCTGGCTTAGTACTCGAAGATATGAAATAATATCAAGCAATAAAAAAAATTACAGATAGTTGCTGAGAAAGTCATTCATCCAGACAATTAATGTACTTTTCTGTGCAAAACTAACTTGTAGTACCTATACATAACCCCCGACGGAACGAAGAATTTAGCGTTTGGAGTAAAAGGTTATTGTAACCCTTTTATCATAAATGGCTGGACGTAGCTTAGAAGGGTTTTTAAAGCAAATTTCATTTGCTATAGTTTTCTTCTATAATGTTCAAAAGTCGGTCTAGCCGTTTAAAAGTTATGAGCTCTTTTTCTAATTCATCTTCAAACTTTAATTCACGACTAAACTTGTTTAACTTACTTATTATAAAGCGGAAAAAACTTCAGCGGTTCCTGAGCCATGCGGCATTTTTTGAGCAAGTTGCTCAAGGTCCTAGCACTTTCTTCGATCTTGTAGTGCATGGCGTGGTACTCCACCCAGTGCTCCGAGCCCGGGTTCAGTGCAGACCCGTTGATCGTGGACTCTACAAAGTGCTGGCTAGTTTGCAGAGCCAGCTGGAAAGTGAAATAAGTAATTTCCATGAAAAAAAAATTGGTTGTATGAAACATATCTCTATAAAGCTATTCTACGACATCTCGCTCATCAGAATCGGTCAAGCCGTTTAGTCTCCAGAAGGTAAAATATTGGAATACATACTTATATGCATACTAACATACTTACTTACACCCGTACTTACATACATATTTGCATGCCTCCTAAAAACTTTACCCTCTTTGTTGGCCAGTCGGGTAAAAGTATCTGCGTGAGCTCCCGATCTTCATATTACTAAAACCTCCGTTTCCAATGAGTCTAATAATATTATGTAACTATTACCTAGATAGATGTGTTTTTTTTTTTAAATAAACATCTACCTTATTACACGTACCCATTGAGCAATTCGCTACCGGCCCGATCGGCCGGAGGCCTGTGTTGCTCTAAGACACGTACCCACTTGTAAGAAAGATCCACACTGTTAAGAATCTGAGACTGATTCACAGCCAACATTAAGCCGCTGTCATGTCCATATCTGCTTGTGTACCATTGCCTTTGTAAATGATAACGATGACGCACGTCGTTTAAATCTCTAAAACCAGATTAATATTAAAAAAAGAATAAATCACGTGCAAGTTACACGGTATCACGAGCATATGAGGTCGATAACAAAATTGTATAGTGGTAGGACTTTTTACAGAGTCCGTCTAGATAAATACCATATCTTTGCTAGTTTTCAGTAGTGTGCAGATATTACTATGATTCGGAATGAAGAAAAAAGTTTTCAGTGAAATTATTGAGCATATAGAGATTTAAACATCTAAAATCAAAAGGTCACCTTTTGATTTTAGATGCGCAGTGTATTGCTGCGCACCTTGAGAACTGTTTAAATTTAAAAAAATAGTGGCTCTGAACTGCTATGGGCAAGCGTGACGCTTACCACAAGGCGAGCGAATTGCTCGTCTACTTACTCAGTAGTTTTTTTTTCATAATACTGCTTGACTGGACGTTCTTGTCGCTTGCCTGCTGGCAAGCGTTACGTTTGCCCAGAAACAGTTCAGTGTCACTACTTTATCAAAATACAAAAATGCATGAAAACTGATCACCATCACCTTAATGATCTTCCGTTGAAGACGCAGCAGTACCCGTCTCCCGTGAGTTCCATGCGGAACAGAGAGGAACAGTTTTCAATAAAACCGTTCCAGCGGCATCTAGAAGAAGATTTTGATGAGAAAACCAAGAAGAAGAAGAGGGAAGAGGGTTGAAGAGTTCTCCAAGTTTGCTACAAATTGCTTGTGTTCTCCACCAACAATTTGGGTGGTAAATGAACTGTTATGGGCAAGCGTAAGCGCGACTGCGTTATCGCCAGCTACGGTGACTGCGCGTTGGTGTTCTTTAGAAGATACCAGGAAATAGGCTGAATGTTATCACTAGTACCTAATTAACGTGCTCTCACATGAAGTCGTGAGCAATTTTGCAGCAGTATCCACGTCCATATTATTAAACTCCAGGAGAAGCTCAATGTTGTGTAGGTCATGAGCTTTGTACATGACGTCTGGAGCGTAATGAGCACTTAGCATGTACATGACGCTTTTTAAATAACTGATGTTGAGATTTGGAGGAATGTCCCTGGAAATCATTCAGTTGCAAATAAAGTCTTCTCATAATTATGTTTAAACTCAATTTAGTTTCATTCGATACTGGAATAAAAACGGGCATAAAAGATTTATACATTTTCATTTTTAAGTGTGTTAAAATACTTATAATATAAGTAATACTTACAAACTTACTAACTTATAAGTAGTACTTTAATAGTGTATTATTTTATAATATCAATTTATAAAATAAAATTATGTATAAATAGATGAAATATGTGACAAATGTTTTAAAAATTAATTGAAAAATGTAAAAATGTAAATATAATATTAATATTTGCAGTCGTTCTAATACTAAGCTGAAAAATTGCCATAAATTATTTATGTAAGCATGTTACAGCAACATGCTTCATTTTGGAAGTACCTGACGTATAGTTTTTGTGTCGAATGATGAAATGATGGATGTGTTGTTGCCACTGTACATAAAATATTGATATATTAAAGTACTGGCTGCATCCCGCGGTTTCACCCGCTATTCTACAGGAACGGTTAAATTTTTCAGGATGAAAAGTAGCTTATGTGTTATTACAGGGAATAAGCTACTTCCATAGTAAATTAAATTAATTTATTAAGCCGTTGTAGAGTGGAACGGGAACAAACACACTTACATACTTACCTACTTACACACTTACACACAAACTTTAGCATTTATAATATTAGTGTGATGATATTAAAATATTTATCATTTTTAACATTAGATTAGATTAGTAAAAGATCTAATCTGGCCGAATTTATTTTATTATTCTTATTTATTTTTTATTTTCTTTTTAACAAAACAGACAACTGCCTAAGCATATATTCAGCTTGGTAATGTTCCCGGCTTTTATTAGGAGAAGAACAGATGTGAAAAAACACTCTAAAGTATATCGCATAATAACTAAACAACTAAGTTTTTTTTTTGGGACGGGCTCTAAACTTTTTTTTAGTACTTGATATTGGGGTCATCTGTGCATAATCAGAGTAACTTTAATCTTGTCCAATTAAGTACTTTGATCAAAAAAACTTAATATTTCTCACATATGACCCAGGAATCTGTCAATTTTATCGTCACTGAAGAATATCTCCGGGCAGACCAACACCGAGGGGAACTTTGTGGCTGGTTCAACAGACTCGTGGTAGACAATGTAGGTAGGATTCTGGAAGAACCTTCCTACTGTGGCGCAGATCACCGCCACTGCAGAATTAAAGAGTACGAACATTGATATGTACCAGCACCACCTGAAATGTAATGTAAATAAAAATAAGTATTTATCGTATTATTGCTGCCCCACTAGGATTCCTTGTGTCGGGGATGCTATGGAACACAAACATAGACAAACAACACCCAGACCCTGACCAGATATTTATATTAATCGTACAAACTGCTTCCCGGCCAGGAATTAAACCTAGGACCTCCAGTTCACAAGGCAGACGCACTACCAATTAGCCAGAAGGTTCATTGCAATAAAAATAAAATATAGGGTTAAATGACTTTTCTATTTTTGGAAGCCGTGAAAAAAGGACCGCACAGCGACAGGATACTTTCGTCCTGGTAAAGTGCAGTAAAACTAAAACTCGCAGGTCAAATCTATCCTCGGGCTTCTGAAACGTTTGGTAACTATGACAACAGAATAATTTTAATGCTGCCCTTGTCTGGCACTAAGCAAATGACAAAGACAGCAATAGACTTAATCTGTTGTCAAAGTTAACAAACGTTTCAGAATCCCGAGATAAAAGTGTAACTAAACCTTTTTCGTTTCTAAAATTACGAACATTTTCAGTAACGAAGTTTTTCAAAGTTTCAGAAACAAATTGAATTCCGATCCACTTTATTTTAAAATGTTAAGCTCATTTCTAGAATTTTATTCACCTGCAATTTCCTTCAGCCAGCCGCTTTCCTCCATGAAACTGGGACTCTTTCAGCAGCTTATTGAATTTCATTTTAATTATCAGGTACCTCGGTTTGTTACAGAAAGCGGTCCTTGTTAAGATTGTTGCAATTCACGAGCGTATGGGAACCTTATTTTAAAAAGGTTATGTACACACAAAATAATAATAATAATTGCGTTAGTGTGCTACACTTCTTAAGGATGCTTTGCCGCAGTATGTATTCTCTCATATTTACAATCCACACTATTAATTATTTTAAATTACTGTGATACTATAAAATATTTTTGCAACTTTTTCTTTACTATGTCTTTCAACTTTACAAAACAAACACAGACTACTACTTACTATTACATCACTCTACTCCACTCCACCTCCACCCCCACAACTCCACACCACCACTCACTGTCCACCCTCTCCACTCCACTTTTCTATTTTATTTTACAGATGAATTATAGCATTTTACATAATTATTATAATAACAAAGCAATAAACAAAACATATTTTTTTAATTAAATAAATGAAAATTTTAATGCATCAATTATGGGAGTTAGTGAAAATTAAATGTTTATACTAATTTTGTGCAATATCACCCCCCAGTAATTTAATGTAATTAAAAATATTGATTGTGCGAGCGAGATACCACAAAGAACAGTTTCCTGCTCTTTCCATGATGTTACAGCACAAACACATAAAATATGTATAAGTACAAATGATTATAATTATTTCCTTTTTTTGTAGCAAAATTGTAGTGATCAAAGTTGTTACCAGCCCGCAGTCCTGTCGCTCTGCCGCTAAATTCTCCTCATAATTGTGACTACACTACTACAGAAGCCGCGCAAGCTCGTGAATTGCAACTGGACTGGTAGCCCCGTGTGACTTCCCTCCGCAGTTCGGCACCTTTGAACGTATTGTACGCAGTGGAGCCAGGATTAATTTTACAAACGGTTCGCCTTTGAAATCAATCATTCTGACAATTACGGTTTGTATCTGATTGTCGTTCCGTTTTACTGTTAATAGGGTTTTTTATTTCTCTTAATTGATGGGACGAAACGTGTTTCGGCGTAGATTTTGTATCACAGTATTTTAAGCCTTTATTACTTGCGCCAATGATTGTTTTGTTTGAGACAACACGCACTCTCTCACTCTCACATTGATAAGTGAGGTATTGAAATTGACATTTTCATTGCAAAAAACCTTTTTTCAAAATTACCTTAGTCCTTTTGATACACTAAATATATTTTCAAATATTAATATCGTCATTTCAGATAATGTATCAGACGGTGTATGATTATGTGAACCTTGTGATACATCATAAAATATAAGTTCAAATACTAAAACCCGCCTACGTAAAAGTATGAAGGCCTATATAATTATATAACCATAACATATATTTTGATACATATTTGGAATGTATTTGAAGAAATATGGTATAAATTGAATACATTTAAATTAACACATAAAAAAAGAGACTAAGAACTTTCACTGGTCAATATTGTGAAATATAAAAAAAATATTGATGACTACAATTTTTGTGAGTATATTGATATGATATAAATGTTTTAATTTCGTATGCACCTGTGGATGTTCGTAACTTTAATACATATGCTATTTTATATCACCTTGCTACTTTATATTTATTTATTTTATATTTTATTAAAACATGAATATTGAATGCCCGACTAGGGTAGGCTGATAGAGACTATCGTTGCACTAACAACTAGCATATCACATAATGTATCAGTGGGTCAATAAATATTTCTGAATTTGAATCTTGTTTTCTATTTATTAAAAAAAATGTGACAAATTACATCTATTTATACATGTGTATCATTTCATGGCACAGTAATTAATTAATAATTCAGTATTTTAAGTTTTGATCGTCCCGGTCACATTCGGTAGGCAAGTGTCATAGAATATTCTAGTAGTGCTCTGCATGCTTTTAGGCATCACGACTATTTTAAATACTTAAATTGAATATTGAAAATTGCCACGATGCATCAACAGTAAACGTGCATTAAAGTCTTGAATAAGTTAAAGAATTCGATATTACAAAGACAACACGACAAAATAATTACTTAGTGCCATCCCCAAAAATGCGTTTTCTAAAAATGTGTGGAAAAATTCTAAAAGTAGAGTCATTGGGATGTTTCAATTACGAAGGTTTGCAGCTTGCCTGCAGGCTAAATACTGCTCGCTCTAAACTTCATACTCGGCACGATCGAAGCGCACCAAGCGTCGTTAAAAATATACATGATAACTATATAAAAAATCAATGTAATTGGTTCATTGGTAGATCGCGCGTCACCTTAAAATAGCCAATAGGTAAAGATATCGTAATGCGGTACCTATAGCTGCAGGCTAAGTACAAATATTTATAAGCGTAGGTAAATACATTCGAGTCATCCCGACCGTTCTGCCCAAGCTTCAAGACGGCCCGCATTTTATAAAAGAGAGAAAAATGCTGACTAGTGAGTTTGATGCAAAGCATTGCAAAGTAATCACGTACCATACTTACAAACAAAGAACAAAAAAATAAATAAATAAAAATGGTACAGAAACTGCTATTCAAATTTAAAAAACAACTATTTCGTAACTTTAAAATAACCAGACTGTAATTAACATTTTTAATTGATGTTTCGGTTCCTACGTACTAAACAAAAAAAAACCACCTAGCAATCCACTAGACGATCCACGTTATTAATTAGATTAAAACTTCATCTTCTGTCTTTGAACAGTATTGATTAATAATTGGAAAAAATATGATGATCAGTAATTATTTTATTTTGCTAAAGACCTTTTGATTTGGTTTACTTTCTGGAAAGCTTATAATGGTGTAAGAATATCATTCAAATCTAAACAATTTACTGCAATTTTCATAACAAAATAAACATTGTTATATCTTAAATTTGAAATTATTTTCCATAAAAGTTCAAATAGTTATCTAAAATAACGTTACAAAAATACATTTTCAGGGTTTAAAAAAAAAACGTAAGACTTATAGCCAAGTTATCAGTTTCGAGAGTTTGTTTTCGCTTTCCTGAAAATGCAGGATTTTCGAGTTGTTTATGAGTTGTCTATTCAGCGGAGCTGCGATTATGTTTTTACTTTGTCTGACGCGTAAATTACACAGCGTTTTTGTAGTATTTTTTTTACTAGCGGGGTTTTGCTTGAAAGAGACTATTGTGTGTTGGTCGCGTACAAAAGAATACGTCGCGTATTTTTATTGAATTTAGCTCTAGTCTCCAGTGTCAAAGCATAGCAGACAAATTGCCCGCCCGAGGGAGGCTTCTTTTTATTTCCATAGTTGAGGCCGGAGCCTGACATATTGAGGGGTTATAGCTACTGGCATACGAGTTTATACTCAGAAGTGGGATATAATGAAGAAAATAAATATCTACGATTGATTCTGCTGTTACCGGACTACTTAATGGGTAATGTTTTTGGGGTGTAGTAGCCTACACGGCTTACTGATTTTGACGAGTGAGATGCTGTTGTAATTTTGTCATATTCTATTGTCTTTAAATCCTTAACAAACATTACAATTATGTACTATATACTAATTATATACTAATATTTAATTAATTTCATATGAAAACTGTGTATTTGACGTTACCAAGTGTTGTGCTAACCCAGGGTCCGAATAAATGAATTGAATTGAATTGAATTGAATACTTGATAGCAATGGAAATGTTTATTTTTACCATTAAACCCTAAAAAGAAATATTTAGTAAGATAACTCGACCGTTTTAAATTTTACGTGAGTTAAGCCGTTTTTCATTATATGAGGATGACTAAAATCTGATTTTAATGATTTAGTTAAGAAGGTACAAAATGTGTCAAAACGGTTTTCAAGTAAGAAGATACTTATTTATTTTCACGATAAATAATAGGGAACAAAATAGGCAAATACGTATCCTCGGGGATGGCTGGGTCCCAGGTACGCCATTGTTGCGTTGTCGGGTTTTTACTAAGAGGAATGGCAGCTGTATACCGCTCGCATGGGAAATAAAATAAAGAAAAACGTGTAGAAGCGACGACGCCTCCTCTTCCATAAATATTAGATTCGATAGGGCGCGGCGTGCCCTCGTGCCCAGCAAGACGTATGGCCCGCTTTTACACGCGTTTATGAAAATGTATGATCGTATAAAGTAGACAGTAAGTGATATTTGTGAGCGGGGACGCGCTTCAGATAATTTCCGCTTATTAATACGTTCCGCTGAATTTCATATCTTCCAGGAATATCTTTATGAAAAGAAACTGGAGCCTACTGTATCTTATGAGAAACGAATCAAACTTGAGAGCAATTTAGCTAAAAACGTCTTCATTTGAATGATTCTGCTACAGCACATCTCTTTTTTTGATTTTATTATTAAAGATTAAGTAGACTCTAATAACAATTCCGGCGTATCTTTTTCGCGTCGTAAAAGCTTTTATTGCTTTTAAATATTTTACCGGAACAAGAATGACCGTTTCGGGCGAGGTTATCGTGTATTAGGATTGGATTTGAGCGGCATTGTAAATGTTTACGACTTCTGCACGACTGTTTAGCGCTTACAATGGCCTGAAACGCGGTACTTTTGTAAGATAATTGAAATCGGAGATTTTAGGTACCGATCATTTTTATAGAGACCATTTTGTTTTTAAAAGGGTTAAATGTATCACGTCCGTTTGACGGCTGAAAATGCGGAACATTCTCAAACGTATTTTTATTGTTGTTTGACGACACGATCCGCCCCATTTTATGATAACTTTGATAAATTCCGAACATATATTTTTACCGTAATAAAATATATAGAGATGCCCGTTTTTATAGAGAAAAGTATCATGTTAGTGATGAATTTATTTGTTGGCGTGAGTGAAGGATTCTAGACGAATTATTGATGTTATGTGATGCGATATTTTTGTCGAAACGAAACATTATAATAAAGGTCTTATTATTTATGTCCTTTCAGAAGTCTGGTTAACTTCTCAGTTTATGACAAAAAACTGCTTATTAAAAGAAACGCTGTCTAGAAATGATCTATAAATCAAGTTAGGATACATTTTTTAAGTCAAATATGTGGCGCATATGCTTTGCCATTTAGCGTGGTTAGGTAGCCATTTGGATGAAGAGTAGACGTTCAACGGTAGTATTTTTCTAGGTATTCTAACTGTTGCTTTTCTGTAGTAGGTTACGAAGCTTAAACCGTTCGTTTTAATTTGTGTGTGTTTTGCTTAGTTAATAAAAACCCACTGCCAGAAAAAAATATACATACATTTCAACGAGGGGAATGATTTTTTGGTTTAAGGGATGGTTCAATAGTGAAAGCTGTGACAAGTGATATCTGATAGAAGAACCAGTATTACAAATGGTCCATCGAATTGAGTCGATGCTAGCTATAAGTTTATTAGATTAAATCTCCTCAGATCACCGCAGAGGGTAATAATTACCCTTCGAGGGTAGGCCGATATCCCAGAAGCGGGATTTAAAAAAAGGTGATGCAGCTAGCACCGCGGAGTAATGACTAGTGAAGGGCGGGTAGTCGGCTGTGTTTATAAATTAATAAATTAATTATATCCGTGAAGATCACTATCGCCGCTTTGTAGACACGGCTGGCCCGCGTCGGCCACGCCGGCCGCGTGGACTCTGCTGTGACAATCACTATGGAGATTTGTTGGATTTGCCCTGATGTCGGGAAACTAGAATACACCGAAACCTCCTGCCTTTAGTAAGAGCTTACTAAAAGAGGAACTGGGATCGTGGGTAGTTAGAGGTAGGCCTCAAACCGTCTACCTAAAATAGCAAAAACGGGGACGACAACGTCGATTGGCCGACTTCGTCGTAGGCGGAGGCGTCTCAGGTCAGCTCGTAGCTGTCCTGGGACGAGCTGAAGCGTGTGCTGAGGGCGCCGGTGCGTCCCCTTGGAGAACCCAGAGCCCTCTATCAATCACCGAAGCAGGCCACAGGGATGGTTTTATTGGGTATAATCCTACATAATCCTGTTGATTGCTTTGTCTTATGAAACTTGTGAAGATTAAAAATATAAATGGATTTCTTGGATACCTAAAAGTTACTAAGAAATTATTCTCTAGATCTTCTTTAATGTATGAGTTTACTATGTTTACTGTTTTACTCTTCAATTTTCCATTCATTCTAATGTTAATCTTCTGATAAATGCACTTTTTAATACTTATTTTCTTGATAATAATAGCATGTCTTACTTGTCTGAAAGATGAAATACCTACATTATTAATTCTGTTTAGATCGCCCATCTAGCTGCTTTTATTTCTCACCAAATTGAATAAACATTAAAATTTAGTACCTATGCCAAAGCAACAATTTTTTTTTCTTTTTTTTGTGTATAAAATATGTATATACGTGGTGTTTAATCGACTCGGGAACGTTTGTGAGGATGTTGTATACAAGAGAAGGAACAACCTTTGTTCAACTTTCGAAAATTCACTTGAAAAAAACACCAGCTGTTCCATAAATTTTATTGCAAGATCCACGAACGTTATGTATGGAATAGCTGTTTTTTTTTAGAATTATCAAAAATCGTAGAGCAAAGTTGTTCGTCATCATCTTACATACAACTACCTGGAAGAGATCGCTTTAAGCGATAAGGCCGCCAATTGTTACACTAGTTTTAAGTAGATTTTTGTATTATGCATGTAATTTCTGGTGTGAACAATAAAGAGTTATCTATCTATCTACTTTTTTTTGTACTTTGTACTTGTGTAAAAAGTAAAATATGTCCTAAAAAATTATAAGACATGGTCAGTGAAGTCCAGGTGTTGGGCGAGCCATTAGCACCTGGTAATGAGCTGATCGCGTGGCTTTCGGCACCGAGTCAAGCAGGGATTGACATTACGAATGGAACCACCTATGTTTATTGTACAGGTTATAAAACCGAGCTTATCAAGAAAAAACTCTAGCGACCTTAAATAATGGTTTATTACAAATTTTACCAGGAAAATATATAAAAACGAAAGAGAAATATTAAAAATAAATATAATAAAATTATAAATATTCCTTTTATTTTTGCTCATTAAAAAGCATTTTCGCGCCTGTATGGGGAGCATTGGAGGTATTTCCAGAGGCCTGGAGGCAAGCGGAAAACCCCTTCCATTATAAATTCAAAATACAGGTAGTACATATATAATTTACAATATAATTGCATATAATTATTGTACATTTTATGATTATATTTAGTTTTCTCCCTGTAAATACTTGTTAAAATAATAGCCAGGAAACGCATGACTATCCAATGAGGTATCAATTTATGAATCTAGTTATGGCCGTAATTTCACTGACAAAATTTGTGCTATTAACTTTAAATATTTATAATGCGTTCGTAGAAGAGGTGAATGTATTATTCTGTTTTTATTTTTATTTAACTGAGTGACGAAACGACCAATTCGCTGATCTGATGGTAAGCGGCACGCATGCCCGTAACAGTTCAGTGCCATCAAGAATTATTGTTAAAAATCCTGCGTAGCAATGAACTGCGCTCCTCACGCTCAGATACTACGAGTACTAGATGATAAATCTTTGTACCCAGAAATTTCGGTCGAAACATTCAGAGCACAGTAACGTTTTCACAATACTGCTTGGCGGTTTAATCACTGGTAAAAGTACTTCCCCAGGCAGCAAAAGAGTCCTACCACTACGAAACTTAATTTATTTACTGGCAACACGAGGGCTGCGCTGACAGTATTGTCGGCTCTCGAAGTTATTATATTAGGCACGTAATGCACGCTGGGAGCTGCTCTAATAGCTGTAATAACCGAACGCGGATCCAATAAGCGGTGCCGGAGTCAGCCCACACACAACACGCTTCGAGTTTAAAGCGGAAGCGTTTTTTATCCGAGGTTATTATGAGGTATTGTGTTTTACGTTGATGTGTATGTTAGTCTGTATGTTACCTGTTACCTCTCACAGCCTCAACGCTTCGACTGATTTAGACAAACGAGGTGTTGTTAGATTTGTCAAGGTTCAGAAATTGGCACGTGACGTCATCAAAAAAACAAAATGGCGACTAGCTCCATACCGGTCTGGAGATGATATTTCTTTTTAGCTATCAAAAAAAAAATCAGATGCTCCATACATTTCATTGTTTTTTTTTTATGCAACAAATGTATATTTTCTCTATTTCGAGGCTTAGTAAAAGTTATTCATAAAGATTATACGATATTATCCTAGAATATGTTCATGGTATAACCGAAAACCCATTAGAGATAGATAGATAGATAAACTCTTTATTGTTTTTTTTTAAATTTTTCAAGGCAAGTAGTATTCCGACTTATGCTTTACATAACTTTTTTGTATCTTCAAACTGTATAAGTCTCTGATAAATCTCTAATCGCTGTAATGTCGCGTCTAGTACAATATAAATCAGGGATCAACTGTTTGTCATTAATTTTACTAATAATGTTTTTTAAGAATAATACGAACGAATACGAAACGAAACAATACGAATCAGAAATTTCTCAGAATATGATGTACTTCTAAATTGATAGATAGACTATCGATCCCTTATTCCTTTTGTATTAGAAGCGATATTGCAGTAAAATAACACTAGAGATTTGTTGAAGACTCAAATTTATTTGGCGTCAAAAAATCTGGTAAAGCAATTAACTCAAACGGATTCACATTAAAAAACCTATCATCATCAGCCAGAAGACGTCCACTGCTGAACCATAGGCCTCCCCCTTAGAGCGCTACACCGATCGACAACGTGCTACTTGCATCCACCTGTCGTCGGTCTACCTAGTGGGAGGCCTGCCTACGCTCAGCTCAGCTCTGCGTATCAGCTGCTCTTTTTTTTATACTTCTGCACTTTCCTCTTATCTTTTATCGCCGAGGCGGAGCCAAGCCCCGGTACTAAATCATTGACGACTTAGCGGATCCACGCACTAATTGTAGTGGGTGGACACACGACGTTGACATATTGAGTTTGTACGAACTGTAATATCGGCCTTCGGAGTTATCGAGTCCTAACAAAGTTATCCTTATTATATCAGGGACTTCGGACAACATCGATATTTAATTTATCACTCCGAATTATTTCTAGATGTAACGCAAAGTCATAAAGGCTTCATAAAGGAGAATTCTGTGGTGTAACGTTATTTCGAATTTGGATTTTCTTTCTAGGTCTTATATTGATTTGTTTTAGAGCGACTGTGGATCAGTGGTTGGCGCGTCCGAGTCCGAGTCCGAGGCGTTCAAATCCCAACAATCAGATACTGTCCGTTAAGAAAACATCGTGAGGAAAACCATGGCGTGGTGTTAGTGCTTTCTAGTATTCGGCTTGCGAATTTTTTTTTCGCCTTATCAGGGTAAGTCCCATCATAAAAAAAGGTCATAATGACAAGTTCTATGGTATCCTAGATTTTTTTATGTCCATCATACCGAAAACCGAGTATCTACAGCTCTAGTAGTAAGTACATTAGGTATACTTAGGTATACAAATAAAGTAAGTACATCTTTGTAAACACTTTACATTGAAACAAAAATAGGTGGAACCCTCCACACATCCAACGCTCACGGTTTTCCAACATAGAATAAACAAGCCAAAGGAAATTCAATGCTGCAAGCTATCAAGTGAATGATTGCACAAAGAAACTTCGCCGCGCCTCTGCCGGCCGAAAAAGGAACTACTTTCTGAACGTAAATTCAGGCTCGGATACGTATCTCTAATTTTTTAAGGCACGACTATTTCTTTTATAAAAGACTTCGAGGATCTACTCAGATATTTATTTATGTCAAGTGATTTTATTGGAACCCATTAGTGTAATTTTGTTATTTTTGATTAATTGCCAATTGTTAGGTTGATATCGAACACCTCAGCGTTTCGGCATAAGTAGGTCGCACGCGCCAGCAGCAGCGGTCCGGGTGACTTACGCAACCCAGTGCAACAGCAACCGCATCACCAACCGCACTCATATCATCACGATCATTAGCTGTAATTTACCGAAGTAAATCAGTTAAATAGACAACCGCCTATCTATTACCTCGCGTCGGCGGTGATCCTATCAGCATAGTAAGTAGGGATCGTACCCTATATACATAAATAAGAAATAAAAATAATTTAGTATAGTGTTTGATAACGTCTTATTCCGAGGCTAGAGCGGTGTAAGCCAACCAAATAAAAGTGGCAGCTTTCCAACTTAACGATGTGTTCTTAACAGTAAATATTTAAAAAAAAAGTATAGTAAGTGGCTAGCCCTGAAGTCAATTGTCAAAAGTGTACCATAATGAACACCAAAAATACTACACCAAAATTATGAACAAAGATAAATGAACTTAAACGTACAGCTTTTTTGGCTAGGTTGTGATCTTTGTTGGATACTTGGTTGCTTTGGGGTGCAGCCGGGCTATCTGATATTATACCTACTAAAACTTTCCTGCCTGTATTGTTGCTTGTATTGGCTTTAAGATCTCCCAGGAAACGCCGCGGAGCACTGCGCTTCAGCTCCGATGAGCCAGGAGCGCTATCTTACTTACTACTAGCGCCCTGCTGTTTCATTTACGATCCTACAGGTACTTATTTTTCAGAGCTAAAAAGTCATCATCATCATCTTCAGCCGGAAGACGTCCACTGCTGAACAAAGGCTTCCCCCTTAGACCGCCAACCGACCGACAACTTGGCAATTGCATCCACCGGTTGCTCGCGACTTTCACAATGTCGTCGGTCCACTTTGTGGGAGGCCTGCCTGCGCTGCGTCTTCTGGTTCGTGGTTGCCACTCAAAAGCCTTTGTTCCCTCCCTTTTTTCCTTCCATTCTAAGTTAAGCAGTAGTCTTTGTTAATCCAGGTTATAATCTACCTTCATACCAAATTCGATCCGAATCCGTTTCGCTGTTAAAAAGTTGAGTGGGAACAAACATTTTTACCCCCGAATACTGAAACGTTTGTTAACTCTGACAACAGATTAATTCTAATACTGCCTTTGTCTGGCACTAAGCAAATGGCAAAGACAGCTATAGACTTAATCTGTCGTCAAAATTAACAAACGTTTCAGTATTCGGGGGTTACATACATACACAAAGAAAGTAAGTGTGATGTGATAAGATTTTGTTTAAATCCACTCTGTAGTCTTCGTTTGAAAATTAATAAATCTAAGCTATATGAGATGTTATGACGTCATGCGTTCGGATTCCGGAACTGTGAGACGGGATTCAAAATCAGTGTCCGGTTTCTATTATCCTGAGAATTCGCAGCAACCGAAGCGAGCGCGAGGGACGCAGTGTAAACAGATGGATTTGCTTTCAGAAACTTCCTCTGGGGGATTGGTCTATTATTATTTTACATTCATTTTTGGTATGGACGTGGTTGACTTATGTAAAACTACAAATAAGGATATAAAATATATTAATATTTACCTCAAAAATTGCACATTCTAATAAATATCAATTACTAGCACTCCCAGGTCCCCGCGGCTTCACCCGCTATTCTGCAGGAATCGTATTTTTTTTCAGATTAACAAGTAGCTTATGTATGGTAATCTAAAGTATAAATATACCTCCAAACATATAAATCCTTTCAGCCGTAACGGAAACTACTAACACACACAAATTCGCATTTTTTATTGTATAGTATGACGTGATAGTGTGATATTAGACACTATTACTATTACACTATTATTGTAGACTGCCACGTAGCAACGGTCATACAAAATTACTACGTTGTAGCATGCCTACAAGGACAGTGCTTTCTTAAATCTAATCCATGTTGAGAGACAAGCAGTTTAAGTAATTCCTGACAATAGGGCTGGCCATTCAGCTCACATATCTTTATATTATTCTATCATTTACCTATTCTGATTATTCAACTCAAATTTAAACCAAAGCTACTATTTAGAAGTTATTACTTTCCATAAAGGACAGCCATGCGTTGTAGCAATACCGTAGCACCACTGCTACAACCATGTAGAGTAGCCAAATTCAAATTCAAAATCATTTATTGTCAGCTGTGCTTTACATGTTGGTCGAAATATTTACTTTAGTGCCAACAACTACCCTTTTGGGCATATAATACAGTATTGATCAGCTATTTTAGTCAATAATACAATGGATTATGGCCACGCGTCGTAGCAATATCGTAGCACCACCGCTACAACCACGTAGTGCAGACTTGCGTCGGTTCAATATCGTAGCACCACTCCTACAACCATGTAAGGCAGCCTTGCGTCGTAGGAATAGTCTATCTGAATCCATCTATCTTTATAGCCTTATAACTTCCAAAGTTATAAATCTACATGCAGGAAATTTTGCATAACGTTACGATAGTTTAGATATAGATCTCAAGTTTTTTTTTGTATAATAATCATTTATTATACATTTCTAAAGAATATATTATGTAAAGAGGAGATGAAAAATAAAATTCGCAGTACCCCATCATGTCATGTCTTTGATTATGTCTTTTAAAAAGAAGGTGAAGAACTTATTCACTAAATAAAGTCAGTTGTTTTTATCAGAAGTACCGCTTGCGAAATACATTATTTAAACATTATTTCGAGCACGAAGTGATAATAACTTTTTGAGAAATGCGGAAAAAAGTACTAAATACTTCAAACGTCGTATGCGTCTAAGTAACGGTACCCTATTATGCGTGAACCGACATGTTTTTGACAACTTGTTTACTATTTCAATTTATTGTTATTTTGTGAGAAAATCCATTATAATAAGTTATAAATATGCTATGAAACAGCCGGCTACATTCATAATTATACTATGTTGCATAAGATAATATCTAAATAGGGAAGGCAGACGGACCAACGGCGTAGGCTTAGTAATAACGTCTCATTGGCATTTTTTGGGTAGGTAACAAAAAAAGACATCCAGTAAATCGTTCAGTAAGAATACTTACTGTGCATTATTCTGTAACCCAGCGTTATATGTTAGGTACGGTTATCTGTAGCGCGTCGGTTGTGAGTTGCGGAAAGCGTACTAAAGTGCGCGTCTCGGATGCCGTGAGTTGGGTCGACATGTGACGGATGTCGCGACTTTGCTCCTGCGGCTTGCGCATCATTCATCCAGCGAGCACAAAAACAACAGAGAAACACATCACCGTGTGTGTACTGAATAGTGATGTGTGCGTGCAACACTCGTACCAACTTTTTTATTATCGTTTATAAACCTGCGTTTGGGTACCAACACGATCGTTTAAAAGTGACGATGTCTTTGAGGATGACGAACGCAGACCTATAAAATATCTATTTACTATTCGGGCCTCGAAAAACTCCTACGAGACTAATACCCAAACAGTGATGCGGTAGGCTTCACTATGAGGGTATTCGTACAATAGTGTTGGTAATGTTCCATTTGTACAGTGCGCTTGGGAAAGTACACAATACAACTTTTCCAGCTATTTAACTACAAAGCAGTAAAATATTACTGTATTCAAGTTATAAAGGTAATATTTTCAGTGAAAATGCAAGGATTAAAGCCTTGCATCAGAAGCTAATTTCAGGGTGCAGTGCATTTTCATAAAGTCTTATAAATGGTATTGTAAGCAAACTTACGCTATTCCAAACCTTTGAAAACAATACCTCTGAAAATAAAACTCCTGCACTGCATATCTACTTGAAAAATCGATAGAGTTTACATGCAGATTTTTCAAGGGTTTTTTAAGAGCTACAAACCCATACAACCATTTTGTTACATAGTACCATAGTTTTGTAACAAATATAAAACAACACATAAGTTAACTCTACACGGCAAAGATAACGGTCGTACTACACGCACACATCACTTCACACGCGTCGTGATGTGTGCGCGTGTAAAGTGGTTACGTGCATTCTTAGTTATTTTTTTGCAAATGTTCTATTCAGCGATTCATCCCCCCGGTTACTCTGGTTATTCCAGTTATGCCGGTTATGGAGGCCGGGGACAGTTATGGCGTGTGGGTACATTAAGTAATCCGCCGGGATGAGACCGAAACATGCGGGGAAATAAATCGTCCCCACTTGAAGGTAAAACGCCATGGTATTTTGTTTAAGTCAAGGGTCTTTGTTTACTAGTCATGTAATATTAAGTAGGGAGGTTCACTGCGAAATTATATCGCTCCTGTATTAAGCATGTATGTTGTTAAGTCAACTACCATGTACAGTGACATCTATCCGACGACGCCATTAACATGCATCGCTGGTAGTACTTATAGCGTAGCTCGACTAGGTGTTCATAAACGTTGCCCTGATGCCGGGGCACTAGAATACGGCATCGGTATCTCCTGCCTGTACTAGGAGCCTACTAAAAGGGGACCTCGGGGGTGGTTGGAGGTGGGGCTCTAACCACCATCTACCGAAGCGAGCCCGGGGAGGACGACAGCGTCGAATAGCGGACGCTGTTGTAGGCCTGGGCGTCTCACGACAGCTGCTAGCTGTCCAAGGAGGAGCTGACCGGTATAATCCCACATAACCCGGCTGCACCACATAGCAGTAGGGTATCTTGTGAAGATTCCCCTCGCAAAAAAAAAAGTGTTCATAAAGGTTGTCCGTAAATGGTATTTCCAACTGAGCGCAACGGTGAGTCAGAAGCCTTTAGATAGCCTGACATCAGATATAATATACAATTTACCTGACATTATTAGCTATAATATTTATTTTGATAGCTGGTAGCGAAGCAGTAACGAAAGCATATTACCTAGCAAATTCGCTGCTTCGTGCCGCCGCCGCCGCAGCCTCCGCGTCAGCAGAAGACGCTAGGCCCGTGTGACCCACTTCATTAGGCAGACTTATCAAACATGTGTTGCAATCAATGTATACCTAGCATTGGTTGCACTCACTTGTAGTTTTAGTTATTATATAATTTAAATTATCGAAATCAAATGTATTTGGTTTAACCTTTTTTGTTTTTTTTTCGGATCCTCCGGCTGTGGCCTTCGTAATTATCCTGAATCTGTATATACTGATAATGACCACAGAATTCTCCTTATAAATATGTCTTTGGTAATATATAATATATAATGGTTATAACACATTGGAAGTCAAGTTAAGTTCACAAGTCATACCATATTGTGACAAAGATTCATATTAAAGAAACCACAAACAATTATCCACAGAAACACAGACTTCTCCTTATAAATACGTACACTATATAACCGCTGTCTCCGGGTGCTAGAACGAAGGCCTGTAGGAGTATTCTTTTGTGAAACCAAAGAGAATTATTTCTTTGATGAAACGGAGGCACTACACCGTATAAATACTTCCGAATACTTCATCCCCCATATGTAAGTATCATTTACGTCACAAGGTTTAGTTATAATCGTAACGTTATCCCATTATCTCAAAAGCAGAGCACCACTTTTTAATGCGAGTATCCTATCGCGTCCACGTTCAAAAAACCTCATTTTCGCTGCGGTCCGCAAAAAATGACACGCAAAAATCCCTTTTGTGGCGCGACGCTTATCTCGCGAGCCGTCTGATCCACCGTTTAGAAGATAACCCTGGTATTGCCAGAATAAAGCGCTCGTTACGCTAATCTCCTTATCAGGAGGACGATGGAAAGAGTTTCCGGGACAGTCTTTAGTCCGCATCGTGAAGATAAGTCCTCGCTCTGCGGGCGTGAGGTGACCGGTCTGTTAGGATGCCGGTGACAAGAATCAGAGGGAAATTAAGATGAATTTTAACGACAACCACAAAGGATATGAACCTTTTTTGAATTTGATTCCATATGAATACTAACGAGTAATTTTATGTTTATGAATGACCATACTATTATTATGTCATATGTGTATAAAAGGGAGTTTTATGAACGCGTGTTATTGCCCGCAAGAGGTCTTAACAAAGTGATGTTTATTAGAGTACGTGATTATTTTGCATGTGTTTTGCATTGCATGTCTGAAAAACTACGATAACGAAAGTATTTGTGAAACCACAAGGCACGTCTAGGATTCTATATTTTTTCATTTAATATTAAATAAGTTAATAATAAACACAATAACAAAAATTTGCTTTCGAAATTACAAGAGCGGATGCCGATCGGCTGTAAACAGACGAGAATAGGGTCGATTACCGTAAAAACCAACGAGTAGAGGCGAATTAGCGAATAATACCGAATAATCTGGGAAATAACCGACTCTGAGACAGATACGGCGCAATAAAAACTGTATAAGTGCAGCCTTCTAACGAGAACTGCGGAGGCCGGAAGTTCGCCCGCTTGCAACTTGCGATCATCGCTGTCAAAATACCGACTATCGCAATTTTTTTTACGAAAGATGTTTTTTACCTTTATTGATACTGGTTGACCGGGTGACGCGGTGGTCTCCGAGTATACGGGAACACGTCGGTGTTTGTATGTATTGTCGACGGCAACTTGCGAACCATTGGTCCAATATTCATGAAACTTTGTAAGCATGTAGTTTATTTCAATTGAGTTCAAATATGAGCAAACTTGGCCACAGTTTAGTTAGTTTTTATGCAAAATCGCAACGAGTTATACCATCATAAGTTATCACGGTAATAGGAAAGTTAATGTTGACTTTTGACATTTGCATAACATTTTGACGATTGTCGACGTTTAATATGCGATTAAAGTTATTTTGACAGCGACGAAAGCAAGTTACATAATAGTTCAGGAAGATTGCAAGTCGCTACTTACATAATAGCCGAGTCGCTCGATGTAATCTTTTCAATCTAATTTCGCTTAAGTATTTAATGATGAGCCCAATTGGGCGAGGAGATAATAAGCGCCTTAAGAGCCGATTGAATGGATGCTCTTAAGGAATGGCCGGAAAATTACGGATAGCGAGCTCGACCGGGATGTTATTGCAAATTAGGTGCTTTAGTATAACGCAAGCAGTTTACGTTTATATTTAGTTAATATTTATCAAATTTCCTAGGCTATGTCATGCGCAGTGCCTACCTAATAATAATAAGTTTTCGTGGAAAAAAATATTTTTCCAGACAAGTTTTTATAAAATCCTTTATTGGTAATGTACTCTGATCTAATTGAGTCCAAACTCCATAAATCTAATGTTAGTGACTATTAGTTACCGTTTTCCACCTTTAATATCCATCATCAAATCTCGCTGGCACAATATTGTATTGTCATCGGAACTTGACAGGCATGCAAATTTTCAACTCAATTGAACAAGAGGAACTGGTCTAAAATTCAGTTGCAAGATTTGATACATACATACAAACATTCTAAGTTAATTATAAGCTTGTAATTAAATAGGTATGATTGACAAAGAACTGCGAATCGCAACAATGACACATTCATTAGAATTCATTTAAGACAAACTTTGGGAAATAAAACACGTAGGAAGGAAGGAAAGAAAACGTAATGAGAGAACGTACTAAGAGTACTGACTCCTTGCTTATGTAATAAAAGGTCTAGTTTTGTATTACGATGTATATTATTTTAAATAATCGTCGTTATTAAATATTTTCAAAGCAACAATTATTACGATTATTGTGAAAATTCTGATATTCTGGCCATGAAAAACTATTGTCTCTGGATGGATGATATTCACAGGGATATATTTATATATACCCCCGGTATAACGGTAACAGACTAGTGATGTGATACATTTGTGTGAGCAACGAGTGGATGATCTCATTCACCACGCAGAAAGATAAACAACATACATACATATAACATGACGTTCAAATTGACAATGTACCGCTAGGTACTAATAATGCTGAGTTCAGTGACATTTCGGTACTAAAAGGTGGCACTTGGTTTAGTATTGCCTTACAAGTAGCAGTCGCAATCAAAGTTGGTTTTACGATGAAAACTTAACCAACTTGCAGTGCACGATTACCTAAACTATACCGAAGTCTAAATTAGGAAGCACGCAGGGGGTAAAGCTAGCAAAATATCTAAAAGTATTATTATATCCCTTTAGGCCATTACCCTTATTCGAGTGTTTGTTCAAAGCCCCCGGTTTACTTCAAAACTACGGCCCGGAACAAAACCGCCTTAATCCCGAATCCATTACGAGCTTGGATTTGGGAAATTCGTTAGTTATATCAATTATCGCGCTTCTGACGTATATATTTAACCCCACAGCAACATTTCAATTGTAATGCGAATGCGTAATCTAGATCCACTATTTTTGGCAACACATCAATATTTTTAACGTTTTATCAGCTACTGATAAAGGCTATTCTTATACAACTTGCCTCCGATTCTGAGTTAATCTTGGTCAGGTTTGACGTAACACCTTTGAGATATCTTCGACCATTCGACGACTTCTTGGCATCTATCACTTCAGTGTTTTTTTCACTCAAAATGAGTAGAATAAATATCCAATCCAATTAAAAACATCAAACTTAATAATATCTTCAAACGAAAGCACCCAGCTCGGGCTGCACAGGTCGGCGAATTAAATAGGCAATTTTTTGTAATAATCGTTTTAGAGGGTTGGTTCATTATCTATAGTTGAGAATATAATATATTTAATAATATATTTCTGCAATCTATTGTGTTTATTGACTTTACTATTGTGTTTATTTGTAAAATGACTTGCCCAATGTAACGAAATGTTACAAGGCTAATAAATTTTTCTATTTCTATTTCTATCTTAAAAAAAACGGTAACAAAACCCAGTTTAAGTTTAAACTCAGTTTAGTTTTATGTTTAAGTAAAACAAAACTCAGTTTAACCTAACCCTAAGGTGTCGCTTACTTGATTGACCTGGGTTAATTCGTCTAGTTGCAGTATCCACCTAGATTCGTTATTTCCGAATAGTAATTCGTGAACATAAATGAAATATTACATTCGGGAATGAATTTGTAATTAGAATTATTATTTATATTAACGAAAACTACAACCTCAGAGAAATAATATCAATAAAAATAATAAGCTGAATATATATGGTTGGACATAATATTATAAAAACCAGCCGCATTTATTGAGATATTGATACCCACCATCTCGCATTATCAAACAAAGTATCAAGACTACACTCTCCCGGCCTAAACCGTATTATACACTAGCCGTACGGTAACCGGGCGTCGTGGTCAGGTGCATATTCATGAGATTAACCGGGCCAGTCGGCCGGACCGGTTAGCCAGCCGGCAGGGTGACCGGTCCGGCCCAACGCACTGCTCAAATAATATTGTCGCTTTGATCCTCATATTTAATTTATTAGTACATTTTGTAACTGGATTTGTTGCGGATTGGCGCGCGTGCAAAGTCGATTGTGAAGTCAAAATGCGTTACAATTAGATTTGAAAATATTACTGCATTTATTGGCTAGCCTTCAACTTGGTTTTACATTGTCACTATTAAAACAAGTATTTATTATTATTTACACTATAGCTCTAAGCTCTAGGTAACTTTAGAGTATAATTCGATAAGTTATACAATTTTGAACCGTGTCAAATAATGATCATTGTCAAATGATTGGCGACAATTATGATGCTATGTTAAATTAAAAGCCCTTACGGCATTTGAATTTGGTTTTCGCGGAGAGTTTTATGAAAACGAAATAAAATGGTCTCTTATGATGCTTTCTCTGGTTTTCAGGTGTGTTAGCGATAAATAAACTTAACAATTACTCTTTTACTGGTATTATTTACTAATTAATCGAAATAAAAAGAGACGTAGATATTGTTTAGTTTTAAAATGGGCGCTATAAAATCGAAAACATATTATGTCTATAAGAAAATAATCATTGCAGGAGTTAGAGCAACATATGCCTTCGGGCCGGTACCGAGTTGCTCAATGTTGCAGGATAATGGAATTGTCGGTTCGTACTTCTACGTGATACGAACCACATAGTCAATACAATGAAGTTTGTATACGTGTTTGTACACTGGCGATTGGCGACAGAGTTTTGTCGTCAAAGACATTTATCGATGCAAAGAACCCGCATGTCTGGTGAAGATAAATACGTCTGAATCTACTGAACCAACACACTTAGTAGATTGAAAAATACGATTGTGAACTTGCGTAATGTAACTTTAAAGAAACACTTAATATCAAAGAATGAACGAATAATGAATGAATAAAGAACATTAGTTCTCAGTATAAACCTCATTTTAACATAGCATACGCGATGTAAGGGCAAAACAAAATATGCCGCAATAACTTTAAATTAAAAAATTGGATGAGGCAATTAAGAATTATTTTTTGTGATGTTTTGGTTGCACTTCTATTTGAATACAAGCGTTTATGAGAAGATTAAGAAATGCCCTGCTGCTAAATCACAAAAACTAAATATTTTGTGAACTGAAAATAACTATTTGATTTTATTCATCTCAAAAACGTAAGCTTGCCAATTTTGACATTTCATCCACTAAAATGCCTCGCTCATCTCATGTTACTTTTTCAAAGAAAAAGCTGTCAATCCTACCTCTAGAGTTTCGACATCGACCGGCGCCGGCAGAAACAGGCGGTAATGGAGCTATCCGTCACGGACCCGTGTCCCGGCCGCGGCCGGCCAAAGTGCTTTATGGGATGGCCAGTCCCGCTGTTTTATAATTCCTAGGTTCATGTATTCTTGCGAGATCAATTTCATAGTATAAGTAGGTTTTATTTTTAGACTAGCTTTCGGGTTAGTTTTCGTGCCTGCAAAATGCAGTAAAAACGATTTGAGACTAACACTCTCTCTCTCTCTCTCTCTTTGTGTCTATGTCCATGTTACTTTTTCATAATTATACAGCTAAGTTATATAGCCTTGATGACATAGCAAGTAAGTATGTTTCAAGAGGGTGGCTGTTATTATTAAAAGTTACTAGTAATCATTTAAATTTCCTCTTTTAGTCCTATGTTTCGGGGTAAATAATAAAACTGTGGACTGTTTCTTACTGGTATATAATTTTAAAAGAAGTACTTATATATTATTATGTCGGCGCTGCAGAAAACTGTGGAATTAATTTGATGGAGACAAACCAACATTCTGCCGTAACAGTTGTCTGCACTAATTTTGTCGTATGGTTATAAGATACTAAACATATCTTTGTCTAATAAACAGAAATTATAAAGAAATATTGTTAAAAGAAAAACAAAATACCCAACTGCAAAATGTAAGTAGCATATGTCAATCAGACGTCAACGTAGAAACGATTCTGACGACACCTCACTCGTCAAAATCGGTCAAGCCGTTTAGGCTACAGGACGTGACACAGGAACACACAAACATACTTATATACTTACATACAGCCCAAAACATTACTCTCCTTCTTCAACAGTCCAGTAAAAATAAACAATATTTTTTTTGAACTTCAAGTTTAGGTTTGTGTTTGTTTGCAATGTAATAAAAAAAAAACAATATAAGGTTCATAGTATTTAAAATACCTTAGTGTTTGTGTTAGTGAAAGAAAAACATTTATTTTACGCACAAAACACTACAACATCAACTTTGGTCAAATTACAAAGCCAAATCGGAACAGAATGCCATGGTAGTATATTCCTGACACTCGCACATAATTCTTCCTATTACTTTGGAACTACGGCTAATACATAATATCGTTTCACAAAAGTTTACATTACTTTTTATTAATTAAACTTCAGAAACAGCAACTGGATTCAGCTAAGCTCAGTCCAAACTATAATCTCATTCTGTAAAACCAATTTCGTGTTTGCTTCGCAACAGTTTCTTTCAAGCGAATACTTTCCAAATCAAATCGAATCTAAAGAACTTTCCAGTTTAAACTTGTGTACCGTCCTCGTTCTTATTTTCATGCATTACGTATGTAGATTAGTTATAAACTTTACTAGGGTTGGCGCAATTTTTTTATAATCAGACCTACCTCATAGTGTACACCTTTGACGGATGGCTCAGACTGATCAAGTATCATTTACGTCGTTGGCAAGGATGGTACGGATCATGTATAATTTACGTCGTTCAATGATAATTCGTTCGTTCGTTTTCGTCGTTTATCGTGTTTAGCCAGGAGGCTGGCACGGATCAAGTATAATTTACGTCGGTACCGCGTTTAGCGGGGAGGATAGCACGGATCAAGTATCATTAACGTCGACGTCGCGATAAGCGGGAGGATGGCACGGATCAAGTATCATTTACGTCGGTACCGCGTTTAGCTGGGAGGATACCACGGATCAAGTATCATTTACGTCGACGTAGCGATAAGCGGGAGGATGGCACGGATCAAATATCATTTACGTCGGTACCGCGTTTAGCGGGGAGGATAGCACGGATCAAGTATCATTAACGTCGACGTCGCGATAAGCGCGAGGAAGTCACGGATCAACTTATCTTGTTAGGTGCTTTCATAATTACATCCTTAATTTTACGTTAAAAAAGGTGTGCGGTAACCCTTGATGCGCGAGTCAGGTGAACAAACCCAATACTTTTATAATCAACTATTGAATAAAAAAGCGCATGGCAAAAATCACCGTCACGAAACAAGAACCCTTTTACAAAATAATTCATTTAGCAAAAACAATCATCATCATCAGTCGGAAGACGTCCACTGCTGAACAAAGGCCTTCCCTTTAGACCGCCACACTGACCGATAACTTGCTACTTTCATCCACCGGTTGCCCGTGACTTTCACTATGTCGTCGGTCCACCTTGTGCCAGCGCTGCCCTCAAGAACTTTTCTTCCCCATCGGTTATCGGTTCATCGAGCGATGTGGCCTGCCCATTGCCACTTCAGCTTGTAAACTCTGAAAGCTATATCAGTGACTTTGGTTCCTCGACGGATATCGTTCGGAAACTCCGATCATATCTCTCTCCATTACCGGCAAATCGATATTAGCAAGCAATATAAATACAAAATTTCTGTAATAACAGATACGCACATCGATCAGTGGTTACTGGAGATAGAGGGGAAGCGAATTTCCTTTTACGTATTGAACCTTTTCTCTATAACTTCTGTAGTAACTACTTCGTATATAAATAAAGTTACTAACACCTCCAATTACTTAGCTTAGATTTTCATCAAAACAAAACTAAAATAAAAACATCGCCAGCGTCAGCCCTATTCATTTAAGAGGCAACGAAAAACTTCAGAAAGACTGTCCCAGAGTAATTCAACAGTCGGGAAACTAATGAACAGTCAGTTTAGTGCATGTGAATAGTTATAGGAGCCTTGTTTGTTGGAACACTTACGGTCACAGTGCACTGCATCAGACAAGTACCCGATCGGACAAAAGTATAAATATTTGAACCCTAATCCCTATATTGTATGTTGAGGGTGTGTGTTTTTATGTCTGTCTGTCTGTGACTTCGTAGCTGGAATGAATAAATTCACAAAACTAACATTATTTACAAAAGTGATCTGACTTAAAATATTTACAAATGTTCAAATTGGGAACCTTGGGTTGCTATACATTTCCGAAACCTTTTCCGAATTTCTGACAATTATGTACACCACAAAAGGACCTACCCAACAATAATAGAAGCACAAAAAGACGGTGATATGGCTAAGAGCCATCCCTTCCAGACAACCTTAGGAAGAGTAAGAAGAGATACTTTTGCTTTTTTGTTATCAGTTATGTGAGATGTATTTCTTGTGTGAACAATAATATTAAGAGTTATCTAACTAGCAAAACGATTCACATATTAGTTAAAGAACTTATTACTAAAAGTTTTAAGTTTAAGTTACTTATTTCTCATGAGAAACAATTATGTTTCTGATTTGTTTTCAATACATTAAATTAAATAAATTTCTACTAATCTAGAGATTGAACTAATTACATCGGGTGATTAACATATCAATTATGCGTAGTAATTAATGGCCTTAGGGCCATTACGTTTTCATTATCACCAGGTAACTTCCCAAGTAAGCTACTCGCCGTTTAAAGTGGCAAGTAGTAAACAGTAGTAGTAGAAATGTCGGAGTAGCACTAACCGGTGTTTTTCAGCGCTACTACGACAGTTCACATTCCGAGTACTTATACATTTTGGATGTGGATAGCTAAATCCTGTGATAGTAAGTATTTTGGACAGGTACGGTTTTCCTTAGCTGCTAATTTTTCAGTAGGTATTGAGGTATTTTAATATCAATTATTTTGCCGTCACCACGTATCAATATCAAAATATAATTCTTCAATCAAATTGTTCAATATACTCCCTAATCCTTTAATTATATCTGTGCTAGTCTCCTTTCACGAGGATTTCGTTGAGCTGTCGTTGGTCGTTGTTTGTTCGATAAATCGATGTTTGAGCTCCACTCTGCGATGCGAAACGCGGACTATGTAAGGGCCACCGCAATTCGACAATATTTTTGGCTAGAAAGACAAAATAAATAAAATCAATTTTTAATTCTTTAATTTTGTCTGCATTTTGCGTAATGGTAATCGATGATACTATCTATTATATCTATTATAGAGCACGCATGCCTTGAAGAAGCGATTAACCCGCGACTTTATCATCAGCCAGAATACATCCACTGGTACGGGATTTTAGACGAGAACATATTATTATCCAATAGCATTGAGCAACAAAGTACCGGCCCGAACGGCCCAGGCCGGAGGCCTGTGTTGCTCAATGCCCAATTTCGAGTCATAATCGTCTAGTCGTCAACCGCCAGACCCGCTCAACACCAACTTGGATAAAGGCAAATATTGAAATGTGAGTATCGTGTGCCGAACAGTAGAATATCAAGAATTGTACAATGCGTAGTCAAAAGGTCGACGCGTCGTACACTTTATGTCAACCCGTTGTCATAAGAAAAGTAATCCCGTTTTAGCTAAATACCTTCGTCACTAAAAAAAACGGCTATGCGTCTATTAAGCCTCACATTTTAGCCAGCTTGGTATTATGTTAGCTAAGGGAGCGACGATCTTTACGGTTCCGGTTTGCGGAGTAATTACTCAGCGGTCCATCGCCCATCGCCGCTGTTGTAACGTTTTGATTGGATTCTCATTGAAATTATTTCGTGTTGAGTTATTGAGAGGTTGCTTCATCGGTGGCTGAGATCTGTGCTTGTAAGTCCAAACTTCATCAATGGCTCTCTGAGGAAGATAAGAGGTTGAATTACCAAAGTCCCACCGATGAAATTAGTACAAACAATGGAAATATTTTCTATCTCAACTAAAATGTTCCTGGATAATCTATGTTTTTTTATAACCTTATCGTCATACAGAGTTTTGTTGAGAAGAAAATTAATGCAAAGAGTCCATACATAGATGTGTTTAATTCCCCGGTTATTCATTATTTACGCTAAAAATACTTAGTATATTTATTTTCTCGCGTTACCGTAACAATGAATTACAGCAGTAATCTCACGTTATTGGAGATTATGGAGAGGCTGCGTAGCACGTCACGGTTCACCGTGACACGTGGATCGGCGAGGATTACACGCCGTCTGCAGCCGCTGACGTTACTGTGGCTCTGGTGTTTCATGCAGTCCACCTGAGGTATCTGACGTAACTTGAAACATGGTAGCACGTTCGTCATAATACACGACAAATTAATAAAAACCAGCCGAGTGCAAGGACTTGCACGCTGTGAGTTATGTGCCAGTACACGATTATATTTGTGGAATGTATTTATGACCTAAAGACTTTTTTTTTTATGTTACTCTATGACGAGACGAGCAAGTCCCTCACCTGATGTTAAGCGTCACGCTTGCCCATAATAGTTCAGTGCCACCCAGAATTTTGTGCGTTCGTCACCCTGAGAAGTTAGATTTTAAATCTCTGTATGCCCAGTAATTACGCTGGAAACACTGCCCTTCAATCCGGAACACAGTAATGCTTGCACACTACCGCTTGGCGGTTGAATAACTGGCAAAGGTGTGGTACTTCCCCAGGCTGGCACTGCAAGACTACAAAATCTAGTCTATTGAAAACTTAGTGTTTGAAACTCTTAGCGCGAGTCTGACATGTATTTCGCTAGTTTTTACTTTTTTGATCGTGGATGGCATTTACTACGCATTTCCAATTTCCCTAATATTACAGGATAAAGAGTTTTATCTCTGTATCCATCATTTAAATTTTTAATAATCGCTTGCCCCATCGATTTTAGAGTTCAGCACTGCATTATGGCGTATTATTATTAGGTCATCATCATCAACAGCCCGAAGACGTCCACTGCTGAATAATGGAGAGAGGCTCCCCCTAAGAGTACCACAATGAACGACAATTTGCAACTTGCATCCACCGGTTGTCCGCGACTTTTACAACGTCGTCAGTCAATCTAGTGGTAGGCCTGCCTACGCTGCGTCTTCCGGTTTGTGGTCGCCACTCAAGGAACTTTTTTCCCTATCGGTTATCGGTTCTCCGAGTGATGTGACCTGCCCATTGCAACTTTAGCTTGCAAACTCTGGAAGCTATATTGGTGACTTTGGTTCTTCGACGAATATCCTCGTTCCGGATTTTATCGCGCAAAGAAACTCCGAGCATAGCTCTCTCCATTGCCCGCTGGGCGACTCTGAGTTTCTCCAAAAGGTCAGTGGTCAAGGACCACGTTTCAGTTCCATATACTACTACTACTTTTACTATACATACTTTGTGATTTTTAGTTTGAAGTTTTAGGCTTAAGTTTTATTGAATATGTATATAAATTATTATGTTTTTAAATAAATAAAAAATTACTTTATGCTTAACACTGCCTCGGTGGATTTTCGCCCTTTAAGCAAAATCGGCCCAGCTATTGTGCAGTAGTGTCAATCCAAAAAAAAACTAATTTCGAAAATTACGTTTCACATAATGTTCACAATTTCACAAAATTAGTAGCCCTTCTCAATCTACAACTTACATTTACAAAAAATTTGTGATCAAATTAAATTCCTACAAATTCAATTTGGTCCCAATCAATCTCTATAGATTGCAGAAGTTTTTGACAAGGCTACATAATTATACTCGTAATCCGGTCAGTTAAACAATTCTAGAGACTTAAATTATATATTTAAAAAACAGTAGATATGACAGAAGTTTCGAACGTGTTCCGGGTTAGGACGTACAGGAGTACAAGCTTACACAAAAATAAATTCATTCAGCCGCAATTTTTCCCTTTTAGCTGCTTATTCATGTGGCATTTATGTTGTTTTTGGAAAGGCCGTCATCCTTGCTGTTAAGCCGGCACATTTTCGAGGATTTCCTGTATCCCGTCAATAAACATGGCATTCGGTAAATCTTGGACAGAGTGCTATAAACACTGGCGTCGCGACACGTACTTCAATCCGACTCGAAATGTTGATTCTGGTGTTTTAACGCGAGTTATTGTATTGAAATTTACCGGGAGATCATTTTGCGGCCTACACTTGATTGAAGAAGGTTGCGCCATTCTTATGCAGAACTTTGGAAGCGCGTGTTGTTCGAAGTTTGTAAGATTAGTCTCCAATAGATGGCGACACGAATCTTCTGAATCGCGGTACCAATATTTATCCATTAATCAGAGTGTTTCAGAGATTTATCTGTTCTCATCAATAAGTTCTATTTGTAAAAACATAAAATCGAATGACTGATTAGGATATCGCAATCATCCCGACCGATCAAGATAGATAACTCTATATTGTTCACACAAATATTTACATATTTTAAAAACAGGCTTAAAAATAGGTAGTGTAACAACAGGCGGCCTTATCGCTGAAAACGATAGGCAACAACCATAGGATCCACAACATAGGACAGGCAACCATAGGATGGAGAAGATTCATAGAAAAGGTAGAAGACGGGGTGTGAAATGATGGAGATTATGTGATACTTTTACTCTAATAAACCAATATAATTATAAACATACAAACTAATAATAATACATAGTAATAATTAAATTACTTATAATAACGACAAATAAATAACAGATATAGAGTTTACATAAAATAAGTACACGAATAAAATATACAAAATATATATGTACATAAAAATAACAGTAGATATTAACGAGGCAGCAACTGCGATAGGTAAAGTTTTTTAACGTCATCTTTGAAAACAGCGAGAGATGGAGCATGTGGTTTTCAAGAAGCGTGAAAGGCGCAGCGCTTCCTTATAAAATTTTGTGAGAATGAGCTTTGATTATATATTAGCTTAAAAAAATCTGTGACTTTGTTTACTTTGTATTGGAGAGCAAAAAGCTCGAGTCTCAGTTCTAAGCCCTAAGCCCGCGTACTAAGTCACGGGCATCAGCTAGTTTCAAATATAATTATAGAGTACTAATCTAAAACCATAACAAATAAACAAGTAATAATTAAACATAATTGAATAAAATAAGATTAATAGTAATTTTATAATCATAAGGCGATCATGCATCTATTTTGCCATATCCAGCTACTGCTCTGCACAGGGACCCTATTCCTGTGCGCTCGAGATTATCTCGGTGACTGTCTCTCTAATTTAAAATTTAATGGGAGTGAGTGAGAGAGAGATAAAAATTTCATTTCTCCGAGTAGGGGCCCTGGGCTCGGATTATCGTGTCTGCCCGAGCGGTGGTTAGATTGGACGTCTGTCACTGAACAGGCTGCGTGCAGGGAACATACTAGAGTTACTAAGGTCTTGCTGAGATTGTACTGTACTGAAATCTTACTGAAACTACTGCACATACGAACTAAGTAACTACTATTATAATATCTAGGTTCCCAGGCATTGTACTGCCATTTGAGAATGACAGTCGGTGCCATCTTGACTCCAACGAGATGACCATAACTACAGACCCCCTTCGAATATCTATATAAATATATTTACATAGAAAAAATAAAAATCCTTTTTCTAGGAATCAACGCACAGGTCAAACCACTTATACGATGGAGCCATGGAATTTGGAGCCAATATTCCTCGAATGTACGAGAAAAACATGGAAGAGTCTATTGTCGTGGTAAGTGAGAATGATGTCGATTCTGTTGTACCATTTCCTAAACTAAATTCATATTTTTTTGTTGTACTTCTCTCATGTACTGAATAAAACGAGACGTGGATAATTTTGATTAAGTCTTGTCAAATTTGGTTGAGTTTAGAAAGTGGTTCAATAAAATTGACACCAGGGTCTAGCTAATATTTGTCTAAGCTCTGAGGTCCAAGATTATTACGACGACTATTCTAATTTTAAATGAAACGGTCGACAATATTTAAACACGTAGTATTTGAATTCGAAGCGTGATAGATTTGTCTAGTTTTATTAAAAATTTAATGTGATTCCTAAATGCAAATACATTATATATTCGATCGTATTTTCGACAGAAATAATGTACGTTTTCAGTTACAAACAATAAATGGAATTATTAAAGATCGTTTCGTTCAAATGCCGCTTTCTTACATATCTCTCGACAATAGCTTTGAGCTATTGCCCTTTGGAATTTTTAATTTCGCTGTTATCCGTCCCGAGTATGTTAGGCTCTAAACACACCGTATTTTACCGTCCATTTGAAGCATAACTAATTAACTTCATCGATTGGTTTCGATCTAAATTTTGATATATGATCGCAAATGTCACTTATTTGACATTATAGCGTGACTATATAGACATAGACTTATAATATCACTTTGTATAGACAGGGCGATGAACATTTTAAATTATATCGACTCGGTCAATGAAACTAAGAAAATTATAATTATGTCGCACCATTCGCATACCGTGTCCATCGTCGAGCGTCGCGTCTCACTTGAGACCAACGCACACATGAGTAATTGTATCCAACCGTTTAGGCACGCTACGATGCGGCGTAGTTCGACAGATTGCACCAATCCACAAAACGTACTGGGACACAATATATTTGGACCATTGCCTGTAGATATATTTATGTCTTTGTGTGTATCTGAGATACCATATCACCCAAGCTTTTTACGGCGGTCTTAGAAGACGTCATAAAAACGCTTGCATGGGACAAAACTGGTATTAATATAAATGGTGTCTTTTTGTCGCACTTGCGATTCGCCGATGATCTTGTACTGTTTGCCGAGACCCTGGATGATCTCCAAAGCATGATCCAGGATCTATACCATGCTTCTCTCCGGATAGGTCTTAAGATGAATATGTCCAAGACTAAGGTCATGGAGAACGTCTCTGGTAGCTCAAATTCAATCATGGCGATTGGAAATGAGCGACTAGAGACGGTCAGCCAGTACTTATATCTTGGACATATTCTATCTTTTGACAAAGAGCTTCGGAAGAAGGAGATTTCCAGGCGAATCCAGCTGGGGTGGGCGGCATTTAACAAGCTTGACGACATCCTCAAATCCGTTGACGTTCAACAGTGCCTGAAAACACGCCTTTATAACCAGTGTGTCCTGCCTACCATGGCATATGGTGCCGAGACGTGGATGCTTACACATGAGGCTGTGCTCAAAATACAAGTAGCACAGAGAGCCATGGAGCGTGCCATGCTCGGCATCAAATTACAAGACCGAGTGAGAAATATTGAAATCAGGCGTCGCACTGAGGTTCGTGACATTGGGACGGCAATCACGAAACTCAAATGGAGTTGGGCAGGAGACGTTGCCAGGCAAAGTGATGGCAGGTGGACTAAAACGTTAACGGATTGTTGGCCGCGTACCGGTAAACGAGGCATTGGTCGCCCTCCAGCTCGTTGGGATGACGATATTGTGAAAATCGAGGATCGAACCTGGACAAGATTGGCACAGGACCGGGATGAGTGGCGTACAAGAAGAGAGGCCTATGCTCAGCAGTGGGCAATTACGGGCTGAAAATGATGATGATGATGATGTGTATCTGAGAATCACATTAACTGGTATCTTGCATAAAAAAGTATGGTAACTGCGATTTGGTTCCTATTTTCTACAAATGTTTCAGTTTTAAAGTTCCCCGCCATTTCTAGGTGTTGCAAATATCCATAGAAGTCTGCTTATTTGTGTTGTTAATGTAAACATTACAGATCAAGCCCCTTTGATAAAATTCATCGATGAATTTTAGTTTAAAAATAAGCTTGCTGATCCCCAAGTTTCCGACGAACGAATGCCTCGTAATGGGACCTCTAGTCGGCTTTTTTATTAGGGGTCCGTAACTAGGAACCCTTATAAATTAGGCTCCCTCGTTAATCTTGCTGTCAGTGACGTAGATACAGTTTAGAGCCGAGCCTAGTATGTGGGCTTAGACATACATAATAATATAACCTACAGTCTACTGCTATTTGTACGGCAGAGCCAAGGACTTTGAATAAAATATGTCCCGTGTCGAGATTCGAGATTGTTCTGCAAAAAAGAGTACAAACAACGATCATGTAAGATTATTCTGGTAATAAATAACTGCGTTACTACATGTTCGTAGACAAAAATAGGATTTGCAAAATGAAAAAAAAAAGTTTGAGAATACAGTTTTTTCTTTACGAAGAGAAATGAAGAGAATTTGCGATTTTTTTTAATAAATTTCAAATGCCTTTAGTTTTACCAAATGTGGTTCTATTTTTCGCTCAACTGCCCAATATGGAGAGTAATATGATTGGGATGTATGTAAGTATTTATGTATGTTTGTGTGCTCCTATATTACCTCCTGTAGCTTAAACAGCTTGATTGATTTGGACGATTGAGGTGTCGCTGGATTTCTCTTTATGTCCGGAGTGCTTCGACCAAAGTAAAATTAATGGACCTGCCCAAGTAGGAGATTTCAGAAGGCTATAAAGTGAGCGCCGGCGCTCACCTTGCTTCAGTCGCTCTCAGTCTGTGAAAAGTGTGAGACGTACGTTCGTCATACATGCTATCCAAATATAATACAATACACACTTTTAATTACGTATTGAAGCCTAAGTTCGATTATTAAGACTAGCTATTTTTAAGGACGTTGTGTGGTTAGGGCCCGACCATTCAGCAGACCTGCTATTTTTATTTTATTTTCTGATATGGATTTTTATATTACTATTAATACTTAATGTTTAATTCTTAACGCTTTTTTTATCTTAATTGTAATGTAGTTAGTGTAATTGGTTTAATACCGTACTAATGAAATAAATAAATAAATTCAGTTTACTTTGGCTGAAGCCGGAGTGTAGCTATATTTTGCAACCGCTTTTTGTCTTATATTTTTAATCTAACGACGGCTTTGCAAGAATTTTGATAGTTTGAGCGTGGTAGACATATTTAAAAAAAAAACGTGTAGGTACAATGATTTGTTAAAACTTTCGAATTTTAAAATTTGAAAACTTTCTTATTTCGTACTCTACTTTTTTATATGTATTTTACCACAGAAATCCATACGTAGTAGAAACTTAAGCCTGTTACTCTCCGGAACTCTCAGCCCGTTCTGGATAACTTTGAGCCATATTTTTCATTAGCGTCGTGCGGAAATAATCTGAGCTTAACTGTATTGAAGTTCAAACTGACGGGAAATTGAACGCGCCGACCATGAAATGTTGTATGAACAGTCATAGAAAGATGTATACGGAATACCTTTCTTGGATAATCGAAAAAAAAAGAGGTCGCTAAGTTGGGAGCTATAAGAGAAGGAATAAACTCTTTGAAATCCATTTCTCCCTTTGTGTTCGTTCTATGGACTGAAGGAAAAACTTCAGTGTTTCTGGGACTAGGTACTGAAACGCTTCATTAACGTTTTCCCCAAAAATATTTTTCTCTCTATAGAGGGATCTGCAAGATATTGTGGTTATATTAAAATTATCAATTTGCTAATATTTAGGAAAAGTGTCAATTTCCGACAATTTTAAAGCATTTTGGTATTTTATAGTTTGATGAAAGAGTATGGCGCCGCAGCAAACTTCTCCCTTTTTGGGAGAAATATCCTTATAATCAGCTATATAATAGCTGACAAAAAAAAAAACTACAAAATTGTAGAACCTGTATACCAAAATTCGTTAAGATTGGTTAAAAAATACGACCTGTACACGAGTATCAACATACACACAGATGAAAGCAAATTTTGCTAGTTAAAACTGAGACCTTTCGTTCGCTTCGCTCACTCGTTTGCTTCGCTCACTCGTTCAATAAGTTTGAGACGATGATGGTATTTAAATTGTATAACCTGCTCAGAACAGATCTTGTCTGAATTTTTTTCAGCTTTGTTCCTTTTAAAATAATCAAGGAAACGTGTTTCCACGGATAAACTGCCTATTCAAAGAGCATTGTTAAGACAACAGTTTTACACGGAACAAAAACTGAAAGCTGTTAAACGTCTACCGACGCGCAAAGTCGGCATAATTAGAACAAGAGGGAACAAAAAAAGTCAAATTAAACAGTAGCGTAATTTCTAACAAAGATTATTTTCACACTTTGAGCTTCTGAATCTCGCGAGATACAAGAATCCGTGACTAAAAATTGTTTCTCATAGGATTTGTTTAAAAAAATGGTTAATGCCTGTGCCGCCACGCCTTCGGCTTTGCAAAACACATTTTCCTGACAAATAAAAACACAACAAAAAAGATGCTCCGTCGTACACGAGGCAATCGATTTTTATATGTATACAGAGTGTTACTGAAAGGTGCAGCAATATTGAAAGGAATGTATGTACCTATCATTATGAATAAGTTTTACTTCGGTTGAATTTCTCGTCGAGATTTCTCACAGTTCTGCTCGGAGATTTCGGTCATACTTACTGTTTGTATGATGTTACTGGACAAATAGCACAGTAATTATTTCCATCCTGTTGTCTGTTTAACGAGATTTCTGCTATTTGATGTTTTTGATGTGCTCTAATCTGATTTATTATAATTACGGAACAAAAGTACCCTGAATTATGGCAGGTAGTAAAAAATAAACGAGCGCAGGCCCTTTCCTTTGCCCCGGTAAATATCTTTGTAGTAATTGTTTAGGTACATAAACCTGCTTTATACCGTTTATTTGGAGTATTTTGCACGTTCGACCAAAAAATTTATAACTGGCCTTTCAAATAAACTATTATCGATATTAGAAAATTAAACCGCAGACCCGTTTCTCAATTTGTTGTTAAGCCCTCTAATAATAATAATAATTGTATTTCAGGCAACAGGTATTATTTAAAAAACACAGGCCCATATTATACATACTTTTCAGACTCACTGCTGAACATAGGCCTCCCCCTAAGAGTGCCACACCGACCGACAACGTGCCACTTGCATCCACCGGGTGCCCGCGACTTTTAAAATGTCGTCGGTCCACCTAGTGGGACCTACGCTTCGTCTTCCGATACGTGGTCGCCACTCAAAAATCTTTCTTTCCCATCGGTTATCGGTTCTTCGAGTGATGTGGCCTGCCCATTTCCACTTCAGGTTGCAAAACTTTACAGACTAACATAAATATAATATTTAATTTACAACTAGGGTCTGACTTTCGTCGTGGTGCCGCTTCTCAGCAGCGGCAGTAAACAAGGCCCGCTGGCCAGAAATCCGGTAAAGGGAGCGCGCCCTTGTGCTTTGCTGGAGCCTAAATGTTCCATAAGCTAATCTGTGCTGTATTATTTTTGGTTTCGCTTTCACACTTCAAACTTCTCGTTCATTTCTTCTCGTCAAAAATATTCTTGGATATTCTTGTAATCGGCATTATGCACAACTTTTATTATGGGACGAACCATACAATTAAAAAAAATACAATTGTTGTATAGAAATATAATCATTCATTCATAACGAAATGTGTTGATCAGATGATTTTTGTTTCGCAATTTCAGGGTTGTTCCTGTGAAGCAAAAGTTGTTCTTAATCTTTATTTATAAAACGCAATGTATGTATGTATGTCCCCTATAGACTCCAAAACGGCTGGAATGATTTTGATGAAATTTTCAGGCAATCTTATTAGTAATAGCTGGGGGTAAGCCGGGGTGGGTTCTAGTAATTAATACAATGATTTTGTTCATCGTCTAACCGAACACCCAGAGCGGCTCTAGTTCGCAGATAACAATCCATGAATGGACAGTTTGACCTAGGAAAATCTAACAAATAAGTGTGTGGTGTATTTTATGTAGGTATACTACATGCTCAATCAAACAAAAATGTTCATAAAGTTTATCACAAAAGATGCAAAGATGCTATCTTTCTAGTTAATGTTTGCAATAATGAAAAGAAGGAGTCAAAGTCAAAGTTATTTATTGGTAAATATTCATTTACAAGTCAAAATGCGTAATAACTGTGTTAGTGGTACATAAATGCTAATTGTGTTCATGAACAAAATGAAGTAGGTCAAGTGATAGGTACATAGCAAGTTTGCAGTTTACAAAGCGTTATTCCGCCGCAGGTTAAGCGTAAAGCCAACTTCAATATTATACTTTGGGCCGTATCTTGATCACGTTATGAAGTTTCGGAAAGCGAAAAATTTCCCCTGCCGCCATCGCCGTCACATGCCCGTAACAAAAATTAAAAGTGAATTTTAAATTGAGCGCGATGTCAGTTTGGGCGGGAAATTAAATACTTTTATAACGGCCGAGCCGACCAACTTTTGATAGAAAAAGTTGAGTTGCCAGCTCGTAAACAGAATTAGGGCCGCTTTATGCGATCGGGTGTTTTGGAGGTCCTTGCGTTATGGCGTGGTGAGAATGGAGTGTAAATAAATATAAACCAATAAATGTTAAAAAATATTTGTACGTCATTTTTCTCCCTTAGATTTTGGCTCCATATAAAGAGTATTTAGCCACTTTCAAGTATTGAAATATTAGAAGTGAAGTATTTTAATATGTTACCATTAAAACAGTCTTGGTTATAGTCTTAGTCAAGCAAAATAATTCATTAAAGATCAACCCCCGTAGAGTGGTGAAACTTTACTAGGGTTTCTATAGAGTTTAGAAAGCAACACAAAAACTCAATCTTACGACATTATACTATTCGACACTTGTGCACGTTCGCGAACACTAATGAATAAAAATCCACCGTTTTCACATATTAACACAAGTTTTGGAAGATACTACAATGACGCGACATGACTTCTTCACGTTTACGTAAACTCCAATCAAATCACTTGTATGTAGTACAAAATGGTGTCACGTCACTTAGATCGATAACGGCCCCAAATTAGTTCTATGACATTTCAAATATCAGACAACAAACTTGTCACGTTACGCTACTCTAAAGACAGCATCTTCACGACTAGATTCTCCAGGAAACAAATTAATTAGAAGTACTCGTATTACGGAACCGATCTCGGTCTGAATTCACTGTGAGAGGTAAAATAATTTTTTACGCAAAAAACTTAAAAGTCGTTCACAAAAGAACCCGCAACCGAAATTCATTAGCACACACTTCAGCTCTAATTTCTCATCCAGTTGCCAGCTCGATAACCCACCTTAATTAATCAAAATCTCATTTAATTCTCCTTTTTCCACTCTTTGTTTACCAACCTTGTTTCGCCAGAAAGGGGTAGCCATTTGCATATTTTTATTAGGCTCTCAAAGGTGGGGTCAGCTTATTTCGTTATTTTGATAACCGCATACGTGATATTTTTAAATATACTGATAAAAATCCGCCGAATAGAATCTGGACGACGCTGCGCCGAATCGGGCTTGCTGTAAAATTTGCAAGTGCAGATTATGAATAAATTATAATAGATACACAAACTGAGAATTTGTCGTGGTTTGCATTTTTTGATTGCATACACTTAACTACGCACATACTGGAAATATTTTTGAATTATTTGACTACAATATAATATAATTAAAGATTGCTTCCTATAACGAGGAATGAAGCCTCCTGGCTTCATTTGTCGTCGTTGGTGGCGTGTCTATCTTATGAGTAGGAAGTCCCGGGTCCCGGGTCGAGCAGATGTTAGAATATTAGAATTAAAATATCAGTTCTGGGTGTGGGTGTTAGTTGTCCGTGCTTTTGTGTGTGAGGCTATAGTTACTAAAATCTAAATCCGTCATGTTTGCTACACACAACACAAACACACCCTTACACATGTTTACTTACAATGTTGCAAATGCTCCTAATTTTGCGCCAGTTCCAAATTGTTTAGCAGCTTTAAACTCTTACGTTAAAAAGGCCCAAAAGGATCATAATAAGTATATGTCCCGTTTTAAAAGGTAAACTAAAACGCTTAGCTAATAACCAGACCAAATTGTACCGAGTGGGGTGGAGTAGCTCTCGAGTTTTAGGATGCGTGCGACAATTCTGGGCCCTGTACAATGGACACATATGTGCTGAGCTGTGCGTGTGTGAGTGACGCTAACGCTGCCTAAACATAAGCGTAAAAACTTGATGTGTGTGTGTCAGCAAAATGTGCGAGATGTCACACGAAATCTGTGTGAATTAATCAATGGTTTTGGCCTGAGGAATAAATAAACACTGGGAACAAGTTGATGTTTTATATGAATATTTCTATAGAGAATTTATTTTTAACAGCAACAGGAATGTGAAATCATCGCAAGAGTTCTGTTGCAATATTTAGAACAAAATAATAATAATATCAAGTTGTACAAAAAAAAAAATTCAACTATCTGGATAAATAAACTGCATCCTCGGCGAAGGCACAGAACAATGAAACACTGCAAATGACACCCAGACCCAGAGCAGCTATTTAAATTCATCATTGTTGCTCAGTGCGCAAGTTTACATTTTCTTGCGTTTTGTGTCGCTCATCGAGGGATCGTAAATACTTATTTTGCGCTAGTAAAAAGGTTTTTATGAACCGACAATGAGTAATTGAGCTGTAATTGACAAAAAAACGCAAGAAAATTTCATTTTGGCGCGCTGAGAAAATCGTTGCACCTTAAAGACTGAGCAACCGAGAATCGAACCTGGGACTTCCTGCTGGAAGGCAGACGCACTACCAAAGAAACCAGGATGGTCGTCCAGTTAGATCTTATGTGTTTTTTAAACAGAATTAAATAGCACATAACTTTGAATAAGAAACATAATTTTTATGTAAATAGGTGAGTAAAATGCTTTACAAACGTTACATTAAAGCCACAGTCATTTTGTTCGACACTAACCCTCCACGGTAAATGAAAAATGATATTTCCCTCAGTCCGTGATTTCCACCTGTGTAGACCCAAACGTAGGCCAAACACGACCCTTTGCCGGTTTTTAATGAAAAAAACATTTTCTTTTGACCCGGGTTATAAATGTGGGCAATTTGAGCCGCGCGTGCCGTCTTACCCCGTCTTACCCCGCCTTGGCCCACCTCCTCTAATAGTTGTTTGGATACACTCGGAATTAGAATATGGTACTTTTACGACTCAAGACTTTTAAAGAGAACCTACTTTTTTGTTGTTCTACTAAGTTTCTACTTTTACGTACTACCTAGTTTTGGGTTTGTGTTACGTTCTATGAATGAGTGTTATCCTTTTTGAAATATGCACACTAACGTTTTTCAATATAATTCTATGATTACAATAAGTATTACGTGGGAACTGCGACTCGGCCATGTCTTAAAACTACGACCAAAACCTCCGGAGGATAAGCAGTAGCGTTTTCTTAGTGAAAAGTCACCATCTACGATACGTGGGGCTATACCTCTCCTTCGACCAAAGTAAAATTAATGGACGGGGGCTAACCACACAACTTCCTTAAAAATAACAAGTCATAAAAAATCGAGCTTAGGCTTCAATAAGTAATTAAAAATATGTTTGTATACATAGATAGATAACTCTTTAATGTTCACACCAGAAATAACATAAAAATGACCAAAAAAAAAACTTAAAACTAGTGTAACAACTGGCGGCCTTATCGCTTAAAGCGATCTCTTCCAGGCAACCTTAACATAGTACATTTGTCACAAAAAAGAGATAGCGAATATAATATCAAGGCATATTTTTGCGGATATTTGGGTCGCATGTATTGACGAACGTACGTCTCGCACTTTTCACAGACTGAGAGCAACGGAAACAAGGTGAGCGCCGGTGCTCACTTTAACGTCTTCAAAATTCTCTTATTTGGGCCCGTCCATTCATTTAAGGGGAGGCCTTTCTTCAGCAGTGAGTCGTCTTCTGGCTGATGATAATGAGACTGCTGCCATAGCTACGCAGCCATACCAATAGTTACATAATATGCTTTCCCACAGTAACATTGAACTCCGCCCTGGTGCAGCGTTAATGTATTGCAAAGTTGATTCAATTTAATTTCATAGATTTACGTGTATTCATCTCTTTGAAGTAAGTAATTAAAATGTAAGTAATACTCTTACGTGGAGCAGTCTTTGGTTAATAGGAGTAGGTAGCACAGACAAAGGTTAAAAAGGTTTCTATAAAATGCGAAATTTGAAAATGCAAAATAACAGATGAAAGATCCTGTTATCTATAGCCTCAATAGAAAAGGGTTATGTTACACGTACCTACTTTCACTAAATTCATTATTGCTCTTTACAAGGCCGATGGAATGGTCTCAAGTAAATTCAGAATTTCTGTTATTTTATCAACTTTATAATTTAGTTAGCATCGGTCTTAAGTTATCAGCTATTAAGTTATCAGGTTATGTTTTTTAACTCTAACTCTGTGCTTTTTTATCTTCAAAAATATTAAAAATATGTGATATTAATTGAAAATTCAATTCAATTGAATCTCGAATTCAATCGAATTTTGATCTTAACATCCAGCCTTCAAAACTCCAGCGAAACAAATAAAATCGATTTGAAGTCTCGTGATAGTCTCGTGATGACCCAATAAAAAAATAGTTGAGTTTGTGAGTTGCAAGCTTACAATGCACAGACAGTAGGGAATATACTTGACCTAGTTAGACTTAGCTCAGAGCGAGACGCAATTTGCAGATGTAGATATCGAGCGATCTTCGAGTCATCATAGTGGTCTGTCTGTAATTGGATACGATAGAGCGGATACAGTATCGGATTTTAAACTATACACATCTCTAGATCTTGGTTACAATATTGTAGTTGTAGAGACACAGGTCATTGTTTTTTATTTTTTACGCATTTCTGTAACCGCCACAGTGACCCCGACATCTGACTGTCGCGAGGAAGACATTCTGCAGTGGAGTCAGCATTATTTTGTGAAAGTACAAGTTTTTTTTCGGGATAACGAACAGGAAGAGTCTTCGCACGCAACACAACTCAACAGCACCAATTTCAAGTGGATAATTTTTCGAGAAAATTTATGTCAGTAATTTTGAAGAGTTAAACGTAAACTTGTATTCTAGGGTTCTGTAGCTATGATTGAAAGCAAATAACCCCTGGTACCATATGGGATAATAGAACCCGAACAGCTTTCGCCAGCAGTTGGATAAAAGTGATAAAAATCTTTTTCGAAGTGCGCTTGTACACCTTTGCCAGTTATTCAACCACTAGTAGTGTGCAAGCATTACTGTGTTCTGAATTGAAGAGCAATGCTTTAAAGTGTCACTGAGCGTAAATGTCATCGTGACGAGAGCATTGCTGCGCAAATTCTGGGTTGAACTTATCTGTTATGGGCAAACGTGACGTTCGCCATCAGGGAAATGACTTTCTCGTCTCGTAAATCAGTAGCATAGGAAAATATGCAGGTCCATAAGACTTCACACAATTATATTGTAAGATTGTAAGCGGATTTGATCCGCTTTTACTATGTAATGGCCGAATGTATTTGAATATGAATTGTATGGAGCTTATATCAGATGTTCTGATTAATGTTCATGTAGGTTTTTATGAAGGAAAATGTAATACAGCGCCAGAAACCGCGGGACGGACGCTATTTTACTGATGACATTATTTGTGTATATTTATTGTTATTTTTACTGTTTTTTTTTTGCTATTTACAGAAACATAATATTTTTCTGGCATAAAAAGTATCCTATGTGTTATCCAGGGTGTGAGCTACCTCCATACCAAAATTTTATTCAAATCCATTCAGCCATTACAGAGTTGAAAAGGAACAAACACACTTATATTCTTACTTTCGCATTTATAATATTAGTGTGATACGAAATAGAATTCCACTAGACTAGAATATAATAGATTAATGACAATGAGATATTTATATCTGAAACACTAAGTATTTAAATGGTACGATATAATAATTATATTAATAATAATTCAATGTTGCAAAAACTTACCGAGAAGTTACACCTCCAAGATACCTTCTCAGTCGCATCCCATAACTATTATCATCAAAACAAACAAAACCAATCAAAATCACTGCAAACAGCTTTTAAACTTCCACAATATTCCAATGAACAAATATGTCGAGGATCTTATCATTTTATCAAACGGGGTTAGATGAAAAGGGTGTGCTAAGCGTTAGGCACTTATTGTACTCAACACTTTGTTCAACTTTTACTATAAGAACAACACTGAAAGACAGTTTATAATCTTCCCCAATCAAGTCCCACAAAGATTTTCTGTTTGTGGGTATGCCACGGAACTCACAAAACACGGGCAACTAGACCTAGAGCAGATATTCAAACATCTGCCAGCCCGGGTACAGAACCCGAGACTTCCTCCTCATAAGGCGGACGCGCTACCAACTAAGTTGGAGAGTCGTCGAACAAACACGCGGGGCGCAGCTAGTCATCTTAGTTGAGAATTATGTAGCAAAATTGGAAGTGGTGTAATAATCCCGCTTGTATCAAAGTTTACGCGAACACCTGTAAGTACGCGACAGAACTTGGCCGTATTCGTTAAGCTGGGAACTAAAAACAACCGCCAACAATCCCCAACTACATCCAACATCGTCCAACAACCTACCAACTGCGCCCAACAACCTCACGACTCCGGCCAACAAAGTCAAGACTGCACAACCGTTAATGAAACTTGCTTTATTAACCATACTTACTGGTTTTTGGGCTTGTTTTAAATTGTTCACAGGCAAAGTTGAGAGCTTTCTGTTGAGCATGAAGTTGAAATTTAATGCTAATGTTGGTTTTATAGTTCGTAGAGTTTTTATAAAGTACATTCACGTATGTAAGTAGTTTGTTAGTAAGATCTTTTTATTGGTTTTAAATGCTAATTAAGTACCCAATTAATAAAAAAATCACGACTCCTCATTAAGAGGACTAATTGACATGTCACGTAATATCCATTATTACACACCCCGTCTTTTACCTCTTCTATGATCAACTCTATCCTAATGTTGCCTAGAAGAGACTGCTTTCAGCGATAAAGCCGCCATTTGTTATACTAGTTTAAAGTTTTTTTGCCCTAAAGCTATCTAAGAGTACAAACACAAAAACATGCAAACACAGAGCCGATAAATAAATTAATAATTCATACATTTGCTCGGCTGAGAACCGAACCTGGTATTTCCTGCTCATAAGGAAGACGCGCTGCTGAAGCAGGATGAACGTCATGGAAGAGGATAGTCCCAAAAAATATTTTTCATTACTTTTCAATATCATCAATTGTTAAGTTAAGTTAAGTTAACACGAATTGAATTCGAAAAAACGCAAAAATTCAACGCTATGTTTGCTTTTTTTCGAATTCAATTCGTGTTCAAAGTCGAATTTTTGCGTCATAGCGACCGAATTCGGTCGCAAAGTGCTGTAGCGAAAAGTCGAGACTAGCGCCCCTGGTTGTTTGTTTGTCGTATAAAAAAAAAAACAGCTAAACGATGTTAGATGCCTTCACTCAACCTAAAAACTCTGACATCAGGGCTCGCCACTTGGCCTAAATTAACTAACCTAATCTAGAATTAATTGTTAGTATATACCTACTCGCATTTATTATTTTAAGACCCGAAAACCAAACTTTCGCTGAACTAAAGCAGAAAACAAAGGCGCACATTCAGGGTGCGACACAAAGCGGAGTGCCACAGAGTGCCGCAGAGTGCCATCGAACGTCAGCCGCAGACTGAGGGCTCGCGCCTGTCTCTGGCGTAATTGGAACCGGCTTGACCGCGACTACATTATTATTATGCCTGAAATAGGCAAACGATGAACTTGTCATATGAAACTAGAACTAGATTATTTAATTATTTATGATGTTGTGTGTGTATTTATAACGTCCTAAAACCATGTCTAGAACCACCGGAGAACGGGCAGCCGCGTCCTGCGATCCCGAAGCTACATATTTGCCAAGTGTGGTGATTACAACAGTGAGGCTATTTATTTTTTCAGCAGTGGACGTCTTCTGGCTGACGATGATGATGTGTATAAGAAATTAAATAATGATAATGTGTAAAAATAAATTAAAAATACTACTCTTGAGCAAATGTTGTTCTAAAATTACTGACTTTTTAGATGACAAGCAATTTGATATGTATATTTGACACCCGTGACTTCGTTCGCGTGGACCTACAAAAAAAAAAGTAGCCTATGTCCGTCTCGCTCGATCCGTTCAGCCGTTTAGCCAGCGACAGTGATAACGCGACAAACACCCACACAGACAGAGAGACAGAAAGATAGAGAGACAGATAGACAGATATACAGAGAGATAAAGAGATAGAGAGACAGAGTTACTTTCGAATTTATAATGTTAGTTAGGATTAGGATTTTTAGTACATAGATTTTCTAGTACATTGATTAAGTTCGTTAGTTCATACTTACTATTTATATTTGTACACCATAATGGGCAAGGTCATTAGTTCTTTTTCATTATTAAGACCTTGCCTGTATACTTCTTTGTATGTCTGTATACGAGTACCTACGTAGCCATGCTCTAACAAATAAATTAATCTTGAATCTTGTATATATTTTATTTACGACCCTTCAAAAAATTACAGTCTCAAATAGTTTTTGAGCTCAACTTGAAAAGAAAAACATAATGTAAGCAAATATCTAATACAATTTAAGAATGTAAAACTATTCTTCGTCCAAAATAAATAAATATTTTGCTGGCAGGTTAATTTGTAATTAACCTTTAGTAGACTTCACTAGTCACTACATTTCAAATGTACGAGCCAATGTCCAGAACAAATCCCCGGTGCACTTGAGGGGGCCATTTGGGCCAGTTCACGTGGAAACCATAATGTATGCATGAGAGCGGCGGCTTACCGCAAGGCAGCCTCCCAAATTGTGGCTTATATCATAAGAAAATGCTGTAGAGCTGGGCACAGAGGATCTCGTAATGTCATGTGCACAAATTAATGGATTGCTTACATGTAGAAATGTACTTTTTTTATTGTTCTTGTATACGAGACCAGCATGTCACTCGCCTGAATCAGAATAGAAAATCGTCAAAACCAGATAATTGCTAATTGAAACTCAACCAGAAAAACGGTAACCTATCGATGTTTCGAAATTTTGGAAGTTCGAATTTTAATTGTCTGAACGCGGTTCCCTGAGCTGTCTTTTATCCGAAGGATCATAACACATATTTTTGTAATCTGGATATTTTTTTTAGGGGTATAATTAGACCATTTAAATTTCCTATTTTTTGTTTACGACAGTATTTATTGTCCGAACTTTCGAAATACTTGATTTGTTTCATTATTAAATTAGCCTGTGCTACTGTAATGTATGGGTTATAGATATATGCATGGTTTACTATTTGTGTTTATTGAAAAGCATTGTGTTTTTCACTTTCACTTGTACTGTCCTCTGTAAAAGATTTAGAAAATCTTCTTAGTGGGTTGTGAATCTATGGTAAATATAGCAGAGGGTTATGGTGCGACGGGATGGCCTTTGAGCCACCCTTAACCCACGAGTATGTGTATAAAATAGGCACAGGCATTCTTATTGGTTAATATTGATAGTATAATTGGCAGCCAGTCTTCACTTTTCCGCTTTGAAATTAGTAAAATAAAAATTCGTTTTTCCTGAAGTGCATCGAAGTATTTATGGATTTCGTTGGTGCGAAGGCATTCAAAAAAAGTTTTTTTGGGCTTAGAGATTTTGTTTTATACTCTCCGCCATAATGGATTCAGTTTAATTCTGTATTGCCTGACACCTGACACCTATCTTGTCACAATTTGAGTATCGGTAAAAGAGATTAGATGAAACATAAATGAACACAATTATAGACATACATTCATACATAGACAGCCAAACTGACAAGATTAGAGGTTTTGATTGTCCAAATAAACGAGTATTTCAGAGATAAACTTATAATGCGAAATGCAACGTGATACATTTAACAACAGAGTAACGTCAAAATGACGTCTTAGGGTTGCGTTCAATAACATAAGAAATTACGTTCCTTTAACACAAACTCATAGCCCTCCTTTTTGGTAGTCGGTTAAAAAGAACGCGACCAGAATTTCGTAATCCAACAGGACTCTAAGTATACATTCACATGAAAACTAGTTACTGACACTTGGCTGGGCCAGCGGATTTTCATCCAAGCAATCTTAAGTTTCACTCCAACAAGTGAAACTTTTATGGTCCTGATACCGAAGCGCACTGCTTTATTCAGGAGAACAAGCCAGAAGTTTCAACCAGCTTCAACTACTTTCAACCAGTTTCAACTAGGCGCTTCCACGATTGATTGAAAACTTCGACTCAGCTTTCATAAAAACTAGCGCTTAAAATATTCAAGGACTGCGGCTGGAATAAGAAGCTTCGCTTATTTATATAGTTTTAAAACTTTAGGTAAGTACTCATTGAAAGAAATAATATTTTAATTTTTAACAATTATTATTTCAGTTGAACTAACAAAATTTTCTACTGCTAATTTTTTGGATTATCCAGTGACCATTAAAGGTCTAAAGATAAGATATATAAGAGAAATGTTCTAGCCAGCAACCAGTCAGCTTACTCAGCATGCTGGAAGCACTACCGCGTTGAATAGCAATGCTGTAAGCACTGCTATTCAACGCGGTAATTGTATTGTATTGGTCCTTGACTACTGGCCTTTTGGAGAAACTCAGAGTCGCACAGCGGAAATGGCGAGAGCTATGCTCGGAGTTTCTCTGCGCGATAAAATCCGGAACGAGGATATTCGCTGAAGAACCAAAGTCACTGATATAGCTTTCAGAGTTTGCAAGCTGAAGTGGCAATGGGCAGGTCACATCACTTGAAGAACCAGTAACCGATGGGGAAGAAAGGTGCTTGAGTGGCGACCACGAACGAGAAGACGCAGCGTAGGCAGCCGTTTCGCTAGGTGGACCGACGACGTCATTGTGAAAGTCGCGGGCAACCGATGCAAGTGTGTGTGTGGTGCTCTGAGAGGGAAGCCCATGTTCAACAGTGGACGTCTTCTGACTGAAGATGATGAAAATGATGATTTGTTTCCAAAATTTCATGAAGATAAGATTAATCGCTAATTATCGTCGGACAAATATACACACAAACTCACAAACATATTTAAGTGCATACAAACACCGACTTCTTCTCTTATAGACTCTGAGTCTTTTGCTTCACTCGGTCAACTGGGTAAATACAATAATGTTACTATTACTATGTAATGCTGGTATAGTTTCATTAGAAAATATATAGAAGATAGAACTGCTACTCTATTGTACAAGTGAATATGTAAATAATTCAAAAGGCTTGCGCTCCCCGGCATACTCTTAGCTTTGCCTGTCAAACTGCATTATTTACAGACCTAACTGCATTTTTATCGCATTGCATAGGAGTGCGCTATTTCTTGAAGTTTTACAAGTGCACAAGTTTAGTTAGGGTACCAGAAAATGTTTAACTTTATGTACTGTTAGTTCTGCGTAGGTACATTTTTATTTGGGGAATCCCAAAGACTCTTATTTATACGGAGAATTCTGTGAGGGAATCCTTATTAGTCAACAATTTAAAAGACGAAATTTGCTAACAATCTTTTTGAATTAGCTAACCAAAAGCAACCGGGGCTACATACAGAGATGTTCTGTTGAGGTAGTAACTTTGCGGGCAGGAGCGTCCTCTTATTAAATTGAATTGTAAACATTCTGCGATTTCCAAGCCGCCAAGCGTGAGGATTATGGCAACCCCCCACCCTCCGATATAAGTGAGGCTTCGTCCAGCGTTGGACGTTTAAAATTATAAAAAGAGAAAAAGAAGTGATTTTGAGGTGAGTCAAATAAACTCTTATGTTGCTTGTCTTTTAACAATAATATTGAACCAAGTCACAACCAAGCAGATAACTGCGGGCGGCTAAAAATAATACAGAGCCAAAAGAAAAGTACCTTACCAAAACTATACTTAGGCTAATATATAAAACGTAGAGTTTGATTACCCAGCATGCTGGCGGCATTACCACGCATAACGGTAATGCTTAATATGCTTATGTGTGAAATATCAACCAGATGCTCTGATAGATTTTTGAAAACGTGATGAGCATGAGATGGGTACGTGGTGACCCAATGTTTCTAGCAACTTAGATTGAATGAACTTACCTAATTTTAGTTTAGGTAAATAACAAAAGACTTGTACTTATTTTGCAAGAATCGCATCACTAGAATCAACCCCGAACGTAAGCGAAACGCAGCAATAACTTACTACTTCGTCGGCATCGTATCGATTCCACAATATTCTGGAATTGTGCGCCGAGATCGCTCTTACAACTGTTATTAGATTGTTATTATTTGATTTACAAATTTTTAATTGAATTTATTAATCACGAGACAAGTGCACAGCTATGTCTCGAGACTGAGTCGTCTTCGTATCCATTCTAGCAATACAAGTTTTTACTTAGAGATTTCGCAAATGCATGGTAAACAGACTAATATTATAAATGCGAATGTTTGTGTGTAATGTGTAAGTATGTAAGTATGTAGATAGGTATGTAAGTAGGTAAGTATGTAAGTATGTGGCGAAAGTAAGAGATACAGAAGAGCGGAGAAGATTATCTAAAGCCGAAGAGGCAACAATTGCGTTTTATTTTTCAACATTTTAAATTACATTATAGTTATAGGATGCTATGTTATATTGTGTGTAGTGGAATAAAAGCTTTTTTATATACTAGCTGTTACCCGCGATTTCTTTTGCTGCGACCAACAAAAATAAAATAGCCAGTTCGCTCCGTTTAGTCGCTTAGCCGTGAAAACGCGACAAAAACACCCATAGATAGAGAGACAGAGAGACAGAGAGACAAATAGACAGAGAGACAGATAGAGAGACAGAGTTACATTCACACTTAATATAATATTAGCTAGTTAGGATTAGGATAATGGAATACTCCGCCAGGTGTGACATTCCACAGGTCAGGCCAGGGTCAAGTGCATCATCAACGAGCATAAGCAAGAGCGATATGCGTAATTCAGACACGTTAGGCAGATGCAGTGCAATTTCAGACATTGTTGTTTTGATAATGTTTAAATACTTGTATTGAAAAAGAATACCACAAGAATTGGAAAAATAAGAACTCCCGACTCTAAAGTAGTGCGCCATCAGCTAAACTTACACAATGACCTGTGTCCCTACTATACACGCCTCCAAACTCGCCTACAATAGGTATATTATGCCTCAATACAGTGTAAGTGTGGGAAGCTAGAAATGTAGATATGTTTTAAAGTATTTTTTAAAGTGACTTACCTCCGAACACCCCATTAATTAAATCTTTAGAATAAGACTTTCCGATAAGTCCGAATTTATTTTTTGTATACTCGCTAAATACTCGTAAACCTATAGTTTCATTGGCGTCACATGGAAATCATTTTTATATACCCACCTAAATTTTGAGGATTTCAGCCCCTAGAGATGGAAATTTGCAAAACCCGTCCTCACTGTTCGTAATCGTCCTATTTGTAAATCTCTATCTCTATCAGAAGTGGTTTGATCTGTGCGTTGATTCCTAGTAAAAGGCTTTTTCTTTTTTATAAGCCTTTGCCTCAGATGTACACAGAATATATTTTAATTTCAAAGTTCAAAGAAAAGGGCTATTTAGCTTTCCACTTTTCCATTCAAATAATTTTACCTAAACTTTTATAAAATCTAAAACAAAGTGCTCAAAAACGTTCTACCTTAGGTAAAGTAGCAGCCTAGCAGAATCGCTGTCATTTTTTTCTCTAAGACCATTGTCGGTCTTACTAAAAAACCTAAAGTCCGCTTCTTTCGCTCTATTTCTATATTTTAAGATCTCTCCAGCTAAGCTCCGTTCTAATGAGTCGTCTCTGCGCTTAGGGCTTATTATATTCAGGTGTAAGGTGGCGATTGCGGGCTAAGGGCCTCTCCACACTTGCAGCGTACAGGCGCGCTCTCAAGTGCGCCTTGTTAGAGCTAGTTGAACGACGTGCATGTGACATGCTGTGTGAATATTGTAGCTTTAAGTGTACTTACTGTACGTGAATACTTATATGCCTGTTACGATGTGGGTTGGCAACTTTCGGAGGGACATATTTAGTCCTTATTTCTGGTCAGCTTTGTAGGTTACAACCTTCCTAAGTTTCAAAAGTGCCTGAATATGTGATATACCGGAGTCTGTGTTTCCCCAAAATTAACATGGGTCTAGATTAAACGGGTTCCTTCCAGGTAAGCGTGCTCCATGCTGCACCTTCATTACCAGACCGTGGTGAATCTGGTAAAACGAAAACCAATTACCTAATAATTGAGGCTGTGCCTCCGCTGCCGTAGCCAGCAACGATGAAATTATGGAATTGTTACTGGAGCTAAAGAAAATCTAAATTTCTCTGTCGGAGGTAATACCAACCTACTGGCATCAAAATCAAATCTGTCACCAGATGATTTTCCAGGTTGTCATAAAAAAAAAAATAACATGAGCATACTGTTATCCGACACGGTACTGTAATGGAAATGATATCCGAGTTCATATTTAAAATAATAAAAAAATAAAAAAACCTACCGCTATTTTAGACGGCTACAATATCACACCAGAACGGTTTGCTGATTGATATAAAACAAAATAATAATAATCTATAATTACCCGACTCAGGAATTATATAATAGCGCTTTGTCGCTCACCTTCGGCAACCGTTGCAGTTGCCGGCTCCGGCTGCGGAGGCTCTTCCAGTAATTAATGTTAGAAAATTTTTAGAAATTATAATAAAGCTGTTCAAAATATTATTTTTTACTTTATTTTTATTGAAATATCTTTTTAAATGTTATATTAAGATAAATATTTTTTAATGCAGTTCCATTAACAAAATAATAGCTTTTATTTAGTTTGCGCACACCTCTCAATATATTGCTGTTTTCCACTATTGTTTTTTTATAAAAAAAAAATATAACACTTGTAGTTCTGCGAACAGTACACCTCGCAAACAGAAACATTTTTTGCACAAGTTTTATATTTTTTCTTTGTCGTAAAATAAATTTATATGTATATAAATATATAAATTTATAACCTATTGACCGATTTTGCTCATATCAAAATTATTATTTATAATTTAGTTTCAAATGTTTCTGCCAAATATATATCAAAATCGCCCGATAAATGGCACCGTAGTAAAATTTCTTTAACTTATTATTTCTATAACATTGTAGAACCTGTACCAAGTTTCGTCATGATTGCTTGAAATAATACGACCTGTATGCAAGTACCAACATAAGGATGATGAAAGCAAATTTTGCATTTACAGCAAAGAATTTCGTTCGCTTCGCTCACTCGGTCAATAAACGTATTATTCACATAAAACCATATAATTATTAACAGGTGAAAAGTTTTTAAAGTGAGTTTATTTGAGGCTGAAAATTGAATTGACTTTTTCTAGATGAAAACCCTCTAGGAAATTATTCCCAGACCCTTTTTGAATTTCCTTAGTAAATAAGCTGAATTAGGAATCTGAGTTATTATATGAATAACTTAAACCATATTTCTGAGTAATGATTGCCTAATAGTAACCCTGCGTTAAGCTTTAACTGATTCAGACTCAGAAATGTTTATTGAAATATTAAAAAATAATACTAAAATTAAGTTAATCATTAATATCTATCATAATACTTTGATATAGTTATTGGTGTCTTCAATCTCCAATGCAGTTCAGCAGCAATTAAGGAAAGGCTGTTGGAACTAATTTCATTAGATACTATTGGTCTAACCAAAAGAAATACAAATAAATAAGATTAAAAAGCATAAAGTCTCTTAAGCCGTTCGAGCCCACATAAAGATCCCGCTATATTGCAATCCGGTCGAATTTTGGCACCGGCTGCAGTAGCCACTGATCCCAACACGGACGGCCCAATCTACTATATAGCCAAAGAAAACGAATAAACGAATTACAAAACGAAAGACAACAACAACAAAGGAGGTCGATGCAAAAAATTTCCATTCCATTCGTGTTCCATTAGGTTCGAGTGGCGCCTTTGTCCACTTGCGAATTTTCTTTTTTCGATTCATGTAATTCGAATTTCGAAGTTGAAGGCGGGTCGTGTAAGTCGGGTCTTATTTGTTAAGGTGACATTTTAAATCTGCTACCTGTCTGTACGTTGAGGCCCGTGCCTCGGGTGATCGACAACTTTGTCCTTCAAGAAGTATTGACGGTCATTAATTGACATGAGTTTTAGAACACTTACCCCCGAATACTGAAACGTTCATTAACTTTGACAACAGATTAATTCTAATACTGTCTTTGTCTGGCCCTAAGCAAATGACAAAGGCAGCAATAGAAATAATCTGTCGTCAAAGTTAACAAACGTTTCGGTATTCGGGGGTTAGCAATAGAATTTCTGTGGTCCTATCTGACAAGGCTTTGAATGAACGTGATACTAGAATCTGAAATTGACGAGATTTACCAGTTACGAGAGAAAATATCTATTGTTTAAGTCGATCTAACACAAAATAGCGATTATATCGTTTTTATTTCGAACTTGGCTTGTCTTCGGAACCCGTACGTACGTACAACCTACGAGACGTGCCTGACTATTTATTCGAAACTAGCTGTTACCCGTGACATGGTTCGCGTGAACCAATAATGTAATATTTTTATGTTATTTATGGCCAATAAATATTTCTGATTTCTGATTTCTGATTTTTGAATAAAAGTTGCATGTCCGTCTTCGACCCTTAAACTGTATCTATGCAAAAAATCAGCTTTATCTGATCAGCCGTTTAGCCATAATAACGCGATAAACACCCACACAAAGATACAGATAGACAAAAAGATTGAGACAGAGTTACATTCAAATTTATATTATTAGTTAGGATGATTTCAGCTATTTTACTGGGCGTTTCACTATCATGCTAATTACTTTATTTCACTTGTCATTATCAGACAAAATTAGTAATTTTTGTATTGTTTGGAAAATTCCATAAATGTTTCCAGTAAAGCTTTCACCACTTTGCTGGAGCATGACTTGCAAATCATGGACTGGACTTTCACTGGAATTGTTAGTTTAGGCTGACATTGGCTTACTGTGAAATATAACGATTCACTTGATAAATTATTAAACTTGACGCTGGCTAATAAATACGCTGAGTAGAGCCAAAATTGAAGAGAAAAAAATAATTGTGTTATGGTCATCTACACTCCAACAAATATAACTTGGTACTCTGTGCGGCACTGTGCACTAATTAATAAACAGTTTGAACTAAAAATATGGGAACTTGTACATAATGAGCATTGACTTGTATATTTAGCGAAAATAGGTCGAAAATGATACTGACCAGAAGCAAAATATGTGTAAAGTTGTGTATTTCCTCAAATTACCACCGCCAAGCCTAGCCTTGCGGCTCAGTGCGAGGATTTTCGCCTCTGGGCTGTAAGATGTGGGTTCGATTCCCACAGGACAAACATTTGTGTAATGAGCATGGATGTTTATTCTTCGTCTGGGTGTTTCTATGTATTCTACGTATGATGTATTTACAAAAAAAAGTATTTATGTATTCTATATCAGTTATTTGGTTCCCATAGTACAAGCCATGCTTAGTTTCGGGCTAGATGGCGCTGTGTGAGAAAAACGTCCGAATTAAGTATAAAAAAGTTTTAGATTTTTTGAATCTGTGCGAGCCCTCTTCGGTCGCGCGGTGGATTCGGTGCCATCCTGTGTCGGTATGTGCACAGTCCGCATTTGGTCGTTATGAAATTTTTCATTAAACCCAGTGTCAACCGGCGCGTGCAGCGCAGCTTTTAATGTGTCTCTGGCTTTAATACCGTTAGCGGAGTTTTCATTAGCACACTGTTCGCTTGCTTTTAGTGCTCGTAAGCCTTTATAGTGACACTTTATTGTTATTATTTTTCGCGCGAGGGGCGGTCTTCTCGTGATTTTTATTTGTGTTCTTTTGACATTAGTTGATGAGTTTGCGCCATGGGGCTTTCTAGGATGAGAATTCTACGGTTATAATAAAGATGTCTTTTACTTGAGTCGTCTTATTGACCGTGATTCCAACATAGCACCGACATTTAATAGCAAAACATGTTTGTTTGTCGTATACGTTAACCTGAGTGGCAGCGCTACTAGAATACTGACTAACCCCCGAATACTGAAACGTTTGTTAACATTGACAATAGATTAAGTATGTTGCTGCCTTTGTCATTTGCTTAGTGCCAGACAAAGGCAGTATTAGAATTAATCTGTTGTCAAAGTCAACAACAATAAAACTAGTTAACAAACGTGTTATTTAACACTATGTAGACGACCCGTAATTTTCCAGTTTATCTCCAGTTTTAATTTTTTTATAGGCTTGCCTTTGGCTTCCATCACGTCTGATGGTAAACGAGGATGCAGCCTACGATGGAGTTTTCATGGAGACAAAGAGAGAGGGTTGGAGGAGTGGGGGAGTAGGGAGTGGAGGAGTGGAGGAGTTGAGTAGAGAACCACCCCACACTACCGTCTTGCCAATTTTCATCTAGATCAAGCCGTGAAAAGGTAACAAGCAAACAGCCAGAGCTAATTTCGCATTTATATTTCCTATTTGATGACAGCACTGTTGAAAGTGCCAATCGCGAGCCATTACGCCAAGAAAATTAACATTGCTGAACAGAATAAGACGTGCTGAACTATGATTTGAAGTCGTAGTAGCTTAATGGGAGCATGCTCGCCTCACGTACGAGGGGTCGTAGGTTCAAACCCGGGCGGGCCCGTACCAATGTGTTCTTTAGTACTTACGTACGGATATATCACTGGCTTTTCAGCGAAGAAAAACTGTGGCGGCGCATATTGCACGTCGGTGCAATATGCGCCGCCACAAAACATCGTGAGGAAACCTGCATATTTCCGGAGAAGAAATTCGATGGCGTATGTGAATCCGCCAACCCGCACTGGGCCAGCGTGGTGGATATGGCCTAATCACCCTTCGAGGGTAGGCCGTGTCACTCAGCAGTGGGATGTTTAAAGGCTGATTCTGAACTACGATAACGGTAACCGCCACCAAGCCACCAATCTAAGAAACGACAGGGCTACATGTTCCTTAAATTTGCCGATCTAAAAAGACGAACTAACAGATTTCCTTCATTAAACTCGTTCTCAGTAACATGACAGTTAAACAAGATTGAAAAGAGCGACAGGAACAGAAACTACCGAGAACACCAAAATGACTGCCCTGATCGTCACCCTCCAGGCTAAGCATAAGGACCGCGACAAAAACTCTTTTTGTCATGCAAAAAAGGACACTGCTACGATTACTCTCGTAATCTCGTGCGTGACGTCGCCTACCGGCCCCAACGGAAGATCAGGTTTTGGCGGGAACGTGAAGAAGTTATGTCGCGTCATTATATTATTTTCCAAAACTTGTGTTATTTCGAGTGTTAATGTGTAAAAATGGTGGATTTTTATTCATTAAGTGTTCTTGACGTTGCATGAGTGTTGGTGAATAGTATAATGTTGTGAAACGTGACTTTTCGTGTTGTTTCCAAAACTCCATAGAAACCTTTAGTAAAGTCTCCACCACTTTACTGGGGTATGACTTGGACTTAACCATGACTTACTTTGCTTGCCTTAGACTATGACTGAGACTTGTTTCAATCGTGAAATGCTTTACCACTTTACTGGGGTATGACTTGGACTTAACCATGACTTACTTTGCTTGACTTAGACTATGACTGAGACTTGTTTCAATCGTGAAATACTTTACTTCACTGCAAATATTAAAAAACTTGACACTGGCTAAATACATAACGTGTGAAGCCAAATTTTAAGAGAAAAAAAAACGGAAGACCTGGTACCCTATTCCTGTGCGCTTGAGATTATCTCGGTCACTGTCTCTCTAATTTAGAATTTAATGGGAGTGAGAGTGACCGAGATAATCTCGAGCGCAAAGGAATAGGGTCCCAGCGCTGGTTGTTCGCAGCCGGCATCACGCTGAGGTGGGGCCGGTTTGTGACAAAAAATAAAACAAAATAGGTTTTAATTGTGTAAAATAGTTTTTTTGTTTTGTTTTAGTGGCAAATAAGCCTTTGTCTATTGTCTATTTAAGTAATAAAGTATAGTTTTGATATCTGCACGACATCAAGAGTAGAATAGCAAATTTCGTGGTGCGCTTGCTAGCCCTGCTGCTGATCGTTTACTGTGGATCCGATGCAGATCCATAACTTTAGCAACGCAGTAAACAAAGCAGTTCGGTTCTCGCTGTAGCCTCGGAGGTGTAGTAAACAGTAGTTTTACGAGCCCGGCGCCGTAGTTAGCGATAGTAAATTAATTAGGTGAATACGCGAGGTTTTCTAGAATTTTCTGTTGTAATAATTTACACTTATTCACTTAGGATACTTTATTATTCTATGAGTGTATTTTTTCGCTATTGGGATTTTTATTAGGATTTTTTAAGGTTTTTCTCCGAGCAGTCTGACCAATAAAGCGTATCTCCGTTGACAGAAAAAAATAGGTCTATCTCACTCTCACGCAAAGCATTAAAGGGGTTAAAGTCGTACTCGGACGCGTACTTTTACAAAGACTTTTACAAAGACTTTTACTTTTATAAAGACCTGCGGATATTACTCACGCTTCTAGCACGCGCTGTACGCCTTTAGGTATTTATCGCGGGTAATTATGTTTCGTATGCTCGAATTAACTTTATTGCGACGTAGCGAATATATTTACTTTATTTTCACGTCTGAGAGAGTTTTTTGTGCTCTTATTTAATCTGTTCTAAAAAAAAGTTAGAGAGAATGGACCACGAATGTACGAGTCACGTCGGGTTTTTGCAACTATAGATGGAGACCTGACATTTGTAAAACAAGGCAGAAACTGGATAAAGAGAGCCGAGGCTATGTTCCAGGGAAATAACTAGGCACACATATATCTAACATCTAATATCTAAAGGTTACAAGCGTAGTAAGTTGGTTGGTTCTCATATCAACTCTTACGACGTCAAGCCATTGACGCTTTGGCCGGCCACGCGGTCAAGCTTCAATATGTATATTCATTTCAATATATTTTAGCAATAACTAGTAATAATAATGAGTAGTTCATTCTTCAATAATAACAGTAATAATAATAGGTTCTAGGTACATATTAGAACGGCAGCCTTTTCCGCATAATCTCGAGTGCAGTAAATTGGCTCGTTTACGATCGCATTTCTACCCGAGTTGTACCTAATTAGAAGGCGAGAGCTTTCGATACCGGGATTTACTATGAGAGGTCACGTACTAACTAGTGTATAATCTGTGGTAGCGCATTGGATATTGGGGCGTGAAAGTTATGGAATTAACGCGACTGGAAAATGTGACGTCATAAATAAAGTTTTTCTCCACCTCTTCTGTAATCTTTTCTTTTTGCACAACTATTGCCCCAATTTTTATTCGTACGTATTTATGGTATCTTTTTTTTCTTTTTATCTTACTTTTCTTAAGACGACGATCATATTCAAGACTATCATTGTACTCATTACGAACAAGTTTTACTGTGGGACCAACACAGAAAAGTGCGAGAGGAAAAACCTGTTCCATACAAAATGTCATTAGTTTTTGACGAAATGTATTAGGAAAGCGTAAGTAATGCGTAATCATACCTAATATTATAATTCAAAGGAATATAGCCGCAGTCGTATCAGGATCAATAAAACTTCGAGGTATGAAATTGAATACGTTCGTCTCGAGGAAAAAACTTCCCTTGCGTGATGCAGAACTCCCTACCTTACAACTGTCAGTCCATACAAAACGTCAAAAAATGCATAAAAATGCGTGTCTCTCTGTCTGGATGTTTGTCGCGTTATCACGGCTAAACGGCTGAACAGATCTTGATGAAATGTGATAAGGAGTTACTGTATATCACAAAGACGGACATAGGATACTTTTTTTTTTACCAACACATAATAATGTATTACAAGGGTAACAAATAATGTATTACAAATCTTTTAAATACTGGCATTTTGTATAGTTTTTTGAACGTACCGAATTGATAAAGGTGGTGATATTTGCCTTCTTTCATAATCTGTAACGTGAAAAAGTAGCTTCCTAGTAAAAAAAATGTAAATAAGTTAAAGAAAAACAAAAACATTTTCCTGTAATTCAAAGTTTTTATGAACCACTAATAGGGCCATGAATGCTAACGACTCGACCGCGCCACGTCACGGTTGGAACACAAATTTGTGAAATCTTCATCACAATAATGTTAAACATCTTGGCTAATTGGGTATGTTTATTATTCCCGCTCTACTCCGAACGGCTGAACGGATTTCAGTGAAATTTGGATAAATATAGTTCATAGCCTGGGTGTTAACCACTAAATACAATAATTAAATAAAATTTATATCCGGAACTGACTCAAATTGTACATTTTACAATATCATCTCTATTTGCGCTAAGTTAGAGTCTATTTCATGATGATCGTAATGTATTATGTCTCAAGCATAAATGCTTTTTCTATATTCCGTACCTCCAGACAATTTAATTTAATTTAGTATTGATTTTACGTCAGCAAATTATACCGAACACAATTTTATATTCATGTTATGAATTATGACCGGATCATACTGAGGCCAGTTACTTGACTGGGATAGTCAGATCAAGTGCTCTCCGACTAGTTAGCCTTCACCTATAAAATACTCGGAGCTTCGTGTTCCTGTAGCCCCAAGATAAAACCAGTTTCCAATCTAATAGACAACCTTAGAGTTCCCCAATTTTTTACCAAACCGACCACTCGGTCAACAAAATCCCTTGAACCTTGCGTCTCTAGGACAAACCTTTCTTATTCTTCACAGTTTATTGCAGCGTTGAAGACAGTATCGGATCAGGTTTATCATTGAAGAAGAGATTCGAAAAAGGAACATCCCTCGTGACACGGTGACCTTAGTTACCGTCAGCTGACTACATCCCGTTTGGAAGACCACTCCGCGCCTGCGTAGAACCACCGCTCTGATGCGGGATGTAACACAAGTTCCTTTATTCTGCAGTAGGCTTTCAGGCGTAGGAGAGGGTAGGCGCGCCGTTGCTCTCCTTCGCGGACTGGAGACTTCGTATCACGAAATTTAGAACATCTATTAAAATTCGTGATTTTGACATTCTTTTCAGATTAAACTTAGTGTTTCAGTGTTTTAAATAGGTTGTAAGTGAACTTTGGTACAGAAAACGGCTAGAAAATTAAGAGAACTAGGTAAGTCACGTTCTCAATTTTGTTGTTATTAAATATATTTACAGATGATGCATTCAGCGATTCGTTTGTAACGGTTACTATTTCAATTTTACGTTTCAACGCGACCAATGTTCTAAGATATTCAGTTTAAGTTGAGACAAAAAATAATAAGTCAACCATTTGTTTTATCTGTTTCGAATATGGGTTGTCAGTTGAGTTCAGCATGCTCCATGGTATTTTCGACTCAAGAATCGTAATGGGGAGATATGAGTGTCATTGAGTGTACTAATTTATTAATTTATTTAATTTATGAGCTTACCATTTAGCTCTTTATAATGTTTAAAGTATATATATCTGTGTTTGTTTTGGGTTTTTTTGAATAATTTTACAACACAGAACAGACGTACATTTGTTTGACGTTAGCACGCGGTCATAGAAGACCTGTGGTAGTGGTGATTGATTTGCGTGTAATTTTGCTGAGTGTGTTAACCATCATCGACCACAACGATGACAAAAAAAATTGATAATTTGTTTCTCGTTGTCTTAATCATTGTACTTTTTATACGCTGCCCATAAATGAGTGCTGTATATATTTATAGGATTCATGTAGGTATGTGAGTTTTTTTAATTCCATTGTAATTCCTGATTGCTCCTATGTAGTTAGGATTCTTGCATTATCTAGATTGTTGTGATATCTGAATAGTGCAGCAATTATAATAGACCGTTTAAAAAAAAAAAAACAGGTCCTATTTTTTTAAATCTTGTAATTAAAAATTTAATTAAAAATTGAATTTGTTTATTGAGACAAAAACAACAGAATCAATTACATTTATATCACAATAATAAAATGGAAAATAATAATAAACAAATCAAAATAAATAATAGCATTAAAATAGGGTTTAAAACTAAGTTTGTACAATTTATTAGATGTCAAAATCTTTATCGGCTTTATTGCCCCTGTCTGCAATTAGATTCTCTGAACATGTAAAAAAAAAATGTCATAACAGTAACAACATAAATAAAATAAGGATAAAATACATAAAATCTAAGGAGAATGTTATTGTTATTGTTCTGTACGGTGATTAGCAACATAACGGAGTTTAATTCAATCAAAGTGAGTGAAAATCACACGAAGTGCTTTTCTTTTAGTTTTTGACGGAAACTGATAGAATGTGAAGTGCACTGCGAAGTTTGTTTGTGATGCGATAATAATCTATGCCTGTTTTCACTAACCCTAAGAGTTGTATAGGGCAAAAAAATGTTTTACTAAACTTTAGATGATTACTATAGTAAACGCATTATCATCTAAGTTGTCAGGTCATAAATCAGTTAATCTGTCTGTCTCCCTCGTACTTACAGGTCTTATGGAGTGACGTTTATTGCTCGATGATAATGCGTTTACTATAGTAACGTTAGGGCGTCACCTGAAGTTATGACACCTATTCGGGCGTGCCTAATGATTGGCAACCCTGAAACTGATAGTCCGCGCTGCACTCGTCGACTCACTAAAGAGGCATTGTTATTGTTTAAGGTTAGGTTATAATATAATTTAATCGACAAAAACACACCTGACAACCAAACAATCAAAACTCTAGATAACTTTCAGAAATGTAAGCAACTCTAAGCTTAAGAGTCACCTATTAAAGATTACGCTTAGGAATATTCTTTGCTTAGATTATGGTTTCTTAATTAGGCGTCGCCTTGTTCATTGTTCGTGAAAACGGCCTTATTTAACCAGTTTCTTCTAAGTAAGCACTCATTGTAGACCGGTTTATAATTGAGAACTGGCGCCAAGTTAATATACAAGGTGTTACGGAAAGGTGCTACAATATTATTATTGAAAGGTATGTATGAAATCAAAATTATGAACAACTTTTACTATGGTACCATGCTTGAACTCGTGAAAAAAAATCAGTTGTTCCATACATTTTGTCGAGTGTCATTGACATTTTTCTATGGAACCGATGTTTTTTTTTTCGCGATTTCAGGATTGTTGCACATTTCAGTAACGTCCTGCATAGGTATAGTGTATAAAAAAGAATATTAAAATGTATGTGAGCTGGTTTTTGTAAGCTTCCTATTAATTATTTCTTACCAACCAACTTGGATACTAAAAGAAACTTGGAATACTAATAGTATTTATAGATAAAAATCTAGTTTTAGAGTACTTTTTGTGGGTAGTAAATTTGCCTTATCAAGGCGATTTGCCTTACGAACAAGCACGAGCCATTAAATAGCTTAAGTACAGCGTAAAGAATTTATTATACAATATGCACCGTTTTCACCGACTTCAAGAAAAGGAGGAGGTTCTCAATTCGTCTGTTTTTATGTATATTAGTTACGCGGTTATTCCGTGAATTATGAATTGATTTAGATGATTATTATTTTGTTTGGTAGGTCATACTTCAGAGGTGGTCCCGTATAAATTTTATCGATATTGATTCAGCGCTTTTTGAAAAATACAACAAAAGCATAAAATATATACACAGATGACGTTTTGGTTTTTTGTGGTCCCTTCATCAAAAGTTTTGATGATTTTCCACTTTTTGGTTTAAGTTTGTACATTTACATAGTCTTGGAGTCGGTTTTTTTATTCTAAAAATTTATTTTATTCATGATCGAACTTAACAACGACGTAATTGCGATTGCATACCTATGTCTGAATGAACATTTGCATTCTGTTTTTATAAGCCCTAAAGAATGAGAAATGTTAAAATATAGTATGTCGACTCTACAGAAAAATTCAAATTTTAAACGAGCCTTCTACTGGATGGAAATCTGTATATAGAGTCTTTTTGGTTTTATTGTCTATCTTTGTTACACGCTGATTCTCTTTAATTAAAATTACTTGTTCCAGTTGTATTTTTTTATTATAGAACTACTGGTACAATTAATGGGAGTTCAGCGGGAAAAAATGAAACCCACAAAGGTTGAATGTTGATTTATTTGAAAAATTAGAATTAATAATCAAAAAGGTAACCTACCAAACGTAACCGACAAACCGCAATGAATCCCGAGCTAGCTGATTAAGCAACTCCCGATATGATTACACCTTCCTCAGCAGAATTCCGCCCAACGCCGCCCGCCCAAGTGTCTCGCCCCGCTCAATGTCGCCCAAAAGGCCAGCGGGCGGAGGGCTTAATGATGTGTTAATTTAGGACCAATTGGACCTGATAACGGTAACAGGACTAAGTGAAAACTTGGGAAAAAATTATAAGATGGCGGAGTCTGATGTCCAAGCGATAGAAGAACTACTACCATCACAAATATCATGGTTCGGGTAACACATGAATTTTTACTGAATTGTCGCCACCATTTATAGGCGACATGTATAGCGAGGAATTTCATACAAATCCGTTCAGCCGTTACAGAGTTGAACGGGAAGTAACACACTTACATACTTACCCACTTACACACGTACACACAAACTTTCGTATTTATAATATTAGTGTGTTTAAATATTCATACACGTCAATACTTTTAATAATGGACTGGTAAAAATGATAAATTTTGGTGAAATAAACAACATAACTTACAGTTTTTCTAGTAATTAACTTATTTAACAGACATCTGACACAGTCAGTCTCTGGATGGTAGATCACTAATGACGTGTGGTTTTTACAACTAACCTCGGGATTCTGAAACGCTCAGATTAATTCTAATGCTGGCTTTGTCTGGCACTAAGTAAAAAATGACAAAGACAGCAATAGACTTACTCTGTTGTCAAAGTTAACAAACGTTTCAGATTCCCGAGGTAAGCGTATCCGTTGTTTGAATGACACGCAAAATTGTCAAAGAACAAAACTCTTTTGGCCTTAAAGCTTTTGAGAGTTAGGTTTATTTTGATAGTTGACATAATATCTACGCTTTGCAGGTGGTTTCGTGATCGCAGGATCGGAAGAGGACGCTGCTCTGGTAGTTCTGGTCGCAGTTCTATGGTGAATAACCGTGATGGAATAATGACCCCATTATTCCATCACGGTTCATTCGTTCATTCGTTCAGTTAGTTCATTATTCTGTAGGCTAGTGAATACGGAAGCAAGTGATGGAAAAGATGTTATGTAAATGAATCCATGTGTCCATCAAAAACCCAGCGTATTGATGAACCCATTTCGAAGCTCATACATAACTTGTATCATTCTGTGAATTCATTCCTAATTCATGAATCTGGAGATTGGGAAAAAGCTTCAATGTTTCATCGAAAAAAATAAAAAAAATAACAGTGGACTTGGGAACCTCCTTCTTTTTTTGAAAGTCGGTTAGAAAATGAAGAATAATTTATTGATGTGTTTTTTTCCAACTCCACAATGTAAAAGCAAAATGTCATTTATTTGAATTTTCAGAAATACAGAAATACAGAAAATTTCATTCATGACAAAAATACATATCAAAATATTAAAAAAAAAACAGTAAATCCTAATCGGCGGCGGAATGTTATTCCAGCACTTTGTCGCAGCATAACGAAACTGCCTCTGAAGGCGGCTGAGCTATGTTGCTCCGTCCGATTTTATTTGCGTTAAACAGAAACCTCGCGATATCTATACAATCTAACTTTCTAAGCCCTGGACAGGATTATACTCATATTTTTATTGTATTTAAATTAACTACTACCCATAGTTGCCTACAAACTGGTGAAGAACAGATTAACGGTTCGCAAGTTATCTTCAGACAGATTTTATAGATTGCTTTCCTTTACTTATGCTTTAAAGCCTTTGCTCCTTGCAAATTTCATTAGCCATAGCATTTTTTTTACCGCAAGGGACCATAGACCACAGTATTTAATATTAATTTTGACTAGAAGAATGTGATGGCAGTATTTGCTGGGCCAAATAACTTATAACTTCTCTTTTTTAACTATTTTCCGCAACAGAACAACTGTTTCTAAGATCAGAAAAAGTACCAATAATCGTTTCGAGTCATCTATATGAATATTTGTATCACATTCAAGAAACTTTTCTCATCCTTCATCCGTCAAAATTGTTATAAGATTGTTTCCCAAAACCCCGCAGATTTACCTTGTTGATATTTAGGGTGAAAAATCGAAGGTTTTTATTTTGGTTTGCCCTCGATTGATTATATTTGTATTGTAATAAGAAGATTCATTGTCTTAAGAAAAAAAAATTATTTCTTACCTCTTTTTTGTGATTTCGTAGGTCCACTCCCCAGGGTTTATACACTATTCTAGGGGTTTTGAAAAAGAATTGGTGAAAAGCTTTTTGTTGGACACTGCTTGAAAATAATGTGACATTGTTTATCTAATCTGCTAATAATTCTGAGCTAATCTGAATTAACTTAGACTGTAGTAAGTAACGTGCAGTCGACCGCGTTCGTAAGCGCCATACTACGTTGTTAAAACTGCATAACACTTTTATAGTTCGAAACTAAATTTTATAAGTATTGTGTAGTTTATGTTCTCTGAAGGAACAGCAAATTTTCTGCATACAAACGCTTGTTGTTTAATTCTGAATGGTTAACAAAACATTAATATACACTTTTGGTATAAACTGTGCTATTTGGCAAAGCTATGCCAAGTTCAATTTGTCGTATTATGAATATCTCTGCACAAATTCAACGAAGAACCGTAAAAATGTACGTAACAAAACCATTTATCATTCATTTTATAAGTATACGATACTATTCATCATCATCACCATCAACCATTTTCCGCTCAAACGATGAGTATTGCTCTCCTCTTGAGTGCGTCATATTTTCTGGACTTTTGTCAGTGTCTCGTCCATAGCTTTTCTTCTGTTTTAGTGATGTCGTGCGACCAGCGAGCTGGAGGTCTGCATGGTGATTGCTTTCTGTCCCGCGGCCAACACTCTGTCTTTTTGACTGCCTTAGTCCACCGTACGTTTTTCCTTCTGGCCATGTGGCCCATCTCCACTTGAGTCTCGAGATCCGCTTAACCACGTCTTCGACATTCGTTCGTTGTCGAATTTCAAACTTTGGTGCCCAGTCCCGTTGAGAGATAACTAACATGGCCGAACTTACTATTATTAAAACAACTGATAACAAAATATAGCCAATCCTCAAGATTTAAAGAAGAATCCAACGACACCTCGCAATCAAAAATTGGCCAAGCTGTGTAGGCGATAGGAGGTCACACAAACAGACAACCACACAATGTATGTGTTTAACTATGACGAAATTACACACACCCAAACAACATTACCCACCTTCTGGGTCATCATTATCAGCCAGCAAACGCACTATTAAACTAAGCCCCTGGGCCCTTAGAGCGTCACACTGAACGATATTTGCAATTACCGGTTGCCCGCGACTTTCACAATTTATTTATTTATTACTACAACAATGGCGGACTACTGGCGGACTACCTACGCTGTGTCTTCCGGTTCGTGGTCGCCATTGAAGAAACGTTCTTTCCCATCAGTTATCGGTTATTCGAGTGATGTGGCCTGTCCATTGCCACTGCTACTTCAAAAATCATAGACTTCTGTTTTAGCGCTTAACAGAAGTTTCGTAGCGGAGTTTGTACAATGCGTAGAATTTATACTCATCGTAAACAAAACCGTCGTAGCGTCTACCATTAAACATTTTGATTTATTACCCTGATTTTCGAACCATTTCATTTTCTTAGCATATGTTCGTACGTTGAGAGGAAATTACAACAAATAAATTATGCCTACCTATAACTTTGTTAATAACACTAAGTTTGCTAATTAAATACGTACACAAACATCGGCTAACATAATCGTAGGTAACGCACAGAATATAAAAGAAACAGAGACATAACTTGAACTAGGAAGCAGTTTTCTATCAGATTGCACTTTTTTTCACTTATGTATTTGGTGGCGGGAAAATTGTTTGTTTTAATTATTAATTATGTTAATTGGAACAAGAACAATAGAATAGGTGAAAGAACACTTTCTATGCCTTAAACATTATCAGACTCTTTTGGTTTTGTGTTGTCCATTATGTAGTTTCACTTAAGCAACGGATGAACCGCCACTATAGAGGCACGGCGCGGCGCGGCTGATTTACCTCTGGGAGAATATTTTGCAGCGCCGCGCCGCGCCGCCTAAATGCGGTTCTTAAACGCTAGCGTGACAACTATGCTAAGTCTTTACGAACTAAAGCTGTTTCAAAGGTCCTTGTCACACTACAGATGGGTTTTAAAATTTTAAGAAGCAAAATGTTGGGTACTTAAAGTAGCTGATAAAATAAAATAAACTCAAACAGAAAGAAAAAAGAAAAGAAAAAAGAAGAAAGAAAGAAGAGTCAAGAGAGGGCGGGAAGAAGGAGGAGAGAGAAGAGTGCAAAAAGAGGCATTATTGTTATTTATAAACCACTGAAAAATACTTCTGTGGTTTTCATCTGGCTTATCTCTCTGCACTTTTATTATTGTGTGTTCGTAGTGCCTCGCTAAGTTGAAAGTAAATAAGCGTGTGTTTACTCGCTTGGGCCTCGAACATTGTCTTTCCAATCGAATGCTGTGTTTACATATTTTGAGAAGGAATGTTAGCTTATGGAGTTAAGCACTGAAACGTTCCCAAGTTCTATTCAATTAAAGTTCTATCCAATTATTGGGATAGCTTGATAAGGCGTGGGCGTGCGGATAACAACATAGGGTATAAGTAAAATTGTGATTGTTGTTATGTTGGTACGTTTCTTATTCTGTTTATTACGTATTTTCTTCTAAAGATTGTCTTAGGCTGGGTTGCACCATAATCCCAGTTAAAGTTACTGTTATTGTTAAATTTACTATAACTTTGACCAACCATGAAGCCAGCAGCAGCATGTGCTATCCGTCATTTTGACAGGTTGGCAGGCGAGAAATTACAGTACGGCCAGTTTTTATTTTTCTATGAAACTGAGTAAAGAGACAAGCAAGTCTCTCGCCTGATGGTAAGCGTCACGCTTGCCCATAACAGTTCCATGCCTCCAGAATTTTGAACTATAGCAGTTCAAACACTGCGTGGAATTGTCCCTTGCTCGTCGTTCTGAGATATTAGATATTATATCGCTTTATGCTCAATAATTACGCTGGAAAAATTGCCCTTCAATCCGGACTACAGTAATGATTATACACTACTGCTTAGCTTAAAATTCACTGAAATAATAAAGCTTTTTTTCTCATTAGGTTTTTTTCAATACAACTTAGTGACGAGACGAGCAATACGGTATAATGCCGCGCTTGCCCATAACAGTTCAGAGTCACTCACTATTTTGTACTTCAACAGTTCAAAACCATAAGCGGCAATGCACTGTGCTCGTCACCTCGATATATTAGATGTTAAATCTCTGTACGAGAATACTCAATAATTTATTCACTGAAAACATTGTCCTTTATTCCATTAATATTGCAGAAGTGTACGCTGTAGTGTTGGCACAGCACTGTCAGTGTGGCGGTCGAAAAACTGCCAAAGGCAAAAAAATGCTTCCACTACAAAAATATAATAAAGAGATGCCAAAAACAAGTAAATGAGAAGTCTTTAGGCTTCTTGGTCTGTGGCTTAGTTTTAGACGTGGGGATGTTGGGGGTTTAAAGCTTGTGATGTATCGGGGTCACTTGGGTGTGTTTAAGGTCTGGGCTTGAGAAATATAATTATAGTCGCATAACGCAAACGGTTGAAAGTACTAAGGATAAAAAAGAAAAACACAAGGAATATGTAGTTGAATTTTTAATTTATATGGTCTGGCGCTAGTTCCTTTTGTTATGTAATTATAAAAAAATGCATAAAGAAATAATGATTATTCTGTGATTCGTAGTAATGTTTTTATTTAAGTAATTATACTTGTATGTATATGTATATGTATATTGTTATATATTATTTGCGCAATTACAAACTAAAACAAAAAAAAATACAAATCAGTATTTAAATGACGGAGTTCTAATTTAATAAATAATATTTTTGTGGACGTTTTTCACACACAGCGCCATCTAGCCCCAAACTAAGTAAGCTTGTACTAAGGGAACTAGATAACTAATAGAATACATAATTACTTCCGTTTTTTTGTTTGTAAATTCATACATAGAATACATAGAAACACCTAGAAAAAGAACAAACATCCATATTTAGCACACAAATGTTTTTCTTTAATAATATTCTTTAATAATCTTTAATAATTTGTCCTGAGTCGGAATCGAGCCCACAACCTAAGGCTCAGAAGGTGGAAATTCTCCTACTGAGCTACAAGGCAAGTCAAAGTTCTGAGGTAACAAACATAAATTTAAAAAAAATGTAGTCGACATGGGAATTTCGTCTTTTTTTTTGGAATTCGGTTAATAAAGGCGGTCGCTGAGAAAATAACATTGTTTCTTCAGCGAATAAACCTCTCTAGCGGTTAATTTGAAAATTGATTGAGTTAAGCATCAGACGGGTGATCCTCAAGGCACTCGAGTACCCTCATAATCGTATTTGCTCAACCTTGTCACAGATTAAATAATAGCTACTGCGATCCCCTTAAGACGAGTTACATAATTTCTTAAAATCCCCCGAGAGGGGCGGCCTTGCAACTTATGTGGCCGTCAAACAATAACAACCGGGCGTTTCGCTAAATAGCTTGTCACAGATTAGATAATACTTGTTAGGGGTTGTCTTAAGACCAGTTAGATAACTTCTTGAGATCTCTGGAGACGTGCCCTTGCGTCTTATGCGGCCGTCAAACTGTAATAACCAGGCGTTACGTTAAATGACCAATGTTAAATAATTCACGAACCTAGGGACATTCATGCTGAATAGGACAAGATACGGGGGACAAATCTTTGTAGCTAGAGAGATAGCAGCGGTTCTTGATATGACAATCTAAGTCAAGCAAATTAATTTTTCGGCCCATATTTCACAAAATTTAATTCTGTTAAAAAAGGAGACCTATGAGACCTTACCTTCATTTTCAAAATACTCCAAAACAATTCAATCAATTTCAATTTCAATGATACTCCAAAACTATAAGCGAAAAAAAATGTAACCCCAGTTCACATGTATGTTATAGCCATACAATATACAATTATGATTTTTTTAATTATTTCAAAATCTACTTACTTTAAAAGAACTATTCAACGACACACCACATGATAGTAAACCGCGAATCATTTTTTGTCATCCCTTCTTTACATCTTTCTTACATATTTCTCACGTCTCTTCTTCTTACAATTATTAAAAAAAAAAAATATACAACCTTGAGATAAATGGGAATGCAAAATGTTCATGCATGTACGCTTATAATATTGGAAGTTATAAGGCTGTAAAGATTCAGACAGACAGATAGACGGACATGACAAACTTATAAGGGTTTCTTGTGGTACTATAGAACCCTAAAAAGTATATAACATAAAAAAAAAAGTTAAAAAATCATTATTTAGGCTCAAAATCTGCATTACCTACGGTTTTTTTAATAAGAGATTTGAGCTGAGTAAAAATATATAAAGAATCTTATTCTTGGTTTGGTTAGCCCTCTTTTGTCTTTAGCACTATTCCATCGGATTACTTTGTTAGCGGTCTTAGCCTGACGACTTGTATCGGTGCGACTTCGGACGGTTTTAAGTTATCCCTCTTCTTTACGAGCGCTATTTGCATTGCGCCACTGTAAAGTAGTAGTTAATCTGGTTAGTAAAATAAAAAGCTTCTTAGGAAATTGTAATTATAAGCTCTACATTTTTCTTTTTCTAAAAATGTATTTATAAATACTAAATTTATATACTGTATAATAATTTATCTTCTATATAAATAAAAATGAACCCCTATTTTTCCTGGTCATGCTATAAGTTGAGAAAAGCTGGACCGATTTTAATGGTGTCTTTTTTGTTGTGTTCGTAATTGTGAGGGCAAGGTTTGTATGAAGAGTTTAGCGAGGCCATCATCTGGTATAATATATTATAATTGTATATACTGGGTGTTTCTATATATTCTATGAAAGAGTTTACAAAAAAAAAAGTATATATGTATTATATCAGTTATCTGGTTCCCATAGTACAGGCTCGCTTAGTTTGGGGCTAGATGGCGCTGTGTGTGAAGAACGTCCAGCATTTTTTTTTTATTGTACTAAATTCTATTTTATTTTTTTACTGTTTTTCAGACTTACTAAATTGTTATTTCATAATAAACCAGATGATTGATAAGTTTGAAAAACGAGCTACGCCTATCCCCTGCAGTCGTGTAAGATAATTTTAGTATTTTTTTGTTGACACGCTGGGCATTTGACCACCACCTCACGTGACGGTGTGGTAGATGATGGTAAACATACTTAGCCTTGAATGGGAACTGGCTATCAAGTGCGGATGCCGGAACATACAGTTAGGTGTTAGTTAGGTCGAGTACTAGACAAGACAATGTCCTAACTTTCTTTCTTACTCAATATCTAACCTTTTTAAAAGGTCTCAAATAAAACATTTTTTATAGTTCCATAGTACTAAAAAGAACCCTTATAAGTTCGTCATGTCCGTCTGTCTGTTTGTCTGTCTATCTAAATCCTTTACAGCCTCATTACTTCCAAAGTTATAACCTTACATGCATAAAATTTTCACAGCGATAGTCTAAGTATAGCCTACAGTTTAGAAAAATAAAAATGAAGGTAACTTTTTTTTTTTTTTTTTTTTTTAATTTATTTAGATGCACAAAATATTGTTTTTTTGTTAGACGAACCCTGTGCCCCACACTAGGATGAGTCCTGTGTCGTGGGATCCAGTGCCTTCCACTCACAAAATAGAAAAGTGATATTAGTAGACTTAGTTATATCTAAATGATTAAAGAGTTTATGACATTTCCCACATGCAGGCCGCCCAGTGGTGAAACCTTTACCAATGCGCCGCCTGCACCAGGTCGAAATGTACATAAACTTACTAGGGCATATAAAACAAAACAAAATATTATATATAGAGGATAAACAATTACGATACTAAATAAGAATCTCAAGTTCAAACAGGATTTACTTATTTTACTATGAAAACTGACGTGGTTTTGATACATTTTGTTTTAATAAAAGGATTTACTTATATGTGTAGTGTGTAGTGTAGTACTTGTGATGTAGGTAATAATAATGTTGGTGTGTGTCTGAGTGTTGGTGTGTGTCGTTACTATTCCTGCGTATTGGTATAATATATATATATATATATATATATATATATATATATATATATATATATATATATATTTATATACTTTACTTTACTAGTTTGTCTGCACGGCTTCGCTTTCATAAGCCACTACGGTAACTTGAGGTGTAGGAGTAGGGGAGTAACAGTAGCAGAGCTAAAGAAGGGACCTGAACCCTCACATTTCACACTCCCGACAACCATTTTGTAAAATAATGTAAAATAAGAGTAGCTTCCATACATGTAGAGTGGGTAAAAAAAACTCTGAACCCCATCATGTGGGGTGTCGTTGAACAGGTCTTTTTAAGGCGATAATTTTGGAAGAATAAAAAAAAGCATAATTTTGTATGAATAGGGTGGCTCATACATATTAAGTGGGGATAATAAATAATTTTTCGCTTATCCCCCACATGTGGGGTATCATTGAAAAGGTCTTTTAAAATAAGGTGTAGGTGTAGGTTTCCTACACCATTTTTTATCAGATGTACCGCTTGCGAAATATGAGCCGTCAAAGTTGCTTACAATGTATCCGCCCCTGCCATTTCTAAACTATGCGTCTCAGAAACTGGTTATCTTCCATATTGATAGATCTTAGTAAAAACTCTCTTTTAAAATTATTTCGGGTAACATGTGATAATGACTTTTTGAGATATGCGCTAAAAACGAATAAATACTTCAAACGTCCTACGCGTTTACGGAATCCTGCTAAGCATGGCGCGATATGCTCTTAACAAGCTATTTCACTTTGATGGCGCTTCAACATGTCATCATTCTTTTAGTGCCAATCAAAAATTATTAATTATCTACATAAAAAAATATGTCTTTGGCAGTTTCGTTCGTTACGCCCGATTAGTTCCAAAATCGGTCAACGTTAAAAATGTCAGTATTATCATCAATATAATATTTTTTATCGAAATGTCAGTAACAAAATGGTGCGCTGACGTGACCTTTGTTCTCGGTCGATGAGTGCCGAGCGGTCAACGGGGGGTCAGATTGGTGGGCCAGGGGCGAGAGTAGAAAGGGCGTCTAGGCGGTCCCGGAATTGAATGGTTTCACTAATTTCATTCATGGTATTCCTTTATGTTGATGCCTATACCCGTTCCTATACCCAGCAGTAGGATAAAGACGGCTGTGGATGATGATAATGATTAATAATATTTGTTTAATGACTTAATATTTTTGTTATTCGCCTAAATTAAATTAAACTGAACCAGAACAAGCTTTTCAATATTAGCCTTGGTAGTTTTATACTATTAAAATACTAGTAGTTCGCGGCGAACTGAGACCTCGCGACCCCTATATCTTCACAACCCCTGAGCCGATTCAGCTCATATTCGAACTTAAAAATTGTATTGAAATGAACTACTTGCCTACCAAATTTCATGAAGATCGGATCAATGGCTTGCAAGTTATCATCGGACAAATATACACATACAAAACATACATACAAAAGCCGATTTGTCCCAGTAAACTCTGAGACTTTCGCTTCGCTCAGTCAATTAAGTCTGCGAGCCATATAGATCGAAATTTGGTTTCCCTTTCTTAAACACAGATAGTATTCCAAGTACTCCAAAACGTAGTTAATTATTTTAAAATGGATAATCATTTTAGGTATTTTTACCCGACTGCCCAAGAAGGAGGGTAATGTTTTTACGGGCTTTACTTACGTTCAGTTGCAATCCGAATCATAGCCCGAACAAAAGCCAAAGAGTGTCAATTTAAATATACCCACTGCTTGTTCCAAGTGTAGGATAATAATTGTTAGACCACATTATAAGCCATCGTGTATCGTCCCTATGATTCTGACATTCGGACTGGCCACTAGCTACACTTCTTTTTATCCTCCCAGACTAGCTTTGAGGTCCTTGAAGCCGCGGTCCGTCCGTATCCGCTTTGCATTCTTAATTGAATGGACCCAGTGTGGGGGACTCTCCTACCCCCTGGGTGAAGGGGGGATCCTATATCTCAACTATGCTGAGCTCAGTTTTAGAATACTAAGTAAGAAAGATTGACTTACGCCGTCTGTGTACAAATTCGGAGCAAGTTTTTGGAGGTAAATGGAAAAACTGAACGAAATTTTTAGTTTTCCTATTATATGTGTATATTTTGTATTTTTTTTCTTCTTGCGACCCATTTAATCTCCAGGGCTAGCATGCGCACAAAATCTTTTTGTTATGCTAGAACAGGACACGGCTACGATTATGTATACGTTTGTCTCATTTTTCACAAAATGAAGAGTAGAGAAGATTTTGTCGCGGTGCGCATGCTAGCCCTGCTGGTAGAGCTAAGTGTGCTCTACAACCACAATTTCACGGAAAACTTCAAAGTTTAATTTAGGATATAAAAATGCTTAGACAAATCTTACGAATCACAGGCATATAAAAACATAATTTATCTGTATGTATCTTTTTATTACTAAAACGTAAACTAGTTTTAGTTTTAGTTTAAATTAAATAAGAAACTAGGTATCATTTCGATTGAAACTGGAAAATTGAAGGGCGCAGTTAGTTTGTAAGCATTGTGTATGGTAAGCACGGTAAAAAATTATCTGCCATAACTACAGGATTCCAAGTAGGTACTATTCCATTATTTTTAATATCATCGTCCTACAAAGAAACGTAAAAACATTATTCCTATAGCAACTACTAAATTACATTGTATCCTGAAAAAAGACGGAAATTGATGAATATACTGCCGCTTCTAGCATAATTAAAACGAAAATAAGCCATGTAAGGTCTGTGTAATTGCAATATTACTGCCGAAACGTAAAATTAAAACGCAATGTAATACCAGGTTTATTGCCTTCCATGCTGGAACACAATATAAGCTTTACGCTAATAGAATAAGAATTAAATTTCTGTGGCACAAACTGCTTAATTCATTATGTGAAGTGCACAGGACGAATTTCATACGCGACGTATTAATTAATTTACCAGCTTATTAAAATACTGCATTTCTGCAGATTTGAGTGATTTACGTTCAATTTTAATTACCCCAAAACGGCACATTATTATTACCTTAGTACCTATTATTTACATAGAACTTTACCAAAAGCTGTCCATATATAAGCTAAAGCGTGGCACGTGACCATCGCGGGTCGAATCTGGATTAGATTGGCAAAGGACCGAGGCAGATGGCGTAGCAAGACAGAGGCCTATACCCAGCAGTGGGATAAGGAAGGCTGTGGATGATGATGATGATGTGGCACGTGATGTGACAAATTTTCAGCGAGTATCAAACAGTACGTTCAAAGTATTTGTATAGAACCACGTAAATTGACACGGGGGTTATAAAATTACAATTATACTGCTTGACAACAAGATTGATTATTTTGTCCCAAGGAGGTATTATGTATGTAATTTCTAGTATGTCTGATGCTTATAGTATGTCTAGTTAGTCGTTAGTACATACTATAGTTCAACCGTTGAACTAGTTGGAGTTTTTTGTCCCAGTTTTTGAACTGTTTATAATTTTTTTAAACAGTTTTGCTGAGGTTAACTTGTTGAATTTACAGGAGGTGAATTTATTGAATTTAAATATGAACTATACATTCCGTAGAAACACTAACGTCTGATAGTATCTACTCGTACCTATCTAATATATACCATTATCTTATTCTGTTGCATGAATATAGGGGCAGGTCGTATTTAACAACTAATCTTGACGAATCTTGGTAAACAGGTTCAACAATTTCATAGTTTTTTTTGTCATCGGCGAATTTAGATTAGAGGGGGATTTCCCCAAAAAGGGGGGAAGTCTGCCGGGGCGCCATTTACCGGCCGATCTTGTATTTTGCAGAAACAAGAATTATAATTATAAACAATTATAAACAAGAGTTTCGAATATAAGCAAAATCAATCAACAAGCTGTCATGAAGATATTTAACATTCGGGGCGATTCGTCCCGCAACAAATTTCGATTTTCCAAAAAAGTTTTTTTAGATTGTGTACAAAAGATGAGAGGTCTACTGTTCGCAGAACATTCTACTAGTACCTATAGTTATTCTAAAGATAAGTGCAAACGTGATAGCTAAATCAGGGATGACAGCTCTGAATGTTATAATGATATATAATGATGAATATTATAATTAATATGCATTTTTAAACAATATTTCTTAAATAATAGTGCTTGTGCAATTAACGATGTGTATGTAACAGAACGGTACGCTGTAGCACGCCGGTACAGTAGGTACGTTCCAGTACGCTCCAGTACTAGGGGCAGGTAATGGATCTCGTACATCACTCGTCACCGAGAGAAATGGCGACACCGGACAATTTATCTTGTTTGAGTTTCACTATATTTTACGCAAATACTAGTTGTACCGTGCGGTTTTGCTCGTATTTTAAAAATACTCTCTATTAAATTGATCATTTAATATCTTAACAATACTATTGCCAGTATTTTATAGCATATCAGTTTTTTTTTAATTTCGCGAAAGAGAAGAAGAAAAAGAAACCCGTCTCTTTCGCCAAAATTTGCTGCTAACGTCACAATTTTATTCAACGGTAGATACTTTTTTGTGGAATGCAAAAATATAATAAACAGTCAGTTATCTTTAGAATAACCTTTTTAGAATGCCCTATAGCAATTTTCATACTTTTATTTTTAATTTTGGCGGAGGATAATAAAAATCATCGAAATTTTTGTTAATTTCTTTCGGCTTCGTCAAAACATAAAATTGCTTTGGGGTTGGTATTATAAAGATAACTGACTTTTTTTTTTAGTTTTCACTCTGTGTTTTTTTATTTTCAAATATTTATGAAAGTGCCGGGAGCGCCGCCTTAGTACTGAAATCGATGTATTGACCTTGAGTGTGAATGATATTAAGTAAAAAAAAAAGAAAAAATAGGAAGACTCAGAGTACTGTTGCATCTAGAGAGTTTCAATCTCTATAGAAAAGCGATAAAAATTCGTAAAATCTTTTTGAAAAACTCGAGACAAACATGAAGACGGCAGCCACATTTCTTCCTCCGGCTCGCACAAGGGAAATCATAAAAAACGAAATTAGAAAAACGTGTACAAAGTCCTTGACAGTATCACGAGTTCTTTGAAGATCCGTTTAAAAGAAACATGAGAAAAACGTTCGCTTTTGCGACAGAACCCAGAATAATATAGTTTTGTATTGCCTATTCAATTTTCTTCTATATATTTTGCACATCGTGAATATTGAAATGTCTGTTATGAAAATGATGAATAGCTGTTTTGGGTATTGGGTTTGGTTTAGGCATTGTAGGATTTTAAAAATGGATAAACTTTTATCTGTTTAGAGATCAAAATGGATTGCTTGTAGTAAATCGTTTTAGTTTTGTGCGTACAGTAACTCATACATCCTTAGCTGCTGGCTTTTACTCAAGACTAGTAAAGATTTGAAGATAAATGAAGAGGTTTTTTGACAGTAGAACTATAATATTTTAAGGTGATGAGAAAACAAGCACTAAAATTTAAAGTGTACAAATCCTGACGCACAGAAATAATTTAAGAAACAAAAAAAAAAAACACCATAATAAGGCATTGAAATATGAAACCTTCAACGGGTTACGGACAGAGAAATTTAAAAAAACAAAACAAGCATTTAAGCACATTTAAACTGAGCATATGCTGTCGATCATAAAAATACCTTTTTGGTATACCGCACAATTTCTTTGATTTTATAGCTCGAGTCTCAAATACCATATCCCCATAACTCGATGCAACACGTGTCAAAGCGTGGCGAGGACTGTACAGCTTTATTACACACTCGCTAGCGCTGAAACGACTTCTGAGATTAAGCTGACCATGTACCACTGACACCACTAGCTTTTGTACAAACTTAGAAAGTGATGATAGGAGAACAGCTGCTAATTAAAGACTGCTAAGGGTATTTCTTTTATCTCTTAAATGTTGGTTTCAGACGTGCATTTAGCCAGCAAATATTCAATATTGAAACAAGCCTCAGTCATAGTCTTAGTGAAAACTAAGTCACAGACAAGTCTAATTCATGTCCCAGTAAAGAGGTGGAGACTTTACTGGGGTTTCTATGGAGCTTTAGAAACAACACAAAAGTCACGTTTCATGGAGTTATACTATTCACCAACACTCATGCACGATCACGAGCACTTATTGGATAAAAATCAACCGTCTATGAACATTATAACACATAATTACAACATATTATGAAATTATCCTACAAGTTTTCGAAAATAATATAATGACGCAACATGAATTATTTGCGTTCCCGCCAAAACACTTTACGTGAGCGTGTTTTGTAGTGTAGAAGCAGTGTTTTTAGAAATGCTAATCTAAACTAATTGCCCACCTAATAAATATTTCATCATCATTATCATCCACAGCCTTCCTTATCCCACTGATGGGTATAGGCCTCTCTCTTGCTATGCCATCTGCCTCGGTCCTGTGCCAATCTAGTAAACAAACAAACGAACGAAATATTTAGAAATAAATAATAACATTTATCTGAAATTGAATAACTACGCTCTTAGAATACAAAATTTCTTTATTTCCAACATCGACCTTAAAGATATGTGGGCTTCGGATCTCTGAACTAAGCTAAAGCTTGTATTTCAGAAATTCGTGCTTCCCCTGTTATAAATAGTACACAATATGATATAAATATTATTATAATTTAATAATGCCATTATGCTTATCTAATTAAGTAACAACTAATGGTATTACCCCCGAATACTGAAACGTTTTTTAACTTTAACAACAGATTAATTCTAATACTGCCTTTGTCTGGCACTAAGCAAATGACAAAGACAGCAATAGACTTAATCTGTCGTCAAAGTTAACAAATGTTTCAGTATTCGGGGGTTAAATAAACTGTTTGGATAATTAATTGAACGTTTTGAATTAAGTGCTGCTGTGGATTTAATCTAGGTCCCAGTGTTTTGTTTACGACTAATTAGGGGAAAATATATACTATCGGCGCTAACCAAGATATTACGTGAGTTTGCTCTTATAACAATTTTGAAAGTGCTGTAGCCACACGTACAAACGTATACGTCTGTATAATACCCCGAAATCGTTAGTGGTACACGCCCGTCTTAAGATCTACAAGACTAGGAGCAGTAAGGGGGCCATTCAATTTAACTCGTTGGTTACTCACTGATTTGTTCATGTTAAGGCGTCGTTGAGTGGCTCAAGTGCTGCTTTATTGAGTGTGGTCACTCCGCTCGGTTTGCCGTCAATTTGTTGGAATACTTTTCAGGTGTTCGCTAAATGAATAAAAGAGAGCAGTGACTGTTGAGTAACGCAAATTAGAGTCATATAGTTTTTTTAATCGTAAATTTTGGCTTTACACAGTGTACTTAGCCAGTTTCAAGTTTTGTAATATTTCAAGCGAAATATAAAATTTCACAACAAAAACAAATCCCAGTCATAGTCTAAGTCAATATTCAGTCTTGGTCTAGTCCAAGTCACGTTTATGTAAGGTGTGGGTGCTTTACAAGAAGCTTCTACAACGGTTGAACTCAGAGACGTTTACGAGACGTAATGATTAATTTTGAAGTAATCAAGTAAGTTTTTTAGTGTTTTGTTTACTTAGTGACCGTAAAAGTTTAAACTTGTGCACGTTACCGAATACTTAAAGGAAAAAAGTCCACCATTATTATACATTAACATTATTAGAAGGAAACTATCGTGTGGTGTAAACCTATCCGTCTTATTGCATCTCTCGGTAACTGCTAGCCCACAGTTCGGCATTTCGTGCAATAACCCCTGTGTAGTCGTATTCAGCGTAGATCGGCCGCGTCACAATAGCCAACCTTTGACGAATAAAGATATGATAGATAGCGACAGGAACAGCGGCGTCAGTGCCTGCCCAAGACTTCTGATACATTTTCTGTTCCAAATTCAGATAATTTTATCTTTTCTGTATCGTAAATGTCGTTAACAATATCACAATTATAGGTATATTGGGCGTAAGGGTGGCTTATCAACTCCTACGTTTCACTATCCCCTCACACTGGCAGGACAGTGCCCACGTAATCACGTATCTGATGCTAATGCTCCGTGCTGGTACTTCGTCGTGCACTCTCTCCCGTGGCTCTAATGACTGGGACGTTTAGCTAACCACCCAGTTTAGCACACTAGACAGCGAATCTATCTTATAATAGCGCAGACACTATAGTAGGTACATGAGTGCAGAAGACCCCGTGGGGCCCAGCAATCTCGTCACTACCATCTCCATCACAATGTGAAAATCTGCGTTGCGATTTGCGGGAATTCTCCCGAAATCATGTATTCAATACAATCGTCAGGACAAAATCGGGAATCCCGTAAATTTGGGATATTTTCGGGTAAGGTGGCGAAACATTCTTATCTATGGCCAGATAAAAAGATCGCGGGTTTTTCCACATTTATGTCAATTCTATTTTAACTTAGTGCTCTAAAATGGATGCCATTTGTTGTAGTGTAATATACCTGTTGATTTGGATTACGTAAGATTTCATCATTATATATTGTTATATTTCATACACCGTCTTAATAAAAGTTGTTTTTATCCTCTGAGGTTTCTGGTCCTATTATTACTATTATATAGTTCTGTGAACAATAGACCCCGAGAGCACAAACTTTTGCCCAAATTCAATTCTAAATTTTCATAAAATAAGTTAAAAGGTCATGAGGTCTCAGTTCCATCCCGAATGGCAACTTCCCGACCTTATATCTTGACAACCTCTTGACCGATTTTGCTCATATTCGAAGTGCTTGTTTAGAATTGAGTAGCTACCGAATGTTTCTGCCGAATATTATCAAAATCAGCTGGTGAATGGCGCCGCTGCAGCAACTTCTCCGCTTTTGGAGGAACTACCCTTCCAATCCAAAACCACTGTATACCAAGTTTCATAAAGATTACACCAAAAATACGACCTGCACGCGAGTACGGACAGACAAAAGTAAGTGAGCTGAAGCAGAGATTTCGTTCGCTTCGTTCACTCGGTCAATTAAAGCAGACACTGTTCGCTTCGCTCACTCGGTCATTTATGATTATACAGCTGACTAGATTGGCAAAGCATGTCTCTCCCTCAGCAATCAGCACTGCTCAAAAATCATTATAATGTGTTTCATCAATTTTTCTGTTGTTGCTATCATATCCTGCGGCTTGTTCGTCCAAGGTTTCACTACAGAGTAAACAATAGTTGGCACGTAAGCGCGCCCAGTGGCCGTGTAACGCCGCGCCGCCTGCAAGGCGCATGGGGATCGCAATTTTGTGCGGCAAATTCCGCAGTGATGTCCCTTTCATATCTAGCACGCAGAAAATGTGGGGTGGGTCTCGTACAGAACCAACTCGAGTGCAGAGCAAGTTTATTTATTATATTACTACTGCTGGCTGTTGAGTTTGAAGCTGTTCATTGGGTGCTAAATGTTTGGGGTTAGTGAACATCATGTACTGAAAGTCGCCATCAGTAAAGGCGTTAGTTGCTCATTATTACTCACATTTGTCACACACATTATTTTTCAACTCCATAATGTAATGTAACTAGAAACATATTTCACTCTTTTGTCTAACCGACTGCCCATAAAGGAGGGTAGTGTTTTTAGGCTATGTTTAAGTATTTATGATGTGAATTTATAATTGATAGTGTGAGTAGGTAAACAGTGTGCTTAAATTTTAGATTAGATTATAAGATATGGATCAAATGTGCCAGAAATAAACTATTATTATTATATATTATTAAATATTGTTTTTAAAACATCATCATCATCATTATAAACCTTTATTGAAACCACTGCTGCGCGTAGACATTGTTTTGATTTGCTTTAATATGTCTATATTAATTTTGGAACATGCGTCACAGTAGTAAATTGATCCGTAAATATTACCGACGACGTCACGATCTCGTGAATAAAGTACTGGCTAAGGGATTTCTGTTTTTTTTTGGCACATAATTCCCTTTTGCCTCTCAAATTGATTCTAAGGGGATTTCTGGAGTAAGCCGATTAGATCAAGATTTTCATTTTATTTCTTGAATTTAACAAATTAAACTAGTACACTGCTAGCTGTAAATCCTTGGCACTCAATTAGTTATTCTCATAACGAGTTATATATATAAAGTAAGTCTCCCCAACGCCTGGTTAAAAGTCAGAGGCCGCGTTTCATCCGAACGAAAATTAGGTTTCCTCGTCAAGGGAGCAGACGTCAAGATTTTCGTATTCATGGAATTTTCAACCTTCTTTCTTTCGCATGAACGATCAAACCTTTATAATATCGAAAATGTTGGTGTAATCGGTTTATATAGCGGTGACACGTATTTGTGCGTAGATTTTTTGTTAGAATAAAGAAAAGAGTTACTTTAGTACCTTGTTAATAAGGTGATGTTTCAGATTTTTCTTTTTCTTTTTAGATAAATATATACTATCTGCGCCCCGCGGTTTTACCCGCTATTCTACAGAAACCGAATATTGTTCCGGGATAAATTATTAGATAAATTAGTCTATGTGTTAATCCAGGGTATACGCTACCTCCATACCAAATTTCATTCAAATCCGTTCAGCTTTTACAGAGTTCAACCGGAATAAACACACACATACTTACAAATTTTAGCATTTATAATATTAGTGTGATACATATATCATCTTGGCGCATACTACGCTGGTATTAAAATCTGTTTCAGCTCATAGCTGAACTGATTAAAACTTTGCTATACTACTACCAATTTAAGTAGGTCACGCCATTCTCATGCGAAGCGCCCGTTGTTTGAAGTTGGAGAGCTTAATAATTATAATCTTACCTATTTACAACGACCTTCTTGAATTGCCGTGTAGGCCGCCGTACGGTCCGCTCCTGACACTTATTACTTAAGGATGCGCTTACGGAATACACGTCAATCAACATTTTTATTAAAGTAAAATTACTGATTAAAACATTCATTAATGTATTTAAAATATTTTTATTTATTACACCAGTAGTTTAGTTATTTATTCGATTTAACAATTTATATACTATTATCATAACTTAGCAGTAGAGAAAAAATCGTGTCGTTCGATTAAATGAAAAAGTTCACGAGTCAACATAAGAATCAGTACGAAAATGAAGAAAATTTGCCTTAAATATTTTTCAATGTCATTCTCAGTTTTTCTATATTATAACTAAAAATATTCATTGTGCGAGCGTGAGAACACGTATGACGACATAAAGTCCGAAAATAAGACATAAAATTATAATTAACTAGCTGCGCCCGGCGGTTTCACCCGCTATTCTACAGAAACGGTAGCAATTTTCAGGATAAAAAGTAGCCTATGTGTTATTCCAGGGTATAAGCTACCTCCATACCAACTTTCATCTAAATCCGTTCAGTCCTTGGACGAAACGATGCTAAATCCATGGTTCAGTCATTACAGAGTTGAACGGAAACAAACACACTTACATACTTACACACTTACACAAACTTTCGCATTTATAATATTAGTTTGATAGGAAACGTTGCGTTACATCTGTAAACAATGACCGCTGTATTCCGTGAGCATTGGCTGAAGTGTTAGTATGGCTTCTCATGAAGCCAGTATCTCGTATCTGGCGCCAATATCTGGTACCAATATCTGAGCACTCGTCGGCAATATCAAGACACTCAAACCGGCGAGGAAACTAATATCGGGAGCCAGTCTAGCGGACCTTGAAGGGCCAACGGCTGCTTCGGTTCTCACGTTCTAATGAGAGACCAAACTTATACTGAGGATCGGTTCGACGACGACATATTCTGGGATATCATTATTATCATTCTATGTATTTTTGACTCGAACACCGGTGTCCGGAAACACTATACATATAAACTTACTAGCTGCGACCCGCGGTTTCACCCGCTATTCTATAGAATCGGTTATTTTTTTCAGAATAAAAAGAAGCCTATGTGTTATTCCAGGGAATACAATACTTACAAACTTACATACATACATACTTTCGCATTTAGAATATTAGTATGATGACCGTTGATTTGTGATTAGGTACTAGTTATTTAAATAGTTGACATAATTACAAAATTAAAATTAATTTATTTATTAAAACAGACGTGACAACACCCTTATAGTCCAGGACCAATTCGATGTTACAGTTAATTTTATTCCATTATATTATTCTTACTAACGATTTATATTTAAATGATAATGATACCACAATATAAATAACTCGATTTTGCCTGGGGTTTCACCCGCACTGTGAATAAAACTTATGTAGTATTTTTTAAAATTGTTCCTGTTACAATTGATAATAATTATTTTGTTGCCCGTGGTACTACCAGTAGTATCAAGGGAAGTTTAATTGATAAACAATTGGTCCCTTGTTTCTATCGAACTAGCCGCCATATTGCAACGGAAAGATACTACAGATTGGTTATTATAGACTCAAGCTGCTAATACTATTTTTAACCCGTTAACCCGTTTGTTGTTACCCGCGATATATATGTAGGATATATAAGAGGAGGATATAGGTCCATCTTTGCGATATACAGTAACTCCTTACCAAATTTTGTCAAGATCAGTTTATCCGTTTAGCCGTGATAGCGCGACAAACGTCCAGACAGAAAGACAAAGTTACTTCCTATAGTATGCTAGATGGCGTTGATCAATTTTTGTGCATTTGTTGAAGTTGTAATGTAGGGAGTTCTGAATCGCGCAAGCGAAGTTTTTTCCTCGAGACGAACGTATTCATTTTTATATCTCGAAGCTTTATTCGTCCGGATACCACTGCGACTATATTCCTCTGAATTATAATATTAGTTAGGATATGTGATGCCTCAGGTAAAAAAATAACCTCACTAACAATTTCCAACATAAATAACAAAGATTAAATTCCCTTCTCACGGTGCCACCATATAACAAAACCTCAGGAAAAAAACTACTTATCCGAAAAACCTTTTCTAAAAAAACTCGTCCCGATGAATAGCGAACTGCGGGCGAAGTTGTGATTTAAGTCATCTCACTAGTGCGGCTTGAAGGGAAGGAAATCTTCATACGTCATCGTTTAGCGGCCTATCAGGGGCTTTCAGGGGGTGTGGGGTTGCTAGGGAGTCGGTTCACGCGTCATTTACCGCGGTTAGGGTAAGACCACATCGTCGGTGGTAAGCTTAGTCGTAAGAAGTTATTTGGTCGTATAATTGATTCGGCTAGTTGACATAAATAAAAAACACAAATTGGTAAAGGTTTCAACATACTCCGCGAGGCAATATAACACTCCAACAAAATCGTAAACATCAGTCAATAAAAATATGAAGTGACGATACTAAGAGTGGAGACATTTTATTTTCTTTTTCCACTGAGATGTTGGTGGGACAAAAATAATTGGTGAATGGAATAAACAATAGTTGATTTAAGGTAACAGAATCATTCGTTTTGTGGTTATCATACTACTACACTGATCCGCTTATCTCAGCCTTTGAATACCGAGTTCTAGTGCTTCGACCAATATTGGTCGACCTACAGAAAAGAGAACTAAAATAAAAAACTTTTGTGTTGGTCGACCAACCTCTAGTCGTTGTTTTTTAATGTTTTGACGGGCTAGGCATTTGACTACTAACTCGCCTGATGTTGTGTGACGGTGTGGTCAAGGGTGGTAAATACGCCTAGCCTGGAATGGAAACTGGATCCCATATGTGTGAGCTGCTGAAACACACCATTAGATGCTTGACGATAAATTTAATGTTAATCTTGAGGTAGTCTCGTATGTACTACGTTCATGCTAGTTTCCTTACGATGTTTTCCTTCAACGGCAACTCAATCTTGTTGTTTGGATTGGATACCCTTCAGCTTGGGATCTGAACGCGCTAACTACAATCGCTAATCGCTACAGCACCTGCAGTGTGCCCGAGCTTTAAGGTCACAGTTCCGCTGCGTGGCGGTTTCCAATACACGTATTGTGTTTTGTGGCCGATTGGTATTTCGTAGATCGTGACGTTTTGCGGAAAATGTTATGTCAATCTTTCTTAATTGGGGAAACTTGGTATTTTCTGTTTTGCTGCGATAAGTCGTTTTTTACGAAGGGTCTGTTATGGCTCAGGTTGTGGTATCAGCAAAAACTATTTCTCACAAGGAATAGTGATACTCTTTATTTTGTTCAACGTACCGACCTTGTGCCCCACCTACCTATCTGGATACCTCGTTAGACGATACTGTCATTATCGCGGGTTGAACCTGGATCCGATGCTGTTAGCATAAGATCGAGGAATATGACCTAGTAAGCGAGATGTCTCTCCTCTAGTCTATACCCATTAGGAAAATATGAAGAATAAAAAAGATAAGAAATAAGAATTCTTAACTTTCTATAGCTTTACTTGCTTAATTATAAGAATGATGATGGATTGCGGTATCCAAAGCTTCGGAATTGCTGCAATGTGGTGTGTAGGGGCGCCCAACCACGCCATATTTTCGAATCTGCCCAAGCTAAGGATCCAGCAAAAATCTGGATGATTCTAAAAGTTGAACAAAAGTGAAACTCAACTTACTTTTACTCTTTATAATATGATGCCAAAACTGTAACAAAGTGCCTACAGCTGCTAGGCGCGTGTTTAGTTTGTATGTTTTCCATATTTAGACGAATTACCCGACTGCTCAGAAGAAGATTAATGTTTTTCGGTTGTATGTCAGTACGTATGTTTATATGTTGCTTTTATTACACAAGTATTATCAGCCTGAAAAATGTTTGTGTCCCAGAAAAACTCTGTAGATTTCCATAACAGCTTTATCGAATTCCAGAGTGGTTTTCGGGTTCAGCATGTACTTGTACGCCCGCGGCGAGGTCGTTAAGTGCGTACCTGCGACCTTTTCAATAGGGCTTCTTTATCTCCGGGTGAATCCGGGCGCCGGACATTATGCTCGGTGACCCAGCTTTAGACGCAAAGAGAGATTGCATTTAAGCTCTGTCTCTACCTTTTAAGTACTAGCTACACTCGGCAGGTTTACTCGGGTTCTAAATTTTTTCGCCATCTTTGGGAGTAAAACTGGCATGTTTTAATCATCATAATTAGGCTGTAGCTGTATTCAGGATATCATTGTATAGGTACTCATCATTAAAAATACTTTTACTATACGAGTCCAAATAAAATAGAGAAAAAGTATCATGTGTTCTATATTAATATGATATGTCCAATTAGCACTGGGCCAGCGTGATGGATATGGCCTAGTCACCCTTCGAGGTTAGGCCGATATCTCAGCAGTGGGATGATTAAAGGCTGATGCAGATATTAGTTATTTTCTCTCGATGAAATATATGGAACAGATTCAACTTATACTCTTTGGAAATTCATACAAACATCGCAATTTTAAATTTAATTTTATCTCAATAATATGAAAACACGGAAGAGAGACAACCTGCTGGCTTTTATTTAAAACAAAGGTTGCTAGACTGTATGTATGTCTGTAGTTATCTTGGATTCTATCTACTAACAGTAATACTCTGAGATTGATCGCAATCGGGTCAAAATTAATCGCTACCTATTGAGGTACCGCTGGATTTATTAATAATCCTGAGGTTTATTACCTTTTCCACATTAAGCGGGAAACGAATGGGGAAAATCTAAGGCAATAAAGTATTAATAAATTGGATTCGGTGTGAGGTAATAAAAGGTTAAGGTAGCTCAGTTGGAGGTATTTTGGACGGCTTTGTTGAGAATTACATTTTTTAAATTCATGTTGATTAGTTTTTTTTTTCTTATTTGTTATAGGTTTGCGTTTCACCACATCTGCCTGATGTTAAGCAATGACGTGGTCTAGGATTCAACTGGCACAAACTACACCCTTTCTTTTTAATAAAACGAGAAACAAAACACTACTTTTGAGGCAAACTTGAAGATTATCAATAACCAGTTACTACCCGTGACTTCGTTCGCGTGGACTTAAAAAAAACTATCTTATGTCCGTCTTTGTGATATACAGTAATTCTTTATTAAATTTTATCAAGATTCGTTCAGCTGTTTAGCCATGATCAACAAACATCCAGACAGAGAGACAACATTGGTTCCTATAGTTCTCTAGATGGCTTAGATCCATTTTTTGCCAAATTATTATATGAGTTAGGATTCGTTCGAAGCCTTAGAGTAACACTGGCCTCCGTGGGCCGTTCGGGCCGGTGCCAAGTTGACTAATGTTCGAAGCGTACTATATTTTTATTTATGATCATACTTCATACATACATTATCAGCCAGAAGACGTCCACTGCTGAACATAGGCCTCCCCCTTAGACCGCCACACCGACCGACAACGTGCCCCTTGCATCCACCGGTTGCCCGCGACTTTCACAATGTCGTCGGTCCACCTAGTGGGAGGCCACTTCAGCTTGCAAGCTCTGAGAGCTATATCGGTGACTTTGGTTCTTCGGCGAATATCCTCGTTTGAAGCTTGAAAACATCCTCCAATGCGTTCGTGAACAGTTCACTTGATGCTAATAAATAACCTTTAACGGACTCAACCAATTTTGAAGATTCTTTCATTTTAACATAGTATTCATACTTCAAAGGTACCATTTAAATTTCCACAACAACGTGGATGACAAAAAAGGTCGGCGGATCTAACTTATTTCTCATCCAGCCGCATTCTTCAGCCTACCCGTGAACATAGCGCATGCAACTATGCCGAAATATCAGGAACTCAAAAATATTGAAAATCGTGGTAAGCATCCCGTTATTACTAATTTAAATTTTGTAAACTACAGCGAAAGTCTAAAACAGTATTTTTTTATTTGCTTTCTATTTGGAAATTGGTCCACAAATTAAGGACGATTTCATTGGTAACGCTTCATCCATAGTTGTAAAAATTGATAATTACACGCTCATTGAGTTGCACGTATTGTAGAATATTTTTTTCATTTTTTATAAAAAAAATAACACTAACTTTATTAAATAGTAATACCTCATTGATGAACTACGATCCCAATCTTATAAAATCCCTTCGCTGCTACAAGCCAGAGCATCAGTCATCTCTCCGGTCCCCATAGCAGAGATATTAGACCCCAGGGTGGAGATATTAGGCCCCAGGGTGGAGATATTAGGCCCAGGTCCGACATAAATACGGCTTAGAAATTAAGCGAGCCGCTATTGTGCAGAGTGGATATTTATAGCCCTTGCGTGGCGAGAGACTGCTTAGAAGGCCATGGCAGACTAAAATCTGCTTATTGTCTGCGAAAGTGCTGGTTTTAGTAGGTAAGTGCTTATAGTGCTTAGTGTCTTCGATTTGATTTAGGAGCTAAACCAGTACAAGCGACAATTTTTGTCAGGCAAACGTCTTAAAAATATTTTAGAAAAACTGCAACAAAACAGATATTACTTTTAAATTACCTACCATAGTGTATATTATGAGATATTATACCTACCAAGGAGATGGTAATGAAGAAACAAACAAAATATTTCGGAAAACTCGCAGACACATCGGGGGGCTGTGATGATGATGGTAATATTTATTTTTAACATGCCTACGGAACAAACATACAACAAACGTTTCATAATATACTTATATTTTGATGTTAGTTATTCGACTCATTATGTATTTACATCTTAGACATAGTCAGTCAACACCAAAGTAAGTCGAGAATATATGAAACTCAATATTGAGATGAAAATAGCTTAGGTTTGTACCCCACATAATTGGAGTGATGTTTGTAAATGTCTCATCGCCTACGCTGATTGCTGCGTTTCATCAACAAGCTTGACAAACCTTAAAAGCTTTTCCATTTTCATCAGTTCTATCTGAACCACAGCAACAACATAGTAAACTAACTATGTTTACGAGTCGGGTACAAAAATTCAATTTCATTTGTCTTGTCATCCACAAAGAGATTTGACGTAACAAGTCGTCTACGTCAATCCGCCTGTGACGTCATAAAATAGCAAAACCAGAAATACCCAAATTGATTTGATACCGGGAAACGGGCGGTCTCATGGAGACGAACCTTCGATTCATTCATTTCGGGAAAAAGTAAAGATCCCACTAATGGTTGTCGATTTATTAAGTAACAAAGTGTTTATGTGTGGTACATACTGTATGGTAAGACAACGGACATAATTCTAGTATATCATTTTACTTCATTATATACAACTTTTACTACGGGCGCAACACTGAAATCGCAAAAAAAAAACAGCCTTACAATTAAATTAATGTCATTCATCCTCGACAAAATGTATGGAACAGCCAATGTATTTTTTCGCAATTCCTCTTTTGATCCCATAGTAAAAGTTGTTCGTAATTATATATACAATGTTATCCTAGAATATGTCATCTTACCGAAAATTACAATATTATTTTAAATTCACGTAAAACCTTTCGCTTGCAGCTTCCTGATGTCGTACCCAACCACTTGTATGATAATTAAAAAATTAAACTTTACATGAATTTCAGAAGTCAGTAAAAGCATAGATAATAATAGACCATAATTGGTCTATGGTTTTTATGACCGATATGATCGCTTTTCTCTGCAGATTTTGTGGTAAAACGCCTGGCAGTGTGCTAAGTGATGGTGTAGTATAAAATGATAAACACACCTACCATGGAATTGGAACTGGCTCTCAAGAGAGGCTGTTGGAACACACCGTAGAATTTTTAACGTGGTGGTAGCTAGCGAGCCGAGGACTAGAGAGTACTCTACCAACAGGCTACGGTTCACGATATTTTCCTTCACCAGCAGCTCAAGATCACTGTGAATTTGAACCTACGCCTTGCGGCATGCCATCCGAACGAGTTAAGAGGATAGTCCTTCCGCGAGGTTTTGGCGCATTCGATATTTGAAATTGTATAGCTGTCGCTCTGTTTCTCGTGCGTGCGATTGAGAGAGTTAGTGAATTTTCCTAACTTTTTGATGAAATTAGCGTTTAGGGGGTAGTCTGTTGTCACCCCCTAAGTCTTAACAAAACCTTTTGTTTTTGGTGTCTTGGATAAACTATAACCTATGTAGCTATGTTTTGTTTTTTCAAAAAATGTTTTATGTTACGCTAACAAATACTTCGTCGTATTTTCGACGCACAAAATTTGTCATTTTAGGTACCTATAACTGCGAACAAAAAAAAAACAAACATACAAGCATGGTTTTTCACGGTGTAGATAACGTATAAAAAATCATCGAAATCGGATAATATTTAGTGGGGATCAGACTATGCTTTTTGTATGGACAAGACTGCTGTGTACTCTATTCTTAACCACTGGGATAACATTGCTATACAAAATTAGAAAGGCGGTGTTGGAAGATATAAAAAAATATTCCAACGTCGATATCGCGTCGTTCTAGTGCGGCCTTACATTTACCCCAGGTAGGTGCGGATGCGGGCTCCGAGCGGGAGCAATTGCGGAGCCTAGTCAATCGAAAATTTATCGGTTCCCTCCGTATCTGTTTCCATCGCGAATTCTATTTGTTCGTGCTATTAGCTGCCGGATATCGGCGGGTACACGGCCTTGCCATCAAGTTTGTTGACTGCTGGTTATTCTGTGGCCATTTCACTTTGAGGTTGGTATTTTTTTCTTAAGATTTGACTCTATACAATTTAAAGAATTTATGCTTTACTAGCTTCAAGTTTCATAGTATTTGTTGGTGGGGTCAAATATTTCACAATAAGAACAAGTCATAATCCAAGCCAATAATTTTAGTCACGGTTATTACTACTTATAGAGAGGACGGCGCACATCACCACTATGTGTTCCGGCGAAAAGAGGCCAGTTGGCTACATTTTACTTAGTTGCTTGCTAGCTCTTGAGCGCTTGTCTTGTTTGTTTTTACGAAAAAACTTTATATTGTATTAAACATCCCTCGTATCTGTTACTATTATTTTACTATTAATTCAAGTAATACGTCGAAGTGCAAAGGAATAAATTTCCATCGGTGTGTAACTAGATAATTATTTTTAAATTTAAGCCGAACAAAATATTTAGCGGACGCAGTGTTGAGTCATTTTGTCATATAATATATTCGAACGAGAAGTTGTTGCAGAACATTGAACTAAACGCGTATTAGCCGGCACTTTCGACCTTTTCGTCGCGAGAAAAGTACACCTCAAGCGTTCTAGCGCTGCGTGGTCTACTGTCTGGTTAGATGACTAATTATTGTTTCAGCGCTGAAGCGAACTACATACATAGAGCTATCTTTAGTGCTTGTCTAGCAAGTTGAAAATCTGTCACCATTCTACTTCACTAACAATTGGCGGCCGCACTGCCGATTCAAAGATGTTACGCCATTTTTATGCAGAACCCAAAGCGCACGTTTTCTGAATTTGGAATGGTTGTATAATTTTACCAACTTAAAACAACGCGCGATTCTAGATCTGCATGATAATAGCGCGACCTTCTTGAATCGTCAGCGTAGGCCGCCAATTATCCTCTTATTGGTTTGTAGCCTTGCTTGAGACCCAATTTTTCATGTATTGTGTTTCATTGTATGGGTAAGTATGTGTAATTTGTTTCTAATAACTCTCTAACGGCTGAATTAACTTTGTAATGGATAATAAAATGTGATATGGAATTAATTACCTTATACCCTGGACTGACATAATAGACTACTTTTGATCCCGAAACATTTATCGTTTTCTTTACGACAGCCGAAGCCGGAAGGCATTGCTAGTAAAAAGCGTGGGAAAAAAACTTTTTCAGATTATTTAAAACAATATACTTAGCACGCTCTCGACTTTAAGGCGCTTAATTTATTAATTATTTATGTCATCAGCCACCACGCTCCACGCCACGCCAGTTCCAATCGAAGCGTACAAAGTACTTCTCCCTGATCTTCAATAAAGTAACCGTCATGAAACTACCTCTCTACCTACATTTGTAGGGTAAACCGTAGGCTCGACCGATCCGTGCCATCTCATTTGTCAATCCGCGGCGAGGGCTGCGTACTGAAGCGGCGAAATGTGGTCGAGTAGCAACCCTACGCCATATTGGAATAAAAGCTACAGACCATTGCACATCGAGGGGTAGGGCTGGCGCGAACGGTTTAGGAGATTAATCTAGTAGCTAGCTAGATATAAACATTAAGGTATGGACACATTTACTTTTTTTTTAAATGCTGCAGAAAAATACTACATAAAAGCAGATAACCGGCCAAAACAGCATGCTTGGAAGGAGCATGCGAAGTATTATTATTTTGTTAAAGTATATTCATTTTAATTAAATAATTATATTGTGAGTATAAGCGTTGATATTCAGCGTGGTTTTTGTCGTTAAAATGCTGGGTACGCTGCCAACTGTTCGCTGTTGGGCTTGAACATTTGGATTATCTTTAGACTTTCATTGGTCTCTAGGTAATCCAAGTGCTATTTTTATGTGAGATTAGCGACTGTAACAACCCTTCGGGTTCATAAAGACCACTTCTCAAAATCTGTTACCAATATACCCACATCGCATGCATGTAGCATTTCCTCAATAAATCATTTTATGAGTTCTAAATTATATTTTTTGATTACTAGATCTTTGTGCTGCGCTCGGTCAATTACCTAAGTTTATTTTTTAACTTTTAATTTTTCACAAACCCAACCTTGTTTTTTTTTTGTTTTTTTTTAATCACTATATTTTAAAACATCACATTGTCGCTGTCTAAGAAATATAGCCAAAACGAAAAAAAAAAAAAAACAAAAAAAATACATCACAAAACAAAACTAAAAAAATACACTGTTTTAGACTTTCGTGGTGGTTCACTACATTACTACATTGAAATCTCGAAATACCGAAATTTCAATCGAGGTGATGGATTTCAATTCCCCAGTGCGAGGACTCCAGTGTAAGGTGGCCTGATAAGTATATAAAAGTACGCGTTCACAATGTGACCAAAGTAGTGTGATACTGTGTGTATTGTCGCGAATTTTCGAGTTCTAGTACCAGTGGTACCCGTAGCCAGAGACTGAGAAAGGGAGGTGTCTGCTCCTAAATTTCGTAACTTTTTATCATCCACCCGCCTCTTCATTCTACCCGTGAACATGGCGCATGCGACTGTGCCGAAATATCGGGAACTCAACGAAAATAAGAATTGTGGTAAATATCCCGTGAGTACTAATAGTAATGTAAAAAAAAAAAGTTTTATTTATATATAAGGGTTTTATTTTTAGTTTGTTGTAACTGTTTTTTTTTTTTTTGTTGTTGTGTTATGTTATCTTTTGTGGTGTTGTTGTCTGACTGTTGTTTAATACTAATTTCATTTAGTCATAAAGGACTAAATGAAATTTAGTAAGCCTTACTATCAGGCCTATAATATTATCTACTCGCTCATTGCCCAACAGCAGCTTGTCTCATCTCTAGTCCTACTCGCTTATACGTTGGAAAATGATTTTTAGTGTAAAATCATTTTAACGTAATTAATAGCGACCATTAATTAACACGCAGGAAAATATTGGTGCTTGGTTAAATTGTTGAGCGAGCCAGCCAGGCGGCGACTGAGCTGAAAAATTATTATTACTTTAAATTGTTTAAAGCGTTACTAACTGTGCCCCGTTGCTTCATCTGCTATCCTACAGGAACTAAGCCTAATCAAGAACATGTTGAGTCTTCGTTATTGTCCTGATAAGCTTTTTTTTTTTTTTGATCCTCTGTCACAACATGTATGCATGGTTGCCTGGAAGACATCGCTTTAAATGATAATGCCGCCAATTAGAAACCTAGTGAATAATACTACTTCCTGTACTTCTTCTATAATTTTTGTGATGTTTAATAAAGAATAGTCTGTCTACCTATTTCCTAATCCAGAGAATAAACTACCCCCTGCCATGTTTCATCTGTATCCGTTCAACCGTTATGGAGTTGAGTGGGAACAAAAAAAAACACACTCAGACGACATTTCGAATGTATTATAATTATTAGTAGGGTATTACTACGATGTAAGTAAGATCATGTTAGTCCCGAAAGGCCGAGTGGTCCCAAGGTCCCCACTAGTGGCAACTTTGGGAATGACTCTGATATCAGAGTTTTCAGCTTGAAAGCTTCTGACAAGGCTTATCGGTTGTTGTAGCACAAACAATCCCTATAATTTAACGTGTCATCCGACTCACGGTAACACTAATTTGTAAATGTCACTTACGGTCCCCCATTTGAAGTCCGACCGCCTACAAACACCAAGTCGAGCACAGCACTCGTAGCACTCATAGTGTAGCTCAACCATTTTATGCGTAGTACTTGTCTCACTCGTATTATATAACCAACCAATAAGAATTATCCGGCGAACATAAAAACACTAATATTTTTTTCGAAGGATTGGCGATAAAAATATACATTCGAACTTATCTACGTTAAAAATGAACACATACAACCACCTGCACAAGTGCACACACACCTATCTGCATCGCACGCTCCGTACGCGCCGAATTCAATGGTATTTATACTTACTGTTTACTAATCTGCAGAAATTTATCACAGATTAGTATAGCTAGTATAAATTCCGTCGAACTTGGCGCGTTTAACGCAAGTACTATAATTATAAGAATTAATGTTTTACAAATTTATTCACAAAGTCTTTTGCTTATTATAAAAATATTTGTTCTTAGCATAGCTCAATGCTTCTTAGTTAATAAAATTAAATAGAGTAGATAAAGAGCTCATTCAAAATTAATTGTTATATTAGCTTCATTAGGACCTGGCTGTAATATTCTAATAATGCTAACTAGTTTCATGCTTAGCACTCAGTCAGAATTAACTTATTCATCGACCATTAGCGGTTTTAGATTCAAGTTTTTTATATGGACCCTTGTAATATGAGTACAGTGTTCCTATAACATCATAATTATTAGCCTGTGACCAATGGCTGTTGTGTCATCATGGCTTTTTATCTTGCTAAGTTTGGCCACTGACAAAAAAAAAGAAGCCACGAGATTTGACACTTTGAAATAAGTAAGTACCATACATAAGTACATTTCAGCATTTATACGCGTACTCAAACAACTACTTCTGCCTAGAGTTTTAGACACAAAAGTACATGCAAAAGAACTAACTCTATTATCCAATCCAACCAATCGAACGGTTCTTTCAACACATTGTTTGCCAGGAAGAGATCGCTTTTAACGATAAAGTCTCCAACACTGGTTGCGAGCACTGGTTTTTAATTTTTGTTTTTTTTTTTACATTATTTTTGTGTGTGCACAATAAAGAGTTGGAGAACATCAAATACTCTTCGTATAAAAGATCCTTTTCTATGTTTCTATTGAAAGTAACACACAGTGATTGAAAGCCAACTGGCGCCAGTGAGAGTGCCTGCAGGTGCCGGGGTGCCATTAGTGGTGCAATTTATTGCATTCAACGCACCGGTGCCACTAGGTGGCGCGCCGGTTGCGGTCTCTGAAATGGCTCTCTGTAGCACTACCTGACTTTGTGAGTTCACTGGAAAATAAGCGAAAGTGAAACGACCACAGACGACGGACCTTAGTCAGCAAGCGCACAATACTCTTTGAAACTAAGAAGAGACGTAGAAAGAGTCCACCTGAGTTAAAGCGAGACGGACAGAAAGTCCATTGACTAAAAGTCCGTCGACCGTCCCTTCATCTATAGACTAATCTTTTTTTCCTTCTAATCTTTCTAACCTTTTTTTTCAATTTCTTTTATATAAGAATATGCTTCGTCACAAATACTATTTTGTAATAATCTGTTATTATCCTTTCAGACTTTAAGCCCTGGCTATTCATACACAAATACCTGACAAAAAGAGATTAAAAATCACTCTCCTTGACCTCTCAGGAATACCAAAGAGTACAGAACCGCTGGGAAATATTTCACAAAGTGCTCTGCATACCTCTGGAGCAGCCGCAGCCGCTGGCGGTATGCCGGCATGGACCGGTACGAAGCGGTACCAACCGGTATGTCTCCCTGAGCCTGCCGCCTAAGAAAGCAAAATGTCGCTCATATTTACTCACCACAAAAAACCCTTGACTTAAGGTAACTACTATAGTTTGAAGAATCAGATAAATTATTATTATAGAAATCAGTTTAAATTAACCAGGTGTCTTGACTTGTCTATAAAATGGCATAAAATCGGTTGAACTAATCGTAAGTTATTGTCGGACAAATATACACAAAAACACACCCTCGCACACACGTCTCAAACTGTCACACGCCGGCTTGGTATCGTGGACTCTGAAACCTTCAATTTGTTCGGTCAGTCAGTAACTTGAACAAAGCGTGAATCAATTGGTAGTGAGAAACTACAAAAAAAAAAACCAGCAAACGCTAATGACAGGTGTGGCAGTTAAAACTTTACTATAACAAACAAAATAATCGCTGGAATGAGCAACATTATGGTGCATAGTTATGTAACATATATGATAAATAGAGATAAAGTTAGATATTCAAGTGCTAACAGCAGAAAAAAGTCGCTAGAATTGTATGAAATCCTATAGATCTAAAATGGCAACACTGACTTTCACCAGTATGCACCGGTGCTAGCCAGTACGAACCGGAAAATGAGGCGGAACTTTATCGCGCGTGTCACCTGCAAAGTATTCGAAGTGGCGTTGCGTAAATTGCCTGGATGTCATTATCGTTTCACACTGCGCTACTCCGGACTGGAGTCTTTCCACTCTGGCTACTCCCGTCGCTCCCGGTTACTGAGATAGATACAATTTTCGATTAAAGTGGAAATGGTTGTGCTAGTGAAGTGGGTGTTAAGAGATAAATGCATTTTGTTATTTGATATTCTGTTTGGCCTTAAAAAATTGACTCAAAATATATCTTTTATTTTTATTAGACGCTCGAATATGGCTTCAACGATATCAGTATATCATAATTTAATAACTGGTTTTTATTTCTAGTGTAATATATTGTAGAACCATCATCGTCATTATCAGCCCGTATCGGTCATAGTTGATTATAGTCCCGTTCTTGTACGCTACTCATCCCGGGCCTGTGTCTATATTGTGTATACTATTGGATAAAAAAAATACATACTACCAGTTACGTTGTTTAAGAATACAATTTTTATCTATTTACAAACGACGATAGAGAAGCATGCTCTTACCTAAGGGATGCGTTAGTGGATGACGATGATCAAAGATTACGCTAAAATGTTAAAAAATTACGTCATGTAATGCGTCAGCAAAAAGCACATTTCAATATCCAATTCAGAGAATTCCAGAGTACTCGTATTAAAAATTCCCAAACCGGCTATTCCACCGGTATTGTATAGACACCGCGGTTGTGAAACGGACCGGGATTCCGCATTGTACCGTTGTGCGTACCCTTCGCGGTAAAACTGCTATACCTACAGTTAGTAGCCTCGCACTAACTTTTACACTGTGACACTTTTTTTTTTCGACGATCAAGTTCAAGTCATGCCCCAGTAAAGTGATGAAGACTTTACTAGAGGCTTCTATGGAGTTCTGGAAACAACAGTCGGTCACTGGCTTCTTAGCAACTGTTTCTATAGCATCAAGTTTTGGAAAATAATAGATTTCTTATTAAAAATTTGCCACTCAAAAAAAAATCGGACTCAATTTTCACAACCAAAATATCGATAAACCAATAAAACATTTTGAAATTACAGAATTAACCAATAAATGAAAAGGGGATTGGGCTAAATAGCCTTATTCAACGTTAATCGGCCCTTAAAACAGGTGGAAGCGTCGAGGTGGTGGTAAAACGAGCATCGAGTGGATACCCGAACCTTATCCGGCGGCCCAGGGCTGTGTAATTGTACTGAGAACACAAGGTTCCGCCGTTTGATGCCAATCAAGTAATCAAGCTCCAACTTAAACATAATTTGTTGCAAAACATAATAATAGGTTACGTAAAAGTGATACTTCTGCCTTTTGCTTTAGTTAAAAACTGTGTTGGAAAAGGCAGCGTCTTCCAATGGTGTTCCAATGCTCTTTCAAGTGTTTTACAAAGATTATCACAAAATACTAAAGGTATACAATACCGTTGAAATAATATACTTGAACGCGAGATATTTGCCTATGTTAAGTCATGTGTCAGGTAAGTGTTGATGTGAGAGGGTGTTGTGGGAAAGCTAAGCTATACTTCGAGTCTAATGACACTCTACTCATTTTTAACCAAGTCTCTGTTTTGAGAAGGTCTTGGAACGCACAGACAGACACACCTACTATCCAGTACAAATATTTAAATTTATCACTCATGAAATATTTCCCCGTCGACGATCTAAACCAGACTTTCGGCGCAGAGGATGTCTTAATTAAGACATTCCGATCTTCGAATGAGGGGAACCTTTTTGAAGTAAGGAATACAAGAGGGATGCATGTTTAGTATAATGCTATAAATAAGTATAAACAATGGGCTATGGGCAGGCCACAAAACTCGAAGAAACGATAATCGATGGGGAAGAAAGGACCTTGAGTGGCGACCACGAACCAAGCGTAGGCGGACCGATGACATTGTGAACACGCGGGCAACCGGTGGATGTAAGTGGCTCGTTTTCAGTTGGTGTGGCGGTCTAACGGGGAGGCCTATGTTCAGCAGTGGACGTCTTCTGGCTTATATTGTATGTTATGTAATTAGGTATATGCCATCCATCTCAAATTGCGGGTTCTACTTGCAGGAAAGTGGCGTTTCCTATCAATGTGCGCTCCTTCAAACTTACGTATCATTGAGCAACTCGGTACCGGCCCGAACGGCGCCGGTGTGTTGCTCTAAGTTACGTACTGTTTTCACAGTACAGCGCTTTATCACATGGGGGCGCTGTGAATCAATTTGTCAAATAGCACCCAATGTGGTCAATAAAGGGTGGGCATACATGTGACGATCAAAGTATAGGGCGCGTTGTTTAGCAGTTGATTCATATCTCTCATGTTTTATGTCATACTAGCTTTGCGCTGCGGTTTCATCCAGATTATATTATATCTTTGCAGTAATTTGATCCTTATTGATCGGTTTGACATTGTGAGACAAGAAATTGCGCAAGATTGAGAAGGGAACTGCTTAAAATTGGAGGCCACATACAGTTTGTGCTGCTGCATACGCCAACAAAATAGGTAAAAATCTGAAAATTGCGTGTCGCGACACGCTCATAGTAGTAACAGTAGGGTTCTTAGGGCTACTACAGAACGTTAAAAAGTAAGTAAATATGTCTACTGTTGTTCTTGTATAAACTAGAACGATGTAACAATAAACAAACTATACATTGTGATTATGGAATGCAGTAAGGTTCCGAGGTGATCGGGCACGCGCGGCGTACGTGCCTCCTCGGTCACGTATCAAATTAGAAAACCCTTTACATTATATTTCTATCAATTATTATACATCTAGGTACATATCTACACTAATATTACAAAGAGATAAAGTTTGTAGATTTGTAAGTTTGTATTTAGGGGTAATATCCAAAATTAGCTGAATTTCATAAATTCTTTCACTATTATACACACAAAATACAGACAAAATACCTGAACTACTTGGCCCAGAAACCATTTTAAATCTAAGCATCATATAAATGGCCCACTACCAGTTAGCAGCATAGCCACAGCTCCATGGTACACTAGTAAACCTAAACGAGAAAGAAAGACGTCTTCGAGTGCTCTTTGTTTGTTGCTCAGCACCATCAATAATTTATTATCACGTGGTAGCGCCGATATCACGATGGGTAAGCTGCCGACTTGTAGCCTTGAGCATTTTGATTATTTTTAGATTTTCAATTGTCTCAGGTAATTCAACTGTTCGTTTTGTGTATCAGCTAAGTAGCTATAATAGTTTGTTTGTATTTTGTTTAGCAAATTGAGGCACTAGCCTATAAAAAAAACAAACGCGGTTTAACGCAATTATTATTAACTAGGTTGCCCGCACGGTATCGCTCGCAGCTACATAAATTTCAAGACCCCATTTTTTCATCTATTTAGAGTTGATTTTAGAAAATTCCTGAGACATGCCTTTACTTATATACTTTTTAATACACAAACTGAGTTTAATTAGCTAAGCATGAAAAAATATTTTATTTACTTACAAACTTTGTGGGTCCATTTTACCACTTTAGGGTATCCAATCTTTAGCTAAGCAAAATCCGTGCTTATTATTCTCCTAAACCATTTTAGGAGTATTGGGTTCAAATTTCAAGTCTCTATCATAAGAGGTTTGGTCTGTGCGTTGATTCCTAAAAAAAATACTTCTTTTATGTATGTTTATATAGATCACCAGATCAGAACATGAAGCATGCCAAGAAAACATACATAGAACGACGAAACACTAAACTCACTGTAATCGGTTGAATTCTCAACATTAGTTATTCAAATAAACCTTCTAAATAGTGTACCTATCCCGCTACAATAAATTCAGCACTTTACTGGTCTTTTGAAAGTGGTGTGAACTAGAAAAGCTCTGAAATAGTTTGGACTGCTCGACGAGCTCGCTTGTTTAGCTTGTTTGAGCGCAGTCATCTTTGAGCAGAAATATTTAAGAGCGTAGTCACATTGGAGATTTGCGAACGTCACTTCAATTTGATAACGATCGGTGAATCCCGCCTCGGGACACGGCACGTGACTCGCACCGATTGCATCAACTAACTTGGCGCGAGAGTTGCAGTTGTTCAGGAGGCTAAGCAAGCGAGCGAATCCGGCCGCGAGCGAATTGCGCCCCAAGCAAATCGCTCGCCCGCCTCCATTTGACCGAAGATTTAGCACACTAATATTATAAATGCGAAAGTTTGTGCGTAAGTGTATAAGTATGTAAATGTGTTTGTTATTCCCAGTCTACTACGTAGCGGTTGAACGGATTTGTATATAATTTAGTATGGCTTTGGCTTATACCCTGGATTGATACAAAGGCTAATTTTTATCCCGGTAATATGAATACTTCCAGGATAGCGGGTGAAACCCTTCTTATTTATTTTTTATTTTTATTTTATTTTATTTATTAGGTACACACAACAGATCACCGATGATACATTATATAATAATTTCATGAAAGTTCTATTCGAATCCGCGATCCAAACCGTGAGCACACAACATGGTTATAACAGCGATTACTTGTTAGACTAATTGCGTTACAAAATACATAAAAATTACCTATACGAATACATACTCAATTAAATGAATTATTATATATATAATTAATTAATTAAAAATTATTCCCTAAACATAACAATCTTGTTAAGTTTTAAATTAAAAAAAAAGGTTGAAACTGTTGAAACTTTAAAACATTGGTTGGTACTGGAATTTTATGAGCAAGCGTGTTGCTAGAGATCACACTGAAATTGATTACATACGTTATTTAAAAAAAAAAAAAAAAAAAAAACTGGGACAATATTGCACACACGGTCATCTGACCCCAAACTAAGCAAAGCTTGTAATATGGCTGCCAGAGACTGATATACGTACATAGATATTTTTTTAAATACATACTTATATAGATATTAACACCCAGACATAGAACAAACACAAATATTAATCACATAAATGTTTGTCCTAGATGGGAATCGAACCCACGCCCCCAAGCACAGAACGTAGGTTCACTACCAACTGAGCCACCGGGGCAGTCGAGTTTTGGTTACACTTCTACGCAAAAGTGTCCTGAAAATGAGTGAAACAATAAACATTTAACAAGAATTGAACCACAGCCTTGTATTATATCGTGCATACAATAAATACTAATGAAAATATAAAAAGGTATTGAAAAACGTTCGTAGCATATTTAATTACTGACCTGTATATGTATAATGTATACTTAATTGCGCTACTTGACTGATCGCTGGAATTATAATTAAATGATCGCAAATCACCAGTGTGATTAATCCTTTTGAGCAGAAACAGAAATATATGCAAAAAAAGCGCTGGAGCGCTGTTTCCGGTCAGCGTTCCTGCGCTTTACAGCGGTAACACTAATATTCACGTTTCGTGCCCACTGTATCAGAAAGTCATACGTGGGTTGCGGTATAAAGGATAAGAGAAAGCGAATAATGAATTAAGCAACCATTTATCTGAATCTTCTGACATGATTGACATCGATGAACTAATCAGTGATTGGTATAGTCGCTAATATTTTGTAGGTTTACATACCCATAAGATAAACGTAGCTATTACTGTCGCTTGAAAATAACGGCAAATTGGCGAAACATGATTGAAAATCGCATAGCACTCCGTCTAGGTGTCTCTAACCTATCATCGATGTTAATCAACATATGCCACGGTCTGACTGGGGATCGCAAGTGCTACTGTGGTTCGTATGACACGTGTAATAGTGGGTCTCGTCTGTTTGGCAATACACTGGGCATGTCAGAGGCACTTCAGGGCTAAAAATTCTGATGCCTGGGCTAGCCTATCCGCCTTTATGAGCGATTTGTTTCATATGGGCGTAACGTCAAGTATTTACGTTAATAGTTTTTAAGCGCATTGATCCCATAGATAATATTACTACATCGACAGTATATTACTATCCCGTATCTTAGACCACACAACCGCCACAACGCCAGTAGCCAAGGCATCCACCCGTGAACAGATAGAAGGTGAAGTTGAATTGCAAACTACACCTCCCTCACAACCAAGCGTTTATACACCATTCACTGGATCTCGGTCAGAATAGTGTAGTTTATTCACTGTTTTGACTGAGAAAGAGTGACTTGAACAATTCAATTTAAATTCAATTCATCTTTATTTCCAAACAGGTATTAAAAATACTCTTATGGAAGTCATCACTAGGTATAACTAGGTTGAATAAACAAAACGTCACAAAAGCACAACAAAATTATCAGCAATGTATTGTGTAGAAGTGTCGAATAAAATGTATCGGAAAAATGCAACAAACAACTTTGCTAACTAAGAAATCGGCTTATGATGATGATGATGACTTATATCTAACATAGGAATGGAACTCTAAGTCGAAAGTGTCATGACTCGCTCTTGATAGTTTTTTTAATCACATATATGTTTTTCTTATATTTTAACTTATTGTCAGCTAACGGAATGGTTAAGTACATTATCAAAATAAGAGAAAAAGTACGTATTGTAGTGGTAGGGCTCTTCTGCAGAGTCCGCCTGGGGAAGTACCACACGGTTGCCAGTTATTCAACCACCAAGCAGTAGTGTGCAAACATTACTGTGTTCCGGATTGAAAGGCAATGTTTCCAGCGAAATAACTGGGCATAAAGAGATCAGACATCTAATATCTCAGGGTGACGAGCGCAGTGCATTGCCGCTAATGGTTTTGAACTGTTGAAGTACAAAATTCTGGATAGCACTGAATTGTTATGGGCAGGCGTGAATCTTAACATCAGGTGAGCGACTTGCTCGTCTCGTCACCAAGTTAAATTTAAAAAAAACTTACATTTTTAAAAGATCTGTTGTTCTAAGTTGTGTAATCTCTAAAAGGTAATTTGTGACGCAGAAAAATTTAGTCATAATCTATGAAATTACTTTAGCCTAAAATTGCACATACAGCATGTTGTGTGTTGTGTCGTACAATGCACAATGAGTTTTATGTATAAAATAAAAAATTCATTCTGCACTGGATGCTATCACAATCAGTTGTGATGCGAATTCCCTTGTTTCGGTTTTTATAAGGTTTTTCTGTATGTGATTTTGTTTTTTTTTTGGTGTTAACAATAAAGAGTTTCTATCGAACTATTTTATGATACGAAAAGAAAAAAATATTTTTTGGTTATACACAAACAAAACATAACTCTAAATAGTGAAAAAAGTTTTAAAGTTAGTTTGATGATAATTTGTTCTTAAGAAAAATTAGTGTTCCTATTTGTTACAATTATAATCATATATACAGATATGTTAACTAACATTCGTGCCACAGCTACCCCTCCCGCACATTTGAAAGTTTTTGTAGTATCTGTCTGATAACATAAAAAATAAAATACGTTTTTTTCGTTTTTCAGTTGCCCGGTCAAATTATTATCATTAAGTATTCGAAAAAAACCACATACACACAGTCACATACATACAGGTACAGACCCGTTTTTTAATTTCTTTTTAACTTTTTAAAAATTCATCTTGCTGTGATAAAATAATAGCTTGCCGACATATAGTTACCATCATCATCATCAACAACTGAAAATCTATCCTATTCTTCCAAAAGTGTATCTATTATACCACTTAACTTCTAACCAACTTATTGCAGCCAAAACCAATAAAAACCAATCATGTCCTAGAAATATCACAACCGTCGTCGGCTATTAACGGAGCACCAACAAAACTAGAACAAATACAATAATTCGACGGGCAACACTTCGGAAATTACAAATGTCGAGCCGACTGGCCCGGCAATCGATCACACTGCCTGTTTTCTTCCCAGGGGACACAATCACTGCCCGAAAACCTACTCTAACTTAAAAGGTATAGGGTTGACAATTCTGTAACGATATTGCCTAGTAAAATCTCGCTAGTTTTGAAAAAATCATCCGCTTACAAGGTTTTATGTCTGAATCGTAACAGACAACTATTCAAGCGACTTGAATTATTCATTGTCCATGATTTCTCTTTTACGGGGAAGCTTATTTTTATGACTTCGCGGAAAGTTGTCCGAGGAAATGAAATTAGAAGCGTTGATTATTCATTGGGGCTTTTCCTGTTAGCAATATTTTTGGGAACTGTTATTAGGAAACGAATAAAATTATTATGGTACTACTACATGATGCAATAAATAACAATAATATATTATGCTCGTAAATATAACTCTCTTACCAGCGCTATAAAATATTTGTCTTGTATTATTTTACTGCCTACTACAGACTGAACTTCTTATGCTGAAGATATAGCTGATAAAATAGCTAAAGGTATTTTGACAAATATTCGTGTATCAAGAGTCAAATCTACAGCACAATATTGTTGTGAATTCTAATAACATGTTACAAGCCTATTTATGAAGCCGAATGATATAATTAATTTACTGTGTAGGCATATAAATAAATAACTATCTACAGTCAAATATTAATCACGAAGCTACACGGGCCCAATAAACTTGCTTGTTTAAACATTGGATAGCTGCAAACAGTCGGCCGCGACATCTGAAGCGCGAAAACTAATCTACTCCCATTTATACCGAGATCTTTGTCAACAACAATCAGCAGGAGGCTTTGTTTAAATTATTTATAGCACTGGATTACAGTACTCGAGGATGGCGATGAATAAAGATTTGATCGCACAGGGACGCGATGCTTCAAGTATGTAGCCAACTTATTTTGACAAAACCGCGCATTCAAAAATATAAGTTCAATAACTAAACCCCGCATGTAAGAGTATGGAACAAGAAAATATTGTTTGAAATTCAAAATGGCATGGTTCATATAATGTACTTAATATTTATCCCGTGAGTTTTAAAGACTCTATATCTGTAGTCTAATGCCTTGTCAACTACTAAATTGGCATCAGACTACGGTTAAAGAGACCTTTAAACTCATTCGAATAATATTATGTACATAATTTTCATTTTGAATTTCGAATAATATTTTTTTGTTTCATACTTTCACGTGGGCGAGTTTTAGTTTTTGAACTTAATATATTGTACTTTTTTTGTGTTAACTAGGTACAAAACCTATATTATTCAGTTTGTGGCACAACCAGCTGTAACATTGTGTTTGTTGTTTGACAATTTGGCAAATTATAAACATTAAGAAAGCAATTAATAATATATATCCTTTCTTCAAATAACAAACACGACATATTTGTCCCAATTTTATAATTAATCTTGTATATGATTAGTAATGTATAGGAATACATTTTACTATGTAGTCCTTGGTTCGTAATACAGCAAAATTTAATGTTTAGGAAATCTCTTTGACGAAGACAAGATAATTGAGATCAAATTTTACTTCAGGTAAGTTTGTTCGATCATACAATTTTTCTGTGGCGAAGTTAGGTTATAAAATCCGCCATATTGGGTTTAGTGTGACGTCATATATCCTGTAATTCTCGTCGTATTAAGACGCTTCTATAGACACCTCTATTAAATATGCAGTGGAGTATTCGTGCGGAGATGCTATAGAGTTAACATGCACAAGTCGGTAGAAAAAAATACATACTTCTCAAAGAACAGGGAGAGAATAATTTTGCGAATAAGCTCAGAATAAAAGAAACTCCTAAAATATTTAAAATAATCTCTGCCTTGTTAGTGTGGATCCTATTTATATTGATATGAATCCTCTTTGGTTAGTTGGTAACGCGTTCGCCTTATTAGCAGAAGTTCCTGGGTTTGATATCAATGAATTTAATTTATCTGCTCTGGGTCTAGGTGTGGGGATTAGGCAGTTCGGTGGGTTTATGTATGTTTCATGGTAGCCCCATAAAAAAAAAAACTAGGTATCAAGGAGTATGAAGCATTATTTATTTGTGGATGCTCTGCGTTATAAACGCAAAGTATCCTAGTGAGTTTTGACCTCTCAAGGCCTCTCTGACTGATGGAGAGCCTATTACCAGTTAATGACAACGAGAAACATGAATTTAAATCAGATGGTAATGTTTTTCGTGGCGTTAAATTTCGGAGAAGGGTCGCCGTTAAAGATTGTGATGAATGTCTTCACCGCGGTTGTGATTACGGCATAGAATAGATAAGTAATAGGTTACCGACGAGATTGTGAGTCATAATGGTTATCAGCTGGTGGCTTGAATAGTGAAAATTTAACTCTTTTCGCAAGAACAAGAAACCCGTTTTCAAAAAGCAGCATGTGTGAACCACATAACGTCATGTTTCGGGAATACTTTTGCTTGAAGTTTTGCTTCTTTAAGAGGCAGTTACTTTCTTAAAAGGCATGAAAATCTAGATAGAACCAAGTTTTATTCAAGTCAGCTCCAGTTATTTCAGCAACTCTATAGGCTCCTACTCCCGTCCATTGCTTTCTCGTTCGTCATTTTTCAGATTATATATATAGATATATATTTATTTATTTATTTTTTATGTTACTCGGTGACGCAACGAGCAAGTCACTCACCTGATGTTAAGCGTCACGCTTGCCCGTAATAGTTCAGTGCCACCCAGAATTTCGAACTTCAACAGTTCAAAACTATGCGCGGCAATGCACTGCGCTCGTCACCGTGAGATGTTAGATGTTAAATCTCTGTATGCCCAGCAATAGGCTCTTACCACTTTTGGAATGTAGCCTATTACGTAACCAAATTAGTGTTTTCTCTTTAACCATCTTTGTTACTTTATCTTGTTTGTGCAATGAAATAAATAAATAAAAGTAAGACGTTGAAAGAGAATCTAAAATCAAAACGAGGGTAAAATGTATGAAGTATCTTCATTACTGAAGTGACGTCGAAGGCGGCTTAAGCGGAACGATTTGATGAAAAGCCTAGCCAAAGTTCACGAAAAATAATTTGGGGTGAGTTCACGGGAAATCATAAAAAGTTAATACGAATTCGGGGAAGCGACGAACTCATTTACTTACCCCACGGTCCATTTAGGATTTCCTCAGACGTCATCGTGATCCCTCTGAAAAATTGTTTTAAAAACATACGGAAATTGTTTTGGGAACTTTCGGGCTCCGGTTTGCGGACGTTAGATTAATCACTGCTCATAAATTTTTTAGTAACGAACTCACGTCATTTTACCCAGTATTTTATGATGATTTGATTGGTTTTGAATTAGTTACTTACGTGAGGTTATGTTTTCATGTTTCAATCGGATCAAACATAGAAAAAGCTAGATGAGTCAGAATGCTAACTTTAAAATTGCAAACCATTTATTTATTACTAGCTGCGCTCTGCGATTTCGCCCGCTATCCTACAGAAACCGTTAAATATTTGGGAATAGCCTATGTGTTACTCCAATGTATAAGCTCCATACCATATTTCATCCAAATCCGTTACAAAGTTGAACGGGAACAAACACACTTACATACCTACATAATTACATACTTACACACAAATTTTCGCATTTATAATATTAGTGTGACATGATGACGTCACACATCGTCATAATCGTACACAAACTTATCTACACCAGCACCATGAGCACAAAAGTATCGAACGACAAAATTGATGTTCAGAATAGACAAAACTAGTTTTTTCAACGGCAAATCTACAAGATGTCGATAGATAAAACACTGAAGTTGTACTGCTCTAAAGTTAAAAACCGTAAAACCGTTGAGGTTCAAAGGCTTAGATACATATCGATGCGTTAAACATAATAATACCCTTTTTGGCTTCGCCGTTGTCGGATAAGAACTATCAAGCTAGACTACATTAAGCCCAACGTGCTATAAATAGGCGTAGTCACACTAATATTATAAATGCGAAACTTTGTGCGTAAGTATGTAAGTAGCTAAGTATGTAAGTGTGTTTATTCCCGTTCAACTCTGTAACGGCTGAACAGGTTTGAATGAAATTTGGTATGGTGGTAGCTTACACCCTGGATTAACAAATAGGCTACTGTTTATCCCGGAAAAAAAATCTGTTTCTATAGAATAGCGGGTGAAACCGCAGGGCGCAGCTAGTATTATTGTGACATAGGTACAACAATCAGATGCGTAGGAGCCCATATTTTTATAATTATTTGTAAATAAAGCGACTGCTTGTGTAGATCTAGGCGCGTCAGTGGGAAGAATAGATAAAACAAAATATTGTAGACCTTAGCTCCAAGACATCTATTTCCAAAATACCGAACAAGCTATCTCAATATTTCCATTGTCGCAATAACGGACGCGTCGCTATTAACTCAGTCTTGTCTCGATGGAATTCCAGCCGGGATTAGCATTTCAAATCAGCTGCCTACATTTTGACCTTGCCATTTGTAGCCCGGTTTATCATGATTACTTAGGTTTAATAATCATTTATTCTCATAGAGATAATAATTATCACTTACATGACAATCAATTACATATAAAAAATAATATTGTAGGTCGTTCTAGTTAAGGTATACAATTAACGCATTCATAGATAAATGAAGAAAAAGCAAGACTTGTGTTTCATTGGAAACAAATCACTAAGGTCGTAGTTTGTAACTAAAAATCATATCTAGCTATTCTTTTTCAAGGATATCTGATAAGCACACTTATTACGTAAGTTTTCTAGCAATTGATTTCGTAAGCCATAAAAGGCAAGCATGGCCTTACTTACTTACTTACATAAAAGGCTAGTATGGGCTTTGAAACGCAGTCTGGTTTTAATGAAGCCCAGACAGCGCTTCTTGAAGGCGAAGGGGAAGACAGTGGGAGATGAGTTACACAATAAGACCGCTGGTCAACTGTTTTTAAGTTATCTGGCCCTAAGTGTGGTCGTTTTATAGTAGTTCCCCTAATCCTCGCAGTATTTCGATTCCTCTCACCATGAACGAGTTTTGATAGTAGAAGATACGACGCACATTCAGTTGTTCGTAAGATTAGATTTGAATATCGTGGCTGTTCTGATTTCCATAAAACACGGGTTTGGAATCGGAGACGCTTCGTGTTCGCACCTCGAGAATAGAGAATGCTCTTTTATCTGGAATGGCATGTTATTGTTTTATAGAATGTATCTACTGTAGCGCTGTGGTTGTGTAAAAATGTATGTAAGTACTACCGCTTCAATCCAGAACCCAGTAATGTTTGTACACTACTGCTTGGCGATTGAATAGCTGGCAAAGGTGATACTTCCACAGGCAAACTCTATTAAAGCCCTATCGCTACGAATATCATGTGACAATCAACAGTTTTCACTTCACTAGTCTCCTACAACTTAGGCATTTGTACAAATTTTGCAACTTAAAATACTAATTGTACGAATTGAGCATGTGTACGGATACCTAATAATGCTTTCATATTAGTATGACTGTGATTCTGCGTCAGCATTTTAACATCCCACTGCTGGGATATCAGCTTACCTTCGAATGGTGATTGGGCTATATAAACCACGCTGGCGCAGTGCGGGTAGGCGGCTAACATTGCACAAACGTCATCGAATTTCTTCTTTGGAAACATGTAGATTTCCTCATAATATTTTCCTTTAACCGAAAAACCAGTCGTGTATCCAAAAAACTCATTCAAATTCAAATTATTTATTGACATAAAAACGATTATACATTTACATTTATGTCACAAAATTATACAAAATACAAAAATACAAAATTCTTTATTTTGGAACATAAATGAAAATTATGATAATTATACTATGAAAACTGACGTGGTTTTGATACATTTTGTTTTAATACAACGGGAATATGATAATTATCTAAATTCCTACTTTAAAACACAACACTCACTGGTACACACTCATTGGTACGGACCCGCCCAGGTAGGAATATGAAAAAATGAATATGATGAATATGAGGCGAGCGTGCATCCTCTGAAATACCACTTCACACTGAGCTACCACGACTTCAGCTGAGCTACCACGACTTCAGCTGAGCTACCACGACTGCAAGCTCATTCCAAGACTTCATATCTGTGATTAATGTGATGAAAATATGTAGATGTGTGAATTTTGTGTCATATGGACCGATTGATATCACACAAAACCTCGCGTAATAGTGACGGAGCATCCAAAGCGTAATGAACGCTTAGTGTTTCCAAGTTTAATCGAATTACGATACACCGAAAGATTAACTCGCCTCGTTTGGTTTCGAGGACGCCACGGGGAAGGATCTCAAAGAACTTTTATTGACAGTCTACAAGGAATAACTGCCAGAGGTATAGTTAAATTGTGGCTGTCAAGTGATTTTGTTTGTTTAAATAACATTATTTTCTTTGTAAGCATTTCTGTAGTAAAACATTTGGTTTAACAAAACAAGGATATTGAGGTTGTTTACAAAGTGCTCTGTATTCTGAGCACAATCGCTGTCGAAACTTTCGATAGAAAATGTATGAAACAATGTGCTTCTAATTATACTGTTCCAATTTTGTACTATTTTACCCGACTACCCAAAAAGGAGGGTAATGTTTTTGTATTATATATAAGTATGTAGGTATGCGAGTATGTAAGTATGTATGTTTAACTCCTGTAGACTAAACGGCTTGACTGATATTGATGAGGTGTTGTTGGATTCGTCTTTATAATTATCCGGAGTGACATTTTGCACTCAGGGTTTTTTTTGTTTCTCTTTTAATAATGATACTTTTCTATCTAATACTTATACAAAGATATTTTTGATAATTTTTGTGCATAGGGTACTATTTTTTGTTTTACTATGGAACATTTACAAATATTAAATAATTTGCTTGCTTATCGATATGAGAAAAAAAAAGAGGATTTATTTTTGGTACATATGTATTGTGTATAGGCTTCACCACGCCACTTGATTCAAGAATATTTTGGAAATATTAGGTCTCAAGATGAGCAAAAGAAAACATAAATATAACGTACTTTTTATTTATCTGTTTGTTTGTCTACCATGTTAAGATTTACAATAAGCTAGTGACTTGAAACGTTAAACAAAACTCTGAACAAAAAGACAATGTAATATTTCGTTTTAAAATCTTTATTTATCACAAATATTTTTTAAAAAAAATACACTATAGATGTTCTTTATATTTTCTTTCACAAAAATGAACCAAAATATTGAACAACTAATACTTAAATAAATAACACAAGTTCCAAAATCGCCACGCAGACCAACGTGGCCCCCAGTCCTACCCAAGGACAGCGATTCCTTTGGGAACGAAGTTTTTCCATCCACCACGAAACTTCCCAAACTCCGACCTTATCTTGATAAGCGATATTTTAAAAACAATTTGCGGAAATAAGTCGACCGAGATACAAGAACAAGTTTCGCGTGGGGGAATAATAAATTGAGTAAGTTCGAGAGCCCTCACCTGGTGGTATCTGCGGGCACTAATTTAAGAATTAGGGGAAGTATTAACTCTCTCTAACTTGGATTACAAAGCGGATACGTTTTTTGTAGTAAGATAGATGGAGTGGGATTTTGTGTTTGAGTGTAAATACAATATAATACAATAACACTTTATTAACACCACTAAAGGTTTTTACAAGAATAATGCATTAGAGTATATGCACAACAAGGCGGTCTTTTGCCAATCTTTTCCAGGCCGTGGAAGGTAGGGAAAGTGGCAACGGCACACCAGCGGTCCACTCCCGCCGCGGCGTCCTACCCTCACCCACAACACACTGCAGTCCGCCACAGTTACGGTGCTGCCCATACAGAACCGCGACCTACTGTAGCCGGTTCAACAGGGGCTTACAGGCAAAGCCCTGAGAAGCGGCCCCTCCTCGGGTTCCTCTTAGCTTCATCGTGGGTGAACAGGCCACGGCTACTACGCCCCCGCACCACGAATCCAGGACGGGAAGGCGGGAACCCACGGGGGACACTCTTTAGCCTAGCGACGTTATAGGGATGTTACATTGTAGGCACGAAATGTATCTCATCTATTCCAGCTACGTATTGAGCGCTGTAGTAAAGCTCCACCCGCATGGCTACTAAGATTTATTGTTTCAGATATACCAAGGAACACACAAATTATGCCTAAATCCAGAGCAAATATTTTAATTCATCACACAAACCGATTGAATCGAACCCGGTACCTACAATTCATAATGCAGACATGCTGCCACTGAGTGATCGTAATGTGCTCTGTAACCGTTTACTGAAGAGTTTGCCAGGAACCCGACATTCAAGTACAGAATATTCACCACCAGTCTGAGAATTAGCTTAGATTAGTGGTCAAAGTTGGATAACAGATCAGTCTCAATATCTAGGTATCTATACGATAAGATACAAAGGTTTTAGTAACAAATGTAGTACACGTACTTACCCAAGACTATCGGTGTTACATCTAGACTGTCAATCGGATTACCTCCTATTAATTACGTAGGTATGAACAGGATTATACTGTAACGTATAAGATGAAATATTCCTAACCGTCACACCAGTGTGACAGAGCCGTATGAAGGTTAGTCGACTGCGAAAATAGGCAGAATCATACTCAACTCATTTTGGGAAACTTTTAATAAGAAAGCAGTCCTAAAATCGGAAAGAAAGGGCTGTTTTGCAGCGATATTATTAAAAAATGTATTTGATATATTTAGGAGGTTCTGACCTGGAATTGCATAATTTGTTTCCGCTTGCCGTTCTCAATGGCGGGACGTCCGGAAAATTGCGACCACAGCGCCACCACCGTACATGGTGGGCATAACCTACGTAATCACGAAGCTCTTCGATTACACATTTATAAGCACATGGCGGGGTTTGAACTTTCTGTCGGGAATTGTGTTATCCGAAAAGTATATACATAGATGTTACTAATATAACTATATTATGAATGCTAACATATTTTTTTGAAGTTTTTATTGTTTTAATATGTATGTACGTCTATAAAGTTTACAATATAGGCCCTGGCCTGAAAATGAAATTAATTTGATTTCATGTTTTCATAAGTACTAAGCTCCTTTCAACGCAGTGTACCCTTTTTGAATAATTGTATGTAAACTGAATGTGTCAAAACCACGTCAGTTTTAAACCAACTTCCAAAAAATGAGGAGGTTCTCAAGTCGACAGATATTTTTTTTCATAGTACAATTTTGTGCAAGTATAAAAAAAAAAACTACTATGATATCACTGCGTTGTAAAAACTAACATGACTAATGAATTCAGAATCTTAACTCGGTAATAACTCCCTGTCATCATTGTCTTAACCGAAAAAAACAACTTAATCCTCATCGAGACATAAACCTCTTACAAATATTATAAGCACGAGTAATCCCGTCCCAGCTAAAGCTTACAAAGCGTCCAACAGTGAGCCAACTCTCGTCAATCATTGGCGCTAAGCCCCCTACATAGGTACACCTATTGATCAGACCTATTAGTTGGACAAAACTTGGAGCCAATCAATCATGCATAATCCAATATTTGTCCAACGTGTCCGAGGCTTCGTAATTGGGAGTTATTAATGACCACCAGTTGTTGGTTGTCGTCGAACGATGTTTGTCCTTTCGTACTTAGAGGTAATTAAGTTGAGCATGTTTGCGATTGTCTTCGGTAAATATAACGTTTTTGATTGTCGTGTGTAGAGACGAAAGTTGCGGCCTAAAAACAAGCTTTATTCTCGATCTTATGGTGACGCATGACTGATTTGAGATTGATTTAGTGAGTTGACGTGAGGAAATAGGAAAGTTCTGTTAACGCACGCTAGCTTTGCTATAATCTCTTATAAAACATAGTTAAACAGATTTGAAAGTTTCTTGAGTACCAGAGTTTAAAAATGTATACCAGGAAATTGCCACGTATAAACGTCAACGATCAGAGACGCTAACGTCAACAGCGGCTGACTACGACTGTCCATGTCTAAATATGTCTTTAACCATAATACAGTGCAAATCGTCTATCTTGTGTCACGATACACTTCAAAGTAGGGTTTTGTAGGTATCCTGAGACATGGCTTTCTTTATCTTTGATGCTTAGTAAACACAGGCGCGGCACGAAAAAAGTTATTGTTTAAATATAAACTTTGGGGGTCCATTTTACCCCTATAGAGGTAGAATTTCGTGGCTTGGTCTGTGCTTTGTTTCCTAGAAAAAAGATAGTATTGCAAGTATTCTAGTTTATTTTAAAATCTAAAAAATTTAAATAAAATTAAACAGAAAATAGTTACTTCAGATTCGAATATAACGTAACTTTAATTTTGAATTCCCTTTTAAACCAATATTCTTACTCGACAGAATGATAAAGTAGCGTTTTTTTTTGAAAATCCACGTTTCCACTAACTGCCCTTTACTAAAAACACAACATTTCAATATTTTTCCTAGTGACGATTTTCCTTGTATAAAATTTTTGTACTAAAGTTTTTGTGTTAATTAATCATGAATTACAAATAACCGTTTCTGAATAAAATAAAAATGACATTCAGAAAGACAGACAAATGGGCACTGATGAACTTTAATGATTCCTTAGTTTGCTAAGGAACCCTCAAAAGAATGTGCATCGACCCTCATAATTGGATTAAACTCTTATAAGGGCTCGTATTATCTTAAGTATGTTGAATCAGATAACAATAAGAAAGTTAGAGTCTATTAACTCGGAAGATAAGAATGGAGGCAAATCTCGAAATCACACTTTGTCTGAATCGTTGCGACTCTTAACAAGATTTAGCAAATTTCAAGTCACACGTTTAGTCAACTCCCAAAATAAATTGCTTGAATAGGAAATGAAATGTCAGTGAATTTCTCAAAGTCCCGGCGCAAATAGGAGCAAGATAATGGTATTAAGCCATCGGTTTTAATTCCGAGTATGGAGTGAATCGGGGAAACATAACATTAGCATTTCAAATGGCGGAGGGAAGGTTGCAGCTAGCTTTACTTGTTCTACGGGCGGGGAGATGTACTCAGTACTACGTCTCTAGAATCAAGCTTAGAAGTTTGGATGTATTTTGTTGAATTGGAAATAGAGTTACATTTGAACACTAACTTTCGTGATGATAAGCAATGGTGCGGCCGAAGATAAAACATAATGATCAAATAAGTTCATTTTAAACAATTTTAATTTTAATTTCCTTAGCAAAAATATACCAAGAGTGCTAATGTCCTTAGAAATATGCGTAACTCGATGGTACTGTTAAAGACGTAAGATGTCGCTAGTGCTTTAATCTGCGAAATGATCGTCCCAATTTCTGCTGGACTCGAAATAGAGACCCAAACGAATTCATTCGTAATGATACTGAGAAAAAGCGCGACTTGTTATGAATATCTTTGCATTAATGATATCAGTAAATTATTAATTTTATATTTTATTTGAAAAATTCGCTAGATTGTAGTTCACATGAAAAATGCAGAGGACAAAGGATGCATTTAGGAAACGAACAAAAAAATTTAAACGATGTCATTTTCGAATTTTATTGGAAATTAAACTCTACGGCATAAAACTTGAGGTATTACTATATTTTTTGGCGTGCTGATATAACGTTTCATCATTTGTGAATCGATTAATGTAATCATACCACGAATTTAAATTTTGCTTTCACCGAAAATGGAAACGGAAACCTTTTTGAGCGCGCGACCTTTAATATAAAAACCCTTACGTAATAAGAAAACGACAATACAATGTTTATAAATCATTTCATTTCTTTGTTTCAGGTTACATCCCGCGCGACCATAAATCATACGTTTAAAAAGTAGCGTCGCGTTCATCCCGCACTGAGCCAAGAATTAAGAAAAAATGAAATAAGGAAAAGGTTCGCCAGATAAAAAAGGAGTCCGGCTATCGTTTACCCGGGGCGGGCTGCGGCCGGTGGCGGCGGCGGACACTCATGAATATGACATCAGTGGTCGGCGCTGACCCGCCATGTTGATTTATTCGACGACGACGATCCATCAAATGCGTCGCCGCCGCGCGCCGGTGAGAGCCGGCTCGAACCTTCTTGAGCCCACAAGGCCCAGTTTTGCTCGCTATCACACACTAGTCGCAGCCTTTTGTGCTTCAGACGTAGTTGTTTGCCAATTGCGTATGCATGAAGCTCCGAGTGGCGATTTATTAAATCGATGAGGTATTCTGTTTGCCTTCCGCGAAGATTGCTTTGTTCGCGTGACTCGCTGTATTTTAAGCCATGAATATTGAAGGCTTTTTTTGTTATTCTAGTTCAAACTTAATTTGACGGGGAACATCAAGTTCCACCAAGAAGAAAAAACAAACCGCTTTCTGAATCCTTTCAAATTTCACTAAAGAAAAAAGGAATTTAAAAGTGTGTAGCGAAACTAGTAAATAAACGTTATCATCAACTCAACGAACTTGTCAAAAATCAATGGAGTTATTCATACCATTTTAATAAATCGAGTAAATAAAAGGCACGCTTCTTTAAAGCTAACAGCACATGCAAATTAAAAAGAAAAACTTTAATAATTGTGACTTATTATTATCAGAACAAGCTTAGTGGTAAACATCAAAATGAGACGACGTCCCCTTCCGCCGGTGCGCGAAGAAGTGAATCAAAAACCATGGAGAGCGTTATGTAAAAATGACTGGGTGGTGTACGCTCTCGTGGCCTCAGTGGGAGCGCTAACGTACGCGAATAGTTTGAATGGCGAGTTCGTACATGACGACATCCCGGCGATAGTGTCGAACAGTGATGTGAACGGTAAAAACAGTTTGTACCGAGTGTTTAAAAATGACTTCTGGGGCACGCCGATGTCGGACGCCAGTAGCCACAAGTCGTATCGGCCATTGACTACGCTATCTTTCAGGTGAGTGTATCATAATAATTATTCTTGCAATCATAAACAAAACACGTGCGTATCACGGATGCTACGTGCATCTAGACACTCAAGTATGTGCAAGTACATAACTATTAACTTACACGCTTCACGATGAAGGTTAAATTGGAAGTTTCGGCGAGATCGTGAAGAAGTCGACAGGTCGCGTCATGGTATTATTTTCCAAAACTGGCGTTGTTTCATTGTTAATGAGTAAAAACAGTGATTTTTTATCATTGTGTTCGTGATTGTGCACGTGTGTTGGTGAATTATAGTATAGTGTCGTAAAACGTGACTTCTCGTGTTGTTTCCAAAACTACATAACACCTCAAGTAAAGTCTCCGACACTTTATTGGGGCATGTCTTGGGCCTGACGTTGACTTAATTAGCTTGAAAACTAGTCATAGTCGACTATGACTAGTTTTAATTGAGAATATTTTACATCGTTTGATAGAAGTATTATAAAGTTTGACACTGGATAAATATACTATGTGTGGAGTCAAAATATAAGAAAAAAAAATAAGGCTAAATTGACTTAATTGTTGGTTTAAATGATGTGATCGCAAAATATTCTTACAGTATGTACTCGCTTAACATACATACGTGATCATTGACCGGTGCTGATATTATAGCCCAGTCAACTTAGCGTTTGGCCCGGAAGTAATTAATAACAGATTTTTTTTCGATATATAATTGTAGAACCAACCTCTCATATTAATATACAATAATTAAACAAAATGCACATCCGGCAGAGATTTAAATTTTGCATTTTACAATATCGTCTCTACTTGCGCTAAGTTAGAGTCTATTTTAGATGACGATCGTAAGCACGGCAGTGAGTTGTCGGCGACGATAATGAATTATGGCTAGAGCAAAAATGCCTTTTTTATGTTCCGTACCTCCAGACTGTTTAATTTAATTTAATATTGATTCTGCGTAAGTAAATTATACCAATCAAAATTTAATATTTATGTTATGAATTATGCCCGGGTCCTCCATACTAAGTCCCGTAACTTGGGATATTACCTTTAGCAATAAAACGAAATCCAATAAATTCTTCTGAAGTTTGTATAGGCTGAGTGTCTGGCCCTGATGTCAAAGTTTTTAGGTCGTTGAAGGCTTCTGAAATTACTAAGAGGTTGTTGTATAACGGAAGAAATATACAATTGAAAAAAAAAAAAAAATATAATAAATAAATAAATAAAAAAAAAAAAAAAAAATTGTTTTTATCCAGGTTGTTGATGAGTGAACTTAACTCACGTTGACTCTTTAGGCCAAAGTAAGACATCACCTCCATCATTTACGAAACAGGATCAGTGACAATCTTGTTTTTCTTGCGAATGTCTTCTTAATGCTAAAAAGTACACATTCTGCTCGATATTTTATATCATTATAGGAAAAGAAATATTATTATTCCAAGAAGAGTCCTCCATTCCCGCCTCTGACTGGCGTCATTCATCATCGTTACATTTCGCTGAGACGGAGGGAGGGCTTTTTGTCTGAACTCTAATGTTCTACGCTTTCAGGGAAATTGTTGATTATGATTATTTTTAGCAAAAAGCTCCAAATATATCAAAGCTTACGCAAGCACACAATAATTATGGAAGGTATCTTCATACTGTTGGCTTCAGTTCTGCGTATTACTTCGTTATTCACCACTAATTTTATACGTAGTGATATGTCAAAGATATCATACTAATATTATAAATGCGAAAGTTTGTGTGTAAGTATGTAAGAATGAAAGAATGAATGAATATGAATGAATATTCTTTATTGTCATACAGTTGCATTCTTAACAGTTACAAAATATAAAAAAGTAAAGAATGCTTCCATTATGGACTCGTCAACATGCTACAATTTTTAACAATATTATTTATATCACTGTATATATGAGGCATTTGGTGTCTCCCTCAAAAAACGACAATATTAGGAGGATTTATCAATTCTATTTTTGAGTAAAAGTCAACTTCAGTTCATGAGAAATCACGTCAGCTATATAGAGGCTTCGTCAAAAAGGTCAAAAAATAAAATAAAAATGTAAACAATAAAATTAAATACCAACACTAATCCATACAAATTATATAAAATAGAAAAAATATTGCAAAAATTAATTACCCAAAAATTAAGAATAACCTTCGAGTGTTTGTTCCCGTTCAACTCTGTAACGGCTGAGTGGATTTAAATGAAATTTGTGTTGGAGGTAGCTTGCACACTGGATTAACACATAGGCTACTTTTTATTTCCGAATAATATTCGGTTTCGGTAGAATAGCGGGTGAAACCGCGGGGCGCAGCTAGTATTAGATATGCTTATTTTCTTAGGGCTTTTATTGAATGGAAATGGAACTGGAAATACGTTTGGCCACGTCATGTTGTTTTCGGTTAGCTTTTAAAATGTTCTTAGAGGTTAGAGGTTTATAACGACACTTACAAACTGAATCTATAATAACTAATCTGTAGTTATTTCAGCAATATTACTTCTAGTACAATAATAGCAGAAAACTAAATTTCTAATTAACTTCATCTGCATCAGCCTTTTAAAATCCTACTGCTGGGATAACGGCATACTCCTGAAGGGTGATTGGGCCCTGTCCAAAACGCTGGCCCAGTACGGATTGGCGTATTCACATAAGCCATAAAACTAAAAAAAAAAAACTATTTTATCCGCCAAATAAAAAAGTTTTAACGTCTTCGAATAGGGCGATACTTGTAGCGCCACCTTGTGTAACACAACACCCAGTTTGTAACGTTGTATTACATTTTACAATAATCTATAGAAGTAATATTTTTAAAACATCCTAGCCAAAGAAATAAATGTCTTATGAAATATTTTTTCTTCACAATTTCCTTTAAATAAATCCCCAGCTTAACCCTTGAAAGCATTGACCCACCCAACCCAATCTCAGCTCTAGATAAACGCTAAATTGTCATAACAAAAGCTAGCCCTAAGGTTAGGTAAAAGAAAAACGAATATAAAGACACAAATTGGTATTTTTCTTTACCTTTGACGATTTTGATACGAGAAACCTTTTGTAGGGAAATTGGTCGTGTACTGGAATAATGAGGTTGAGATTGGTATGCCTTAAATATACCCTTAGAGATGCCGTTTTAAACGTGTGTTACCTTTAAAGGTTCTAACACATGTAACAACTTGCTAATCTCTACCAGTCTGTTTCCCAAAGAGTAGAATAGGTACATAGCATATTCAAATCTAGAGTAAGCCTGCTCCATCCTAGACCGGTTCTTTGCCTACTATCAAGCAGGATGTGGCCGAACGCAATCGAGTTAAGAACAAACAAAAAAAAACAAAAAAGTTTGTTTGGTATCGACAGCCGTCTAACAGAGAGAGAAAGATAGATAAATATATATTATCCTCTTATTTTCTCTTCTTAGTCTGCTTCCACGGGATCTGTAGGCTAGCGAGGCTTGGTGTTGACGTTGTTTAAGTAAAAGATTAAATAGTTTTACCTTCGGAGAATCGAGCACAAAGCGCTTGCCTTTCATGTTTATATTGACGAAGTTCTGTGTAGAGAAAGATTTGAACCCAGAACTACTAGCTGGCAAAGACCTATACTAATATTATGAATGCGAAATATGTCTGTCTGCTTGTTTGTTCCTCTTACACGCAGCTACAGAATAACCGATCGACCTGATTTTTTTCATGGACATTGGACATAGTTTATGGGGAGAGTGACACATGCTTTTTATAACGGGAAAATACGCGGACCCTAAAGTTTTTTGACGCAGGTGAAATTGCGGGGCGAAGCTAGTGCTACATATTTATTTAACTGTACTTGCTTAAAATCAATGTAACAATGTATTTGTTTTTGCTGAAAATGCAGTAAAACATGAAATGCGCAAGTAAAACCACAGGAACTAGAACCAACGTACGTTAAAACGTAACTTAACGTGTAACGTCCCTTGAACTTACTTTTTAACCGACTTCCAAAAAGGAGGTTCTCAAGTCGACGTTTTTTTTACACATATGCAAGCATCTCGTAGTTAAACCACAGGCACGTTATGCAACTGTCATCGGAATCATTAGCGCGTGGAATCATTGTGTGGTCGTTTGACATGAAAAATGAATTCGTGGTGAATAACGCCATCCCCTGCGTACGATATATTTTCAGAAATGTAGGATGGGTTTCAACCATGTTTCAGCAATGATTTAATTTCTTCTTTATGGCTCTTGTACCTACTATCACAAGTCCTCTGTAACTAGCTGCACACCATGGTTTCTCCCGCTATGATATGTACTGACGATATGTACGCTGTTAATTTTCTGAGATTTTATGTGATCACACTAATATTATAAATGCGAAAGTATGTGTGTAAGTATGTAAGTGTGTTTGTTCCCGTTTAACTATGTAACGGCTCAATGGATTTGAATGAAATTTGGTATGGAGGTAGCTTACACCCTGGATTAACACATCCGCTAGTAAAAAGTAAAATGTATAAAACTTTTCTAAAAATCCATAGACCGTACAGGGTTCCAGTGAAGCTTGCACTACTTAACTGGAGCATTCCATGTAGGTACTGGTCTGTGACTGAAATGTTTGATCTAGACTGGTTTTTATTGTGTAATATTACGAATTCACTTGAAATTATTATTATGAAACTTGACGGTGGCTAGATACACCAAGCTGTGTTAAGCCAAAATTGAAGAAAGATGTCAATTATGTAATGGATTATTCTTATCAGCTTTTAGACATCCACTTGAAGATTCCTATCCTCTATTGAGGGATCTCATAATCCCCACGCTAGGCGGCTTCGAGCTCGCAGAATGGTCACCGTTTACTAAGAGGACACTGCTGCTCGTCCTCCATTGGTTCTAATCGCAGTTTTAGGACATATATCAATTATGTAATTATTATTATTTTCTCCTTCAATTTTGGCTCCACACATAGTTCAACAGGAAACAAGGCCTCCCCCTTAGAGCACCACTCTAAATGACAATTTGCATTTGCATCCACCGGTTGCCCGTGCTGAGCAACTTTTAAACATGCCATTGCTGGGATATCGACCTACCCTCGAAGAGTGATTGGGCCACCACGCTGGCCCCGGCACTGGCTGATTGTCCGTGACTTTCCTTTTATTACGAAAAAAACAAATATCCTTAGGAAATTAGTTTTCACCCGCTCAAATCACCTAGTGGGTGTATTGAAACAGAGGTTTTTACCAGAGTGGTACCCTTTGTTGCCTATAGTCCGTGGAGATGCACTACAAATAATAAACAATAATAAAATTAGAGTTTAGATTTAATTACCAAATTTCATTAAAATCTGTTTAGCCGTTACGGAATTGAAAGAGCGACCAAGGGCCAAATACAAGACAGTTCGTGCTAAGACTAAAGTACTAACTTCCATCATCAAACAAAGCCTCGAAGTTCATCCTAACTTGGTCGATGTGGAACAGATAGTCTCAAGGACTCTTAGTAATTTATAATGAGATTTCCTCTATCATTATTAACTTCGTCACTTTGTATTGTTCCAAAGTTTGTTCGAGGTTGTAATTGTGTTATCGATTTTGTCATTTGAAAGCTCGATTAAAGTTGGAAATAGCAAGCAACAAGAAAAACTAATCAGAGAGGAACAAGTGTTAGACCTCCACTAAAGTCTTTCAAGTTATTTTATGAATAAGTGTTAGTCTAATGTTTGTACCACAGATCACACTAGATACCGCATTACGAGATTCGTTGTTCCTACAAAAAGTCACCAAAGTTTGAGGAAGGCGCGGGTCGCGGGGAGTGCGACCAAGCGTTCTCATTGTCTATCTCAAGGTTACGCCTACTTGTGCCTAACAATCAACCAATCAGAGTAATTTCTTATATAAGTGTATTTAGACTGATGCGTGGTGCACTTAGAGCGTCCTGAATGCAGAATCTAGGGTGTGATCTGTGGTTTGTACCTACTGGTCGGTCTCCATGAAAGCTGAGCTAAGCAGAGCTAGAGTCACAAGGTCTATTACTTTTAAAATATAATATGTTGTTCGTTTTTTTTTCTATTGAAAACAAGATATTTTGACAATGCACAATACACCCATGCGGGACGTCAGTGCAGGACTTATCGCCCTTATCTCGAATAAGAATAAGAATATGAAGATATTTTGACACAAGTATTCTCATATACCTACTATACCTACTTATGTAGCTTGTATGGTAAGTAGTTATAATTCAATTGAAATTTTGGTTAAAACTATTCAAAATCAGTTAGGTTAGCCACAAATAGTTAGGATGAATAGAAAAAGCAGTATGCGTTTTTGATTTAAAAAAATAATCACAATAACAGATACAAGATAGTACTTTCTAGGCTTTACATCCAAATCTCATCTTACAGTTTATATTTGAACCCTAGACCCCAATATCGAATCTCAATCCGTTTGACAAGATATTACAAGTCCGTACGATTTTTTGCATTCGGTGCCATTCCGCCGCCTCGATCCTTGTCCCTTTTTTTACTGCCATGTCTTCTATCTACTGAAAGCATGTTCACTCACCACTTTATTTTTCGTGTGAAAAACTTTACGACAAAGCAAGTTCGACCGTAGATTGAAGCGTTAAGGGGTAGGAAAGTTTTTTTGGTTGATAATTTATGTTGGTGGACTCGTGTGGCTGAAAGGGGGAAATGAAACGTGTGATATGTAGATTTGCTGGATTACAGTTATTATTGTAGTAGCGTATTGTGGTTTAATGGGGCCGAATCGATTTGCTGTCTTCGGCGATAATGATAGGGGAGCGTTTATTTCAGTCGCTTTCACCCCGGCGCGGGCGTGTACTCTCGGCGAGAGAGCCCGAGACTAGTTCGGGCAACTTACGAAAGTACACGCCAGTATGCAATCTAGTATATGAATAATTAACGCTGTACATTCATAGTTTCTCATTAGGGTTCAGTGTCGGGGATGCTATGGAATAAACACAAATACTCGTACACAACTTACAACCAGACCAGATATTTAAAATCATTATTATTAAAATCTGCCCGGCCGGGAATCTAAGCTGGGACCTCCTGCTCATGAGGTAGACGCAAGTCAGGCGGCTGTAAAAGACTGTACGCTTTGTAAATATTCTGAACTATTCGGTTTCGGGCCTATCGTATCTTTCCGAGTGTGGACAGTCGGCGTCAAAACCATCAAAAGGTGTAGGACCAGGACGATGTACGAAGTTAGATTGAAAATTTAGTTTTGATTCGATGCATGATGATGGGCTATTAGCTTCGGAAATGATACTTTCGGAGTTATTTAATACGATAATTTACCAGGAATTACTACACTGTTACGATATTTCGTGTATTCACGTGTATCGGACGCTTACCTAGGAACAACATAGAACAATGTAATTCACCCTCTACTAAATGGTATAGCCGTTTATCTAACGTATATTGTACTTGTTGTACTTTTACTGATACCGACAGAGTTCCACAACCTCGCGTTGCGTGTAAAAATGTGGAGGCGAAGCGCTAAGTGCGCGAGGATGCTTGATGTCCACCAACTCTTTTTCAGTTTACTCGTCTGTGCTTTGAATCATCCCTATCACTTGTCCCTACTATCCCTACTAATATTACAAATGCGAAACTGTGTATGTTTGTTTCTCTTTATCCCAGCAACAGAGCAACGGATGGACTGAGTTTTTGTACGAATATAGTTTTAGGAATGGAGAGTGATTTAGGCTTTTTATCTTAGGAAAATGTGTTATTTCTGAGGGATCTTCCACGTGGGTGGAACAAGTTAAAAAAAAACTCTTTTATGGGTGGAACCGCCAGGTACTGCCATTTATTGATATCTCTTCAATATAATAATTACTAGCAGCACCTGCGGTTTCACCCGCTATAGCAAAGCAATAGTATCAAGGTTAAAAAGTAGCCTATGTGTTAATCCAGGCTATAAGCTACCGCCATACCAAATTTTTCATCAAAATTCAGTCCTGCCTTTACGGAGTTGACTGGGTACAAACACACTTACATACTTACCCAATTACGCATAAACTTTCGCATTTATAATATTAGTGTGATATGATTATAAAAGACACAGCCAGTTTTAGTTTTATTCTACAGGATAATAAATTTAATATGCATGTTAGTTTTTCATAATGGCAATAATTCTATTAAAAAAAAAAAAATGTCTGTAAGTAAACCCAATGAACAAGTTAGCTGCGCCATAAACAAGCTTCATTAGTATTCAAAACGACAACTACGAATAATCTAGACGTGGTACGTTTGTATTAGGGGACCTACATTAACACGACTCTGTAGGGTTGTTCTCAAAGGGTATGCTACACTGAATATACTCATTATACTCATGGTTATAAAAAACTTTTACAATGATTATGGTACCAACCCTGAAATCACGATAAAAATATCTTTACAGTTCGTTGAGTGTGAATGACTCTGTTACCCGACTGCCCAAGAAGGAGGGTAATATTTTAGGGTGTATGAAAGTATGTTTGTAAGTATGTTTACCGATTTTGAGGTGTCGTTTGATTTCTTTCTATGTCCAGATTGTCCGCTATATTTTGCAGTCGATTTTTACGGTTCAAGAAACCCTTATAAGTTCGTCATGTCATGTGTGTGTCGTGAGCTGTCTGTGTGTTCCGACATACAGACAGCTCACGATTTATAACTTCCAAAGTTATAAATCTAGATGCATGAAATTTTGCGCAACGATAGTCTAAGTATAGACCTCAAGTTTAAAAATATATAATTTTTTGTATAATGAGGGGGTGAATGTATACAATGTAAAGAGTGGATGAAAAACAAATTTACCACATCCCATCATGTGGCATGTTGTTTAATAGGTCTTTTAAAGTTAACAATTTTGAATGAATAAAAAAAAACATAATTTTATATAGGGATGGACAGTCATACATGTAAATTGGGGATAAATAAAATAAAAACAACAGTCTTCCACTTGTGGGGTATCATTGAATAGTTCTTTTAAAATGAATGTAAGGTAATCCTACATAACACCGATGTATTATCAGATGTACCGCTTGCGAAATATGGGCCGACAAAGTAGCTTGCAATATTTTCTTTTAATAACAAACATTTCTCCGAACCGCTAATAATATTTTTTTTTGCGTTTTCGGGATTGGTGCTAGATAAAAAATGTATAATATAATATAAGTAGTTTATTACCATTTTAGCTCAGTATATCTTTTCCGAATAACCCGGTTTAATTTACGTGATTCTACGACTAGAGAAAAGTTGCGCAAACCGCTTAAATATTATTTACACAACTTGATTGAGCTTACGCAAAATATTAGGTACGTACAAGTATTTACTGCGCAAACACGCTTAATTTTGCATCCATCTATAGAGCTGAAACGTGAAAATATACAAGAAAAATAAAGTCAAATCTCCGTCACTTTAATGCACTTTATAAGTGGTTTATTTACTGAATGTACTGGAGTTAAAAAGAAAAACGAAAAGTTACGTTTCACGACATTACACTATTCACCAACACTTAGTTAATAAAAATTTACAGTTTTTACATTATCCATAGACGAATATAACATTTGTTCAGCTAGTTTCTGCATTAACACTCCAAGTTTAGAAAAAAATTATAATGACGCGACATGAATTCTTCACTTTCAAAACTTTACAAAAGAGACGTTTAATGATTACTTTTTGCGTCGCTGATACCCATCTGCACTAAACTCAACAAAGATAAAACTTAAGCTTGATATTTTAAACTTCCGACATATCTTACGCATTTATGCAACCTCCTGAGTTTGGTGCAAAGAATTTTAAACTATTAGGTACGTCCTAGAGAGTTAAGTATGAACGTGGGAGCTTTCATAGCTTAGTGCACTGCAGACAGACTTAAATAAAAAAAAAACTATGGAAAATCTTACTTATTTAAAAAAAGTAAAGATTTTTTATAGTTTTTCTTTTGAAAATATTTACTTGGAGACAGTTTATGTAATCATTAAACGTATCGGTGCGGCCGTTAGACACCATATTATAATTATAAATTAAAAATATATAGTAAAAATTAGCAGTATAAATGCATGTCTTTTTTTTTCTTTGGAATATCCAATAGAAAAGTTCATATGTAACAAATTATTATTGGACATGTGAATGCCCAATACCACCAAGTTAAATTACACCATAAGGCCTTGTCGATAGTACTACCTACTGTATCTGCCCTTCTATACTTTGTGTGGTTATCAGTGTAGACTTATCTATATATCTACACAACACACCAACATTAGACGAGAATATTCCGAAAAATATAAATAGTACTTAAACGTTTGTATGAAAATAATCCGTGGTTGGGAGCGCCGATATCATCACATTACAATTTCCGCACCACCACATACTTAATCAAGGGAGCATTAATCGAATCCTCATTAAAGTTGTAATTACTTGCAATTACTCCGACCGCAAAGCGGATTTCCCGCGATGTCGCACGTTGTTTCGGTTTAATTTACTTATCATCGCGACATCCTGTAACAACTTTACTACGTCGGGGTAACTTCTACGTCGCTTTACGATTCATTTTGATTTTGATAGTATCTAATTCTAATTCTAACAGGGGTTGATAAGACCTGCACTGACGTCCCGCTTGGTGTGTTTTGTGCATTAAGCCCGCCGCCAGCCTTCCCTGTACCAGCCGAGATTCTTAAAATAAGAGATCGCGGCCTTGAGTCGCTGGCATACCTGTTCCACTCCCGTTTCGTCAGATGTTATGGTTTGGAGGCTTTTTGTTGAGTTTCTTGAAGTAGTCCTGTTTGATAGTATCTAGCTGACAATTTTAACGACCGCATTCAGAGACGTTACCGTGATTACCTAAACTGTAACAAAGCAAAGATTTTCTATAGAAAATCTTATATAATTATTGTAGCTCAATGTCATGAAACATCTCTGAGTGCAGCCGTAAGAGACGCATTTGACTTATATGTCAGAGTCTTTTTTTCTCTTATATTTTGGCTCTACACACAGTGTCTGCAAGCTGAAGTGGCAATGGGCGGGCCATATCACTCGAGGAACCGATAACCGGTGGGGAAGAAAGGTTCTTGAGTGGCGACCACGAACCGGAAGACGCAGCGTAGGTAGGCCTCCCACTAGGTGGACCGACGACATTGTGAAAGTCGCGGGCAACCGGTGGATGCAAGTGGGCCGTTGTCGGTCGGTGTGGCGCTCTAAGGGGGAGGCCTATGTTCAGCAGTGGACGTCTTATGGCTGATGATGATGATGATGACACACAGTGTAATAGTAAAATGTTGCAGAATTGTATGCCATCGTTATTCTCAAACAGAGACATTTTTGTAGTAATTTCGACCTTATGAATATAACAGTAAATCACAGGTCATTTTTATGATGCTGCTTAATTTACAAAAAATATAATCATGATTTAATAGTATATATGGTATGGTATAATAAAATACTCCGCTAGATATGGCACTGTAGGACTAATTCCCGTCTGCACTAAAATCAACAAAGTTACAACTTACCTAAGCATCACCAAAACTAAGTCCGACTTAGGCATCAACTTCCTCTGCACCGACCAGTTTACGTTAAGTGACTCCCACAACTGACTTTTGAATAAATTTTATGAAAGAATGATATATTTTATGGCACCTATGACAGATAGTTTTGTTTGACACTGACACTTGTAAAGCGCTTGCTTATTCCTATGAAGTCCCTATGGGAGTTTTGGCGGGAACGTGAAATAGTCATGTCGCGTCATTATTTTCTAAAACTTGTTTTATTTCGAGTGTTAATGTGTAAAAATGATGGATTTTTATTCATTATGTGTTCGTGACCGTGCCTGAGTGTTGGTGAATAGTATAATGTCGTGAAACGTGACTTTTCGTGTTGTGTCCAAAACTCCATATAAAGTCTCCACCAATTTACTGGGGTATGACTTGGACTTGACCGTGACTTCCTTTACTTGACTTAGACTATGACTGAGACTTGTTTTAATTGTGAAATACTTTACTTCACTTCAAATATTACAAAACTTGACAATGGCTAAATACACAACGTGTGAAGCCAAAATTTCAGAGGGAAAAAAGTCCCTATGACATGCAAAATTTACGTTATTATTAAGCCATCGCTTTCAAACGCTGTCAGGTCAGGCCATGTAGCGACGCTTTAGGCAACCTCCTAAGTTTGGTGCAATGCATTTTTCAGTGTTGGGTACGTCCTAGAGAGGAATGTAAGGTACGTAAGTATGAACTAAGGAGCTTTCAAAGTTTAGTAAAGACGGGCAATAGACAATAGCGTAACGAGGATGACACTAGCGTAAATCATCAGCGTTCAAATACAGTAAGAGCACCCGTACCGTACCGTGATGTCTTTATTGCGTTGAATCGTATCGCGGCGCGATAGGGTTAACGGTCGCGAAGCTTCGGCGGCTGTACCTAAATATCACTGCAATATGATGGTACAAACAAGTTAGAAGAAGATAGTGAATATATTGTCACAGTGAACAATTGTAGTGATAGTGGGATAGTGATATAAGCTTCTGTAATACCAGACCTTGTATTTATGGATTACTAGCTGTTACCCGCGACTTTTACGTTTGCGTTGACAAATAAAATAAAAGAGTAGCCTATGTCCGTCTCCTACCCTTAAGCTATATCTATGAAAAAAAAAACAGGTGGATCCGTTCAGCTATTTTGCCGTGATAACGCGGCAAACACCCTGACCGAAAGGCAGAGAGATAGATAGACAGAAAGACAGGGCAGGGAATTATTGATATGTATAATATTAATTAGGATGGAAGATGCTATAAGAATATTATAAGCCTAACTAATATTTTTGTTGTCTAATGTCGCCTAAATCACGGTCTGTGTAACTTCGCCTAATGCGGGGTAAAACGTAAGCTACGATAAAGAAAATGTTTAAAAGATTCTGAATGAAGGCGTGAGTGTAATTTGTTTAGCGCGTGGTTGTAATGCTTGTGAACGTTTAAAAGTTCAACTGCGGGTGTACTTATGGCTTTTTATGCATAAGTATTTTGTTTTTTTTTCTTCTGATCTAATTCACGATTATTTTAGCGTATTTTGTGCAATCGTTGTACAAAGGAGCGCTTGGTGTTGGGTTCTTTGAACTTTTTAAACTTATTTATAAGGTTAATTATCATCATCTTCGGTTGTTCCACTGGTGGACAGATCTCTCACAAAGCCTCGAATAAAATAGTCGTAGCGTTCTACCCTGTTTCGTGTTGTCATCGTTGTTTGTATCTTTAATTTTAGTAAACGCAGTAATTATATTTCTATCATGTTTTTCTATACGACTGAGTATCGAGACGAGTAAGTCCTTACACTACAATGCACTTCGCTTATCACCCAGAAATATTGAGCGCCGGCTCCCCTAATTCTCGATATACAGGACTTTTTTGGCGAAGAAACAGGCAAAAACTTTTTTTTGTTTTTTTTTTTTCTTCTCCTTCGCCAAAATAAAATAATGTATCATGAAAATTGCTTAATAACATTGGCAATGGTATTCTAAAAGGATGTTTTTTATTTAATTTATTATAATTTTTATTTTAAAAATGTAGAAGAAGTGCGAACGTGATAGCATGTAGCAGAGAAGCTGGCACTTAAGTTATATCACTTTATGCTTAGTACACTAGAAATATTCTGCATATTTGCACAAACAGAAAATATGACCAATTTTTTTATGATCACCTAGATATTTTTTACTATCTTTTTAAAAAAGATTAGCCAGATTTGAAAAAAATAAATCTATTTAAGCATCTAATTAACTCCTTAATCTTAAACAGCGAGGTACTTTATAGCGCGTGATCCGCACTCATCAAAATGAAGCCCGTTCACACGACACCGTAAAGCTCGGTTCACACGATCTGGAATCAGGTCACGGCATCGGGAATCCGAGACAATGGCGGCACCGCGCCGCAAGATGTGATAAACGACGGCTGAGTGAGTGGCTGAAAAACACCCCGGTGTAAATTAAAAGCACGTGGGTCGGGAGACAGAGGATAGATTTAATTCAATGACAAATCAAGAAAAAGTCTTCTGAAAATCATAACGCGGTCCTCTCTTAACAGCATCACATCCTTGATTATGCTAAATTTCCATAATCCATACGCTTGGCATGTGGCTTGGGGATCGCAGAACATTCACCGTTGCTAAGAGGACACTACTATCCGTCCTTCGGCTTTTCTGGTCGCAGTTTAAGTACATGACCGGGTCGCCGGAGATATTAGATGTTAAATCTCTTTATGCCCACGTTGGAAACTTTGCCCTTCAATCCAGAACACAATAATGCTTGCACACTACTGCCTAACGTTTGAATAACTGGCATAGATGGTCCAACTAGGTGGACTGACGACATTGTAAAAGTCACGGGCAACCGGTGGATGCAAGTGGCACGTTGTCGGTCGGTGTGGCGCAATAAGGGGGAGACCTTTAGCAATGGACGTCTTATGGCTGATTATGATGTTGATGAATGTTTTATTTACCACGAATATTATAAAATATTTATCGAAAATATTATTCGGAAAATATTTATCGAAGCGAGATTTGAACCTCATAAAAATAATTAAAACAACCGTCGCCTCCTAACCTAAGCCCAATGATGGATGGTTGCGTCAAGATTCTTCACAAAAAATATATAATTTTCAAAATTGAATGAGGCAGGTTTCGTTTCTTTCAACAATGGACGGCGCTCCCTGGCGGCGTCTGAATAAACAACGAGGTAAACCTTTAAAGAAGGCAAAAGCCTTCCAAATAAGTAGGGTAAGAAGGTTGCATAACTTAATTTAAACTGACAGACGTGAAACAGCGAATTTCGTTACGTGGAAATTGTTTTTGGAAGATGCTAAGCCTTGGAATCGTACCAATGAGCCGAAAGAAATAACAGAAATTTCAATATAAAAAGACAAGCCAATTTTTGTCTTTATTTGAAGATACACACAGACATGGTCAGTGAAATATAATTCGTACCAAAACCACCAAAATTAAGCGATAATTCAAATGTTCAAGCCCACCCCTAGTCGGCAGCGTACCCAGCATGCTGGCGGTATTAGCGCACAGAATGGCAATGCCGCCAGATATCGGCTAACATTTTAGCCACGCGTTCCTAAATAAACTTAATACGATATTGATTTTCTTTCCTCCTACAATATCATTACATATTTTATCTTATCCTAATTTTATGGTGAAAAATTCACTTTGCCCCATTACGAATGCTATAATCGATCGCGTACCGATTGCCGGGCGACAAACTCAATGAGCGGCTGAACCGCCGGAAGTAGACGGAAATCTCATTACACCGCCGATATCCGGCGAAGAATACATTTACATTTGTAATGCCGAGCTAGGACGGTTGTACACTGGGTGGAACTAGTAGTCTGCCCCAAAATGAGACCTCACCTTTTTTTCTAATGCTTGATTTTCTAAACAACTCTTTAACCGATTTGAACTTAAAAATTGTATTGAATTACTTATCATATATTATGGCAATTGCGTTTATTCCTGAAACAAAACACACACAAATTAAAAATACCTAAATTACTTAGCCTACTACATAAAACAAACTGTTGGATTACTCGGAGACCAATGAATGTCTAAAGATAATTCAAAGGTTATTGAAATAAACTCTTTTCCGTAAAATTTTAAATCAAACGCAACTAATCGAAATGAATGTCAATTTGTCCCGTCTCCTTTACTTTGTTCGAATTATGGGCATTATTTATGCCACACTAGGTTTTCGGGCTCTTCAGTGTTTAATCGAGAAATTAATCGTAATACAAGTATGTCATTAAACTGCGACCAGAACCACCGGAGGACGGGCAGCAGCGTCCTCTTAGCAAAAGGTGAGCGTTCTATGATTTCCAAGCCGCCTGCGAAGCGTTGGGATTATGGCAACCAAATATGGGGGAGGCTTCGTCCAATAGTGGAAGTCTAAGGGTAAGGCTACTTTGAACTGCTTAATTTAACATTATGTAAACGGAGCCCAGGCGCCTGACGTGCGCACTGTCATAACATTGTCTCTACACTTTTTTTCTTGAAAAAACAGGACACGGCTACGATTATGTATACCTTTGTCTTATTTTCGCGCGACACAACGAGTACAAAAGGTTCTGTCACCGTCCGCACACTAGGCCTGCTAGTAGATAAGAAAATGAGAGTAATGAAGAATGAGGAGTAAATTTGAATTTAGAAGTATTTTTTTATTTGATTCTTTGGCTCCATACTTAATGTATTTAGCCAGTATCAGGTTTTGTAATTTATAGGTTGAAATATAGTATATTCACAAGAAAAACAAAACACAGTCAAAGTTATAGTCACAAAAATCAGTCAGTCGAGTACAAGTCATGCTTCAGTGAAATGGTGAAAGCTTTACTGGAATCGCTCTGTGGTTTGATTTGAAAGATGCTATGAGGTGGAAACGTCTTATCTTAAATTTATAAATTTCATAGGCATACAGACGTAAAATAGTTTGACATCCAGACTATTGACCTTATATATACTAGCGGGGACGTTTTAAAGTTCATATCTCATAATATAAACGTATGTTACTCATATTTTAAGCCATTTAGGAGATTTAAACGAAGTAATGAGCTTACGAGCTGAAGTTAATTAGCAGGGAACGTAAGGTTCACTCGAAACTAACGTTCTAATTTACTTGTACTTAACTAAGCAACTAAAATTAAATGCAACATTAATCTCAAGTGACGCTAGTTAAGTTTGTACGAAGTATCATAATCTCATTTTGGTAAATTTTCTTTAATGTACGTCATAGTTTTAGACTGTTGCGCATATTCTTTCTCTTCAAATTTGACTCCAAATTTTGTGTTTTTAGCCATTAGGACTACATATTCTTGGCTTTGCTTGTCACGATAGAAGGAAAAGAGGAACTGTTCCTTTTACGTGAGACCAAAAATCTTTCCTCAAAAATGCAATTGATGATTCAACGTTACTAATATAATAGATAAAGCACTCATACATCTCAACTCGGTTACGCAGAAGAACGGTCCTAACCTGACGTCGTGTGAAGGAGATGGCTATATATGAGTTTCTGGGGGAGCGAAAGAGAGAAGCTATAACCTTAATAGTTTGTTTTTTTTCCCGTGAAATTCAAGTCTGGCTGTCCCTTTCACACGATGTCGGGTCGGGCCATGTATAGCCAATCTAACTACCGCTTGTTGTTATGTTTTTTAATTATTTATTGAATAATTTTGTATGTCAACCTTATTTAGTAATTAATGAGTAGTGGTTTAAAAACGATATTGTTTATATTACTTAAAATATAATAGACCTATAATTGGCTGTTTTATAAAATGTATCTATGTTTATTAATTTGTTTTATTGTGCTGTTGGTTTTAAATAAATAAAGGATTCATATTAGGACCTATTACCATAACGCCTTTATATATGAGTGAATTTGAATAATTTATATGACAAAGTATTATAAACTAGCTGCTTCACGCAGTTTCACCCGCTATTCTACAGGAACGGTTAATTTTTTTCAAGATAAAAAGGGCCCTATGTGTTATTCCAGAGAATAAGCTACCTGTATCCAAAATTTCATCCAAATCTGGTCTTATTTATAATAAGTATCTATATTGTAATATAATAGTAAACTTTACTTAGATACTTTGGATGAAATTTTGTATAGAGGTAGCTCATTCTTTGGAAAAACACATAGGCTACTTTTTATCCCAAAATTATTGTAAATTATGCATACAATATTATTGTAAAGTAAAGTTATTTATAAGGAGAATTCTGTGATGACAAATAATATTATTACAGGAGGTAATAAAGAAACACACTAAAATACTTATATACTTACCCAAAAACATAACCCTCCTTCTTACAGTCAGCAAATATGTTGAAAGTGAACGAATAAAATGATTTTGCGCATTTCCTACAATAATTAAACGTAAAATATGATTCAAGGCATCCCGCGTTAAATAATTTTTCACTTCTCCCCCTCGCTCTCTTTGTTTACGAATAACACAGAGCTCTTTGAGTTCACGCTCGGAATACTGGAATTAAAATTATTATGAGTCACTTGTTTAATGAATTTGGACTTTATAATGAACTTTTGAGAGATTAGGAAAGAATCTGATGGTACTTATAGACAGGTACAACTTATGATGTATATATTTTGAATATAATATATCTTTTTTTGCGCAAAAAAACAAACCAAAATAAACCAACACCTTACAAGACCTTTTTTTAAATTAATTTCATTTTGGATTTCTTATAATTATAGTAATCGTTTGTTTCTTGGCTCTCCAAATATATGGATTTCTGAAATTTTTAACAGCTAACACAATCATAAATTATACACTTGTTTATATATAAATTGTTACTTCTAATACTTATTTTATATTTTATGCTGGTGAAACTAGATTGAGTATTATTACATGTGACATTCACTAATATTGAAAATGTATAAATTGTATAATGTTGTAAAAAGACTTGCCTAATGTGACATTTTAGTTATCATCATCATCATCATCCACAGCCTTCCTTATCCCACTGCTGGGTATAGGCCTCTCTCTTGCTATGCCATCTGCCTCGGTCCTGTGCCAATCTAGCTCAGGTTCGACCCGCGATGGTGAAATTTAGTTGTAAGGCCAATAAATATTTCTATCGAACGTTTTGGTGGTCGCGTACCGGTAAACGAGGCGTCATCGGTCAACTTTGGTTGGGTCGACGATATTTTGAAAATCGTTGGTCTAGCGTAGACGCTGAGCAACTCGGTACCGGCCCGAACTCCAGGTCGGCCGGAGGCCAGTGTTGCTCTATGAACGTAAACAACATTGCACAGGACTGGGATGATTGTCGTATAAGAAAAGTGTCTAGAAAAGAAAAGGCTCATAATTTTGTATCAAACTCTTTAAAAAGGATCTCAAAATTGTGTTGAACAACATACAAAAACTCAGAACTAACAGAAAATAATAACCGACTTTAGTCTCTAGTGATATCTTAACACAACAATAGTACAAACGAAAAACTACTCTAATAATGAACTAACTATATACCTACTCGGCAATTTATCTCCATTACCCAGTAATGTAGTCGGAAACCAAACAACAATCTGCACGACTCAATTCCAAGCTGACGTTACAAGGTTACAACACAACGTCACAGTATGACGTTACACCGCGACATCACGAGACGTCTCAGTCTAGAGGAGAATATCTACAAAGAAATACATTACACGGGGTTCAGCTTACATATAAGTTATACGTAGCTTATGTATAAGTAACTATAGAGAGGCGGGTGCACGAGCTAGAACAAGATGCGTGCGTGCATCCTGCTCTCGCACTTACGCTATTGTATTCAAGAACCGAAGAATCTCCGATTGGATTCCACACCGACGTAACAAAGTAATAAGTGATATTTTGTTATTTTTAATGAGTAGCAGATTCATTCCAAAATAAAATAAATGGATAATCTACTTGTCATTTTTTACCCCATAATAGTGAAGTCAAAATAAAGTAAAGTCAAATTTCAAAGTAAGGTCAAAGTTTTGCAAAATTAGTCCTTAGTTTTTATTGATAGCAGAATATTATCCTTTGTAGATATTATACTCGTTTCGCAAATCTTGTAGGGTGTTGCGCATTACGCTCGAACGCGTGACAAATGACGCGTGATGTCGCGGGACATGACGTTATTGGGATCGCAAACAAGTGTTTTGTGATCTAACGGTGAGGGTGGGCAGCCACTTGGAGGAGATAATCGGATAATAGAGAATGTGGTGACGTGGAGCAGACATACTGACTGAATCAAATAAAAAATCAAGTACAATTACTAAATTAAAAAAAACGGACTGCAAAATGTAGCCTATTGTATAAAGAGGGATTCCGACTACGCCTTAATAGTCAAAATCAGTCAAGTCGTTTAGGCTACAAGACATAGGAGTCAGTAGGCGTAACCTCACATTTAGCCTATAAGAACGCTTGCTACCAGTCCCTGCAACCTGCACTTTCCTTGAACTGGCGTAATTCATAGGGCCTTCGTAGCTTCGTAGCTTGTTTTGAGTCATGGAACTCAAAACAGCGTAGAATCATGGCAGCCCCGTAAAATCATCGTAGAACGTAGCATCACCGTAGCGTCGTAGCACCATTGTATCATTCTAGCTTGATCGTGGCTTCATAGTTTATTACCCTAGCTTCGTAGCGTCATCGTAGCGTTGTAGTAACACTGTAGTAACATCCTAGCATGATCGTAGCTTCATAGTATCATTGTAGCTTCATAGCTTCACCGTAGCGTTGAAGAATCATCGTAGCTTCGTAGCATCGTCGTAGCTTATCAATATGCACACGCGCAATCACTTCAACATCTCGCTTTATGACAAAGGGTGAGACGATGTGGAGATAAAGACATCATTTAAGATAATTACATCGCACGGAAATAAGATATGGCGCCTTAATTCATGCGAGCGCGCCGACAGCGACGCGGGTCGTAAAATGTTATGAAGCGAGAGGTGTTTAAAGTATGTTCTGTTACATGTTTAAGGCAACTTGAGATGTCGTCGTGGAGGTACACGTGTTACTTTTTAGATACTTCGTATAATAAAAGAGCCCTCTTTATTTACTAGTACTTTATCTTGTTAACAACCGCGTGGTGTAGCAAATATTCATTTTTCTTTTTATGAAAATAAAACAGTTTAATCTAAAAATAAACTAGAAGGCGCTAAAGAGTTTTAACACTCCCATACGCTTGACGCCTCATTCAGCTTCAGCATAGATGATAATACTTGTAATAGTTCAGTTCGAAGTCAATAGAGGCACAGTGGATCCAGAGGGAATGACGCGGCTGACGAACTGGCAACAAGAGGTTCAGACAGGCGCCCTGTAGGACCTGGACCAATGATTCCTCTGCCTTTCAGCCAAGTCAGATCCTGGATCCGAACACATGTGGCAAGACTACATAAAGAATACTGGGCAGGTAATGAGGGCTGTAGGCAAGCCTTTCTGGAACTAAGCCCGAGATACTCCCGACGGCTCCTAAACCTCAAATGTGATAGACTCCGGCGAGTCAACGGAGTGATCACGGGATACTGCTCTCTAAACTACTGTAACTACTGGGCCAAAAACTTGAAGCAGGATGTGACTCTCAACTATTTTCTGAATAAAAAGTATATGACTAGTTGACGTTCGCCACTTCAAAAACGGTGCTGTTCAGCTTTCGGCCTCGAGAGCGAGGCTCGGTTTTAAGCCTCACAAATACAATGTAATAATAATAGCGAACTTTCATACACACTTTTCCCCCCATACGTGATCATTTTAAAAAAAAAACGTATCTTAGTTATGACCCACTATCAAGGCCTGTGCGGCTTTGGTACTGTCATGTGATCTTGCTATATTTTTCATTCAGATTTCTTCCAGCTTCGCCTCTGCTTATACCGCGTAAGTTTAGCACTCCTTGAAATATTACTGGTAATCTATCTGTATAGAATCAGTGCTGAGCTACCGACAAAATCGACACCGCACTGACAAATGAGGGAACAGCTTATGTACATTAGGTTCTCAGCACACAGGCCACCGGCGATAGCCACAAATGGCTAGGCACTGAAGTCCGACGCAGCGGTAGCTGTGGCTACGCCCCAAAACACCTATTGCGACTATAAGCGCGCATATCCTTAAAATATATGTAAAGCTTTTTTAGTGGGTAGCTACTGACCACAGGTGTTTCGTGTGAGCTTTATAATTATATAGTTCTAACACTCCTGTGGATTTGGTTCGCGCATACCACTACCTAATAAACGAGAGAAAAATATATATCCCTCTAATTTTCTCTCTTTGGTTCGCTGCCCGTTGTTTTCAGGTGTTACGGCATTGGAGTAGCGGAGTTAGAAACAAAGTCTATGCGCCGCTTTGCAACGCCGCAGCTTGTCTCAGCACCAAGGAAGAAGTAGCCCTTACCTCGTAAAGTAACAACGCCCATATTAAATACCTAAACAAACGCTCCTAAGATAACCCCGAAATTAAATACCGTAAATGTTTATAGACCGTTTCCATTAGCTTATCAATTTTTAAAATCATCGTTAAAAGCGAAATATTGCATTCGGAAACTGTTATTTATCGTCGGAAAATACGTAAATTTCGGCACGGCTCTGTTAATGTACGTTTTATAGTCCCGTAGATATTTCCAGGCGATTTTTATTCGCCCGAAAAGCCTTTTGAGTGAGTAGAAAATGTATTTATTATGATCATGTAATATCTTAACAGGCGTTGGTACTTCAATACAAGGTTAACGTTTTAGATGTTAAAAATGTAATAGTACCTACGTTGTTATTCAGTCTTATGTTGTAAGGTTTGAATCAGTAGATACATTGAAAATAGATTATTTTTATCTTAATGTTTTTGCTTTCTATGCTTCATATTTAGCTGGTTGAAATCTAGTCTTTTTAACTTCATATCAGTCTATACATAACTTCCTTTTTTAGGTTTTATATTGAGCCCATAGTAGTTTCATTATCACAGAATAAAAAATGTAGTACGTAAAATTGTAGTAATTGTATTGGCTCTCTTGCAGAGTCCGCCTGGGGAAGTACCATACCTTTGCCAGTTATTCAACCGCTAAGCAGTAGTGTGCAACCATTACTGTATTATGGATTGAAGGGCAATGTTTCCAGCGTAATTACTGGGTATACAGAGATTTAACATATAACATCTCAGGGTAACGAGCGCAGTGCATTGCCGCACATAGTTTTGAATTCTTGTAGTTCAAAATTCTGGGTGGCACTGAGCTGTTATGGGCAAGCGTGACGCTTGCTTAACATCAGGTAAGCGACTTGCCCGTCTCGTCACCAAGTAAAAAAAAAGAAAAAAAAGGGTTTTATGCAAATTAATGATGGGACGAACAAACCCGCCAAGCTTACCTATAACAGTTCAGCACCATACAGAATTTTAAAATTAACAGTTTAAGCCCCCGCACGGCTACGTATTGCACTCGTCACCGAAGATAAATATTTTTACGTCCAGTGAAAATGTAAAAAAAAACCGTGAAAAAATAAAATCCCATATCCGGTTGAAGCACCCGCAGGTAATGTACTATCCTATTTTTGTATGACGTCCATTCAAATATATTTTATTAAAAGAAAACGCCAATACTAGAATCACTGAATCGTGCCGACCTTCCTTTTTATCTAAACAAAAAGTTTTAGGTTATATTTTCACAGCGACCTATAACAAATCTCGGGGGTCAATTGCGGGGTAAAATAAATAGAGGTTGCTAAAAGAGGACGCGCTAGTTTCCAAGTTTCGAGGAGTGGAGGCCTGCCACCGACGTGTAATCAATATGGGAATAGAATTTTACTTCATTGTCGTTATTATCAGCCAGAAAATGTCCGCTGCTGAACGAAGGCCTCTCCCTAAAGGAGGAGGGTTGCCATAGTTGCTACGCTTGGCAAGCGGCTTGGTGATCGCAGAATGTTCACTGAAGGTTTATTGTTTAACTAAAAAGGCTTTTTTTTATTGACCATTAACAAAATGTAAGTATTTATTTAGTAACTCAAATAACATAATAACATTAAATAGTAAATAAATTTAAATAAACTCTAAGTAAAAATAAATCCTAAATAGTAATGTCTAACAGGACTCTGCTGCCCGTCTACCGGTGATACCAGTCACAGTTTTAGGACATACCCAGTTTTTGTACTTGTAATTGTACTTGTGTAGCTTCTATTATAATATTATTTTATTGTTCTGGGAATTGGGAGGTTTGTTGCTGATCATTTTTCTAAGTGAGATTTTTTATTATTCTTTTATCTCGCGTTGCCTTACTTTAAAACTTAAAACTTACTTTAAAAATAGGAGGTTATACAGCAACTGAAAAAAAGAGAATTTAATTTGATTCACTAAGTATGATCTCGAGAGCAGCGAGATAAAATAGAATCCTGAGCGGATCGAGGGATGCAAGTACCGAGGTTAAAAAAAAAGTCTCGAGTTGTGTACTCTCTACTTGCCTTGCCTTGGCTTCGAGAAAATAAATAGTAGATATAGTATGCTAATTACCACCACGACAGAAATGACTATAACTAAAATTGGCCGGATGTTTTTGTCTCAATTTAAATTGGCTTAATTGTATTCCATTCAGCCAGCCAGTAGGTATACCTAGCCCGTTTTTTTAGTACATTATTCGTATAAGTCCTGCTTGTTCCAAATTAGAAATGGTTTTAATCTCTAGTGACTAAAAGATCGTTTTAGTCACTGTTATCGACGTATCGAATTCCGTTTTTCGAGTGGCGATGGTAAAAATACAATTTCTTTACAATATTTTCTTGTTGATTCGACAGCTACAACATACGCATTTTATTTGTATCATTATACTGTCTGCAACAAAGTATGCAACCCGTCTGAAAATTGTAGCGACATTCCGTGAATACCGTGAAATCCGTCGACACCTCACTCGTGCAAATCCGTCTAGCCTTTTAAGAACACACAAAAATACATAATCACTTATTTAGATACAACTCAAAAACTTTACCCTCTTTCTGGAGCTGAAGGGTAAACATATAAAAATTCATAAGTGAAATAGAAGTGGCGCGCAAGTCCTAAAGTCAAAAAATATTTTTTTATCACTAAACATTACGTATTAATGATTACTTAAATAACAAATAAATACTTTACAATCATAAAATAAAATACGTGTTGCATAGAATGGATTGAGTTTATTAGTTCTTAATGAATAAAGATTGAGTAGAGCACAATTTATTACCAACCGACTAGTTATGTCGGTAGAACCAGATGACTGCAAATTATCGATACTCGCTAGTCATTAATTACACTGGCGTCGGGTATATCGAAAGAAATGATTTTATTCTAAATACGAAAACACGTACCCTCCGGTTTAATTAAAGGAATTAATCAAAGCCTCCTCCCCTGAGGGAGGCGCGTTAATCATGTGACGCTGCGCTTTATTGGCTCATTGTCCTAGCTGGGCGACGAACGCAGTGAAAGCGGCAAGTCGAGATGCGATGCTATGTATTAAGACATTAGTTGCGCGTGTCTCTCCCTCGCGCATTTTCATATTTATCTTCGGCCAAAACGTCCACTGCCGAAAAAAGGCCTCTCCCGTAGAAAAGTGGTGGGTTGCCTTATTTCCCACGCTTAACAAGCGTCTTGGGGATCGCAGCGTTTACTAAGAAGTCGCTGTCGAAAAGCACGAGAAAGTTAGTTTTCAATCAAAAAAAAACAATAAAAGATATGAAAATGAAAAAAATATTTGTTTAATATTTCTGATGGTTAGATAGATACAACATAACATAAGATGTTTTTTTGAAAAACGTTATCTATTCTATAAAATAAAAATTTGCGAGTGAGATAGCATACGACTAATCTTATGATGGATTAGAATTTAATGAACCCCTAAATGGAATCGTGACAACTAAAATAAGCCACGTAGATACAGATACTTACTTTTTAATATTTTTTGCCTGTTCCGCGCTGTATCGCATCGCATCACCTTTCCTAATTTTTAGCTCACCTAGGACGATGGGTGAGCTTCCACTCTGGCGTTTTTAGTGGATTTTTTTGGTAACACCGTTTTTACATCACTATACTTACTAAAGCTCATGACAGTTGAGTTCTACCTATCTGTTAAACTTCCTACTCCTAGAAAATTTCGCTTTTATGATCGGAACTTGCAAAGATTATTGATTTGCTAACGCTATTTTACTCGTTTCTACCTTTTATATATTTTATATATATATGGTTGCTCAGTGGATGATCGGAACTTGCAAAGATTATTGATTTGCTAACGCTATTTTACTCGTTTCTACCTTTTATATATTTTATATATATATGGTTGCTCAGTGGAAGTACACTCGTCTCATATTTGTGGGGTCGCAGGTTCGAACCCGGGTGGTTGTTTGGGACTTACTTACGGCTTTGGCTTTTCGGTGAATGAAAACATCGTGAGGAAACCTAGATATTTCCGGAGAGGATATGGTGGGTATGACCCAATCACCATTCGAGGGTAAGCCGATATCCTAGCAAAGGCTGATGCAGAGAGGAAAGCTAGTTTTTTTTTTCTTAGAGTGATTTAGTTTTGTAAATTTTGTTAATTTGTTAAACTCTTTGTTTTTAGATTTAGTATCAGGCGGTTTATTGCTTAAATACAAGGTGGTAAGAATAAAACTTAGTACATTTCTTATGGTTTTTAAGCTCTACTTATATGTTAAGTTCTTAAACACATTTTTAATCTTATCGCGATTATAATTAAAAATCTTAAATGTTATTATGCTTATACGAGAATTCATTATTAATTTCTTATAATCAAATTACGTTCCTAAATATTAAAATTAGGCATAAAATTCTTCGGATATTAAATTAAATCTACTTTATTTGTTGCCCAGATAAGGAGATACCTTGTACTCGATTCCACTTTGATTAAAAGGCCGATTAATCTCATTAAAACTCTCTTGAACTCAATAAAGTTTATTATTTTATTTCCAATTTGTACGTCTTCGAACCTCTAAATAATTTCCGAGAAGGAAATTTTCGCTATTGAACGCGGGCTTAGCGAAAACATCGTTTTCATTAAATTATAGCAATTATTTTTCGTTCTTTTTAGGGTTCCGTAGTACAACAAGGAACCAGTATAAGTTCGTCATGTCCGTCTGTCAGTCTGAATCTTTTACAGCCTTATAACTTCCAAAGTAATAAACGTATATGCATGAAGTTTTGGACAACGATAGTCTTAGTATAGAAACATAGTTTAAAAAAAAAAACTTTTTTTTGTATAACAGGGGTAGCTCCCATACATGTAAAGAGGACATAAAGAAAATGTTTGCCTGTCTTCCACACGTGGGGTATCGTTGAATAGGTCTTTTAAAATTAAGTTAAGGTTTCCTACATAATTTTTGTATCAGATGTACTGCTTGCGGAATATGGGCCGACAAAGTTGCTTGCAATGTCCCCCCCACCCCTGCCATTTCTAAACTATGCATCTCAGAAGCTTGTTATTTTCCATGTTCATAGATCTTAGTAAAAACTATCTTTTAAAATTATTTCGGGCAAAATGTGATAATGAATTTTTGAGATGAACGGAAAGCATTGACAAACGTCATCCCGTCTACGGAACCCTACAGGGCCCGACATGCTCTTAACAAGTTATTATATTTGACCTTTGATTTGTACTAACATTAATTTGACAATAATTTGTTTTTAATTTTTTAATTCTTTATGCGATTAATATGGTAATTAAGTATGAAGTAATGGTAATTAAGTAGCTTTACTAAAATACTAAAATTAATGTTTTCTGTATGGCTTTCTTACTATGCTAAATAAACGTAATAGAGAAAAATATATTTTCCTTTGCCAGCGGTTGTCGGGTGTATTAGCTACCTTACATTAAAACTGCTTGCTTGCTTTCTTGCCGTTTACTTAAGGGGGTATCATTTGGCGGCCTAAGCTGCTGATTCAAGAAGGTTGCGCAATCCTTGTGCAGAACTAATCTCAGAAATTTCCAACAACGCGTGCTTCGAGCTCAGCAAAAATTGCGTGACCTTCTTGCATCAGCAAGTAGACTGTCAAACGGTCCCCTCTTAACCAATCATAACTAGACTCACTTATTAACAATGCGATCAAAGTCGGTAACGCGCCATGTTACCGGTTTCAAATATAATTTTAAATAAAAAAAGTCTTTTTTTTTTTTTAATTGGCTTCGTAATCAAAATTACCTTGGCACAAGTGGCACAACCAGTGAAATACGTGTCACTGAGGAGTTTTGGTGGCCATCTGTGGTTTCCTTCATCAGTTCCACTTCACCAAATGATACTTTCTGAATGCAAATGCTTGACTTGCTGATGAAAATACCAAAATCGCTATATGTATGACCACAATATTTGAGTTCCCTCAATTTCTCATGGGTCCTATAATCAGAACTAGATTTTGATAACAATAGGACCTATCTAGAAGTTAACTCCTTTCGAATACAAAATCGGTTTATAAATGATGGAGTTCTGAGGTAAAAAACATAAAAAATAAAAATTAAAAAATCAATTGAATTGAGAACCTCTTTTTTTTGGAAGTCAGATAAAAAACACCAAAACCCAAATGACTAAATTCAGAGTTTTATAACAAAATGAAAATGGATATAAGCTGGTACTGTGGAATTCAAAAATCTTAGAAACTCCTAACTTGTTTAATGACTTGGTATAAATGTTACCTGTCTTAGAAGCAGGAGGTACCGTTCGATTACCTCCCGGGCATATAACTATTTGAATGTTGTTTAAATATCTGCTTTGATTGTGGGTGTTAATTGTTTTTGCCTGTGTGTGTTTCATTTCATCCTCTACAAAGGTTCTAGTTGGAATCTATGAGAGTAAAGAGCGTCTAAAAACGAATGTGAAGCACGATTTATTTTACTATCTAGATTTTCAGAAACGAACGATAAAAATAACTATTTTTTTTATCTAATTTATTTTGGGGTTTTAATCGATAATAATTAATATGCCAGCCTCGTTTTACAACATTTTTACGATCACTTAAAAGGGACTGGAGTCCCTACGCTAAAGCAGTATGACCGAGATCTTGGCATATAAGGTCTTCGCTGCCTCACAGGTGGGTGCGGCCAGGATGCCCTGAAACATGCCAACATCTCGGGGGTTCAATCCAAACTCACACAACATGTGTGAGAATAACTTGAAAGTCAAACACCGAAAGCGACATTGTTAAAATTTTGTGAAAGCTTCGTATCGCAACCGTTACTTGGTAGCTGCCAGAAGCGCTGGCAGGTTCCTTTGAGACGACACTCCAGCAAAGAGCCATCAGGTAATATATTTCAGCACAAAAGGCTAATTTACACGGAGACAGTCGCTTTCATCAATTCTGCTGACTATCAGAAATGTTTCCGAAATAACATTGCTGTGCTAGATTGTTTTTATTAATAACTAGTTGTTACCCGCGACTTCGTGAGCGTGGACATCAAAAAAGCATTTTATGTCCGTCTTTCTGATATACAGTATCTCCTTATCAAAATTTATCAAGATCCGTTCAGCCGTTTAGCCGTGATAACGCGACAAGCATCCAAACAGAGAGACAAAGTTACTTTATATAGTTCGCTAGATGGCGTTGATCAATTTTTGTGCATTTTTTGACGTTTTGTATGGACTGAAAGTTGTAATGTAGGGAGTTCAGAATCGCGCAAGCGAAGTTTTTTCCTCGCAACGAACGTATCCATTTTTATACCTCGAAGCTTTATTGGTCTTGATACGACCGCGGCTATATTCCTCTGAACTATAATTTTAGTCAGGTAGTTGGGATTAGGATATACAATGCATCCTGGGATGCTTACTAATGTTATTATCGCCGATTGACGCACGACAAGGCTCCTGAGCTTGGTGTAGTGACGGGTGGTGGTCTAGAAAATGGATGAACTTATAAGCACACGCAGCCGCTTATAAAAGCATTATACCTTTTAAATACCTTTTTAAGACTGAAAAAAAAACTTTAACGTTATCATTTTGAATAAAAAATTTACGGAAACTATTTACGTTCGTAAGTGTACCGCATTTTTATTTGAGTTTTAAATTCTCATTTGGCAAGCGAAAACTAGATTTTCGTTGGCGTAAAGTGACGGCATAGTATTTTTTTCTCGACTTAAAATCTTTTGATTTCGGAACGTTGATTGAGCAATACATAAAACAACATGGTCAACATGAGAGTCAGTATAATTTAAGAAAATGTTGTTTTTTTTTTTAGTAGTGTGTATTCGGTTCCTTGGTCAAAGCAAACTTAAAAAAAAATCTGGTGAGGCCTGGCCGATACTGCCTTAAAACAGGAAGGACAAGGGTGATGACTATTCACATTCGGTACAAATTTTTAATTTCATGAAAATATCAAATAGAATGAATAGGCTATATAATAATTGTTTCCGAGTTCAAACCGAATCCAGGCTCATAGTAACTATATTTAATCTACGCTTTGGCTGCCGAGAGGGTATTAAAAATGTATACCTGAGGGCGAGTTGTTTAAGGGAATAATTTGAACAAGCGTTTGGTTAATTAATAGGGGTTGATTACGTTTTTTTTACGGGTACCTACGTACGCGCGCTATCCATTTTTATCAAATAACTGCCTGGTATCACTTGTAGAACAGATAATATAGAACTCAATTTTAAACATTTTCCTGAAAAAAAAAGTAAAACGTTCTCTTCTGTATCTTTTTTAAATCATCACCATCAGCGAGAACAATCTGCCATTTGCATCCACGACTTTCACAATGTCGTCGGACACCTAAAGGAAGGCCTACTTACGCTGCATTTTAATCTTAATAGGAACTATCACAATATTGTTTCGATGTAAAAATGTTTTCTTCTCACAAAGCCGCATCCAAGTGAAATAAGAGAAAATACTTGATGAGTGAAATAAGAAATGATGATGAAATTAAGTGGAAAACACGTCATTTCGTGGCAGCGAATTGACGTGAAACAGCTGCAAACAAACCAACGAACGTTCATCATGATCGTCCACAGCTTTCTTTATCCCACTTCTGGGGATGGGGATATACCTCTATCTTTCTATGTCATATGCCTCGGTCCTGTGGTAATCTAGTACAGGTTCGACCCGAGATAGTGACGATGTCGTCGACCCATCTCGCAGCTGGACGACCAACGCCCCGCCTACCTTGCCTCAGCCACCAGTCACCCGGTCACAACCTTACACCACCCGTCATCACTGCGTCGTTATGAAGCCAAAAATAATCTCTGAATCAAGTCAATCGTGATGAAAGAAAACTTTCCTTCACATTTTTACAAATTCTAGGTAATGGCCGCTTTAATTCTACAAGAATTTCTACTAAAAAGCTGCGGTCAGGGTAAAAGGCTAATATTTGAAAAGGTAACTAAACTGAGGTAGCTTTTTCGCCAAGGTCGTCCCCTTTCGCTCGTAGCGCCTTTCAAATTAATTTCATCGGATATTTCAGGAAACTTTTCTAGAAAGTTCTGGGGTACACCCACTCTCAATTAAAGGGAAGTTGGTGGAAGTTGGAATAACTTTCGTTTTAGACCCTCCCGTAATTTTGGTTCTAGTTATGAATATGAACCTGCAGTTTTGTCAAAGGCAATCCTATTAACGAGTTACAACCAGAATTTTTAGCTTAACGAAACGGTAGACGTACTCCTAGTTAGAATATTTTTGACTATTTTTGTGTCTTTTGTTAGTTGTAATTGAAGCATGAATGGTAGGAACCGAGTGTAGTTAACTAAGGGCCAAAACAGACCACCGGTGATTTAGTTGCTTTTCGGAAAGTTAATGCTGCGTCCGAACGCTCCTGTCCGCACACATAAAAACGCCAATCAAGGCGGTCGGGTAGTTTTTTGGACTTAACGCTACACGCTACAAACATTCGGATATTAGTCTTAGCAATATAGTGGGGCTTCTGCATAATATGAAGAACACGGCTCAGTGTTGCTAAAAGACGGAGTTATGCAATTTATCAGCAGAAAATCGCCAATCGCGATGAAACATCGAAGCAATTGCTAAAACGCGCGATTTCATTATAGCAATATAACGCAGAAAAACAAGGGCTACCTGTAAAAACACTACTACTGTAATGGTAAAGACATAAATTTGTGTTCATTTGGGCGAAAAAGGGAATAATGTTTTCCGGGTGTTTGTGTATGTATTTTTGTGTGTTCTTCTGTTACCTCCTGTAGCTTAGCTGATTTTTAACAGTCATGTATCGTTAGATTGCTTTTACAGATATCTCGACATTAAAACCAATCTCATCTAAGCAATATAAAATAAGCACTGTAAAATAGAACCTAAGCTAGGTTCTATTTTACGGTGTTTTTTTTTAGTAATACTTGTGTACCTAGTAAAAAAAAAATATTTCTCACCATTTCTAGCAAGAACTTGATGAATTTTATTATTATATATTTTAAGTTGAGTAAGCATAGGCGTTTTTAAATTTCAGGAATACATGTGTAGGTTTGTATATATTTTGATGTTGGTAAAGAAGTATTTTGATTTGTTGACGTTTTTGCTGCAAAAAATTAGGTCACACATACCAAAAACAAACACGGCAAAATTGGATTGCCACCAAAACGGCAGGTTGCTAATATTTCGTCATATAAATATCCCCAGAGCATGCGTTAACTGAATCCGGCCTAAAAGATGAGCCAGCAATATAACCAACCTTAGACTAATAAGCAGCAGGACATGTAATTCGACTTTCCTCTGATGTATTAATACCTACTGCTGTAAATATCGAGTTATAATATGAGTTATAGTTACTAACTCTTATTGTTTTTCTTGATTGAATATTATCGAGAACTAATTGCCTAGACAAACCTAATATAGGTTGTAAGGCAATACTAAAACTTATTGTAAATTTTCTGTATTTATAAATAAAAAAAAAAAAAAAAAAACTCGTTGAATAAATATGGGACACACTCTGTGTGAATTGGTCAGTGGCAATAGGATCGTATAGTTTAATGGGATATATGCGCTAAAAAACTACTAGAATACTTATTTACGGTGCAAATTTTAAAAGTACTTTTTTTTTTTGATCCTGTAGACTGGAGATTGTACATTTTACAAAATACCATTTTTTTATAACTTAGCATAATAATGAAGTAAATAGTGTGAAGTAAGAAGCAAGAAATTGTACTGTCATCGCCTCGTATCGTTTGTCATAGTCACTATTATGAATTCAAGTTACACCGTTCCACGTCTCCTACTATATTATTCCAAGCTTAACCCTCATGTAAAATGAATATTTCGATTTCGCAGTCTGCAGCGCTACGTGGTTAATTGCTGGAAAAATAACCACTTTACCGCGTAAATTACATAATGTTTGAACAATCCTGCAGATAATAAAATAGCTTATGAAATGAGCACTAAGGTTTGGATTGATGGTCAACGAAAGCGATAGAAACCACAGTTATTATGTTGGTGCAATTCACCTTTCTAGGAGTAAAGTAGTAATCGATACAGTAACAAACAAATCAACGTATTTTCTTCTTTGTAGAGTATTTACTTTTGTTTATGTATTTCATACGTAATAGCATTTCTGGCGCATGCTACTGATTATAGTTTTCAAGTAAATAACTAACTAACGCTTAAAACTCATGGCGAGCTATGAGTTTTAAGCGTTAGTTAGGTTAGTTAGCTAGAAAAAAGAAAATATCCAAATAAAATTTTATTTTCCCGTTTTTTTTTGTTGCTTTTCACTAATATTATACGTTTTACGAAGAACCGTTCAAAAACTTAAGACATTAAAAGACAGCTGTGCAGGTGTAAATGTTAATGGTTGGCTCAAAGTGTATGATAAACCTTCTAACACAAATCCAAACCCTAGACCCTAGAAATGAAATATAAAATGTTACTGCGAGTGTTATTTTCAATTATTGTTATTATCTTACAGTTATTTTCAATTATTATCTTACAAGATTAGAAAAGAAACTGACGATGATATATTCGATCGCATAATGTTACTTGTCGTTTGTGTATCTAGTCAATATTAGTTTTGCATGGGTTTATACGCAATAATAAAAAAACAAAATAAAAAAACCAGGCAAAATGGCCCTACTGATATCATGAATACGTCAAGACTAAAATATATATTATACAAAGATATAATTATATTATTATTTAGCACGTCGGTCGTCGTTGTTTTACATTTTTTTGTGCTAAAAGTGCTATTACTATACTAAAACTAGTATAAGTAATGGAAGGAGTAGTAATATTTTGGATACAAGTCAATCTCGCACAACGATATGGTTTTTATAAATGAAGATATTTATGATGACTAATAAAATTATGCTACTCAACAGATAGTCGAAATTATCCGCACGATTGACTGCCGATATTCCTCTCACAAACGAACTTGACCGATAAAACCAGGCGTGAAAGTCTACGCCCTGTAAAAATCTTTTTCGTATTTATGTGAAAAGTCGCATTATGCTTCAGTTCAACATCACTCAAAACCTCAACAAAAACGCTGAAAACATCATATTGTAACCGCGCCGTGGAATTCGAGGTTAAAACTGAAAGCTCCGACGGGATTGCGAAAACATTGGATTACCGCAAGCATCCTAAGCGTAATTCTTTGTTGTTATACAACAATTTGTTAGGCATAACTCTATTATAGATAGATATGAAAAGAAACATGTAAAGGTACACAAATATAGACGTATGTTAACGTGTACAAATATTTTATACTTAAGTTTATGATATTTTACCTGTCATTAATAGAGGGCAAAACAATACAGGGAAATGAAAAAACAGCATCACGTAAAGGATGAAAAAATATTTATGTGCATGTTTTATTTAGGCGTAAGAGTCTGACATTTTTCTTTTTCGAAAGTATAAATAAGTAAAGTTGATTTGTAATTGATAACCTTTATGTGTAAAGTGACTGCTTGGGATGTGATGTTATAGAGCAAGGAAGATGTGGACGAGACTGGCACAGCACCGGAAAAGATGGCGTGCTGAAGTGGATAATTAAACTCAACAGTGGGTGGAAAATGGTTGATGATGATGCCTTTGATGTTTGAAATAAATAATAACTAAATAGCCCAGTCAAGTTAAGGGACTCAGTATGGAGGAGCCGGATATAATTCATAACATAAATATGAAATTGTGTTTGGAATAATTTGCTGACATAGAATCAATATGAAATTAAATTGAACATTTTGGAGGTACGGGACATACAAAAAGCATTTGTGCTTGAGCCATAATATTATATTATCGTCGCCGACGACACACTTCCATGCTTAAGATCGTCATATTAAATAGACTCTAACACAGCGCAAACGGAGACAATATTATCATCATCATAAGCTGGAAAACATCCACTGCTGAACATAGGCTTCCCCCTTAGACTGCCACACCGACCGAGAACTTGCGACTTGCATCCACCGGTTGCCCGCGGCTTTTACAATGTCATCGGTCCATCTAGTGGGAGGCCTGATTACGTTACGTCTTCCAGTTCGTGGTCGCCACTCAAGAACCTTTCTTCCCCATCGGTTATCGGTTCTTCGAGCGATTTGTCCTGCTCGTTGCCACTTCAGCTTGCAAACCCTGAGAGCTTTGTCGGCGACTTCGGTCGGTATAGCAAAATGTAAAATTTGAGTCTGTTCCGGTTACGCATTACGATTAATTATTGTATATTAAGATGAGAAGTTAGTTTTACAAATAAGTACAGAAAAATAAACCTGCTATTACTTACTTCCGGGTCAAACTCTATTTTTACTGAAGATAATTCAGAGGAAAAAAAAAGAAAGCGATTGCTTAAACTAACTCAAAATAAAATATTCATAATTATCACCACTACGTGTCACTGAGAATCGTGTTCAGGTTTTCTATCTTAATAGAATAAATAGTTATTGACGCTATTCTATTCTCATTCCTTTAGTGTGTAGTAACACAAGTGAATAATGAGCAACTTTACATTAAGTAAGGCAGCGGTCGGAGCCGGCGGCGGTGGGCTAACTAATTGCCGGGAAAATAATCATTCCGCAGGTTATTGGACCTAAATGACTATTTGTACGGGGCCCGCATTAATTTTCATGGCCCGTATGTAAGATACAGTGGAACCACGCTTAGTCCTGTCACCAATCATGTTACTAATAGTAGGTACACCTTTCGATAACAACAACATTTAGGTTTTTTGTTTATCATTAGCACACGTATCGCCATCATCGTTTCGGCCCTCATTAACCTACTGCTGCATAAGTGTAATTCTCAGATAAACATGATTATTTTTACACAAAAATGTGCATTTTAATCGCCCTATTTTTTAAGTTTTTCCTCGATTTCTCTAGGATCCCATCACCCATCATCACATCCTGACCTGATCACAATGGAACCCTTTCAAACAAAAAAAGAATTTAACATTTCAGTCCAGCTGTCTTCGAGTAATCTGGAAACATACATAAAATGATATTTTCAAAAAAAGCGCTAAATCAATTTCGACAAAATGTACATGGGACCTCCATGTCCTGCCAAATAAAAGATAATCATCAAAATCATTTCATATTTGGCGGAGTAATCGCGTTATAAATATACAAAAAATAGTCGAATTGACAACCACCTCCTATTTGAAGTCGGTTAAAAATACATTACCAAATTAAACTGTCCTTTTGCTGTTAGCTCATCGTGGTCAAACTCAAACGTCCCCGGTACGTGTAAGATGGGCGTGTTGATTAAATTAGACCCTAGTATGAATGTGCGTACGGCCGGATGTTATATTACTCCGGTTGCGTAAGTTTCGGCCTGACCTGGATCTTTGGGTGCCGGCATTGAGGCTGAAGGCTTACAAATTACTAAGAGGTCGTAATTTGGCGAATTTATTATTTTATAGCATAACTTTGTTGCTCGCAGTTTTCGCATACGTACAACTTGTGTTAGATCTATGAATGAGTTAATGACATTTATGTCGCCCCTTAGAGATAATCTGACTTTCATGAAAACCCTAGCGCTGTGTAAATACTTTTTTCATACAGCAGAAATACGACATGAGTAAGATGCTCGTCTGATGCTTATGCGTGACGCTTGCTCATAACCAGGGCCACTCATTGTTTGGACTTCAGCAGTTCAAAACCCTGAGCGGAATGCACTGCGCTTGTCAACCTGATATATAAAATGTTATTTAACTATAACAATGTTGTTATTGTTTGCATTTCGCTACGAAGGGAAATAAAGTCAGTGTATGAGACTAATGATTTCTTGCGATGATGCTATGTTAAGACTTCATGACACTGAACTACACTCGAGTATAAATCATGCGTGGCACTGAACTACACTCGAGTATAAATCAAGCGTGGCACTGAACTACACTCGAGTATAAATCAAGCGTGGCACTGAACTACACTCGAGTATAAATCAAGCGTGGCACTGAACTACACTCGAGTATAAATCATGCGTGGCACTGAACTACACTCGAGTATAACTTATGCATGGCACTGAACTACACTCAAATATAAATCATGCATGGCACTGAACTACACTCGAGTATAAATCATGCATGGCACTGAACTACACTCGAGTATAAATCATGCGTGGCACTGAACTACACTCGAGTATAAATCAAGCGTGGCACTGAACTACACTCGAGTATAAATCAAGCGTGGCACTGAACTACACTCGAGTATAAATCATGCGTGGCACTGAACTACACTCGAGTATAAATCAAGCGTGGCACTGAACTACACTCGAGTATAAATCATGCGTGGCACTGAACTACACTCGAGTATAAATCATGCGTGGCACTGAACTACACTCGAGTATAAATCAAGCGTGACACTGAACTACACTCGAGTATAAATCAAGCGTGGCACTGAACTACACTCGAGTATAAATCATGCATGGCACTGAACTACACTCGAGTATAAATCAAGCGTGGCACTGAACTACACTCAAGTATAAATCAAGCGTGGCACTGAACTACACTCGAGTATAACTTATGCATGGCACTGAACTACACTCGAATATAAATCATGCATGGCACTGAACTACACTCGAGTATAAATCATGCGTGGCACTGAACTACACTCGAGTATAACTTATGCATGGCACTGAACTACACTCAAATATAAATCATGCATGGCACTGAACTACACTCGAGTATAAATCATGCGTGGCACTGAACTACACTCGACTATAAATCATGCGTGGCACTGAACTACACTCGAGTATAAATCATGCGTGGCACTGAACTACACTCGAGTATAAATCATGCGTGGCACTGAACTACACTCGAGTATAACTTATGCATGGCACTGAACTACACTCAAATATAAATCATGCATGGCACTGAACTACACTCGAGTATAAATCATGCATGGTACTGAATTGCACTCGAGAGTAAATCACGCGCAGTACCGCAATGCTTTTGAGCACCCTTGTTTCTGTATTATCAGTGGTCTAGTAAATCCGTCTCCACTTCACTAACATAAAAAAAAAAAAAAAAAAAAAAAAAAATATGATATGCTACTATAAAATCTGCATTTAAGTCAAAAACATTGCCAGAAAGCACACTGGCAAACTTCATTTAAAATATGACCTCACAAGCAGTTCATGAAATTCACATTTCACGAAGTAAAACTTGATAAAAGTTGATTATGACTTCAGACATTTTCTGTAATTAAGGACGTCGCACACCATATCGACTACTACGGCTTGGTTAAAAATTAAGCACTAATTTGTGAACTGTATTATCGTGTCAGTACTCACTTAAAGATATTGCCACGTGGCGTGTTTGATGTTGCTGGCACTATTATTATAAAATTAGCATATATACTTCGCCTTTTTTTTAATTTTCATTGATTTGCAATATTTTTAATAATAATATTTTGAAAGGTTAGGCTTTTTGGACGCAACTCGTCTGCTAACTTCTCACATATATAGTAAAAGCCGGTTTCATAATGAGGATTTACACGCTTCACAATCATAGCTTGGTTCCCTTGTGTTGGGGAAGGTGAACTCTAGAAAGTGATCTGCCACTCTGCTGTGATTTTTACCCGAATGCCCAAGAAGGAGGGTAATGTTTTTTCACTATGTTTCCTTCGCCGAGACCTTGTACTCGTAGAGATTTAACTTGTGTTTAGCTTAATTTGTACTTGTTTAAGTGTACACTTTGAGCTGTGATGTTCTTAAAAGCGTCTTTTAAGTCAAAACAGTGTGAGTATGTCTTAAAAATTAAGACATTTGTGCAATTACTCGGTCGCGTCTCGGCACTGCTTGGGCGATGAAACTCATCTAACTGCAGATGCGAGTTGAACTTCTCTTGGCTTGTCTGCACTAAAGACTTAAATTAATGCTTTGATAAATAAGATTTTGGGAACGAACTTGTCAAAATTATTGTGTAAGGAGTTCACACTCAGCAGTAGCTGAAGAGAGGCTGACTGAGTAGATAGATTTGACTACAAATCGTATGACATTAATAAAATTAAAAATAATTCAAAGGCATTAATTAACGGGAATACGAAGTTAAGCCGAATGATCAATTTACCACGTTTAGTTTTCCAAAACTTAGTAGAACTTTCATTTACTTCTAGATTATTTAAATTTAGATTATAAGATCTTTAGGACGGTCGAAAAATAGGCGAAAACAAATCAATCCATAGAAATCACCAAGCAGCATACAGAAAGAGGTAGCATGTAGAGGCGTAAACAATGATATTTTAGAGATAGGTTTTTACTTTCAAAATGGCGCTCTGAATTCGGGTCCGCTGCTTACACCCGCCAAAGAGTATAAAGAAGATGCGAAAAGTAAGAGAGTAAAAGAGATAGCTATAATTAAGTAAGCTTATTATGAACTTGGACTTTACGTCTCTAAAGGTATTTAGCTGGCCAGTTGAGGTGGTTGCAACGAAATAAATAAATACCTACCTGTATACAGAGTTGGTACCACAACATTTTCTTTGAAATGTTTAATAAATCGTTAAAATACAGGCACATACAAAAGTTAAGAGGATTCCAACGAAGCCTTTTTAATACTGCCCTCGGATAGAGCCGTAATGAAGTTCAGAGCTGTAATGTGATTGCCAACTTCGAAGGATTTCTTTTCATTTCATATTTTATGTGAATGGATATTGGAACTGGAACTGAAGAGCATGAAGTCGCAAAGATGAATTGCCTGAAGGAAATGTTATTAATCCGCAAATCTTGGAAATATTTAAATTTGTGCTTCACGATACATTTGAAGATATTTAATTAACTAAGTTTCATTGTCTGCTAGATTTAAATGTTGATCTATGTGGGCGACCTTTTAGCCTTCAAAACCTTTGTGTAATAGGATAACACTAGTTATTCGCCTCGAACTAGGACCTCGCGGCTGTAACTTTACCTCTTGACTAATTTTGCTCATATTTGAACTGAAACAAAGTATTTGTTAACTTGCCAACATAATGCTTTCTGATCAATTATGCTCAAGTTATTGTCGGAAAACTATACATAGTAACATATACATTATGTATAAATGTGAATATTTGGAAATGGAAAACAATATTTTTGCCATAATGTACATTTTACAGTTTGATATTTTGCGTTTGTACATTTTTCGAGTGGTTACCAGTTTGCTTATTGCACATTATAAGCCGGAGACTTTTTTCAACCTTTTTCTCTCATAACAATAAGTTTATGAACCACGCGTGTGTAAGCCATCGTAGGTATAATTTACAAAGCGGAGCTTAAAAATAACGTAACATATTTAACATTTTCCCTGCAAAACTATCCAGACTAGGATTCTACTTTGCAAGTACAGTTTAGTCCGTTAGAACATTGTTGCGGTGTCCGTTAGGCAGCAACTATCATTTAATCCGTGGTTGGGGACATTGTCCTACGCCCTATGGTGCGGCGGGCCCATTGGTAATGACTATGGTAATAGGGCCATTAAGTGGTGCTTAAAGTTGTGCCCAGTGATTCCAGCCATGAATAGAACGTGTTGGGTAATGAGTTAATTACGGGACTAGTGAAAAACAGAGATAAAAAGTGACTAAATGGAAGTGAACGTTAAACTAAAATTAGCACATTTAACACTTGTGAAAGCTAGTTACGTAGTTGGATCTGTGGGAGGACTGATTGTATCAAATAGCAATCGTCCACCAGATCCGTGAACCAGTGCATATAGAAACGTTTGTTCTCTATTTTTGAATATTTAACAATTTCTTTTTTTTAGCAATTTGTGCGTCTCAATCTGCAAATCTCTACTCTTTCCTTTTAAAAGATGCAGTACAATGAAGTATATACGCGTTGTTTGGATTACGCGATTTTTTTAGTCGAGTGGCCAATCATTCGATGGCTAGCTATGTGCAAACAACAAGTTGTTGTCGAGTAGTAACCGATACTCGATACTCAGATATGTCCTTAAACTGCGACCAGAACCACCGGAGGACAAGAAGAAACGCCCTCTTAGTAAATGACCTATAATGAAGTTCAATTATTTTTTTTAGACTATTTATATACTAGCTGCTACCCGCGATTTCGTTCGCATGGACCTACAAAAAAAAATAGCCTATGTCCGTTTCCGACCCTTAAACTATATCTATACAAAAATTCTGCTCGATTCGTTCAGCCGTTTAGCCGTGATAACGCAACAAACACCCAGACAGAGAGATATACAGAGACAGAGTTACTTTCGAATTTATAATCTTAGATTAGGATTGTATTATTCATGCAATATATATTTTTACATTGTAACGTAATAATATAATTTTATTATAATTTGTTATTAATAAAATATGAATCTGAATCCAAACGGTAAGCGTTCTGCAATCCCCAAGTCGCCTGTGAGCGTGGGGATTATGGCAAGGCCCCTTTATAGACAAATAGACAAATAGACAAATATTTATTTGTGGAGAAAAAACACATTATGTACACAAAAGCAAAAAAACAATAAGGTACTATCATACCATACTTTACATTTCTTTACATATCATACTTTAGAGGAAACCTTGATTCACCAGTGGACACCTTCTGGCTGATGAAAATGACTCTTTATTATTATTATGAGCCTCTCATTTGGGAAATGCTGGGCTACAGCCTCCCTATATATCCTCTTTGCATTTATCTCTGTACTGAGCTTTTGCTGGCCAGTTCTTTGGTGCTCGTTGAAGTCTCGACCAAATTACTAACACACTCCGAAGTTTTATCCCTCAAGTAAGTGTAAGCACAACATTTAGTTGTCTTGCGTAGGATCCTACTCACAGAAATTGACTTAATAGGTAGTTTTAAAAAGGTATACGTTTTGTTGTTAATACTTCGCTGCTCATTACTTCATGATATTTAAATAGGTATCCCGCAATTGGACTTATTTATTTAAATAGGTATTCCGCAAATGGACTTTGATATTCATGATTCATGCTATCGATGAATTTATCTTTCTCAACTTGGCAGCAAATTTCAAACAAAAGATAGATAGGTAGCAGGATACTAGCAAAATCAATATGATATTTCCGCGTCGAGCCAAATGCCCACCGAGCGTCGACCTCGTCGTACTTTTCACCGTAAAGGGATAAGCACCGCCAGAGGCATAACAAATTCATGCGAAAGGAAATAGCGGCGCGAAAGTACTTTACTACAATGCGAACACGAATTCGAGTAATAACATTTTATTTGTGAACACAACGGGGGCGTATTCCTAAACACACGGTTCTGCGTTCTAAACGATGCGCTGCGCTGGTGCGTTGTAATGAGTAAGGAGTGGTTCACAGGTATCTCACTCGCACATTCGAAGTTTTAGTTTTTGTAGTGTATTTGTATAAACTGTATCTTGTATCCCACCATTATCAGCCAGTAGACGTCCTCTGCTGTGCTAAGGCCTTCGGGGGTTGTCATAACTCAAGGTAGAAGTCAAAGGGGGGAGGCTTCAGTTGAGCAGAGGACCGCCTAAGAGGCCGCTCCTGTCCGCTCTCTGGTGTTTTTGGTCGCAGTTTACATACCCAGATCTATCTATCATAAATATCAGAAATATTTTAAAGTAATGTTTTTTTCGATATATTTTATTTTTACAGAAGAAATAGAAAAAAACTCTATTTTGTTTTCTTTTAGATCTACTCCGTTAATTTATTTAAGATATTCTGGAAACAAAAGCTTACATTTGTAACCTTACTATAAACAGACCAAGATAATTTTTTTTTAATTCACTCTTACTGATTTCAAGTTAGTGTTAGTGATCTTCAATAATTTGAAACAGTTTATGAAAGACAAACCGATTGGAAAACAATGCTCGATAGCTAGTTATCATACGTCTGTACAGATACTAGCTGCATACCTGCAATATTTAGTTTCCTGTATTTCTATGGAGAATTTCCAGATTTTCTGTTCGATCGTGAAAAAGTAACAAGTAAGCATGCACATTGACACAGATGAGGTTTTATTTGTCAAAATGCAAGTTATTATGGTAGTGTATGAACAACGTACATATCTGCTGTCAGTATTGAACTGTTCTGTACTCGTATTCCAAAAATCTCCTTAATAACGTGCGGATTTGGTACGACCAAATGATGTAACATACGAGAGAGAAAGAGAAATATATTCTCCTCTAGTCTGCAGTTAGACGTAGCTGATGGACTAAAAAAAACAAATTATAAACATGCTAAGAACAGTACTCGACCGTCGATTATTCAGTACCTAATTACGTATCGTAAACATTATGCGTACCTACCTACCTACAGTCAAATGAACACTGAAACCATTCCAAACAAATTTGAGTGCTTAGTGCGTGTTTTTCCAAATGCGTTGACTTGTATGAAGTAAGAGCAGTGCCATCTAGATGAAGCTAGACGGCGCTGCTCTTACGTCATACAAACTATAGTTAACGTTAACGCGATCGAGTAAGTAACCGCAATTACAAAAACTCGCACTCGGCTGTCAGTAAATATTGTTATCGAGCGACGGTCGGTGAGAACGTCGCGTCGGCCAGCTCTGTTTCCGGCAATAAAGGTTGCCTCCGTGTCAATTCAAATTTTAGCTCGCAAAAAGATTTTTATAGAACCAAGCGTTGTCACTGCAAATTCGGTTTGATGGACAGCAGAGAGACAGTTGTTAAATAAAAATTTCGCATTAAAATGCAGCTGAGTACTTTCCTGTAATTTTATTTGGCTTTTAAATGGAATTCCTGAATGCTAAGGAAAAAATATTCAAAATTGTATATTTTTTATTACTTATGTAAAACTTGTCTAGAATTGATGTAATTTTAGACGTAAGTTGCGGATAAGTACAGATTAAATGAATTAATAATGCATACGAATTAAAAAGTAATAAATAAATAAAGTATACATAATAAATAGAGTAATAAAAGTTTTTTATTTTTTTATTAGTAATTTAAAACAATCCCCCACTGGGGATTACCCGATTCGGAGATGACAGGGGACACACAAAGATTTAGATAATTAGAACCAGACCCAGGGCTGATATTTAAATGTATCATTCAAACATCTGTCCGGCCGGGAATCAAATCCGGGACCCAACCGCTAATAAAACTCACGAACTAACATCTAAGCCAGGATGGTAGTCATTATAAATGAATTAATTCAATACTCCATTTAATGTCTTTACTGTAATACTTTGGTATTACAATGATTTATGATTTATTTGTTTGCTCTCTCCAAAACATGAAAATAATAACATATTCGCTAACCTACATGACTATCAATTAAAACCCCAATCACCCATTAAGTCCCGGAGAACATAACCGACAGTTCAGCCGTATCCAACTTTCCATAATCCCTGGAACATAAACAGTGGAAAGTACCCGACAGAATTACCCGACATCGGGAATCTTTCCCGAAGCCCTAATGGGACATCGGGGCTTTAACACGTCCTCTGGTTATGCATGGCCGAGTTGCGGTCTTTCGATGGTTGTTGTTTAACGAACAGAAACTGGCAGACTTTGGACGTTTCTATTTAATACGGAATAAAATAAAATCACGAAAATCTCTCATTGTTATAAAATGTACTTATTTAAACAAAAAGTGGAATATTTGAAGGGGACTTAGCCAAAAAATACGGTATTTCTATTCCCTGTACTTATATGCATAATCTCTTAGAGTTATATGGGTTTTTTAATGTTTCATCGTCTAGTATGGCCGAGTTGCAAAACACGATAACACACATTTTTCCCGGGAAAAAATCCAGGCCATTAAAAAAATCCTCGATTTATGAAAATAAAACAGCATACATACACGAAAATGTCGAACAGAAATAATATAAAATCAAAATAAAATTAAAATCCGACCAAAAATGCAACTAAAACTAGTAGTCATGCGAACAGTTAAGTCCTCGTGAGCACAAACTTTTTGCACAACCTTAATTCTTCAATTTCATTTCTTTTTCTTGTCGACGGTTTGTGATTGGAGGGGTATATTTTCATACAGTATGGGATTGGGGGGTTCGATGCCCGGGACTGAGACTTGTACAACTGACTGACTGTAGGAAATTATGCCAGTTGAAGCAGAGACTTCTTTCGCTTCGATAACTCGGTCAATCAAACAAAATTAATTAACCATTAAAACTATTTGACTACTAAACTTGTTCTAATCAATACATGAATTTACAATACAATGGTTCATGTACCGACAGTCAAACCTATTCACAAATAATTATGCTTAAGACGGCGTTGTGGCTGGCCAGGAACCTGCGTATTTTTAATAGCGTTAATACAAAGTCCTCCTTCAATCCCCAGGGTACGAAGTAATGGTTAGTACGCCTTGCCCAGAGTCTCTAACCGGTAAAATAGCTCGATGACGCCTTCGAAGGTATCCCGGGCTATTTGTAACAGGCCACAGTTTCACTGCCAAGTCTGCAGAAAGATTTTCACCCTCAAGACTAAAACAATTCTCCGTGAGCATTGCAGTAACAATTCTTTGCAGTAAGCTATAATGCCGCGGTAAAGACACAGCTTAAGAAAGATTTCGTGCTATACGCGCTCTGTCGCATACTCAACTTTTTATACATATGAAATAACTCACCTCGGGATTCTGAAACGCTCGTTAACTTTAACATCAGATTAATTCTAATGCTGCCTTTGTCTGGCAAATGTTACTAAGCAAATGACAATGACAGCAATAGATTTAATCTGTTGTCAAAGTTAACAAGCGTTTCAGAATCCCAAGGTCAGAGTGATATATATTTTTTGCCACATTTTCCTTTAATAAAACACGTAAAATCTTTTGATTAATATGTTTTTATTATAATAAAATAACTTGTATTGGAAAACACTCATCCGCATGAAAGTCATGAAAAATGGTCATCATGAAAATTTGTTTATTTTTAAATGTTATAAATTACACAAGCAAAAGTTGGAAAACATTTTTAATATCACCCCAGTCATTTTCATATCAATAAGTTTTATAATTTCATGTGCTTGCGAGAGCGAGAGAACGAAAATCGAATACCTTCTCTTAAGTCGCGCTCTACTTAGTAATAGGAACGAATGGTCCGTGCCTGTCCTGCCTGTTCTCAGATAAATTCCTCTCAGCCATAATGTGAACTAACAGCGCTTGCAAGGGAAAATTTTCGCAGAAAATTAGAAAATTAATAGCCCTAAGGTCTAAGATTGCATGCCTTAATTACCGTCTGGAATAGGATAGCGGGCATTAATTATGGGGAGTGAAAAATGGTGTTGTTTCCTCGTTAGGTAGAGGAGATTAATACGATAGTTTTATGACTCGATGCGGACGCTTGCTCGGAGATGGGGAGTAAAGTGCTAAAGTAAGAGGAAACTTGGCATTTTAGATGAAAATAATAACGCTTTACGCTCATTATAGCTCAGGTTTCCGTGTCGAAGATGCCATGGAACATACACAAACGCCCAGACTCAGAGCAGTTTATACAAGTTGGTACAAACGGTGACGTCAATCTGAAACATGTAGGTTCCTCATACCGAGGGCTTCACGAAAATACCCCATGTACTCGTATGTTCTAAGATTTTTCGTAGTTTAAAAGTTATGATATTTTTTCTTCAGGATTTTCCAAATGAGCGGCTTAAAAATATTTATAATAACTTTTTTGGGTGAATTTTTCGAAGAGGGTCGAAGGAAAATCCGAACAACATCATGGAAAAATCTAAAATTTTAATTTGAATTTGCTTAATGTTCATATGGAAAATCCTTAAAAAATTAAAAAAAAACATAAACATAACATAACTACGAAAAATCGTAAGATATTTTCGCGAAGCCCTTTGTATAGGAACCTAAAAGTTTTGGATTGTCGTCACCGTGCCTAGCTTACTTACTTTGTTGCGCTACTAGCCAGGAGTGTCATCAAAATTAAACTTTTGCCTGTCACCGGGTCCGATGGAACTTTTTTTCTAAGCTGGCCTGTTACCCGGGACAGCCTAATGGCCAGATGGGCCTAATTCCAAAAAAGGAGGGTAATGAATTATTAATTATATTATCAATCACACCACAACTGAATTACTCCTGTTATAGTCAGACAATTTTGCGAAAGCATCGCTGAGGACTTCAGAAAATATTTCTACTACTACAAAATTCAAACAACATAATATTTTTTACTCAATAAATCTGTCAATCTCAAATTTTTGGTAAAACATCGTAAGCAAAAGTAACGCAAATATTTTACAAACTACAATTCAAATAAAACAGAAACAGTATTCAACAGCGATGTTTCTGCCAGACAAAGATTATTCAGAACAGTCTAGTGTCAAGCGTTCTACCCACTTTATTTCAGAGAGACATTAGGACAAATGCACACTATCACACGATACACGTCCACGATACAATGCGATATTATAATTGTAAAGCGCCCGTCATCATGGCTGCGTCATGACTATCCGGAAGCTATTCTATATATTATTGCCATTGTCCTTTGTAGTGTGATGAGATCGTTCCGACAAAAAGGCAGCAAATTTAAAAGTAAGATAAATGTAATGTATGTAGGTTTATAACTTTGGAAGTTAAAAGGCTGTAAAGGATTCAGAGAGACAGACAGACGGACGGACGTGACGAACTTATAACGGTATATTCCTTGGCTAAGGAAACCTAAATTTTTTTACTAATTATTTAAAACGGAATGACATGGCGACGTGGCGACGGACAATTTCATAAGAAAGAAATCGCGTCATGTGTATTCACCTTATCGATACCACTCACGCCAGCCACATCTGTCTGTTAGAATGCTTTACATTCAATATTGTGTAGACAAATTCACAATAAAACGTGTGTTTGTTTTCAGGACGTGTGATTGTCCTCGAGTTCACGGCTGCCGATCTGAGGCCGCATCTGCCAAAAACAGACGTCTAGTAGTTTGAACAGGGCCTTAATATTGTTAACCATCTATTCCAAAATGAAAACAAACAGCATCGTCTTATTTAGAGATTTTTTTAGGGTTTCATAGAAAACTATAAGCCCTTATAGTTTCGCTATGTTCTGCTGTCTATCCACACGTCTGTATATCACAGTACCTAGTACGTATTCAGATAATAAAATAACTATAGTACAGAAATTTCGTGTACGTATAGAACTATGCCCGCTACAAATGAAAATATAGAAATATTGTAAAAAAATAATTTTACTTAGGGATGGCTCTCCTACATGGAAATAAGGGATGAAAAAAATAATTAACCTTAGTATCGTAGAAAAGGAGATTTCAAATCATAATGAAATTTAAAAAATGGTTTTCAGAAACATTCAAATGTATTCAAAGAAATACTCGGTGAGCGATGCTCGCTCGGTGGTCAGAACACTCCCGAGAGACTCCCAGCGGTCATTCTCTACTAAAGTGCGAATAATCGCCCGTCACACTCGTACACTCGCTCTAGCCCAGCGACAAAGCTATCGGAACTATATACTCGCTTCTCGCTGTTCGTTTCTAGTTTGTTAGCTCTACTCGCTTCTCGTTCATCATCGGCGGTGGGACAAGTCCTTAAAAACTTGCTCGCATCTTCCGTTTGTAGAGACGGTACGAGGACAGTTAAGCTTTATTCGAGTCAAGGTTCGTTTTCCAAACCCTAGCAGAGTCTCAGTATTATACTAAACTGAAGAGCTATCCAGCGATAGAAACGTCAGAGCTGCCCGGCCCCGGGCCACCGAGATAAAACAAAGCTACGAGACATGTCACCTCCCATGTCAAAGCGCAAGACACAGAGACAAGACAAAACGTAGGGAGACAAGATATACAGAGAAGACAATCTGCTGAGGCCGCACAAAGGAACAAATCTTTTAATATTTCACCACGTTGGGTAACAGAAGTGGAAATGGCGATACTTTCTTAAATTTTGTTACGGAATTTACCTATAAGGTGTAAAAATGGGCATTTACGTGTGAACTAGTATTTATACTAGTAATCTGTGCTACTACGTTTTTGTATCAAATAATAATTACTAGGGCAAAGGACATTGGGATCATTATGACCCGCGTTAGCGGGCACAGACAAAAGCTATGGGTATATTGATATTTTTATTAATAATTGCAAATAACATGACGTCAGGTTCAATAATAAATATAAATAACATTAAAAATAAAAAATAATAATAAATTATAAATGTGACAAATTAAAATTAATTGTTTAAATGTTTACAATTATTAAAATAAATTAAATATAAATAAATGACTATTACAAATTATTCTATTTTTGGAATGATCTCCTCGACGCTATAAGGTACTGTGTCAATTAGTAATAGTTTAAGTTTTTTTTTAATATACCCAATGACTTTGCGTCGCGTATGGGTTTAGGCAAGGCGTTAAAAACATGGGCACCAAAAATCCGCGTGCACTTTTTTGATTTAGCTAGACGGTGCCTTGGTGTAACTAACTTTGTTGTCTCTCGGAGTGTGCGACCCGCAAACATCGTTTTACCTAAGATATGATTCAAGGTTTTTATGCACATATATACACACGTGGTATGTTGGTTACATACTTACTATATATACTTTATAACTGTGTGGTTTTTTCTCTGTACCTTATGGGAATCCTGTGTCCTTTATACTTAATTTTATTTTAGTTCCCTTAACGGACAGAAATAATGGTTCCATTCAAGTAAAAAAATTATAAAGTTATGCTATGTTATGTTAGTTGTTTTTAAGTAAAGTTTATTCAATTTTTTAACAGTTATTAAGTAACGATTTCTATGGAAATATATTACACGTCAGAAATGACCGAATGTAATGGAACATTTCAAACTTCAACACCCTGCTTACCTGCGTTCTGGCAAATAAAGACTCATTTCATTTTATTTCTCATTTCATTTCATTTTAAATATCGATGTATGTGACAATAGTCCGCTTTATGTTAGCATAGCTAGATGTTGACATTTTCAAAGTAAGGTATGTTGCTAAGGTATGTTGCGTCTTTGTCTGTGCTTCCATTGTAAAGGTCCCAATGTCATTTGTGTGGAGCGGAGTCGATTTATTTTTTCTAATACATAAAGATTTTAATTTAATTGTGTACTAAGTGAATAAAATGATTTCGGTTGAAGTTTTTCAAAGGTTCTTAGTAGGCCAAATAGTTTTCTTTACTCACTATAAACTATCTTACAAACAAATATTATATTAGGTAATGTCCGACTTAGCACTTCTGGAGGAGTTGAGACTAAAGACGGCATAGCCCCCAAACTACCACCCCGATGGAGATAAAAGAAGATTACAATAGCCTGAGAACACTCAAACAACGCTCGGTGACAGATCATCAACTCGAATCCGAGAAGTGTCTTTGAAGTCAAACATTTTATAACTTCCCAAAAGGTTCGTATTTGATCTGTATCTCCATAAAACGTTCCTTTATTCGTCAGAACGTAAAGCGCAAAGCCTGATTTATTATTAAGCTCACTGTGAACTCGCTCGCGCATTATTTACTTCGACTTGTGAGACTTGTGTAAATTAATATCCACGTGAAATATTTAAAAGATTTATTCTAGAAGGCACGAGCCTTTTAGTTTTGGATAAAGAGGTTAGAAATTTGAGCTGCCTTGTTACCCGACTGCAAGAACCAAAATTACATGCTATAAAGTCGAAACGCACAGTCGGAGGCTTTTATAGAGCTGACCGTCAAATATTTGTAGCCTCCGATTGCATGTTTTAATCTAAAATAGGTAATGTTAAGTGTCGTTTGGTACATTTTCTTTAATGGGACCATTAAGAGTACATGTCATAATTTAATTTGAAATGTACGCCTTGTTTACATCTTTTCAGCGTATTTATCATGCAGTCTATGGACTGTGCCCATGGGCTAAGTTTAAGTCCAGTAATAGGGCCGTGACGCCAAAATATTAATGTACAATAAATTACCAAATTCTATAACCGAACTGAATCTTAGCAATTTCAAACAGTTTCTTAATATTTTTTTAAGTAATCCGATATACAAATTAGATGAATATAATTATATAATTTTATTAATATCTTGATGAAATTCTCGAAATCCTCATTTTTGTATGAAGAAAAAACGAAGCATAATAAATACAAACCTGTCATAATTATTTTTATTTTTTTAACGGGCAAGTGCCTTTATTTATTAAGATAAATACATACAAACTACAACTACCAGTCTGTACGACTAACTGTCATGAACAAGCGTGGCGCTCAATATTAAGCGACAGATTTGCTGCATTTTAACCAAAAAAAAATATATATACAAAAGCTGGTAAATGCGAGATTCAAACACATAAAAAGCGCAAAATGTCTCTATGATGCGCCTTGTAATGTGTCTCTATGATCATGGCTCGGCGCTGTGCCCTGCAGCGCAGTGTGGCTGCGAGCCAAAATCGGTGTAAGTTATAACTGAGCCAGAAAACATAAAACTTCCGTGTCAAATTAAGTCTCATCAGAAATAATTATAGATAGAATTACTGATTGCTTCGTAAAAAATGTTACTTTGACTACACTTAGACTGTAGTTTGATGCTTTTTAAAGAACGGTGTTGAAGTTAAGTTTTTTTTCTACTTTTGCTAAGTTACTAACTTATTTTTCCAACAACCAAAAATGTAAGTAAAAGTAATTTTTAAATAAATTTATGTGATTCTAAACGAGCATAAAATGTAAAAATAATTAGGTACTAATATCTAAAATTCCTCTGTCAGGTTTTTTTCTTGCTTTATTCGAAATTGGTTTGCGTTTGACCAAAGCATGTGTGATAAGTGGTCTAGGTACGAGCTCACTTATCTGAAAGGTACCTGCATCTATATTTAGAGGTTTTAAAGGTATCCAGTGGTTTAAGTGCTCGCTTTTCTTATCTCTACGGACTTCTTCAACATTTTTTCATAGAAAAAATTATGCGTGGAAAAAAAACTTTAATTTATCTTGAGAATACCATTGCCAACGGTATATAGCATTTTTATTTAAACATGTGTTTACTTACGTTTTTTACGAAGGTTTTTTCCCGAGAATTTTCCCCTACGAAAAAAAAACCACAAAAATTGCTTTAAAACATTGGTAAAGGTATTCTTAAAGATGAATTTCCATATTTTTTTTATTTTCACTAATTTTTTTTTTTTTTGTGTATGTTCGGACGAGATAGCGTGATTTAGGAGAGCGGGCCCGAACATTTATTTTTACTTAGACGACGGGCTAGTTCTAGTACATTCTTGTAAACGGTAATCTGGTAGACTTTATCGCCAACCTTGTCTGGGATAGAGGTGAGCGAATCTAATACTTTGTTGCGTAATATCGTTAGCCTTAACCACAGATCACCACTAGATTCGTCACTCACAACGATCGAAGCACACCACGCATGAGTCAAAACACCTACACATTTTTTTTTTCATTGGTTCATTGCTAGGCGCGAGTAGGCGTAAGTGATAGCTAATGGGAACGCTTGGTCGCAGTCCCCGCAACCCATGCTGTCCTCTAACTTTGGTGCGATTTTGTCGTAACAACAATCTCGTAGTGCGGTATCTGTAAATATAATCTATGACCTGAACGCAATGTGATCTAGGCGTGATGGAGACTCGTGGCGAGATAAAGGGTTTTTATATAGGTGTTCGTGTCGTGATAAAGTCAAGCTGTAAAGCTCAAAACCATAACATTACATTAATTAACATTAAATAATACGGGATTAATGTATAGTAAATTCGAGATCACCGGGTGTGGTCGAAAGTATAGACGGAATAACTGACTCGATTTAACTTACGTAATGCCGTATTATTAATACAAAAAATGTTTAAACCACGACATTTTTCAAAACATACTATCCTTATGATAAATTTAAATATATGGTCTGGATGCTAGTTACGTACTTTGTGCAAGCCTCTCCTTTCTGTGAAAAAAATTACATAGTTTACCTCCAATTAATAAGTACCTATACGTAGCACATAACTAAAACCCAAATATGAAGCATTTTTGGCAGGCGTGCGGTTGCCAAGCGCAGTCCTCCTTGATAAACGACGCGAACCGAGCCAAGTGCGCAACTACGCGAATAAACATTTATCGACATAAACCATAGGACTATTCCCATAGGAATAGTATACCATAGTATAGTTATAGCAGGTGAAAACGCTGGGCGCTGCTAGTTGGTACATTAGACAGAGAACAATTCCCAATGGCCAATTCCCCAATTGTCGGACCTTAGAAAATGTACAGATATAGAACGTCGGGTAGCGTGGTCGCACATGAAACCAACACATATTATATATCGAACAATCACGATTACATTACCAGTTTTCGACCAATCAGGGTGCAGTAATAATAGCCGACACCAATTTCGACCAATCAGAATGCAGTAATAATAGCTTGCCCTTGAATAAACTGAACATACGCTACGGGACATGAATATTATAACTTTATCCCTTTTCTTTATGAGTAGAATTTTTCTTTAGTCTAATATGTAGTAGAAAGCAAAAGAAAAGTATTATTACCTAAAACTGTGTATTATTTAATTTCTCAAACAATAATTTTAACAAAAAAAATACCGAGTTCAACAAAATACCAACATTAAATGCACTGTCGAGATGTTCTTGACGCCTAGTACGTATTATATTACGCCCTGTATTTACCAAGTTTGCTAAGCGAAGCAAAGTTATTCTAAGTATACAGTCAACACTGAAAGCTAAATGAGCTGTGAAAATTAATACTCGCTTTTATCGCGTTCGAGTTAAAGACAAGGACTCAATGTGACTACAAATGGTTCATTAAAGGCCTCTCCAAATGATGGAACAGTCTAGACGGTTATGATAACTTACTGGCAGGCTTTGCAAATAAAACAATTTAAAAAAAAAAGAGTTTTACAACTTATTTACCATTCTAGCTATCGAATACAGAGATCTTTAACTAACCAAAAACTTCTCGCTAGAAGCTTCCCTTCATTATAATATAAGGACTTACCACATTTTCAAGAAAATTGTTTGTGTGAAAAATTTGTATCTTTGCAATTTTTGGTTGAAATGTAAGCTTCACTCGTTCTGATCTAAAACCGCGTCATATTATTGTTAGAGCCCTAATTTTATGTTTTGACTTTGGGAGAAAAAAGTCGAATTATTAAATATTAAAGTTTTGGATCTAAGGGGTTGGGTACGCCGAGTGGTCTGAATGTCGATTTACCCTTATTTCAAAATGTGGCCTTTCCAAGTAAACTTTTACGTAACTAAATTTAAGTGTCTCTTGTTACAGACTAAATTACAAACTATGCGGCCTGTCCCCCTGGTGGTGGCACGCGTGCAACGTCGCTTTGCACGCCGCATGCTGCGCGCTGGTCGCGCGTGCAGGCGTCGTTGTCGCGCGTCTGCGACGTCCGTTCGCGACGCTAGCCGCGCTGCTGTTTGCTGTGCACCCTGTACATACTGAAGCGGTAAGTCCTATATAAGACAACCACGGGCGCAAACCAACGAGAGAAAATAAGAAAAAAATATATATATTATCTCTCTTCCTCTCTCGTTTGTTAAACAGAGGTCAAGCCAAGTTTTTAGGTATGTTTACGCGCCAATCATTTATTAAACAATACGTAACTTATCTTAGATAATAACATAGAACAGAATGAGTTCTCGTAATCTGTGTGATGTTATTATGATGTAAGTTTTGAGTTTGTAAAAATCTAATTTTTCTGCACAAATAAGAACCGAGCTGTTATTGGTAGAGCTATACTTACGTTTTACTTTTAATCGCAACGGAAAATCATCGTTGACTACCATGAAAATATTGATAATAAAACCAAGAGCTACTACCAGAATTATTATTGAATTCATACGTATCCAATATTCTACAGCGTATATTTTTTGTGTTCTCATAAATGGTGTAAACCATGGATCTTGTATGTAAACCCTTCCAATTAGAATTGCAGAAAAACAAAAAACAGACAATTGCCAAAAAATATTTGATAGGGTATTTTTCTTTTTTGTTTTCCTGTTTTACTTGAACTATTTATACTAAATATATCTTATAATGAAACACTTTCCTCACGTTTTCCATTTCGTAAACGCTCCTAAACAAACAAGCGTAGGTGTTGCCACACGTCTGAAAGTGTTTACTTACAAATGTGTGAGTTATTCGGTTCCGTCCTTGTTGAATTCATGTAATAAATCCCGTTCCTATCCATCAACAATATTCACATTTCCAAAAACAGCCCGGAAATCCAATAAAGCCTCGGATCGAGCCCTCTTGCGGCAGTCCCGCATGTATTGCATACCCGGGAGACACTCGGAGACATTGAGCTCCGAGACACCGAAACACAACCGAGACACACGACGACACACACCTTCCGACTCCGATATTTGACTGAAACTATATTTATATTATTCTAGTGATGTTCAAAACGAGGTATTGCGATACTACAAAGCAACTCTATGTTCGTAATCAAAATTTAAAAAAAAACATTAGAATGATTTGTTTTCGACAGACTATAGGCAGCAGCACCAACAGGTCTAGCATGCGTAACTACACTATGTGTCGTGTACATAATCAAAATAATTGGTCTAGGTGAACAATAATAACAGATTGTGCAAAATTCCACCTCTAAAGGGTTTAAATGGATCCTCGAAGTTTGTATGGAAATAACTATTCACTATTCACCAACTAGAAAGTTGCATGACGCTATAATTCAAGTATACTATACCGGTAAATGCAAGTTGCAAATTGTCGTACACGTTACGAAAACAGATATATATATATATATGTATCAGTTTCGAGACCTCCTCCTGTTTTTTTGAAGTCGGTTAAAAATTTATTTGCTTCACGCTTCTACTTTTATATTACGTCTATCACTCAATTTATGATTAAAATGTTAAAATAACATTTTTTTAAATATAGTAGTCCGTCGACTGCACGTCGCAACTTAGTGCGTTGTGACCTCGAGCCTCCTCCGACACCTTCAACGCCGTGTATGGAATGCAATTCCTCCGTGACACCTCTACCTAGCACGCGTCAGTTAAGCCTTTATTTGTATAAATACTCATATAATCGTACACGATTGTTATTATTTAGTAAAAATAAGTTTGTTTAAGCCTAGTGGCTAGCTCTGATGAGCAGAGTTATAAGACCGCCTGAAGACCTCTGACATGGCTTAGCGGTTGCTGTAATAGGACAAACATCCTGTACTTACAATAAAACGCGTAATTCGACCCGTAGTAGCGCTCAGTCGTAAATGCCAGCCTCTTGCGCTGCTTAGCGCCGGTAATTGGTTAGAAGCTTCTGGTCGAGCTACACCATGACAGCAAGTCGGTCTGTGTCCCTAGTGTCAGAATTCTTAGACCATCCAAAGCCCTGCGATGTGAAACCAGGCTTCAAGTGTAACATCTGTACAAAACAAAGTAACGTTCTGTTGTAAATGGAATCGCGGTCACCCATCCAAATTTTAACCGAGGTGAACGTTGCCTCGCGTCGTAGACTAAGTCGAAGGCGAACGTCGCGAAGGATAAGTAAATGAAATAACTTCATATAAATTGTATTCAAAAATAATAATTTTACTTTATATTCTTTAAGCTAGGTTTTAAAAAGGATAAAAGAAAGATGAGGCGCTAACTTGAAATATTAGAAAAGTTCTCTTTTAAAGACGTATAAAGAGGCCGCAAAAGCCTTTTAGGATTTTGTGAAGTAAAAAGATCTTGTACATTTTAAACACGAGATAGATACTTTGCTCGTATTCAATGACGAGTTTTGGGTTGCTGAATGAATCATAAAGTTTTTAATTTAAATGGCGCGTTAATTACAGCTGAAATTTGGGTATATTTACCAAACAAGTCAAAGAATAATAATCTTGAGTAAGTTACAATGTTTTAAACGCCGTATTTATGACTATGTATGGCGAACACCTGCGATAGTCAAGACTACTAAGAACATCCTTCAATTTGCAGAAAATCTTGAAGAATATTTTGGCTACAAAAGTTAATTTGTATAGGCCGAGTGGCAGGCCCTGATGTCAGAGTTTTTAGGCCGCCTAAAGGAGTCTGACGTAACTTGACGATAATTGTAAAACACGCGGAAGTCACCTTGCCGGGATTGTAGAAGATTTCGATTCCTGTTTCTTAAAGAATAAGTCGACTTATTCAAGTTTGCAAGTAAATATTTACAACTTCCATGCAGGTTTTTTCAAGTAAGATTGTTCCATCCTATTTTGTATTCCTAAATATCAAACTGGACATGTTCAATTGGACAAACATATCAATTACGAAATTTAAAAAAAAATACCTTTTTGTTGCTGCTCTAACCTCGCAAAATCAATTATGTTTCAGTTGTTTTGAGCAAAAAAATATAGATTGTTTTTCTCAGAACAAAATAAATATTTTCAAGTATCCATTCCTTCTCATACATTTTCAATAGCGTCCACGGCAAGCACTTAACCATTTTCGAAATCTCTATCCCGTAAAGTGTAATAATATTTTTATATGACAGTGCTTATTCCCCGGACCAAGACGTAGGATGAATAATTCAATGCATTCCGCTCATGCTTTGCTTTGCTAAGGCAATAAATATACAACACTGTACTCGCTTGTGTGAGTTTCAGTCGTGCGTTTGTTGTTGTAGAGTTGCTGAAATTTGATTGACGAAAATATAACAGTAAGACAAGTTTTAAGCTTCTCTCCTATTTATTTAAAGTCCACGCTAACGAAGTCGTGGGAACAGGCTATTACCACACTATGTTTAAAGCAGTTACTGACAGCACTATGTACAGCTGTTACTAACAGCTATACATGGTGCTTTTTAATCGGCTAGGTTATGTGTGGTATACAAGATAATGAAGAACTTTTGTACGTACATTAAAATTTTCGTGGTGCTTGCAATAAAAATTATGGCACATCATTTTCTATTCCCGTGAATTTTCAAAACTCGTAGAACAAAAGTTGGTCGTTATCTTGTATAGAATATTCTCGCAACCACTCCCTAGCCGATTAAAAAGCAGTGTATATTATAGACAGTGTTTATGTAAGCAACTTTATGTATGCAGCATGAAATATTCTAAATTTATCATGATCAGCCAGAAGAGTTCGACTGCTGACCAAAGGCCTCCCTCTTAATGGCGTGGGGATTTTGTAAATCCCTATAAAGAATGAGGCATTTTATCTATACTAAACAGTAATGTCATACTATGATAAAAATATTAGCAACATAATTAAATCTATACAATAGTAATAATTGGGAGTACTGAACCGATTCTGAAAATTCTTATCCAATTAGAAAGCTACACAACCCTCTGAGTGATATAGGATGTTTGTTCACAACGGATAAATCCACAGGAAAAAGCTCGTATTGGACAACTTATCTTTAATAAGCAGCTACTTATTAAGGGTAAAAATCTAGTGTAATCTAAGCATTAAACCAGAAATACAACATTTAGAGAGAGCAAACTTGTCATGCATTCCTTATTATTAACAGCAAACGTTATGCTATATGAATGTGTGCATGTTTTATAGGATTCTCGTTCACCTGCATGTCTTGCGGAATATTAATGGAATGTACCCGAAGGAAGTGCATCTGATGACTAAGAGCTTTCGCATGGAAAATGAGAACTGTAAGCGTCTGTGAGTGCGCTTACAAAAACGATATTTTAAGAACCATCTTCTACACGCGATGACAAAATATTTAGCACAGTATAGGAAAAAATAACAGCTTGTGTTAGAATTAAATAAATAGCTAATGTGTGGTTGTTGTTATTTTATTTTTAAACTTTCGCTATTTGAACACATCATTTAATGTTTTTTATCAAGACTCAGCCACGCTAAAATAAAATAATTTTATCGTGATTAAGTCCTGATAAGATGCATTAAATTATGTTGTTATTTTATTATTATTTTTCCCGAATTCTTCATCAAAACCCTTTGATTACGGTCATATTTTTGGTTTCCATATTTCAGTCATCATCAGTCAGATCAGATCATATTAAAATGATCATATCAATGATCAGTCAGTCATCATCATGTCTACTAACCTGAAAAAAGGACTTTCCCTTCTGCCACGATTGTCAGGCGGCTAGAAATTTTCAGAACGCTCACCGTTAACTAAGAAGAAGCTGCTGCCCATCGATGATTTTAGGTTGTATGTAATTTATGAGTGACGACATAATATAATCCAGACAGAAAAAAATCTATTAAAAGGTTTTACGATTTCCTCGACATTCAAATTGTCCCGGATATAGCAAAGTAACGTTTATTTTGAATTCGCGTGTCACGTACAAATGAGACGAAGATAACAGCGAAGTTCCCTCGTAAACCAGATCGAATTCCTCATTTCAACGTTTTACAACAGTAAAACTGTAATGGCTAATCAAAGAGCCGGAGAGTCTTCGACCTACATCCGTGTCTTGCATCCGGCACGAACGTATTAATAAAACTTCACTGTTCTGTTCTTACTTATTTGGCCGTGCATTGAGAAAGGTTGGGCTGAGGATGAGTGGTAGCGGAAGTTAACGAGTTTCAGTAATGTAAGATTGTAAACGATTAAAGATCAAGACACGTATGGGCAAAATGGGCATGGACAAGACGGCTATTTTCTGTCAATTTTTTTATTTATTTTTTTGGTCCCTTAGTCCCTTCCGCGCCCACTGTGTCTATTGGTCATATTAACCCACTCTCTGGTTTTACCCGACTGCCCAAGAAGGAGAGTAACTTTTTTATGTATGTAAATACGTATGTTTGGAAGTTTGTTTTTGTGTTCCTATATTTCCTCGTATAGCGTAAACAGTTTGACCGGTTTTGAGGTAGGTGTCGTTGGATTTCTCTTTGTGCCTGGAGTGATATAGGCGATTTCATGCAGTCAGGTATTTCATTTTAATAAGATAACCATCCCCTATATGGGGAAGCTTTGTCCAACAGTCGACGTGGCATCATGTAATAACATTTCCGTTCCGTGAATCCATGTCTGAAGCATGGAAGCATATTATGCGCCGCTAGTAATTACATATTTTTTATTTTTTTGGTGTATGGGTTGCGATGATATCATTCAACAAAAATAGCAATTGGCCGCAAAATTCATAGCATGTTGCTCAATGTTATCTTTTTATATTAGGAAAAACTGGATACTTTCATTCAATTGACTCGGTTATTCTGTCTACAGCTTTGATTACTTGACGTCATCTTTTTTCAGGAATGCGAGACATCGTCATGCAATTCACTTGTAGTATCCTGTTCCATCACAACCAATGACGCTACAGGAATAGAGAGAAATCCTTCAAGTTATTTGGTCATATTGTCACTTATGTTATTAGAATCGATCGCCGTCTCTCCAGCCCCACCTCTTAAGACTCGGCTCAAGCTCTTCAATATTGGACTTTTTACAGCTCAATGTCTGATAGAAATCTATAAATGTGTTTTATTGGCGTGCAGGCTGACATTGTCTGCGACACCGTGAGAGAAATAGCCCTCGTTTGTGTGATATTTCTTTTAAATGTACCTTCGGTGGCCGTGCACTGTAAAGGGCTTACGTGAACGTGGGAAGGGTGACGATGTTCCAATCGGAGCTGGGGTGGATTTTATTCGTTGTAATAATAGCTTTATAGGATTCTACATCAGTTATTGTGTATAGAATTGATTTAATAAATACCAACGAAAGTGTTCCCTAAAAGTTACTGAAATGTGAGTCTATGTCAAAGATTTGATCGAACGCGTCCCTGGTGACAACTGAGAAAGAACAAAATTTTTATTTTGGTTATCTAGGAAGGTATATTTAAATTAAAATGTTTTTTATTTTTCTATTTTGATTTATTCGCATTTTAAAATGTATCGTTAAATTTCTTTATCTTTCGTATTCGGTATAAAAATACACAGTAACAAGAACGGCAGCAAAAATGTTGACGTGACTCGCACATGGCCGAAAAAGATGGCGCACTGGAAGAGGAAACATTTACTGAGTAGAGAGTGGAAAACTGTTGATGGTGACAATTATTTACAAGTTTTCTCACCTTGTGGGTATTTCATGCACTTTTGGAAACTGAGATAAAAGATATTTTTAAAATATTTCAGATGAAAGAAATATAATTTAGAAACTGACCAATTATCCATTGCATTAATTAAACAGCAAAAACCTCACAGCTAGAATATCTCTCACAGACTCACAGAAAGCATAAATGTAAACATTTATGCAGATTTAAAACATGTCTGGTAGCAATCGTGTGTCTGTCAGACACAACTCAGGCCAGCGCAGACATGGTCTCGCTGTCAGACTACCCATAAATCGCCACCTCTAACGACTTCCCATCTCATAGAGACCTTCTTCAGACAACACATTAGCACAGAACTGCCCATAGTGTGTAATATACTGAAACGACAGAAAGACGTCACATAAAGGCTGGTCAGGAGCATGGTGTTTTTGTGCAATTTAAGTCGCACACGCGATACACGCCCCGCCCACGCCTGTGGTTGCCAGCATGCCAGCGGGTTGATGTCTCCCGGCGGGCGTTACAAGGCACACGCCCCGCCCACGCCTGTGGTTGCCAGCATGCCAGCGGGTTGATGTCTCCCGGCGGGCGTTACAAGGCACATGCCCCGCCCACGCCTGTGGTTGCCAGCATGCCAGCGGGTTGATGTCTCCCGGCGGGCGTTACAAGGCACACAAAATAACACGGCATAGTGTATTAAGCCTTATACCAACGAATGGCACGCTCGTCCTCTTAAACAATTGTTTAAGTATTTGTTTTGACAATTGTTTTGAGTTTAAGTTTCGAACCCGAGCAGGCGCCCGTACCAATGAGTTCTTTGGAACTTACGAACATATAATTATATACCACTGGCTTTATGGTGACGGAAAACATAGTGAGGAAACCTGCATATTTCCGGAGAAGAAATTGGATGGAGTATGTGAATCCGCCCAGTACGCCAGCGTGGTGGATATGGCCTAATCACCTTTCGAGGGTAGGCTGATATCACAACAGTGGGATCTTTAAAGGCTGATACAAAATATATTGAGGTATATGCAAAATATATTTTTTTTCATACTTGCAACCACTCTTAACACCTACATCAAACAGCTGACACTAATACGAATCAAGTTTGTATGAAACAAAAGTTTCCTACAGCGTCACAATTCCAAAATCTTCAAAACCTTTTTCTTTCAAATGTTTTTTTTAGAAAAATGCAACTCTCTTAGAGTTAAAGACTATTTTATTTATGTTCTTATCAGTTTAACAATATAAAGAATATGCCATAAAACTAAAAATAAAACTTTTTGACTAGGAATTATTAATGTGCATTTTTATTAATTCACAGCTACGGGCGTGTCGTTCACTAAAACTAAAACTAGGTTATCAAGTCTAAGAGGGTCAAAATTATATTAAAATATTGGGCACTGAGATAAGGAGTTGAATACCCATTTTGACTTCTTCTATTAAATGTTAAAGAGTTTCTGATTTCTTAACCCATTCAGACGACCGCACAAGTTCGGAGAATGACTCTCCAAAACAGGTGGTACTACGAAAACATGGGTAATATTATGAAATTATACGCTAGAATTACTCAACGTGTATAAAAACCACCAATTACTTATCTAGGTTTGTGAATCAAAATCGGACAGACAATTAGTTACACTGACTTAAACAAACCGGAGCCTTCCTTTGTTTGATTTGTAGTTGTTTTTTGCACAGGATTTTTTTAGAAGTGGAATAGAGGGAAGTTATGTATATTTCGATGGACGAATACAATAATTCCTGGTATTGATTGTTTTTTTTGGCATAAATGCACTAAGTATTTTAATAAGTATGCTTTTTGATGTACAAAAAACAAACTAAGGGCTACAAAGCTCTGCAGTTCAAGCTTTTAAGACTGGTTCTAAAGGAATAAATAAGCTAATCCATCGTCTTGAAGGTAAATATACTGGCGGATTAAAAGGCTGTTGTCAAAGAACGGGCTCCATTTACATTTCATTTACACGGAGCTTGTTTGCACCTTAAGCGCCTCCTTGGTGGCCACATGCAGATTACGTGTCACGTCTTTTAAGTCATATTATTGTAAAAGTCATGGAAAAAAATTGTCTCAGACCCATCGCCTCAATGTATATTTTATTTCTATCACTGTCTACAACTATAAAAAAAAAACAAGCCCTTTTCTAGGAAACAATACACAGACCAAACCGCTCATAATAAAGTCGATTAAAAATAAAAATAAAAGGAATGTCTCAGGATTTTTTGAAATTCAACCTTTATATAGGTAAAATGAAATGTTTCATTTACTGTAGCCTATGAGAGCGAAGCCGTGAGTGCAAGCTAGTCTTAAACATATCAAAACGAGAGTTAATTTAAAAGAAAGTGTAATCTTATCATAAACATAAACAACATAAATCACCATCATCAGCCAAAAGACGTCCACTGCTGAACAAAGACCTCCCCCTTGGCTTGCGGATGGACACAGATACAACATATTATACTTTTTGGATATTCACACATACTAATTTATTACAATATCTTCTATAATGTGAAAATGTGCAAGCAAGACAACTGTGAACGCCACTAAGGGCCTTAAAGTGATTCCAGTAGATTGATCGTCGAAGCGCGTCTGTCTGCGATCGGTCTGTATTAAATCAGCCTAGATTTATTTAGCCTAGCTCCAGGACAGACGTCTGACACACACATAATGGATACCTATTCGTAATATATAGTAATAATATATATAGTAGCCAAGATTACGTTTTGATGTAAGTTAGTTTGTTTAGGCTGTTTATATTGTCACAGTTTTATGGCCCTCGATTTTACTGTTATTGGTAGTTGTGACCGTAAACACAGCCTAGATAGAGAGAAACACTTTTTAGATAGATAAATAAAAATACTTTCACACAAGATTTTACTTAAAAAGGTAAAGTCCTTAAAAACTAATGTATAAATTAGCGGCCTCATCACTGAAGCAATATCTTTCATAACCTTGAAATGGAGAGGATTCGCAGTGTTGGAGAAGGGTGTGAAAGGACGGAAATCGCGTGACACTAAATTGAAACATTGGATATAGATAGAATGTAAATTGTAATTTGTGGAAAAAAATATATTAACTTTTTTTGTTGACATTTCATGTTCTGACGTAATAATTATTATAATTGAACGTTATTAACATTCTATAAAGCATTTAAATGATCATTGTATTCAATGAATAGCCTCTACTTAATTTGCATACTATTGTATACAAAAGGCAAATTTTTGACTTGTAGATTAATATTTACCAATAAATAACTTTGACTTTGAGTTTGAGTTTGAGTTTGACTTTGACTTTGACTTAGACATTACCGTACCGTTAAATATGAGGCTGGCTTGACGGATTACGCTCTCTCACTCGAACTTTTTTCAATAAGAAAAATATTCAAATTTTCATAGTTTTTCAAGTTTTCTTGAAGTATGACTTAAAAATAAATGAATATACTTTTATAATTATTTAGGATAACATTGCAAATATATTAAAGAATTTTTCACGTGTATTATTATTTTCTATTTTGGTAAAGGAGGCGGAAAAAATAATTTTATTTTTTTCTTCTACTTTTTCCTTGTGCGAAAATTTTCATTTTCATTGCATTAATATGCAAGTGTAAATTTACCTCGGGTGTTCTCTAAGCACATTCCAATCCCACACCAGCGGCGAGTTCATCTCACCTCTGAGATATTACCTAATTGAAATAGGAAGACAGGTTCAGATTACATCTTCCAAGATTTATGGTCGTTGGAAGATAGATATCCAAGTGTTTTACGGCGACGCCATCTGGCGCCGGCCTGAGTTATCGACGACTGTGCTCAAAACGAGCCCGGATTTAATTTTGAAGTTTGATGTCTAATGACTGCGAAGGGACATTAATGTTGAAAAGGCCAGTCATTTGCTATCTATATAAATCCGAATACATATTATAGTTACATCATTATACAGTATGTTCTTCCAATTCAATTTGTACAGTCGTCACGTAGCTATCTCACCCGCACATTTGTAAGTTAGTACTTAAAGTGTCGATTTCCTAAAAATGCACGTAAGCTCTATCAAAGTAGCTGTAGCCGTCCAGAAATATACGAAATAAATTTTCTGATACCATGAGATCGAAAAAACTCGTTTTTGACGATCTCCTGCTTCCAATTGAAAGGTATAAATTAAAGAATTAATAAAAAAATATTAAACCGACAACTAAAAAAGATAATCTTCAATCGGCAGAACAGATTTTCTTCAATCATAAGTAAAAACATGCTAGAATCTGCGATGCCACACACGTTAAGCGTATAACACCACCTGTGTCGTCGGGGGTTAAAAAACGAAAGTTTCTTTACATTTGTAGTCTTATATCTAATAATAATCAAACGCAACGTATAATTTTTTAAATTCTTACTTACTTGATTTTAATAATAATGTGAAATTGCTCGAGCAAGACAACTTTGGACGTGGAGAAGAGCCTTAATGGATAAAAATAACTTCGTAGTTCTCTGTTATAATGACTTTATGAGGATCTTCGCTTAAAAATCACAATTATTAATGTAATGGGACACAATAATGACTAATCACCATAATTTATATGAAGTAGTACGTTTATGGGATCCCTCTCAAATGCAATATAATTATATACGGCTTTACAGATTCTTTTTGTGGCTTGAATCTTCAATATTTTTTTATTTGGAAAAAATAAAAAGATTACCACAAACATGTTTGCTGGCCACGATCATCCGTAGTTTCCGCACTCATGACGATGGAAACGCAAAATACTTAAAAAATATAGTCGTATTGGTTCATTGCTAGATACGAGTAGAGTAAGTAGGTGTTAACTTGAGATAGCCTTTTGAGTTACGCTTAGTCGCAGTCGCCGTAACCCGTGGCTATCTCTAAATTTAGTGAGTTTTTGTCGGAACAACGATCTCGTAATGCGGTATCTACCTTAAACATGGTGATTTTTTTAACTAGGACGTTATAAAGAAATCCATTGGAGATACACAGAAATTGTCATAAGAACTATTATGTATTTTTTGTAAAATCCATAATTGGCATAATATATTTTTTGGAAGAGCAATGAGTTCCCCATATAAATGAGTTACTTTGATCTTTTTTTTAATGCGGCTTGACTCATTTTCACGTAAGGATCATTTCTTTGTATCAAGAGAAAAAATTGGATCAGTAGAAGTAGTTATAGCTAGTTAGTTATAGTTTAACTGGCATTAGTTAGTAGCATCATGCATGTACTTCTACTGCTTCGTTTTTTCTTCTTCCAATACAATGAAACAATCCTAAAAAGAAATTTAGCCGACCCGCATTAAAAAAAATATTGATCAAAACTTCTCATTTTTATGGAGAACTCACGCTTGACCAAAAAAATAGCTACGCCAAAATTGTTTTTATTAAAAAAAATATTAATGGTTCTTATGATAGTTTTCCAATATTTCATAAGGATTCGGAAATGTCCATACTGTCCTAGTAAAAAAAAAACAACCTGTATATTATTTAATACCTAATAACAATACCCTGATAATGTGTGTTGCGGGTAAACCACCCGCGGGCCTGGGGCGATGATAGGTAATAACGCCAAACAAGGTTCTCTTTCCTTGCACTTACCTAAGTAGAGTACCTATCACGTTAATACAAGGGAAAAGAACATGGTCTGGCTTTTAAAAGGTTCTATCGGAATCGGACTTCGAACTCGGCAAGTACTCTTTCTTGTTGGTTCAACCTGAAAAACTAAGTACATTTTGGCTCTCAAAAGCTTTAGCCCTAATTGATTTCAGCTTTGCGTGTCTTTGCTAGGTTTTCTTTTTTCTCAATTTTCACGTAAAGAAAATAGTTTATTCTTGTGATTTAACAGAGGTTTTATTTTTCTGAATAAAATAATTATCAGTAGAATTCTTATTGTTTCTACGAGCAACGAAAGTATAACCCAATTGTGTGTTTTTTAAATAGTTGGCCGAGTGAACGAAGGGAGCGAAGTCTGCAACCACTGTCAAAATTTGCTTTCATCTATCCGTATTTTGGTACTCGCGTACAGGTCGTATTTTTTACCCAATGTGGACGAAACTTGGTTGGTAGGTTCTACAATTTCATAGATTTTTGTCTAGTTAAGGTCGTGACGACCCGTCTTTGTCCGTCCCGAACTGAGATCAGGACCCCTATTTGGTGATATGACAAATTGATGTCGATTTCGAGATTGCAATCTCGACTGTCTCTCGTCTCGATTGCCTCCTACCACTCGATATATCTCGTACGCTAGCCATCGTGAATATCTCGAAAGATACTGTTGAGAATAAAAAATCTGGAATTTAGTTTTTTTTCGAGATGTGATTGAATCTCAGCTTTTGAGAAGACAGAGAGACAAATTTACATTGTACAAAATTTGTGCTCGCAAGGTCTCTGTTCACTGAACTATTTGTTAATGTAATGAGAAGAAGTTGCGTACTAATTTAATAATAACACATTTCTGTTTTGGTCGTATGGAGAAGGTCCGTATTCCCATTGTTCAAGCAAATTCGTTATTACAGTAATTATCATGATTATTACGTTATTCTTTCTAACACATTCTTAGTGGTATGACTTGTACATAGTCCGTCTGGTGCAATGCCACACTTTTGCCAACTATTCAACCGCCAAGCTGCAGGATGCAAACATGGCTGTTTGCGATTTTCCTGGGCATCTTTTATCACACAGTGACAGGCGTAGTTCATAGCCGCAAGTGGTTTTGAGCTGTTGAAGTTCAAAATTTATTATTTAATATTTTTATCGTGACATTTTCTTTCAGTCGCATAAGAAAGATATGATTGTATGATTGTGTATTATATTGAAAGGTATGTATGTACTCAACATTATGAACAACTTTTACTATGGCACAAACCCAGAAACCGCTGAAAAAAATCAGATACAAAATTGTCGAGTGTCGTTGACACTTTTCTATAGAACGGATGTTTTTTTTTGCGATTTCTGTATTGGTCCCATAGTAGAAGTTGTTCATAATGGTGAGTACATACCTTTCAACAGTGTTGCATTACATATGTACATATATGTTGTTGTTCGTTAAATAAATTACGGTAGTGTATTACTCACACCGATTCATGTTCTGTTTTTAAATAAAAATTAAAAACATACAATAATTTTACTATACTACTACTGCGCTCCGAATTACAAAATAATCAACATTCACATTTAATTATAAACCAAGCTAAGGACAATAATCCACCACAAACCACACTATCTCGCTGCTAACTACGTTCATTTCCGGAACAGCTTCGAGCCAGCCTAAATAGCTACACCACGCTACACAAAGTAATTATAGTGTAGCCACATAGCTTTATGGTGGCTATAGCTATCTGCAGTGCTAAACAACTTGTGTGGATGAGGACATGGCACTGATGGGGTGCTGTTACTACTGAGTGTTCTTCTCATTCTATTTCCCTGTGTCAGGGATACCATGGAATATACATTCACATAGCCAGAAAAACTAAGCAGACCCAGAGGCAGAGCGCAACCAACTAAGCCAGCGAGGTCGTCCACTGGAAATCGAATCTGGGATCTCCTTTTTTAAAACGTTTATAAGTTTGCGCTTGACCATCAACTCGCTTGTTGGTAAGCGATGATGTGGCCGAAGATGAAGCACGCAGACTTAGAAGATACTGGCTCGTAAGGCAGAAGCGCAACCAATTAAGCCGCGGGGTCATTCACTGGAAATCGAATCTGGGATCTCCTGCTCATAAGTCTGAAGCGCAACCAACTAAGCCAGTGGGGTCGTCTACTTATGATTCGGGTTGCAGTATACAAGTTGAGCTAGGACACAGCCACCTACCCATGTATAGCTATATAGCTGGGTATCAACATCCAGCATTGCGTGGTTCTAATTTGCATTCAGTCGTATAGACAGGCGGCAGATGCGCTGGAAATTGGCCACGTTGAGTGAAACTACGCTTTAATTACTCGGTGGCAATTATAACGTCTTAAGTATCTGGTTGAAAATTTCGGCGAGAATTGGAGAAAGATAGATAGATTAACTCTTTATTGTTCACACAACATTTTACATAATTTGAGGCTTTAAAACTAGTGTAACAAGTGGCGGCCTTATCGCTGAAAGCGATCTCTTCCAGGCAACCATAGGATGGTGAGGATTCATAGAAGAGGTAGAAGACGGGGTGTGCAATGATGGAGATTATGTGATACTTATACTCTAATAAACCAATATAATTAAAGACATACCAACTAATAATAATACATACTAATAATTACATTATTTATGATAAAGACAATAATATATTAATAAATAACAGATATAGATTTTACAATAAATAAATACACGAATAAAATACACAAAACATATATGTATATGTTACGGTTAGAACCCGAATTGCGGCTACACTATAGACTTTAGCCGGTTAGAACTAGGTTAGCCAGCCACTCCTGGTTCAATCCAGTATAAGCCGATTGTTTTCGGGTAAAACCAGGTCTCAAGGGGGATTTTCACTAAGTTTAAAAATATGTTTTATGTAGCCTGACATAATATAGCCTGACCATTGCTGTACGTAAGTCGACGTAAATATAAAAAAGCTTCTATAGTACGAAGAAGATCATTCATAATTAAAAGTAACAATAATTATCTTTCAATTAATTATATTATTTTTATTTTTTCTTCGACGTTAAATTATAAGATTTTGAATGAAACACTTATTATGCTTATTTCGTAATTTAAAAACAATCTGAAACCTGAAGCTAATTGAACGCTTGCCGAATAACAATTGCCGACCGGCATCTGATTAAAATATGAGCCTTCGAGTCGGCGAGATCGCTTCGATACTTGCTGGCAATTTGCCGGCGAACATCCGCCATTATCTGCCACTCCTCGCCATTCCTCGCCGTCTTCGCCATTATACCGAATAATTACCGACACATATGCGCAAGTTCGCCCAACGTGCTGCCGCTAAATAATTCAACGGAAGCGGAACTTTGCGCAGAGAAATTTTAAATATTTAAAATACAATTTGCGTCTTGAGATGTTCGTGGAGAAATCTGATTTCGTTGAGAAACGGAGGTCGGAGAAATGCGAAATTTAGATTTCCCCGGGTCGGTTGGGTCATGGACATTTCTGTCGCAATAAAATAGACATAAATAAACTGTTGAGATTTATGCAGCTGCTCCATAAAATGTTTTGGATTTGCGGTTTTTCATACGGCTCTTACGCCAACTGAACCCGCTCCAACCGAACCCGCGGGATCTGTTGACGTAACGCATATTTTGAATTGGTCGACTGAATCCGTTGTTTTTTTTTGGAATTTGTATAGTGTACATAATCGTTGTTTCAAGAGGAAAATATGTTTCTAAAAAAAACCTTCACCTTTGCCAAAATATAAAATAATAATATAACAATTACTATAAAATATTGGGAATGATATGCTACAATGATTATATTGTTAATTATTTCCTTTCAGTAATTTCAATATTTAAAAAAAAAAATGAAAAAGTGCGAGAAACAGGTATTCTCGCTATCTCAAACGTGATAGAGAGAAACAGGGGACCGGGTCTTTAAGGCGTTATCGCCAAGGCGACAGGAAAGTACCTAGTATTGGATGCATAGGACCGGAAAATATACGAGAAAGAGGAGGGCTATGCTCAGCAGTTCAATGGATGTGCCCATTGTAAACTGAGCATAAATCGTGTGGTGTTACGAAAGCACGTTCTGATATGAAAAGCCGTAGTCCGAACACATCACGTCCAGCGCATACTTTTACGAGCACAGATACACAATATACCTACACTGCACGTTACATTCGTACATTTTAATGTCATGCTTTTGTGCAGGCCTGCTATGTGGATAATACGCATGTTGACTTCTTGCTACGGTAACGGGATTGATGAATCGTGTCGTGACGTGGATATCGTGGCATGTATTAGCCCACATATAACGTAACAAGCCCGCGGTGATGTTACGCAGTCCGGTCCGATGCAATGTCACAAATTTGAAACCACCTTTAGCTACTTATAAAGTTCGAACCAAAAACTGGAATTTGCGACATAATCTCTAGACATAAAAAAATTGAGCTTAGATAAGAGAAGATAGATAATAAGCTAAGGTCACCTCTAAATTACACGTAACTTTACAACATTAAATTTCTTTTTTACATTCACTCTACAAGCTCTATTACTCCATAGGTAATTTTATAAACAACGTCCCTGAACAAATTCTCTATTCCCACCTGATGTACAATAAACTCCAATCGTATTTTCTACGTCCCAAAACTTCGGTACACGTATGTCTAGGAATACGTACCGACTAATAAGAAACTAGTTAGGCGGTATACTCACGCATGCCTGAAGAAGTTTGCAGCGAAACTAGATCATTATTTAGTGTTTCAAATAGTCTGAATTTACTATTATTCTCGCAGCATATTCTAATTTTATGTTCTCAATTATTGTTTGTCGGATACTACGGGTTATGGTTGAATACTAGTAGTTCGCCCAAACTGAGACCTCGCGGCATTAACATTAACATACTTAACAGTTTGGTTGGCACCGACGGCAGTATAACATAACTTTAACCAAAAAAAAGCGACTTCAACAAAATACTCTGTAAAAATGCATTACCAAGTGTTTTTGGCGCCACTCGTAAAATACTTATCATTGTGGAATTCCGATGGCTATCTGTGGTTTTCTAAATCAGTTCCACTTCACCAAATTATACTTTCTAAAAGCAAATAATTGTCTTGTTAATGAAAATACCAAAATTTTAAAACTGGATTTTGAAAAACACGGGACGAATTTGGAAGTATCTCATTCCAAATTAAAAAAAAAAAACTAATTTGTTCATAAATGACGGAGATCACAAACATAAAAAAAAAATGTCGACTTGAGAACCTCCTTTTTTTTTGGAAGTCGGTTAAATAGAGGGAGAAACAAAGAGATATCGTTTTTTCTCTTATTTCTCTCGTTGGTCTGCGGTCTGTGGTTGTAAGTTGTGAATGAACTACAAACGTAATAAAGTCATGAATATCGCGAATCAATGGTTCGTAATTTAAGTTATCGTTTGACAAAATATTTACAAGATTTCACAAATATACAAAAGCAGACTTGCTCTCGCTTAGCTTTACTACCTTGAACTTGACCGTTTAGTCCACACGTATTCTCCTGTTTCCTCCCTGAAACTACAGAAAAAAAAACATTAAATTTATAAGTACCACAGTCACTGCCATGTTCCTATGCTTTATTTCTTTCATTAAAATTATAACTTATTATTAACTTAATTGAAAAAAAAAATTGACGGCAGTGGTAGATATAAATTTTATTGTTTTTTTTTTCTGTTGTGTTATTGTTCAGGGAGGAAACAGCAGAATACGTTTTGTGTGAATCTTATAGCAACACAGGCCTCCGGTCGGGCCGGAACCGAGATGTTCAATGGTGAGGACACATAGCAAGCTCTTAAGACGTGCCTGATATATTAAAGAGGCATAAAAACTTTGGGGACTTTGGGGCACTCCGCTAACAGAATTAAAGTGTTGAATTATTTCTTAATAAATAAATAAATAAAATAAATAAATATCTGGGACATTATTGCACACACGGTCATCTGACCCCAAAGCTTGTAATATGGCTGCCAGAGACTGATATACGTACATAGATATTTTTTAAATACATACTTATATAGATATTAACACCCAGACATAGAACAAACACAAATATTCATCACATAAATGTTTGTCCTAGATGGGAATCGAACCCACGCCCCCAAGCACAGAACGTAGGTTCACTACGAACTGAGCCACCGAGGCAGTCATTATTTGTTTTTGACAAAAATAAAACGTTATAGTAATTCGAATATCTTGAATTAACCTCAGGCTAGATACAATAATTAAATACTTTTATACAAATAAAAACACAGTTTTTTTGTAGCCATATCTTGTTGAGAAATAATAAGCTCATGTCGCGGATACGCGCTGTTCATGTCATCTCGATGTCGGCCTTAACACACAAAGAATACGGGAGACAGCAGTATGGCATTGTTTCGAAAACAAAACTGTGACACGTCTGAAGGTAAAATGAAAAGAATACGAGCACAAAAATGACCCGTGAACATGAACAAAGAAGATACGCGGGAAAGAAAATCTGTCAATGGTTGAGTTACTTGATATTCAGATAGAAAATACATAAATATTTAGTTGATGGACTCAGGCGTTACTTTGCGCAAGTTCATTTTCATACAATTCATTTCACTTAGGTTTAGGTTTAAAGAACTTTATTATCAACAAAGACAACATTGTCACTTATGTGATAACATAATTTAGCTTAGATAGGTGGTCGTCGTCGTATTAACTAATATAAATAAAATGTACAAATAAATAAATACTGAAAGTAGGTAGGTCTAAATTATTACATTATTATCATTTATTGCAAATGACCCACTTCAGGTTTTATTTTTGTCTTAGGACAATAATTAGTTATCTGATATAATATGTTGAGCGAGTTGTTTCTTAAATGCGTGAAATGATTTTACATTTTTAATATTTGAGGGTAGTTGGTTATAAAGTCACGCTCCTTCGATAGTAAGCATCGTCTTGCCGTAGTGTGTACGATGCCTGGGTATGACAAGGTTCATTTTCAGTCTATAATATCAATCTGTTGTGTCATTGCAATAACGCATCTAGTACAATAGAAACAAGGAAGGTAGGTGTCGATACAGTGCTCTACGGATAACAGTTATAGTTTTTATTTTTCACTTTTATATAGTAGTTCAACTAGTAGTTCTGCGAACAGTTTAAACCTCAGGGGCACAACATTTTTTGCACAACCGCGATTCTAAAGCTTCATAGTTTTTTTTTTTTCGTCGGCTATTTTTCATTGGTGGGGTTTGCTTTCATCTGTTCGTACGTTGGTTCTCGCGTACAGGTCGTATTTTTCAACCAATGTTGACGAAACTTGGCATACAGGTTCTACTATAAATGAAAGCAAATTTTGCCCGTTAAAACTGAGACCTTTCATTCGCTTCGTTCACTAGGTCAATTACATGTTACAACAGTGTTCTTTTTATATTTTTATTACAATTACAACCAATTATTTTTCAGATAAAATTGTTTGTCAAAGATATATTCAAAAGCTGAAAAGCGACATATTGATGCTTATTTTTTCATTTTTTTATCAGAAGAAGAATAAAAAATATAAAAAAACTCTGTTAAAATAAAAATTTGTTAAATAAACGATTGGTCCCTGGTTTCTATTGTACTAGACGTGATATCACAGCGGAAAGACACTACAAATTGGTTAATAACTCTGTTTTACCTAATTTTTTGTTACAACCTAATCACAACTACAGAAATTCCATGAAATACAGGAAATTTAATTATATCACATCTATTTTTATTTTAAGGCCTACACGACGAGTGTTAATGACGGAAGCCATTGTAAACGTGAGAATAATTTTGATTTCTAAATATTGTTTCCACAAACAAGAGTGGAAAAAAAAAACAAAAAATACTATATGCTAGTAGGGTTCCGTACCTATAATCATAATAAGGATCGTAGCATGCAAATATGTTCTTGCAGATATTTGAAATCTTCATTGTCGGTTAATTTTCTATAGTAAGTTCTATTATTTTTCACACAATCGCAAGTAACATTACAAGAAAGCTGCTTCTGGCGAAAACTTATAAAGGTTCATTGATAAACGAGACTTGTGATGTGGTCTGTAACTCTGTTATCTGTTAACAAACAACCAAACAATTTTAATTCATCTTCAAACAATATTGCTTCCACTTCCGCGGTATAATTTCACGAAACCGATAACCTAATTTATGATCAAAGCTAACTATATCCAAGGCAATATTAGCCATCTCTACTGAACCATTTAATTTGCTTTGTACATGATAGCATTACTCATTACTCGCCTTTGAGACCGGCACAAAGGTTCGAACGGTTTTGTTCATAGCTTTAATTAGGTGTCTATACAATGCTTGTTTTTCTTCAGTTTACAAAGAGTAGGAGTTTCTTGAGAGCGTTTTAGTGTAAGCAGCTTAATTGATTGCTCCTTAAGACGTGTTTTCTAATCAACTTAGCCTGAAGCCTTCTACCGTGTCAAGACAAAAACACTATATCTTAAGTTACAGTGTTTTGGCTTACTTTTTTTCTGATACAATTAAATCAGCATTTCCTTAAAACAAAATAATGACATTCACCCTCGACAAAATGCATGGAAAGACGTCTGTTTCTGTTTCATGGCTGGTCCCATAGTAAAAGTTGTTCATAAAGAAGACAATAATATCCAATACTATGACCGTCGTTGAAACAAACCCTCAATATTAATTTAGTTGTGATATCAAAAATAGTTTATTTTCATTATTAATAATAGTTTATCTTCATTACCAATAATAGTTTATCTGCATTATCGATAGTAGTAAATCTGCATTGTCAAAAATAGTTTATCTGCAATAAGAATAACATTTTATGAATAATAGTTTATTTGCATTATCAATAATAGTGTATCTGCGTTATCTTAAATCAAGGTAGCATGGAGCTTTGAATAGATACCAAAACGACAAGTTTGGGCCAGGACTGCAGCAGATACCTAACGCGGGAATAATATAAAATAAAATACAGGAAATAAAATGGTACATGATTGATAATGATTGCAAAAGTAATTATTTTGTTTGTATTTAACGGACGTCTTACGTCCGTCTTTATGTAAGCTCTTTCTGCTTTATATTTATTAAGAAAAAAATATTTGCTGAATGTCGCGGCTTAACCCGCTTGCTACAGGAATCAACATGTTTTCGGGAATAATACCTAAGTAAATAAGTTAATAAGTTTGTGTAATACCAAAACACAAACAAGAAAAAAAAAGAAAAAAATATACTCGTATATCGGAATCATAAATAAAAAGTGTTAACGTAGACAGTTTCTCTGGTAAATAAATGAATACCCGTTTCTGTAAATGGCTAAAATAACATTACTTCCGATTTATAATTGACTAGCCTTGTGGCTCAGTGGGTGGATTTCCGCCTTCTGATCTATAGGTTGTGGGTTCGATTCTCACCCAGAACAAATATTTGTGTGATGAACATGGATGTTTGTTCTTTGTCTGGGTGTTTCTACGTATTCTATGTATGTATTTACAAAAATAATAATGTATTTATGTATTCTATCAGTTATCTGGTTCCCATAATACAAGCTTGCTTAGTTTGGGGCTACATGGCGCTGTGACAGAAACGTCCACCAATATTTATTTATTTATTTAATTCAAATCTAAGCCTTAAAAAACAAAACTATCATAAACAAAATTCTTACTAGTTTGCATGTTTTTCATGAAGCCAATCTCTTCCAACACCATTCCAACAAAGATGGATACTGTGAGCAAAGAGCAAATGATCCCGGAAATACTGGCAACATATAAATAGAGATAAAAGACATGCCGTCGGGAAAAAGACGCATATCGTAGCTTTCTGTTGCTTATTAGGTATCGCGTTACACGCAGACGATACTAAATCCTTACCGAGCATACATAAGGCTTACAATCACTTGGCGTGAATTTCCCAGTGGTGTGTTTTACGGAGCATTCCATTATTCAGGCTTCTTTCTCATTACATTTATAATTTGTAGTTACAACTAGTTAAGGAAATATCATAGAGATGTTGGCTATTTATGGATAGAATGTAAGTGTTCAACTACTTAAGACGTACTAAGGAGTTGCTACAAAGTATTCCATTCATAACCCTAGTTTTCATTTTTTTTTGTATAAACCGAATGAAGAGTTGTTTCTTTCTAGAATTCAGTTGCGAACTATCGATAAGATATCAGTATCTAAACGACGGTTTGTTTTGTTTTGCTTATCTGTCCATAATATAAGCATTCTTAATCCTAATATTATGAATTCGAAAGTAACTCTGTCTCTATCTATCTGGGTGTTTGTTGCTTTTTCACGGCTGAATAGCTGAATTCGACCTGAATTTTTGCATATTACATAGCTTAGAGATCAGAGACTGACATAGGCTAATTTTTTTTGTAGGTCCACGCGAACGAAGTCGCGCATAACAGCTAGTAATTTATATTACGAAACTGTTATGAATACAACTTTAAGACAACAAATAAAATTCATTCATTCATCGCCATTAATATTATAACTATATAAAAAATAACAAGACATTTTTTGGGAATCAACATGCGCTATGAGTAGTGACGATCTCTTAGTGAATGCACGGCCTTAAAGTCCCCGATTTAATCCCAAGTGTCCACAAAACAGAATATACGGTTAATTCTGGTCCCCGCGGGATAAAGCTTCAATTTTCCAGCGATTTATTCGAGAACAAAGCGCCGGCTGGTCTTATCAGTGGTTATTTATCGGGTATGAAGCACCTACAGCCGGTGAAGCGACCTACGATTATAAAGTATCCACAACCAGAATACTCAGATACAGGCCGGAACCATAGACTAGAAAAGGAAAGATGGACAAATTTTGAGATTCACGTCACTTTGGTGGTCGGGTACCAAATATCGTATACTAGTGATTCAAATAAATATACAAAGAATTTATTGGTACCACCATTGTTACATGTCAGATTCCCGATATGCACATAAATATTGTAGATGTCGTGGAAGTCTCGTACGTTCAATTTAATAGACTATTTCTTCCTCGTGCCTGTAGCCTGTGAAATGGCTTACCACTTTCGGTTTTTCCTCAAAAATACTATCTACACTGCAATTGAGTTCTCAAAAGTAGACAAAGGCGCTAGTATTAGAGTTGCTCACAGCAAAGATTACTAGGTATTTGTGTCCACGGCGGCGGTGAAACATTAGGAGGCCAGTCGCTTGTTTGATACTAAAATATATATTACACTAGTTGTTACCCGAAATTTTTGCGTGCATATAAAAAAAAGTATCCTGTGTCCGTCTTTGTAACATACATTAACTCCATATCAAATTTTATCAAGATCCGTTCAGCCTTATAGCTGTGATAACGCGACAAATATCCAGACAGAGAGACAAAACTACTTCCTATATTTCGCTAGATAGCGTTGATCCGTTATTGTGAATTTTTTGACGTTTTGTATAGACTTAAAGTTGTAATGTAGGAAGTTCTGAATCGCGCAAGCGAAGTTGGTTCATCGAGCCGAACGTATTCATTTTACCTCGAAGCTTTATTGGTCCTGATAAGACTGAGGCTATATTCCTCTGAATTATAATATTAGTTTGGATTAGGAAAGAATAGGAATAAAAAATATACACAAGTGTGTTTGTTCCTATTCAAATCTGTAAAGCCTGAACTTATTTGGATGATATTTGGTACGGAAGTTGCTAATTGCGGATTAACACATATGCTACTTTTTATCCCGGATTTTTTTACGGAGCCAGTAGGATAGCGGGTAAAAACGCGGGGTACTGCTAGTGTAAAATAAACTTTATTTTGCTTACTCTTCTCTCTCTTTCTCATTTGTAGAAAACCAGTGTGTTGTTATCGTTTTTTTACCTGATTACGAAAAAGGAGAATTATTAGTTTAACAATCTATCCTCGGGTTTCTAAAACATTTGTTAACTTTAACAACCGATTAAGTCTAGTTGCTGTATTTGTCTTTTGTTTAGTGCCAGACAACCCGAGGTATGTATGTAAACCGCTTATCAGATTTTGACAAGATAGGCGCCTATCGATGCGTCGTCACACTCTGCGTGTCATAGGTTATACGGAATTAAGCCAAAATTCAATATAGCTGATTTTATAGCATAATTTTATTTCTCAACACAAATAAAATAAGAGTTGGAGGTAGTAATATCGTGTTTGATATCAAAATAAAGGGCTTCATGAGTACATTCCGAATATTAAAATAAAAAAAAATTCTAAATGTATACCTGAGGAGATTATGTATGTATACGTATAGTTGCCTATTTTCACGTTTCGTTGTTACGTCGTATCTGCAAAACAACTAATAAGGTTTTAGTAAATTGGGAGTCTAGTAAAAAAGCTGTGTGACAGATAATGATGTGTGACTGCTACTAATGACAGAGATATCGAACGGTAAAATGCGAATTTGGTAGAATTTCCCTCAAAGATTCTATATAAAATGAATATAGCTTGATCTACTTCATCTAAAAAATATCTGTAAGTTGAGTTGTGTATTTTTCAGGTGAAATTTATCGGTGGCATATATCTAAATAAATTGATGGAAAATACTAAAATAATTACTTAATACCAAATCAAAGTACTACTAAAACGTCAGAACTATTTCCAATCTATTGTTTGATAACGAAGTTGCGGGTAACAACTAGTATTAAGTAAAGTTGAATTTAATTATAATTTTGGATGTCTATGATCGTAATGCTTAATAGTATTACTAGTAGCGCCCCGCGGTTTCACGCGTATTGTACGAAAACCGAATACTTTTCCGGGATAAAACGTAACCTATGTATTAATCCAGGGTATAAGCTACCTTCATACCAAATTTCATCCAAATCTTTTCAAAACACTTATGCTCAAACTTTTGCATTTATAATATACGTCTGATATTATGTGTATGTCTTAAGTTGGTAGAAGTTGTCTATCTCTTTATTCTATGCGAGTGTGGTGCCCGATGTGTACCTCCCTCGTTAACACGATTTACCTGTCCCTAATAATTTACCCGTTTTTACCTAACGGCCGTTTCGCTAGTCCGCAAATTAATGTTTTAGATTTTATGGCTTTTTGGTTCGGACATGTAAAGTTTTATTGAAAGCTGTTAATGGGCTAATTGTCTTTTTATACCATAACTAACCAAAACTAATACGTAACTAATACCATTTCTGAGTTCAGGTCAGTCACATAACCAGTTTTGTGGCTGGGGACGAAGAAGAATCCTAAAAACACCAACAAAAAATCCACCCATAAAAAGTTTGAATATTTTTAAACCGCTAATTTGAAAAACTCTTAAGAGAAAAAAAACGTAACTCCTAAGCTACGAGAAATCGTAGAACATATTTTAGGGGCATTTTCGTGAAGGTCCTTGGTATGAGGAGCGTACATTTTTCAGATTTCAGAAAAAAACACAAAAATCGCTTAACATTTAGGGGTGGGAAACAGTTGGCGCTTTTTGTATGGACGAGTAGGGTACATAAAATGTATATCAGGTGAGTAACTTTCTCGTCTCGTCAACAAGTTCCATAAAAAAAAACAAGTAAGTTCCAACTATATTGTTTACAGTCATCGTAGATAGGAAATCAGTGATGATTACAAGCGATGAAATTCAGAGTTGTCAATGGTCAATTAATTACTATTAAATTAACAACTCTTAAACGTGTTCAAGCTTTTTTGGTTGCAGAAGTTAATAATAATAGGAACACACAAACATAACATCATCATTGACTTAAGACAAAACAAAAAAATAACCTTTTTTTGTGCAGACGGGTAAAACCGTACGTTGTTAGTAGTATTATAACCATTATAATTTCTAAATTAATGTTATCTACTAGCTAAGCGACACCCAAAACTTTAAAGCTTATTCTCCAATTCATAACAACCATTCAACATCATACACAACACATGCTCAACATCAAGCATCACAACCACACGTTGATTCGAGTAACTCTGCAAATTATTCACAAAATTCATTATTCATAAACAATTTCCGTACCTTCGTCGCGGTCCAACAGTTATACAAAATGCAATATTTACCACAGAGCCAACGTTTACCAACCGACGATCTTGATTACTCGTTAACCAACTGTTTAATCTATTATTAAAACCACGATTAAAACGCGATTATACAAACGCGGGGTTATGATTGGCTACGGCCAAACCGCATCACCGCAATCAACCAATCGTGTTTGAACACGTAACGTTTTTGCATAAAACATGCATTTTGTTGTTTGTAATTAAAAGTGAGTTAATGGAAATTGTTGAATGATTATAACGATCCTTTATTTTATCGCATGAAAACTAATAAATGCCCGTATTCTCGACTGTTACACAATTTTCTGAGATTTTAAATGTGCACTGGAATTGTTTCCAGGACCTTATTGATGTGGATAATCTTAATTGATAATGATGAAAATCCGGCTGACATTGACACATTAACACTAATAAAATGGCATTTTAGAGTTCAGATCAGCAACATATAGCTGATGGTAATGCGCCTCATTGATTTGTGGGCAGCAGCTCGAACCCATTTTTCCAACCAATGCAAACTCATTTTGTATAAATGGCAGAATTGTGACAAAAGACGCAGAAGCCATAAACCCAAGAAGTCAAGTCGAAGTATAATTTTCGTGTGTATTAAACTATTGACGTTTTTTTTATAAATCCATACAATTTAAAATCCGGACGTTTTGACCATCCGTCGTTTTGCTACCTAGTACCGAAGAAATTTGTATTTTACCCACGCTAGTACCTACTAATTTATATACAGTCAACGCGTCTGGTCGAAGCATCTAGTGACCAAAATGCTGGCTCAGATGCTGCTCAATGCTAATGCTGCTTGCTCAGAGAGTTAGTATGGCTATTCAATGCGGCGATTCGGCCAGCATATTGTGCATGATGCCTGCTGGTAGCTATTAGTGTTACTTTTAATTTGTTTTCTATTTCCTTGTAAATTATAAAACATCTTACCTCGTCAATAAATATTTGGCTAAATTAAGCAAATTGAGTAACTTTGTGCCCAACTAGTGAATTCCAGTAAGACCATGGTAACAGGCATCGAAACGCACGCACACATAACCATTATACCCAAACATACGAGTGTGTATGCCCGATTCCCTCGACCGCAGAAATTATTTCGAACTTGTCAGTTTCATCAGTTTCTTCACAGTTTTATTTCACCACAGGTATCCGGCAAATTTTTTGCCTTAAAATCGCGAGTCTCTCAAGACCCGACAGGAGGGTACTCAGAGGGAGAACTGCGTTCACTGTCTTTCACCATGCAAACACACTTAGAACGAACGAAATTGAGCATATTTTTTTTATTTTTTAATGTTTCTTTTATTTCAATAATATTCTTTGAGGAAAAGGTGCTTTTCATATCTTCACAAAACCAACTTTGACAATTTTAACCTATTTACGTACCAAACAAGTGACAGATTCGAAAGCACTAAGGACCCGAGCCATAATAAGGCTATTCAGATCCCTGCTAACCTGCAAACGCGCCGGACGTCTATTCAGAGCTCCATAATAGCTAATCTGTGTGCCCGAATCTGACGTGTCCTGTTGATAGCTCTGCCTGAACTGGAAACAGCGATATATTCTCAAATTGAATACCCGTATGCTGTGACGAAATCAAGCTGAGGCCTAAATATACAATTAGAAATTTGATTTTATTTTACTGAAGTAACTATATCATGTTTCCTGAATGAGACGAGTGGCAGAAGAGACAAGAGATACATAGTAAGGCCATTGCACTGAGCAATTACGGGCCGATAATAATGATGATAAATCCCCTGGTTTATAACGTATTAACAGTTAATTTCGAAAAGGAAAATATCGGCTGTTTTTTGGGGGAAAATAATATAATTGAATTTTTAATTAAAATGTCGGTTTTCGGTGAACATTCTACACAAAATATCTTTGTTACTGATTCCGCTTACTGGCTAGAAACCCGAAACATACTGACAAACAGACATTAAAGTGACAGTAATAAAGCTAGTTGGCATCCTGGGTTCAAAATAAAAATAAAATATCCTATCCTAAAAACTCTTTAGAAACTTCATACTAGGAAAGTATCATATATAAGAAGGTATAATATATCCGGCAAGCAGTTCAATTTCTCATTGAATGTAAAAAGATGATAGCAATTAGAGTCGGCAACTTGAAAGAAATTCGGCCTCCGAGAGACCTCATTGTCTAGCGGTATAATAGACCTTTGTCTGCTTAGAATGGATAATACGTTCAGCTTTTAAACCTCAGATGGGGTTTAGGTTCAAAGTGGAATGTAGGGCTATTAATAACCTGGTTCCTTTCAGAGGCTCACACGAGAAACTTATGTTGTAATAGAAGCTTTATGGAAATAGGACGAAAATGTAGTGGGTAATGTAGGTTTCATGAAGTAATTTTGGGTCTTACTATATTACAAGCTCTGTTTAATAACACTGCTATATCATGTAGTCTTGTAAATAGAATCAATGATGAATTAATCCATAATTTAAATTAGTTTAGTTTATTGAAGTTAGTTTTAGCATCATCAACATTATCAGCCAGAAAAACTCTATTGCTGAATAAAAGGGATGAAAAAAAGCTTCTCCTTAAAAGTGGGCTGCCATAATTCCCACGCTTGGCATGCTGCTTGGGGACCACAGAACGCTCAGCGTCTACTAAGAGGACGCTACTACCCGTCTTCCTGTGATTCTTGTAGCAGTTTTAGGACATACCCATGTCTCATGCCTTAAACTGTCCCAGGTAAGTTTTAGCACGCATTACTTACTCAAAAATCCAAAAATTTAAATTAATCTAACCAAAAACAATGATCTGCTAACAATCAGCTAACAGCTTTTTTGTAGCACATTGTAGCACCGTAGAGACTCGTAGCATATTTTATAGATTATTTTTTATAGATCTATATTAGCTTAAAGTATCTAGTATTTCGTAAAAAAAAATCGGTATTATTCGTTATTGTATACTATTGTATTAGTAACAATACAACATAGTTAAGTATCGTGCCACGAATCGTAAAAATTTAGAAATACATTATTTCAATACGTATCGTAGCTCTGCGTAGCATGCCTTAGCGATTCGTAGATTCACGTAGCATTATTCATAGCACTTCGTAGCGGGATTTCTACCTTTGTTCGTACAACCATAAAACCGTAGAGTAATGTAGTATAAACTATTTAATGCCTTTTCACTTGAACGGTATTACGGCGAGTGTATAACTGAAGGCTTAGTGTAATGTAAAAGCGAGGTTATGAGACTCCGGAATGATTTGTGTGGGCTTAGTTGGTATAATCCTGGAATAATATACGAGTAATTTGATCGTAAATATTTAGAACAGCCTTTACATAGAACTTATTGAAACAAAAGTATTCCTTTGAACAGTAACTAGTCTGATGACTAAATTAAACAGCAAAACTTTTTAAATATCTCACTTTTCTTTTTTTCTTTATTTTACATACCTCTTAACCTCCTAACCTCTTCTTCTTAACCTCTTCTTCCCTCTAAGTAACGTCCCAAGTATGCTAATCGCCGGTTAAACTGGCATGTTACTTTAGTACTAGTTAAGTATAGTAGCGCTAACCGTCACATAAACTAAACAAGCCATTATTATAAAATACCTAAACAACAAACAGGAATATAAAAAACATACTTGGGACTTTTACATGCCAAGTAGCACTAATCGGAGAGAACATAATCAACAGTTGACTTTAAGGTGATGATGGAGATCCTTAATCTGATATAATACTTTTTGATCTCATAAAATCTAAGTTTTTCCGTAAAATGTCTATTTACTGGATCAAAAACTATATAGTTAGTGAAGTAAGGTTAATCAAAATCAAAATTTATTTATTTCAGACACAAAGATCCATACTCTAAGCTACTTCATATTAATGAATTATTACTATTAACATTTACATTATATTTGAATATCATAAGAGAGATAATAAGAGAGAAAAAAATCATTTTATCAATATTTTAATGTTAAATTAAAATTAATGTTTGTAGTAACAAAACAATTAAGGCGAAACTATAATATATGGTCTATACTATAAAGGTATTTTGTCGTATTCCTCCTAGCATTATAACATTCCCGCGTTGCTAATTCTCATACAAAGCATGCACTTTGCACTAAACCGTACAAACTTCATCCAGGTCAAAAACCGCAACCCTGCAGTGTTAAACCCGTTACGACGTCGTAGTTAATTCCTAGTTTTAGGCCCGGACTCCAACAAAACCGACATGCTTGGAGATATATCCACCGAAGCTGTGCGGAGATGCAATTTGTTCTGGCGAGAGCGGAGCTGAGCTGCGTGCGGCGAACGTTGGATGTTGAGATGGACGAACTCACGCACACTGAAGCGAGATCTGACACGAAAGACAGACGTTAGTAAATACAAAAACACCAATAATAATTGTATCTTGTTTTACTTAAGAAGAAGAGGAAGTAGATAAGCTCACCACACGTCAATCACATCTCTCGTCTCCGCTGCGCGCCGTTTCGCCTGCTCTCCGGGCTCTCTGTTTTGATCGCGCTAAAAATTATGAGAAATCTCCTCTCCTCCCTACTCAACTATTGTATTTGTAGCTAAGCGGAGATGGGATGCATAAATAACAAAATTCTATTGGTCGTTTACAACTCATCTCCGTTCCTCTCGTCTCGTCTATGCTTTGGTGGAATCCGGGTCTTAACCTTGTATAACTCGCCGCTGTTCACTCTCAGCGCGACGTCCCGACATCGTGACAATTTAAGAAGCCGTGCACTACACTTACACAAAATAAATACACACAGAAGGCCGGCTCCCGTCAACCTTGAATTGAAATTATAGATTTGTGATTTATCTTACCTAATAATCATTAATCTTGTCATTCCGATATATACCTAATTTGCAAGAAACAACTATTATCAGATTATTAATCAATATCTATATCTTTTTAAACTTTTGTATTTTTAATTCAAAACACGTCAGCTCCGTTTTGTATAATGTTGTATTTTAATTGTATTTTACTCAAGTTTTTTGTTTTTTGTTCTGTATAAAATATACTTTGGCCAAAATAGGCATTGTTAAACCAAACAATATATTGTTTTACCATTTACTTTTTTTTAAATAAACTCGCCAAATAATCACTTAAAAAAAAAATAGTGATTGTTATCGCTCGCTCGTTGTGTATCGAGGAGGCCTTGTGTACATATTTATTTTGTGATACAATAATGCTCGACGGCACGCGGCTTCGTGAATTGCCCGAACAGAGTGCCGAGTGCGAGTTTTTGTAATAGCGGTTACCTATTCGATCGCGTTTACGCTAACTATGATTTATATGAAGTAAGAGCAGTGCCACCTGGATGACGCTAGACGGCGCTGCTCTTATTTGAACTGTTGCACAATATCTTACACCATCATCACTTTCCAATAGGTGAGTTGTGGTCAAACGCTGACTAATTTCGTCATTAAAAAATCTAAGCTGATTATAATACAACATTTTATTTTTGAAAATTGATTAACATGGAAATCTAAAATTGTCGAAAGCAAAAATATGATCACGTATTTACTTTAGATAAAACGATAATTGCCTCTTCTTTTATTTTGTAAAAAAGGAAGATGCAATCGCTAAAAGACTAAAAATCGGAGGCTATCATTCGAGATTGTCAGTGATGATAGTATTCAAAACGACACAAAACTATTCTCAAATACGTCCCAAAAGGTCAAACTTCAGATAAGTTTTGTTGAGGTCAAAACGCACAACGATCATTAACGGTCTTCAATCACGATACACATCACACTGGTAGACAAGCGAAACACTAATCTAACCGACTATTACCACTACATAGCATTAAATACCCGCCGAGGGTCACAGTCACAGCCCCACTTAATTGTCCCAAAGTGAATTAAACAGATAAAATCTCCGAGAACACTCCTGATTTATTACCTACCAGAGATTAACCCGACCGAGGTAAACCTGATTTATGACTTTTAATGACAGACCACTGTAATTCACATAAGCGACATTTAATAACAAATGACAATGCATTGAAGTTATGATTTTTTACACCGTTTTACATTTTCGCTTCTCATAAGATCAGATTGTGATGCAACGTTGTAAAAAAAAATTATTAGTTAACTAATTAGTGTTAAGAATATTTTATTCAGCCATAAAGCGTGCAAACTTTATAATATTTCGGGCTTAAGAATAATGTTTCTGCGAAATTACTGTACATAAAGAGATTTTAACATCTTCAGGGTGACGAACGCAGTGCATTGCCGCAAATGGTTTTGTACTGTTTACATTCAAATTCAAAAAACTCGTCACTTCTATACCTATAAGAGGCTTTGTCCTGACTGACTGACTGACCTATAGACAACGTACAGACTAAGCCGCTGGACCTAGAAGTTTGAAATTTGGAGGGTATGTTTATTGAGAGGTGTAAACGCACACTAAGAAAGGATTTTTCGAAAATCAACCCCTAATGGGGTGAAAGGGGGTGTTAAATTTATATTTTTATTACATATTTAGATGAAATTTGGTTTCGGGGTAGCTTATGGCATGGGTAGCTTATGGCATTAATACATAAGCTATTTTTATCCCGGTAAAATATATAGTTTTTTGTGATAAGTATAATTATTAACCTCCATAGTAACTCAATGGATTATTGTTTCCCAAAAAAACGCGGGCGAAGCCGCGGGCAGGAGCTAGTAGTTGCATAAAAAGATAGTACAATGTCAGGACGACGAGTTAATTCTTACGTGTAATCTCTGTGAAAGTTATAATACTAGAGATGAGAATATGTTCACTTCACTTCACTTCGAACTTTGAGAAGACTTCGAATAATAATTTTATCGGTAACCGGTTACCGGAAACTGGATAATAAGCTATTTCTATTCTTATTTCAGTGCAGACTACATTCGGGCTTATATCTAGACGACTTTCGAAATAAAACTGTAAAAACAAGATATTTTCGAGTTCTATAACCCTTTACCCGGGCATGGGGACATCATGAATGGTCAGAAAATTTAAATTTGTATTCTGTTAAAGTCTCGTGGTTTTAGAGTTATTGAACATTTTCTAAATATTTTTCAATTAAATTTGTACCTAAAATTTTCAGCATTATTTTAAATTTTTTTGTTTATCATTGTGTTCCCCACGCGCAGGTAGCGGGCTAATAAACACACTTTTGATCCCAAAAACGCACTCTACAACTTTTCTACCACATGCCAATTACCCATCTCCACACTAAATAAAATGTAGCAGTCGTCGAGTAAAATAAAGAAATAAGTACAATTTTCTCGGCAGCCACAAACATATTTCGTTCCAGCCGTCCACGTTTCCCCGACGCCATTTCCTGCCCCAAAGTGCTCGCTAAAAGCAAACTACAAATAAATATCTCGCCAGAACCATTTACGGATTTGTCTATCTGCCTATAAAACAATTTTATAAATAAAGTTTATTTTTACCGTTTACTTGGAGACTACAGCGATATTAAGTTAAACGATAAAAATCGTAAAACTGTTAGTTTTTATAGAATTTTATTATGTGGTAACTGAATCAAGATAACCTTACGCACGGCTACATACCACTTTTCGTTAAAGGAAAAGTCATGAGGAAACCTGCATATTTGTGAAGAAAAAATTCGATGGTATATGTGAATTCGCCGACCCGTACTGTGCCAGCGTGGTGGACAGCTATGGCCCAATCACCCTTCGAGGGTAGGCCGATATCCAGTGGGACGTAAAAAAGCCGATGCAGAAGAGAACCTTATTTTTCTTTCTTTTTAATTTTTCGTCTCAACTCCCACATGGCGGTGGGGTTAGCCTTTCTATAACTTTTCTACTTCACTTTGCTCTATCCTCGACATTATCCTCTGGAACCGTAAACTCCCTCAAGTCCTCTGGTACTATATCTTTCCACCTCGTCTTGGATCTGTCTCTGGATCTTCCTCCTAAGATTGAATCATGTGAACCGCAGGAGAAACTAAAATAATAATGTCATTTCAATATGTAACGTGATGCCTAGTACAACTGATAAATCTGAAGTCATGTCTGGTTTATAACCATGATAATAGTATGATGAATAAAGTAATTACTAAAGTAAAGCATGAAAATGATCTTTATTCAAAATCACTTACTACAGATCTGATCTGCTCGCTTAGTCTTCATATACAGGGTGCGAACAGTGCGCTGTGGATTAGTAGTTTTTAAAGATTTCAGAAACATGGGACAAAGTTTTATAGGTGTCAAAGTTATGGGATAGAAAATAAAGTTTCAAACTTCCTGGAAAGATAGTTTTCTATTTATCCGACTCTTAAAAATGGAGGCTTATAATTTGATTTCCATTAAGCAGCAAGTTTGCTAAAATCACGGTTCTATACCGAACAAGTTAGATGTATGCACGAAATTCAGCCAATGCCCTGATTTTCGGTAGCAAAATTAGAAAAGTCCTAATAACTTGAACCGATGAATAACGCTAACATAATACATGGGGTTTGAATCTTTATGTTTACGTTACCAAGATCTCATCGCTGAGCATACTCTTATAAATAAATTAATAATAGAATAAGTTAAACAATAACACTCGTATGTTTAATACTCTTTCAAAGTCGAACAGCAAAACGACGTTTCCTAGTGAATAATAAAACGAGTAATGTCAATAAAACTAACGTTCAAACTGCCGGATACAGTGGGACTACATTAAACATATCGCATAAACGGAGACAATCACGCGAACCGACTGTCACATAAAACTAATACAGCTCGTGTGTCGGCAAACATTCCGCCGGCACGTCACTCCTTACTATATATACTATAGCCAGTAAGGATCTTACTTTCAAATCTTTAAAACAATCGATAACTCTGACACTGAAAATAATACATGTAAGTAAACTCTCTCAGAAAACCATTGATCTGTTATGTACTATGTACACAGGAGATGCCGTAGTACATTGCAATGTCACATTTTAAATTGCCTTCACTTTGCCACAATTCATTCAGTGACTCATGAAGAAAAGAAAACGTGATTCCCTTCTATTCAAGTAATATTCTATCACAAAGCGAGCTATAGTGGAGTGAAAGTATAGTTTAGCAAAAAGACCACAGATAAAATAAACTTCACACTGCAAAAAAATGCGGTGTCTTCTCTAGAACGTAGTTCAATAAAACATCATCATCATCATCCACAGCCTTCCCTATCTCACTGCTGGCTATAGGTTTTACAACAGCAAAATTATAAGGTTTTTTTTAATTTGCACTCACTTTGCTACTACACTACAGAAAAGAAGCATTACCTGGAATAAAATTACTTATGATTGTGTTAATCGAAGGGAATGTGCTATAGGCTTACTTCACATCAAATGTCACCCTAATCCGTAATGCCATCAAGGAGTCGGCGCAAACCAATGATATTTTACTTGAGATACGATTTTAACGCCCATAAAATGGCTCCCAAAAATCTGCTTTTTAAGACAGATTTCATTAGCTATCTACTTTACTTTCTTTCTTTTCGCATCTTCTTTCGCACTCTTCACGGAGCTGAATTTGAAGTGCCATTTTAAGATAAAACCGTGTCTTTAGTAAAAATCATTGGTGGAAACAAACTAATCCATACACTCAATTCTTCACAATTATAATTTAGTATGTACTTAACTATAAATGCAGTAAATATGTATTATTTTCTGAAAATATTCCATGTGCTGTCTTCACGCTACGTTCAATAATGCAACTGGTTTATTCTAAACTTATTGAATGTACAATTTCACAAATAGCCTTACTGTTTATACAACTTGTAGCAATAATGTAGTGTGTTTAATTCACTGCCATATAACTTGGTGGCAACGTGTCATGGCGGTATGAAATAAATCAAATATGATGTACACTGATATATAATTTAGTGACATATAAAGAGGTAATAGTTGTCAACACAAGTAAATTAATGGTGACACGAAAACAACTGTCTACTTTCAAATAAAACGTTTATCAAAAGGGTACGAGACTTGAAATAATAAGAGCTATTTTGTGCTGACTTTAGTAATAGATATCAGATCTAGCATCTCAAACTGTAGAGCATAGTGACATAATGTATTTTGAGAAATAATAAAAAAAAAAAAAACGGCCAAGTGTGAGTCGGACTTTCGCAGTGAGTTTCGTAACACCACACAATATATTTGTGTAGCAAACAACTTAGAAATAAACATTTTGTGTATGTCTAAGGCTAAGTGTACCAGTTAACTTTAAACTACCGTCATAACTGCAGGTTAAACTCCCGTTAGGCAGAAAAATGTGTTCTACCATTTTAACTATGGTTAAAATGACGAATAGCACATGCTGGCCAAACTTGATGGTTAAGGTTATAGTAAATAGTTAATTTAACAATAACAGTAATTTTAACTGGGATATAGGTTTAACCCAGCCTTAGTGGTTAGCGATTTTGACTCGAACTTTGCCGTTTTTGACTAAGTGAGTGAAGTGAACGAAAGTCTGCTTCAACTGGCGAAATATGCTTTCATATCGCGTAGAGCGGGCTTATCCTCTAACTTTGAATCGGTCGTGATTCTGATTGCGAGAGCATGCCATCTCGCTCGTACCAACTTAGTCGCACTATGCGCGGTCCCGTTCGCGCAGCTCTCGCTATCGTTTTCAGTGTTATGGGATAAGCCCACCGGTCGTATTTTTCAACCAATCTTGACGCAACTTGGTATACCATATTTTATATTTAGTATTTTTTTCGCATATTCGAAATTCTTGTTTACAAAATTGAGTCAGAATGTTTTTTTTTCTCTCATGTTTTGGCTCCATACGTTGTGTATTTAGCCAGTGTCAAGTATTGTAAAATTTCAAGTGAACTCAAATAGTTCACAATTAAAATAAATCTCAGTAAGTCAAGCAACGTAAATCACAGTTAAGTCCACGTCATGCCCCATTAAAGTGGTGGAGAATTTACTAGAGGTTTCTTTGGAGTGTTGGAAACAACACGAAGAGTCACGTTTCACTACATCAACAACACTCGTGCACGTTCACGAACACTTAACACACTTCCGTTCACACATTAACACTCGAAATAACACAAGTTTCGGAAAATAATACAATGACGCGACATGACGTCTTCTCGTTCCGCCAAAACTCTACCGAACGTCTCCGACTAATATTATCAAACTCGTCCGTTAAATGGCACCGCAGCAAACTTCTCCCCTTTTTTTGGGTAAATAAAGGGCTATTACAATTACAATGGTATTACAAATAAAATCCAAAATCGCCGACGACAAAAAAAAACTATGAAATTATACAATTGAATTTGTGCAATAAAGCTTACGCTCGCAAGGTATACTATTCGCAGAACTACTAGTTCATTATTCGTTAAGATATCCACCATAATAGCGGTATTACGGATAAAAAGATAACCCCGAAATAGGTAGGAAAGACAGAGCCGATTTAATAAAAAAAAAAAAAAATTAAACTGTTTATTACTAAGAGTATTACAAAAAAAAAAGCACAATCTTGCTTAGTTAAATCTTATAATTAAAGATTGTGTACTAGGCAATCTTTTTAAGTTTCTTAATATTGACAAAAATTTGCTTTTATTATGTTACTTACTTGGTTACTTACTTACTTACTTTGGGGCATGCACCCCCCAAAATGAGAGCCCTTTGTGTATGGGAACCTATAAAATGTACTTAGCGTGGTATTTATTGCATGAATCAATCACCACACAACTCATTCAAAGTAATATAAACGTATAAGGCATTAGAATTAATAAGGACGAACTCATAATACTTCTACACTTTAGAGTTTGTGACTCCATTAAGATCATCGGTACGCCTCATTCATCTTGCCACCAGCAGCCGCTTTCTGCAGATCTTCGTTCCACTTGGCCGCAACTCCTATGATTATAAGTCCAAAATTCGTATTTGCACACAAAATCGAAATCTCTTCAACAGCATATTCCTGCATATTCTGGATTTGCATATTCCAAAACTTTAACCGAAAATTCACCAGTCACGCGCATTTAGGAACTTTGGTCATGCAGTTTTATCGGCCCACCGGAGCGAGAATGGCCGTAAATAATGCCCACCCGCCCTGTGCCCGCCGCTAATGGCGCCCATCGTACTCATTACAAATGTAACGATGATTGTAATCACTCGTATCTGGAATATGTTGCATGCTCGCGCTGTGCTCTGGATCGTATCTGTAGTATTTGTGATCAGTATTCGGTATCGATATCGTTATTACTCTTATCTGTTCTGCTGGAATAGAGTTCGCATTTGCGTTGCTTTGATAATTCTCCTGCTGCAAACATAATGTTAATACTAAAACACTAGTATTTTTTTTCATTCTTGTTATTGGATAAAGAGCGTAACATGTCGTATCATTAGAGTAGCTTTCTAGTCGGTTTCTAGGTACGACCTACATCTTACGTAAAGGAAATTTTTACAGATGTATAATGTACATTATTTTCCGAGACTGTGTTAACCGATACGTTATAGGATAAGTAGCTAATTTCATCTCTCTCTTCCAGACCACGTATTCCAAATGGTGGTGGTCTCACCCTCCTTTACTTTTCTCCTCAATTTTCATGACATCGTCTTCGAAAATCTAATACTATCATGTCCTCCCTCTGGATCTTCGATCGGGGATGAAAGTTTGTAGTCTTAATTTACCTAGTGACAATACCATCGCACGTACCCGTTAAGTATTTTATTGAGGCTGGTGACACTACACATCCACCGCAACATTTAAATTTCGGCAACTTTAACGATATAAGCACCGACTTTTGAGTTACTGCCCACGTTACTCTGCCATAGATAAGGACTGGTGTTACGATGGTCTACAACTCATGGATCTATAGGTCAAAATACATTTTAATACCTTAAGTCAGCTGGGTCGGATGTAGGAAATTCCACCCTTAATTATGACGCGGTCACGTGTCATCACGTCTCATCATATTTGTGCCGTGTTGCCAAACGTAGACCATAATATTATCTTTCGAAAAATCTCCAAACTACATCATCAAACTACAATATCTCTTTAAGCAGCCTCCGCGACGCGACCCGACGCAAAGCAATTACGCGTGCAAACAATGCCTCCGTCTGAGTTCCCTGTTGTTGCAGAATTATCGAACAATTCTGAGGACATGCTAATGGGAGCCCTGAAGCGTCGAAGACGTCCTGGAATATAGAATAATATGTACGTTTAAGCAAAGTGCTACTTTTTATCGTGGGAAATGTACGGTTTCCCTGAAACTGCGGAATGCAGCTAGTAAGTAATAAAAAACGTATGATGAGTATTTAATATCAGTAAATTTCAATTTCAATTTATTTCCTGTAACTCTGAAAGCGATAGCGAGAGTTGCGCGAGCGGGACCGCGCATAGTGCGACTAAGTTGGTACGAGCGAGATGGCATGCTCTCGCAATCAGAATCTCGAACGTTTCAAAGTTAGAGGATAAGCCCGCTGGTGTTAGCTACAAACAGTTTAAAGTTATTTATTGGTAAATTTTAATTTACAAATCAAAAATAATATAATAATAACCTGTTGTGTACAATTGTTTATCTGTCTATCTTATATCTTGGATCAACTCAATTTTTTTTTCATAGATATAAAGTGCTAGATAAAGTAAACGTTTACTTTTTTCTTTTGCGCTGTTAATTTTAGTAATTCGATAATAGATATTTGCACATAACCAAAAAATGTTACATATCACGACGAGGTTTCTGTTCAATAGCTTGAAAAAAAACTATTAAATTATTATTGTCTGTAAAAAATTGAGATGGAAACAGAGTCTAATAGTACCTAGATTTAGTCTCCACAATGTATGAGTTTAGATGTATTTATTTATTTAAGTATACATTGCCACATAACGCGTAATAGTGACATTTTTCAGAATTTACTTAATTACACATACCCTATATATATTTATATTATTATAACATGTTATTATATTTCGAATATAATAAAGTAAACAAACCAGTAAGCCATGCTAGTACGCTCCACATGACTGGCTTCGACTGAAGTTTCATAGTATTCAGCAAGTAAGTTCGTACCAGTTTCTGGTTTAGAAATTATACGACCACTAAAAAGATAACTAGTTAAACTTAACCTAGTGTTAAATCCGAGCATATGGCTTATAACTAGCGACTAAAAACAAATGTTGCCAACTTTTGCCACCAATTTGGTTTCTTAAGAACTTTGGTCGTGAAAAATCTTGCCACTCGTGTTAGTAAGTCAAATTAGGTTTCTCGGTTCATGAAACTTATAATAGGTTTAGTTTTAGCTACAGACCAAAGTTGTATTTTCAAGTTTTTGCCTATGAAATTCTAATCTAAAGCTATTACGTTACGTGTTCGGAATAATGAAACGCAGACTTTTCGAAGCTTATCGGCTGTATTGTTATCGAGAAAACTTTCGAAGATTTAAGTATTCCTTCACAAGTACAGTCGTTGTGAATGTTAATACAGTTCTAACTTTTTGAGAGTTTTCCTTTAGATTTATTTCTCTTAAAGTAAGACGTGACGGCGTTTCAAAAACTGAAGCTGTTGATTTATTTTCCAGAGGAGAGAAAGAAGGTTTTAAATTCAGTTAGCTTTTTTGCCTGAATTTTTTCTGACCCACATTTTTTTAGTAAGCTGTTGTGATATTACACATCAAAGCATAATATAAGTAAGTAAGCTCTTGTGCAAAGTAACTAACTTGATATTTTTATTTCGACTTCTCTTCACCTTGAAAATAATAAACGAAAACAGCTCATTAACCAGATTATTAATGGATTAATAATCACACGGAACACCCACCTAATGTCTCCCACAATAGGGTTCATTTCATTGAAGATACACAAAGGTGTGTATCTTCAATAGCTATACAAAGACTAACAGCCGGATCAAGAGCCGCGGATTCGAACCTTCTACTGATAAGACATAAGCACTATCAACTAAACCATATACACACACATGTCTATGACTACCGTGAAAGCAATTAACGTAACGAAAAAGTTTAGTAAAGATAGTCAAGTCTTAAAAACTTTCTTCTTTTCATCTTCTGTTATCTTTTCACGGTCAGCTCAAAGCGCTTAAACTGTTACAAAACAATGAATCTGTATTTGTACAGCGGTTTATAAATCACAATGATTTACGTCTCAAATCCTAACAATAAAGTAATTCTAAATTCATATCACCACAGTCAGTTACCTAAATTGGGTGGACTCCACCGCAAAGTTGGTGTTTAATTTTGATTTATACGAAATTAGGAATGGTGGGTGTGTTCAAAACAAAGGCCGTAGTATGAGCTGAAACTCCAAACTAGGCGTTAAACAATGACTCGGTTTCAGCCATTTAATGGTTTCCTTTCATCTCGCGCAGGGGAAACAGGGGCGAGGTTGGCGCGGGGACGGTCTAATTGTCTGTGTAGCAGATCTCGACTCGAGCCGAATTAGGCGGATTTCGAGCTCTTTTTTACGCGGTATTGAGTCGAGGATTAGGATTTGGTGTCTGGTAGATAAGAGAGTTCAAGTTTGCGGATAGGTTCTTTATTGAAATGAATTGCGATCGATCGTTTCGGTTTCGGAAGGGAGTTATCTCGTTCGTTTTATAGATGTACGTTCACACTAGCATCTTTGATACTCAAATAACCATATCTTAACACAAATTGTCTCAACTAATATTATAAATGCGAAAGTATGTTTGCTTGTTAGTTTTTTTTTATATTCTTTCACGCAGCAAAGAATTGCCGTAATTTTTTACCGTATAGTTTAATGGTACGAAAGTGATATTTGTTCCTTGCTATCCTGGTTTCCTTTTCCTGTGGGATTGTCCACGCGGGTTCATGTGGCACAGTAACATTCATAAAAAGTAAAAGACGCTAACAACTTTTAATTCTAATGATCATTACACTAATCAGCAGAGCGTAATTGTAGGTTTGCGGAATGGAAATGTAATACCTGAACACAGCAACTGCGCTACACAGCCAATTTGAAACAATACGTGACGTATCAGACTACGCAACAATCTGTATCGACAACGTCCCAGCCCAATTAACAAATGTCAGACCGTGCGCGGCGGTGAATTGGTCACGGGGTTGCTGTCGATAATTGGCACATTACTACACTAGTGTTGTTACTGTATCGATACATGCCAATCTTGGTTGATCATTTTTGAACTAAATGTATATATAATAGAATGTTAAAACTAGAAGAAGGCTAAATATTTTATTTTAATAACAATTATTTTAAGCTATATAAGAACAAGTAACTCTTGCAAGTAGATTCAAATTACTATGAAATGGCTTATTTTGCAGTGGTCACAAACATAATTGAAAAGGAAGAACAAACTTGTGCAAATGTTTTCAGCATAAAAATAATACATGAGCACTATCTAAAATCGAATCGTACTATTGAATAATATATACATTTAATTTTCTACAAACGCAAATGTTATGCAGATACAGGATTACGAATCGGTGTTACGGCTGAGCTGAACATTCACTTTTATTGTATTTGAATTTCATTTGTTCTGAAATGATAATAGTCCAATTAGCCCGCAGTTACCCTTTGGCTCGGTCTGTCGTTCCAAACATAAAGCCCAATTTTCATTAACAAGAACTTGCAGCAATTAACCCCATGGCTCGGCTTGCAGCAATTCTTACTATTATACAAAAATTTCAACAGTTAACTTGCCACGATTCCTTCCAAGCTCAAAATTGGTTGCAGTAGTCCAACTTTTGTTAATTTTGTTGGTAGTTTAAACTTCCCTTTGTAATGTTGTTTAATCGTTATTGTATTAATTAATTGAGAAGTTTCTTCTTTCTTCAATTAAACTTCAAAATAAAGGCTATTTTCGGTTAGCGAAATTTTCAGGTCTCAAGTTATTTACATTGACACGAAAATTAATTGAAATGATATTTCATGTTTATTTGTAGGTTCAGATAGATATGTTTTGTTTGTTATAATATACATAACATACCTAGGGATACGGCAATGATTTATTATATTTTATAACAATGTTGGATTAACAACATTAAAATGTGTTTTTTGTGCCACTTTGCGCCTCTACGAAGGTCCTGGTACTCAAAACACAACATTAGTATATAGCATTAGTTCCGAGTGCGAACCTACATTTCTGCTATCACTTGGCTATCAGCGCAAAAATTACTAAATCCAAATATTTTTATAACATCATCTGTCAAAAGCCAGTCCTTAAATATGTATGTCAGTGGGAGGACTTATACTTCTTAGTTGACATACGTTGTATTGTGCCACTAGCGACCCACCCCGGTTCCCATGGACACCAAACTTAACAGGATTCATCGAAATCGGCTCAGCCGTTTTAGAGTATATAGGATAAAAATACATAAATACATAATAGCATAAAAAAACATCACCACCTCATACAAAAAAATCACACATAAAAACATCATCTTTAATATATAAAAGAAAGATATGGTCACTGATTTATATTTTACTATAATTTGGAAAAGTATAATGTTATATTTATCTCGAAATAAATCAGAAATATATATTGGCCATTAATAGCATTGAATTTATAACAACAACAATACACAAAAACGACAACAACTTGTTATCTTATATTATACATGTGCATACATAATGGATTTGAAAGAAATTCGATATGCATAAAGCTTGTATAAGTACGTACCCCAGAATAAGGATTGTATTCGATAAAACTAGAAAATTGCAAAGTGATATCTCAAGTTCTCGTAAGACAAGGCTTATCTTGGATCTACTGAATCACGGAGTACTTTGAATTCACAAATAAAAAAAAAATATATTGACATAACCGTGAGACACCGCAAACTTTTTTGCTAGTTTAATATGCCTTCAAGCAATTGTATTTTTAGCGCCCTCAAAATAGCCTCGCAATATTGACTTTAAGAGACAGATTTATATATGTTTATCTTTTTTACTCTTTTACTTTTCGCATCTTCTTTCGCACTCTTTGGTGAAACTTATTTACCATGTTACAACGAGCTGTAATCCTGAATTCAAAGCGCCATGAATCTTAAGCAAAATACTTATCATTGCTTTCAAGAGATAATGTAGATCATTAAAGCCCCTCAAAAACTCACGAAAATTCAACCTTTAAAAGATTTACTGGTAAAATATTCAATACGTTTTAGTAATAATGTAAAGTATCCGTCTCGGGCGGCCGTTGATCCAATAATAGGTTGGGCGCTCCGCAGCCGCGCTGATGAATATTCAGCGGAAATAGACGATTTCTTTATAAAAATAACAAAAGCATTTCTAAGCAGAAAAAAAACTTTTTTTTTTTAGGATAGTTTCTAGTGAAAAAAACGATAACTGATTTGGCAGAAATATATAGATTGGCGCGGTCTACTGCATCCAGGCATGGTGAGGTCTGTGGATTCAAGTTCCAATAATTTTAGTTTATGTTTGATATTTTTCGCCCACCGGCCACCGCACCCGCGTGGTAACGTGGGTAAGCACTATTAAGTAGTACCTAGCTGGCTAGCTCCTACCGCTCAAGTTAAAAACTGTCGCCAAGCACCTACCTGTGTGCTCCGGTAGCATCACTTGAGAGCCAATTGCCATTCCAAGCTAAGTGTGCTCGCCATCCTCTACCACGCCTTCACTTAACAACAGGTACAATACAGACTTGTATTGTTGTGATGCCTAGCCGGTCAAATATTTAAAATATAACAATCACCTAGCGCCCAGCACCCATTTTGGCAGCCTTCATTGTAAACCAGTTGATATTCTACGCTAGGCACGCTTACAACCTTCAGTTACTGTTTTTCAGCCTTGAAATATTAATGTCTTTATTTGATATTGCAATTAAAAATAACTTTTATATATTATTTTTTTATATTTTTTGGTATAGTCTTGTTTATAAATTGCATGTAAGTGTACAGAAAATACGATTATGTTTGTAAATCAACGTTCGATAAAATCAGCAGAATCGAAGCAGAATGTTCAAATCACATTTAAAATTGAACATGAATTTATCAGTAAAAATGAAAAATAAGACCCTGGTTCATTCAAATATGTATGCGTGAAACTTCCAAAAGAACTCAGAATGGAACGATGCTCCGACGTGATAGCTTTTTAAAAAACACGGCTTGTGACGAAAACTATTGGCTTTCAGAAGTTCAAATCAAAAACTTTTTTTTATGTGTCCGTGTATACCAATTTTCACTGAAGGCTCGATTTTATGAGGAATAGTTTTTTTTACCAGATCGGTACGGGTGGTGGATTGGTAGTTTATTTCGAAGTGTTTTTTCACGAGATTTTTAGAAATATTACGTATATTTTTTAATGGTGGAGATTGTTCATGGGCAAGTTGATTTGTACTGTCAGTTTATTTTATTGTTGCACTTCTACAATGTATTTGTGTCTCTTTTACATTCATTTTACACTCAAAAAAGCAAAGGGAAAACAAATATAATGACAAAGGCTTCGTTTTTAGGGTTCTGTACCTCACAAGGAAAACTCGAACCTTTATACGGACTTCATTGTGCGTCTCTCTCTGTTTCTCAAAAACGGGTGGAGGTATCAAATTTAAATTAATATCCACGGTCCCTTGGAGCTGTACAAATATCACGCTTCTAAGAAAAAGCAATTAAAAAAAAGGCCATTTACGCCGCATATTTTGTCGCTTTTGCCGCACTGGCAAGTAAATCAAAACCTTATAGGATACTTCCCGATGACCTAGGATCACGAAGTTTGGCAACAAGCAATGTCTTTTAACACAAGTATAGGAAATTTACAATTAAATCTGTAGTTGGAGAAATGACCGTGGCATATCTGGATGTATGGGAAATTAACTGTTAGTTTAGTTTGTACGAAAGGTGCGCAAGTCAGACTCGCACTTACTCGGTATTTTTTTAAATGTATTTGGTTGCCGTTTCGGTTTTTAATGTTTTTTAGGCGTGACATTTTTTTTTGTTATTGCTGTTAGTTGCGGCTAGATGTGGATTTAATAAAAGATGATACGAATGTTTTAAATGTTTAATTACGACTTTCCTAGCAAAAAAACAAGTATTAACTCTCATTAATTAGCAGTATTGTAGCATTATTATACAGAAACACTAATTATTATAAGAGTTATAAGAGATTAGTATAAAATGTGAACGAACGGAACTTTTTTCCCAATCGTCAACAGTGTGGACGAAGGGGTCCTACCGAGCGGGAAGTACCCATTTTAAAATATGGTATTTTGAACAGTAACAGCGCCCATTATTCGGCAGATTTATGTCGACGTCCTCTTTATTAATTGATTTGTGAGCTTTCGTATTTTCAATGCGAATTTTCGCGTATTTTCAGTTTAAATTTTAATTGGACTATAAATTAACTTTTATAGAGCCGAGGGCCTTGTTTCCTATTTTGTATAATTTTTAGGAAGATTATGAAATTTTTCTCCACTCTGAGGCTATTCAGCTAGTGTCAAGTTTCACGATGTTTCATGATAAAAGCCGGTCTTCATCATAGTCTAAGTCGAGAATTTCAGCCATGTTCCAGTTCAAATCATGCACCAGTAAAGTGGTTGAAACTTTACCGGAACCTCCTACGGAGTTTTTGGAAACAAATATACACGTTTTACCAATAAATATTGTTTTCCCACACTCGTGCACATTAAAGAACTTACATTGCTGTTACACATGAATATACTCGGAAACACAAGTGTTCGAAAATTATATCATACTAGTTTATATCCAAGTCTTCATTCGCGTGGATATAAAAAAAGTATTTTAAGTCCGTCTTTGTGATATACAGTCGTCAAATTTTATCAAGATCTGTTCAGCCGTTCAGCCGTGATAACGACGAACATTCAGACAGAAAGACAAAGTTACATCCTATAGTTAGCTAGATGGCGTTGATCCATTTTTGTGCATTTTATGATGTTTTGTATGGGCTGACAGTTATAATATAGGGAGTTCAGAATCGTGCATGCCAAGTTTTTTCATCGGTACGAACGTATTCATTTTCATACCTCGAAGCTTTATTGGTCTTGATACGACTGCGGCTATATTCCTCTGAATTATAATATTGGTTAGGATTGGTTAGGATCATACAAAGCTTCAAAATCATATTTTCATGTTGGTACCGAAACTCAAAATAAATAACACAGCATTACCATTTTTTTTTATTTTTTTTAGTTAATTTTTTTTTTACAATTTGTTAATGTACTAACCGACTTCCAAAGCGGGAAGTTCTCAGTCCACAGTTTTTTAAATGTGTGTTACCATATAACTCCGTCGTTTATCCGACTCATCACCGATTTTCTTCTTTTTTTTTTAGTGCAACTCCACGGACTCCGGCGTCCGTGCCTTTTGTCTACTTTTACATTGTCAACTATTTTTTAAAATTGATAGGATAAACTTCCAGATTTGTCCTATTTTTATAACTATCCAGTCCTAATAATGGGTTCCATGAGGAATTGAGGGAACTCCTCAAATATTATATTATTTTCATCAACATGTCAAGCATTTGCATTCAGAAATTATCATTTGGGGAAGTGAAACTGATGAAGAACGCAGAACACAGAACACAGATAGCCACCGGAACTCCGTAACGATAAGTATTTCTTGGGTGGTTTTTATAACATCTTTATAGTGTTTTTTTATATCTTTATATCATCTTTTTTCAGAGTATTTTGTTGAATTCGGGTTTTTTTTTGTTCAAAATTGAAAGATCTCTGAATTACGAATTTAAAAAATAAACGCCTAATTGTTAATTGCTAAGTTATTTTTAAAGCATATTTATTAATTATTTCTTTCATAATTTTATTAGAAATGCGTTTTACCACATCCTGCCATAAATATGTTAATTAACCTAGAAGGTAGCTGTTCAGTTTACTCTTGATTTTAGTTTTTTAGTATTATATTTGAACATTTATCCATTCCACCAAACAGCACTTGATTTTACGCATCCATCTTCTTCAAGTCACTTCGTACCTAAGTTCACTAACAACCTGAATACAACTAAAAGCTCACTATCCCATAAACACGTCGTCATGCCAATAGACCCTTAATTAGTCTATGATTACCTCGGAGGGTCTTATCTTCGGGCTACCCTCGCCTGCGGTCAGGAGATGGCCCGACCAGTCGCAACCTCAACGCCGGCCTGTCACTACAAGCTAAGCAAAATACGAACTCTTTTTGACCTGGAAACCTTTTAACCTATATATGATGTTCGGCTAGGTTAAGACGAAAGACATATCCTAAAGAACAAATTTTATTATGAAAAATAACTCTGGAATCGCGAGGAAAAAATCAGCTGTGGATATAATAATAATATAATAGTATAATAAAGCATGGACAACGATCCTGCATCTCGCTAAGACCAAAGTCGTGGCCAGGCCGTGAGTGAGATTAATTTTCGATACCAGAATTTTACAATTTTATAATTTTATTATTATTTTTTAGAATTAGAGAATTTTAGATTTTTAGTATTAATGTTTTGGCTTGCACAATCTACTAGTTATCTGTTCTTACGAGATAATTACTACCTCTGCTTACGAGCCATCCGCGCCCCACACCTGCCTGCAAGTGGACACTTCGTGCGGATCGTATAAGCAAAGCTGTGAAATCAGTGTTTGAATGCGGATAAAAACCATTCCGTCCATGCCAAGGGACCTATGAGGCAGTACAAATTGTATCCGTAATTCCCCTGTAGAGACAGCTGTCGACAAGCGCTACAAGCCACCGCTGCATAATTAATTAAATTAACTGCACTTCACCGTCTCTCACTTGTACGAGTGGGGTCATCCAGGCCCGGCACCCTGGTCCCTCGCTTTCAACGAGTTGGGTCGTCCAGACCCCTGACGATCCGATGTAACGACCCTCGAGGTAATTATGTGCCAGTTATCTCGTTGGGTATTGTGGTAATAAAATATGAAATTAAAGTAGGTATTTCTCTTTTAAAGTAAGTAGGTGAGGTTTATAAAGTTTGATCTCCGGGGCACTTTATGTTCAAGAAAAGATCTCTTATCTACCTATGGATTTTTAAATTAAGCAAAATTATACTAAGGTATAACGTAACGGTGGTACTATGTCGTGGAATTTATGTTCGTGTTGAAGACTAGAGTAATTTTTTTCCTCAATATCTCGGCAGCCAAAACTGAGGCATTGCGAGTCAATTTTCGATTGATTTCAATCCATATCCAATATCCATATATAAACATAAATAGTATATTGAAATGAACAGCTCGCATACAACATTTTATAAAGATCAGATCAACGGATTGCAAGTTATCTTCTTACAAATATACAAGCAAATTCACAAACATACATATAAACCCCAACTTGCTCCTGCGTCCGGTGTCACCCGGGTCATACCCGGGTCAATTGTACCTAATATACTCAGAATATGTATATTATATCAAGTGAAGTATTACATACTTACCTGAAACATACACGCCACCACCACCACCACCGCCACTATCAACTACCACTTGACTATCGATGGTCAATCACACTAATATTATAAATGCGAAAGTTTGTGTGTAAGTATGTAAGTGTGTTTCTTCCTATTTATCTCTGAAACGGCTGTACAGATTTGGATGAAATTGGTATGGAGGTAGCCTATTCTCTCGATTAACACATAGGCTACTTTTTATTCCAAAAAATTTAACCGTTCCTGTAGCATAGCGGATTAAGCCGCGGGGCGCAGCTAATGATCTATAAATACTAAACTTGGTTCACAGAATTGTATATAGAGAAAAACTATATACAATTCTGTGAATTATATAAGTATAGAAATACTTTAGAGCCAGTTCCATTCTATTTCTGGGAAAGGTCTATCTAAATAAATTACACTTTTAATGATTAATTTTTTATTTACCTAATAGCCGTAGGTAAATATGCTATCACGACAATACTAGGGAAATTTCAGACGAAAAGGTTCTCTGAACCGAATCTGGAACTGCTGGCAGCTCTGCGTCGGCGAACCAGGCTGGTATGGTTGCCTGGAAGAGATCGCTTTCAGCGATAAGGCCGCCAGTTGTTACACTACTTTTTAAAGTCTGTTTATAAATTATGTAAAATTTGTGTGAACAATAAAGAGTTAATCTATCTATCTAGCTCTGAGGCTTGCCACTATATTACTACGGCAAAGTCAATATTGAAAATCCAATTTTGCGTTTAGAATGTAACTTTCAACTTATTTTCATATTGGGTTTGGCAAATATTTGTTTTGCCCCGGGTGGGAATATAGTTCTCAATTTTATCCTTATTTGATTTTAATATCTATCGGATAGGAATATTTCTATATTCCTATTATATCCCTTCTGGGATATACTGCTATAATTAGTTACTGGGTAATTTGAAATAATTCATGGCTTGGAATTATGTGCGTAATTCAGTGTCATTTACAAATTTGACAAAGTTCTACGAAATTATGGTTCACTAAAAAAAGTAAAAGTACACAATTACTATTCTAAATACAATCTAAACTTAAATATAAAAGCTAAAGTTACAAGCAAAATGATTATAAATTATTTACAGATAAAAACCAGAGCTTAGGTCTCTATCCGAAATAATTAGGACATACTCTATTTTAATATAAAAAATTCCAATGTAACTCTGTCTATCTGCCTCTCTGTCTGGGTGTTTGTCACGTTATTACGGCTAAGCGCCTGAACGGATCGACCTGATTTTTACATAGATATAGGTTAAGGGTCGGTGACAGACGTAGGCTACTTATACTCTCTGTAAAATGTATAGTTTTTGTAGGTTGTTGTAGGAAACAGCTAGTAGGTACTATGTAAAGTTAAATTATAATTATATTTAAGGGGAATGATATTATCTTGTTAGTGAAGAGTTTTGAGAGTGAAAAGTGCACAGTAAAGTACCTATTAATTTAATTATTATTTATCGCCATCTATACTATCTATACCAATATTTAAAAAAAGTAAGATTCGTAAGTTTGTTTGTTTGTAAAGCGAGATATCCAGGTAACGATTTAAAAAAAGTGATATATCTTGTTCACAGCTTGGTTCAAGCTTAAAGTAAAGTTCATATAAGGCTTTTCGCAGCATATTTTAAAGATTTTTATTTTGATTCTTTTTAACATAATTACTGTAGTTCTTTCTGCGGTAGGGAGACTCAAGTAAAACTCATTGTAAGCAGGCTTCTAAATAAGTCGCTACTTTTGCGGGTGAAATAAAATAAATAGCATAAAATAGTTGCTGGTATTATCGTCATTCTAATTGTTAACTAAAGTTGCTGCAACACGCTATCGTTACAGATTGTGTTGTGTCGTGAACCGTCGCGTATTAAACTCCAGTGACCCTGGAGTGAACTGGACCAGTGCACGCTGACCTTTGAAAACAATAGCATCGCGAGTGGCTCTACAAACGCACTTGTTGCTGCTTGAGAATGCTGTATTTTTTCATAGTCTTGTTTAAAATTACTCTCGAGTGCTTTTCAAGCCTCAGATGGATTGTTGTTGTTTTTTTATTGCTAGTAGGTATACAAATTTTGATAGTAAGTAAAATCACTGTTACATAAGACCGAAATGTGTTTGGAATACGTCGCGCTACAACATAATGTGCATTTTTTTTTTACTGACAACCACGCGTGTACTACAGACCCTACAGCACCAGGGCTGTGGGCCATTAGGGCACCGGCCTGCGTTGCTCTAAGCTACAATCTCATTGTGATCATGACAATATAGGAAGATAGTAAACAATGATTTAAAAAAAAAAACAATAAGAATCGTAAGTAATTTAATTGGTAATTTTTGTAGAAGCCAATTTAAAATATTATGTATTATATACTCGTAAATTATATTTAGCGTTCCAAGTGCGTCTGTTTTTTAAATTACTGTTTCTGTTTTAGCGCTTTTAAACCAAAAAATTTACAAAATCCTTAATGGGAAATGAGGGTAAAGCTATTGTAGTCGAAAAGTTTTTTCAAATGAATCGGTTAATTGACAAGGGAAAAAAGTTCATGTTTGTGACATGTTACCCTTCTTAAATAATTGTTTCAAATATAAATTATCATCTACCAAACCCGCATCAACTTAAAATAACTCAAAATAGATCGGATAACTAATAACCAAATAACTTTTCTCCTAAACGTCAAGTCAGGAAAACTTTATCGTTTCTAAAGCACACTTAAATGTAGAGAAACTGAGACGCTATTGATTGCTCTATACATAAACACTGACTTCAATAAACGCCCAGTCAAACCAGCGCGACAACTGCCGACATCACGGAAACTGCAGGCACTCTATCGCCACGATATACATAACATGATATAACATGTATGTTTGACTTTACTCTGCACCTCAAGAAGTTTAAGGAACGTTACATCTTTTTCGGCGTTAGTGGCAAAGTGGTCGAAAATTGTGAAGTCCCCGAGCTTCATTTGAACCCATTTGAGAACTACAAAATTAATATTGGGCTTTATAATACAGAAGATGATCTACTTGATTTTGTTAATGCTAAGCATCTCACTTGGCCTTGTTCAGTGCCACCCATAATATTGAACAAGAGGTGTGCAGGACTTTGGCAAAAACCCCAGCTTCAAAAACATAGCAGTGAACTATACTCTTCAGCATTTACATTTAATATCTATTTCATTGTGCTCAGTAATTTCTTTGAAAACATTTTCCTTCAATCCAGAACAAATAGTATTTTTTTAATACTACTGCTTGGCGGTTGAATATCTGGCAAAGGCGGATTCTGCAAAAACGTCATAGTAGAAAAGCTTAGAGAATCGTGACGTCCGGCTGCGAGCGGCCGCGATTGGCCGGAGCGGTCGGGCCGGTAAGTAGCCAAGTACCACTAAAAGTATACTACTGTAGTGCAAAGTTATCTTTTATGATATTTTTCATGTCCCAAAGCCCAAAATTACATCTGGTATAACATCTGTGAAAGACGTCCGCACGTCTCTGCGATGAGATGTTCGTGTATCGTTTCTGTGTGTCCGGGCCTTTATAGCTCTACTTGCAGGTAAAGTGCTCTGCCGCCAGGATTATGCTCCAAACTTCACGAAATATGCTTGCGAAGTTGAATTTGACTTTCGATACTTCGGTTAACGGCTTTGTACGAATTCGAGAGGTTGTTGAGAACTTCGCAAGAATGTTATTCTACAGTTATTCGGGTAAAATGTATCGGAGAAAAGATTTCAAATAGTTAAAAAACTTACCTTTTTTCTAGTGAGCCACACTATTTTGTCATTTGTGTTACAAAATTAACTTTATATACCTTTATCTACCATGATTAGTGGATTAGCATTGACCTAAGTATATTTTAGGTAAAACAAGCATATCTTATCTCTTCTGAAGACATTTCCAAAACTGTAAAGTACTGATCCAACAGTAACAGGGGACAAGAAGCAGCAACCGAAGCTGTTATCCAAATAACTGGTCGCGCTTAAACGCCCATAAATTAGAGTTAATACTCTAATAATCTTATTGTACTGAACATTATCCCGATTGGATCACAGAATTGAATAGGATAGACCGGTGGAATGGAAATCGCACTATCAGTTTCCATTGTTTTGCTTACGTTTGTTTAGGAATTTATACACCCGTGTATTTCTAAATTCAATCATAGTACTTTCGAAAATGTTAGCTACTAGTAGTTATGCAAGTAGACCTCGCGAGCACACATTTTTTTCACAACCTCAATTCTACAATTTCGTAGTTATTTTTTGTCATCGGCGATTTTTGATTTGTGGGCTATTTCCTCAAAAAAGGGGGAAGTTTGCTGCAACGCCATTTACCGGTCGATTGTGATAATACTTGGCAAAAACAATCAATTCTAAATAAGCGTTTCGAATATGAGCAAAATCGGTCAAGAGGTTGTCAAGATTTAAGGTCGTGAGTTCTCATTTCTAGACGAAACTGTGACCTCACGATCTTATATGACACTGGGTTCCATTCCATTTAGCTAGGTGTTTCAGGATGAAATAAACTAAATAAAAACCTCGACAATACTCGTGATACCAAATTAGGCTGATTATCAAAACCCAGGAGCTCGGAGATAACACCATATTTTAGTAATGCAACTGGCGTCATAGTATGAGTCATGTCGATGTCAAACAATAGGGTTGAAGTTTGGTTTACGGTTACCTAAATAAAATATAAGTTCAAAAGTCCCCCTACGTAAAAATATAAAACAAGTAAATATTATTAGAAATTCAAAATTGCATGTTCCCTTCATGGTCCATATAATGTACATTATATTTTTCCAATGAGTTTTTAAGTCCCTTTAACCGTAGTCTCCCTTTTCAATCCTAATTCTAAGTAACGCGAACGAAGTCGCGGGTAACAGCTAGTTACTAATAATTAGCTTCATTGCTTCTTGGAACGTTTCATGATCTTAGGTCAACAGGAAGTACGCTATAGGTTTTGATTTAGTTCTAAGTATTCTATACTAATTCTAAATTAAATAAAACATCTAATAAAATGTAACATCTGAAGGTGACAAGCGCAGTGCATTGCCGCGCGTGGTTTTGAAATGTCGAAGTTTAAAATTCTATGTGGCACTGAACTGTGACGGGCAAGCGTGATGATTAACATCAGGTGGGCGGATTGCTTGACTCGTCACTCACTATCATAAAAAAAAAAGATTTTTGCTCAAATGTATACAACGTGATTTAAAAAATAAATAAATCATTTATCGAGTGTATTATAACTAGTTCAATTAACAATTACTGCACGTAGATCAAGCAACTTATATATAGTAAATTCGTCTTCAAATTATTCTATCGTTGTATAAAAACATATCTGAGATATCTCAAGGCTCAACTTCTGATTAGAACTGATTGATTGCGAGATGAGAAAAAAATGCCTGGGACCAAGTCCAAAACACGGTAGCGCTTGTATCACAGTTCTACTTCAATATATTGCATCGGCCGTTATTTATATATCATAATGTCCGCCCATCAAAACTTTATGAAGGGCGCCGTTGGATGGGTATTCGATACAGATCGTTACGTTTTTACTAGCGCCGCCTAAACATGGCAGTGTTATTGCGATGGGCGCGCGGCTAGTTTTAGTGCTAAATACGTGTAATAACGATTTTGTTTGTCTTGGGAGCTTGCGGCGGTTGAAGCTGTAAAATGTAGAAAGAATTAGGTATAAGCCGAAAAAAGTTTGTAAAAAATTGTCGATGTATCTTTTTAATTTTCGCGATTTTAAGATACAATTTAATGTTTCTTATCAGAATTTAACCGCGTTAAAAAAAAACATATATACTTCAACGTTTCGGCCATGTTACAATAGCCGTGGTCATGAAACAATAAAATTAAATCAAATAAATTAATATTTGATTAGATTAAATATTGTCGATGATTATGTTTTGTGTTATGTATTTTATTTATGGTACTGAGTAACGAGACGACCAAGTCACTCGCCTGTTAGTAAGCATCACGCTTGTATATAACAGTTCAGTGCCACAAAACATTTTGAACGATGAACTCTGTGCTTCACACTTAAAACAGTTCAAAAAGTTGCGCGGATTATAATACCGCGCAGATGTGGGCGGTAATGCAATGCAATGGGCTTGCCACCCTGAAGTATTAGGTGTTAAACCTTTTCATGCCCAGTAATTACGCTGAAAAGAATGCCCTTCAATCCAGAACACAGTAATTTGCAAAATACTACTTGGCGGCTAAATAACAATAATATGTAAACAATGAAAGTTGGCGTCTGCCTACAAACTGCTTTGTGGTTTGGAGGAATTATAAAAAGTACTACGTATGTTTCATTATGATTAGATAAATTGAATTTAAAAAAAAAACATATATTAATGTGATTCTTACTTCCACAGCGGAGTCGATAACTTACGGTAAAGTCCTACCAGTACATCAGTGCAGTATTTTGTTTTCCAGAAATAAATATAATCCAAGACTATTCGAATAATGTCCTCCATTTAACATATCTTGCGTGAAGTACCTGCGACTACATATAGTTATTTTATGCCTATCTGAAAATTCAATTCAATTTTTTGTTTGCTATTAGATCTTAAATTAAGTTTGAACAGCCAATAAAAACCTCAAATCAGGCATGCAAATTAATTATTTTAATTAAATAAATTAATAAATCTAACTAATTAAATAACATATTACAGAAAAAATAAACAAAATTTAAATAAAATAAACTAATCTAAAATACCGCTACCAGTGAGAATTGTTCCCAAAATGCTATCTTAATATTTAATGGTCGGTTCATGATTGTTTTAAATAGGTAAAGATATTATTAAAATTTGGCTGTAAGATAATGCTATCCAATGAAAAACTTTAAAAATAAAACAAAAGCCGATAAAATCGAAACCTCACACAACAGTTGTTTTCTATTTCCAAACTACATTTGAATCTTAAAAAACGTTTAAAATCCTAGCGTCCAATTGTATCGATTACTTCAGCTGTCGGTTTATTCACTTATCCGTCTGTAAGTTGCCGTCAGTCTTATTTAGCCGCTGAACAGTTCCTGGCACGAACAGATTTTATCTGCGCGGCGTTGTGCATAAAATAGTTACTGAGTTTGGCAAAATCGTATTGACACTGTACGCGGCGAGTTAGGCGGAACTGGTGGAATGTATGAGCGGTAGAGTTTTTGTTCTATATTGCAGATCTACTCTAAACATCGATTTCTCTGTTTGTTCACCGAGCGAAGCGAAGGCCGCAGAGTCGGAAAAACGCGGCGTTTGAAAATGTGTACGTTTGTCAGCGATAAATAACAACTTTACCGTTGATTCGATCTTCATTAAATATTCTATACAAGTAGTTTATTTGGGTTGTTCCGTCTTCGTCCCAGCGGTCTCATCCGATTTCTTGACTCACCCCAAACACGTATTACCAGCTCAACCCACACAAAAATTAATATTTTTTTCTTAAATCGCCCCAAGTGCTATTCTGGCTCATTCCACGGCAAAAGTGACTAAAAGAGTATGGATAGAATAAAATTGAAGTTACATGTTTATATAATGGTGAGATTTAAGTAAATATTTCAATACAATTTTTAAATACGAATATTGTATAGCAAAATCTGTATAGGGGCCGCGAACTATCAGTTATAATTTTTTTTTAAACTTCAAGTATGTCAACTTGATGATAGCATGAGATATAGCATCCTGGAACTTAGAGCCACTTTCTTTCGAGTGTCAGAAAGATTAAGGTCACCTGATCACCTCCAACATGACCTAGCGCTTGTTAAGGTTTCTCCCGGGACCAATTTATTTTCTTTGCCGTCAGATAACAATCAATTTCTAAAGGACTTAATGAGCTTTCCATCTGGTTTCAATAACATCTTTATTCTTCGTAGCCAACCGCTAAAGACTTTTCTATCTCCCAACCCGCTGTATCCGACGTGTCACGCCTTACGTTTAGATTTGCATCGAGCGGAGTTCTCCGCCAGTGGAGCAGCAGTAAACAGGATTAGTGACTTCATTGTTGGCAACTCGCTGCCGTACAATTAACTACTCCGAAAGTAACGGCCGCTGCTCCCTTACTGGGAACCGATTGAATTTCATGCTCTGTCCGGTTAGTTTGGGAACTTCATGTTCTAATTTACTGTAAAAATTACTCTATTTTTAAAGTTTCGTGCCCAAAGGCTAAAACGCAACCCTATCAAATCAAATGTCATTTATTTCAACCATTATCGGGTCATAGAAAGAACGAAGAAGGACACGAAAAAGATACAAAATTCTACAAATTAAATTAGCACATTTTACCATTTGTTCGTTAGATAGTACATGAACCATACAGCAATGGTTTATGTACTGACAGACAAACCTAAATAAATGTAGGATGGTGTCTACAGCTATCAAGCTGCTGTCTGTCCGACTGTCCCTCCTTATGTTACAGGTCCCTAGTTCGTAAAGAGTAGAATTTAATAAGAATGTAATTAGGAATTCAGTTAAAATATTTTTGATGGGGCGTCCCATGCATAAAAGGAACCAATGAAATTGTTTTTCCTTACTCTCCATAGATCTCAAGCATATTTTGTAGGGTACAAAATAATTATGTATGTATTTTATATTCTTTTTTTCTTCAAAAGTAAAGAAAAGGGAGCCGTCGATGTTGTCTGTTTAGACAGTTTTCTTTACGCCAACTACCTCAACTGAACAACGATCAAAAACCACTGTTTAATCTTGTACCATAATATACTATCACCATCAGCCAGAAGACGTCTACTGCTAAACATAGGCCTCCCCCTTAGAGCGCCACACCGACCGACAACGTGCCACTTGCAACCACCGGTTGCACGCAACTTTACGCACTTTCACAATGTCGTCGGTCCCCGTAGTGGGAGGCCTGTCTACGCTGCGTCTTCTAGTTCGTTGTCATCCATTCTTCCCCATTGGTAATCGGTTCTTCGAACATAATATACTATATACTAATGAAAAGCTCAAAAACGACATTAAATAAATAATAAAGAAGATATTTAAAAGATAAACACTGAAATGTCAGAAACGGAATGTATTTGTATTTTTTTTTTTTAAGGTTTTTTGCAATGTCTAGCTCTAGTGCTTGGAATTTCATGTATTTTTTTAGATATCCTTAGTATCACATAATTCCTATACATAATACATCTGAGGAGTCTGATTTAATCTGATTTGTATATCTGTCTTGCAAAGTTCGCTAAAATCGAAAGAGTGAAAAAGACCAATTACGTGATTACGTGTTGGTAAACCAACAAACCATAACATAACTGCAAAACTGCAAACTGCATAGCTGCATAATAGCATAACTGCTTTAGCAGTTCGAATTCCTTGTAATCTAAGCTCATAGATGGCGTTAGGAGGAACCTAAGAGTTCATGTAACTCCATTTCCACCATTTTCGTAATCGGTCTGTATATTATTAAGCGTGCGATATGTGGTGGTACGTATAAGGAACCCTAAGAGCACGAGCCCGACTCGCAATAAGCCTGTTATTCTCAACTTACCTACGTCCCTTTACTGAGCAAAACCCTTGGTCCTTGAATGTCTACGAATGAATCTCCCCAGGTTATTTCCACTATAGATCAAGTAAGTTGCGTTATGCTAATCTAATATGAATTTTAGAAATTCTAACGTACTTTAGAAATAATTTTATGAATATTGTAATAGCTTTCATTAAAGTTTAGATAAATCCCTTGTGCAAGCTCTAATATAGCTCAGATCATTTAAGTGTTGCGTAAACAAGGCTTCCAAAAAGTATTTAATAGAGTAAACAACCAAAGTTATAGGTTTGGAGTCTCTAGAGAAAGTAAGCACTTCAGAAGACTAGATATTTACACCTAGTTTATGTGTTTGCCACTTCAAAGAATTAGTACCTACTTATATTATAGTTACTACTTATATCATAGATAAAATACAGGATATTCCTTGATTATGATGTACTAGCTGCGCTCCGCGGTTACATCCAGGTTATAAGATACCTCCATCCCAATTTTCATTCAAATCCGTTCCGCCTTTACGGAGTTGAACGGGAATAAACACACTAACATACTTACCTACTTAGATACTTACACACAATTTTTTGCATTTATAATATTAGTGTGATATACTCAACAGTCGGCTCCTAATTGTCGCTATGCATTTTTCTTAGAAACTTCACATAGCTCACTGATAGAAAGCTAAGGCTATGTTTTATCGAGGGTGAAGACAAAGACAAAATAATAAATTTTACTAAATTTTTCTTATGTAAAAAAAAGTTCTAAACATCAACGTAAACCAAGAACTTTACTGTACTAACTCTATGTTTTGTAAAAAAGTCAGAGTGAATAGGATTAGGTATCTTGTTCCATCTTCGACCACGTTGAAGTCGGTGAAATGGTGATCAAACGCGGACTTAAAGGGCCTTACACATAAAAGTTGCTTTGAGTTAAGCAATGCTTAAAATTCTCTGTCAACTAATTAGAAGAAGACTTCATTACCTGAATTCACTTTTCAAACCAATAATACATAAGAACCGCATAAGAAGTAATACTGCGAAAAAATTGTATTTAACATCTACCTATGGCTCGTGAATCATCAAGTTAATCAGATTCACGAAGTGTCGAATATCCTTCCTTCTTTTTCTAAGGTATATTTAGAGGCACGCGACACAGCTTTGCTTTTACCTCTCAACGTTTCGCAATAAATCCTTATCGATTCTGCGTAGAAGCCTCTAGAATAATAAGAGGTACGATATAGGTAGGACATCTTGGAGACGCTATCAAATTTTTATGACAACGCAAACATTCTACTATATAGGTTCATAGAACGTAGTAAAATGAGGCGCCTGGATAAATAGTTTACGTGAAAACGAACGTAGAATGATCTTGGTTTCTTAGTAAGTCAGAAACGAAGTAATGTCAACATTTTAACTCGCCCGCTCCATCTCAACGTCTAAAATGTTTGCGGCTGCAATGCGGCAACGAAGTTTGATAGTATCAAGATGGTTTGAAGTGACGAATCATAAAAATATATATATTTAAGAGAATGAATATTATAACTCACTAAGTCTCAACAGATTCGTTCAGGGCAACCTCGATCATTTTTTTGGTGGGTGACCATGACCACGTGAAATTACGACGTATCTGTTTGGATTTATATAGTCTGTAAGGTATTCCGCAGCTCTGCTGTGCTCAAAAAGGTGGATAAAAACCGCTTTGAAAATCTATGATAAAATTTCCACTCTAGTGTTGAGATCAGTGGCAGAGGATACTAACTATTAATACATTATAACACTGCCTGCACGACAAACAAGAAATGTACAATATTTGTATTTTTTGTCAGATTTAAAATTGGCAACAGATTTTCAGGAAATTCCCGGAATTAATTGGTGAATCGCTGATTCAGCGTCGTTCCAGATATCGGCGGGCAAATTTATAATTACTTCCGGAGCGATGGGACAATCATTTCGCATTATTAAATTATGAAAGAGCCTTAATTTGTTATCACATTTTCGATGCATTGTTTTATTTCTACATCGATCTAACGTTTTGAATATCACGATCACATCGCAAACTGACAGAGAAAATAAGAAAACTGTCATTTACATACACACGTACTTATTGTAGCACTATCATGTTAGGATTTCGTAACGACATCACATTAATATTATAAATGCGAAAGTTTGTGCGTATGTGTGTAAGTATGTAAGTGCGTTTGTTCCCAGTCAACTCCATAACAGCTGAATGGATTTGGATGAAGTTTGGTATGGAGCTTATAACTTGGATTAACACACCGGCTTTACTCTTTATTTCGGAAAAATATAGTATACCTATGATATAGCGGGTGAAATCGCAGGGTACTGTTAGTAAAAAACAAATATTTATTATCAGGTCGAGTTTCAATTGTAGAATGTTGTTTTTGTGATTATTTCGACATAATATTTTGTTTCGATTCCTCAAATGCAATAACTTGGCTAATATCTCTTAAGCCTGCTAATTTTAATAATTTTCAAAGTAATTTAGTAATTTTTGCCTGTGCTTGAATTTTTGACTAGCGTTGTGGCTTGATAGCCGCGGTAGCACATTGGGAGCACGCTCGCCTCACGGTCGTGGGTACGAACCGGGGCGGGGCTCGTACGAATGAGTTCTTTGGAACTCACGAACGGATATAATTATACCACTGGCTTTTCAGTGAAGGAAAACATTGTGAGGAAACCTGCATATTTCCGGAGAAGAAATTCGATGTTGTATGTGAATTCACCAACCCACACTCGGCCAGCGTGGTGGATACAGCCCAATCACAAGGGTAGGACGATATCTCAGTAGTGGGATGTTTAAAGGCTGAAACAGTTGTGGCTCAGTGGGAGGATTTCCACCTTCTGAGCAGATCGTGGGTTCGACTCCTACCCAGGACAAACATTTGTGGGATGAACATAGATGTTTGTTCTTTGGCTGGGTGTTTCTATGAATTCTAATTATGTATTTACAATTTACTAAATATGTATTGTTTGGGGCTAGATGGCGCTCTATGAGACAAGTGTTCTCCACAATTGTTGTATTGTGAAAATTTATTTTAAATTCATACGATTATCTTATCATACACAAAAAAAAAACTCGAGTTGTTTTTATAAACCTTATAAATAATACATTTGAATAACCTTATCTACGATATCCTAACTAATATTATAATTCAGAGGAATATCGGCGCAGTCGTATCAGGACCAATAACGCTTCGAGGTATGAAAATGAATACGTTCGTCTCGAGGAAAAAACTGTCAGTCCATACAAAACGTCAAAAAATGCATAAAAATGGATCAACGCCATCTAGCGAACTATAGGAAGTTACTTTGTCTCTCTGTCTGGATGTTTGTCGCATTATCACGGCTAAACGGCTGAACGGATCTTGATAAAATTTGAGTTACTGAATATCACAAAGATACGATAAGATACTTTTATTATATCAACGCGAACGAAGTCGCGGGTAAAGTGGTCGGGGGTCCTTTAGAATGAAGATAAACTATTTTTTCATCCTCGCTTTTCAAGTAGTCTCTGAGCAGTCATAAAATAAAATATTTCATAACATCTTAATAATTTTCAAACGATTACATTTATCCAGCCCTCACTCGAAACTCAGGACAGTAAGGAGTCCTTATAGTTTCTGTATAAAATAACCTTCAAGTCAAAATAACGTTCACAGACAGACAGTTAGACAGATAGATAGATATATATATATATACTGGTGGACGTTATTCACACACAGCTCCATCTAGCCTCAAACTAAGCAAGCTTGTACTATGGGAACCAGACAACTGAAACAATACATAAATACATTTTAGATAAACAGACAAATCATCATCATCAGCCATAAGACGTCCACTGCTGAACATAGGCCTCACCCTTCAGACTCAGGAGAGAAGACACACAAATACCTAATAGAAATGAATTGATTGTTGATAGATAGACAGACAAAGATAGATAGATGGACAGACAGATAAATAGAAGGACACAGTGAAACGGTAAAGAGGTTCGTTTGTTTGCGATGAAAGTCTGAAAACAACACGATACAACCAAAAATAGTTAACAGTAGTACTGTAGGAATTTCAAAACCACCCCCAGGGTTTTAGCGTGACCTACATCTGAATATGCAGCTTGTGCCAAACATCTTTGTGCTAGAAAAATAGCTATTTTCAGCTCGTAATCTCCATATATGAGTCTAAACTATACCAGCTAACGATAATAGTAGTCGAGTTCAGAAAATATTTGACAGTCTGGTAACAATTTACGTGGTTATTTCTATATCGATTATGAGCTACAATTCGAAAGATGTTACTGATAATAGCACACAGGCAAACTTATTTACAAAATTATGATTAACTGGATTATTATATCACCCTAGCTTACTCGACTACCAAAATACATGAAATATTTAATATACATTTCAATCTACTAAATCTAGAATGACAGGTATATCTACAAGTTTATTAATTATCTTGAATTGTATTTAATTCCTTGAAACATGATCATAAGGCTAAGATAAAACATTTCAGCATCTCAATACGTACTACATCCATAACATGCCAAAACCCACTATCTACCGCCTCGCCCTCGACAGATTAAATTAAATGTCACGCAGATAACCGATAGAAAACAGAATACAATAGAGAGACAACTTGTGTCGTATCGATTGAACCAAATCAACTCGTTCGTTCAAAGATAGATGGAGTTAATTTATTGTGCACTTTTAATTTTTCTACATTTACGGATTTAATTGTTTTACCTCAAGTTTTTTATCTCGGTTTATTTATTCCTTTAGTACGGTGTTAGACCGTTTATTCCATTCATCGGTACGGTATTACACGATGTTTTCCTTCACCGATAGCTCAAGCTCAGTTTAGGGAATTGAACCCCCGGTCTGCTGCATACGATCCGAACCCACTAACTACTGAGCTATCGTCGCTCGATGAAAACGTCATTCAGCTGTCGCCTCAAAATATTTATGATTTTTACTCACTCTCATACACATATGAGAGTTATACAGCTGTATTTCTTTAATTTGTGCCTAAAATGTGTCGTCTTCCGCAACAGTAAGTCATGTTAAGTGTTTCCGGCGCCGAACTTGAGATATACTGCCGGGTAATGTGGGTCTGGGTGTAAGTTCGCTTCTTGATTTGTTGCCGACGTCTCTACTTTGTTCAAGGCGAAACTAAGAAATATCAGTAAATGTTTTAGGTAGGTATAAAACATGGACAGGAATTTACCAACGCTCTCAGAGAACATTGCTATCCTTTACCGCTACATTTATTACACTGTCTATTTCCAGGCCTCAAAATATTGTAAGGGATTTAAGAAGAGAATATTTTTTTAGTAAATAAGTATAAAAATTAAAAATCCTTTAAAAATCTTGTCACGTTTCGTCTTGTTAATTCAAAGCTTTACAAACCTATGGTATTCAAACCTTTCGTAGCTTTGTTACTATTTCCACTTTAACTAATTTATATTTGGACAGAATGATAACTACAACATACACGTGTTGTGAAACAACCTTGATGGAAAAGTTAATTTCGGAATTTATTTATAAAAGTCCAAACAACTAATCAATAAGTTACGAAAGCTTTTAGAGAACCCAATATTGCCACGAAACAGATTTAAAAGTTTTGATGGAGGATTAAAATATAAAAGCGCCCGCCCTAGCTATGACTAAATAAAAAACAAGACTTATAAGTAGCTACTTACTTTTTTTTGTAAATTTTATTTCGGCGTATTTATATAAATTCATTAAAAAAAAGAGCACTTTTTTTTTTTAATTTTACCTTTTTTATTTGTTGACGAGCGTGGTTTAAGCGTTTTCCCTGTAAGCTCCACAGTGTTTTGTGTTTCTTAGCTGTGTTCCAAGCAAAGAGACTCCCTGACTTTTCCCATAAGACAAAGACAAATAAAGTAGCTTTTCTTTCTTGCCGTTCTATAGGTGAGCTATTGGGAGAATAATCTTGGAAGTTTTCCTATTAGCCAACTGATTGCGGGGGTTGTCCCGCTCGAGGTTTTAATTTGAAAAGTTGCGCGATGCAATTTATATCAGTAAGAATACCGAATAGAACATTAACACAAAGAAAAAGCCAACCAAAATACGAGTCGGGGCTTGCTCTATTACACCTCCGCAAATAATAATTCTGCATCAGTCTCTTAAAAGCCCACTGCCAGAATTGCTCAACCTACACTCGAAGGGTGATTGAGCCATATCCACCACGCTGGCCCATTGCGGATTGCTATAATTCACACACGCTATTAAATTTTTTCTCCGGATATATGCAGGCTTACGATGTTTTCTTCACCGAAGAATGTAATTATGACCAGTTAACTTTTTATTTGTTTTAAAAACACACATATTTGCCAATTATTTAATCACCAAGCAGTAGTGTGCAAACATTACTGTGTTTTGGATTGACAGATTGGCAGTATTGGCATCAGTAGTTGTTTAACATATTGCTGGCCAGCTAAATGGCGCTTCTAAAAACAATATTATTATAACAATCATGGTTAATACTTTTATTGTGTTGTGAGATTATAAATCAATAATTAATTGTATTGGCTGTTGTACGCCCACCACTACTTTTAATTGAAGTCTTGAATCCGCCTACGGTTTTGCGTTGTATGAGGCTGTTTTTCTGTAATCTACTCGGCGGCTAAGAGTTGGTCCCGTCGACCCCAGTTTTTACCATCCCTATTTGCCCAACTGTAGTTATTGGTTTTCTTGTTTCAAGGTTGGATTGAAGCTTCATTAACGCTAATCCTGCCTCGATGGACGACCAAGTTGTAATCATTTTTATTCATTGGATTTTTAATGGAGGGATAAAGGTTCCTCGGTTTATGTTTTTAAATCTATATTGATGATAGAGATTAGACATTTAGGGATAAGTAAATTTACTCTTAATAATACAAACTTTCTTTCTCTGTGGTTTTTTGTTCTCTTTATTATTTTTTGGTGTTTTAAGTTCTAATATATGTTGTGTCTTCCTAATAAAATTAATTTATAGTTTAGTTTAATGTTAAATAGTAGTGAAAGTTTTTATAATAGCTTGTAATGTTTACTATGGATTTGCGAGTCTTAGGACGCGTCTCTTTCCCAGGACCTAAACGATACGAAGCATGAATAATTATCTTTAAAAAGCTTCCATTTCCTGAAACATAGCGCTGCACTATAATTAAGTTAATAAAATGTACACACGCAATTCGCCGATTACGCACCAAATGTGTTTATTCCATCCACAAAAGTTCCGTTTAAATAAATAAGTAATTAATTAAAATTGAACTCACAAAGAAGATTTATTCTCTGTCAGTAAATAATTTCAGTAAAATAAATAACTAATATATTATCTTTAAACAAAGTGAATAGCGAAAGTTTAATAAAATGTTATACCTTTGTAAATCTTCCATATATATTATTCCATAGCCATTAGTTCTGTATCTTTCTCTATAACTATAGTAAATATAGGTTACCACTAAAATTCTATCAGTTGTATGGCTCTACGCTTGAGCGGTGGCATCTTCATAAGAGAGTACCAGGTAGCTTGAGGCATTGTCATTGTGATGATGATGTTAAGAAAATGCTATGGTCCCCATATTATAGTTGCCTCTTACTCTCGACAACATAGATTAGCAATAAATATTTTCTTGTTCTTATTCTAAGGATTACAACAGATTTTGTAGCTAATACCGAAGCGGTCTTCTAAAACTGGGCCATCCAATTTCCAAGGACTGGATGATGTGTGCTGTACCATCTAATTTAAAATTGTTATATTTTGTTGAAATGTTGCTTCATTGGTTCCAGGTAGCCGGAGTGGTCGGCCGAGCTGATGTCTTAGCATGCATCTTCTTCCTCTCGTCTATCCTACTATATCACGGGTGAGAGCATTTTCGTGTTTTTTACTATAGCTGATTTAAACAATAGAGTATGAAGCCGAGCTGATGGCTTGTCTGATGGTAAGCTTTATGGTTGTGCATGACAGTTGCAATGCCTGATGGCAGGTGTGGTACTAATTACCCCAGGTGTACTCTGCAAAAGACTTGTACCACTAACAAATAATATATCGGGAACACAATAACACGAAAGTAATTACAGTACAGGCACTTAATTCTAGTCTGTTAATTGAAAAAAAAAACCTTTACCCACCTAAACATTATTTCAGCCACATAAAAATTAAAGCAGGTCATTCGTTTGCCGCCTATGACATGAAACATTCAGGCTCTTAAATATATCAGAACGTTATAGCTAGGTATGGTAAATATGGGTAAGGTTATTCGAATAGCCGCGATCTCAAATGCCACCCAGTTTTTTTTTAGACGTCCACTACTGGATGAAGCCGATTACTTGATTACCTGGTTTCTATAGATTTATCATAATCATCATCATTATTATCAGTCGGAAGGCGTCCACTTAGAGCGCCACACCGAACGACAACCTGCCACTTGCATCCACCGATTTTAACGCCTCTTTTACAATGTCGTCGATCCACCTAGTGGGAGGCCTGCCTACACTGCGTCTTCCGGTTCGTGGTCGCCACTCAAGAACCTTTCTTCGGACGACTTTGTCAAAGTAGGACCTACCTAATTGAACAACCTGTATTAGTTGAATGGTTAATAACTTCGAGAGTTCCCAACGGCTGCCGGTACGGGTACAACGTGGACATTTGACAGGATTTTGTCTTGTCCATGTTCATTTTAAGACCCGCTTATTGGGAAACGCTAATGAGGTCGGCGAGTAAAGTATTTAGTTACTTGGTTAATATAGCAAGGCTATATAACTGGGACCTGCCACAGTAACAAGGGTACAAAGTTGAATCACATACGTTGTCACTAAACTTTTCGGTCACGTCACATCCGCGTCCAATATCATTTAGAAACTGACCCTAAGAAACTTCGTTACAACACGCTGCCAACTATAAGCAACTATGGGTAACTATTGCCAACTATGACGCCGCAAAGCCAACTGGCATGCAGAAACAAACCGCGGTAACAAGACTTGGGAACTATGCGACGCTCGATGACGGGGTAATTTGACGAGGGAACGGACAACTTGGCGTGCGTGAGGCTCCCTTGTTGTTTTTGGCCAGAGATAAAACTGGAAGGGTCTCATATTACTTACTATCATAATATTATATTTTATTGGAGTCATGTTTACCTCAGATAAATTAACCAGCCAGGATTAGTCACGAGTTTTTATTTGCCAACTTCTCGAATATATATTAATATATTCGACCCAGGACCTAAAGTACTTTGCTGATGACTCCGGTGCGTTCCCTTGAAGATCCCGGGCCCTCTTTCAAGCATCAAAGGCCAATTAATTTTAAATTGGTTTAATCGCTTCATAACCCGGTTGCACCCCAAAGTGAATTCGGATGAATTTATCTGTTAAATATGTCCACCTCGCGAACAAAAAAAGTTTCTCAGACGCAAAATAATATACAGTTTAAGCTGACTTCAAAAAAATATACGACTTGTTTGTTTTTTAAACGTATTTGTCCATAGATTTGATTTTTATTGCTGGTACAAATTCTTGCATGTCTGTGAACTTAGGAGATGTTTTTCCAGGATATCAACAATAAACTAGAGTTCTATTCTCATACAAGTGAGTTCTTTAGTTTCTGATACTTTTCAGGAATAATTATGGCGTTTGCCCTGAAAAAAAAGTTAATTGAAATAATTATCTGCTAACTTCCGGTAACAGATAATTTTGCAGTAGTTAAAAAATAAATGCATGGCAATTTAAGCTGGAAAATAAAAGAAAAAACGATCTACAAATTTTGATAATAAATCATTTGCATAACAACATAGAATAAATATTTTTGGTTGATTTACAATTGTAGAAAGAATGAGAATTCCTTAGATTCCTACAAATATAGATCAGACCTGTAATCTTTACAGCAATTTGGATACAAAACTCAATCGACAATATCAGCAGATAATGGTTGAATTGCTGAAAAATTCGACAGAGATTTTTTGATTTCGCTCTTTCACGTCGTAATCAAAATACAGTAACATAATATATTGCGTCATGAAAAAGTTGAATATTTGATAAAAAAATGCGAAACGCATTTCGCGAATATAAATAATTTCCGCACGTCCCCGCTGACCCAGATAATGACAAATTATGTCGAGAACGAATCGATTCGAACCTGATGCCTGTCGGTAATGATCACAACACACTGCTCTGCAGAACACTGCCAGAATCTCAGTTCCATTACTTTACCTTACCACGTAGAAATAGGAATACTTAGCGTCTCTCATAGAAGCCCCCGGGCTTTTTTCGTAAAAAGTATACTCCCCACGAACTAAAGAGTAAAACTTTTACTGAAGAGAAAAGAAGTTATTTATCATTTTTACACGAAAAAAATCCTATCCTTATATCATCAACTAAAAAAATAATTTTAATCAATGGGTACCGTTGGTAGCGCATGCATAGTTGTGTTTGGGGTACACACTTTTTAGTGGCACTTCAATTTTTGTGGGAAGAACTTTGGCTAGTAGCTTTACTTATACCTACCATTTAATTTGTATAATTATAGTACTACGCTGAAGAAGACGTTCTGATAGTCGCGTTACTTTATAGCATACTTTTTGCACACTCTTCATTTTAATTCCTTGCCTCTATCCGCTGTAGTATGTACAGTACATACAAACTCCTCAATGTAGAAATGCTCAGCTCCTGCGTCTATCTTTATCTATCGAACAGATATAATACGCGGTTGTTCAAGATACATGACAATCTTAGGCAATCATTTTACATTTTCGAGCTTAAGGTTGCTTCCTATCAGGGCCCCTATTCGGAGATATGACAAATTGATGTCGATTTCGAGATTCCAATCTCGATCGTCTCTTGTCTCGATTGCCTCCGACCACTCGATGTGTCGCGAACGCTAGCCATCGTGAATATCTCGAAAGATAGCGTTGAGAATAAGTAATAATAATTATTAAATTAAATTAAATTAAATTATTACATAATTTTTCGAGATGAGATTGAATCACCTTTTGAGAATAGGGGTCCAGATGTGAAGATAGTGAACAAACACCTGGTTTATGGTTTATTAAGTCATGCCGCAACCGTCATTTAATGAAAACCTTTAGAACTATTATACTGTTTCACTGTTCTGACGTAGTTATAATCAAGAACGTTCGATATACTGCAATGTAATCAATAAGCAGTCTTCCTCGCGCCGAATGATGAATTTTATTATGACTCCGGGGCGGAGGAAAATATCCGTAGCGAGCGCCATAAGCGCGTTACTAAATTGAAAGAACATTACTTTGTATATTTGGTTTTTGAATAATTTTAGGCGCGTTTTTAATATTGAATACTAGCATGTCCGCATGGCTTCGCTCGCATAGGCAAACTGTAAAACACTGTGAAACACCCTTTTTCATCTATTTTGTGGTTGATATTCGAAAAATCCTGAGGCATGTCGCACAAAGCAATGAACACACCTGCACATACGTCTCATATAAACACATACAAACACGCACATACTAGTTTATATTTTAATTTCAGTTGCTATCTAATTAATTTAATATTGATGAATACTAAATTACCATTATTAGTAATACCAATTTATTTTTACCTGACTGCCCAAGAAGGAGGGCGGAGACGGAGGGAAGTTATGTACATATAAATGTATGTTAGTGTGTTCCTATAACTATGACGTCCTGCAGCCTAAACGGCTTGACCGATTTAGATGAGTGAGGTGTCGTTGGATTCGTCTTGACGTCTTGGGTGACATAGGCTACTTACATTTTGCAGTTGGGTATTTTGTTTTTCTTTCCATAATATAACCTGTTTGTTATGTCGTATTGGATGCCTCCAGACGCCTCCAAAATATTTCCAATTCCGATGTATCGTTTCTCAGGTCTCCACTATACGGACCTTGAGCCTAGTATGGTACCGTAACTAATTTTGGAATCAGGCACTATTTTAACATTTATATAGCTACGTTTATTACATAAGATTTAATCATCATCATCATCATCATCATCCACAGCCTTCCTTATCCCACTGATGGGTATAAGCCTCTCTCTTGCTGTGCCATCTGCCTCGGTCCTGTGCCAATCTAGTCCAGGTTCGACCCACGATGGTGACGATATCGTCGACCCATAAGATTTAATATATCACGTTTATTACATAATTTTTGAGCGAACGTAAGAAATTTGTTTTCATCTGTCCGTATGTTGGTACTTACTTGCGTATAGGTCATATTTTTCAACGAATCTTAATGAAACTTGTTCTACAATTTTATAGTTTTTTATAGATTTTGATATAATTATTTAATAACATTCTATACTCAATTCTTAACTAGAATTTCGGATATGAGCAAAATCGGTTAAGAGTTTGTCAAGATATAAGATACTAGCTGTTACCCACGACTTCGTTTGCGTGGACCAATAAAAAAAAAGTAGCCTAGATCCGTCTCCTACCCTTAAGCTATATCTATGTAAAAATTCAGTTCGATCCGTTCAGCTGTTTAGCCGTAATAACACGACAAACACCCAGACAGAGAGACAGTTAGACATTCACATTTATATGATATTAGTTAGGATAAGGTCTCAGATCGAGGTGATAAATGGCGCCGCAGCAAACTTCCATCCTTTTTAGCGGAAACAACCCTCCAATCAAAAATCGCCGACGAGAAAGAAAAAAAAAATTGTAGAATTGTGGTTGTGCAAAAAAGTTTGTGTTAGCGAGGTCTACTATTCGCAACTACTGTTCTTCAAGTCTATAAAAACAATTAAAAACATCCGCATCCCTTATCAGAGGCCTTCATGCAGGCAGCCTAAAAAACTCTGAAATCAGGGCTAGCCACTCAGCTTATACCTACGATTTAACTTATTTATTTCAGCTCTTATCGTTTCAATGCTGGAAACAGTCCTCTTCTTTTTTCCAGTTCTGAGCCTTTCTCATCCACACCCTAACGATATCATCGACTTGGCTGATGTTCTATCCATTGCTCATAAGTTACACAGCAAAAAAAAAATATAAAAGAAATACGTAAGACCACGTAAAAGAATTGTAAACAATCCATTATGAACTTTGTCAAAAAAAGTCTATGCAAAGTATTCATGCAACTTTTTTATTAAAACATTATGTTGTATATTTCCAGGTCTACAGGTCGCCAGCGAGTATGGGCCAGCATAGTGCTGGCAGCTCTCAGTATGCTGGCGAAAGAAACCGGCCTCACCGCTCTGCTGTTCAACATAGCCTTCGACATGTATAGGTGTTGGACTCCTATAGCCAGGTTTGATTAATAACTATAGAAGCCCCAGTATCTTTATAACTATAAAATTTAAATTCAAAATATTTTTGCGCAGTCATAAGTATGGGTAACATGCAGATGATAAAATGTTATCGCGTATTCTTTCGGGGAAATCTATTTTTACGTTTGGTATTGAAACTTGACCGAACCAATGTATAATGCTGCAAGTAGGACATAAATGAAAAAGTGATGAATAAAAAACTAGAATACTGTTTACACAAATACATACTGTCTCTAGCCTTAGTACTTTTAAGTGCGTTACTTCAGTATAGATAAAGACTGATATATAAAGTTAAATGTGTTCCAATGGTTCAACGTCTGTGGCTTTAGCCTAACCATTGAGTAGCTCGGTACCGGCCCGAACGGCCCAAGCCGAAGGCCAGTCTTTCTCTTTGAGCATAACTAAAGCACTATAAAAGCAAAATCTGCTGGAGCCAATCCGTTCTACCAGAGTCTTTGACCAAAAGATAAACTTGTTCAATAACATGCATATACTTATTCACTTCAATTTGCACATTTCTAGGTCATCTTCAGCAGTAAAGTGGCGATGGAAATGCGAGTGTTTCTGCGGGCGAGTGGTACGGGCGTTAGCTGGACTCGTGCTGCTGGTAGGAGTACGGCTCGCGTTACTCCAGGGCTCGCTGCCGGCCTTTTCTCCACAAGACAACCCGCCAGCATTTCATCCTTCCATCACCGTCAGGTTTGTTAAAACTCAACATTATGGGTGGAATTCAACTGTTACGGGCAAGCATGGCGCTTACTAATGGACGATCGATTGGCTTCTTTTGTACCTCAGATGGAAAAAAACATCATCGTCATCAAATATCAGCAAATGTATTGCATCAGCTGGGCGTAGCGTAAGTTCTCCTGTGCAACTGTAAAATCTAAGAACTGAAAAATGACAATGGACAAGAAATTGACAGAAACGTGTATTCGTCGTGTAACAAGCATGAGGTGTAGGTACCAGCTTATCAAACTAATAATGAAAGGCGAAGGTAAACGAAGTGATGAAAGAAGGGAATAAGCCTCACTCGCCGCCGGCCATCATGTCCCGCTCATTGCTGAACCTATAGTCAGTCATGTCAATTTCATGACTCAACAATTAGGTACCTAACTAGCTCCTCAAAAATTTCCAGAATAATGACGTTCTGCTACCTAGCTGCGTTCAACTGGTGGCTCCTTCTGTGTCCGTGGACGCTCAGCCATGACTGGCAAATGGGATCGGTCCCGCTGCTCACTTCAGGCTGGGATCCACGGAACTTGCTCACGTGCGCTGCTCTGATAGCTTTGCTAGCTTTGACGTATCGCTGCTTGGTGGATATGGAGGTGAGCAGGAAGACACATATAATTATAAAGGTTCAAATATCAGATTGTAGTTCTAGTTATTCATAATTTATTTTGGTATTTGCAAACGAAACAGGTGTTTGATTTTTAAGAACAATATGAGAGAGAGAAAGAGAGATATAGAGAGAGAGATAGAGAGAGAGAGAGAGAGAGAGAGAGAGAGAGAAGGAGAGATAGAGGAACCGTATTATATAGAACGGTTTTTTTTAATGTTTAATTTGTTGTACCAAATTTAAACAAACGTAAGAATACCAATTTTGTACATAATATAGTAGATAAAGGTCTTATAAGCTTCTAAGAGCCTTGCCATCTACACATTACATTTCATTGCATACTTTTAGTAGTTAAAGGACGTGCATTTATCGCTTGGCAGATAGTCGAACCTCAATGTGCAAGACTTGGTGGTCAATGTGTAACTGGGGGGTGCACCAGCTTGATTTCTATGTTTTATAATGTGAATGTAATATGTCATTTCTGTTGGGGATCCATATGGTATAAATAAATTTAAAACATAATAGTTATATTATTATATTATATAAAACATATTTCTACGTAGCTTGCTATTGTTTTTTGGATTTCAGTTACAAAAGCACACGCCTGCTGTGGTGGGCCTGTTGCTGCTTGTGATACCGTACCTACCAGCCTCGAACCTGCTCGTGACGGTGGGATTCGTCGTCGCCGAGAGGGTGCTTTACATTCCCAGGTACATTATAAATAAAATAACTTAATCCACAGAGACCATTGTGTTGATGCTATGAAACACACAAATACATGCCAGGTAAGTATAATTTAATTATTCAAATATCTGTCTGGCCGGGAATCTACCTACCACCTTGAAATTAGGGTAGAAACGTTACCAACATAAGATATAAAACAATAGAAAATGAAAAAAGGTTTCCCCCTAATAATCCAAGCCTGTCCACACATAAAGCATCATACTAAGCAACTTTTCTGTAACTCATTTTAAGTTGGATTTCCTAGGCTCATGGGTATTTGTTTTCCCTGTGTTCTAGCGTTGGTTCAGTCCTCCTCACAATGTACGGGGTCCAGCTGGTGTGGCGGCGCGGCGGCGACGCGCGGCGCGCTGCCGCTATTGGAGTCGCGGTGCTCGTGGCGGCGGGAGTCGCGCGTACTCACCTCAGGAACCGAGACTGGAAGACGAAAGAAACTCTGCTCAGGTACTTACTTACCTAGGTGATTCAAAATGGAAACGAAAGCATAAAATGCTGCTATAAAAGCGTCTATTCCTTTATTCGCTAGGTCATTGCCGAGCCACGTGATGACGTCGATCAATCACTTTTCTGGTCATCTATTCAATTTGTTGCAAATTTTGACCACTGGTATCAAGAATGACGTCACCGATCTTAGCATCAAGAAGATCAGATTCCTGGGGTCATCGCGTGCCATCCCACTCGCCCTAACTTACTCGCAAACTTATCATGTGAGCAAGCAGGATGACAAACGATTACCATCGCCACCAGACTTTTACAATAAGGTCCAAGGTACCATACCATACCATACCTAGGGATTCCCTCGATTTTTCCACCTTAACCCAGATATATTGACCTTCCTAATAAAACTGATGCTTTTAAAAATGTGTGACATTTGATCATTAGAACAGATTTAGACAGGTAGGTAAGTATTGTTTAAACCCAACGGTGGCATCCCATCTTCTATAATTAACAAACAAAATAATAATTGTATATAATAATAGTTGTGTGTGAGTGAAATTTATTGTATGAAGTTAGTCGAAATTAAGTTTACCACTTCATTGTTCATTCACGAAACTAATTTAGGATATTCTGAATTTATATGTACAAAAAATATAGGACGATAATAAGGATGTTGCATTTAAAAACTTGCTGATTAACTTCAAAATTTGTTTCAGAGCGGATCTCTCAGTTCTCCCTCACAACGCCAAACTCCACTACAACTTCGCCAATTTCCTGAAAGATATCGATCAGCAGGAGAACGCTATTAAACATTACAAAGAGGCGTTGGCGTAAGTACTCATTTCATCATTTTCTTAACTCTGGATACAATACGTTCCATTACGGAAATTTAAGAAATTTGGTCGGGGACTGTCCATTCAGAATTAGTCGCGAAGACAACTTTTGAATTTATATAATTAATATTTTCTCAAAGAGAATAAAACAAGGTTGCCGTTTCAAACTTCTGTTTTGATAATAACTTCTAAAAGTTTATTTTACATATTATAAGGTTTGTAATAAATTTAACCTTAGAAATGAAGATCTTTCATAGCAGAAAAAAATTCCTCAAAAGCTTTACAAATCTTAATTTAATTTCAATTAAAGAACAACAGCTTGAAACAAGGCACATCCCGAGCGAGTGCCTTAAGTACTATATTTATGCTATGGGTGTTCAACTGTTCATTCATTATTATTATTAAAGGTATGAAAAGGAATTTTGTTTTAATAAAACGGGAATACTCACTTTAAATTAAGTCGGTTATTCCGACTATAGTAACAAAAAACAAAATGTGTCAAAGCCATGTCAGTTTACATAGTAAAATAAAGGAAAGGAATGTTGAGTCCCAAAAGAATGTGTCAAATTTAAGAATAGACTATACCACCGCGCCGGCTCGCCCATTCAAAAAGCGTAGGCTGATACCCACTCCTAAACGTTATCTGATTTCGAAGATTTTTTTATATGACAAACTATGCTTGTATGCTTAATTTTTCGCAATATTTTTCGTCGGTTGGTAGTGACAATTTTTTTGCGTGGAAAATATCACGATATAAAGTCGTTGTTGTTAGAATACCATAAACATATTTTGAAAAAAAAAACTTAGTGTTATAGATTATGGTTCATCCAAGCCATTGACACCAAAAACGAAAGATTTTGGGGTGATAATAGACTACCTCCGAAACGCTAATTTCATCAAAAAGTCAGCAAAATTCACTCATTCTCTCAGTCGCACACACAAAAAACAGAGCGACAGCTATACAATTTCAAATATCAATTGCTCCAAACCCTCGTGAAAGTACTATCCTCTTAATTAGACGTCGCTGATTAGTATCGTAGCATTGTATATATCCTTTAATTCCTGAAGATTTGCCAACTACAGTATATTGTCTCAATGCCTCTGATGACAGCTTACCGATGGCTGATATAGAACAAATAACCGGGGAATACAATTTGATTTAATAATATCAGTAAAATAATCAATTTTTTATTTTACTAGCTGATGCTCGTGACTTCGTACGCGTTGAAGCTCGGCCGTATATTGCATTCTAATTAGAAATGAACATAAAATAGCGGACATAATTATACTAATACTATTTTCTATAATAACCATATTTTTATTAGCTTTTATAGCAGTTTGGACATTAGCTGACAAATACTTAAGCGCCATCTAGTTTTAAGCTGATTTTTCGGGGGTACACTTTTTAGTATGAGATTGTTATTCTTCTCGTGTAGATTTTATTTGATGAAAGCTTACTGCCAACGTCATTGCGATCTGACACATAAATGCCTACAATGCCTTAAGTAACCTAAAGATCTTAAATTTCTTTGAACTTCCAGGCTTTGGCCAAGCTATGCTAGTGCACACAACAACCTCGGGACCCTGGTGCTGGCATCGGGGCGAGCTGAGCACCACTTCCTGCAGGCGCTCAAATACAATAGAGACCACGTCAACGCACATTATAATCTGGCCAAACTTTATAGGTGAGATGATCACTTTCGGAGGAGGTCTACCAACAGAAACGACTACGCGGAAAACATATGACTGTTTCCATTATACAATGTATTACTGAAAGGTGTGACAATATTGAAAGATATGTACCTATGTACATATCTTTCAATATGGCCACACCTTTTAAGTAACATTTTGTATACAATTTGGTCTATTATCCAGACTCAAGGAAATCGAATAGTTACGTATGTTAACAAAACATAGAAATTGTACATTAGGAAGAAGATAGGACCTTCAAAACTTGTTATCAAATTTGTGTGAAATTTATTTCTCACTCACTTTGGACTCATTTATTCCATGTCCACTCATCCATCCATCTATGTCAGCAAGGTTTTATTTGTTTTATGTCTTTGTAAATAAATGTTATTCTATTTTAACAAGATAACAGTGGAATCTTAACCTACCTCAACCACAAACATGGGAATATACTATTAGCCCAGTCAATATTACGAAAGTAAATGCAAGTAAAAACAGTGCCTCACGGATCATACACAATAACAGAGCACTTCATCCCCTAGCCATCTTCATCCACGTTCATTATAAGCCGTGTCACACTGTAGCTGATAAGATTATCAGTTACCACTCACCGTGTGCGCATGCGCTGGCATTGGGAAAAGATGAACAAAGTCAAAGGGCGATGCCCTTGACTTACGTTGGTACATAGTAAAAACTTACATTCGTCTGATTCACTCACTGCACTCACGTAGATTCTTTGAAAAGACGGAAAAATGTATAAGGACGCCATTACAAGAACTATTCATTCATTTACAGTAGGTACTTAATTATGGCACTGAGTAATGAGAACAACATAAATGATTTTTTATTATCTTTTTATTTGGGGACTTTGGCCAACATTGGCATGTCAGTCCAACACAAATGTAAAATACAGAGTACCGAATTGTGTTGTTTTTTAATAAATTGTTGACCGAGCGAAGCGAAGGTCTCAGAGTTTAATGAGACAAATCAGCCTTTGTATGTATGTTTGTGTGTATATTTGTCCGATGATAACTTGCGAACCGTTGATCCGATCTTCATGAAATTTTGTAGGCAAGTAGTTCATTTCAATACAATTTTTAAATTCTAATATGAGTTGAATAGGTCCAGGGGTTGTGAAGATATAGGGGTCGCGAGGTCTCAGTTCGGCGCGAACTACTAGTTATCTAACCACCAGGTAGAAACAAGCCGATGTCTAAAGAGGAAATGCAGCCGACTCACTTTTCAAAAGCTTTGATTAAAGCTAAGCCCGATAAGTCCAATTAATTCTTACAGGAAAAAAAATCGTCCCAGCGACGCACTCAAAATGCTTCAGCGCTGCATCAGTCTCGAGCCTCGATTCGTCCAAGCATACTTGGAGCTACTTCATCTGAAACCTAACGAGGACAAGCGCTGGATCCTGAACAAGCTGCTCGAGTTGGAGCCAGGGAACTGGGAACATTACGTGCTTTACGGTAACTGGATGACGGAACGAGGTGGGTCTGATTTATGGAATAGCTATTGGTCATTTTTTATGATTGAGACTTGGCGTTTGATTCCGCCTCATTTGTTGATGTGACGGCATAGACTATGTTATTGTAAACACAAGCAGAAGAGTTGCATTATTGAAGCCTGTCCGTCAAGGCAGTCAGCCCCTGGCCTCAAGTATGGTAGCTAGAATCCAACGTTATGTACTTGAGTTTATGATAGATTGTTGGGTTCCCTAAGCCAACGTATCAAAAAAAAGGCTTATGGAAAGTAAAAGTTGTATTATAGGTGCTTATCCAACCACCTTATAATAGATCATCAAGCTATTTTCTTACCACAATAGACATGAACCGCCTTTAATTCAAATAATGCTTTCTGGTCCAGTATTACTATTAGTACTAGTGCTTATTTTTATTTTTTACGGACTATGTGAGACGAGATTTCATGGAGATAGTTTAGGTATTTGACAAAAAAAAAGGTTTATGTGAGACTTTGGGAAGTTTAAATAACATCATGCAGTTAAGTATTTTCTGAATCCTGAAGGTTAATGTTTTATAAACGGAAGGTATTGGAGGTATTTGTCTCTTTTGTTTCAGGTCTCCTACCATTAGCGCTGAACTACTACACGGTGGGAATGCGTCTCGCGCAGAGTCGAGGCAGCGCGCGCGGCGAGGCAGTGCGCGCTGCCTGCCTCGCGCTACGAACCGCCGGCCAGCACGCGAGAATACTGCAGCTGCTTACAAGGTATAATTTTTAGGATCTCGGTGTTAGGATTGGTGTTGTTGGATCGGAAAATATAAGCTGAGAAGAAACGGATGCGGGCCACCTACTGCCTTTTTAAATTGAAAAACTTTACTGCAGACGTCACTTTCAATGCCCCATATTCCTACATAGGTAAGGTGCAAAGAGAAAATACCCGCTATAAAGACATCAGACATGCATACAAGCGGCCCTTACACTACGAAAGCGCCACCAACCAACCACCAATACACCGAGCCTATACGTGGAACGACAAATGTATGAATTCTCTGATTATTAGGCTGCATTCACACGAGCCCGATTTTTTTCAGCGCGACACAACGCGCAAGTCGCTAACGCACCGCTTACTTCTCGCAATTGATAGTTTATGTATTTAACGTATAGTACATATTCTATCGATATTAAAGTACGCGTGAATTCTCAGCGCCCGAATAGCAATAGCTTCACATTGTCGTCGCAAGCGCGCAGCGCCCGCGCTGCTCCATTCCTCCCGCGCTTATGAAAAGCTACCCGAACGCGATCAGCGCAAGTTGAAATCGTGTCATATGAACGCGCTCTTATAGATGGCACAGCACGCGCGGCGACGGGCGGCCGGCGCGCGCGCGGGCGGCGGCGGCGCGCGCCTGGCGCCTGCGGCTCGAGCTCGCCGAGCGCGCCGCGCTCTACGCACGCACGAGGGACCCGCCCGTACGTACCTGCCTGTGATGTGCCCTCGCCTATTTATTTTCATATGAAATATTAGGCTTACATTTGACACTGCCTGAGCGTGCACTCTACGATGGAGCACAAACGAAAACAACACTGCTGTGATATCAGCCTACCCTCGACGGGTAATTCGGCCATATCCACCGCGCTGGCTCAGTGCGGGTCGGCGGATTCACATCGGCATCAAATTTCTTCTCTGAAAATATGCATATACTTCCTCTCGATGTTTACCTTCACTGAAAAGCCAGTGGTATATCCGTACGTAAGTTCCATAGAACTCATTGGTACGGGCCCCGCTCGGGTTTGAACCAACGACTCCACGAATGTGAGGCGAGCGTCCACCCATTGAGCTACCGCGACTTGTCCTGTACCACGGTCCGGTGTAACATTAAGAATATGACAGCACCAATCAAGGGACTGCAGTGTTTGATAGCTACAATAATTTATATAAGTGCAGCACTGAATTTAATAAACCTCTGTTCTGAACGTTTTACAAAAAAATCGATCAAAGTTTCACTGAACAGACAGCAGGCACGGGCTGTGTACGGGTCTTTGGCACTGTCCTACTTACAGAAAAGAGAAAGAAAAAAATGTTCCTCTTCTGTGGTCCTACTGCTGTTTCGCCATCTGTCACGTCAATTCTATTGCTTATTTCATTCTCTCTTTATCAGATGACATCAACCTGCCTCCACCACAGCCACTTAGAAATCTCAACGGATTCCTACATCAGCAAGCTAAAAAACGACTTCGACGCGAACCTTAGAACTTTTCCCAGTGCAGTGCGCGAGTATGAAGTGAACAAACACTGCCAAAAACAATTTACTAAGAAAAGTGTTTCTATTCCTGCTCAATACAAACCGAATCATAACAAATCGGAGACTGGTCACAAACAGAAAAGTTGTCCGCTACATAAAAAGAAGAAAATTAAAGATCCTGAAACGTTCTCGCCGTTCGTTTCAGACCATTTTATAAAGACTTACTAGTAGGTAGTTATAAGAATGACTATTTATTATTTTAGTTATCGACAAGTATTTTGCAAATAGCCTATTAATATTTTTACTGAAATAAGTATAGTTTATACACAGTCTTCCTTATCCCACTGTAAAGAAAAAAAATACATGTAAAACATTTCTAAAATTTTCCACTTCTTTCTTTTGCCTATACCCAGCAGTGGGATAAGGAAGGCTGTGGATGATGATGATGACGAAGTTTAGTATATTTATTGACAAATTGGAATCGTTGACGTGATTTTCTTAATAATTATAACCAAATTAATAACCCCCATGACACACTGATTAAGTTCAAAGAAGGTGGCAGCTAGGTGGGTCAAAATAAACATGGATTTAGCTTTATTTTTTATTGAATAAATTCAATACTTTTTTATCTCAAAGAAAATAGTTACCTACATGAACAACGATTATAATTTTCTATGTCGAGTAAAATATAAGTAAGAAATTCCTTTTGAAGCTTTTTAATAATATTATTACTCACATACGCTAAGTAAATATTAATAATAGAATAAATATAAAAACATATTTTTATCGAAATGAAAAGACTTGCGCATTTGTGTAAATAGGTATCTTAAGTAGAATAATTTTATCTATATTAACAAAAACGTGCCATAACTTGTATCTTACGTACTTTATTTAAATTTAATTTGAAACCACCTACAAATAACATTAAAATAGTTATCCGCTTACCTAATTGGATCCGACCGAAGAATTTATCGTATTTGCGATTCTCTAAACTAAACAATACTAAAAATTTCTGAATAACTCTTCAATTTATCATACCGGCAGTCGCGCGTGGTCTCAGGGTCCGCAGCAAACTTATTTTAGTAATTTTATTACTACTACTACTGAGACCTGAGACATCTTGATTGATTTTGCTCATAATCGAATTCTTGTTAAGAATTGAGTACCAAATGCTTCTGCCAAATATTATCATAAATCTGCTGCTATATGGCGCCGCAGCAAACTTCCCCCCTTTTTGGGGGAAATACTCCTCCAATCAAAAAATAAACTAAGGTGTTGTAGAACCTGTATACCAAGTTTCGTCAAGGTTTGTTCAAAAATATATACGACCTGTACCTATAAGAGTACCATAACCCACACAGTCAGTAAGAAAGCAATTAAAAAATTTCCAGGTGCTGCATTCGCTAAGTTTGCTCGGTCAACGGTAGACACAACAGAATCAACGTCAACTACATAATCTCACGATGTACATATTAGTTAAAACAATCTAGATTTAAATGTTTTGTTACTATGCACAATATTTTATTTTCCATCTTTTTTCTAAATGGTGTAAATATTTCTAAATGGTGTAAATATAAAGGTAGATAAAGCATAAAATACGTAAAAATAATTTCTTGTACATTTTTTTTGTTGAATATACTTATCGTAGACATCTGTAATAAGACCTAATGATAAATTGCACGTTTTGCTTTAGACGTATCAGTTTATTGACAACACATCAAAATAAAGAAATATTTGAATAACTTTGACATTTTTATTTACACAATTCAAAACCTCATGGATAATAGTGGAGCCTTTTTTATGCAACCGATAGGGATGGCTGGGATGGGGATGGGGATGGTATGGCTGTCATATATTTAAAGTGGGGATAGCAACATTTTTTTCGCAGGTCTCTCACTTGTGAGGTATCATTGAATAGATCGCTATATACATTCATCTATGGAATAGATCTATTAAAATGATGGTAAGGTCTCGTACACCAATTTTTTATCAGACCGCTGTACCGAAGTACGGGCCGACAAAGTAGCTTGCAATGTGCCGTCGTAGTCCCCCTGCCATCTGTTAACTATGCATCTCAGAAACTTAACATCTTCCACGTTGACAGGTTTAAGTAAATATATTCTTATAGCATTATTTCGGGCACAGGTGATCATAACTTTTTGAGATAAGCGGATAATGTTAAATAATTCAAACGTCTTACGCGTCTACTTGCCATGTAAGAACACTATGGTTTGATACCCTCCTTTTTCGCATTCGCGTAAAAAATACCTTAACTTACTAAGCATGGCCCGATATGCTTTTGACAAGTATTTTTTCTCTTATGTTTTGGCCTCACACATAGTGTATTTAGCCAGTGTTAAGTTTTGTAATGTTTCATGGGTAGTGAAATATTTCACAAATCACAGGCATAATCTAAGTCACGGTTAAGTCTAAGTCATGCCCCAGTAAAGTGGTGGAGACTTTAAATACTACAAATAGATTTTTTTATAATGAGTTTTGGAAACAACACGAACAGTCACATTTCTAGACATTACAGTAATCACCAACACTCGTGTACGTTCACGAACATGAATTAATTATTTTTTTTGAATAATAATACAATGACGTGGTACGAATTCTACACGTTCCCGCTAAAACTCGTTGTCTTGAAAACTGCAGAAATATATTCTATCGCTGGCCTAGTTATTTTTTTTCTCTTTTGTTTTGGCTCCACACGTTGTGTGTCTAGCCAGTGTCAAGTACTATAATATTTCAAGTGAAGCCAAATATTACAAGTCAATTTAAACAAGTCTCAGTCATAGTCTAAGTCAAGCAAAGTAAGTCACAAAGTAAGTAAGTAAGTTTCTATGGAGTTTTGGAAACAAACAAGAGTCACGTTTCACAAAATGATACCATTCACCAACACTCGTGCACGTTCACGAAGACTTAATGGATAAAAATCCACCGTTTTTACACATTAACACTCGAAATAACACAAATTTAGGAAAATAATATAATGTCGCGAAATGACTTCGTCACGTTCCCGCCAAAACTCGCTGGCCTATTTAGCTAGTTAGTGTCCTAACTATAAGCACTCTGCTCCTCAGGTAGGCTCTCGCTGAATGGCAGTTTGAAAGAGACAGAAGCAGAACTATTCGTACCTCAGTTTTATTTTTCTCTTACAGTTTGGGTTTACGTCCAGTGTTAAGTATTGTTATATTTCAAGTGAAGTAAAATACTTCACAATTATAATTATACGACAGAATAGTTAAGTGATAAATTACCAATTGTGAAATATCCAATTAACCTTTCTGAGTGAATTAATGACAACCCAGCATCAATTTAGCCAATAGGTTACTCACTAAAAAAATTAATTAAAGTTGACCAACACCAGCAACACCTAGTGAAAAATATTTAGTTTCTAAAATCCATTATTTCCTAACATTTTGATTGCGAATTTGTATTGAAGGTTAGGCATGTGCTTACTGTAAGAGGCTATTCCGAGAAAAAAAAAGGTGTAAAGAGACTTTAGCGCTCTCTAGAAAAAAAAACCCAGATATTTGCTAATTAGAACTAAACCAGGAAATTAATCAAAATTCTGTTCCACTCTTTACCTAGACATTATTATTACCTCACTGAAGAGTTATAATAACTTGAATATTACATACAGGTTCAGAGCGCTAGCGAAAAATGTGTAAATCGACAAGACGATAGAACCAAAAAAACGTAACTATCTCGAAATAAGTTTCTTAATCTACATAATTAATGAGGTGCCACTCAAAAGATGAATCACATTTACTTTCAAATAAAGCTTAACCTGAAAATAAAACTCATTACCTAGGGACTTACCTGAATGCTTCGGCCAAAGTAAAATGATTGGATGGGCCCAAGTAACATAATTTTGAAGCCTTTTAAAGAGAGCGCCGGCGCTCACCTTGCTTCAGTCGCTCTCTGTCGGTGAAAAGTGCGTTCGAATGTCAAACGGTTCTAGAGCAACTAATAAACACAGGTGCCCTTTTTCATGACAAATGTAAACATACTTTTAATTACGAATTGAAGGCTAATTCGATTAGTAGATAGTTTGTTTTTTTTTTTATTTATTGACTTGTTATATTTGTAAGGAAGTTGTATGGTTAGGATAGTCCATTCATTTTACTTTATTCGAAGCCTGAATGTAATAAAAATGCTAAATATATAATTTAAACGTCCAAAGCCTATTATAATCCTAGGTTCAAAGCACGTGTAAAAATGCTCGGTTTTCTGGATCGATGATCGAGCGACACTAGAACTACCTGCGTATTAATAACACTATTACCTACTAAAAATGACGAATAGTCTATAAACAAATGATATAGCAAATATTATTTGTAAAACCACAGACTAAACAACACTTCTGGAAGTAGTTATGAAAGTCATTCTCTCTTTGTCAGTCTGTTTATTACTTTATATCACAAATAAACGGCTGAACTCATCCTGATTAAATCTAATGAAAGACATAGTATACTTTTCTATCTGAAAAAAAAACCAAATTAATCTTATATAATCACGAGTATATACCCAATACAAAAAAAAATATAAAAATTTTGCAAAACAATATAATATCAATGATTAGATATTATTCAATGATTGAATATTGAGTAAAGTCAAAGAGAGCTAAGATTAAGTAAGCCAAAAAAAAAAAAAAAATAATAAGTAAATGAAGGTAAATACAAAAAATATAAATGATTATTAAATGATTGAATATTGAGTAAAGACATAGTGAGCTAACGATAAGTAAACTAAAAATATAAATACAAAAATAAATAAATAAATTAAGGTAAATCAAAAAAAAAATGTATATCAATTATTATTATAAATGATTGAATATTGAGTAAGGTCATAGTGAGCTAACGTTAAGTAAACCATTTCAAAAGGTAAATAATGTAACTGCATGCAATACTGTTTGACATCTCTGTCGATGCATTCATTTGCTTTGATTGAAAACTGTACCGGCGAGTGCGGCCGTGCGTGACGACACGGCGGCGGCGCGGCGGCGCTATTACGGTAACCACTTGATCGGAACTTCGGTATCGAAGCGACATCGACCCAGTAGGTTTGTAGTGAAGCTCGATGTGGCTTCGCTTTCGGTCCGCCGACGCATCGAAAACATCATTAGAGCCCAGACTCCATTACTCTCATTAGAGGACTCCAGACTTACAATTAGGGCGAAAGTTCGCATCATTGCCGCTCTTAATAAAACGCGTGATTAGGAGTTAAGCTTCTCAGACAAATAACTACGATCATACTAAAACAACGGCCTCTGGTGGTCCGGCTCGAAGGATCAAATGTCACCGCTATGGCACTCAAAAATTATGAAATTAGCCTCAGACTTTTTTTTTTTATAAACTGTCAGCCAGGAAAAATGGCAGGAATACGCACTTTCTGACATACGCACATTGCAGAATAGTGAAGGTGATGTTCAAATGGAAAAACGCAAGTTATTATATTTCACTTGAAATATGACATATTAAACACATAAATTATCGTTTTATGTTGAAGACTAACTTCTAACACGTCCACTGCTGAACAAAGGCTTCCCCCTCTGATGGTTCTAGTCACAGTTCTAGGACATACCCTAGTCCAATAAGTTTAATATGTTCGTTTTTACATAACAAACAGTCACGTAGCCACAAAAGGGGTAGGTATACCTACTGACCTAGGTTTTGCGAGACAGACAACTACAAAACATTAGATATTTTATCAAGTCGAGTCTTCCTGGGCCAAATTTTAATTTAGGCACGTTGCTTTTCTTATCAAATAGATGGCGGCACAAAATCGAGACCAGTTTCGAAACCAATCAGAAAACTGTAGGAAACGTGCACAGAATAGTGACACTAACCCCAAAATGAATAAATACCTACTCTAATAAAAAACACCTGCTTGCACCATCTTAAATTGGTCAAGGGAACTGCAGTCTGGACACAGATTACAGAATCTTTCACTTGAATTCAGTAATCATAGTTTGACGAGTTCACGACCAACAGTTTTATTTAGTTCAACTTCGTCACGACAAAATTCCTTGGTTTGGCAAACATTGTTTTGGAAGAGGTAAATTTGATCTGACCAGAGATTATTGTATCTATATTTTTGAACCTTTCTGACTGATTTAGAGCCTGGTTTGTAATAAAATACCCCAATTTCTAACCATGTACCGCATGTAATTTTTAGGTCACCCTTGCTTACATCTCCCTTCATTTTATAGTTTGTATTGAATTAAAGATAAGTATGAATAAAATACAGCATCCTCTTAGTAAGCAGAGAACATTCTACGATCTCCAAGCTGCCAGCCAACCGTGGGGATTATGGTAATCTAGACCCCAATCGGAGGCGAGGCTTCGTCTAGTAGTGGACGTAAAGAGCTAATAAGAAGATACATACCTACAACTATCATGACAAAAATAATTATATAATTATGACCTATTGCTACGACGTAAGTGCAATGTCGAGTAAAGTACGCCTTCTTATAAAAACGAAAGCGTCATAACAAAGCGCAAATAGGTCTTCATATTGGCCACGATAGTTTCTGTCGTTAATTCACTGTTTTTATTTCAAATTGTAGGTAGGTAACGTAGAGTCAGAGTTCAACGCGTCATTCTCAGTTACGCGACGTTACGCAAACTGATCTCACGACCACAGGCGATTAGAAGACAAAATCAAATTCACGGTCGTTTTCACCGCGTTGGAAAAATCTGAAGATAATCGTCGATTTGCGTCGGGCTGTTTACAACGCTTTCTAGGTTCGACTGCGACGCAGGCGCAGTGTCACCCGCACGCGGCAATCGCACGCTCGTCTCAGCAAACAAGCATGTTTATCTACCGCCTTGCATAAAGTCCACCTGCTGCACTCCGGGAGCCCAACTCGCAGTCCCGCCGCGTTTAGCAACGCATCCTTCGGTGAAAGGTTTATAAGTATAAAACAAAAAAGTTACAAGTGCCACCGCAGTGCGTGCAATGCGGTCACTCGTGATCTGGCTGCTGCTGGCCGTCGCGGTCGCAGAATTCGCTGAAGAACCCTGGGTCGAGGAGGAAGATGTCGATGAGCCTTACGATGTTGAAGAGGAAGAGGTCGTCTACAGGAGAAGAAGGGACGTTCACGATGAGGGTCCATACGATGAGCATATTCGAGTGAAGCGGTGCTGCGAAGAACCACGGCGGATCCGTCGCTCGGCAAACTACGTCAGAATACCGCGTCAGGTCCACCAATACGAAGTCCACGAGTTCACAGAGGACGCTGAGCCTTCATCGCCTCCTTACGAGGAAATGCTTGCAGCTGCCAGCGACCACTACCACAGAGTGTACGCATCACCGGGTGCGCCAAAATCAGCACGGTATCTCGACCCTGACGTGAGTTCTACTGCAAATGTGGTGTCCCAAAATGCGCATCCTGCTCATTCAACTAACAATTTAAATTCCCCAGTGCCGTTTGAATCCCTTCCTTTATACCAAGCATCTTCACACATTCCTCAGAATTCGGTTCAAGCAGCAGAAGCAGCATACAGACCAGCTCAGCCCGCACCGTTCACTCATTCGCTCCCAGTTGTGTCTAGTTTGGTATCGTCTGCGCCGGCCGAAGTGCCAGCACCAGTGGCAGCTGTTCCTTTGGTTCCTCTACAGCAGTTGGATGGAGATCAGTCAGCAGCGGCTGGTCATCATCATCATCACAAGCACGGTCATGGCCACAATCAAGGCGGTGGCCACGCGAACCATGCTAAGCATTATGGCCAACACGGCGGGAAGGTAAGCCTTGTGTTGCTTTGTTTTATTTGCATGTAAAATACAATACACTTATTGACCTAAAAAGAGTACGACAAGGACTACACACGAGTACGTGGACATTTGTTTGCGTAGATATTTTGTTGCCTTGAACTGTTCCAGTGCAAGATCTATTTTCGTTCGTCGTGTTTTCGTTCTATTAATAGATCTTCAGAAGGGCCAAAGACTACATCATAATTCTGCCTCGTTAAATGTTGTTACAAAGCCAAAGTAACAAAATACGCAGTTTGCTTATTAGATTATCTTACAGAAACCAAGTTTTAGATGAATGTGTATTTATTCTGAATAAATGAATGACTAGAATTTTATACACAATGGGTGCAAAATAAACGATTGCTAATTATGTTGAACAAGCTACAACTGGCGGCTTCTCCTAAATTTTTTCTGAGGTCTAGGATATAATGTCCATTTTCATGTCGTTCTCACCGAAAATCGTGTCTAATAAACTTCAACAAAATCGGTTATTCGTTAAGTAACAAACAGGTAGAAAGCTATTTTCTCGTTTATAAAGTATGTGTGATTTAGTCCAAAAAAAAATACAAGTTGATCAGTTGGAATCTAGTTTTACCAGTTGATAATTCGTGAAAATGCGACCAGAACCACAGGAGGGCGGACGGCAGCGTCCTCATATTAATGTTATGTCAATAAAAGATTATTTATGATACGCTTTCTGCGATCATCAAACCGCCTGCTAATTTTAGGGATCATGGCAACTCCTCTTAAGAAGGTCTTTGTTATAAAGTGAACTTATTATGATGATCGCGCAATTAAAAAAATTACTTTTTTTAAATACCAATCACCTTGCCAGGTGTCAACCAGTTATGTTCTTTGGAATTCAAAGGTTGACCCCTAATCATAATAATTTATTACGTCCCAAACATTACTTGCCATTTCAGACCAGCAAGGGCTTTAATCAAGACCACTACGTAGACAAGGGCGGTAAAGGCCACAAGACCGATGAGCACCATAGAAAAGAATACGAGGAAGCAGCGGGAAAGAAAAAGAAGCACCATGACCACGCTGGCCATAAGGGAAGCCACGAGGAGCAGGCGCATGGCCACAGAGGCGCACACTTCGATGAGAAGAAGGGTCACAAGAAGGGACACAAGACCAAGGGTGCGTATACAATACACGAAGGCGCTTTTCTAGTCCTCTCCTCGGCTGAGCGGTGGAAGCGATGCCTCTAGAAATAGAGCTGCTTCGTCGCAGAGAGTGCTCCAAACTCGTACTGTCACCCCAGTGCGGTGCAGAAACAATAACTATCAGATCTCAGACAAAACCCAGACCAGACTTTTTACCATCATAACTAAACCTCTCCACCTCAATCTATCGCCCAGAACTTTTTTTTCTTTTAGAGGAAGAAAAAGTGTGGAGGGTGTAGAAGCAGACTCGAAACCGTCTGGATAACATAATTATAATAAAACATTGATGTACGGTACGGTTCATATTATGTCATAGCTTCTAGTCATCTAAGTAGTTTTGAGTGTTTGTTCTATTGTCAGTCGAATTGACGTCATGTGGTTGTAAATTCTAATTAATATAATAAATGCGAATGTAACTCTGTCTAGTGAAAAACGTGTGTAAGTCGAGGTCTTTTCAATGATTTTTTTATCGATAAAATGTCATGTAATCATTTTTTCCCGCTATTTAATACTAAATTACAGAACTAAAAAATATATATATCCCAAAATAAGATTTTTAATCTACATAACTAATGAGGGGACACTAAATATAAAATCACATTTTTATCAAGATGGGCCGTTAAGGGTCAGTTGAAGGATTTTTCCACGCGGGTGCAACCGCCTGGTTCAGCTATTAGATAATATTTCAATAGGTATAATTAATCTAGAAATTATGATTGAACGTTCCATGTAGTAAAGTGTTAAATAATATGCGGTCGTTCTAATTTAGAGGAAAAAAAAGTCAATAAATAAACAGTAACATTCATCACTTATGTTAATGGAAAACGAATGATTACGGCTGAGTACAGATCAATTGTTCACGGTGTTTGCACAAACTAAACATTTTCTAAGTGAGACCACTCTAGAACTTTAACCTAAGTTTCATAAAGTTATCTACCTTGCGGTGGGAGAAAGCTGGTTGTTACGTAAACTTAATGTTGTTTGTTCTGTAATGAATGTAATAAGTTGACCTCAACCGCAATTCCATCAATAATTTCCATTTTGTTCCATTGCTCATGTTCCGGTTTATATCAATTCATTGTGGGTACTGATTAGTTTTTTGTCCTATTACAGCACACATTTAATGTAATGTTATATAAAAACCAATTTTATCCACTCGAAGTCACTGTAGTTATTTCGGTTCTGTTAAATGGCTATGGAATGAACATGGCTCCTTTCAATTTCATTCTATACTTACCTACTAGCTTTTTCTCAAATGCGGTGGCGCTGTACTCGTATCTAAAATAGCTCATATGACGAGGATAGTAGAGCTTTCTACCGGTGAACATATTTTTTTTTTTTTAAGTATCCCTTCAGTGTTTACAGAAGTTACAAAAAAGTGCTCCTGCATCAGGGCACATCTAACCTATACCAAAGCATAAAATCAGCACATCAAACTATTGCTCTATTCCTGTGTGAAAAAAGGACAAACAAAAACCACTTTTGTACCTTGTAATATTAGTTCGGAATGGAATTAACTATCGTATAATTATGATTACTGAACTAAAATCTAGGTAGACTAGAGAAATTTAGATAGCTCACACGCAGACACGCAGAATTTATAAATTTACTATCAGCCTGGCTGGGAATGCAGTCCAAGAGTACCGGGGCAGAAAGCTGACACGCCACCAACTAAGCTCGATCGTAACACTAACTTTTCTGCCTACGTCTCCAACTTCCAGGCTACCATAACAAATATCACAAGGATGAGTTCCACAAAGAGCACAAATTTTACGACGACTTCCACAAGAGCGGAGAGCACCATCGGTTCGGCAAGTTCAACGCAAAGCACGCCAGTAACGAGAGCGGGAAGAAGAAGGCTCATCGCGTCAACGCAGGACATGATTTCGTCGAACGAGGGAAGAAGGGATACAGGTGAGTTACTTTACAAGTTTTAGGTTACATCAATTATAAAATCAGGGCTTTCAGATAAGGAGGACACGAGGCCTCTCCGACCTTTCCAGCTGAGCGCCGGAACTTACATCTAGGGCGGCGGATGCTCAAATGTCTCGGGGTGCTAGATTTTTGATGCGCACCTATTATCTTTGCAACCCCTTGACCAATTTTGCTCATATTCGAACTTAAAAATTGTATTGAAATGAACTATTTGCCTAAAAAAATCATGAAGATCAAATCAACAGTTTTCATGTTATGGTCGGACAAACACACATACAATATACAACAGCAGATTTGATCCCGTAAGCTCTGAGACCTTCGCTATGCTCAGTCAATTAATAGTATCCAATAAATTATTTAGTCTAGCTAGTAAATATAGTAATATATATATATATATATAAATATATATAGCCTCTACACACGCACGTTATGCGATTTGTGCCAAAGGAACAGGTAGACTTGAATTTCTGCGGAGTAAAAAAAACCCAATTAATAAGGTCATTGGTTTGTCCCTTTGCTCCCATGATATCAGATCATGTTCATCATAACATCATCATCAACTAGATGACGTCACTGCTGAACACAGGCCGCCCCCTTAGAGCGCCACACCGACCAACAACGTGCCACTAGCATCCACCATATTAAGTATCTTCCAACTAGTGGAAGTGCTTTCCAATTTTATCAATACTTCCTTAACTTTTGACCTTGGGGAAATAAAAAGGAAGTCCTTATAAAACCTTTAATAATAAGCCATTAATAATCAAGATTAATAATAAAGAACATGATTATTAATACCTAAACTCTCCACAGTAACAAAGGGCACGTGGATGCAGACCACAAGGGCCATGACGGAAAGCAAGGCCACGAAGAGCATCACCAGCACCACTCCTCACACGGCAAGAAAGGCGGCAAGGAAGGCGGCTCGCATTGGGGATATGCTAAGAAGAACTAAGTCGAATTACCAGTGGTGTAAGAACTGTAGTAGCTTCTGCTGTATGTTCAAGAAATCAATCATAATCCAGAAATTACTATAAGGATTAAAATGTAACGACCATAAAAAAAAAAAAAACTAAACACCCTTCAAATTGTAGTCGAAGACCAAATGTAGTAAATAATCCCCAAAATCATAGCGAGCAAATACTGCATAAATAGACCACTATACTTGCTTTAAAGGGATATAACCAAAGAAGCGCTAAAAAGTAATACAATGGCCCCGAACACTAAAGTTAGGTTATGTTTGAACTGCGACAAAAAACGCGCGAGCCAAGCGTTATCTTAATGATAAAATTTTGGTGGTCATTTACTATTTTTGGGTTAACAATTACTGGTTTGGAATCATTTGCTTAGGGTAGCAAGATGTTACATATTTGGTTATAATTTCACATTAAAATAGGGTTGTAATTTTGGTGATCATTTACTATTTTCGGCATCACACAATTTTTTGACGTTATAATGTAGGTACTACACCTGGTGATCGGTTCAACTTATGCCATGCCATTACTATAATTATACACTTTTATTTTTTCAAACATGCTAGGATATGGATTACCCATAACACACGTGAAAACCATGAACAATGAACCAATGACAAAAAAAACTCTCTTTCTTTCTTGAATGTTATACGGCGGCGGTCCGTACGAACCAATCCACAGATGTGATAGCACTACGATGTCTATAGTCAGTAGCGTTGTAGGCATTGTTTGGGGCGGGTCCGAGTATAATAAACTAATAGATGATATTTAGATTTTTTTTCTTTGAACTAAACTTATCTATAATTATATGCTTCTAATACGATCACATGACCCGTGTTTATTCTAGGAAACGGATATACTTTTTTGTGTAATGAGCAATTTATGGGCATAGGGCCCACTCAGCGCAAAGGCAGTTTATAAAAACCAATGTGACGGAATAAAAGTGAGCTTATTATGTGATCAATGTATACTTGAAACAGTTAATGGGATTTAATTGTGACTAGATTATGTAAATAGACTTTTTTACTTTAGTAAGAGAGAAAAAAAAAACTAGAATTTATAAAAAATTGCAGACAGAAAAAAAATTATCACGGAATTCCTTTATAATAATCCATTGCTAATTTTTTATAGCAATTTTTATGTAATTTTATTTATTTTTTTTTGGTGTAGGAGTAGGAAACAAATTTTCTTCTCCTTTGCCAAAATAAAAAGTAATATTATGAAAATTGCTACACAATATTGGTAATGGTATTCTACAGATATTCCGGTTGTTTTTTTTATTTCCTCCCTGTAATTTTTAATTTAAAATTTTGAAAAAGGTCGAACGTTATAGCGAGAATCAGGGAAGCCGGCGCAATTATGTCTCGAAAGTCTAAAAGTAAATCCATTAAAACTAGTACTCGCCTAGGTAGGTCACCAGTACTTAAGTGTATTTATTGTTAATTATACTTTATCGTTAGTTAATAGTTAAGTTTTATATGAATTTGAAATAAAAATTGGTAGTTATTTTAAGTTAGTTTTATTTAAGCCAAAAATAACCTTTAAATCATTTAATAGGTACTTGGTTTAAATTTATTTTAAAATTAAATTAAAAAATACACAATTTTTTACCATTGTTTCGTTTGTAGTACTTAAACAGAAAAAGATTTCAGTTCTATGAATTTATTTCATAATCTTTGTTCATTTACAAAAGGCATTAAGATTTAGCAAGTAGGTACAAGTAACGTTTTTTTTTTATAAATCCTTGATGCTACGGATACAGCCTTGCAATTTACAGCACATTGCCCTCTCTTTAAACTGTCCTCCAACAGGCGTCGCTTCTACAAATTTCAAGACATATGCACTTCCCATTTGTTACTCATGATTGTGAACAACTTTTACTATGGGACCAATCGTGAAATCGAGAAAAAAAACAGCTATTCCATACATTTTGTCGAGTGTTATTGACATTTTTCTATGGAACAGCTGTTTTTTTTCCTCTCTATTTCAGGGTTGGTCCCATAGTAAAAGTTGTTCATAGTGATGAGTCGGTATAAGTCATTTTCGGCTGTGCATACCTCATCCATAGTCGGGACCTATCGAAATTTATGGCAATCGGCTTGCGGCCCCTTGGTCTCTGAGCCTGGGTGCAACGCAACCCAAGAACCCCCGGGTAAGGACGGCCCTGGGTGTCGCTCTAAGGAATTCTAATGCTACTTACTTTTAGAGAGCTGTATTAGAAAGGTGGCTTGCAAGGCACGATTCCGCCCTGGCTGAGAGGGTAACTCTTAACGTATACGGTGACTGTGTGATGTGGTCGGCGCGGGAAGAACACGCGCTGGCCCGCGTCGTCGACGAACTCTGTGTAGTCCATCGACCATTCGCGCTTCATGCCGCATCGCTCGCATATTTTGTTCCTGCAACAAATATCAGACAATTTTCAACGGTTTGTACGTGTAAAGAAAACTGGTTTCAACAATTTCAGCTGCTTGGGAGTGTATATGAGACATAGTCAGTATTAATGTTCGCGATCTGTTAGACGTCACATCATTACAAGATCGAATGCGTTGACTATAAATGATTTATTCTAACTACATTAGTATAACAATAAAGCCTTATGATTTAGTTCAAAGTCTGAGAAATGAACATCACCACTTGCGTGACCTGGCTATACTACGTCAGTACTTACTTTGAAAACATAAAACGTAAAAAAGGGGTTACAGTAATAAAATCGAATTATTTAGCATCGTATTCATACAAGCTTAGTTGAAGTTTTAAAACAATGATGAATCTCTTTATTGTACAAAAAACCAGTCGTAATATAAACAAAACAAAAGAACGTTGTGTACATACGTGTATTTACCAAGAGATATAACTTGCACGAGTGGGTGCCTCACTTCTTCAGCGTTATGCAGCACTTCACGAAGCAGCTGCGTTGCTACTCCCTGGCCAGTGGCTTCCGCCGCTGAGCCCAGGATTTCCACCTACACGAAAGATCCGTAAGTCATTATGTTAGCAATATCATACAACTTTATTATGTGCCTTGTCTGTTTACAAGAGCAGAACTAAGAATTAAAACTCACATCATAAATATATGGTACGTTGTACTTTTTATATAGGTTTGGACTCTTCAAGCAGTGAGCGATGAAGTACATTCTATGCTTTTCAGGCTTGCAATAAGTGAAATGGGCCCATTCTTCTAGCTCCTTTATCATCCACGGTCCGATTTGATTAGCGACTGCAACCCCTATAAGCTTTTTCTCGTCAGTGCGATCAATTCGTTCAAATGCTAGGAAACGATCGCCTGGAACGAATAACACCATTCTAATTTATATTATATGTAATACAATATTTATAATACATATATTTGTATCTATACAATATTATTGTAATTATAGTAATTTTTTTTTAAAGCCATAAAAAAAGGGTTAAAGGGGTTAATGTAAGTTAAAAAATTTGTATGCGGTCATAATCGATGCTGCAATTATCAGCTACAGTTTCAATAAGAGTACCACAAGGTTAAAATTTTGGGTCCTCTATTGTTAATCATGACTGTATAAATAACGAATCTTGTAAATGTCATGACAGAATGGATGAATTTGCATGTCGATTAATCTTTTTGCAGACAAAACACAAGTTGGGGTTTAAAAATATAAAGCAAAACAGTGTTACCAGTATTGGAATATCTGTCGGTCAACACTTCCAAATAGGGGCAGTTGAGATTCATCCAGAGGCCCACGACGCTCGGCTCTCGTGGCCAGTGGTGCGTGTAGAGGAATGATCTGATCGACTTCGCGTGACACGTTTTGCCTCGCTCCCATGTTACACTTCGTATATCAAAGCACTAGAAGGTAAAAGAACAGGCGAGTGAGAAGGGAAGCTCTAGAAAATCTGTTAGAGGACTGGAAACAGGGCACTATAATTAATAGCTACTTAATTTTTATTCGCCGGTCATCCTAACTAATATTATAATTCAAAGGAAGATATCCGTAGTTGTCTCAGGACCAATAAAGCTTCGAGGTATGAAAATGACTACGTTCGTCTCGAGGAAAAAACTTCGCTTGCGCGATTCAGAACTCCCTCATTACAACTCAAAACATCATTACAAAACGTCAAAAAATGTACAAAAATGGATCAACGCCATCTAGCGGAACTAAAGAAAGTAACTGTCTCTCTCTGTCTGGATGTTTGTCGCTCTATCATGGCTAAGTGGCGGGACGGATCTTGATTTGATAAGGAGTTACTGTATATCACAAAGGCGGTAATAGGATAGTTTTGTTTATGTCCACGCAAACGAAGTCGCGGGTAACAACTAGTATTACTATGTATTCGGGTAGAAAAACATGAGTTTCGAAATGCTGAACAGATTTTCACTAAACATAACTTAAAACAACCGCAATGTGACCTTAAAAACTGCATTCATATCGATATTCCCGTTTGAGATCTAAGATGCCACAGACAGACAGAGATACACGTAGTCAAACGTTTATCACCTCTTGTTTTTAATTTCCCTCTTCACCTATTTTTCTTTTCTTTTTAGTCGGGATCTTATCAGATCCCATATAGGCTAGCCAAACCATACTCAGAGATTAATGGATTTATTATTTGAGAGTAGGAACCTCTGCACACACACGTACCCTAAGGGTCATTCCTAGAGTTAGTTTGACAAAGGAGGTCGATAGTCGGGTAAACAAGGTGTCGGAATGGATGGAGTTAAAGAAAGGTGTGTGTGAAGAGTGTTTGTCTATTTGAATTATATTATTTGTAGCAAGTACCTATAGTAACTAAATAAATATCTTCGTATTTTTTTTACCTAATAATTTTAAAACATTTTACCGGTTTATAATCTGGTGGAAACAAGCATACGTTACAGATCGAAGGTTTCCTAAACCTCTTTATCGAGGAGTTTATACAGGGCTTGCAAGGCGATGAGGCCACCCTAAGAGCCCCATAATTCATGAACCTCAGGAAATTCATGCAGGCGCTTTTATCCTCACGTCAGACCATACTTCAGCTAGTTGCGTATTTGCTGAAATATTTTTTGTACATTTTAAATTTTTTGAAACGTTTTGTAACACGCAAAATTTTGGCAATGTCATTTTGACAACTAAGATTTACCTCCTAGAAGTTTTGTAGAAGAAGAGGCGTATGAAGAATGATTACCACAATGATTACAGGAAACTTCTCCGTTTTAAATACTTAAAAAGCGTAATAACTTTACTATGATCTTGAGATGCTATAACATCTCTAAAATAAAAATAACAGAGAAGTTGTAGTAGCACTACAAGTAGTTGAACTGCACGTACTTACGCTAATATACATTTTTATCTATGCATCATTCAAGTGTAATTATAGCCTTTGATAATAGCAAAACCTTCATGTATATAGAAAATGACAACATTGTTTCAAATTCCGAAAACTAAACCACAAACGTCTGTGTGACAAAGCAAAAATGGCAACCGTCAACATGCCACCACTTTATATTAATATAAGCTTTTTTAATTAATTTAATGACAAAATTTTAAATATTTAAGATGTCCCGTCGGAAATAAATTCTCGCGCGTGTAATACCCGATCGCACCATTCTCGGTTGCCCAACTATGTCCATTTTGACAACCTGGTTCAAGTGTCTAATAAGCAAACACAGCTTCAGGAAGACGGTGTGGGACAGTATCAGTAGCAGTCATTTCAGGGCCTTCGGAGACAAACCTGATGCTAGCTCTAAGCAGATTATGGTAAGTCTACCGATGATACAGACAAAGTATTCAGAAGTAGTAAGCCGGAGTCACTCTCCGCAAAAGTTCAATATTTTTAAGGTCTTTATACTTCAAAGTAAACAGATAGGTACCTTCGAGATGCGTTATCCATCGTAAACCGTGCCCTTGTAATTTTAGTCACATACCTAAACGTCAAAATTCCACCTGCTCTTCTCTTTCGTCGCCGCTATGATATTCGCAACTACGTCGTAGTTTACGACGTTCTCAAAATTTCTGGCTACCTTTTTTTTAATAGCTTTTGGAACAGTTACACTGTGATATCACCTGATACAAAGTGCTATATATTTCAACACACATGATTAATTAGGTTGACCTTTCCTCTGCCCCCACTTAAATGAAAACAGACAAGGGTTAGTTTGGTTGGTAATGAATAATGGTTGTTCAACCATGAGTGGAGGACATCACAGGACATGCGCGTAACAAATTGTCGTTATAAATTGCCACCACATAAATTATTTGCTGCTAAATCTTTGAAAACAGGTGTAAAGAATTTAGGCAATTGTCCATGTCCTGCAACTTGCTGAAATGCTTATTTACGAAATCTCTATTTAATTGTAAGGTGCAGGGCACCGAGAATGAGGCGCGGCTACGCGTGCGACGCGCGCGTCCCGCCGATGTGCCACGCGTGCTGCGCTTCGTGCGCGACCACGCCCGCTCCGCCTGGCCCGGTCTCGCTGCGCCGCCCGCCCAGCCTCAGCTCGCGCTGTGCGACTACGTGGCACGGGCTCTCGCGCAAGGTAGCTGGTATCACTTATGAATACCTACTGATGACGTCCATGCTTTCGCAGAGCACTATCGATTGATAGTCGAAATTCAATGATAATGCACGACGCGCTTTGATATTTCATTGTGCAAACTGCTATATTGTGAAATGCGTTGCTGAAATAGGTTTTTTTTACCCGACTGCCCAAGTAGGATGGTAAAATTTTTGGGATGCACCTACGCACGTAATATTTTTTATGTACGTGTTGATATAATACCTCCTGTAGCCTAAACGGCTTGATCGATTTTGACGAATGTGGTGTCGTTAGATTCATCGTTTAACAGTAATTTTGCAGTCTAGTATTAAGTTTTTCTTTTAATAATATTACAATACATAAGCGTTAGCTACAATCTGGGTATCTCAAAGTTAGTTAAAATGTTTACTCTAGGCAAAAATACTATATTATATATTGTGAATTAAAATCAAAGGTGAAACCTAACATCACCAATGCGCGTTCGGTGATCTCGAAGTTGAGCTTCACTACGAGTCCAATCATTACGCCTGTTAGTTAGTCTAGAGGAATCTGTTTTTTATTCAGCTGAATGACATCATGCAGGTCTGACCCAAAATTCGCAAGAAGAACGTAACACGTTCTCGGGTGTTTCAGGACATTCCATGCTAGCAGAGCAGCAAGAGATGCGGCGCGGCATGAGCCACATCCGCGGGCTAGCGCTAGGCGTATCGGTGTGCCCCTGGGATGCCACTATGCTGGAGAAGTGGGCGCGCTGCGTGCGGTGCGCGCGCGGCAGACGCCTCATGGCGTTCACGGCGCACTGCCTTAGAGCTCCCGCCTTGCACGATAAGCACCGCGTGCATAACATATTACAGGTCATCCAATTCTGTGCTAGTTTGTTTCCATTTATTCTTTGATACGATAACCTTTTTGATTTCCGTTTGACCCACACCTTGTCTAGTGTTAAGAAATGAATTTAAAATTAATATACGGTGTGTCCGGACATGGGTGTCGGAGCTGAAATCACATATTATAGAAGTACTCATCATTCTGAACAACTTTTACTATGGTACCAACCATGAAATAGAAAAAAAAATATGTTATGTGTATGTTATTCAAATAAATGTATGATATTTAGAGGCTGGTGCAGGCCACGGAGTATCATACAGTAGGTACTTCTGCATCGCTTGCCCTCAACACTCTATCTACAAATACTTGCAAGTGTGCGGGTGAGGTAGCTACGGCATAACTCCATACCCTCTAATGTATAAGCTTACCCTTACCCTTAGCTATAAAGGTCATCCTCGTTTCAGTAACAATGAAACACTTATATAAAGTATTATCTACTTTATAGTGGTTGTTCTAGCCAAATGTTGTAAAATGGATCCACGCCTGGCAAACAGGAAAATTAAAGCAAGCAGAAATATGTCAAAACTGGACCTGAAAACAGTAAACATTGACAGGAATTTTGCAATAACGTGGCAATAACATACAATCTATCTATCATTTTACGTTTTCTTACAACATTAAATAATTTCAGATTATTCTAATAATACCACAAGACAATAAAAAGAATAAAGAAATTATTAACCTTTTAGCAAAAAACGCCATAAAAAGAAGTCAAGAGATTGGTTTTCCGCTAATTCGATTTGACGTTACTTGCGACGATGTGTAAGTTTCCTTAACTATTTATTAGACTAGTTATGAGAATTTTTTTCAAATTTAATTGAAATACTTACATAACATAATCAGTGATAAAATTGCATTTTTCCCAGGGCGAAAACTTTAGAAGAACTAGAGCTAAAAAAAGAATGGCAACTCTCTTATGACGTTCTGCCTGAAGGCACAAAGGACATCGACGAAGAGAAAATCACACCTGAGAAACCCAAAACTCCCGCATACAAGCATCGCATAGCAGTCTATACTGCTCAAACAAACGCCGATGATATTACACACATAAGAATAAAGTGAAATAAGTTACATAATGACGGTTGCAAGTAAATAAAATCAATACACCATATCGTCTGTTTACTTTGCTATGGCTTTGGGGTTATTAACATTATTCTGTTGCGTTCATTCAAAGAAGTTTAATTTTTTTGTGGGCTGTCGCTTGCTGAGATTATTGTAGCAATCACACAACAATAAATTCCATTACACATAGATTTGCAACATGTTTTAATGTAAACCACTTCTTTCTCCGCTTATATTGCGGTTAATTTCATGCTGTATTGGTTTTTCGGTTTCTTTAAGCAACAAATCGTTAATTTTCTGGTAATCATAGTTTCAAAATCTAGTACACGAAGGTTGTAGAAATCGTCGCAAGAACTAAGACAAAAGATAACTGAACTAATCAGTCGACAGAATGATTGGAGCAGCTTCATGGGTCGTTGATTTAAATGTTTATTTGGATTTATAAGAAGCATTTGACACGACGTGACTAGAAATTATTTTAGGCAAGGGTCCACCCACCGACGAGATTGTGAAAGACTAAATAAGCGCAATATCGAGTTATATAAAATACCGATCTGCACCACTGCTAAGAGTTAGTCTGTCGAGCGATCGTTGACTGTTGTTTTTATTGGACCACAAGGTAAATAAATTAAAAAGATTTTGTAGCGAAATGATGACTGAAATTTCAGTGCGTCTGTACTTTTTCAGAGATTAAGTAATGGCTTGCAAGTTGGTGACCGTGGCGTTGGCGTTGGTGCAGTTAGCTGCAGCGATGCCGGCTCTTACTTTGGAGGATTTGGAAATTGCTGATGATACAATGTCTTTTGGTTCGTATATTAGAGAGACAAGAGCCGCAGCGGTAAGTTTTATTAATCTTTTTAGATAAACTAAACTATAATTAAAAAATCAAGGAGATCGTCGTTTGATTTTGACAAATTTCACAAACTCCTAAGCGGCCGTCCCCAACAAAAATAAGGATAAGACAACCTCTTAATAATTACAAACTTTTGTATTTATAATACTTTATTGTGACGCTCAAGATATAAGTTTAAGCATCTTTTTCCTAATTTAATAATTACATACCTAATGTCGTTTTCTAGCCACAAAACTACCACAAATCTTATGAGAACGAAGGCGATGGTGAAATCGGCTACTCCAGGAAGAAGTCAGACGGTGGCAAGAAGGGCTACCAGCATTTCGATTCCTACCACAAGAAGGCTGGAGATAACTACGAGTTTGAAAAAGAGGACTCATATGGGCTTGACGAGGGCCAAGAACATGGTGCTCATAGCCACAATCACGAAAGAAAAGGTGAGGTTCACGATAAAACGGAAGAAAGTCGTAAATCCGAGAAGATAATTAGAAGGCCGGTGAAGTTCGCGAAAAGAGTGTTGAGATGGTTTGGTAAATGACAAAAAAAAAATCGTTTCAAAATTTCCTAGACTAAGAAGTAATTTTAAAAAAAAACTTGATGACTTGACCTTGAACTTGAATTAACCATGATTTAGTTTCATAACAGGGCTAATCTTTTTTCAACTATCAAAAACGGTACCTGCAGGTTATTGAAGTCAATACAATAGTGAAAGGTCGGGTCAGTAGATTCAGCTGTTAACAAAAGGATAACAAATCAATACGGACAAAAGATTAGTTTCAAAAAGAAGCCATGACTGGGACCCTATTCCTGTGCGCTCGAGATTATCTCGATCGCTGTCTCTCTAATTTAGAATTTAATGGGAGTGAGAGTGACCGAGATAAAATGTCATTTCTCCGAATAGGGACCTGGTGTCAGCAACATAAAATTTGTAACATCTGTTTGAACTGATTCAAGAAAACGCAAATTCAGAGAATTGTTTTAAGGGGTATCCCAGCTACATAAGTAAATTCTCTACACTGTTATAACAGTGTAGAGACAGAAGAGAACAGAAGCCGTCTGTAACCGTTAAAATAAATTAATGGATCCTTTACTTGTCGCTTTCTCGCTGGACTATTCGCTTTCCTAGTAAATATATTAATTATCCAATCACCAAAAATCTCAATAGGCTTTAGGATAGGATAAATCACAATAATTACTTCATTCTAATTTCTATGGAATTTTGAACACAGAATACATCCATAATAAATTCAAAGTTTAAAATTCAGCCGAAAATTTTAACGATTTATCTATCGCTTGGAACGACCTAAAACTTCCACCTTCCTGTTTCGTCCGTTTCCAATAAAATGCACTACCATGTTTCTTCCTTGTCCGAACGTACACAAAACTAACTCAACGTAACGCCACGTTCCCGCCAAAACTTCATGCTTACTATATTTTATAATTACCTAACTCACTTTCGAAACTTTTAGCTAAAAGAGAAAACTACCGTCAACGGGAACCAGAATCTGAAGACATTGACGAGGACGACCATCGCGGCTCCAAAAAGCAACGCAAGGAGCAACACTCACACCATGAAGAGTTGAAGTAAGTCGCTTTTCATTGTAAGGATAAATATTAAGTCTTCGGTACGTATCACGGAACTCCTCCTTTAGGAGGAGGAGGAGGTAAACGGTCTAGCCGTTTACGGCTAGACCGAATTTGATGATATTTTTTGCATAATTACTTAATTTATGTTTGAGTAACCCTGGACGCCGCAGCAAACTTCGCCCTTTGTATATGTTTGAGTCGGTCCCTGGACGCCGCAGCAAACTTCGCCCTTTGTATATGTTTGAGTCGGTCCCTGGACGCCGCAGCAAACTTCGCCCTTTGTATATGTTTGAGTCGGTCCCTGGACGCCGCAGCAAAGGGGAGTACCCTTTTTGGAGGAATTACAGTGTCCAATCGAAAATCGCCGACGACTAAAAAAAACTATGAAATTTTGAATTGAGGTTGTGCAAAATAATTTGTGTTCCTCCGCTCATTAATTACCTACTTTTGTGAGATATTAAATAATTTATATGAGATTTTGTGTTGCAGAGAAACTTTTTAAAATGTATTTTTATGAACCACTTACTTACTTAAGTACATTTTGGATAGAATTAGACAGGCTATTTTGTTTTCCACAGGGAAGGAGCTCAAGACGGCAATGGTGGCGTGGAGGCAATAGGTCACGATCCTGCCGACTACGTACTGCCCGAGAAATATACATACGGCAGCGGAGAGGAGTACAACTTCTAGAATAATCTAGCTACACTAGGAATTTGGGTTCTACTTCTAGACTGATATAGGTTATAAGTTTTGGCGGAAAATACGGGTTAACATAGATTTAATTTAGCGCCATCTGTCGGTTAATGTTTGAATTAGTCAGCGGTTGTTCTGTTTGTGTTCTAGAATAAAACTCAGTGTAAAAGAATGTTGTTTTTTTTTAGTGTTTTGGTGTTATGGCGGGCCTAAAGAAGCCATGACGCGTCATTGTATTATTTTTAAAATTTGTTTTATTTCGAGTGTTAATGTGTAAAAATGGTGGATTTTATCCATTACGTGTTCGTGAACGAGCACGAGTGTTGGTGAATAGTATAATTTTGTGAAATTTGACTCTTCGTGCTGTTTCTAAAACTCCATAGAAACATATACTTACCAAAGACATAAAGGGGTAGATACCAAAGACATAAAGGGGTAGACACCTAATCAGCAAATTAAACTATCCTGAAAGAAAGCACACCAGCATTGACGTACCTGTCAAATCAAATTAAGAGCTCCATACACCCATACAGTTGTCATTCTCATCTCATACTGATAAAATCTCCGAATAATCAGACAAAAGATGGTATAATGTGCAATAAAATCTTGCCGGAATTACAAGGAATCAAAGAACACCACTGCCACATCCATCTACAAGTCCTAAAATATACTTTTAGGCAAAGACATAAAGGGGTAGACACCTAATCAGCAAATCAAACTATCTTGAAATAAAGTACACCAGATTGACGTACCTGTCAAATCAAATTAAGAGCTCCATACAGTTGTCATTCTCATCTCATAAAATCTCATAATAATGAGACAAAAAATGGTAAACTATACAAAAATATCATGCCAAAATTACAAGGATTCACAGGAATCAAAGAACACCACTGCCACATCCATCTTTAAGTCCTGAAATACACTTTAATAGGATATACAATTATTGAATAATGTAAACAGAATAGTCGCTATGACAACGTTTAGGGATGTCAATCGAATTTCGGTTAGTCCAAAAATCGATTATTAAATGAAAAATATTTTTGTGATATATCATGATTGAGGATTGTTTCTTGTACTGTAAAGAAGACCGGCGACGGTCATTGACGCAGCCCTTTGATAATTTTATTCGTCGATTAGCAATTGACAATGACTTCAATCGGATTAAAACACGATTAATTGGCTGCATCATCATTATCAGCCAAATAAGACATCCACTGCTGGACAAAGGCATCCCCTTAGAAAGGTACGATCAAACACGTAAATATTGAGAATGCTCCATCGCCTCTAGTTTTTTTTTTAAGAGTCTGAACGATAAGGGATTCACGTGGAATTTATTTGACTATATACTTGATTCAAAAATATTCAACGGTTTAATCGAAGTTCGTTTTTTTTTGTCCGATTGAAGAATCTAATACGAGATCGGTTCGAATCGGTTCGTATACTTTTTTTTTTCTGCAAGAATTGACATCCCTAAGACAAAATGAACTGTAGTATTGCCAGATATTTTTGTAATTTCCCAACTTTGTTTAGGTTTCCTAGAGACTCAGATATATGTAGCTGATCTTTTGATAAAAATAGTTCGGCAAAGTAGAGATGAATATTGGCGGGAATCTATTAAGGTTTCCACCAATATTAATTTGCTTATAATACATAATTTTCATAATTTTGCCTAAAAAACGTGTCGGCGCATAATTATCAACAACAAATAAAAATGTTTCACCAATCCCTATCCAACAACTTAACTTAAAACCCTACGGAAGCCTACAATGAGCGTGTCACGATATGACACAATTGTATTGCAATTTTATTAGAAATAAAATTTTGTACCTTCATAAGAATGTAAGAATGTAAATTTGTCTAGTGTGGTTGTGGGTTTTTGGGTCTGCAAGTAATATGCACATTCTCTTAGGTTTTCACCGTCACATGCGTGTTACTTGAGGTTGCAGAATAGTCAGGCAGTTTCAAAAAAGATAAATCCGCTAATAAGCGAAAGTTGCGTATGCGTTTATTTGCAAATTTAGAGGATTCCATTTCCATCGTAATAAATTGAAAATAAAAACTTTACATTATTTAACTTAACAATAATGTGGATGATAAAAAAAAAGTATAAGAGCCTATTTAAGAACCACTGTGATACAACCTAAATCACTCCAATCAAAATTTATTTACCCGACCAAATAGGGTAATCACTTTTTAATGGAAAGCCTCAAATGTCATGACAAAAAAGACTGTCAAAAATTATAAGCCATTTCAAAATCGTGTTTGTATGGAGACTATCCTTCTGGACCTTATTTATAAGGAGAATTCTGTGCTTTTAGGATAAAAAATCAAAATAATATATTTTTTTTTTTTTTTTCTCTTTCCTCCTAAGAGGATTTTGGCGTCGCACGTCTTATGCATTTGCCAGTGTCAAGTATACATATATATTCTTAAGTTTTATTAGATATTATCAAACAAGTCACAGTCACGGTCAAAGTCGAGCAAAGCAAGTCACGGTCAAGTCCAAGTCATGCCCCAGTAAAGTGGTGAAAACTTTACTAGAGCCTTCTATGGAGTTTTGGACACAACACGAAAATTCACGTTTCGCGACATTATACCATTCACCAACACTCATGCATATACACGAACACTTAACGGGTAGAAATTCACAGTTTTTACACATTAACACTGAAAATAACACAAGTTTTGGAAAATAATAAAATGTCGCGACATGAATTCTTCACGTTCCCGCCAAAACCCCTAATAAAATTATTGAATAATGTAAACAGAATAGTCACTATGACAACGTTATGTATAAATAGCCAAATATATTTTGTAATTTCCCAACTTTGTTTACGTTTCTTAGAGACTCAGATATATTATATGTAGCTGATCTTTTGATAAAAATAGTTCGGCAAAGTAGGGATGAATATTGGCGGAAACCTATTAAGGTTTCCACCAATATTAATTTACCTATAATACATAATTTTCATAATTTTGCCTAAAATATGTGTCGGCGCATAATTATCAACAAGAAGCCTACAATGAGCGTGTCACGATATGACACAATTGTATTGCATTTTTTTTAGAAATAAAATGTTGTACCTTCCTAAGAATGTAAGAATGTAAATTTGTTTAGTGTGGTTGTGGGTTTTTGGGTCTGCAAGAAAAATGCACATTATCTTAGGTTTTCACCTTCACATGTGTGTTACTTGAGGTTGCAGAATAGTCGGGCAGTTTAAAAAAAGATAAATCTGCTAATGTGGATGATAAAAAAAATATTATAAGAGCCTATTTAAGAACCACTGTGATACAACCTAAATCACTCCAATCAAAATTTATTTACCTGACCAAATAGGGTAATCACTTTTTAATGGAAAGCCTCAAATGTCATGACAAAAAAGACTGTCAAAAATTATGACCCATTTCAAAATCGTGTTTGTATGGAGACTATCCTTCTGGACCTTATTTATAAGGAGAATTCTGTGATACTTACTAAGTAAAGTCTCCACCACTTTACTGAGGCATGACGTGGACTTGACCGTGATTTATTTTGCTTGACCAATAGGAGCAGAGTCTTTCAGCCACTACAGGCTGGGTCGTCTTTTATCAGGCTGTACATTATCAGCACGTGCCGATAAAGTACGACCAGGAATGTACAGCCCATAATGAACAGCCCAATAATGAACGACCCAATGAAACGTGTACTTTTCTCAGGTACGCGGATTATCGGCTGTACATTATTGGCTGTACATTCCTGGTTATACAAATACAAATAAAAAATAATCTTTATTTCCAACATTGACCTTAAACATATGTGGGCTTCGGATCTCTGAACTAAGCTAAAGTTTTTATTTCAGAGATTCGTGCTATTAATTGTTATGACGACCAGAAATAAATGTGACAATTAATTAAAATTATTTAAAATAGAATTAAAATACAATTTTTAAAGCTTCTTGTGTGGGTGTGGAGTGATTTATGAATGGGTGTGAGAATGTATGTGTTTGTGTATCTCAGTATTGTACGACCTGATAATTGGCAGCCCGATACACCAATTATCGGTCGTACAATCCATGCTGTACGTTATCGGGTCGTACATTATTGGGATGTACATTATCGACACCCATTGCCGTCCTGTCATTGTCAAATCTCAATTTGTCATTCATTTTTGTGTTGTTTGCCTACGACTACGAGAAAGGAATCGGATATTTGCATTTCTTCGAAGTAAACAAAACCTACATTGTATTCCCGTTGAATATTGTGATGTGAATCATCAATACAAACATTATACTACAAAATGGGTCTTAAAACTGCCGACATATTGCTTGCTTTGGTGTTGAACTTTATACACAGCACTTACAGCGGTAAGTAGACAACAATTATTTAATTGAATCAATTTATGCGGGACGTTGTGTTGAAGCTTGTTCTTTTTAACAGAGCACATCCTGTGTAACAAGACCGCTCTCGACCCTTGTCCGGGAGAGAACCAGATCTGTAAGGAGGCCACTTCAGAATGTATTTGTAAAGAGGGCTTCGTTTTCGTTGGCGAAGATTGTGAGTCTCCAGACTCTAGCCATGACAGCGGTGATCACACGGCGACCACAGCTATAGTCACAATCTTCGCACTCGTCCTCATATTGTGCGGACTCGTATTAGTCGTGAGGAAGTACAATTTAGTTGAATATGTCCGTCAGAAGATCAACTCTAGAAGAAACAATGATGTCATGTACGAGGATGTGATGATAGGAAACGATGATCCACCTCTAAGTCCTTAACTGTCTATTGTTTACCTTTAGAATGTACCTTGTTATTTATTGGGCTGTTTAGAAATTTTTCGTAAAAATTGCAAGTCATTTTCAAAAATATAGCTGGGAGTTTCGGGAGTACAAAGTCATTGTTATCGCTGTACATCCTTTATTTGGCATCACAATAAACATACTTGAAATGCTAGCTTTGGCTAAGAAGCTAGGTACTGTTACTGCTTTGTGAAAATATGTCTTTGTAATTCCATAGCAATGTTAAAATTTATTTTAATTATAAAATGTTTAAGTCATTTCCTACTATCTTTTAATTGCAAGAAGTGTCTCTATAAAATGCAAAACTACCTTTATTATAAGAAAATATACTATTTGCTTTTAATGTTTATAAAAGAGCATATTTTTGCTTCCTTGCATTATAATGTTATGTACCAAACATTTAATATGTACTTGAGTAAACCCTTTAGGGAATCTTAGTTCTTACTGTTAAGACTATTTGGTAAGACTACTAGGAATAGTTCAAATATTTATGCTATGTGTAAAATGGGAATTCACTGCAGGTAACTTGCTTAGAGGTGATTCCAATCACACTGGACCTTGAAAGACCCCATATGTTGTAATGTGGTCCCTGTATTGTGCATCTGCCTTATGAGCCAAGGTCCCTCGTTTCTGACCAGGTTGATGTTTGAATGATTTAAATATCTGCTCTGATTCTGGGTCGTAGTTGTGCAGTGTGTCTACATTTGTTTCATCCACAACACAGGGTTGTGCAACTGAACATTTTTTTGTAAGTAGCTGCACCTCGCTGTTTCATCAGCATGGTTTATTTTTTCCTAAACCACAACCACAGAAAATAATTATAATAATACTACCTGTACTGAGGCAACCAAAACAAAACAATTTATTCAAATCTGTTTAGCCATTTTTGAATTTTTGGGAGACGCACGGCAATTCATTTTTATATAATATATACTTCATTGGAAAATAGTATTATTATTAAGTTTTATTTATTTAAGTAATTCTGCTGAAAATGGCAGAACATAGGGTTAAATTTAAATGACCCTGTTTTAATATGAATCATTAAAGCTTTTGTTGTGGGTCTAGGAGGTTGAGGCTATTATCAGAATTTGGTATTGCATATTTTGTTCCACTAAATGAGTAATGTATATAAAATAAAAATGTGTGTATGTGTAATGTAGGATGTCATTCATAATACAATGTTTTATTGAATCACTTCAAGCCGTAACATCTCAATTTTAAGATGCCACACTGGAAGGGGGAGAGAATAATAGTCAGGTGTATTTAATGAATGAAATTTGACAAGTGATTCCCTGAATTGACAAATTTCATTTACTAACAGAAATTAAGCCATCGGGCTTGCCGACTGCATTGGGGCCCTGGCTCATTACCCGCAGATAAGATTATTGTTAAGTAATTAACTATTCAAATAAATCTACGAACCAAATAATCCTAACAAAACAAATTTATATATATTGTAAGTTGTGATAATATCTTGAAATTAATTTTCTTTGTTCTGTTTTTTATTACTTATAGACTTTATTAAATGAGAAAGTCATCTGGTAAACATTTAAGAAACAACTGTGCCACAAATGTTTTTCACTATCCTATCAGGTACATATTTAGTATAAAAGTAAAATGTGGCACCAATCATAATGCCAATGTTCTCTCTTATTGTCAAAAAGAAACATAGCAGCACCCTCATCCAAATTTATTATAATATTTCAATACATGGTGTTAGTCTATCCATCTATTATGGAGTTGATAAACATAGAAGCATTTGCATTTATGTGATATTATTTGCAAGATACTTTTTTTCAACGCTGAGTTTGTAGAGAGACTGGAAATGAGTTGTGTTTTTAGAAAATAATTAAAATTTGCTTTGCTCAATGTTGCCAAAGATTGAATGGATCTTACCGTTCTATCTAAATTATTGCACAAATTATTTTGTATATTTTTGCTATATTTTGTAATACACATTCTAGTTTTTTTTTTTATAGATGCATCTTTAGCGGCTGTCCCTCTATTGACTAATATTATCTTAGCTGTTTTACTACATGACAAAAAAACTATCCATTTACCATGGAAGCTCTTGAGACACATTTTGTTTATGATAATTTTTGAATTGTGAATTATTTTTTAGCATTCTTGTCTTTGTTTTTTTTTTAAGGTTCGTCCTGTATTTTTCTTACTATGAAGGATCGCAGCACGAGCTTCCCATAATATAACAGAGGAAAAAAAGTAAACAAAGTTCGTAAGATATTATGTTTTTTTTTTCATTTGTTCTATTATACATAGGCATTTTAAAGTCATACTACGGACTTTAAGTTGGCGAAAAGCCACTTTCTCTCATCTCACTCTTGCAGTTTTTATGCATCTGCTATCTTTGCCGTTTGCGTTAGCTTAGCAATGATTTTAAGTTCCTTTATATTTTGTGTATAATTATATCTACACTCTACAGTGTGACTATAAAAGGCTTATTTATACAGAAAACGATGAAAGTGGAACTACTGTTGCTGCCGTCATATTTGTGTCGATTCTGATGTGTCGCATCTTCTAGACTAAAATAAATTTGACAGCTCTTAAATTGTTGCCAGTGGCTAGTAATTTGGTATGAATAACAAACATTTTTATTATTAGAGTAGCTTAGTACGCAACACTTTATCAGCTAAACCACTCGTCTCGACTCAATATTATTTTACATTATCTATAAACCGATATGGAAAATTCTTTTGTTTATTTAAAAGGATATGCTTCCAGATTGCAACCTATTTTTATCAAATTCCATTTCTGGTCCAGGTGGAATTGAGGGAACTAATCAAATGTTATAGGCATACCTATAGTGATTTATTGATTAAAATATTATAGTTTATTTTTACGCAATGTTAAGAATTTAGCATTTTTAAAGACAAGAATTATTGCGTAGTTACGAATATTTTTTTAAAGCGATTATTATTTTAATCACTTTAAAAAGCGTTGGCATTTGGCATTTTTGTATAATTGACAGGCTAGTTGTTTGACATCTCACCCGATGGTGGTCGAATATGATAACCACATCTAGCCTGGAGTTTGGTACTAGCAAGTAGGCTGTCGGAACAACTGTTAGGTTAGCTCGAAAGTATACTTTTTGTGTTTTTAGATTACTTTTTTTTAAAACTCAATTTTCAAAGCCGCCGCCTATAAGCATTGAAATACGCCTTCAGATATCAAATAACAATACCGTGGAACAAATTTAATAACCAACACATGCAACACTGTAATTTTACAGTAAGTACATAATACAATGATGGCCTTTTTCAATGTTTTGCTTTTGCTATGGCTGTAAGGTAAGTTTCTGTATAAATCAAATGAAACATAGAATTAGGAAAACATTATAAATTATATTGAAATAAATATTCTGTGATACTGTACTAGTTATTTTATTCAGGTAACAAAGTTCCTCAAGTAGGGTGTTATGTAGAAACACGTCGAGTACTTAGCCGTGTTGCTTACAGTGAGAACGACGACGGTGACCGCCAGCGGACACTCGTATAACACTGGAACAATTATACACAAGTATATTTTTCTTTATTTTTTATTGTACTCGGTGACGAGACGAGCAAATCGCTCACCTGATTTTAAGCGTCACGCTTGTCCATAACAATTCAGTGCCACCCAGAATTTTAAACTTCAGCAGTTCATAACCATGCGCGGCAATGCACTGCGCTCGTCACCCTGAGATATCAGATGTTAAATCTCTTTAAGCCCAGTAATTACGCTGGCCTTCAATCCGGAACACAGTAATGTTTACACACTACTGCCTCGCGGTTGAATAACTGGCGAAGGTGTGGTAATTCCCCAGATGAACTCTGCAAGAGAGCCCTACCACTACAAGTATTATATAATATACTAATATATATGACAGGGCTGGCGCACTGCGAATGCCGAGCATTAAGGATGCACTGTTTTGCGGCTTACACTGCCACTTCAAGAAGGTCACGCCGTTCTCATGGAGACCTCAAAGCGCGGGTTCGAAGTTGTTAAGGTTTATAACAAAAAAGAACAAATTAAGGCAATGCGCGCTTCGAGCGCATAAGAACCTTGAACTGGCAGTGTACATTGCAAAATGGTGCAGCCCATTATATAAATGTACAGCTTCGAGCTTTTCTCCAAGCCCAATTTTAAGTCCAACCCATGAGCAAAAAAAAAGCAAGGTCTGCATGCTGTGGAGTGACACCAACTTACGTCACTATCCACCATTTCGTCATCTCTGTCTAAACTGTTTGAATTACGCATTTCGAACTTTTTTTTTTTTCTCTTTCCTCCTAAGAGGATTTTGGCGTCGCACGTCTTATGCATTTGCCAGTGTCAAGTATACATAATATATTCTCAAGTTTTGTTAGATATTATCAAACAAGTAATAGTCACGGTCAAAGTCAAGCAAAGAAAGTCACGGTCAAGTCCAAGTCATGCCCCAGTAAAGTGGTGAAAACTTTACTAGAGCCTTCTATGGAGTTTTGGAAACAACACGAAAATTCACGTTTCACGACATTATACCATTCACCAACACTCGTGCATGTTCACGAATACTTAACGGGTAAACATTCACCGTTTTTACACATTAACACTCGAAATAACGCAAGTTTTGGAAAATAATAAAAAGACGCGACATGATTTCTTCACGTTCCCGCCAAAACCCCCCATTTCGAACTTATGACGTAAGTATGCTGTTAGCGTTCACGTGACGTCATAGTGGAAAACCAGCAGTTGAGTATACAGGCTGTTCGGATAGACGACGGACATGCATTTAAACCATGCAAATAGACAATCGTCAACAGTCTGCGTCACATAATAAGTAATTATTACATAAACTAGATCCTGCCCGAGCGCAGACAAAAAACGGCGTAAGTTACGTATAATATCTACAAGCACTAACTAGACTAGCTAAATGCACTAACTGTGTTGAGCTAGACTTAAGAATAGAGTATACAGCCGTCTCGTCCATACAAAATGCGTAGTCGGATAGTACCCCTAAATGTTATTCGATTTCGATGATTTTTTTTAAAGTCGCAAAATCTGCGTTGTTATAGGGAAAAAAAATTTCGTCGCGTCGGTTGTTATTAGAATACCATAAACAATTTTTGAAAAAACATAACATAGTTATGTTTATACTAAACATGAAAAATACCATAAACATGGTTTATCCAAGCCATTGACACCAAAAACAAAAGATTTTGTTAAGATTTAGGGGGTGAACAGACTACCCCCGAAACGCTAATTTCATCAAAAAGTTAGTAAAATTCACTAACTCTATCACACGCACGCACAGCTATACAATTTTAAATATTGAATGCGCTAAAACCTCGCGGAAGGATAAAGTTTTCCACGGTTTGCGCCTTGGAAAAATTTATTGTACAAACTTTTTACTGAACATATTCAACGTCATCCATTATTAGAAAAACAAACTATCATTTTGCTATTAAACAAACAAAACTCATCTATCTCCGGTCCGCGATCTTTCAAAGGTTATCTACGTCTCATGCGGCGCGAGGTCAGTCCTGAGAGGTCATTTCTGACCTCTCTGGACTGACCTCTCGAAACTAACCACTCGTTAACCGGTCGAGTCGGATAATCTACCGATGTATAATAATCATGTCAGTGGATCGTCGGGGTCATATTATTATATTAAGGTTACGTCGTACATCTTTTGAATACCGTCCCAAAGTCCGTCGTGTAACCGAAAACATCCTGTATTTGAAAGGGCGAATTACCGGTAAATATGTTGATGAAGAGCACCGCGCTGTAGAGGAAGACGAGCGAGTAGTGCAGCGCCCGGGTCTCCGCCGCGGCCTCGGGCTCGGCCCACACCAGCGCGGGCAGCGCGGCCAGCACGCTCGCGGCGCCCAGCGAGAAGGCCCGCAGCAGCAGCGCTGCGACACCGCGCACGCCACACGCCACACGGGGACTGTACTCACTCACGGGGCGACGCGAACACAATACGTGACTGCTAAATGTAGCTTGACACTCCGGACGTAGAGGGAAAACCGTCGACCCCTCCCTCGTCAAAATCGGTCGAGCCCAATAACATACAAGCTACATACATACATGCTATAGAAGATAACATACATACATACATACAAAACATTAACCTCCTTCTTGGGCAGTCGGGAAAAAATATCCGTGTGGATGGACTAGCTTCACACCGATAAAGGACTCTCGACCGCCTGGGTAAGGAATAGATTAAAACAAGTTTTAAATATATATAAAAGGCGATGTGTGTATGTATGTTCCCTACATACACACGCAGTGGAGAACTCACCTTCACTTTGTGAAGTCAATGGCTTGAGGAGCTGCATCATAGTCCGGACTGTCAGTAGGAAGGCTGCTATCCCTGAAACGTTCAATTAACCACGTTTTATTCGAAGCGGTCATGCATCGGTCAAATAACACCAATACAAATTTACTCTCATTGGTTAATTGCTAGACGCAGGCATAACCTTGCCATAGACAATGATAAGGCTTGGTCCAACTTGTTTTTTTTTTTGTCGGAACATAACAATCTCGTAATGCAGTCGTCTAGTGGTAGTAATGTGGCATTGGGCAGGTCGCATCACTCGAAGAATCGATAACCGATGGGGAAGATAGATTCTTGAGTGGCGACCACGAACGGGAAGACGCAGCCCAGGCAGGCCTCCCGCTAAGTGGATCGACGACATTGTGAAAGTCGCGGGCAACCGGTGGATGCAAGTGGCACGTTGTCAGTCGATGTGGCGCTCTAAGGCCCATGTTCTCGTACGGTATGCCGTAAGTTACGTATGGTATGACGTCTTTTGGCTGATGATGATGATGAATGCAGTATCTATTACATCTTTCAGTTTCAACGACACGAAAATCACAACCATTCCACCTGTCATAATGTTATGGTGACACAATAACTATATATACTAAGTGAATGGTGAATGTTCTACCATCCCCAAACCAACAAAGCATGGTGAGTATGGCATTCTGCCTCACTAATGGAAGGCCTTTGCTCAGCAGTGGACTTCTGGCTGATATTGTGTACTACTTTGAAGTGTAATTCATACCTGCGAATATGGATATGAACTTGATATAGAAGTCCTTCTCCCATATGAAGAGGTCTGTGTCGTCTCCTCTCTGGTCCCGCGCCCACGACACGCACTCACTGCTGTTCCGCCAGGACTCGGGGACGGACAGACTTATCGCGTGACCGCTGGAAAATCATTTATTTCATCGTTGATTAATAATGTTCAAAATATTATCATAGCTTGTAAGTAAGTGCATACCTAGTTAGTGTCATAACCTTCACCACCTACACTGAGAATTTGTATTGCATAATCTACTTCACACTAATATTATAAATGCGAAAGTTTGTGTAAGTAAGTAAGTGTGTTTGTTCCCGTTCAACTCAGCTACGGCTGAACGGATTTGAATTGAGGTAGCTTATACACTGGATTAACACATAGGCTATAATTATATCCCAAAAGTTTAACGGTTCCTGTAGGATACCGGGTGCAACCGCGGGGTGCAGCTAGTAATTCATAAGTGTATAACTATTTATTTATACAGTGCTAGCCTCGGTGAAGTGCCAGAGTGAAAGAAAGTCATTATACTCGTTATTTATCAGCCAACAGCTAAGTCCACACTTTTGTGTGTGTTTACCTCTTTTAGTGTATCTTGTGTCTAGTCTGTGCTATAATGGAATGAATGACTTTTTAACCGACTGGCCAGTATTAAACTGACTTAGGTATTCATGTATGAATATTCAATAATTTGTAATGGTTTCTCAGATGTTGTAAATACGAAAGTGCGTTTGTTTCTCATTTACACAATAACAGAGCAACAATTCCATGTGGTTCTTCCAGGATCAGCACTTTTGCTTTTTTAATACATAAACATACAGGTACATGTGTGTGATACCAGAGCTCTACTTCTCTAGCAAAAATAGTTTCGATATAAATTGTAGTTTCCAATAAAGATATATTCGACAGTATTTCTACTAGGTGCAGTGCTGTTTCTCATAGATTACTTACAATATAGTAGCATTGATGGTGTTATTGTTCCTCGTGCCGCACACTGTGTCGATGACGATGTTGAATAGACTGTCGCTGCGCCACACTCCATACGTCTCCAGCATTATGAGGACAATTAGCAGCTTCCAATAAGACTGGGAAATATCGAGGCAGTAGAATCAGTCCCAATAGACTGCTTTATAAGGATACTAGCTACATTCTGCAGCTTTACCTGCATGCTACAAAAACCAGACTTTTTCTAGGATAATAAGTAGCCTGTGTACAGGGTACAGGCTATTTTCACACTAAATTTTTTCTTAATTTTTATGGTATTTTACAAAACGGCTTAGTCTGCTGTGGGAACATTTTCTAAATCTTTTAGCAGATAGATGGTGTCGACTTTTTTTTCGTGCCTTTTTATACACAAGCAGTTGTAATGTAGGGTGTCACACAAAAGTTTCGCTGTTGGCTTTCCTTAAGCATAACATAGTTGTGCTTACCTTAAACTCTGTATTGTACAGTACGTGCCGCTGTGCTTCTTTGGATATGAGTACAAGATCAATCATCACAATTACTGGGTCGTATTCTATGTATTTGTCCACAACGCCCTTGCATTTATCCTGGAAATGAAATAAGAGAAAATTAAAAAAAACTAATGAATTTGTTAGTTCAAAATGTGCGATGCGGAGTTATGACTTATTCTTCGGTAGCGAAAAGTTATTTTCGAGGCTCTTTTTCCACCCCCACTCCCGGCTCGATGTCGTAGGCGCATGATGAATTATTAAAGTGAACTAACAGGCATGGTGTAGTGATCTATTTTCAGAATATAATATACAACACTTGGCGATGCAACCCTTTAGTCACGAGATGTATTCAAATTTTTGACGACATAAAAAGCGTTTTATCGATAACTCTGGCAGGACCCGAGTGGCAGGTACTTAAGCCTTTTTTAAAACGTTATCAAGTTAAAATACTTAACCTATAACTTGTTTAATGTCGAACCTGGTTTTCAACCATTAGGAAACATTTTAATCACTAATTGTTGTAATATACATAGATTCGAATTATCCTGAAGATGTCGGAACATATTGGTGACCACACAAAATGTTAATATAGGGCAATAAACAAAAACTATTTATACTTACGCATTTTGTTAGCTTAAGAACTGAAGGCCCATAAGTCTTGAAAAGAGCGGCTGCTGGTTCTCCACAATTAACACATTTATATGGTTTATTTTCAAACATATCTATATCGATTTCCCGGACATCAAACAAAAATTGTATTAAACAAAACAAAAACAATGAAAATAAGAAAAACTGTCACAGTGTTGCCACCACGGCCCCAGGTTTATGGGCTAGATCGAATGGTAAAAAAGGCTAGATTTGCCCAAAATTTAAGCTAAATAGTAGCAAAATAATGAATAAGAGTACTTGACAAAGTCAGTTCTCGTGTCGTTTTAAACGAATAGCGAAGGTTGTAGATACGTTACTATCACAAATTCCGCATCTATTTAGGGACTTTAGGAAATAAATTGGGGGCTAGGAGTAAACAAGCCGAAAAAGAGCCAGATCTAGCCCCAAAAGGGCAAAGTTGGCATCACTGAACTGTCAACAGTCTCTAGGCTCGGTCCGAAAAATAAAAGCACTGGGCGCAGTCCGAAGTTTACCAACAGCGCATACACTCATGAAGTTGTTTTACAGCTTCATGCTTGGACGAAACATATGATGCTAAATCCATGGCTTCATGCATACACTACACCCCAACTTCGTCTAAGCTACACCCATTTATTGACAAGCAAACATCAACATGGACCCGGAGTTGATAATGCTTGAAAACTTTGTAGTTTGTGCTGGTTCTTAATAACGCTGTTGGCGTCATTGGCGTTTTATGCCTATTTTGGGACTGTGCCCATTATTATCCGCCTCCCGCACTGGGCCAGCGTGGTGGATATAGTCTCATCACCGTTCGAGGATAAGCAGCTGGCAGATATCTCTCAGCAGTGGGATTGTAGGCTGATGCATTGTTGGCATATTCATTGCCGGCCGGGTGAATACTGAAGGTATAATTATATTATAGGGGTTAAAGCAACCTGTCGTTGGCACCATTATGAGTTAGATTTCACGTTATCTCTTATCACTCATAGTGATCACGGCCGATAGCCACCTCAGATAAATCAGAGTGGGCCCGTACCGTGAATTCCTTCCCTAGATAAATGGCGATGACTGTAAAGAGAATATAAATAATGACTGAGACTGAATGAGACAATGACACTGCGCGACCATGAATACTTACGGTTGGACAGCGTCGGCGCCCGAACATAAAGATCATCGAAATAAACACGTCACGGGTACACTGACATTCATCTATGTACATTGTCGGCATCTTAGACGAAGCATCATGATCCTTGGTCGGCATCGTCGCGTCACCGCTTTAGTTAATTTTGGAGCATTTTAAAAATTAAGAACCGCATTGACAGTGAGGCTGACGCTGACAGCACAGAACATTTATGATCTTTTCTTTCTCTTTAATTTTGGCGTGTATTTAACTACTTAGTATCAAGTTTTGTTATCCTAAAGCCGTATCAGGCTTAATAATGCTTTGAGGTTTAAAAATGAATTCGTTCGTATCGAGGACAAAAACTTCGCTTGCCCGATTGAGAACTCCTTACATTACAACTGTCCTTACAAAACGTCAAAAAATGCACAAAAATGGATCAACGCCATCTAGCGAACTATAAGAAGTAGCTTTATTCTCTCTCCGTCTGGATGTTTCTCGCGTTATCACGGCTAAACGGCTGAACGGATCTTGATAACATTTGATAAGGAGTTACTGTATATCACAAATAGACGGACATAGCATACTTTTTTTTTAAGTCCACGCGAACGAAGTCGCGGGTAACAACTAATAAAAATTTTTTTATTTTTAAGATTATTTTTACATCCTCTTTATGTACGCTATAATATTTTATAAGCTGCATATGGTGTGGTAGAGCTTCCTTCAACTGAGGCTTATATGGCAGTAGTGGTACATTACAAAGCACACGTAGTAAATTCGGGGTCCGTACTTACTTGCAAAGAAAATCTACACAAGAAGAATAACAATCTTTAAAAGTGTAGCCCCGAAAAATCTGCTTAGAACTAGATGGCTCTTTGGGTGAAGGCCTCCTCCAGAGCTTCCCAGTCTTGCCTATTTTGTGCTTTAGTTATCCATTTTTTCCCTGCAGTTTCAGATAATTCGTCCTCCCATCTTTCCTGCGGTCTACCTCTAACGTGTTCCACATGGGCCTTGATTTTTGAGCTTGCTTTAACATGTCTAGTGTTTCTGTTTTTTTCCTTATTTACGAACTTTTTATTTTATCCTTTAGTTTTATATTCAAGATACTTCTTTCCATTGCCCTTTGACATTTTTCTATTTTCCCCTTGTATGTTGGTTGTATATCCAAGATATAGATATAGATTGCAATATACGATGTACAAAATATGTTTCCGAAAATAACGTTTTCAACGCCATCTCTTGAGCACCTAGCGAGTTTTGCAAATAAAATGTAAAATTATATCGATAGCAATCGATGCCATATTTTGTAGTTTCCAAAAAAAACAAATGTGCTGTGACATACAGACAGGCAAACAAGAAAACCCTAAAAATTATCACAGCCAAGTCCCAACAAGCCACAGCCAAGTCACACAATGCGAGACCCGAGGAATCCTAAACAACCCCTATATCTAATGCTAGCTTATTTCTATGGAGCTTGTTAAATGTGTTTAGCACAATATTTTAATTTTAATAATTTCTCCGTTCCTTTTGATCCGTGCCGAGCTCGGTCCCACATAATTTATTATAACAAATTAGTACCTACAGTAGCTATGTAATGTCACTGAACGTAATATATCTGAGTAGCTAATAGTAGTTACTATTTATTATCTACTAGGTACCTACGGCTGCAACTTTACGCGCCTGTGAATAATTCCAGAGCAAGAAATTATTAAATATCTCGTTACTCGTTCAGTGTAAATTCCCGCGAACACCTCGCCAATATAAATGCAAATTCAGTTAAAGCGCGGCTCTAAGTCCCGTATAAAAGTGCCACTTTTATGAACCGGACTTAGGCGAAATTTTAATAAAAACACTCAAGTTACCCCCATAAAAGGCCAACTTTGAATTAAGCGAGCTTTAAAGTAAGCAAGTTTTATTAATTTTTAAAGAGGTTGCCTTTTCTTTGAATTTAGTTCCTGTGTGAACTAGGGAAGAAGTAGAAGGGAAACTACGAAACTGAGTCCATTTATTTACTTTCATGTTCCTTCATAAGTACCGTCATGGCAAAAAGAGCTACTCCCAGTAGTTTTACCAATAACAACTACTGGGAATTTTATTCCAAATGTGCTTACTTACCGATTGGACACAGAGCTACAGACTAACACAGAATAGCCACTAACACGAGTTCGAAAATAACTAGCAATAAAGTTAATATTAGCACGCACAACAAAACATACGCAAGAATGCTAAGAATAAGTAGGTATTTATTTAAATTTTATTCAGGAATTATAAATATTTATAGGCCTTATTATAACATATATACAATCGATTCAAAGATGTGAGGAAAGCGTTCTTACCTACCAACTACCAGAGACCATAGTTTAAATTTTATACAATACAATATAACTTAATTAAACACCGAAAATACAAATAAAATTAAACAATAATAAAATATCCGGCAGTATAATGGGCGGCCTTATCGACTAAAGCGATTTCTTACAGGCAACCTTGGTATGGACAGAAATTTGAAACAGGAATACGGTTCGTATACTATTTTATTTTATTGGGTTCTCCTTTGTAATATTTATACTCAATATCTCGAGTTTTATTAATACCTAACCTCTTACGGAAGATTATTTCAAATATTTATCTTTTATCTTTTTGTAGCAAACAAGCTACGGTTAATAGTTAGTTTAATTAAAGTAAATTTGTTATTCTAGACTCAAAATGTGAAAGCTAGTAAAAAATATAACACTGTACGTTTTTCCAAAATAAATAAATAAATATTTAAAAAAAATAATGATTTATGATGCACAAAACAGATATCAATCAATTTCTTAATAATTGTACAATATTATAACTAAAAATCTGAACAGGATTGTAATCCAAAATATGTGTACACTCATACGCATGAGTAGCACCGTAGAGTCATACTCTTTTAGTTTGTATGCGTGAGTATTGCAAACTCATTAAATTATTTACGTGGAGATCTTATTTAGGACATAATTAGTATAAATTATTACGATCATGATTGGGTGTAGTGTAGCAACATCGTGCCGAGCGGGTCGACCTATTCCGTAATATTTTTCTTTTGTGTATAATTTGTTTATTTAAAACTATGCCACGCAAGTCCAAAAGTTATTGCATTAACGCAGCCGCGGTTATTTCGGTTCCATTTTAAAATAATTATACATGTAACTGAAAATAACGTAAACCTGGATAACGCACAACATCGCACATAAAATGTATCTCAAAAAAATGATACTTTTAAGCATAAGCTCCAAAGTTTTGTAAGAGCTTCTATATTATTATTTTCAGGATAATGCTAAAAAAGCTCTTTCAGGATTCTGTGTAGGCTTTTTACTGTCGACCTGGACTATTATTGTACAAATTAGTTTAAGTAAAATATAAAATAAAATAATGTTAAGATGTCCTCCGAGATTTTGCTTTCTAATGTAACGTGGCGTCGGAATGAAAATTCCTCGTAGTCTTTTGTTACAGCTGAGTAGGTAAAGGTGCCAGTCACAGAAGAGAAAAAAAATGTAGATGTTTCTGTGGTGCCAGTAATAAAAGTAATTTAAGTATTTCTTAGTTTTACTTCAGAATAGATAGTATGAAGTTTCATTAATTTTAGACGTCCGCTGCTGACCAAAGGCCTCCCCCTTAGAGTGGGGTCATAATCCTTACGCTTGGCAGGAAGCTTGGGAAAATTACAAAAAAAAAAACCTTGCAACTAATAATTCCTATAAATACCAACGCAAGGATGCTAAATATTAATTTTAAAAGCTAACTTTAACAATGTAGAATAAACTCAAAGTGAAGTTCCTACACCGTGAGAAGCGTTATCGTGGGTAACGGCGTAACGGCCGTTAAACGGCAATTGTTGCGGAAGGGAGGCTGCGTTGGCTCCTAATTCGTAACGCTCGGACGCACTCTATGAACTCTAGATAAATAGGAGATGCTGGGCTTGGTGCAAGCTACTACATAATTTAGAAATTTAATTTAATTTGAATTTTTAACGAAGGCAGGTTTTTTTTCCCTTTTTAACCTTATCTATCGGCCAGTCACACTCTACTCATAAAAGTCACTACATCTAGGTCAATGCTACAATTTTATAGTTTTTTATTTTTTCGTCGGCGGTTTTTGATTGGTGGTGAATTCCCCACCAATCAAAAATTTGCTTTCATCTGTCCGTATGTTGGAACTAGCGAACAGGTTATATGTTTCAATCATATATGACGAAACTTGGTATACAGGTTCTGCTATTTCAATATTTTTTTTGTCGGCGGCGGTTTTTGTTTGGTGGAGTATTTACCTCAAAAGGGGGTAAATTTGCTGCGGTGCCATTTAAATTCACATGTGATACGCAATTCTAACCAATAAGTTTGAATATGAGCAATATCGGTCAAGAGCTAGTCAAGATCGTGAGGTCTCAGTTCGACACATCGATCCGAGCACTCCTGATCCATTGAAAGAAGGCTACATGTAGTAAGACGCAAGCTATAAGTAGTAGTAGGTGTTGCCAGTTAAAACGAGTAGCGTTGTTGAGAGTCGTCACGCGTCTATAGCACGTTTAATTATAAATAAAGTGCAGTAAACGGACACTATTGTCTGCAGACAATACGGTCCGAAAGAGACTCGGTAATAGATAGTGTTGTGCGGAATATTTATCATGCTATCGGTATTAGAAAATCTGATTTTAGTTATATAGATACGACTATACTAATTGAAGAGTTTTAAGTTCATCAAGAATAATGTATCCATATTTAATTAGGCTTTTAAGCTTTAAGCTACTACTCACAATTATTTATATTGTTTAAAAAAGCACAATACTAATAATACTAACGTACCCTTAGATTATTTACCTATCCGCGGGCTTTGACTTTGACTTTGACGCGTGTCGGTGACTCGCGACAAGGCGCTGTCCCTGTGTGGCGCATGGTCACGGCATGTACGTTGAATAACCTACACTTTGTATGAAAATGTATGTTATTACGTCCACTGTAAGTCACGAACGCGCTACCCACGAATACGAGGCCGGTGACGTCATTGCTACACGCGTGGCCTGCTCGGATATTTATCTCGCCCGCGCAGCTCAACGCTGCGCTGTACATGCTGTATACAAGGCGCATGAATTTAAACTATGTTGCGATATAGTTATACATAGCCGTGGGTCAAAATTCGTGTATAGTGTATGCAGTGGAAACTTAGACCTACTATTTCTAACAAACGGGTCCACGCAGTTAAAATGCGCCGTAACCCGTGCGCAGCGTGCGCAGCAGTCGACAGCACCTTGTATACAATACTACAGTCATCGACGAACGAAAATATTTTTGGTTGGTTGGTTTTGTCACGAACAACGCAAAATCTTCAATAATCTACCTGATGATGGTGATGTCCCCTATAGTTACAATCTGAGCAAATTAGTTTCTTCTATAAGCAAACATATTGTTCTGTCGTAGACTGCATCGCTGGATAACTTATGGCGAGTCAGCGTTCAAACGCAAGCATAACAAGAAGATTCGGTTCGAGTAAGCGCGGTGGTTTTCCATCCTTATAATCCCAGAATAAAATTATAAGTATTTGTTATTCGTTGATCTTGGTTTTGGAGGGCAATCATATTTTGTTTTTTTATATGAAATGCTTTAATTATTTATTATTATTATGATATTATGGTTCTTTTTATTTGATAATAAATAATTTCTTTCGGATTCATTCAGAGAAAACCATTCAGATACCAGACAAAAAACAAAAAAAAAAACTTTTTATAACTAATCGATAACTACAGAAACCCCAAGAGCCATCCCTACTCATTCAGCCAGTGATAGCGCTCCGTCGATTGAATAGCCATTGTGCGTCCGCGATAACCTTCAGAGACGTGAATCAACTTCAGGGATGAAAGAAACCGACTTTAATGGAGAATACAATGGCATCGGTTCGAGAGGCTTGCGATATGCGTGACTCAAACACGAGGGGGGATATTACACAATACGGGTAACGTAACGAGAAAACTTGGGAAAACTAAGAGTATTTTACATCAAGCTACTTTCAAAATTAGCAAATACTTGTACATAAATGTAGAGGTTCTGTGAATAAATGAAAGCAATTCGTCTTAGCAATGAATATAAGCTGACCAGCTGACTGACTGAAATAGACTATAATTCAGGCTTGTTTTTATAGTCAAATTCATTTGAAATAGTGCTAAGAAACTTGTGAAATATTATGAAACTCGGTGATGACAGGTGTGACAAAGATGTGACACAGTGGTGGCCGAGGGAAGGTAGGCAGAGCGTTGGTCGAGCTGCGAGATGTGTCAACGTTATCGTCACCATCGTCGGTCTTACCTGGGGTCTTATCATGTAACGCTGGTGGCGGTCAGATTCAGATTCAGATGGTTTATTGTTTCCATTAAGTACAAGGAGGTCGAAACATTTCCATTTTACTACAAATTTACATAATGGACCCCGTCGGGCACAGCAACACTAGAAGAGAGGAGGACAGCTAAAATAAAATGTTTGTAATTATTATTATATAAATTAAATTATAAAATTAAGTTGCCAAATGTCTTGCATTTTAATTTGTCATTTGTTCAGTCTTAGTTTGCTGTCCTGCTCGCTCACATGATGCGTGTAAGATGGCGCGAGTCGAACGGCACGCGATGACCGTGGCCACCAAATTTACATGATAAGGCCCCTGGACTAGATTAGCACAGGACCGAGGCAGAAGGCATAGCAAGAGAGAGGCCTAAACCCAACAGTGAAATAAGAAAGGGTGTGGATGATGTTGATGATGATGATTATAAAACTTGACACTGGCTAAATAAATTATTGGTGTAGAGCCACAGTAGAGGAGAAACAAAGTCCATTGTACAAACAAATCCATGAGTAAGTAAGTAGAATACGATATATTAATCGATTGAGGCTGGACGACTATAATACTTGTTTATTTTGGTTAAATTTCTAAGTAGTCGTATTTCGAGGAAACTTAGTGTCCTTATGAAAATTGGAAAAATAAATGTTAAATAAAAATAATAATTAATAATTAATTAACTTAATAAAAAAGAAGTTCAAATTTGTTTTTGATTAAATAAAAAAAAAATATATTACAAGCAGCCATAATTTTTGGCAACATTATGCCGCCAATGTACGTTAAAAGTTCAATAAAACGTTTTTAGGAAAATAAGTTTGCTTTTAATTTTGCATGCATGTACTGATGCACCTAACCACTTTTTATTGGCATTAAAGACCTGCTCAAATATTTAAGGTATATAATAGAAAAAATACCTAAAGAAGCTTTGATAAAAAATCAAATTAAATAAGTAGAGCTAAATTAAAATTAAAAACAGATTACGAGTATGATGTTGGAGTAATAAGGGCTTCTAATTTAGACTACTTTTAAATTAAACCCATTACAAAAAATAGGAAAGTATATGAAAGTAATACATTCAAGAATAAGAAATGTTATTAAAGAGGTAAAAGAAAAATTCACAAAACACACATTATTATGGTTTTTTTTAAACTTCAAACCCTAAGCTGGTATAATCAATGTGTACAAAGTTTGCAAGAAACGTTTGAAGCAGATCCGAAATTCATTCATGTTGAAAATGAAACGTAGGTACTTTCTTACATGTCAATATTTGAAAAGCGCCAAAGAAAATATATCGTTTTTCTCAAGAAAGGATAAACATACGGACTAGGGTGACATTGAGCGCGGATTTATCGGGATTACGAGAATAAAGTACGCTCCAAACTTATGGTACCTCATAACTTATCGATATGATTTTTTTATAGTGAAAACGAAATACCCTACCGAGGGAGCGAGCTTTTATGGAGTATTCTTGACTAGTTCTCATGTTGGTTCGTACAAGATATTTATTTATTAATTAAACGACACGATGAATGAAGAATGCCGTAATAAAGAAAATGTTGCAAAACATTTTTTGAATATCACCTTTGGTATTTAAATAAAGTGATATAAAATGTTGATTGTGCGAGCGAGAGAGTGCACAGTCATTGTGTCAAAGTAGAAGTATTGAGCCGAGTTGTTAGGTAATATGGGGCATAGGTATGAGTTAGGTGTTAAAGTCAAAAAAGGTAATGCTTTCGAAACGTCATATTGGTCATAAAGTTTGGCTCGTAGTTTACCCGACTCTGTGGATACACCGAGCTCACAATGTATGCTTCTGGAGATGATTTATTGGCTATGGAATTTGGTGCTGCACTGGGTAAAATTGGGTTTGAGTTAGCGCAGAGCAAGGGGCACAAGCTCGATCTCCCTTTTGTCTTAATAGCGACTTTCACCACGCTAAAGCGCGAACCAAAGGAGATATAACTAGTTACAGCCATAAGAAGTTCTAATTCATTTATTTTTGATCGATAAATCCAAAACTATAGCTATATTATTATCTAAACATAAAAATACAAACTAAAACTTAAACTAGATACAAAATTAAAATAAATACTCAAATAAATTAAATTAATTAGTTAATAATAATGTTAATTATTAGTGAAAAAGTCGTGGTAGCTCAGTGGGAGCTCGCTCGAACCCACGAATGTGTCGTGGGTTTGAATCCGGACGGGCCCGCATTAATGAGTTCTTTGGAACTTACGTAAGGATATACCACTGGCTTTTTGGCGAAGGAAAACATTGTGAGGAAACCTGCATATTTCGGAGAAGAAATTCGATGGCGTATGTGAATCCGCCAACCCGCACTGGGCTAGCGAGGTGAATATGGCTTAATCACCCTTCTATGGTAGGCTGATATCCCAGCAGTGGGATGTTTTAAGGCTCAGTGTTAATTAATAGTGTCTCTGTACTCAGTTGCATGAAATAGTAGTTTTTGTTTCAACTTCCAAATAAATTTAGGATCGCTGCATTTTAATTTGATTCGAAATCAAAATCAGTCAGTCACGTGAGACATCAAAGGTGGCGCCGGTAATTGCATTCCGCAAATTAAATTTCTCGTTCTGTGTACTGCGACTGAACACATTTTCCCTTTGTAGGTGGTTTTGCTACAAAATGTTTAGATCGTTACTTGAAGTTGCTTCACAATATCGCATCAACCACACTAATATATTATTCGTGTGAATGTTTGTACCTAAGTTTGTTTGTTCTCACTCAATTGCGTGACTGCACTCTTGATTAACACACACTTTTTATCCAAGAAGAATATACGATTCCTATAAGACAGCGAGTGAGAAATCGGGGCGCAGCTAGAATTTTTAAATATATCGAAAAAGTCAGCGATATAGTCCTAGCGCGTCCTCGCAACGCATCGTGTAGATGCACTATTATAGTTTCGGCGAGTCCATCCGTCTATCAGAGAAGTCCAAACAGCGCGAAAAAAACATACCTACCGCTAATTGCCAGCGTCATGTAAATTGAGAACCTACCTTATGGGTTCTTTGTTTTGCAAATGGACCCAAAAATACTATTAACAAAAGTACTAAGCCATTACTTAGTGTACTTATAATGTAGAGCTTCCACTATTGTTGTAAATTAGGAGCCAGTGGATTTAATTACCATATTTTCTGTTCGTTACCTTTTTTATGCCCAGTAAAATATATTTTGTTTACATTACAATAGCGATTATCTAGGTCTTTTTATCTATGATTGTGCCACAGCTATCTCACTCACACACTCGCAAGATTTGTAGATCTATCGTTTGAATTTCTAGACTAAATGCTGTACGTGTATATCCTAGCATCAGAAATATTCTACATAAGTTTTCGTTTTGAGATCAGACACAACCGTACAACGTTAAACGGACACAAAAAACTATTTAAAAGTCCACACTTAGTGATTTTTTATCTATAATAAAAAATAAATAAATCTGGGACATTTTTGCACACACAGTCACCTGACCCCAAAGTAAGCAAAGCTTGGAATATGGCTGCCAGAGACTGATATACGTTCATAGATATTTTTTAATACATACTTATATAGATATTAACACCCAGACATAGAACAAACACAAATATTCATCACATGAATGTTTGTCCTAGATGGGAACCCACGCCCCCAAACACAGAAGGTAGGTTCACTACCAACTGAGCCACCGGGGCAGTCAACACACGCCTCGGTCGGTCGGTCGACCGAGACAACTGTGGACGCAAATAAGGGCCTTAAGATCATATAATATCATAATCCTTCATATTTGTACCTGCCTATAACCATATTAATAAAATTATAGGTATAAAGAGGAGCCTAGACGGCCTGAAAACTAACATAGGGACTAGCCACTCAGTCTTTACCAACTTAGATCATCATCATCATCAGCCTGAAGACGTCCACTGCTGAACAAAGGCCTCCCCCTTAGCCGCCAGACTGAACGACAACTACCAATTTATATATTTTATTATGAACACTGACCTGGTTATGACACGTTTTGTGTTAATAAAACGTTTTTTTTTGTTTTAACTATAGTCGGAATAACCGACACGTGACACCGATACGTGAGTATTCCCGTTTTATTAAAACAAAACCTATAATTATATTGACTATGTAAATAAGTTAGGTAAACAAAATAGAGCATGAAGTCGCGTCAACAAGTCCTTCGTATTTCATCCGACTCCTCTAAGCTTTCAATATTCGAAACGTCACAGGTAATACGTGGCCCAGGCTCAAGTATTTGCTGAGCAGAGCGAGCGTGAAATAAGTCAGATGCAAGGTGCAGCCACTGAGGTGCTGGCTTGTTATCGCACCGAGCGCACGACTTACCGACGAAATGTACTGAACTACGAACGCGAAATAATATTTTTAAATTACATAAATGTACTAGCAGCTTTAACATTTATGTTAATGTAGACTGGGCTATTTTATGATGTTATTTTGGAAAAACGCAACTTCAAGCAAAACGTAGGGTTATGATTTTGACCGGTATGTATGTTTCATCTGTTCCCTCATAACTTCTAAAATACATATCATAATTTGAAAAATGAGGTGTCGTCAGACGCCTCTTGATTGTCCGCTGGTTATAGCTCATGTGAGAGCCGCTTCTCAGTCGCTTTTCGTAGCCACGTCACAATCGTAGAAACGAAAATTGTAGATTAAGCTTTGAATAAACTTAATCTAAAAATTTTCGTAGTCGGAGTGTGTTGTTATTTACCCGACTACCCAAGAAGGAGGGTAATTAATTGATCCAATTGTGTACGTGAGTATTCCCAATTTATTAAAATAAAACGACTCAAACTTACGTCAGTTTCCATAGTAAAAGGCGGCCCTGTTGTCTAAACTGCTTCACCGATTTTGACGCATGAGGTGTCGCTGGATTTGTCTTTACGTCCTGAGTGACATTTGCTACACTTTGCAGTCGGTTTTTGTTTTTCTTATAGAATGTTACTTGTTCTATTAAATTGGTTGTAATTGTGTTTTGATCGTGTTTTTTTTTGTACCTCATTGGTAGACATTTCAACCCAACCTCCTCACAGCACAGTTCCGGCAGAATATCGCTCTAGCAATACCAATACCAATACCATAATATAATATCAATCATTTTTTATACATTTCGCTATCGAATACGTGCGAATTTTCTTCGATAGCAGTTATACTAGGGGTACTGTTAACGGTTTCATAACCATAGATATCTTTCACGCCTAAGTGACCATTGTCTCCGCATTTAACCTTGTCTCATTTCGTATACTTTAAAATTCAAAAAATCGTTCAAATCTTCAATCGATAACTGGTATTCGATTGGGCCTATACCAATATTTTATGCCAGTATCGGCTATCTCCAAATACTTATTCCCTGAAGCTTAGCTTTAATACCGCACTTAAATGTTTACAGCTAAATATACCTGAAATCTAGAGAAATGTTTACCAGCTCTTTGGGGACCAAGTTTATTGGTACAATGAAATACGAAAGAGATAGCTTTTATGGAAGACGTAAAGTAAAGTGGAGGTCTGATTTTATGGAAATGCATTTTGATGTTATTTATTTATGATTTAAATGTTTATGTTACGATGCGGGTATCACATCAGTAGATTTTTTAATCTTGTTTCTCAGCAGATTGCTGCGCTTGGTTTTTTAATGTAATTCTGTGTACCACTGGCGAGCGACTTGCTTTATGATGAAATCAAAAGCTAAAATTATAAGCTTTTGTTGTTTTTTTATCGTGGTAGATATATATGGTGGTAGAGTTTTTTTTTGTTTAAAGTCCGAGTTTGACCACCATCTCGCCTGTTGGTAAGCGATAATGTGGCCAAAGATGAACCTCGGTTTATCTTTGGCCACATTATCGCTTACCAACAACCAACAAGATCAAAAATCCTAATCTCAAAATAGAAGATAAATATATCTCCACTTCACAATAACACATTAATATTATTGTTACGTGTTTTCTTAACATTTTGTTTCGGTTTTGATAGTCTAATGATTTGTCCGACATGAAAAACATCCTTCTTGTCATATTACCTACTTGACTCCACTACGCTAGGATGAAATACACTCTAAACAAAGCTTTTGCTTTTATCATAGTTGAAAATTGCAGTTAGATGTCGGCAAAGTCGGCACACGCTTATCTAGGGACCTCGAGCTCACCTAACTGAGAACTGCGTTAAATTATATAGAATTTTCTAGGTATTTGTAGGTTTTAGATTGTTTCAATTGAGTTTCTTGGTGGATGAAACGCTATGTCTAGGCTGTAATGGAGGTAGCTTTGTTTGAGTGATTGTATTGTAGTTTAGGGAAGGTCTTTGTTCAGCTGTGGGCATGTTCTGGTTGCTGCTGCTGATGATGATGATTGTAGTTTAATTGCAATTGTATTGGTTCATTGCAGAATTCTTACAAATAAGTTTGGATATCAGATAGCCCGGACCGCGAATCCGATTTTCTGCCAAATTTGAGGATAATGTGCATTTGAGTTAGGGCTAACGCCAACTGAAGAGCCTTGGCGTGCATCTAGGCGGCGTTGGAAATATTATCAACCCTTTACGGTTTACCGTACGAGCAAAATTGTCCCGCTACGCCTTCGTTGCCTCTCTGTAGTGTCTGTCTAAAAGTCTATTTCTGAGGTAAAACATTAAACATACAGTAAATCAGCAGGGCTTCGGTGTGCGCACCGCGACAAAATCTTTTTGATATGCAAGAACAAAATACAGCTACGATTATGTATACGTTCGTCTTATTTTTTACGACATGAAGAGTAGAGAAGATTTTGTCGCGGTACGCATGATGGCCCTGCTGGAAGAGTTATCTTTTCCATGGCGACTCGGACGCTTCGTCTCGCGTCGACCCAACAATGAGCCAGACGAGACCACAGACCATGGCTTGTTCATAAGGAAAAAATACAGAGAGCCAGACAGACTACTTTTGCAAATAAAAAATCAGTGTGAAATGTATAGGATAAACTTATTACAAGCAAAATACTGTAGTTACAGGCCTTTTAGACGCCTTTAGCAGTTTATACTTAAGGAGGAATAAAACATGAATAAAGTGGCCTTATGGTAATATCTCAAGAAAACTTTAGCACTGAAGCATCTTGCAGCGCTTTATAAAGGAAAACAGCAATAACTAAGCCCCAGTTCAGAGTATGAAAGGAACAGTTATAAAATATGCTATCAAAAGTTTCGCCGGGTTCGGACGAAAGTATGGATGTAGAAGTATTGCCGTTTCCCGACCGGCCAGTAGTGCCAACTTTCTGTAAAGAAAGCATTATAGATGGCGGCACTCACGATTTACGGTCCAATATGGATGCAACTTTTGTGAAAAGTACCAAGTTAAAATGGGATACGGCTTAGTTTTGATTCTGATTATAGATTTTTGGCTACAAAATATAGAAAGTTTACAGTATATATTATGACTCGACGTCGTACATAACTGGACTCTCAGCCTCCCAAATACAAAATTCAAACGTTGATCCTATGTTGTAAGCAAAGACGTAAGGAGAATTCTATGGTTGTAGCTATGTTGTAATTTTGAATAAATGAATATTATTCAAATTTCCTTTTCTATTACTCACCTACTTCTGTTATCAATTGTATCCTATGCAAAATGTCCGGCTTAGTCTGTGCTTTGTCTGTCAATCATTTGGTAGATTGTTAGTAAAATATTTAGTTACTTAGGGTAGTTGCTTTTTTCGGCAGTCGAGTAAAAATAAACCATAAATGTCGCTTTGTTTCAATATAATCAATTTATTGTTAACGTTTAGTTACAGGTCATTCAAAATGTCGTACAATATTGTACAGACCTAAGTATTATAATTTTATTATTACTATTATTACCAAATAACAAAAAAAAAAGAACAAGACAACACATTATTAACAAATAAATAAAAAATATGTCAATTTATACATTATACAAAATAATAATAATAATTATACAAAACAACGCATAATTAATATACAATGTCAAGTTCAAAAATTAATATCTAAATAATGTCATTTAAAAATAGTTTTAAAATAAAAATAGTCAATTCAAAAATAGTTTATTAATGTTATAATTTCAATTTTATAAATTCATCATAGCTGTAGAACGTCTGCTCGATAAGCCAGCGCTTGAGCCGCGATTTAAAACTGCCCATAGTGGGCGCAGAAGTTATATGTGCCGGAAGTTTATTATAAACAGCTGGACCCATGACATGCGTCGACTTGGCCGACCTCTCCAGTGTGTGAGGCACTCCCGCGAGTCTGTCACTGTTTCGCGCGCTGTTGAGAGACTTGGTTTGATCTGACATATACTGCGACTTGGAATATGACCAGTGCTGGTAATGTTAAGATCCCAAGCCTCTTGAAATGCGGACGTGCCGAGGTATCCTGCGGAATCCTTGCAATAGCACGGACAGCGCGCTTGTGCAGTAAGAAGATCCGCTCCCAATCCGCAGCTCTGCCAAATAATTCCGTACCATATTGTAAAAGGGAGTGGGCAGTAGCAAAATAGCACGTTTTTACTACGTGTTATATACATTTGTGTTTGAAAAAAGAGTCCGTTTTTACTAACTGAAGTAGCCTGCTGCAGGTTGGAAAATATTGAAGAGCGAAGTGTCTTTAGATTCGTCTTCGTATCTGACGGTCCTAAAGTACATTTACCTTCGTTTATTATTTTCTTCTACAAATTCCAGAAACAACAATGTGTAAAAAACAGTTTAACAAACTTCTGAAATTCTATTTTCACGTCACGGGCTCGTACCGACCGCATAATAGCCTTAAAGTAAGTTAAGGCACGCTTCATAAAACAGAGTTTACTCAAGTTTGAGGCAAAAAGTATCAACTGTCGCCTGACGCGCCGTAAATTTACATGGAAGCCGCCTCGAGGCGAGGTATACTTGCGATTGGTGATTTTCTGACGGCGCTTATTTAGCCCTGAATTATAACCGAACTGAGTTAACTAAGGCAACCGCTCCGCAGTTAGGCAAGTGACTTGCGTCTCTCGTCACTGTGTTGAATAACCAATACTAATTCTAGAAAGTTTAAAAAAACGGGTTCATCTCGAATTAGCTCGAACTTGAAACCAATTATTATTTCATCTTGAACGCCTCTTAAGATTTAGTCTTTCCGTGTGGTATTGCATTCTTCATATTGTATCCTTGCATTCGATATTTGAAATTGTATAGCTTTCGCCCTGTTTCTTGTGCGTGGAATAGAGTGAATTTTCCTAACTTTTAGATGAAATTAGCGTTTCGAGGGTAGTCTGTTATCACGCCCTAAATCGTAACAAAATCTTTTGTTTTTGGTGTCAATGGCTTGGATAAACCATAATCTACACCGCTATATTTGTTTTAAAAAAAATGTTTATGGTATTCGAATAACAACTTCATTAGACGTCGTATAGACGTGACTGCCCCGGTGGCTCAGTTGGTAGTGAACCTACGTTCTGTGCTTGGGGGCGTGGCTTCGATTCCCATCTAGGACAAACATTTATGTGATGAATATTTGTGTTTGTTCTATGTCTGGGTGTTAATATCTATATAAGTATGTATTTAAAAAATATCTATGTACGTATATCAGTCTCTGGCAGCCATATTACAAGCTTTGCTTAGTTTGGGGTCAGATGACCGTGTGTGCAATAATGTCCCAGATATTATTATTATTATTATTTTCGACGCAAAAAAAATGTCACTGTAGGTGCCTATAAAAGAAGAAGATATTGCTGAAATTTAAAAAAAAACAAACGTACAAACATAGTTTTCTACGATGTAGATAACACATAAAAAAATATCGAAATCAGATACTATTTAGGGGTGAGGAGGATAAAAGGAAGGGAGAGAAGGAAAAGAGAATATATTAATTAATTTCGCTGGAAACGTTGATGTTCAATCCATAACATAGTAATGATTTGCACACTACTGCGATTACTGGAAGTTGAGTAATTATCAAAGTTGTGGTAGGTACTCTCCCGGAAACTCTGCAAAAGAGACTGTTGTACAACTACAAAACTATTCATCGTTTACTTACGCAAAGTTACTATTTGTTCAACGTTCTACTATGTCTCCCTATTTCATTCAATGTGATTTCTATAACTACTTATGTTTTTTGATCTGCGCGTATTCCCATAATTTCTCAATTTTATGGTATAGACATTGTCGGATAGAGAACAGTGGTTGTTGGGTCAAACGTTTCCAACCTGCCAACGTTTAGCCAGCGCCGATGTGGTTGAGCTTCACAAAGTAAGCCGCAGTGTCGAGGTGCAATTTAAATGTAAATTGGCCATTGGACCGGTGGACCAGCCCCGAAGGTGGACTTAACCCGTCATGGCGGCGTTTTGCTCTCCTTAGAAAGATTTATGTAAGCTGTTACCCGTGATTTCGTTCGCGTGGACAAAAATCGCCTGTCCTTTTCCGACCTTTAAGCTTTATCTATGCAAAAATTCAGGTCGATTTGTACAGCCATTTAGCCGTGATAACATGACAAACACCCAGACGGAGAGACAGGTGTTACTGTCGCATTTATATTATTAGTTAGGATTACCAAGTTTTTTTTTAATGGTACTGAGTGACGAGACGAGCGAGTCCCTCGCCTTGTGTTAAGCGTCATGCTTGGTCATAACAGTTCAATGCCACCCAACATTTTGAACATCAACAGTTCCAAACTCGGCGCGGCACCACACATCGCTCGTCACCTAAATGTTATGAACGTTACTTTACATTCGTAAATCATTAGTTCACTATCACCGACGACAAAGTAATTTATTTACTCTGCAATGCGTAAACCGAGGTGTGCAAATGTTCAAAACGGACCACAAAGTGATTCCTCCAGCGTTATTAGCGTAAAGTGCGACGGGTGAGTTATTTATAAGCTTCGTACCGACTTAATTCGGTACAGTTCCGCGTTCTAAAGGATTTCCACTTTCGGACGTTTCTAGATAAAAAAGAATTATTGCGGCGATACCACTGCTTTTGAACTTAATTAAGTTACTTAGGATATCTATGTGGAGGTATACAAACCATAATGTTACGTAATCTATACAAAATGCTTGTTCAAATCCGAAACATCTAATTTGCAGGTAATGATAGAAAGTGCTTTTCAGGGTTACGTACCTACTAGATCACAAAAAGCTTTAATGACATGCAAATTCTCAAGTCAGAATCTGCTACCAGGCTCCGCCCGCTGTACTGTAGGAGGTTACTGAATACATTACAAGTTAATAAGTAAGCTATAACTGCCAAAACTTAGGTTATTTAGGAAAGTTGCGAGTGATTAAATATCACTACTGAAATATGATTATGTCGCTTCTGTCGTTATATTTACCAATATGGTTTTTTGCAACTTTTAAAACTATAAATTGGGGAAGAACTCGTAGAAGAAAATTCAAATGCTGGCTGAAGATTGAGATGCTGGAGACTACTCCACTGACAAGAGAAAAGAAGTAGTAGAGAAAAGTATATTATAACAAAAGATTACATTAGGTATAACAGTGTAGTACCGGATATTTTATTATTTGTTTAATTTAAGTTTAATTGTATTGTCGATGTCTAATAAAGTTGGTAAACTATCGATGTACCAAATTATTGAAGTTCGATTTTTAATTTGCCGAACATGGGTTTTCTGTAGCCGAAGTATTTACTACACATATTTTTTTAAATCTAGAAATACATTTCATAGAAGTATCGTTAGCCAGAACCTCTTTTAATTCCGTTCCGTTATTAATTTTATTTAAAAAAATAAAATTGTATTATTTATTAAATTTGCTTGGCTACTGTAATGTTTATGTATTTTACATACATGGGTTCCTATTTGTTTCCTTTATTTGGATATGTTTGAACAGCAAAAAAACAGCGCGCTAGCCGAGCGAGAGAAGCAAGCGTGTCGCGGTATTGACCAGCGATTAAAAAGTAACTTAAATACATAAAATATATAGCGGCCCCAAACACTAGGTTAGGTTATGTTTGAACTGCGACAAACAACGTGCGAGCCGAAGCGGGTGAAGCGAAATCTCCGCGTTATTTTGCGCCTGTGTGACACTTGCCTGTGAGTGTGAAATTATTTTAATGGATTGTTGCCAGGCGTTTGGCGAGTTGTATGCATTTGATTCTTCAGAGTTGTTAGATATATGGATTTATATTATTTGGAAATTTAGATTTTCGGCATTTTGTTGTTATGGAGTTCATTTTGGTGTCATTTGAGTAATATAAATTGTATTTCAGAAAAATGGTGTTTCGAATCTGGGTTCTAAAACTTGTGGATTTTATATTGTTGGGCAAATTATAAAAAAGGGCTTTAGGGGGGTTACGCTTTTTAGGAAAGTAATAATCGGTTCATCAACATTCCGAGAGATCGACCGGTAACTAATAAAGTCGTTTTGTGGCAGGCAGCAGGCAGTAGGCAGAAGGTAGTAGGCAGAAGGTAGTAGGAGCTAATAGGTAGTTAATAGAAGGTAGGTAGCTAATTCTGAGTTCTTCATTACATTACTCACTAAACAAAATATTATTTATTTAGCCTACTACACAAAACAAACAGCTGTTGGATTACCAACACACCGTTGACGGTGATACAAGAACAGAAAAATCACTGTAACATTTCAAACTAGCTAATTAGTGTTATGTTTCTTTAACTCTAAGTTACTAAGTACCTGCCTGCCTTTATTTTGTTAACTGACTATTACAATTTTATTTTTTTATTCGCTAACTAGGGAGCAGTCGAGATAGCTTCAGCACGTACAACACATAAATTACTTCCAAATTAGGCAAGTTTTTTTCTCTCCGAATTCGTTAGCATAATGTCTTGTGAACGAAGATTTATCACCTTTGACAAACGGGTAGGTAATTCCCACCACGTGGGACCTTGACACAACACAAGGCCGTAATGAGGCCGTCGATACACCGCTCACGTCGCTCGGAGGCCTGCGGATTGGACGGTGAATACGTATTCATGGAAATTACATAGATTTCAGCATTTTCATGAGTAATTTTTGCAAGATTAAAATACAAGTTGCTTTGAGGAGAAACGTGTTTTATGTTTTACAAACAGGCTGGAATATGAAATCGTTTCATTTTAATAGATTATTTTAATAGGTTGCGTGAACGTAGTATATGTGTAGAGCATAGATAAGGTTTGTGCTGGGGTACCACAGAGACTAAGTGTCTCTGTGATAAGACAACATCATTGTTTAACATCAGGCAGGATGTAGCGAGGGTTCGTTCATCTAAGGAGATCTCAATGTCCACAAATTAACACTTAAGAAGGCCAACAACGCAGCCAATACAGAATTTTATCTTCCGAAACCATACCGCGCTACAAAAAAATCACCGATATTATTGGTTTACTGGAAAACTGGCAAATCATGAAGTCACGGATAACATCTATATATTTAAAACTGAACCCTTATTTTTCGTGGTCACGCTATAACTCGAGAAAGGCTGGACCGATTTTGATGATTTCTTTTTTGTTGTATTCGTAATTGTGAGGACAAGGTTTTTATGAAAAGTTTAGCGAGGCCATCGGCAGGTCTCCAATAAAAACAAAGCATAGCTTCTTCATTCACATCCGGCATAGGCGATCGAACGGACGCGTTCGGATACTACCTGCGTTCAGATTCCGCGGTTCGTTCGGATATTACTAGGAAATTGCGCACACGGCGCACGATTTGAAAGTGCACCGTGTAATTATGAGAGGGAAATTATCCCTGGAATATAGAAATTTTGATCAACTACTAATAGGTACAGCTTCGCACTCAGCTTTATAAATAACTACGTAGTACTACAGTCCTTTCGGTAATAATATTCGTTTACTAATTATAACTACTGGGAAGTTTGCGATATAATAATAATATAATATATCGAAGACTTCCGGATGACTTTAAAATAAGTCTGACTATAATTCTGGCCACTTCGGTCATTTTAGTTTACTTTAACCAATAATAGGCTTTACCTCGGGGCCCGCAACGTTAAATCCTTACTTTACCTTCTTGTATTGAGGAGATAGCTTTCAGCGTTAAGGCTGCCTGCTTCGATGCTATCCTAGATATTATTACTAGTTCTGCGTACAGTAAACTTTTTGCTAGTTTCATTTTTTTTTTAACATGGCTGATTTTTGATTGAATGAGTAAATAGAAGAAAGTTTTCTGCGGCCCCATTTACCGGCCAATTTTGAGAATATTCGGCAGAAACATTCGGTACTCAATTCTAAGCAAGAATTTAAGTATATGATGAAAAGTCGGGCAAAAGGATGTTTTCATGATATAAGATCGTGAGGTCTCAATCAAACTCGGCCGGTAAATAGCGCCGCAGCAAACTTCCGCCATTTTTGGGGGAAATAATTAGCCCCTCCAATTAAAAAACAAAACTAACGCCGATGACAAAATCAAAATACTATAAAATTATAAAACCTGTATACCAAGTTTCATCAAGATTAGTTAAAAATACTACCTGTACGCGAGTACCAATATACATACCTATATAATAGTACGCAGTGACAATCCAAGTGAGTGATCAAGTGAGTGAGCTTTTGATCACGCTTGTGATCAAACGCTATAAGGGCGAAAAGTTAAATGCCCAAAACATAACAAATTTCGTATTACTAACGCATCTATTTAAAAAATATATCTTGAGGTCTCGCCGTAGTATCGTAAGAGTTACTTTCAGTGTAAGGCGCACCACACACCAACACTACAAATGTTGGTACAACAAATGGTGCAACATACAACTTTATTTTCTTCACAAAAAGTGTAAGTTAATTTGTAAGTATGTAAGATTGTGAGTATGAATATTTGTGTGTTACTATAATACCTTCTCTTGCTTAAACGGCATGACAGATTCTGACTAGTGAGGTGTCTTTGGACTCCTCTCTACGTGCGGAGTGTCATAGACTACATTTTGTAGTCGAGATTCTTGTATTTATTTTGTATGAATTGTATAATTGCTTTATTTTTTTCTTGATTTTTACCATTTTTAACCGACTTCCAAAGAAAGGAGGAGGTTCACAATTCGACTATTTTTTATTTGACTAAATGACTGGACCGTTTTTACGAAATTTGGTAGGTAAATAGTGTTTGCCATGAGTTAGGACAGCGTAGCAGTTGGCGCAACATAAATTCAAACAAATTAAGTACGAACGAAATGTTCCAGCGAGTAAAATATGAACACTGCAGTTAAATCCGCAGTATGATTAGGCTGCCCATTAATTAACTTTGGTCGTGCCAAATGACGTAACTATATTCCGTTCGCTTGTAATCGCTGTAATCGCTCGTTATTATACGAATAATTAAATTATCGATAGTGGTATTAATTTCGGCTACGCGTGATTTCATACAAATATCACATGTATTCAACTTAAGGCATTTGATTTTTAAAGTTTTATACAACACCTATATTTTATTACAATTAATTATATTTCAGATCAAAATCCAAATTATCCAATTATTTCTTACAGATACATTCAAAAGGTTTAAGTGACAGATAGTTTCACGTTAATACTACTTTTCTTATGATTTAATTAGATATTTTGTTTTCATCTAGTTTAGATTTGTTACGTTGAAATATTTTTTGTAAAGTTAAAATAAACAATTGATCATTTAAATATATTGTACGCGATATTGCAGCTGAAAGATATTATAGGTTCCGGTTATATTTTTTTCAGATATTTCTTATTTATCTATAAACAGGAGACTAATATGAGATAATAAATAACGCTTTACAGTCAAATCTCCCCCACTAGGGTCCCTTGTACCATGTATGTCACGGAAAACAGGAAAAGAGCATCCTCATGATGAATTAAAATAAACTTATTGCGTTCTGTTGAGATTGAATAAATATTTCCGAAAGCGCTCAGGACTGTAATTTTATTAAAATAGTTTCCGAGGGCTCCGACATCTTGTGCTCAAAACTATGTTACGGTAAACTTCCTGTACGGAACTTGAACTGAGATTTAAACATCCATTATTATTTTAATTAATGTTTGCTAACAATTTATTTATCTGTAAAAAATCGTTTCTATGTCGCCCATGATATATATAGCACATGATTTGGTTCTGTTGGCTTTTTTCTGTTTTGGAAAACGAGAAGAAAAATAGGTTAAAAAAAAAAACTTCTCCTTTGTCAAAATATGAATATCAGGTAACATCAAAATTGTTCTTGTGTTCAATTCAATTCACAGTTTTCATGGGAAATACATTAAAGGACTAAATACAAATACATTATAATAGCGGCTTCATAATGGCCTTGTCAGTATTATATGCAGCTGTAAAGGGGCTTTGTCTGAATGTTCTTAATTATAATAAATTCACTAATACAGAAGGTAGAGATATATAATATAATAATTAATTACCTATTATGTATAATCCTTGTGTTTATTCGATTCGACAATAATTTGTTTCCATTGTTATTTATCTTCAATAATAAATAAATCTTCCTCATTGTAACACGTCAATAAGTGTATTTTTGTAAACACTTATACTCAGTTATTTCTTATCTTCAAAAGGCGCAAACGATTTAGTCTATGAGAGGAGTGGGCATCTAAATAGACCATGTGCAAAGTAAATAATACAAAAACCCAGTAGAATATATGCGAAAATGTATGTACCAAAGTAGCGTTCGATACAATGAGAGATGTTCCCAGAGTGCTTTATGCTGAGGGCTTTATTATACTTACCTCGGCTTATCTAACCAAGCGGGTCTCACTTCGATACCAAAGCGCTGTACCTTGAGCGCACTCTGCGAGGTGCTTTTACATCTTAACCTAACTAACCTACTTATCTAGTCGATTCTGTAACATCTACAGCAAAAACCATCTCGCGTTTTTTAATACTTATATCAGGCGCGCTTTCAGCACGTTTTCAATGAAATTCGTTACCAATTTAACAATATTTAAATACCGCTTTCTTGCTAGTATTGACATTATTGCGACGACGCGAGTCGTTATATTAAATGTAATTTCGTTGTTTCTCCTGTACTACTAAAATATAAAATTATTCTGTGGCTTCAACATAAACGTGACGCAATAGATACGGCGTTAATAAACATGTCCAAAAGATCTCGAAAAATACAAGTGCATCTTGGGGCACTGAATGCAGCCCTGTTATATAATTGTCCGTTATAGATTGCTTAGAGCGACAAGCGCTCCAATTAAAGCTTCATACTCTTACAACAGTCTTTTATTAACTTTTTTTTTTTTCTGTTTCTCTTCAATACTATTCGAATATATACTTACGCGGCGCGCCACGAACAATACCAAGCAAAATGGCAGGAGTATTGTAAGAACTTAAGCCTTTATTTTACTCGAACTTATAAACTACTTACCACAGCCTATCTTTCAAAGATATCCTACTGTTTCAAAGTACGCTCTCCTTAATAGATATTGGTAGTTGGGCCTAGTTCTCGGCTTGCATAATTGATGGCGGACTCAATTTTAGGGTTACGTCGCGGGAATACGAACTCGGATACTTACGGTCCGCGAAAATAACTAGCCACTCCGAGTTGTCCTATCCCTCGGGGCAACCCTATACAATATTGGGCTTCGATATTGAAATGAAAGATCGGATATTATTTTGACAATACATTTCTGTTTTAAACCTTTATCTCAAAGAAATTTACATGTTTACTTATCTACCTAAGAGTGAGGGTAATGTATGTATGGGGTGTATGTAAGTATGTGAATGTGTAATGATGTATGTTTGTGTGTTAATATTATATTAGCTCCTGTCCTGTCTTTGTATTCCCCCGCCGGAGGCCAGTGTTGCTCTAAGCTTTATACCTGGAGTGATATATATATATATATATACAATATATAGCCAATACTTTGTAGTCGGCTTTTTTGTTTATTTTTCTTATTCTAAATATTCTCAATCAAGAAAAATAATTCTTCAATCTTTAGCGGTAATTAAGGCGCCAAGTACATAACTACGTGTTCCGGCAGCCTTACCTGAGAGCTAGTTTCCATTCCAGGTTGAGCTGTGTGTACCAACCTCGACACAACCGTCACTTAACATCAGGTAAGTTTGTGGTCAAATGCTAAAATATACACTTAGTGGTTTTATATCTTAAATAATGTGAAAATGTGCGAGCGTGACAACTGCGGACGTGGTAAGCATAGATGATCTCGTTATGTTGCCCGGATTCGCCAAAGCCCACGTTTTTACATCAAATCATCGCTCACCGTTATATTTCACGCGAGTTTATGTCCCATCTCGACGGGAGCGTGCAGCCGGCATTAGATGTGCCACATCACAGATTCTAATATCCAGGCCGGGCCCTCATCCGCCATTAGCATCGGGCTCGTTCCGTCTTTACGTCATCATTGCCGACACGTGACGTCACACGAAATCACTCTGAGAAAACTTAATATTGAAGGAGGATATTTAACGTCAACTCTAAAATTTGAATTCTTGAAGAGCCAACAAACTGGTATTCGGGCTAGCCATATCCCAATTCACAATGTAAAAAATACGTCACAGTCTCATGAACTTTGCTCGGTTATGCTTAGAGCTTAAAAATAGGCAGTTTTATGTTCGGTAACTTGGCGGTAGATAACGAAGCCAGCAAGCTGGAGTTTTAGTTTACAAGTTTCTGTTGTTTTGCAATATTTAATGGTTGCTTTTTATTTTGGTAATAGCTTGATTATAAAGTGGGCTTGAGAGAAGTCGCCATTGTGTGTCATTGGCGTCGTCAAACGTCCAGCAATATTATTTTGTGTTTTAATTTTTGGTATTTTTTGGGGCGTGCCACTAATTTTAAACGCAACAAACGGCGAGCGCGTAATTTTGGTGCGAACAACAAACAGGAAGCGATAATTATATATTTTTTACAATTCTGCATCAGCCTTTAAACATCCCATTGCTGGGATATCGGCCCTTACCCTCGAAGGGTGATAAGGCCGTATCTACCACGCTGGCTCAATGCTGGCTGGCGCCAAATATATTCTTCTCCAGAAATATGCAGGTTTCGTCACGATGTTTTCCTTCACCGAAAATCCAGTATTACTAAAGAACACACCGCTGCGTGCCCGCTCGGGCTCGAACCCACGATCCCACGTTGTGAGGCGAGTGTGCTCTCACTGAGCTACCAAAAAAACACAGGCAAATTTGTCAATACTCAAAATATCACGTGTATTCGAGTAGTTTCATAAAATCCCGACCCAGATTCAAAAACGAATAGAATCAAATGAGCGGACGTTTCCGGTTGACGGAGCGGCCATCGGACGGTCGCTAATTCCCGATAATCTGTCGACCGATAGATTACTCAAACAACCCATATTATGCTCTAAACGGGAGTGGCCTTTGATCTGCTGGTTATTTGGAGTAGTTATATATTAATAAACTAATAGTTCACCCTCTGTGACCAAATAGCGGGATTAGATCGGAATAATAAAATAAAAAGACATATTATTTATCCCATTGGGGATAAGGATATGGATCATTGGAGATCGTGGAGGTAGGGAATAAGTCTCGAAGATAACCTTCCTTACCGAGGCTGGGCACCGGTGCTTAGTTGCACCGGTGCCCAGCCTCGGGGAACGGTCGAGTCTGTGAAGCGCGCCAGCCAAGAGCGAACCGGGCAGCCTCAAACACCCTCGTGGTCTAAGATGTAACATTGTTCAATTGTAGCATTCTGCGAATGTACAATTGTAAGAGTAAGCTATTACACGAATGTGACATTGTGCGAGTATGATATGGTGCATGTGTGACATTATGAGAGTGTCAAAGAGAGTGTGACATTACGCGATCAAGATCAGTTCTGCGAGATTCATTAAGATGTGAGGCTCATATTATTTTATTATTATAAGACTTAATTACGTGGTGTAGGATCATTCATACACAAAATATGTTAGCAGGCTGTTAAGTTCATGTGAAGATACATTCATGTGCTATGACAATTTAAACCTACATGAACTAAGTCGTTATTGTAAAGCTGTACTAACTGCCGCGGAGTTACTCGACAATCCACTCGAAATTAATATTATTCAAGAACAAGAAGCAAACAAACGTCTAACAACCAAAACACGCCTCATATAGACGTGAAGTACCCGAAGTATCTTCGCACGAAATTACAAAGCAAAGTAGTTGTGGAGTTTTTGAGTTCAAAGGCTTCAAGTAGCTCGGAGTTTTCGGAAGTCGAGGGCGGTTCGGGCGTTTAGCGTTTGTACTTTGATGTTTACGATTTACTGGAAAAAATAAAAACATTTAATCATTTTCAAAACAGATTATTTTTTCTTATATTATTAACCGTTGCGTTAGAGTTCTTCAAGCAGCTTAGAAAAACAATAAATAATAACAATAAACAAAACAACATAAATAATAAACAATATATTATTTTAATACGGCATTGGTAATAATGTGACATTTTGTCATAAAAAGAAATGACAGAAAAAAAATACTACAAATAAATAAATAAATAAATAAATAAAAAACAGTCTACTTGAGAACCTCCTCCTTTTTTTTGGAGGTTGGTTAAAAATGTACCTACTAACATAACACTTCGACACCGAACTGATTTAGACGAAACGAAAGGTAAGATATTTAGTTAAACTGTGAATTTCCGCTGACTCACTATGGATTCGTGGGCCAAGACTCTCATATCGCTAGAAGATAAAATAAGTTGGCGAAAAATGCCATCAAAATGTAGAAAAGAATATTTGAAAATTTAAGCACTTTAACTCTAACGCACTTATTAGTTAACTCTAAAGCATTCAAGCTTAAAATATAGAGTGCCACCATCAAGTTGGCGAGTGATTCGAAACAATCTCCAGCGAGCTTCAGTAAACTTGGAATCAATTCCATTGAGTGCCGGGTCCAGAGCATTGGAGCTGTATCTTAAACAGATGTACTTGCACTTTTATTAGTACAGTATTACTTAGGTTTCTTGTCTTCTGCACTGGCATTTGTTCTCCGTGTATACCTAATGGGAGTGTACTGGGGTTACATGATTCTAAATTTACTGTAATGCTCAGTGAGACATAACAATACAGCCGCACTCGGTAAAACGACGGACACAATATTCTAGAATATCATCGTACTCGCCATTATGAATAACTTTTCCTATAGGACCAAGGGCTCTATTTTTTAATCGCTCATACGAATACGCACGAAAATATCCAGTGTGAATATCGTGTGTGTTCTCACTTTCGAAAGAAATCCCAAACAAAGTCGCATTTTAGAAATAATCATACCACTCGCTAACAAGTGGTTTGAACCATTCGAATTTGCTCCTATCGATAGAAAATCTTTCATTTCGCATGCTATTTTCGTGCGAAATATCATATGAGCGATTCCAAAACGGACCCTCAACTCTGTACCCCGAGAAACTTTGATAAAAGATACTCTGTACCGAAATGCTTTGGCATTCTTTGTGCCGTTTGTTTTCGGGCAAACGGCGATAAGAAAAATAATCAGTAATATGTTGTAAAGAAAAATAAAATAATTCGTAGGCAAAATGGCAAATGGTATAGATCATTACAGCTGATTTTTCCTTCTCGCGATTTTAGGTTTCGTCCCATGTATACGTATAAGTACGTATAAGTTGTAGTAAGTTGATATTATAATGATGAGTTTTTCCTACAATATGTCCTTCGTTTGACCGAACAACCAGATTTTTACGTCTCACTGGCCAAACTTCTGCTCTTAGTGTATAACATTTACAAGTCATGATATTATTATAATATACTAGCTGTTTCCCGCGACTTCGTTCACGTGGAAAAATAACAAAAAAAGTAGCCTATATCCGTCCCCTATCCTTAAGCTATATCAATATAAAAATTCAGGTCGATCCGTTCATGCGTTGAACCGTGATAACGCTGTAAAGACAGAGACCCAGACAGAGAGAGAGAGAGAGAGAGAGAGATACAAATAGACACAGAGAGAAATATTACTTTCGGATTTGTAATATAAGTTAGGATTAAGATTTATCTCAAACTTTGTTTTTGTAAAAAAAAGAAATAAATGTAAAATATTTGGTTGTTGACATGAAAAGAAAAGCTATTTGCAACAAGTTTGACTCGTAAAGCTTATTTGCGAAACTTATAATAATATCAGTATAATGAGATTTTTTCAATCCAAAAATGATGAAAGCTTCGTTAGAAAACATCAAAATTTTATGAGAAACTTGATATGGATATGGCTCATAAAAACAAACAAAACTAATAATAATAAAACAACCGGTCAAATAACAACACAAAATATCATAATAAATTTATAAAAATATCGTACGCAGACAAGCAAAGCGCATACATTCTGAAACCAGCATAGTTTTTTCTCGCAAAAGCCGTAACATATTTTAAAATCTGGCCTATGGGTAAAGATACCCGGTACCGGGCTGTTTAACATTAATTTTGCCGCTTGTTCTCGGGAAAAAAAGCGGAGAAAACCGGCTTAAAGCTGTTCCAGTTCAGATTTAATACGGGTGCTTGAAGTGAATTGTGATGTTACAAATTATTCCGGTCTCCATTTTTTAGATATCATCGTGTTTAGTTTTTTATATAAAAGTAGGAGTTTTGGAAAATGCCAAATCTCCATCAGTGGACTGGATTCGGGCTAATGATAATGACCAGTCAATGAAGTTATATATATATTTTAATAATGAGTTTGAAGTTAAAGTTAAGTTAAGTTTTCTGAGTATAATTATTCAACGGGGAAATGCTCAGTGTTCTGGGCACGCTCGGTGAACTTGACGTCGATTTTGTTTTGTAGGTTAGATTAGTTTTTATTTGTAAATATTTTGTTATTGCTATATTAGATTATAACAAACTTTATCTTTCCTGTATTATACTAAATAAAGTCAATGAATAAATAGTTTCAAAATGTATCTTGCAATAACTACCGATTTCATGAATAAGGTTTTATCATTATCATAGTCACCCATTATCCACCCACTGCTCGGTAATGATTCTCTCCCTTGGGTAATTGGTGCTCGTCTCGGAATAATTTTCATCCACGTGATCCTCGTAACATATCATCGACCTATCAGGTCGACTGTATGTAAAATACAAGTATTTCACCACACAAAAATGGAGTGAGCATTGTCACGAACTCAGATCGTTCGGATCTCACGTTACGTGGCGATGCTCGGTTCACATTCTGTACCGCCAAATTCACAATGTACTAATGTGTATTAGTGATGTTATTTGACGATGATATAATTTTACCTATATAATTATATTTTATATCTGTAAGAGGAAAAGCGTACATTAGCCACCCTAATGTAGACTCTAGTGCACTCCGATAGAACTCTTACATTTATTGCTGTTTACATTATGTTAATTATAACATCGATTTTTGTATCTAGATGCTAAGTTTTCTTAAGCAAACAAACGTTATTCATCATCAGCCGGAAGACGTCCACTGCTGAACAAAAGCCTCCCCCTTAGAGTGCCACACCACCGACAACTGGCCACTTGAATCCACCGGTTCCCGTGACATTTACTATGTCTTCGGTCCACCTAGTGGGAGGCCTGCCTGCGTTGTGTCTTCCAGTTCGTGCTGGCCATTCAATAACCTTTATTTCCCATCGGATATCGGTTCTTCGAGCATTGTGGCCTGCCCATTGTGCCCATTGCCACTTAAGTTTGCAAACCTTGAGAGATATTTCGGTGACTTTGGTTCTTCGGCGAATATCGTTGTTCCAGATTTTATCGCGCAAAGAAACCCCGAGCGTACTCTCCATTGCCCGCTGTGCGAACCTGAGTTTCTCCAAAAGGCCAGCAGCTAAGGACCATGTTTCAATTCCATATGTCATCACTGGCAACAAACATTATTTAACAAACACTGCGGGATTTTGGACGAGAAGAATCACGCAATTTCCTGAACGCTGATATCCCAGTTGGATTCTTCGGGCGACCTCCATGTCGTAGTTGGACTTACCTACCTGGACCTAGTCTGTCCAAGATGCAACATGGCCATTTGACATGATTTTTGTCTTGTCCATGTTCATTTCAAGACCCACCTGTTGGGAAACGCTACTGAGGTCGTTGAGTATAGTACTGAGGTCCTCCAGCGACTCTGACATGTGAAACGTTATTATATTATTATTATAACCATTTGATATCCTGAAACAGTTCTAAAGGAAAGTGTTTTATTTTTCACTAGATCTAGCAAAAAAATTACATTAAAAAATTAAAGTCCACTACTATAAGATAGTTTACTAAAGTAAAGTAACTTATATAGCTCGGCGGCGGTAAAGTTAATTGAATCAAACCAATGCACTGTTAATGGAATTGAGAAATATTTCAGCACCACCGCACACTACACTACATTACACAGCGACGACGTGTAAGCAAAACTAGTTTTTATCTAGTCAGCGCAAGACAAATACACAATAGGTGCCCATTGCAATGATACAATTAAATGTTTAAGCTGTAGATAGATTGCTATACAGTTTTTGTTGTTTTGGGAAATACCGGGCCAGGGAGCGACCACAAGTAAGACAACGGTATCGTTAGCACAGGTTAATTTGGAATGGCAAGTCGTCGGCCGCCCGCCGCGACCTGCCCACAATTACACATATTATCATCATGATTATAATGCAGGTGCCGCCATACACTAGATATTACATATATAAGATAAGAAAGCTTAACTTAGCGCAGCAGCTGGCGGCTTTATGGCTGAAACCGATCTCTTTTAGGGAGGATTCATAGTGGCGGTAAAGGAGGTAGTGAGCAATGATGGAGATTCGGAATCAATAGACTTTCATCGGTCTATGGATAGTCTGTTGAGATTCTGTAGAAATTTGTAGATAAGAAATATTGTATTTATGTTGTTTTTGGTAATGCTTCTATGCTATGATTGAATTTTTGACATTGATATATTTGATATTAAAAATGCCACATATTAATAAAAATAATTTATTCGGAGCTAGGCTGGCGTTGGACCATCTCCTTTAATGTTATGTGATGATGCGGTTTTCTAAAGGGCACGCTGGCTGAGGAACAGATAGACTAATCATAAGTATTATAATAATTTATAATAAGATCATAATTTTGGAGTGAGGTGGTGTCAAACTATGAAATGTTGACTGACACACGTAAAAAAACTTCCCGTGGTACTACTGGATCGCTTAGTAGTTCTACGTTTTTTTTTACCCGTGGTACTACTAGTAATAATACTGGTAGTACCATGGGCAACAAACGTGAGGTCCGACAATTTGTTTAAAAAAAAAACTTATGTGCACTGAATTGATAATAATACAATTATATTATGTCAAGTAAGTTCCATAGTTTTCTCTTGACTCTTCAGTCTTCACTCTTTAGACTATCGTGTCGTGTCATGTAACAATTTCCCCCCTTTGCAAGAATTCCTCGCGAGTTCCGGGCTGAGTGCTGTGGCATTACCTGCTTCTGTTTGCTATTTCCTTTCTAATCTACCTAATACCTGTTTTGTACTGCACTCTTCCTTCCAGTTCCAATTTCTTTACAGTCGAAGTCTTAAAAGATTAGCTTCGATAAATGTATAGACTGCTTCGAAAATAAAGTTACTTTAATTTTGGTTTTGTAGACAATTCTTAGTTGGATGCTTTTTTGAAATTGAAAAATATACTTAATGTTGTCACTTAATAGAATAACAAGATACTTTTAATGTTTTTTTTTATTGTATTTTTTTTTGTATTTGTGGCGAATGGGTTATTTTTCTTCCTTCTATAACTTAGAAAAGTTGCTTGTTTTCATATTCAAACAATATTCTACTATGAACTACTATTCTATGAAAATACTCGAAAATATACATCTAACAAAATCTTGTTAGATGTATAAACCTAGCTTGTTATGAAAACTAGAGTAATTAAATGCAAATTGAAGTCAGGACAGATTGTAGCGTAACAACATTCCGTTTTACGTTGCAAAATTAGAGCAAGTAGTCACGAATAAATTGAATGCTGGGACAGCGGCCCGAGAGAACGAAACGTTGAACATTCTCCAAGAGTTAGAACGGAGATTTGCATTTAGTCAGTTTGTAATTATTTAGTTATTTTGTTTAGTTCAAACTAGCCTTGCATTGACCACATACTGCCAGATGTGCTGCGGTCTAGGCTGGATAATTGGACATGCTCGCTACGAGAAACCTGTTTATTTTAATCATTATGTGAAAACAATCTTATTGTACTTTCAGAAGAACACAGATTATGTACTTGTAAGAGAGTTTCACAGCCCCGTTGTGTTTACAAAAAAAAGTCGATGCTCAAGGCTTTGCAGAAGAGATTTGACCAAAGTGTCGTTGCTTATCAGTCTCTTGGCTCGCTTCACGATCGACTTCAATAACTGTAGTTGCAACTTGGCAGAGCCAGTGAGAACATAATTACAACTCTAGTAACATAAATGTTAACACTAGTATCATAAAGGTGTGTGTATGTAGAACTGTTTGTTGGCAATGAACTCAGAACTCCGTTACGGCTGCACAGATTTAAATGAAAATGTATTCATTGCAGCAAACATGGTCCTTAAGATGAAAATAATCCAAATTATAGTGTGGAGATAAATATACAGATTTTCGGCAACTGATGTCGACCCGCGAGGGAACTACCCCATGTTTATTTAAACAACTTTTACTATGGGACCAAAACTGAAATCGCGAATGCAGATAATCTACCTTTGCTGATGTAGGACGGAGGCATCTTAAGCAAATGAAATTTTGAAAATTCTAAGATCTTTTATAAAGTAAGTAAGTTCATAGAGTTAGCCCTGATAACATAATTTGTAGGCCACCTCTGACATGTTGGTGTCTCGGTGGTTGTTACAGTACAAAAAATAGAGACTTATAGTTTAACATGTTACTCGACCCTCGTCAGGGCGCAGTTGTAAAAGCCATCCATGGTCACCCATCCGAACACTGACCGTGTGAACCGTTGCTTAACATCGGTGATCCGTTACGAAAACCTGGTCAAGCTACGCTATGCACGTCACATAGATCTCATAAAAATGCGATTATTTTTCGTATCAATACTTTACTCTACTAACTAGTGTGCTCTCTCAAGCGTCAAATTTGAAACGAAATTTTTGTACATTATTTATTACAGCCTTATTATTTTTCTCTTTGATCCGTATCAAACTCCGAAACAGACCGTCATCACAACATTCCGCTATATTTCAACATGGCCATTCCGGCTCACGCGCTTCCGGCAATCAGGCGGGCCTATGGCGGCCCTCATAAAAATTCAATTGGATCCATGTAATTGCAATTAGTGGGGCACAATTATGCCGGGTTGTGGCATGCGATGACTGTTGCCTCGGGCAAGGGACGGTTGATTGTGGTGAAGCAAATACTAAGAGTTCTTAGAAATATAATATAAGCGAACTGGCGTAGCCATTATCGTAGCTTTCCCTCTACGAGATATTCGTAGCGCTCGTAGCAAAGATAATTGCTGCGAGCGCTACGAGTACAAGTGTCATGTAAAACTAGTCGTTTGCTCTGAACCGTGATCTTCAGGCATCTACGTAACCCCTAGACAAATGTTACTCGTAATTGATTTAAAAACAAAAAAAATTACTTGCCTATAAAATTGCACGAAGATCGGATCAAACTTACTCAAGTTATCGTACAAATATACCAACAAATAAATTAGCTACAAGTGTTGTTTTGTTCCCCTAGACTCTGAGACCTTTGCTTTGCTTGGTTAAATATGCCACATACGTTCACTTTAAGGGATTTCCTGATTCTCGATATCTTTTTCGAAATTCATCAACATTTTTTTTTAAATTTAAAATTACAGAGAAGATATAAAGAAAAAAAACACAGAATATCTTAAGAATACGATTGCCAATATTTTAAAGACATTTTCATGCTTTTGTTTCTTACTTTGGCGAAGAAGAAAGAAAAAAACAACTTTTTCGAGATTTTTTCCTTCTCCATCGACAAAGTAACGAACGCAGTTCATGACTGAGCCATGGTTTTGAGCTTTGGAAATTTAACATTCTGCATCTGGCATCTGTCATAGCCAATGAAACGCTAACCATCAGCTGATAAACTTTCTCGTTTCGTTACTTAGTGGCACAAAATATAAAACGTTATTTTGCGTCGAGCATTACGATGACTGCTATACGTTCATACATAGCCGTAGTTTGTATTACTGACTATATACTGACTATTAATTTAAGTACAATAATAAATTTGCAACAATTATTACTTGGCCAGTTCTAGTACCTGTTCATAGTTCGACATTGGCAACGGAATTCCGCACCAATGTCGGAGCTTCATTATTGGGGCAGTGGTTACACTGTGAGCTATTGCTGAAAATAATAATAGCTTTTCATTTAAAATGGAATTTCGAATTTCATTTGAATTATCTTTCTTTCTTAATTTATTCATGTAACCACATGTGCTGCCAGTGATGAGATAATTATGGAACTGAAACGTTGTCCTTATGGCGTGGCCTTTTGGGAAAACGTAGAGTCACATAGCGAGCTATGGAGAGAGTTGTGCTCGGAGTTTCTTTGCGCGATAAAATCCGGAACGAGGATATTTGTCGATGAACCAAAGTCACTCTCAGGGTTTGCAAGCTGACGTGGCAAGGGCCACACTACATCGCTCGAAGAACCGGTAACCGATGAGGAAGGTTCTTAAATAATTATAGTTTAAAAAAAAAGAATTATAATGTTTCACAAAAAAACTAAATGAACCGTTTCATTTATTGAATATTTTACTTAAAGACGTGATGCAGATTTTAGCAGAAGTGATCATTTAAAAAAATAAAAAAATTTGCGTGTAAAGTAAAAACTCATCAGCTCCTAGCCTATTTAACGTACCCTGCTTTATTTAATGATTGTTAGGGAGCAACAGCCATAACTGTTTCGGCGTAAAACACGACGCTGCGAGACTATTATATGCCATTATTATGCAGGCCAGCATTTTGGTAACGTACGAGGGAACAAAGTTTGTTACAAAATTGTTTAGTATTTCGAGTCGTTACTCCAGGTGGGGTGTTTAACTGTTTATGCTAATACATAGGGCTGTGTGCGGCTTAGTGTTTGGGCCAGGATTTATGGAATAAAAACACGCTTTGGCATTGGCAAAAATAGATTTGGTTAAACAGCAAACATTTTGTAAATTAAAATGACGAGTTAACAAAACTTCAGTTTTGTACCTGTATTATTATTTATTATTATGCTTATTTTAAGTGAAAAATAATAGTTTTAATTTTCCAGATAAACTTTTATAAAATCCGTTATTGGTACTGTAAGCTGATCGAAATGAATCCAAACTCCATAAATCTACTGTTAGTTACTGAGTAGTTCCGATAACCACTTTCCGTCTCCATCGTCAGCTCAGATGATCGTAGCTCTCATAATATTTTACTATCATCGGAAAACAACTAGCCTATATCCGTCCACATGATTCAGACTAAAGCCATTTAAATTTTCATCGAAATTGGTGCATTCGCTTAGTCGTGAAAAGCTAACAGACGATAGGCAGAGAGACAAAGCAATAATTTCTATAGTTCGGTAGATTTTATACTTGATATTTTTTTGTTCTGAATCGCGCAAACGCAGTTTTTTACTTGAGACGAAGGTAATCATATTTATGCCTACTTCGAAGTTCCCTGTTATAACTGGGCAGTTTAAAAAAAAAACATAATATTGTTATGTATTGGTATGGATTATAAAGTCATCAGTCATCGTCAGTCAAACACATAGCAAAGTTATGAAAATCGGAAGAGTAAAATTAAGAATCGAATTTTAATACAAGGCGTTAGTTACCTATTTCCTGATTTGTCGTGCTCCGTGAATTTCACTGGCAAAGCTCCGCTTGCGGTCGAGAAGCTCTTGAAAACTGTCTCTGGATACTAACTTACTAACTGGGAATGAATACTGGACTAGGAATACCGAAAGCGCTCTACTGGGGCCACTGTCTGTCGTTCAAGTTGGTAACGCGGTTAATATCAGGGCTAAGTTACTTCCTGGAGTTACTTAATAGCGTAGCTAGTAACAGCACTACCATATAAAAAGGTATTTTATCAATCAGGGTCAATAAGTTGAAGTACAGAAGCCTTTTTCGGTCTCTTACTCTGCTGGCTGCCGAACCGCTGCAGTAATGTAGCTACTACTTTTTTTGTTGAACGTAACCTAGTAAATGAGCAATTCGCTCGCCTGATGGTAAGCTTCGCGCTTGCCCATAACAGTTCAATGTCACTCAGAAATTTGTAATCTAACAGTTCAAAAGCTTGCGTGGCAATGCATTGCACTCGTCACCCTTGGATATTAAATGTTAAATCTATTTATGCTCAGCAATTTTACTGGAAACATCAATCGGGAACACAATAATATTTCAATCAGTATTCACGAGACAATTACCAGGACTTTGTTTTTTTAAATTAAATGAAACACGAAATACCCGGAACTCATTATTACTCGAATTCTCCTTATTCAATTGCCGGAATTCAAAAATAACCAAAATCGTGGAGTATAGCCGCTGAGGAAGAAAAAAGAAGTCATGTCGTGTAATTCTATTATTTTCCAAAAATTGTGTTATATCGAGTGTTAATGTATAAAAATGGTTATATTGGGTGTTCGTGAACGTGCATGAGTGTTGGTGAATAGTATAATGTTGTGAAACTTGACTCTTCGTGTTGTTACAAATACTCCATATTCTATAGTAAGGTCTCCTCCACTTTACTGGGGCATGACTTAAACTATGACTGAGACTTATTTTAATAATAATAATTATTGTGAAATATTTGACATTACTTGAAATATTACAATACTTGACACTGGCTAAATACACAACGTGTGGAGCCAAAAAAAACATCGAAAGTCTAAAATCATGGATTTAGCATCATTTCGTCCAAGTCTAAAGTAGTAAGTCCATGTCTGGAGTTTTGGCGGGAACGTCAAGAAGTCATGTCGCGTCATTATATTATTTTCCAAAACATGTGTTATTTCGAGTGTCGGTGTGTAAAAATGGTGGATTTTTATTCATTAAGTGTTCGTGACGTCGCATGAGTGTTGGTGAATAGTATAATGTTGTGAAACGTGACTTTTCGTGTTGTTTCCAAAACTCCATAGAAACCTTTAGAAAAATCTCCACCACTTTACTGGGGTATGACTTGGACTAAACCATGACTTACTTTGCTTGACTTAGACTATGACTGAGACTTGTTTCAATCGTGAAATACTTTACTTTAAATATTACAAAACTTGACACTGGCTAAATACAACGTGTGAAGCCAAAATTTAAGAGGAAAAAAAGTCCATGTCTATATGCTTTTTTTAAGCTGACGGATTACCTGACAGATCGAAATGTCAGTTTTCAAAATAATGTTGTCAACTTTCAAATCGTAGTGATGATCTAGTTCAGGTTTTAATCAAAGACATAAAGGGGTAGACACCTAATCAGCAAATCAAACTATCTTGAAATAAAGTACACCAGATTGACGTACCTGTCAAATCAAATTAAGAGCTCCATACAGTTGTCATTCTCATCTCATACTGATAAAATCTCATAATAATGAGACAAAAAATGGTAAACTATACAAAAATATCATGCCAAAATTACAAGGATTCACAGGAATCAAAGAACACCACTGCCACATCCATCTTTAAGTCCTGAAATATACTTTAATAGGATATAAAATTATTGAATAATGTAAACAGAATAGTCGCTATGACAACGTTTAGGGATGTCAATCGAATTTCGGTTAGTCCAAAAATCGATTATTAAATGAAAATTTTTTTTTTGATATATCATAATGGAGGATTGTTTCTTGTACTGTAAAGAAGACCGGCGACGGTCATTGACGCAGCCTTTTGATAATTTTATTCGTCGATTAGCAACTGACAATCACTTCAATCGGATTAAAACACGATTAATTGGCTGCATCATCATTATCAGCCAAATAAGACATCCACTGCTGGACAAAGGCATCCCCTTAGAAAGGTACGATCAAACACGTAAATATTGAGAATGCTCCATCGCCTCTAGTTTTTTTTTTAAGAGTCTGAACGATAAGGGATTCACGTGGAATTTATTTGACTATATACTTGATCCAAAAATAATCAACGGTTTAATCGAAGTTAGTTTTTTTTTGTCCGATTGAAGAATCTAATACGAGATCGGTTCGAATCGGTTCGTATACGATTTTTTTCTGCAAGAATTGACATCCCTAAGACAAAATGAACTGTAGTATTGCCAGATATTTTTGTAATTTCCCAACTTTGTTTAGGTTTCCTTGAGACTCAGATATATGTAGCTAAACTTTTGATAAAAATAGTTCGGCAAAGTAGAGATGAATATTGGCGGGAACCTATTAAGGTTTCCACCAATATTAATTTGCTTATAATACATAATTTTCATAATTTTGCCTAAAAAACGTGTCGGCGCATAATTATCAACAACAAATAGAAATGTTTCACCAATCCCTATCCAACAACTTAACTTAAAACCCTACGGAAGCCTACAATGAGCGTGTCACGATATGCAATTGTATTGCAATTTTATTAGAAATAAAATTTTGTACCTTCCTAAGAATGTAAGAATGTAAATTTGTCTAGTGTGGTTGTGGGTTTTTGGGTCTGCAAGTAATATGCACATTCTCTTAGGTTTTCACCGTCACATGCGTGTTACTTGAGGTTGCAGAATAGTCAGGCAGTTTCAAAAAAGATAAATCCGCTAATAAGCGAAAGTTGCGTATGCGTTTATTTGCAAATTTAGAGGATTCCATTTCCATCGTAATAAATTGAAAATAAAAACATAACATTATTTAACTTAACAATAATGTAGATGATAAAAAAAAAAGTATAAGAGCCTATTTAAGAACCACTGTGATACAACCTAAATCACTCCAATCAAAATTTATTTACCCGACCAAATAGGGTAATCACTTTTTAATGGAAAGCCTCAAATGTCATGACAAAAAAGACTGTCAAAAATTATAAGCCATTTTAAAATCGTGTTTGTATGGAGACTATCCTTCTGGACCTTATTTATAAGGAGAGTTCTGTGGTTTTAATATAATTAAATTAAATAAAGAATATAATTAAATTAAATAATAGTTATAAATTTTAAGCAAATTGTTTGATTAATGTATTAATTAATAAGTGTTCACTGCCATCAATTATTTAAAGTGTCTTTTAATTGACTTTAGAATATAAATAAATTAAATAGTTCACTGAACTGATATGTGTCAATGAACTCAATATTTTGACTGCCTCGCTGTTTTTGTTTCATTACAAATTGGCAGCACTCGTAATGTCATTTTGCTCCGTTTGATTAAAAAATCAGAAAGAGGTTGAAAGGCGTGTTTGCTAGGCGGTTTTTTCTACAAAGGAGTCCTATCACTGCTCCACCACTACACTAACACCTATGTAGTAAGAATTCGTTTAGACTTACATTTTAAAATGCCATATAAAACTAGTAAACTGTCTCAGAGACATTATTGCAATCTATAACATCCTATAACTATCTCTTCCATAATAACTGTCTTACAAAAGATATGAACCGAATAAAGCAGCCAAGCACTGAATCTTCACTTAGCGCCACTAGGCAGACGGTCGTACGCCGTTTAGTGGCGAATAAAAGTGGAATAACTGCGACCATCATTCCCTCGGCTATAAAACGCCATAGCGGCTACATTGTATTGTAATATGCTCATTTGTTCGCCGATAAAAGTCTACCGAACCGTAAAACTTTGGAAGGATTAACTGGATCCCAATTGCGACGGAATAGTGGTTACTGGCTTGGTGAAGTTCGATCGAGATAGATAGACTCTGTGCTCTGATTTACACACTTGCTAATACGACTTAAAAAAAAAAAAAACATTTAGTAGGAGCTCGGTTAGACAACGGAAATATAAGATATCGTCGTATCCACAAGAATAACTTTTACTATGGGACTAACCTTGAAATCACGAAAACAAAAACTGTTGTTCAATTGAAATTCGCCCTAATCGTGTATGGAACTGTAATTTTATTTTGCGGTTTAGTTTTGGTTCTATAGTAAAATTGTTCACACACTATTCTCCGAGCGCTCCTTAAAATTTCAAGTTTAAGTCAAGTTTCAAAGTTTAATTCCTCACTGGAAACGCAACCAATAGGATAGAACCGACTAATTAGCATTATTGCATTGAGCCATTATGTACTACGTACTAGAACGGACACCGCACTACATTGCAATAGTCACGTGTTATTGTGGCTACTTTACCACACTTCATTCAGATTACTATCTTAAAAAGAATAACTCCATGCGCGACTGTAAATATGCGGTGTTTCTTTGTACATACCCCGCCATATTATTAATGCGAATAGCACAACACGTTAAATGGGACATCGTATGTGTCTCTTCAAGTACGTTATAAAATAAATCAATGCATTATGATTAATATATAAGCACTAAATATAAACACTCTTTCAGGATGTACGAATAGGTCCGTTTTAGTTTTCACCTAATAATAATATTTATCAGGGTGACGAGTGTAGACATTGCCACGCAGAGCTTTGAACTGTTGAGGTTCAAAATTTGGTTGGCAATGAACTGTTATGAGCATGTCGCTTAACATCAGATGAGCGACTTGCTCGCCTCGTCAATCAGGTCAATAAAACAACTAGTAAAATGACGTGCTTTGTCCAATTTCTTTGTCCATTCTACAGTCATTAACTCTACGCCGAAATCCAAGCGACGATCCAACCCGACTCGAGTTTTATTACATGGGGGGGACAAGTGGGACAAGTATCCGCCGCAGAGACAAGCTGGACGAAAAACTGGAACACTTCGTATCGAGTGCGAATGGACACTGATAGCGTCCCATGTTCCAAACCGGGGCCGTAAAAAAAGATGCGTAATGCACGCTTGAAGAGAGGATTCGTTGGAATAAAATATTAGGTTATTGTTAGATTTTAGAAAAGTCTAGACCTTATTACAGTGATGTAAAAAATTACAGCTCTTTGTGAATTTCAATCCTTTTTAATTCTAAAAACATTTCAATGATTGTACCTACGTCTTGGGTTTTTTATTTTTTCGACATAAGGCTTATGAAAGTGTTGCTGATGTTAAAAAAGTCAGAAAAATAATATGCTCAAACACGAGAAATAATATTTATTTTGCTTAAAGCTTGAATTTTTATATTAACAAAATAAACACTATTAATCATAATTTTGTTGGAATCTTTATTTGATTGGCTCCGATTTTTAAATACGCATATGTCTAAGGATTTCTTTCCTAATATCCTAATCCAGTGTTCAAAATCCTATAGCTTTTTGTCCCTACAAATCAATCAAGTTTCCCCTACGACACGGTTAGGCATTGAACCTGGACTAAAGCACTAAATCAATCAGTAGCTGTTCCGGTAATCCTAAATGATCCAGTACCAATACGGATTTACACTCGAGTGTGCTGTTCATCTGAATTAGTGTCATTTGTAATGTGTGAAGATATTTGGTGGTTTTAATTGGATTTCTGTGTAGGACACTGATAAGACATTTCGGTAGATTAGCGACTAATTGTTACTAGGTTAGCTATATTCTGTATATCTATCTCATTTCATTAGGCCACTGTTCGTACTCCTCATATTATCGTGTATGAGGGATCACATACTACCCGATTAATATAGCTTAATAAGTGATAAAAATAAAAATTAGAAACACGAGACCAAATTCTAATTATGAGCCACTAAGGCTCCGTTTCTGTAATAAAACCTTCACTAAAACAAAACGTTTGAGCTCCACAATTTGCTTCCATAACCTCATGTTACTATTGATGGGGATCCATATTACCCGCTTGTCTATGAGACCCTTCTCGCTATAAAGAAAACTTATTGTCCGCCCTCTACTGCCTCGTATGGTAATAGTTTTATGACGGAACTAGCTGTGCCCTGCATTTTTACCCGCATTTTTTTAAGATTTGTTGCTTTTTTAAGAAATAAAAAGTAATGAATGAGCTTCACGTCGATTCTGTTGTACCGCTGTCTTAACTAAACTGATCTGACAGGACTAAAATTATCTGTTTCTTGTCATTTCTGTACGTGCGAATAGAACGGGAACAGTTTTAGAGCTGAAAAATATAGTTTATTTTAGAAAATGGCACAACAAAATTGACATCACGTCTATTATGTTGTGTCATTAAATCAAAATAATCTGACAGAATAAAATTATTCTCATCCCTTTTCTTGCCAGTATAACATGAGTCAAGGATAGAGCTGAGGTGAGATTAGAGTTGTCAAATTTAGTTTAGTTCAGAAAATGTACAATATTATCGACGTGAATGTTGTCTATTACATTATACCACCCTCTAAAGTAATATGACCTGACTAAAATTATCAGCGTCTTTTTTCTTGTCAATAAGTGAGAAAGGAATAGCTTTTTTTATGACTGTAAAATTTAGTTCAGTTCTGAAAATATAGAACAGAATTGACGTTAGTGATGTCTATTCCATTGTACCACTCACTAAACTAATCTGACAGGACTAAAACTAAAAGCGTCTCTTTTCTTGTGAATATAGTATAATTATTATGAGAAAAGGGAAGCTCTATGTAAAAAGCTGTCAAATATAGCTCATTCAAAAAATCGTACAATAAATCGACACCATTGCCAACGTTTGAAGAAATCCAGGAATTAAATACATTATATTTAACAAAAAACAATAAGAAATCTTTTCTAGTTTACAATACATAGAAGTGCAATAGACTCGCAGAATTTTTAAAAAGCCGTGTGTCATAGACCCACCGGCGTCTCGATGATTTCTATGGTGCAGAAGATTCTCATACGCGACATCATTTTCTTACCGCCAGATGGACCATCTGCATGTTCTAATAAGCTCCACAACCGTTCAAACTCGACATATTGACACTAACAGACACACACTTGTATTAGTAATATTTATTGACGAATATATTTAGGGGGCCATAAATTACTGGACCCATTTTTATGGATGCCTGGTTCTTTATGAAGCCATGTTACATTGTACGGACAGTTATGTAAGTTAAAATACTGCAAGGAAAATAAAAAGGAAAAAAAGGTTTGAGCTATAATGGAATGATTTTAGTAATTATAATGTCGAACTAATAATGTAAAAACTTTGATTATACACCTGTATATAATCAAAGTGTAAAACTTACATTGTCTCGACTTATATTTTCTTGGATATTTTAGGGAAGCAAACAACATTTGCCTAATTAAACCTTTCGCATAAATCAGATCAGGTGCGTGTGTAGAGGGCTTAATAACTTTTTTTTATTTTTGTAGTATGGGGTCTGATTTATTGTTGTATTTCAGAATGTCGTTGGCTACAAACGAAGTAAAATTGGAAGAGTTAGGTGGTCCAGTAATTTGGCAAGTAATTGAACTAGTTATGGACGTGCCACAGCCTTAATTGAGTTTTTAATTCCGGTATCTCCAAAGGATACCGGAGCCCTGAGCAACAGCAGCCACTCGACGTCGTCATCCTTCTCGGTACACTTAGGTGCATGATATCTCCGAGCCCAAAAGTTTCTTTTTAGTAGGCTCTTACTATTTCTCCTGGCAGAGGATACCGATCCCTTATTCTAATGCCCGGCGTCAGGGTGAAAACTTGTAACTTAAGGCCCTTAGTCACATCTATAGCATGAGATATCTGTGGTACGAGTACGACCATTTTTTAAATTAAATATGCAAGAAAGTTAGTAATACGGATAAAACTAAAATGGCAATCTTTAATGGATTTCAGTAAAACGCTAAGGATGCTAAAGTTTCTAGCCTGAGTCGGACATTAATATTAATGGCTTGAATAAACGATTCACTTTAAGACTTTGTAACTTTAGTCGTTTTATTTGGATTTCAATAAGCTCCCATTATGTCTCTGTGTTTTACATAATTTATTTTGTTAGCGTTGTTAAAAGACTAAAAGAAGCAAAATTATAGGATTTTACAATTATTTATATACTCTTTAATCTTTTTCTGTTTCTTTCTTTTTTGCTGAGCCCACGATTTTTCGATTTTTATTCCTTTTTGAGGATCTCAACAAAAATATTTCTATTTTCTTTTTAAGATGACTGACTGATGAGACCACAGAAGAGAAAAATTTGTGGACGAGACGATCACTTTGCTCACCTGATGTTAAGCGTTACGCTTGCTTATAGGCTTTACGGAATTAATATCGGAAGTTAATATCCATCCCTTTTCTAATGTATACTATGTGTAACTCACTGGTTTAAGAAGTATATATTAATTAATAATCATAAAATAACCACATATTTTATTAATTTCATACCCACTCCTCTAGTGGTGGTATATTCAGATTTATTTAATATAACGAAACTAGGCATACATAGTTTTAGAATGTAATACAGATCTATAAATGTTACTTAAATAATAATATTCTTAATATGATTGCATTCTGTTTTGTATGTTTATATATAAATAAATAAATATTAAAACCGGCTTGTTCGAGAGGCTGGAAGTCATCAAACCTGTGTTCGAGACTGTTCGTAATAACTCTCGGAAAAAGCTTGGCTCAGGAGCGTCTATAATTCTTCAGTAAGGTGCTATCACCTTTTTGAAGAAGAGAATCAAAACGCTCCTGTGCCATGCTTCTGGCATAGCATGACGCAATTAAATAGCTTCTGGAAGACTAAAAGTACCGGTTTTCCACCCGCTCTCAGAAGTTCCGTCGTTATTCCTTCATCATCCGGCGCCTTGTTGTTCTTAATCTGTTTGAGAGCCATTCTAATCTCGTACAGGCTGATGTCTGGGATGTCCTCGGTGTAGTGTCGGGTCAATTTGGCTCTGGTGTCCTGAGATGTACTGACAATGGGTGTTCGTGTCGAAATGTACAACTGTCCGTAAAACCTTTGGAGCTCTCTCAGAATCTCCGTTCGACGACAAAGATACGAAGATTTATTTAACGTCCGCTATCACACAAAATAATTTTATTAAACTTAATTTTATGTGTTTTGTTTTCTCCGCATATAAAAAAATAAACCTTCAAACCTAACATCCAAACTTATATATCAGCGTCTAAAACAAGAACGAAGAACAACCGATCTAATTACGTTCAAAAGTAAACAGAGAGTCGTCAGCCATTTTGCCATTTATTTGTTCTCAACATTTACAGAATTAATTCAATTGTCATAACGGCCGTATTCGAGCTTTAATTACACAACTTTAAAAGGACGTCGTCAGGAGGGGGCCAGTCTCCCCCGGTCCCTTCAAGCGCGAGGCTTGCTATTCATAGGGTAGTTAAATCAATCTTGATATTTTTACTATTTCGCCAACTTAATAATTATGTACTTTGCTCTAACAATGCTATCAGAATTGACCGCTTTCTATCAAACGAGAGAGAGAGATAAATATATATTCCTCTTATTTTTTCTCGTTGAATAGTTGTCCATGGTTTTCAAGTATGTTAACGCTTTAGCAGTCTTAAATAAGGAAATATCATATTCAGTACATAACCAACCAATTCCAAACTGATTTGAATCGGTCATGATGACAATGGTAATGTAGTAAACCACCGCAAAAATCTAAGACAGTGTTTAATTAAATATTTGAACGCCATGTCAGTAAAAATCAATTTGTCTTAAATGTAAAAGTTGTGTTATTTTCTAGATTAAATACAATAAATAGCACCTACAGTATATTCAGCTATTTTAATTGGTATGGTAACATAATGACGTACTACCAAAATTGTTCCAACCTTTGCTTCTCAGATGAAATCCTCAGTCCGTCCCTTCAAGTTTGCTTATCCAGCTTTGTTTTGTGAATACGTTTATCTGTCTTGGATATAATTGCGTAAAGAAAACAGACTTAAATTGTATATTCTACAACGTAAACGGTATAATATAATATGTATAAATCATCATCGTCATCAGCCGCAAGACGTACACTGCTGAAAAAAGGCCTCTCCTTAGATTGCCACACCGACCGACAACATGCCACTTGCATCCACTGGTTGCCCGCGATATCGTCTGTCCACCTCGTGTCTGCGCTGCGTCTTCCGGTTCGTGGTCGCCACTTAAGAACCTTTCTTTATAGGTTCTTGGAGCGATGTCGCCTTTCATTGCCACTTCAGCTTAGAAAACCTGAGAGCTAAGTCGGTGACTTTGGTTCTTTGGCGAATGTGCTCGTTCCGGATTTTATCGCGCAAAGAAACTACGAGCATAGCTCTTTCCATCGCCCACTGTGTGACTCTGAGTTTCTCCAAATGGCCAGCAGTTAAGGACCACTTTTCAGTTCCATATGTATATTCACTGGCAACACACATTGGTTGAAGAACCTTGTCTTCAGATATTGCGGGATTTTGGACGAATAAATATCACGCAACTTCCCGAACGTTGCCCATCCGAGTTGGATTCTTCAGGCGACCTCTTTGTCGAAGTTAGACTTACCTAACTGGACAGTTACATAGTGGTCAACAACTTCGAGTGTATCGTTCCCAACAACGGGTGAGACATGGACATTAGACATGACTTTTGTCTTGTCCATGTTCATTTTAAGATCCACCTGCTGGACACGCAAAATATGTATAAATAGGCAATGAATAAAACTTTTGCTTTTGCTACGGGGGGAGATTCATTATCTACCCTTGTTCTATCGCTCTTCTTATTTTAATTTTATTAATGAGGGCTTAAAAGAAATAGGAACAAAAATTGTATTTAACTACCTAAAGTATTAAGTACTATACCAAACTCGAGTTTTTTTGTTATTAGAGTTAATCTTTTCTCAAAGGCTCTATAATTTTAAGTTTAAAGGGCATTATTCTTCTAGGGATAAATGAACTCACCTCTTATCGAAGTAATTACAAGTTTTTCCTGAAAGTGAGCCTTATCTTAGGCCCTTGGTTCTACATAAATATCTCGGAACCTTCGAGCAATTAAAACTTAAGTAACTCGACTCATAAATAACCGAAACCAATTAAAGAAGGACACGTTAGAGCTTTAAGATAAAGTGCGTAAACAATATAATAATACCTAAAAAAAGAGGCGAAATTGGAAAAGCAATTTAATGGAGGTGAAACGAAGCTATTAAATTGCACTTATCTGAATTTATTTTAAACGGATTTAGAGGTCAGCAATAAATTATTTTGCTCATTTATGGAGAGAGCTATGTTCGGAGTTTCTTTGCGCGATAAAATCCGAAACGAGGATATTCGCCGAAAAACCAAAGTCACAGATATAGCTCTCAGAATTTGCAAGCTGAAGTGGCGATGGGCAGGCCACATCACTCGAGGAACTGATAACCGATGGGGAAGAAAAGTTCTTGAGAGGCGACCACGAACCGGAAGACGAAGCGTAGGCAGGCGTCCCACTAGGTGGACCCACGACATTGTGAAAGTCGCTGGCAGCCGGTGGATGCAAGTGGCACGTTGTCGGTCGGTGTGGCGCTCTAAGGGGGAGTCATATGTTCAGCAGTGGACGTCTTATGTTTGATGATGAATAAATTATCTTATAATTTGTATTATTTGTTATTATCCAAGTTTTTATTTAGTACTGGCTGACGATACAGTTTTCGGACGTGCTGCTACTCGCAGGTCAGAAGACCTCCGAAGGTATCTGTAAGGTCCGCGTGTCGATATAATTATGTGGGAGATGTCACTTCGTGATTTCTTTGCTCCACGGAAAGGTTTTTAAGCGCATCTCACACGAAAGATACATTTGTGTGCAGTAAGGCAATTGTGTTATGTTGCACCTTTTTTATGAAGGAATGCGCTGTGTTGTCTATTACCGCGCACTCGTATTTATATAGGTCTACGATAAATGTTTTGTGTTGTGTACAACAATTGTAGTATTGGTGTGAAACATATTTAATGCAATCGCCATGCAGTTTGATCAGCAATTTATTTTATATAAGTCATGTGGTTTAAGATGCTAAGCTGAAGCGAAACGCAAACGGTATAAATATTATTATGAACAGAAACTCAATTTGTTCCAAGGTCACATTTTGTCTTGTCAACATTTTTACGTCTTCGAGGAGCGCGTCTAAAAATATATTATGTTAATGAATAATTTATCAAAAGCCTGTAACTGGCTGTAATAAGTTTTTCTTAGCTTCTATTTGTATTTCTTTCACGTACTCCTTGCGGATATGTGGGTATTTCATTGTTAAGAACGAAATACTCTGCTTGTTTCAAAAGAATTTGTAAACGAACTTACAGTTCGAGTGATTACTTAGTACTTATGTTAAGTAAATTTTAATAGTTCATAATCTGTTGGCTTAATAGTAATTTGAACAACATTTGATGTATAACCGGCGGTTTTACTAGTTACTTATTAAGGCTGCACCATTTTGCGCAACGCATTCTTGTGCTCTTCATAAGAATGGCGTAACAGCTATTAAAGATAAAGAATGTTTATTTGCACAAACACGAGAACATTATACATATACATATATATATACTTCCACACAATCCAATAACATTACCCTCCATCATGGGCGGTCGGGTAAAAATATGAGGCAGATGGTAACAAAATAGGAAATTAAATGAAATACACGCAAAGCAAATTTTAATTACCAAACCTACTAGAGGTCAGACGCAGATATATAAATCATGATTTATTTTTATATCCATATGGAAACAGTTGGCCGGCCCGTAAGTTCCCGAGCTTACGAGATGAGGTCAAAGAAAGAGTGTCAACTTGATACAAATTTCAACATTATAAGAGTAGGTAATAGGTATACAGTATACACTCATTGATGCGTACTATAAAATATAAGCGCACACTGTACACACTATTCTGCGGCACAGGCTAAAAGTGAATTGCGCTTATACGAGTCCTAGAGAAAACAAAAAAAAAAAAAAATTTAAAAAAATGGTATTAAATTAGACTTTTTAAGCCAGTTATTAAAAAGTATATTAAAAGTTCTGTCTCTGTACTGTATTCAATCTGTGACTAAGGTCAGCCTACCCCGCACCTGTCAAAATTAATTGGGTCCAAAGAAAACGGTATTTTTATTGCCAGCCATTTCTCTTATATTTGATATGAATAAATTGGGCGAGGGTTCGTCAATACGTCAAAAGTTAAACGTGAATTTATGATGTCGTTTACGAAAAATGATATTTGACAAAGTAATTTGAAAAATAACACGAGTTGAAACGGCCTCGTTTTGGTGTGAGATTTCATTGAACACTGACGAATGATACAAGGGGCCTAACTGATGCAAATTTTATAAAAATGTTAGACAATCGGAGCTATTAAATTTATTCAGTAAGTTTCGCTTGATTCCATGTTTTATTGGCGAGGAGTCCTGTTCGCAACATGTTACAGTTTTCTGCACACACTAAAATGATTAAAAAGGCCTGTTTTTTAGTATTAAAATTTGCCATCATCATCATCATTATCATCTGCCGGAAGACGTCCACTGCTGAACATAAATGCCTCCCCCTTAGAGTGCCACACCGACCGACAACGTGTCACTTGCATCCACCGGTTTCCCGCGACTTTCACAATGCTGGCGGTCCACCTAGTGGGAGGCCTTCCTACGCTGCGTCTCCCGGTGCGTGGTCGCCACTCAAGAACCTTTCTTACCCATCGGTTATCGGTATTAAAATCCTAGCAACAACAGAATCTTGCTTTACTTCTTTGTTAAATTATACCACCAATTGATGTGGATAAAGTTCCTCCCTAACCATGTTCGTAAAATGCCATAAATGTTCGAATCACCTTCATCTTACATGAGCGTTAGGTTTCAGAATGTTACAAATTAAATCCTATCTCGAGTAATGATAATGCTATATGCAGGAAACTCAATTCCCATCAATCTGTGAGGGTCTAGCAAGTTTGTAATTAGTTAAATCTCTCCTACATCCTAGTTTACGACTACAATCATGATAAATTTGCACAAATCTAGCAAGTTGGAAGAAGAATATTTGCGAAATTAAGTTTGTTTGTTTGCCATCAATGTTCGAAAACGCCTTCACGTCGCATGAACGCGGTATCTAACAAACACTAAATATGGTAAATAATCAATAAATAAGTTCGTTTTAAACTAAATACAGAAACATTAGATTTAATTTGTTTTCAGTTTATGAAAACAAAAACATAAGAAAGACATAAACAAGTAGCTTTTTGTTTAAAAGAGCAGACTTTACATAGCACTTAAACTGTTATTATTTTACAATTCTAGTCCCCTGGCGTAAAAAAGCACGCATGTTTTTAAAACGTGTAAAAAAGTAGTTCCAGCTTTTCTTTTAAGGCAATAAAAAAACTGGGACAGAAAAAGACAAGGACGTCAAAGAAAATTCTCTTTAGCTACATTTTTAGATGGAATAATAACGATACTATTTCTGAATAAACTAAGATTTATATGTTATAAGAATCTTTACAATTTAAAAAACAATTTTTTGAACCGTTAAATAAAATACAGTAGACATAATCAATTAGACATCTGTTTTACGTTCGACTCGGAATGCAAAACGAGAGACATTAACATTTGAACGGAGAGCAATTTGCGAAAGGCGTAAAACAGAGACGGAAACGAGACCGATACATTTAATTTCTACCGTTTTACAGCTCCGTCGTTTAAATTGAATTTTTACTTTTACATGCCTTTTAACTTTCATTGTTCAACTGGAAGTAGGCCTCGATCATTTGTATTATCTTTAGACCGTCAATGTTATCTGCGTAATCCAACTGTTCGTATTTTGTACTGAGCTAATTAGTTTATGTAGTTTGTTTTAATTTGTATGAATTTTGCTTAGTTAAAGGCGCTTACCCGATTAAAACAAATGCCATTGTTTTTATTGTAAGTCGAAATAATGTGTGAATATTTTTGCTATCATCAAAACTGTCTCTACACGGCTAAGCTTGGGTAATTATAAATATATGAGTATTAAACTACTTACAGCCTCAACAGTGAGGTTTAAACTGATAATGTTTGCGTTCAACCTCCTGATTTTCTGAACTATTTATCATTATGTGAACCGTTAAAGTATTCCGGTTGCAGGGTATTTAATGTTTTTAAAGAAATAAACTTGTGAAGTATTTTTTATTCTTTAATTTTTAATTTTTGTCGATATTCGACCACACCCATTGTAAATTTATTACATATATGTTTCTTCACTATGTGAAACTGTCATAATATTCCTGTTGCGGGTATTTAATATTTTTAGAGACATAAACTTGTGACTATTATTCATATAACGCTATTTTGCCTGTCAAACTATTATATTATTCTAGCGCAATGTTAAATATTAATTAATTTTATGAGACATCACCTTTAGTCGCGAGCACAGCTGTCTCGCTCGCGCATTTTGTCATTATTGAAGACATACAAATTTAATTAAAGTATTATACGTATTAGTGCTTAGTGCGAATTTTCAAAAATAAATCAAATTACATTTTTTTATTTTTTTTTTATTTGATGAATGAGATCGAAGAAAAACACAAAAAAACGTTTTATGAATCTCTTCCGTCAAATTAAAAAAACATCCCAACAAAAATGGATGGAGAATTTCCAAACTCCAATATCGTAACAAAAAGATAAATAATAAATATCTTTTTGTTACGATATTCAGATACAACATACAAAAATGAAATTGATTTTGAAAATTAAATTTGGAAATTCTCCATCCACGAAAACTCGCAAAATGAAATACGAGCCCTCTTAAAACATTTACTATGTCGATAATTCTATGCAAGATTTTAATTTCTTTATGTAATGATATCCACATAATATAAGTTATTGTCCCATAAGTTTCACCATCCATTTTACCCAAACGACAAATTACCCAAAAGTATTTTTATATCCATGTTTTAATATGGCTTTAAATCAACCCAGCCTGCTCTATGGAAGTATAACTAGATATACCCTATTGATCGAGCGCCGACGGACCCCTCCGGGGGGCCGCGACCTCTCCTAATAGTTTAATAACAGTTTCCGAATAGTTTACCAAGATTATACTGTTTGAAACTTCTGATTCAATGGAGGCATAAGTTATTGAGACGTGATTTAGAACAAATTGGACTGATCGGCCGGCACTGAGCTAGTGTTATGGTTTTCGGCAGGTTCCGGGTAATATTTATTGTTTTTAACGATAATAATTAGTGTTTCTTTTTATTTGTGATTATAACAATAGCACAATATACAATATCTTTCCGATTTAGCTTGAATAACTTTTTGTAGTGGTAGTGCTTTCTTGCAGAGTCCGTCTCGGGAAGTGCCACACCATAGTGTATGTATATAGGATTAATGTTGTGTCATACCTGTTTTATTTATAAGTAATTGTTTGTATTTTTTTTATTTCACATGCTTCTGCGTACACCACGCAGCTTGTTCTCGTGCGTGACGTCACCTGCCGGTACCAACGGAAGACCAGCACCGGTTGGGTACAACTAGCATCTTGCTGAGTTGGGGCTGGTTTGTAGCAAAACACTTTGAACATTTTGTTTACTTTTCACTTGTTAATTTATTTTATTTACATGTTTTTTGTCACAAAATAAACGATTTGTCTTGTCTATTGTCCTTTGCCAGTTATTCAATCGCCAAGCAGTAGTGTGCAAACGTTACTGTGTTCCGGATTGAAGAGCAATGTTTCCAGCGTAATTACTTGGCATATAGAGATTTAACATCTTATATCTGGCTAATTAAAAATACCCCTGTATTATTGTAAAGTTCCTTTTTCGAAAAATGAAGTAATACCATAGAGAAATTATACTAAGAGATCCTAATCCTAATCCTAAAAAAGATGCGTGTCATAAAATAAAAAAATAATTAATATTTAGGCTTGGAATATAGCTGTGTGTTGTTAGTGTTATACCTACTGCTTTATCTTAATTCTAATTCCTAACTATTCTAATCCTAACTAATATCATAATTCAGAAGAATATAGCCGCAGTCGTATCAGGACCAATAAAGCTTCGAGGTATAAAAATGAATACGTTCGTCTTGCGGAAAAAACTTTGCTTTCGCGATTTATAACTCCCTACATTACAACTGTCAGTCTATACTAAACGCAAAAAATGGCCAACTATCGCCATCTAGCGAACTATAGAAACTAACTTTGTCTCTCTGCCTGAATGTTTGTCGAGTTATCACGGCTAAACGGCTGAACGGATCTTGATACAATTTGATCGGCAGTTACTATATATCACAAAGAACGACATAGGACATTTTTTTATGTCCACGCGAACGAAGTCGCGGTTAACAACTAGTAATTATATACTTACTTTGACGTTAAGTTACTAGTACGACGGTGATATTTCATAGTGTCAAAAGAACCTATCCTTTGTCTAGAATTCAAAGCAGTTTCATTAATAACTCACCACGATGAATGTAACCTCGATATAAACCCACGGGAAGTTCGATTAATGACGGAAAACTATATTCATCATCATCATCATCATCAGCCAGAAGACGTCCACTACTGAACATAGGCCTCCCCCTTAGACCGCCACACCGACCGACAACGTGCCACATGCATCCACCGGTTGCGCATGACTTTCACAATATCGTCGGTCCACCTAGTGGGATGCCTGCCTTCGCTGCGTCTTCTGGTGCGTGGTCGCCAGTCGAGAACCTTTTGCCCCACGAGTTATCGGTTCCTTGAGTGATGTGACCTGCCCATCGCCACTTCGGTTTGCAAACTCTGACAGCTATATCGGTGACTTTAGTTCTTCGGCGAATATCCTTGTTCCGGATTTTATCGTGCAAAGAAACTCGGAGCATAGCTCTCTCCATTGCCCGCTGTGCGACTCCAAGTTCCTTCAAAGGGCCAGTGGTCAAGGACCACGTTTCAGTTCCATACATTATCACTGGCAACACACATTGGTAGACCCTTGTCTTCAGGCAATGCGGGATTTTGGACGAGAAGATAATCACGCAAAACTATATTATTAGAATAAATTCGTAGCATACATTCAACAGCCAGCAAATATATTGGAAAATGACGTCATCTGCGCAACAGACAATGCTTACCATGAAATCTGACGTGGTTTTGTCACATTTACCCCCGAATACTGAAACGCTTGTTAACTTTGATGACAGATTATGTTTATTGCTGCCTTTGTCATTTGCTTAGTGCGAGACAAAGGCATTAATCGAATTCATCTATTATGAAAGTTAACAAACGTTTCAGTATTCGGGCGTTAGTTTTAATAAAACGGGAATACACGTCCGATGGCCGATGACGTCATGCGCGCGACGCGCCGCTGACCGCAGTAGACGAGATCGCGCGTGTGTGACGCTTCCTTGATAAAGGAACCGAATATGATCGAAACTATAGTCAGAGTAACCGACTCAAATTAACGTGAGTATTACCGTTTTTTAAAACAAAATTGGTCAATTTTTAGGTGACAGTTTTGTAGCAAACCTTTTTTTTAATGATTATTTTTTTTATTCGATTTTGCGAAAAACCATGAAACAAATAGAAGTTACCTGCGAGAGGTTTTTGGTTAGTTAAAAATTAATTATTAAGTAAGTTAATAATTTTAATATTTTTTTTTTAATTAAGTAATTAAGTTATTTCTCAACGTTGTACTTGCACCTTCTTCATTAAATACTAGCTTTGCCCCGTGGTTTCACCAGAAAAATCCATCAGGAATTGTACCCTATCCCGGGATAAAAAATATCCTACGTCACTCTCCGACCCGCAAACCAAATCCATGCAAAAAATTAGCTCGACCCGTTACTGTGTTGCTGCGTGGAAGATTAACAAACAAACCAACAAACACTTTCACATCATTATCTATTTATAAGAAGAAAAAAAAAAGAACCTTAATTTCATTTCATTTCGTTTCGTTTCGTTTCGTTTCGTTTCGTTTCATTTCATTATTATTGCCAGGCATATTTATTTGCCCCTATTTTTCCTGGTCACGCTATAACTTGAGAAAGGCTGGACCGTTTTTTTTTTTTTTTTGGTGGACGTTTTACACACAGCGCCATCTAGCCCATAACTGATAGAATACATAAATACTTTTTTTTACCCAGACAAAGAACAAACACCCATGTTCATCACACAAATGTTTGTCCTGGGTGGGAATCGAACCCACAACCTATAGATCAGAAGGTGGAAATTCACCCACTGAGCCACAAGGCTAGTCAAAATTTTGATGATTTCTTTTTTGTTGTGTTCGTAATTGTGAGAACAAGGTTTGTATGAAGAGCTTAGCGAGGCCGAAGACCGAGCTTCGCAGGCATCAGCTAATAATAATATGAAATTGCGACACCAACGTAAGACTAGGGTTCTGTAAGCCCATGATTAATGAATATGGAACGGCCGTAATTCCAATTCTGATTCAAACGAGCGACGTCAGGCTTAATCACTAACCAAATTAATATTGCGTTGCGTGGAGCAAATGAGGACTTGGGAAATATTTCAATCTGTCAAGTTAGCATATTGCGCAAGTTATTGAAGGCATTATGTGTCGTTTCGATCATTGTCACAAATAATACTAGTATTTTATTTTTTTATTTGTTGGTGAATAGTATAACGTGAATGGTGATTCCGAGTTTCACAAAACTACTTAGCCACCTTTGGTAAAGTCTCCATCACTTTACGGAGGCATGACTTGGACTTGACCTACTTAGCTTAATTAGACTAGACTATGAAATATTTTTTAGTTTAGTCTAGTCGAACCTCCATGAGCAAGACGTGGTCTCCTGTAATTGGGGGTGCACCCAGCTTGATGTTTCATAATGTGAATGTAATGTGTAACTTCTGTTGAGGATCCATATTCTATAAAATAAAAATAAATAATTAAAATTTTACTTTCCTTGATTTTTTACAAATCTTGACACTAGAGTTAAATACGCTATGTGTCGAGCAAAATTATAATAAAAAAAATAAGCTCACAATATGATCAGGTAATTAAAGAGAGGGAAATGTTTTTTACCTAAACAAAGAAAACTGTGTACTGATATTAATAATATAAATAATTCGAAGTTACCTGTTAAAAAAAAAAACGACCTGAATTTGCTCAGGTTCACAGTGTTGAATGCTTCCCACGAGTACCAGTAGCGGTGACGGTTTCTTAGTAAATTAGAATTTTAGCACCCATTTAAATATATTAGCCTGTCGTTGCCTTTTTTGTCTTTTTTACCTTTGCGCTTGATTTTAAAATTTTGTTGTTTCATAAACCAACGTTTTTGTGAGAAATTATTAAAATATATTTACAATAAAACTCTTCTGTTGACTGCGCCCCGCGGTTTCACCCGCTATTCTACAGAAACCATATATTTTCCCGGGATAGAAAGTATGTGTTCATCCAGGGTGTAAGTTTCAGTTTCAGTCCATACCAAATTTCACTCAAATCCGTTCAGCCGTTACAGAGTTGAACGGGAACAGACATACTGACATACTTAAACACCTACAGACAAACTTTCGCATTTATAATATTAGTGTGGATGCACAAATAGAAACATATTTTAATTTAATTTTCTTTTACTGTTACGTAAAACTTCAGTACATTTTATCCGTGACGAGAATAATTCCACAAACGAACAGATAAAGTCGACAAAATCCAAAAATACCCGAACGAATAAAATTATCAAATTGCCTTCACAGGACAATCTTTCATGTAACATCTGCTAAAACTCATTTATACCGTTCATCTTTGCTTTTCTTCAACGAAATTCTGAAATAAATCTTTATCACGGCATTTAATATTGTTTATCCTTGACGTGTTGTAGGCTAATTACTATTATTAAAGTATGAAAACTGACGTGGTTTTGACACATTTTGTTACAATAAAATGAAAATACTCATGTTAAATTGAGTCGGTTGTTCCGACTATAGTTTCTGTCATATTCGGTGACGTTTATCAAATAACGATAAGCGTGTGTTAGTGCAAGGCAAGACGTGGTGTCACGCTTAGCATTCCTTGATAAAGGTCACCGAATGTGATCGAAACTATAGTCTGAATAACCGACTCCATTTAACGTGAGTATTCCCGTTTTATTGTAACAAAGTATTATTAAAGTGTTTTTTTCTATAGCTAAGAATAATTTGTTCTCATTATTTTGTACAAGCGGGACACAACGCGTAACAATCCAGATATTTTTCACTTTACCCTAATGTACCAGTTCCCTAGTGGCTTGATTTTAGTGGAGTAAAGTAGGAATAGACTTGGTAGCGCTGTTGTATACCACTTGCACACATCCATAGACTGTCGACGACAGTATAGCTTGATATCATAGACAACCTTTTCTATAGGTACTAACTTAGTAGTGCAGACAAGGATATTAAGCACAAGTGTGTGTACTCAATCGCACAAAAAATTCGTTGGTGAATTGTCCTCGAGCGATGCGACGTATTCAGTTGATAACTATGCGATGTAATGAGTAGAAAGATATTTCGTCAATTGGCGCATAATGGTGCGCAAATGTTTGGATCGGCATGACCTAGATGGTCATGCATCAATGACCAACTTAAAGCAACAAAAAGAAAAAGAAACATAATTAGAAACATAATTAGAAACATAAGATGACAAAAGAAACATAAGAAACTCAGATTTTTCGAAACTGATTAGTAAAAAAGATAACGGAACAAACGTAATAAAAATAAATACATTTACCTAATAATAGAATTACTTAATTTCGCATGCAATTTTAAAGAGGACATTGGAAATCGGTACGTCTCGTTAGTGTCTAGAATATTCTACGAGGATTAAGTCCCATTCAGACAGAGCGAGGCTTTTGTTGAATCCGTCGTGAATGGAATTGTAACCTAATGATTCCACTTGAGGGTGAATAGGCAAGGTAATGGCATTCCGACGTGGGGGAAATTGTAGAAATATAATAAATATTTCTTACTGTATAATAATACGCATATCTAAACTAAATTAAAAACACAAATGAATGCAGGATAATGCACGTTCTAACGACTGAAGAACACGATTTTTATAAAACTCAATTCAGTTTGTCCCAGTGAACTCTGAGATCTTTGCTTTGCTCGTCAATTACAAACAAATGACTTTCTAGTACCTAGGTCGGAGTCCCTCTTACTTGTTAACAAGTACTTTTGCGTTGGTCTTTAATTTAGAAATAGTTTTGTACCAATCAATATATTTGATTTGATTGTAAAAAAGGTTTAAGTAAAAATAAGAATTTATCTCTATCATTTATTTGTCTCTTGAATGGGTCAATTCGAAAAAATTAGGTAATCCAGGCTAGAAGTGTGTGTTTACCATATTTGACCACACTATCACCTAACATCCGGCGAGTTGTGGTTAAATGGTTCTGCCAACCGTAAAAATGGGGAAGGGAAACGAGAACTCCCAAGATCTTGTCGCTGTATGTTGTGTAAGTAAGTACCTGAGTGTGAGTAGTTTTGGCATTATATATTTATGACTAGAGAAGCGTCGAGGTACCCGGTCGCTTTAGTACCTTGAAGTACTACAGACTCATAGCTTGCGCAGAAACGAGTAAATAAAAGAGAACGTCATAAATCTAGATCCTTTTAATAGCCTCTAGAATCAGGAATGCACCGCCTTGAGCTGCGCTGTTGAATAAATGATTTTATTGCGCTGCTTCAGAGAGCTGGTAATCCGTTGTGCGCTTCTTTATGGCCGCCTAACCTTTATTTTATTGAGAAAAGAACAATCGGCTGTCTGTTTCGAAAAGCTTTGTTGGCAAAGTTTTTCAAAAGAGATAATTGAAAATTATATATAAAAATATAAATAAAGGAATATGTTATAATACTCTCCATAACTCGCATTTTTTTAAGGTTTTTGGTCTTGATCGAGGCATTACGATGAGATCTAAATAAAATTAAAAAGACTGGGATCATGTAACTTATAAAAATAAAAAATAGGACCCACGACGAGGTCAAGAAACGTAAGAACTAAGATTCTAATTACCTATTTATTTTGAAATAAGCAATTTGTTTTATTAAGCTCTCTCTATTTATATCTTGTCTACCTGATTCTATTCTATAACAGTTTAGAAAAAAATAAATATAATCTAATAACAGGGGCGCTAGTCTCGACTTTTCGCTATGCACTTTGCGACCGAATTCGATCGCTATGACGCAGAATTCAACGCTATGTTTGCGTTTTTTCATAACAACTCGTGTTCGTTGTAGAATTTTTGCATCATAGTGACCGAAGTCGGACCCTATGACGCAAGATTCAACGCTATGTTTGCGTTTTTTCATTAACAATTCGTGTTCTTTGTCGAATTTTTGCGTCATAGCGACCGAATTTGGTCGCAAAGTGCCGTAGCGAAAAGTTGAGACTAGCGCCCCTGGTCACAAGAACAACATATGCCTCGGGCACACTGGGAGCAAATAAACCCCAAGCGCTGCTCTAAATTGATTTAGCGCGGGTGCTACAAGCTTTATTAGAATTTTGTTCGGCACCTCGCCACACTAAACGGTTAATCTTGCATCTGCTAGAAAGGACTGAGTAACCTATAAAAAGTAGAAACTATACCGCCTTTAGCTATGATTTCCTCCACCGATAGCTTAAACTCATTGTTGGGATTGGAACCCACGGCATCCACGTCACCTACGGCTTGCGATACCAACGCGTCAATGAGTGACCCATTATCGCTACATTATTATTTGGCCAAGTGAGTGTTTCCACACTTACCAGAAATACTATAATATGATAATTGTTAAGCGAGTTGAGCTACCTACTTACTGTCGGAAGTACTGTTCTTACTTTTTTACTTTAGCTTTAGCTTTACCATCAGCCGGAAGACCTCGACTGCTGAACTTCAGAACCTCAGAACGCCACACTGAACGACAATTTGCTAATTGCATCCACAACCCCGCAACTTGGTTCCCGCAACAATAATAATGTCGTCGTCCTCCTGGTGGGAAGCCTAGCTACGCTGATTCTTCAGGTTCTATATACCCACTCAATAACCTTTCTGCCCCATTAGTTAGTTATTAGTTGGTTCTTCGAGCGAAGAACCAATAACTATCTAAAGCTATTTCGGTGAATTTGGTTCTTCGGCGAAAATCCTTTTTCCAGATTTTATTGCGCAGCTCTGTCCAGGGCCCACTGTGTGAGTTTTAGCATCACAGAAACAATTTTAATTATAGTAGAGAGCAATTGTGCTTATAATATATGCACAGCACAACACACCCTGATAGTAGAAATACCGGCTCAATACTTTAATACCGCAAATCAGTCATTTTCGGTCCTTCAAAGTTTGAGTTTCACTTCCAAGTTAAGGAAAACTCGCAACAGCACAGGACAGAAAATTGCGGGTATAAATCCTATTGCAAGTAGAACTGGGTTATGAATACGGAATCGTTACTGTTATGCTCGAGACGTGGCATAATAGATTTTTAGAATTGCTCAATTTTGCTCCTAAAATTGAATAATGTACAAGCAAACTGCATAATATATTTTTTTCGCAAGTTAGTTTTTAAACGGGTGTGCCTGTATAAAAACTTTAATCGCTCTGCTTAAAAAATGTATTTTTTTTCATATTTTAATGATTTTGGTGTGCAAACAAACATTCAAACACTTTATTAGTTTTAACACTACAATATACATTTTATTCTATTGTACTCACAGAAGAGAGAAGTAAATAAAAAAAAATCCTTTTCTGTGATTGTACTCGTTATAATAACAAGATGATTTTGGTAGAAATCATTTTTTTTATGTTTTTCAGCAAAATTATTCAGTATAATATTTTGTCCGTATCATTAAAAATTAGACACCAAACTCTTCCGGCAATCCCGGCTTACCGGGACAAAATCCCAAACAAAGTGTTAATTTATTCCCCCACCTCCCATTTACATTGACGATACCGCAATTCAGTGAATCGGTCCTAAGACCTGTGCCTTTTGTATACCATCGCAGTTGAGGGACTTCATTGAATATCGTGAACCAAATCTCAGTGCTGCAATTGTTAGTCCCTGCTGAACTATTATGGGCAAGCGTGGTCAGTTGATCAGGCGTCATCAGGTGAGTGATATATTCGTCTCGACATTTGGTAGCAAAAAAAACCGGTGTGAGTTAAACTTCCGCACCTAGACCGTACTACTTTTTGTAACGTAAAATTAAATAACTATATGGACCTCTGTAGTCTGGATTAAATTATTTGAATTTGAATATAATCCTTGTCGTTAGAGAAATGTTCGGTATATTGTGTTTTCGTTAAAGCGACGACTTATCTTTTCGTTTTTCAAAAGATAAGTCGGATTGAAGTACAAACTTAACTTTGTAGTTGAAAGAATCTCAAAAAATTATTTTTATGTAACACGACTACAAATTAACGACCTTCAGATGTTTGCTTTATTTGTGCTGTAAGACATTGCTTCTTGCTAAATTTCATAATTCTAGGTAAACGGGAAGTATCCTACAGGTTTTAATTTATTTGCAAGTGACAAAATATTATGGCTGTATTTTTTTTTATTGCTTTGACTTAGAAGTTTGATCTCGTTACAGCTCCAAGGGGCATTCGATTAGTAGATTAGTATTTCTGGTTTGCTACAAAACTCCAAAAAAATATTCAGCAGGAAAAGAAAAGGAAAACAAATCTGCATCATACAACAAATTTCAACCGGAGTAAAATCCCTATTTTCTCCGATGGTATTCTAAAGGCGTAATTCGGTCCCAAGAGTTGTCGCGATTCTTCCGGGATCGGATCTTTGATTGAGTGTGAAAGCAATTTGCCGGAAAACGGTTTAAAGGAAAAACTGTCGATCTGACTTTTTGTCGGCGGATACGATAGTAATCGGGTCGTTGGGAAGGAGTTTCACGACGTGATTGGAGGTCTGGATGTTCTACAATAGTCGTTGTCAGCGCAGATTTAGTTCAACTCGTTAATTTCTACTGGGATAGTCGAGAAGTAGTTTTTTTTTGCAATGGACTTTTGACCGCATGTCTTAATATCATATGACGGTAAAAAAATAAATGGTCGTTTAATTGAACTATGAAAAGGCTCGGGCCTAGGCTACTTTCTTGAAGAACTCCCTGAGTTACTGCTTACTATCTTCTCACAGTACCACCAATTTTGATCCTAGAGACCACGTAGAATGTCGAATGTCTGCCAATTTCTCCATATAATATTATTATATGTGTATTGCGCAGTAAACACAAGTAACATTTACCCACGCATCTCACGTTCAGCCAGAATCCTCCCGTGTCCGCGATATCCACTGATTAATCGTCATCCGTCCACGTTACGCGCGTATAAAAATAACTCGGCATCATGATGTTTTAGTGAAGTTACGTTATATTTATGGTAAATTACATGATATCAATGAATATGAATATAATTTCGTAACTGTTTGAATTTCATAATCACCATCATCATCATCAATACCATCATCCCCGTGACTTTGACAATACCGTCAGTCTATCTAGTAGAAGGCCTACGCTGCGTCTTCCGCTTCGTAGTTGTCATTCAAAACTTTTGTTCTACATCGGTTATCGGTTTTTCGAAGGATGTGGCCCATTTCCATTCCGGCTTGCAAATCCTATAAGCTGTGTTTAAAATTCAAAACCCAAAAAACAAATCAAATTTAAAATCCGTGACTCTCATAGCCCCTCACTACTTTTCTCTTTGTCGGGGATGCCATGGAAAACACACAATACACGGACAACTAATACCTTAATCAGAGCAGATATTAAATCCATCAAACATCTGCCGGCCGGGTATCGCACCTAGTGCACTTGCTCTGTTGGCAGACGCGCTGCCAACTAAGCCAGGTAGGTTTGAAACATGCACACACTTGCATGCGTTCTAATAAAACTGAAAATAAAACAACTTTAAAAATAAAACTTTTTTATAAAACTGATCCCAATTTTATGTTACTATTGACTTTATTTTAATAGCCCTCAAGAGCGATAGAGCAATCCCGTTCGCATTTGAATATAAAAATTACAGAAGAAACTAACAAAAAAATCATTTCATATCTTTAGAATTGTTATGCTAATGTTTATTGCAATTTTCATGTTATCATTTTTTAATTTGGCGAAGGAGAAGAAAAAGTGCGAACGAGATGGCGAGCCGGGCCGGGCTTAGTTGTCACAAACGCAACGAACCTTGTAAATGTACGTATAGAACTTACAAATAAACAACGTGCGAGAGAGACTACAGTTAAACATATGAGGTTTTTAGCTACATTGAAGTAAAGGCGAGAATAAAATATATTCAATGCGTAGCATGCATTAACCTGCGTGTTGATATCGAAGACGTGTTTGCAAGGGATGCCATCATAATATAGGACAATACGTAACCCTACGTTATACGTAATGAATCTACTATTTTTATGTAAATATCATCGTCCAGTACCAAACACAAGCATGTAGCAACGTTGTAAATCACGTCATGATGTAGTAATGTACTGCGTGGAGCGGTCGCGTGATGAATCGGTGACGCGGCGGGGTTAGCGCGAGAGTCGCCGCCCGTCCACTGCCCACTACTGCTCGCCCAGCGACCCGGAACCAAAACAAATTGTATTTTTACCAGATTGATTAACAGGAATATGTTTTTCGGGTATATGTAAGTATTTGTATGTTAGGGGAGAGGCAATACGTTGCAATAAATAGTTGGAAGGTTTTCTTGTACTGGTGATACTATGCTATAATCAAAGTTCTAAAGAGTATTTCACATTGAATTATTCACTTCGCATTATACACAGATTATTACATGCTTCATTACTGTGTTTTTTAACGCAAAACAAAATGAAAACAAGTCAATACTGATCAACGTTCATTAACCTAAAGCACCCGAAAAGTTAAACTTCGCAAAAGTTTTAAAATATTAAAATAAGTTTCAAAGTAATTTAACCGCAACAAGTTACGAACAAACTCGTGAAATTATATTTAAGGTCTCTATCACACTGATACCGTGGCGGGAGCGGCGCGCGCCCTCTCTCAAGTTCTCAACCCTCAACATCTTAGAGAAGTCTTGTCTATAAATCTAAGAACGGGTTTTAGCCATTCCTTGTTTCCTAAATTCGAAATTTTGTTTTATAGATTTGTTTATATAAAACAAATTTCGATCAATGTCGTTCATATTGACAATGAATGATTCAAATTGTTGATCTTCTAAGTGTGTCTTCTGTGCTGTGATTGCTCATCTTTTGATAACACTTGTGTAACTTGTTATTTTCATTTTTATTATCAACCTTGTTTATGTTGTATTTATATTTATCCATCCTATAGATTAATATATGTCACGCACATATCCTGGTAAAAACTTCTAAAATAAGTATCGTAGATATCGTACCCAAGATCGCGACCTATAGGTAGGTAGTGTTCAAGCGAAAAACTGGGTCCTGTGTGACACGTATCGTGCGGGCTGGGCACCTCTTGCGCCATCCACCTGCCAAGCCATGCGGTCCTTGGACATTAATTGATAAGAACCTTTAAGTTGTTATTTGAGCGGTCGAGTGCGACATTTGGTAGCATTCATAGCCTGTGTTAATTCAGGGTATAAGCTACCTCCATACCAAATTTAATTAAAATCCGTTCAGCCGTTACAGAGTTAAAAGGGGACAAATAAACTTACTAATAATAATAAATAAAATAAATATCGGGAACATTTTTGCACACACGGTCATCTGACCCCAAACTAAGCAAAGCTTGTAATATGGCTGCCAGAGACTGATATACGTACATATATATTTTTAAATACATACTTAAATATATGTTAACACCCAGACATAGAACAAACACAAATATTCATCACATTAATGTTTGTCCTAGATGAGAATCGAACCCACGCCCCCAAACACAGATGGTAGCTTCACTACCAACTGAGCCACCGGGGCAGTCAATACTACTTAATAGGTATTGCTTTTGTATTTGTGTTGTGTTTGTCATAAAAAAATCTGTATTTTCTTACATACTTACAAATTTACACACACACTTTCACATTTACAGATACTTACTTTATGATTATTAAAGATCTAGTTAGCTCTTCTCGCCTGAAACACAGGATTACCTAGTTCGGGCACACGTGCTATTTTCCTACGTAAGACTGTACTGTAATTTTATCTTGAGCAAAAATATTTGAATAAATTATTATCTTATCTTATTTTATTTTTCACATAAGACAAGATGAACATGATAGTGGTAAAGAGGATCTATTTTTTTATTCAGTTCCAACTTTATTCCAAGCCCACCTTTCTGGTGCGCTATTTACATAATGTCTGTCCCTGTACCGCAGCTAGCCCGCTTTCAGTGTGACCCAGTCCTAAGCAATAAGTAGAGAGCCCTTGTTTGCAGATGCCATTTTTGGAAAACCCTTAAAATCAAGTTAATTTTGTTTGAAGTAAAAAGAGGGGTTTTGATGTTGACTTTCTAATTATATTATTTACCTACCAAGAACACAGTGAAAACGTTGGCAGTTTTCCACCATAAAAAATACTGAATAAAATGTATGAAAACTTGAATACATAATACATAATTATTATACTATAAAAAAATCTTTCCCATTGTAGAAACACCATGAAAATGTTAAATCTTTCTTCAAATCGTTGAAAATTTTAACAAATGAGACGTGTCCCATTTTGAATACAAATTATTTGTTAAAATAGATAAAATTCACCCGCTAGAAAGCGACGACGTGGCCGAAGTTGTAGCACGCTTGTAGCATAATTTTCATTTATTCAATCATCATCAAATCATTTTGATTCCCCAATTTTTTTTATTCATTTATTACACCTATTATTACAGGATGACACCTAAAATATGACAGTTATGTCAAAATTTTACCCATACAATGAACTACGAGTAGCATGCCCGCTTCGCTCGCATATAGGCAAGATTGTAATTTCAAAATCCCTATTTCACCTTTTTGGGGGTTGATTTTTGAAAAATTCTGAGACATGCCTTTCTACTTTGCCTTTTTTATGATTATTACACACAGCGAGTTTCATTGGCGAATGAAAAATTATTTTATTGCTACACAAACAACGCGGGTCCATTTTACCCCGGATTTCCCGGATTCCCCGGATTTTACCCCGATGGAAATTCGAAAAATTCTTTCTTATTGTTCACTACTCCTAGACCATTGAAGGAATGTTGGGTCCAAAAGATACAAAAATATTTAGCCTCAAAATTATGCGTAATATCTAAACTTACATGTAGGTAAATTATATGGTATAGGTTAGGTCAATCTAAAACAATAAAATATTATAATCTCCATATATATAATAATTATATTAAACATCTTATACGTTCTTTGGGTCATTAGTTACGCCAAGAGGTGCGATTCCCCGCGTCACTTTCGTGATCGCCGCCCATAAACTTAATTGAGGAAGCACCGACCCTCCGCCGCAGCCGCGCATCGGCTACTTAGCATCACAGTTAGGGTCCACGTGCACTATCATACAAATGGAATTAAACACCGAAAACTTATGATGCCAATGCCTCTGAATGTAATATCTGAATTTTAATCAAATCTCAGTTTTTCGCTTCAACACCGTGTTCTTGTCGAAACTTGTTTAGCTTTTACAAGAAGAACTTTTAGGTCTTTTAGTTTTATAGAATTTTCAGGACGACTTTCTGGCTCTTCGAGCGCACTTCTGAGAATAAGACTTACTAGTCAGACTCATGTCCTATGAAATTTTATTTTTATAAGTAGAACTATTTCGCCTCACTACCTAGTGCGGTCATACCACAGAAGCGTATGCAGCGGTAAGTCAGACCGGAAAGGCAGTAGGGTAGACACGTCTGGCTTAACCGATTATCAGAAATGCCCTCGCATTTTTCGGTAGCGTTTGTTGATGGAAGCACATAATATATTTCGTGAATTTGATCAGCTATATAGATATCAGTAAACCCGTACTACGCTCGCAAGATTATTTTCACAATGCATGCAATGCAGTGCCCTACCATCAACAATAATCACTCAAAATGCTTGCTTTTAGCAAAAGCTCAAGCTTTTAGTAGGGGTTTAAATGCAACATAGCGTCCGGTTACCAGAGTGTCATCGCTTCAAACATTTCTTCAATATTTCAAGTAAGTACAAAACATAAAAAATCCGGTCCCTCGCAAGCTGTACGTCACAAAAAATATCAGGATATATTATTCCCTTGGCGTGTAAAGCTCAATACTCACTGAGACCCCAGCATGTACTTTACCTGATATACTGTATCAGTGGCCACCCGCCTCATGAGGCGGCCGCCAACTGATCCCTAGTATTTTCAAAATGCGTTGAATGATTTTGCATCGATTTATTTAATCGTTCATAACACAAATATCCGAAAGAACTCGAAACTGAACGCACTGCGTGTTTGTCACGTTGTCAAATTCCATCAAAACATTTTGTTTTAGAATCAAAACAGGCAACTGTCTAGACGCTATAGCAAGCCACCTGAACTGCGGTTGTGAATCGCTTGTTAGCTACGATTACGAGCGCGCATAAAGTATGGCTGCCAAAGTAGTTTCAGATGTTATTGTTACACCTCCAAGTGAGTACCGACCTTAAAGCACGTACTACGGTGGCGTGTGGAGCAATGAGATTTGCGCCTCTGATACGCGCGAGCGTACGCTGAATAACAAGTTAAGGTCGTTACTTGAATGCAGGGGGTTACCAAAGAGGAAGGTAATAGTGAGGCAAGTACTGTAAAAATGCTGAATATAATTGAAGCAGGAACTATCAAAAATCACAATACGACTAAATGTTCTAAGCCAAGTATGTTTCTCGCCAAGGCGTCTGCAAAACTGAGGTTCAACAGGCTGAAATGGCATTTGTTTATCTGATGTGTTCATTTATTTCGAATAATTCATATAATTAGGTAAAATAAGGTACCTAATTGTATCAAAATACGAATCGAATCTTAATTCTAAAGTATTGGCTACGTAGTGCATGCCTCTGATGTAGCAGTTAACTTTTTATGCGACTGAGTGACGAGACGAGTAACTCGCTCCTGATGGTAAACGGTCCCGGCGCTCCTGACTGTCCTGGTAGGCGTCCTGCTTCTCCATATAACATTTCAGTGTAACGCGGAATTTAGAAGTTCAACTATTACAGTGCCGAGTATTATCTATTCATCATCAACATTATCAGCCAGAAGATATCCACTGCTGAACATAGGCCTCCCCTTTAGACCGCCATACCGACCGACAACATGCCACTCACATCCACCGGCTGCCCGTGACTTTCACAACGTCGACGATCCACCTAGTGAGGGTTGCCTACGCTATCTATTATTAGTATTATAATATGACCTCTTTATGGCCAGTAATTTCTCAGAAAGTATTGCTCTTCAATCTGGAACACAGTAACATCTTCGTTTGAATAACCAACAAAGTTTAAATGCTTCTCCAAACCGACTCTGCAAAATAATTCTACCACTAATCCTAACTCGTATTATAATTCATAGGAATATGGCCGTAGTCGTACTAGGACCAATTAAGCTTTGAGGTATAAAAATTAATACCTTAGTCTTGAGGAAAAAACTTCGCTTTGCGATTCAAAACTCGCTACATTACAACTTTTAGTCCATACAAAACGTCAAAAAATGCACAAAAATGGATCAACGCCATCTAGCAAACTATAGGAAGTAACTTTGTGTCTCTGTCTTGATTTATGACGCGTCATCACGGCTGAACGGATCTAGATAAAATTTGTTAAGGAGTTACTGTATATCACAAAGACGGACCTAGGATACTGTTTTATGTCCACTCAAGCAAAGTCGCGAGTAACAACTAGTTGCCTGTAAGGTACCCTTTGAGTTTGTGCATTATTATATCGACCCAAATTACCTTTTCAAGCAATAAAATATATTTTTTGTTTCTATATAAACATTTATTAATTATATGAGGATATCAATACTAATAAAAAAATAATATATATTGGTCATAATACTTACATTGCTACAAAACTTTATCCACTAGAGTTCCAGTGATTTATCGAATGTTTCTTGCACAAAGGCCAAGAGCGACAAAATAAATTATCTCGACACTTCAACGCGGACAGAAACTACCAATCAATTAACTGTACACGACGACGCTAAACAAAAGATATTGAATAAAACATGAAATACGGGAGTATTGACAGTTCTCTGTGTATACGTAATCTTACTTGCTTTGAGACATCGTAAAGCTTAGACTTGCAAAAGAAGGACAGGGTGTTCGGAAACGTCGGACATAGTAATTTTGGGTGGGAGAACAAAACATAACTTTTACATTTATTTATAATAATAGTACCAAATAAGTAAGCGTATGCTATCATCAGCGTTGAATATGTCCCAATTTCCAAAAATCTCTAAAAAATAATTGCTTCCTTGTTCATTTTCATTTTTTTTAAATATTGAATTTGATGCTTAAATTGAGGTCGCCCGAAGAATCCAACTCGTATGGGCGGCGGCTCGGCTCGGCTTATCTTATCTCCATATCGTAGCTCAGTCTCGTATCATGATTGTTAGTAAACCCTCAAATTAAACACGAATTTGTGCGTCCGTGCTATCAATTATGATACACGTCGTAGTGCTACGAAACGGGGATAAAGTATGTCATGATGATATAAATGTGGACCCAGCCTTACTATGCAGTCAGGATCCCACACATCGAGACAAGTCAAGTCTCAATGCAGACGACGAAGTTACTAAAAACTCATCATCATTATATTCTCAAAGTGGGCGGAAATGAATTAACATTTAGGTTTTTAAAACACTTCTAATCTGATCAATGGCATAGGGCGGACTACTTAAAAAACATAATAGTCACTGCTAAGGTTGTTATTATACTAACTATAAATTATTCTATGGCGCCGAGCACTGTCAGTACTAAGTATCTAGTATTCTACGGCGCAGCGATAAAAAAAAACTAAGTAATATAGTTTTTAAATTCACTTCCCTATTTACAAAAAAACATGCAAATGTGCGAGAGAGTTTGCCATGACACGAATGTATAGTGTATACCCCTTATCCTTAAGAACATCGAAAATCTATTTCAAGCACAATATTATTATTAAAACACCGTTAATAAACTGAGTCAGTGCACTTTTATTTTTCCTCCATTTAAATTAAATACTTTGAAAATTAAATCTCTTATCGAGTACTGAATTTTCCATTCTAATAAAATATTCACGTTAAAATGCCCATGCGTCAGTTAACTCAATTATTTTGAGTTTGTTTGGATCAGTAAATTCAATTTGTGAGCGCGCGTCAAAAGGCAATTTTCAACTAAAATATTCATCAACATATTAAATGCTATTGAGATTCATCTCCCTGACCCCCTTGGCTCGTTGGTAAACCGTCTGCCTTACAAGCAGGAGGTCCCTGGTTCTATACTCGGTCAGGCAGATGTTTGAGTGATGAATTTACAATCAAATACAATGCGGGTTTGTTCAGGAAAAGAGTGAAAGCGTACCTACTTCTTAGCCAAGCGTGCTACATCTTCGCCCACATTATTATTTTATTTATTTGGGACAATAAACAACGACATATTATATATTAACTATAAGACACTAAAGAATAATTGTTAACTATGCCACCCGCAGCACTAGCCACCAAAAAATCCAAATAGTCGCTTTCCATCAGGTGAGATTGTGATCTAACTTACGCCCAAGCTGGTGCTTAAAAAAATTGTATCCACGGCAACACCAACCCAGGAAAACCCATTGGATTCTATCTGTAATTAGTGTGGAGAGTTTTTATTAACCTATCAGTACAGGCTAGAATCGTGGTAGCACAGTGGAAGCACGCTCACCTCATATTAGTGGGGTTCCGAGTTCGAACACGGGCGGTCCCTGTGGAACTTTCGTATGGATATAATTTACCACTGACTTTTCAGTGCTGGGATATCAACCTACCCTCGAAGGGTGGTTAGGCCATATCCACCATGCTGGCCAAGTGCTAGTTGATGGATTCACATACACCATCGAATTTCTTCTCCGGAAATATGCAGGTTTTCTCACGATGTTTTCCTTTCGAACCCTTAAACATGACTTATTATTTTGACATTTTGTTGATGAAACAAACTAATAATTTGTTAGAAATCTGACTGCCTAGACTGCCGCTCCACTTGACAGTCGGTTCCTGATCCAGGCTATAGGTGCATTTACCATACACAAATTTATTTGTCCATACACAAAGCTCCAACAGCTTGCTACCTCAAACGTCATCCGACTTGGATGATTATTTTATATTTGTTATCTTCAACATGAAATCGTCAGATGAGCTTGTAGTCAAATGCCTAGTCTGAAAAAACTTATTAATTTTATCAGACTGAGGGTAAATAGCAGGCTATCCACTTACGATTATTCCTGCGGGATACTACATAAAACAAAATCCATACAAATTGGACTGTGCTTTCCTCCGGCATTGCTGCGAGAAGCATGTACCAGTACCAATGCCGGGGAGAAAGTACTAGATCACAATTGCAACATTGACATCTTATTCATTTTCTAAATCTTATCTTAATTTAATTTTGACATGGTGTAATATTTGTTTTGTTTAAATAAATTTGACATAATGTAATGTGTTAATATAATTTTTATTTTTTATTTTGGAATTTTGAATGTTTTATGTAATTTGTTTTAATTTTCTTGTATGGGTAAAATTTTACCTGAAATAAATGTTTTTGAATTTGAATTTGAATTTGATAGGCCGCTAATGGGCACTGCTCCAATGTAAATTCATTGTTCCATTGTATGTGTTATCTATATGGTTACATAAAAATACTTTTATAATCCGGCATGAATGAACGTTTGTCGATGGTCCGCTAAAGCATAGTTTCATATAAAATCATTTATAATAATGAAAGAATTCCAGCCATAAAATCTGAAAGACATAAAAAAGCAGACAGAGTTGTTAACTTACACTGCCAACAACCGGCCCGAGTACTCTGTAAATTAAAAGAGACTCTCAGTTAAGGGAAGCGAACACTTCCAGCTTTTTGCTAGTTAATAAGAAAGCCCTGCAGCGGCTGATGTAAATAACTGAGAAATAAATTAAAAACGACAAGATGCTCTGTTTCAACTGTAAATAGTCGCGGAGACGGAGACATTCGCTTCCGAGATGCTTTAGCGAAACTCTAAAGTGGCTAAAGTGCTTTGCTGTGAGTAATTTAAATGAGACTATGTTGAGACTTGAAAATGGTTATAAAATGTACCCAAAAGATTCCGGACATCAGTCCGGAATCTTTGAACCGACGAGGACGGTGACATGGTGTTACACTTGGGCATGACCTGATTTTTACGAAAAGGATAGCTAAGAGCCGGCTCTCCTGATTCAGCTTTCTGTCGCCATTTTTCAACATTTTTTAAATAAAACATATTAGAGAAAATTAAAAGAAACTTGATGGTTACTAACTTTAGAATAACATCGCCAATGTTTTATAGCAATTTTTTTTTTTTTTTTTTATTTGGCCAGGGTTTGAACTTATCTTATCCTTCACCAAAAAATAAGAACATGAAATTTGGTATAAAACATTGGCAATGGTATTCGAAAGTTATTAAATCATCGTTTTTAAAATTTTCTATCAGATTTTATTTCATTTTTATTTTTCTTTTTGGTTCAGTTCAAGCGATATATATATATCGAGAGTCAGGGGAATTACCAGGCCTTACAGCCCGGTCAAGATACGGGACTTAGTATGGAAGACCCGGCTATAATTCATAACATAAATATTTTGTGTTTGGTATAATTTTTTTCAATATTTCATTAAATTAAACAGTCTGGAGGTACGAAACATAGAAAAAGCATTATATCTTGAGACATGACTACATTATCGTCGCCGACGACTGCTGCGCTTACGATCGTCATCTGAAATAGACTAATATAGCGCAAATAGAGACGATATTTCAAAATGTAAAATTTTATTACGATCCTGATTACGATTATTACCTTTTGTTTAACACTATTTTATATTCATATGAGAGTTACTTCCGGGTCAAACGCTAAATTGACTGTGCTATCAAGGCGGTTGTGAATTCGTTCGAAAAGACTTAGCGTGTACCAAGTTTTGCACTAATTTATCTTACAGTAGAACGAAGTGTTTAAAGATGGACTTGTATTTACGACACTTGCAAACAAGTAAGTAAATGTTTGTAAGATTAATTAAATAACTAACTGACTGCCAGATCCTAACCGAAATTAACTTCATCGGACCATGTCGTTGTTCTAAATAATATCCACTGGTGCACACTCAGAGCCGAAATCCAATTTAAAACAAAACTATTTGAAAAGCGGGACACATCGGCAGAACATTTTGTGTGTCGGAAAAATCCAAAATGGGTATAGTGTCGTACAATGTAGGAAGGAATTACAGATAGCACGACGACACGTAGGATATCTGGAGATTGGATGAGCGGACGTTACACGAATGATAACCACTGATACTACCGAGATTTCATGAAAGATAAGCAATTTTGTAAGACAGTGCACCTGTGTAACACTTTAAAAACTAGTAGTACTGCGAACAGTAGACTTTGCGAGCACAAACTTTTTTGCAGGTGAAGATAAACCTCGTCAGGAAACAATAACATGGTGTAAGGGTACTTTCAAGTAAGTGAAAACCTGTCGCCGAGCACCTTGTTTTGTCCCGGACCTGAGAGACATTTCAGACTAGGAGTGCTCCCCAAATTCGACCACACTGTCCTTCACATCAGGTAAGTTGCCGTCTACCACCTAGCCTGACAATCATAAAAAATACTTAACGTGAGTATACTATCAATAAGCGTCCTATACAATGTCGCCCATCGGCAATTGACCGCCCGAAAAGGGCTTATAGTACTCATCATTATAAACAACTTTTACTATGGGACCAACCCTGAAATCGAAAAAAAAATACTGCTTTTCCATACATTTTGACAAGGGTCATTGAGATTTTTCTATGGACAGCAGATTTATTTTCTCTCGATAACAGGGTTGGTCCCATAGTAAAAGTTGTTCATAGTGATAAGTACTATAAGCCCTTTTCAGGCGGTCACTTGCCGATGGGCGACATTGTATAACGCCATCATAACTTCCAAAATCTAATTTTAAAAGATGGCTCTAAACTTTCCGAAGTGACATTTGGCGGCTATTCACGGTGCAGTTAGCGACTGAATCAGCCGCCAAAAATCTTCAAACTTCGCAAAGTTATGGTCAAAAGTAATGGGTGAAGTTTCGTCACGATTTAGCATTTAACCTTCATTATAACTCCGAACATCAAGGAGGAAAGTTCAACGCGTAATTCAGTGCTATTGTGAAACATAATTATGTGAGTTGGATAACTGGCAAAAATACTATATTTACTGAACATATACAGAACCAACCGTGCAGAAAGAAAAACGTAATTAACTACATATATTATAACTTTTTCTCTCTCTCTCTCACACATACTCTCTTTATCTCTTATCGGCTATGTATCACACATGGTGGTGGGGTCGGACGTCCTTACATTTCTCCTCCACCTTACTCTATCCTTGACGTCGTCCTCTGAAACTACTACTTCAAATGTTTTTACTTTGTCTGGGCTTATCAGCGACCCGAACGGCCCAGTCGGAGGCCGGCGTTGCTTTAAGTGTCATAGTGATACTTACAGCTCTATATAATTTTATGCAATGTTTGATGCTTAAAACAACGCGGCCTCCGACTGGGCCGCGGCCGTTTGGGCCGCTACCGCGTTGCTCTAAGCTATCACACATCCACTCAAAACTTTTTTACTATCTCTGGTCGAAGAGCCAATATAAAGTAAAGAATTGTTTGCTAAAAGACAGGAGATGAATCTAAAACCCAAAGAACATTTATCTCTTTTGTGCTAACCAATATGAAGTCTTTCCCCTGCAATATCGCGTCTATTACAATAGAAATACGGGATCAATTGTTTATATTTAACTTTTAATGTCTTTATTTTACAACAAAAAACATTTCAACAAAACGAATTTAACTTAAATAGAAAACAAAAATTAGAATAATATTTACAAACACTATACCTAAGGTAGAATAAAGTAAATGTGGGTTGTTCCCACCATCATTGTATGTATATGACTCACTAGTAGTGTCACGTGGTCTTACCCGCTATCCTACAGAAACCGTATATTTTTCAGGGATCTGTGTTAGTCCAAGCTACCTCCATCCCAAATTTTATTTAAATTCTTACAGCCGTTAATGAGTTAACTGGCAACACACACACACGCACACACACACACACGCACACACGCGCGCACGCGAGCAACAACTTCAAGCAGCAGCATCAAGCAGCAGCTGGAGACACAGCTTTCGTTCGCATTTATAACATTCTTTTGATGTTAGTTTGATAGTCTGCAGAAGATAGAAGTATTTACAATGTCCTTTTTGTGGCAAGAGTAGTAAATAACCGTAAGAAGTGTTGACTGACTTGTCTCCGTACTTTATTCATTTAATCCGCGATACTAAGTAAGACCTCAACTGTAAGAGTTTCTCAACTTCGTTCGGATAACACTGAACAAACTTGTTTTGTCGCGCTAAGTCAACACTCCCGTATACATTACGGGCTCCGGACAATCCAACTACATTCCTTAAGCCGTAGAAAAATAAAAGTAGTGTGATGCTTAGTCATATACATGGAAATTGGTTTTGTATTTATCAGTAACTTACTAAACTTCGTTTACTGCGTATTTCAGAGTCACAAGTCGAGGTCATTATTAACTGTCCATAGTTTAACTGGTACATTAAGAGTGTTAGCTATTCCACGGTAACGATAATAATGACATATTCTTAGTACTAAAGCTTTTATCCATTCTGATATTAATCGGGCTCTCTTTATTAACAAAGATAACAAGATAACCCGTCCCGGACCGCGCCTGGGATATGGCACAATTTAAACCTGCGTATTATGATGACACTCAATATTAAGTACCAATTTTATTTATAATGCTGATACCGGTCTGCGCGGAAATAAGCGCTCGGAAATTTCATAGAACTGTTTCAGGAAACACATAATCAAAACAATCCTATCTCAATTTTTAAACAATTTGTCATTTGCAGGGGTGGCATACATGCATTTATTTTTATGATAATATTTTTTTTTTGTGTTTTAAACTGCTCGTAATATATTATTTTTTAACTTTATTAGTTGCCATTTTTGTAGGAATATGTGTTATGTACACGTCCATCATGAACATTTTCTCTGTAATAATAAAAACTTGTTTCGCGGTCCGAATTGCTCGTGTCCACAACTCGGTTAGCTCTATGTTTAGATTCAGTTTTGCTCTATTTGGTGTGTTTGTTTTAGGGTTTTTACGAAGACAATTTTGTATGATACATGTAATTGTTGGGTCAAACGATGCGAGGATTTGTGTTTATTTGCTTTTATTTTGTTGTAAACTTTGTAACCCTAGAAATAAACGTGATGAAATTAAAGAAGTACTCAGTGCTTTTAATCGTTTTGCTTTAAATTGTGTAAAATATAGGATACGATTAATTTTATTGATTGTTTAAAGCGCAGTACATCCTGCAGTACATTGGTATAATAAATCAAAGTCACATAAAAATACAGTAGAATAATTTTATTTATCATACTATTTTTTTTATTATCTCTTACCGCTTCTAGTTAACCGTGTATATACCGATTTCATTCTATGTTGTTTTTTTATCCCAGGATGTACATAATATAGGCACCTAATATGTAATTTTTGTGTATTTTTGGCTAACTTATACTTTGTAACGTATTATCATTTTGTTACTTTATGGTTAATCTTATGTTTGTTATTTGCACAATAAGTTTTGGATAGTATATCATCTCTAAGAAGCATATTCGGGCAAACTAGTGATTTACGGTTGGAAAATAGTTCGCACAACTTTTGTCAAAGGCTGGGAGAGGTGTGAAGCCAAGCGGCGAGCAAAATACGTGTTGTTAGAGCCGTTCTAATTCTGCCGCTTTACACTTTGTCCGTGACTATTTGCAGCTTTAAGAATCTCTCCGCTATGTTTCGGGTATTGTGTTATTTGAAGATAATAAAACTACTTTTTGTGTTATATATGTGGAAGTACTCATGTTATAATGATGCTTGACATAATCAAACTAGAAATTACACACACACACTAATTTAGTGTCAGGTATGTTTTTTAAAGATAATATTTTTTTGTGTGTTTTTAACTGCTCGTAATATGTTATCTTTTAACTTATTTGTCATTTTTGTAGGAATATGATTTGGATACGGTTACGGATACGGATACGGTTTATGATTTCAAGTTTTTTTTATTGTTCTAAAGGCTGTGTCATACAGACAGAAGCAATTATTATAAAATAATATAATCTTTTTACAATTATTGTAAGGGAAACCAGCAACAAAATTATCGAATCATTGTAGTTTGCAATAACCTTAGAACAAACACGTTCCTACCTCTGTGCAGTTCCCGAGACACCCCTGAACTAATCAAAACCTCTGTGTTTGCATGCAATGCTCAATGTAATCTAATCTCAATCTCCCATCGGTGTAGCTAATGCAATGAACGCGCATGCGTATATTTGGGACAAAAGGACTGCTTGTGGGATATATACATCATAGTCTTGCCACAGCACACACAAACTGGCACATTAGCAATTTTTTGTAGATAGTGTGAATTTATAAAAACTGTATTTTAATTTGTCCGTTATAATATTAGAAATATTGTAAATAAAATTTGGTTTTGATGTCTTTGAATTCGGCGGAAGGATTCTTCAAAAACTCTGTTTTTCACAAGCCTCCCTATTCCCGTACAGTCACGGAGACCTTCACTTTCAATAATCCAGGTATTTATCTATCTCTGCATCAGCCTTTTTTAAATCCCATTTCTAGGATATCGGCCTCTAGGATTTCTAGGATATGCTGGTTCTAAATTTTTCAGAATGATTATGAATATTATCTATACTATACGATACCCCAAAAGGGGTAAGTAATTTTTTTCTAGATTGTAAACAACATATTGGTCAACCTTTTCCCACGTAGCGGCTCTAAATGTAATATTCGTCTAAGTGAGAAATAAACAGACAAACATCCGGACTTGGTAAAACTGTAAGGGTTTATTTGATAAGAAAACATAAAAACTGAAAGTTTTGGGGCCAAATAAGTTCTTAAGTAAACGCTAAAATAGATTACTGTATAATTCCCGCTGAGCTACATTTTTGTCACTGTGATTTTCTGCACATGTTCCTCAATTCGTTCAATATAAAAGCGAAATAACGATCGTATAAACTCATAGATGTATGAATTATTATAATTCGGTCTGTGGTTGAATGTATTTCTATCAACCTGTTGCAGCCCCGGGTTAGACGTCCATGCGGCCGTTAACCTTTCAACTGATTGTGAGAAATGTCTTGAATAGTCTCCTATCGGTCAAACTACTTAACTTCCTATTTTAATACGCTGTGAATGCGGTATTGGATGCCAATGGGTTATCGACGTCGAATATCGTTGATATTAGTAATAAAATAAGCTAAATTTGAGAGCTCTGACATTGTTGCCTTTCTTTTCAGACTTGTTGAAATAGAAAAAGAAACTGATAAGTTTAATGCTGACAGATTGGTTAACTTTAGTGAAAGGTATAAAAGAATCGGTGTCTTTGTGTAACATTAGCTTCTCAATTTGCAAATGAGCGGAGTATAGATTCTTGTCAAATTGCCTCAGTTTTTATTTTTATTTAGTTATTTTGATTTTAAACGGAACTAATCGAGGAAGCTGTGTACAAAATCACAATGGTAAAAGTTTTGCTCAGCAGGAATACAGCAATTTACTTAAAAATTTTTTGGCAGCAAACCATTTCGTTTTAAGATTTTCTTATCAAAGTTTTGACAACAAGTATCTGTCTGTTTATTTGTCAGGTAAACAAACATTATATTTATAGCCGCTACGTGGAAAAACGTCGACACAGAATATTTCATTTTCGATTAAAAACATATTTAGTTACTCCTTTTGATCCCTTCCCCTCCACCCCTTCCTTCTTTCCCTTTTTATCGAAGATAATGTTCAAAATGATTCTGAAAAATTTAAAGCCGTGTTTAATAATCACGTCCAATAATGAAATCGAATGTTTCGAAATTAGAAAAAAAATTGAGTTCAAAACTCTTATCAAATTTTTCTTCGTGTCGTAAAAAAAACAAATTTTTCATTCATTTTGTCGAGTATCATTACTATTTTTCAATTTCCCCCGGGGCTTTATATATTCTCCCATAGTAAAAGTTGTTCATAATGATGAGTACATACATACATTTAAATATTACCACAACTTTCAGTAGCACCTTGTTTAAACGGAATAATTCCCTAAATTAAGCCACAGAATAGATAATAGTTGAGAGTGTTTTTGTTTCACTTCTTAATAATATTATTATTGTTTTTTTTATAATATTATCCACAATTAGTGAACTTCATTTTTAGAAATAGTCCTCGTTTATGTTATATGAAAAACAACTTTATAAATCTCTTTCCATCCAAATTAAAACTCACGGCCTTTTTGTCCTGTTATAGGACAAAAGGCATTGTCGACATTGAGTGTTTCTGGCATTTTACTGATTCCAAACCAAATCTATTCAAATGATTTGTCCGACAAGCAAGATATTAGGGTTGCGGTCCAATCGTCGAGCAACAGGTGGCCACGGACCTTGACGGCTTAAAATTCATTCCCGTCCCTTACTGCGCGAACCACACTAGTATGAATAAAATTAATGTACCCAGTGGAATTTTGATCATGATAATTTCATTGGTTATTTAATTTTAGTTTTCCGAGTCGATTTATATTCATGATGAGGGTAGAATTTAATTTATAAGTCTTGAAGTTTTAAGACCTTGACTTTAAGGGCGTAGACCAAAGTTAGAGTGTGTCGGTTCCTTAAGTTCTTTTTAATTCAATAATATTTACGTAACAAAATATACAATTATAATCTCCTTTAACAATCGACGTGTACTTTTCTTAAGACTTCTTCTTTTTTTTTTCCTTTTTTTTCCCGTACTTCACAAACATGTTTATATATATAGCGGAGAAAGCTGCAGCAAGAGATATTCAAAGCACTAAATAACACGTAGTCGGTGTGGCCGGGGTAAGGTCACATTGAAGCGTTTGTATTCAAGCTGTACCAAGCAGTTGCTTAGATCAATACAACCTAGCTTATACCCTGAATTAACAAAAAGACTCCTTTTTTTCGCAATAATATTCGGAATAGCGGAAGAAACCGGCGGCGCTGCTAGTATTTTTATAAACCAGTGCCAGAATAAACTGAAAAAATACACTTACTATATACTTATACACTTACGCACAAACTATCGGATTTATAATATTAGGGTGCAGTGTGATAGGTCCTTGCACCCAACGCGCTGTAATACGGTCGAGCTCATAAAAATACAATATTGTAAGCACGCGGCGAATGAAATAATTTGCAGTTATTTCTTTTCTCGAATGAACTGCGACTAGGGATGTGGTGATTTCCGTAAGGCGCGTACTGTTTCGGTGTTTCGATTGTAGTCCATTGATGCGATTGGTTGCTGCTCTTTTGAGACACAGTCAAATTGGCAATGCTTTAAGCGGAAACAATTGAAACGTACAAAATAACGATACAACAATACAAAATAAGCGCTAGCGGTCACCCTTCCAAAAACAGAAGACGAGCAAGTTACTCACCTGATGTTAAGCTTCACGCTTGCCCATAACAGTTCAGTGCCACCCAGAATTCAACAGTTTAGATCCATGAGCGGCAACACAGTGCATTCGTCACCCTGAGATGTTAGATGTTAAAACCCTTTAAGCCCAGTAATTACGCTGGAAACATTGCCCTTCAATCCGGAACACAAATATGCTTGCACACTACTGCTTGGCAGTTGCATTACTAGCAAAGGTATGATACTTTCCCAGGCGGACTCTGCAGAAGAGCCCTAATACTACAGATTATGTTAATTCATCTGAATTTGTGAATTAATTGTGGACTGGTCATACTGGGATCCCAAATTCGGAATTAGTAGCCAGGGTTGCGCATACGGATGAAAAAAAAATACATTTTAAAATGATTCAGTCTTATTTATATGACTGAGCCAACACTCAATACCCAACACTGAATACTCTATTGTCAGCTAAATAACACAGTTCTTATCATTTGTTGACAGATTCAATAGACCCTTATCTATTCAAGAACTGGAGTTCTCTGTCGCTCGTGTACAATGCTCATTATGCGCCATTCCCTTTTCAATCACCCTGGATTGTGATAACGTTCCGTTATAATAAAAGTAATGTAATTTCGTGTGAGTGATGAAGGAAAACATCGTGTGGCTTAAGTTTTCGACCAGAAATCTGCCCTCAAGTTAACAGTCTGCCACCTACCGGCTTCCGTCAGTTTTTATTGAGAGCTAGTTCCCATTCCAGGCTAAGCTTGTTTACGATTTTCAGGCTCACCGTCACTTAACATCAAGTGAGTCTAAATGCCTGATCTTTCAACCGCAAGAAAGGTCGAGAAGGCCAAGAGAGGCCACTGGCCAACCTCAAAACCGCCCGACGTGGCTTACCGATTATTGTTCTAGGGCAACCAATGACCTAACGTATCAACCTACCTACAATACCACTTAGTGCTAATTATTCCAGTAGTGGTTACCCATCCGAAAACTAACCGGAGCGCCCGTTGCTTAAATTTAATAAAGGAGTTACATTTTTATCTACAAAGCTATACTTAATAAATACTTGTATTTTTAATCGAAATAATTATTTAACAAGAGGTTTAAAATATTCATGAAGGCTGTTCTTGGTTGGTACTGTATTGCCGTTTGAGGGTATTATTACGGTACGTAATAAATATTCAAGTATTGCTCTCCTTGCATTCGGTAGCGGGTTTTGGGAACAAATAGTGGAGTAACACGCAAGCTCGTGGCACGCGTGCGACGCGAGTATTTGGGCAACATAATTCTAGGTAACATAATTGTATGAAGTAGGTAGGTTCCCGGATTACCACAAAACACTCATAAATATCACATATCAAACATATACGTTTATTTTGGAAAAAATATATTTTTACTTTTTTCGCTTTTCGAGCAAAATATATATTTTTATACAATTTGCTATCTTTATTGTACTCGGGGCAAGCTAGAATACACTTACAAAAACAGAGATCTATTAGTTAATTCCGATTGACCCGATTAATCTTCTAAAGGCTTTGTTCCGCACAGAGTCCACCTTAATGTGTCGAGTGTCCGTTAAAACGCCAAACTCGTTACAATTGAGAGATGGTATATTTTTCATTACTTTTTCAAAATTACGATAAATCCGTGAGTTTGTATTTCTACAAAATAATACCTTTGTAATTTTCTATTTACGAGTATTTGTCGTCAGAAAACAAACGAAGTCAATGCTTATTAAAAAATCTCCGTCATCACCTAGATGCGTACTTTTTCAGGTAAACAGACAGATTGATGATGAATCCTGAGCATAGTAACAAGACCCTTTTATGGCCATAGTAATCATACTATAATTTACTTCCTATGGTGGACTCTGCAATAAGTATAACGCTTCTTTTCAATCTTTTATGTACAAAGCCCTTAAATGATTAAACTACTATAGCTCCGAAGTGCTTATTGAATAAGCTTTTAATCTCATTTATCTACCTTTTTCTCTACAAATTAAAGCAGAAATTCGATCAAGCAATCAAATATTAACACCACCATTCACTATTCCGTACCATTTCGTCAGCTTCACGACTGCAGCGTGTACAAATTTACGGCAATTTCTGACACAAATTCGCCAAAAGCTCCAGTTTTTCTTTTTACCTGACTACTTTCACGCTACACACGTTTAGGTTATTTTCAACCTTGTACTGTTAAGTATAAGGTTGAGACATAGTGTGCCAATATTGTGGTAGGTAGTGACCCGTCATAAATTGAGTGAGAATCCCCATATGTTCAGTGATAACCCGCGTAACTCTTCCCGGACGAATGGGCGGCGGCGACGTTCCAAAAATACGGCGAATTCACTGACTACGGCAAAAAGTTCGCACTGCATCGACTCGATATCAGCAACTGAAAGCAGAGCAGGCGCTAAATCATGTAAATAGATCAAGAGTTTGTTCCAAATGTTTGTTTAAATTAGGCAACTTTTTATAAATAAGCCGAAAAATATGCGACTGTAGCACTGCGTCTGGGGAATAACTCAATTTGTACGACGCGGCTACATAAGTCACTTATTAAAGAGACAGCTAGTTTTTTATATTTTTGCACTATGTCGTGTCATTAGATGTCGTGTTGCTTCGCATTGGCGCATGTGTCGCTCACTTGAGAAACAAGCGGTGTATGTCATTTAAAATCCTGCTCTATGCGACACTGTACAATATTTAGAATACCTTTATTTTCAGACAACAAACATCCATAGACATGTTTTTTCTGTACATTTCAATAAAATTAAAATTAATTACTTAGGTTTTTGTTATATTAGATGTCTCACATATTGCTAACATTGTTTATATTAGGGAGAAGCTGTGCGATGTACTTACAAATAGTTAAGAAAATGTTGAGTTTACAAAATCATCTAACTTAAAATACTTTATTTCTACTCGGTATTATAGAATTATTACATACACATATTTTTATTACATTTACAATACTATTTTGCTACCTCTTACTCTTTTCAGCAGAAATGTTACTTTTTGCGGATGATTGCTGCAATCCATCTGTTCTGGCTTCAGCAAACATGCCAGAAGCGCTGCAGTATACAGCTCGCATTGCAAAGCTTTGCGTTTAGTCGTTGTGTCGAGTGTATGTAGTGTGCTCTAACCAGAATGTTGTTGTGCTCGCCGTATCGATATCTGGTTTATTGAGTGGACTGAGCGAGTGCTTGTACTATAAGTGTACTTTTGAGGGAACGTGAAGGTTTTGTAAACTTTTGCCGAGAAACTTTCAAGAACTTACGCGTTTTGTGGGATTTGTTGGGATTGGGTTGGTAATATATGGTTATGCTCATACTGGAGCAAAGAAATAAATATAGGCTCTAAACTGGGTGTTCGGTTAGACAACAGGCTTATACTAGATTATCATTTTACTCATTATTTTAAGTAACTTTTTACTATATGGCTATACATAAAACTGCAAAAAAAAAACGTATATTTCGCCGAAGATGTGACATTTTCCCATTCCCCATTAGAACAGCTGTTTTGTGATTATGTGTGTTGATGCCACTGTGAAAGCTTTTCTTATTGAATCAACAATTGCGCATGCGAGTAAAGTTATTTTAAGCTGTTATCAAATTATTAAATAACACGTTTGCCAAAAAAATAACAAAAAACAAGGGTTTCTTGTTGCAATACGGCATCCTAAAAACACCTTCAAACACGTCAGCATCGACCTTCCATAAATACCGAAATCTTCATAAACGCAAATAAAAAGAGGCATACTGTAACCCTCATATCTCTCGCTCTATATTCCGGCTGCCGGTCAACCAGGCTCGCCGTGACGAGGGTAAATAGTCTCTTGAAGCACGGTGGCAACACGCCAGCCCGTTGTAAAGTAAACGATAAATTCCGGACCAGGTGGCGGGACGAGATTACCCTCCGAGGCTGCTCTACAATAAAGCACGGTAAGACGCATTCTGATAAAATGGCCTATGTGCTACGTCTCACTGTTTCACCCGCTATACTACAGGAAATATTATTGTAATATATCAAATCCGTTTTCCAGTTACGGTGTGTAGTGAGAACAAACACACTTTTACACCTTATGTATATGATTTTATATTTATAATAAATAATAATAAACATTGCAGTCAACAAGATAAGTTAAGATTATTTATTTGCATACAGCATGGGAAATATTATACATCATAAAAGATGTTAAATTAATATTATAAGTGGCCACATCATACTGTGCCGGTTAGGCGTACAAATGTCTGGGTGATGGCGCTATGCTCGTACAAATATTAAAAAAAATACAAAAAGAATCATACTTAATAATACAAAATCGTATTTTCTTTGTTTCTGCGTCTATTAAATACACAAAGCATACAAAAAACCAGTAAGAGCAAAATGACGCAGAAGTATCTAACCGTATCAGAAGCTTAGCTTATTCTAATTATCTTTTTTCTTGTCTACTTAACTAAAGTTTTTGCCTCGTTTTGTTAGAAATGCGTCAATTTATTTGAACACTAGCATGTAGTATTTTTACTAAAGATCATACTGGCTATTAAAAATATAGTAAATACTCTTACTAGGCTATCCACTTATAACAAGTCTAACCTCACAGCCTAAGCCGTTGCGTCTTGAAATATGAAATTTTGCACAGGAAGTTCAGTTCTGAGAAATAATTCAAACAAAAATCCCTAAAGGGGTTAAATAGCTTAATTGGAAGCCTTATTACTTTGTATTGGCAAGGCCGGAGGCCAAGCCTCGAACACGAGCTTAAGCCCGAGTACGCGATTGTAGGCATCAGCTAGTAGTGTATAAAACTGTTATTTTTACTGTTTTATTTGAATATGGCTTCCTATGTTTTTATCTAAGATAACTGACTATTTTCACAGCATTTGATCATAGGGCAGGGTTAAACAGTGACTAATAGTTTTGGGACATTTGTCATTAAAAGTTTGAAGGTGAAGAGAAGGGCAGGCGAGTTTAATAGTGGTCTCTTATTCATTGTCAAATTTTTCGGCCAACTCAATCTGTGAATGTGTTAGTTTATGATTAAACTAGAGATAAATAAAGATTCTATCCAAATACAGTTAGCACAAGGTTTTACAAAAATGTGTTACTAAGAAGACTATATTTAATTTTCGATACATAAAATTTGGTTAAGAACTTTTTTAAAGTGTTTTTATCCACATTTGATCATTATAGCAACTGCTTTTTCGTAAGCGTCGATGTGATTGAAGATGAAGCACGCAAAGACTTGGTAATGTTATTAATGAAAATATTAATAGAAGAATCTATATTATTGTAATTGACGTTTTCTCACTTTAGTTTCCGCTTATCTCCTATCCATTGCACCAATGTAGTGTCTTATACATTGACAGCTATACGAATGGCTCGACGATTTGTGGAAATTCCCGGCTCAAGAAACAGTTTCTGCAATGCACGCCTTCAAATTATAGCTGTTCAACCTTCGTTTGCACCTTTTCTTACAATTACTTATAATATATCCTAGAAGGACCTTACGAAATATTATTTATTTACCTAGAGCTAAACAGAACAGCGCTATTGTTGGAGTCTGTATCTCTATTATAATAATAATCTTTATTATTAAAGGCGATGTTTGTATGTATGTCCTTAAGTACTTGAGCGCCAACTTGCAGACTCTGACTAGTTTCTGAAACGAGTGGACTGATTTTGATGAAATTTTCAGGGAATCTCCAGATTAGCCCAGTGGATGATCCTATGAAGTTTGGTACAAAGGAGAACCCGGGGCGGGTCGCTAGTTCTATAAGTATTGAATGCCATGCAGGCAGGGTAGGAGTACAGTACGCTGGTTAGTCAGATTGGCGTCCGTCTAATCAAGTCCTACGGGATTAGGGAATCACTTATGAATAAACTGGAATTGAATTTGACCACCACCGGCTGTAGAGCCAGGACTCCACCGCAGGCGACATGCTTGCAGATTGGCGAAGCTGCAAGCTGTAATAAATAAAGAAATAAAATGTTTTTATTTCGAGCATCATTAATGATACACATATAAATATAAAAATAATGATAAAATAGTTTAGACGCCAGAAATTTCAATTTTGGAAGACGCGTCCTTCCTTCCTTCTTCCTTCTCTTTATCACTTAAAATACATACATGCCTTAGACGTCCAGGCCTTAAACAATAGACATCTGTGGCAGACAACTTGTCTGTTATAATGTTAAGGACATTTTTCTTTGGTGGCTATACCATTCAATACAAAACCAGTAGTCTCGTGCAGTACAACAGTTTCATTATGGCAACGACCCGTTTGGATCAATGGTAGAACGTCTGCCTTATTAGCCGAAGGTACCGGGTTCGATTCCCTGTCGGGCTGATGTTTGAATAATGAATTTAAATGTTTCTGCTCTGGGTCTGGGTGATAGTTGTGTGTGTACTATGGCATCCCCGACACAGGAATTCCTAGTGGACAGCTATGATTGTGAAATAATTTATTTATATATAGTGCAAATTTCTGCGTGTGATTTCATTATCTTCTTTATTCCAGTTTTTGTGTGCGAACTTGATATTAAGTATAAACTACTACGGTGAAGCAGAGCATTGCACATTTTATACGGTATTTAATTTAATTGACCGAACGAAGCGACGAGTTCATTTTGCGGAAACAAATCGGCCTTTGTGTATTATGTGACCGACAATAACTTAGCTATCGCTTTTCCGATCTTCATGTTCTTTTTAGGTAAATAGTATGTTTTTTTTATTCCGAATAAAATCGAAAATATGAATAGAATCGGTCTCGGGGGTGGTGAACTTATAGGGGTCGTGAGGTCCCAGTTTTTGGGGCGAACAACTAACAGCTAAATAAAAGGCGTGGTGGCGTCCATTAATGCAGTGTGTTGCAACTACAAATAGGAGACAACATCCCGTAGCATGCTATTAGAATTTGTGGCAACAAAGATATTTTGCCACTAAGCCTGCCACTAACACCAGGCCTTATGGCTCGAAATTGATATTTCACCGCTGGCTGTTATATCCAAAGGCGTTCAAATTGCGCTTTAGGTCACCAATATAGAGCGTTTAAAAAATTATGTCATTTTTAGGACTTGTGAGATGAAATAATTTTCAGTAGTAACTTGTTTTAAATAAAATTAAATCCGATTTATAAATTTTCGCTGGATATTTTCCAGTTAACTAGCCTGTCCCATGAAAATATGGAGCCACACCTGTCAGTTGTATTATAAGTATGGTACTTTAATTTATTTAGTAAAAGAAAAGGTAATTGAAAGATATACATTGATCCTTTTTCATTAATATAAGTCCTAGTCATGTAATATTATTATTAGTTTGTATGTCTATATAATGATAAAAATAAACATATTTTTTATAAAGGATGAAATTTAACTCTGAATTAATAATTATGTAGAGCCTAAATAATTCTAAAAATAATACCTTAGAACAAAATAGTAGTAGTGCAAGTACTACTCTGACCTGTTGTTTGAGTTAGCACCAAAATAAACGAACAAGGGCTCTCTGACAGCTAACTACACTTTAAAAGGTTGAATTGATAAGGGTTACCTAAACCTAAGTAACTCAACACCGGTCTCTGAAGCGTATTTTTCTTTGAAAGTTTTATAATTATATTCCATTTTTTTTATTCTCTTCTTTAACTTTTTTTTCTTCGCTTTTTACATCGTGTTTAAAATTATAACAAAGTGATGATTCAATGGGAGCCGAGTCCAGGATGACTGCCTTCTGAATTTTATCCTTTACCCGGTGGTCCAGGGAGAACCTCGTTATTAATAACTTTGTTATATGGTTTCACCGGTAATATTCATATATATTCATATTCATTTATTTGATAAAGCCGATTTACAAGTCAAAAAATAAATAATTTTATTATTCTTAGTATTAAATTAAAATAAATTTAAATTTAACAATAAATTAACAAAAAATTACAATTACGGATTTATCCGCAAAAATTCGTTCATGTCATAAAAAGAGTGCCCAATAAGCCAGCGCTGAAGGCGGGATTTAAAACTGTTCAGACTAGGAGCTGCAGTCACGAAATCCGGTAATACTAACATCGAGTCAACGAGTCATATTATTTTTAAAGTTTTGAATCATCTTACTTTTAGATCTCTGAATTGTTTTTAATCGACTTCAAAAAGGAGGAAGAAACTTCTAAATCCGTGAATGAATAATTGTTTTCATTGTTTGTCGTGTGAACACTTAAAACAAATTGTTTTTTAAAATAATTACTTTTTTGACTAATAACAGAAATATTTCACTGAGTTAAAGGATTTTATAATTAATTTTAAAGAAATTCGCAGAATACTGCCTGGCTTTGATTAAAAACTTTTCTTTATGTCAAAGATTAAACTTTAATTAATTTGTCTTGTCTAATTTATAATTACTTCAGAAAACAAAGTTCCGAACTCGAAAGTAATGAGATATACTCGTACATACAAGCGCATACAGCCAATACACAAATGTTTGATTATTAAAACTTGATTTAAAAACCATAGACTTGTATTGTTTCGTGAGGACCAGACCAAATAAACTCTTGTACCAACTGCGACTGTAGCCTTAAGACTTCGTTGGTAAGCGGTCATCGTACTTGTTAGTGATGTTTGTGACCCCGAGTCGCGCGCGACGCACCACAATATTGTCTTAGTAAATGGGCCCCACGTACGCGAGACCAGATTGTCTCGCGTATAGAGAGATTCGATGGAAAAATTTGGAGGTCGCCCGAAGAATCCAACTTGGATGGGCAGCGTTTGGGAAATTGCGTGATATCTTCTCATCCAAAATCCCGCAGTGCCAAAGGTCTTCAAGCAATATGTGATGCCAGTGATGACATATGTAATTGAAACCTGGTCTTTCACCACTGGCCTTCTAGAGAAACTCAGAGTCGTACAGCAGGCAATGGACAGACCTATGCTCGGAGTTTCTTTGCGCGATAAAATCTGGAACGAGGATATTTGTGGAAGAACCAATGTCACCAATATAGACAGAGTTTGCAAGCTAAAGTGGCAATGAGCAGGCCACATCACTCGAGGAACCGATAACCGATGGGTAAGAAAGGTTCTTGAGTGGCAACCACGCACCGAAAGACGCAGCGTAGACAGGCCTCCCACTAGGAAAGACATTGTGAAAGACGCGTGCAACCGGTGGATCCAAGTGGCACGTTGTCTGTCGGTGTGGCGCTCTAAGGAGGAGGCCTATGCTCAGCAGTGGATGTCTTCTGGCTGATGATGATGATGATGAAAAATGTGAAAGCGAAGCCCATAGTGCGTACCTAAATTAGTGAATATCAACTATATACGGATGGCACTTTGGCATTTGTCCGGACGTCTGATGTTGTATGGACCAAGTTTTGCATTTTAAATTCAGTATTGTGGAAATGTGACTCACATATATATACTGGTCTATTGTAGATGGGGACAACTGGAAAGAGGGTGTGGAAATCATTGGAGATCTTTGTCGCTTACAATGGGCTCTTAACATTATTAATTTAAACCAACAAAGGAAGCAACGCTCTTCTTTAGAACAGTGTAGCTGTTCGACCGAGAATATTGCCTCATCCTCGTCTCGACCTCCGATATTGGAAAAGGTATTACATTAATGAACAGGCTTCTTGTAATCCAGAGTATTTACCTACTTAGCTTCTGATAAAAATCTCGATGGAAGATTATTTGAATTTGGAAAGGATGGGTAAGAATGGTTCGAGTAGAATATTGGTAAAAGTAATAATGCTTACTGGAAAAATCGATATTTTATCGATTAGTCAAGGTTGCCAGTCTAAAACTTTGAAGTAACTATTTCTGTGTAATAAAATGGGTTTAGGAGGGACAGGACACGTTGCTAGGCCAAGTGATAGCAGGTGGACTAAAACGTTGATGAATTGGTGGCAGCGTAACTGTTAACGAGTCGTCTGTCGCCCTTCAGCTTGTTGGGTTGACAATATTGGAAAAATCGCGTGTCAAATCTAGCTACAGGACCGGGATGAGGTGGCGTACACGAAGAGAGGCCGGTGCTCCCCGACTACGAGTCAGTCTTATTAGTATCCCATTAATGACGTGATTTTATCCACCGGCCACCCTCTTACCCTACTCCACAAAGCGGGTGGGTCGCGGAGTGAAGTTTGACAGCTCCAAGTTACTCATTATAAAATACAGATTACTGCAATTTGCGAATAGAATCTGGTTCTGGTTACTCCACTGTCTGAGTTAAGAGATTTGTCATGAATTATGAAGCTGTTGCAAAATAACGCAAAAAATATTTCAATTTAAATAACTCGTGAAATCAAGATACCTACTGATTTCTTCTCCCTGTCTCTGTCTCTACAAAGTGGAATAAAAATAATTGACGCTTTACATCTCATATACTAGAAGCAATATTGCAGCGCAAAACACTATATAGTGATTTATTGTATACAAGGTTATTTTTTACACTAGTTTTAAGTTGTTTTTTTAAACTAATGTATGTCTTTTATGGTGTGAACAATATGTTACAAGAGTTATCTATCTACAGATTAAATAATTTGTGCAATAAAATATACCAAAGCTAAAATCACTCGTGGAAACGTCTCTTGTGACTTATCCAAATAACAACAAATCGCCGGATAATCTGGCAATATTTTATCGAATAGCCTAGGATCAGCCCAGTTCAAGGTTCAGCTTCAACCAACATTAATTTTTCAGAGCTTTGCCGTAACATTTATCACTTGTTTTCGTGCCGAGAACATTGTAAGGAAAATGGAGTGAATTTCTCGAGCAAAAATACGCGTAATGGGAAAGCCGCAGGTCTACTTAATTATCGTGCTGAGCTCGGAGAAATATTTTGTTACTAAATAAAGTAAAGAAGGTAGTCTCTTGCAGCGTTAACAAGTTGCGACGCGCGCGTCCGGCGCGCGGCGCGACCAGGGAAGTTGTATGTCTTACCCGACTGCCGGAGAATGTAAGTATGTGAGTATCTATGTAAATATTCATGCAAGTATGCATCTTCGATTTCCTATATTCGTTCCACTATTGCCACGTCTGGCAGGCAGCTTGGGGATCCCAGAATTGTCACCGTCACGCTGCTGGCCGTTCTCTGGTGGTTCTTTTGGTAGATATATTACCTTCAGATAAAGGTACAGGTAAAGACTATGGTGCTCACTGAGCCGCAATTTTTAGATAAAATAAGTAAAAAGTCCAGAATCCAAGATCCATGGATCCATGATATCGCATCGGATCTTGTAAGTCCCTTTTTACACATAAAACATGGGATTGATGTTTTAACCTCGTAAAAAACTCTCCCTGTGTTAGAATGAAATTTATCAAGTCTCGGATCACGTGCGGGGAGGTTTTTTGCTTGTAGAAATATCTGGAGAGCCATTTCGATTCACTATAAAAAGTTATCATGATTGAATAAGCGCTGAACTTCGTTCAATTTCTACATCATAAGTATAACAGAGAAAAAATAAACTACACAAAAAAAAGGAGGGCGAGAAGGTGATAAGGTAAAAAAAAAACTAATTTAAACGAATCTAATTCGTTCTTATCTAAGCTAATCTAATTGAACGTAAAGGTATTTGAAATTAGTTTAATATCGGGAATTCTTATTTTATTATACGGGAATACTCACGTAAAATTAATTCAGCTATTCTGACTGTAATTTCGATCAAATCCGCGAAGTGCTCTAAATGAGTCACGCATGAAACCGCGTCTTGCTTTGCTTAAACTACGTTGACATGTTTATCTACTTCAAACCACGTCAAGTTTTCATAGTAATATAGTATTGGGAAACTAAGTGATAAATCTTCTATATATTTATAAAATTCGATGTGTGTATGTATATCTTAGGATCTCCAAAATTTTGGTGAAATGTTCAGGCAATCTTCAGATTAGCACAGCGGGTGATCCCGTGAAGTTTAGTACCCGTGCTAAGCCAGGGTGGGTCGCTAGTTTCAAATAGTAAAATAACGTAACATCAATTATTTGTAATGGTTTTAATTGACGATGTAAAACACTTGATTGGTATACGTAATGTTCTGACAAATAAATTAATCTCGAATCTTCAATCTCGAATCAATTACTATCGTTATTACATAATAATATTATGTCTCGATGTTTTATTACAAGCAGGAACTATTATTAATATTTATTATAATATATATGTACAGGATCGTAAGAGTTTCCGGGATATGAAAAGTAGCCTTTTTTTTAATTGAGCAATCTAGACCGTTTCTGCGAAACTATAAAACAACTCACATCAGCTAGTAAATTATAGTAAAGCTTAGTTTGGACTGTATTAGTAATATAGTCGAGTAAAAAGACCATTTAATTTGTATATCAGTACTAAAACCAAAACTAAACCATGAGTGGTGACCTATTACCATAATAAAAGCTTTGTACATTTGCAATAATGTACATTTTGCTTGTGGTTACCATTTTGCGTATTGTACATTATAAGCCGGAGGGATTTAAAATAATTTAGTCATTACAGAATTGTCTACGAACAAAAATTTTTTCTTCCAACGCCCTAATATCTTCTAAATTAGTATTAGTTATAAAGATGGATCAAAGACATTGCAAAACTTCTAAGACATTGCAGTTTCTAAAACAAAATTGCTTTATAATTTTCACCTCACTTTTAGGCTAACTTAAAAAACTATTGAGTTGCAATAAAAACTTAGCTAAAAAGTAGGTCCCTCAACCTATCATAGTTAAGCCTTTACTGAAGGTTTTACACAGGAAGCTGCAATATCGGCCGCTAATGACCACCCCGACCGGAAACTGCCTCTTTTATCACCGGAAGTACTCCCGACGCCCTGAACGTTTGTTTTTATGCGTTTTTTGTTTCGTTTGCAAATTGCTTGTCATAGAGATGTATGTGAAAGGGCGGAAATAGTTGACTCGGATGTTTTGCATTTCAAGATAAATTTTTCCTCAATTTTTTCTTATGGCTTAGAGTTTTTTTTTGTGATACTGACTGACGAGACGAGCAAGACGCTCATCTGTTGTTAAGCGTCACGCTTGCCCTCAACAGTGTAATGCCATCCAACATTTTGAGCTTCACCAGTTCCAAGCTCTGCGCGGCACCGCACTGGGCTCGTCGATTTCTTCTATGGTGTGTGTATCTATATATTTCTAGATTCTTCCTCTTTTGTGTCCGCAATTCGAATGTATATAATATGAACGTAGCTACAGAGACAACTAACGTGTGTGACACCAGCCAGTTTTTTTTTTTCGGGAGTAAAATAATCCCGATCCCATTGACGAGCCTATACATATACGGCTCAAAACACATTTATAGCAAACTTTGCATGAAACAAAAACCGATGCCATAAAGTTTGTTGCTTAACGTCTTCGACCAATGTCGGAGGAGGAAACAGACAAAAAAATAAAAAATGCACCAGTCAGATGTAAAATCTATAGTGTCAGGACACAGCGCAAGCCACGAATGAGATCGGCGGAGGACTAGAAATGATGGTGTATTAAGGAAGGGGTATATGTGCAGTGGATCAATAAAGGCAGAAATGATGATTCTGATAATAAGGTTAACATCATTCCGATTCATATTTTGTAATGTAAATAACGTGAATGTACGTGGATTATGTGACGCATTAATATGACTATTCGTCAAGCATTAATGCGCTGAGTTAATGGGCTTTTGTTTACTGTTTAATGGCAATTTACAGAACTAAAGGCTTTGCATGATAATCTACCGTTAAATTTTAATAAATTACGGCTTATTCAAAAGGTGATTTTACTTTGAAAGACAATAAAGGCATTGCAGGGCATTTTAGAGTGTACTTCAGATATATTTTTATGAATCTGCATATAATTACAAGTCATAAATAATTGGGTATCTTACCCGTTAGACAGCTAAATGTGGTGTTTATTTGTGAACAGTTTATATTAGATTGATTTAAGTTTATTTTTACCCGACTACGAAATGTATGTATGTATGTATATGTGTAGGCATGTGTATGTGGATGTGTAAATATGTGTATGTGTGTATGCATATATGCTTGCATGTATGTATACAGTTCCACAGTCTTCTGTCTTTTTCAATAAGGTTCTAATTTCGAAAGAGTTAAGAGGACTAAGTACTTGTTAACTATTCCAAGGATATACTCCACGTTTATTAATACGGGGGTAAAGTTCGAGCTATTTATTTTAACATCCGTCAATCTTCGGCAATAGTAAATCACCTACAGTATTATGCGATGTAATAATATCATATACACGTGAAATCGGTACAGTGTAAAACTAAGCCGTACTGCACCACATCACAATAGCACAATAGACACAGAATTAGCATCAAATACAGTAGTTATTTGGCTCAGCCAGTGCCCAGCCTGTGCCAGCGGCTAGCGAAATGAATTATCTGCAAAAACCGTATAATTTATAACCCTCCAACAGTTCCGTATAAATAACGACCTGCTAGGGAAGCAATCTTCTCAAGGGTGCGCAAAAAACTCGCACTAGGACCTAAAATATACGCCTAAATATTTGCTGAAGACATTATTGGATTTCTACGTATTTTATCATACTATTTTTTAATAAACTACGTAGGGATTCAATAATGTCAATATTAATTTAGCTGATTTCGGATAATTAGATTATTTCGAATATTTGTTTGCAATATAAATTGTTGATCAAAAATTTGCTCTTTTGACTAATTAGTTCCCATAATAAATAGGTATACAGATATAAATTTCACGGTGGTATGGAGCCGAAATAGCTTCGTTGTATTTATAAATATGAACAAAAAGATTACACAATAATTTACATATATTTAAAAAAAATATGATTTTATCTTAATCTATAAAAACTATTTATTTGCTGTATTTTAACCAAATTCATTCAGTGGTTCCGGAGTTAGGAGGCGACCAATATATTAACAATGTTTAGTTTGATAATTACGGAAGCCGCATACCACGGACACGTCAGATAGCGCATCAAAACTGAGAGACATTGCTCCGAGTTTGGTAATAGGTGAAAATTTAAAAAAAAAACTCCCGTTGTCAAGTCTAACTCGGATCATTGAAAGTAAACATACCAAGTAGTACGACAGAGCGGAACAAGTTGTCCAAGTATTGTCATTGCGGCCTGGACCGGGCTATTTGTATTTACCACGCCTATACAAACAAACCGTGATGTCCCGGGGCTGCGGTGCTATTATTAAGGACAGGATATTCAAACTATACTCTATACTATATACACATCGTCACCTCCCAACAGGCGAGATGATCAAACGCGGACAAAAAAGGAGATAAAAAAGTTGTAATACTGAATTTTGTAGCGTTCTCTTAGTAAAAGGTGAGCGTTCTGCGATCTCCAAGCCACCTGCCAAGCTTGGAGATTATCGTAACCCGCCCGTTTTCTAAGGTAACGCCTTTGTACAGTAGTGGACATCTTCTGTCTGATGATGTTTATTTATAGGAGTCAATTGTGATCGATGATGCTCAACACTGCAGCAAGACGCGCTCTATAGTGTAAGGTACAGACATATTATCGGTAGCGTACCGCTTTAGTGGTATTGAAATAAACTGGAGATTAAATAAAGATATAGCTTTTTTCTCTTCGAACGGTTGCAAGTGCGTCTGTAGAGTGAAATGGCCCTAAATTATGCTTTGGTAAAATGGCTTCACGTGGCGAAGTACTTTGGACCCTCGACGCACTGTAATAGGACACGAAATTTGAGAAGAAAAACGTTTCTAATCATGCTCTTTGAGCTACTATCAACCTTATGACGGTAGGAAAGATATTTTAATGATGAATTTTAATATCGGCTCTGGGTCTGTGTGTGTTTGTTGCATGTGTTATTCTAGTGGGGCGCTATGATTGTGATACATTATTAGTTATCTTGCTCTGTCAACTAAAATCACCCCTAAATAAAACAACAGGATAATTATTGTTTTCTATGATGATAACTAGCCATTATAATAGCTATTCGAAATTATGAATCATTATACAGGAAAAAATTAAAGCACACAAACGTAAAAATAAAACGAGAAATGTTCACATCAATGTGTATCACACAGCTTTTAATTAATGAGTATTGTGTTCCCGACTCTGTCCTTTTTGTCGGATTTAACGATGAATGCAATCACAAGAATTAATGCCTTTTGATTCCTTGTTTCGAGGCTTTTGAGCTTATTTATTCTCTTTGTGTTCTGTAGCATGACATCTTGCGGTTTGTAACACGACCTTTACGTTTTTTAATTATATTTTTAAACAGCATTTATATATTTTACTGTTGTTTCGACGCAGTTCGAGATTTATTGTGAAAAACTCCAACAAAGCGCAAGTAAATCTTAGCTTTTAAACCTAAAGTTCATGAAAAAAAACCTAAATCTATAATAAATATAAATATAAATCTAATTATAAATGTGAAAACCTTTCTTCTTTTACACCATTGCTTCGATTTTATTGACTAATAGTGCAACCTTTCATAATACGAAACCAAAAGCTGGAATAGTGCTAGGCTCGACTGAGCGCTACCTTGTTACAGTTTGAATGTTGGTCCTTGAGCATAATTATGTTAAATTACTAGAAAGTTACTAACACAACTACACGCATCAAATAAATCATGGCATGGTTATTTTATTAACAATGCACTCAATTGAACTATATTTTTATTTTTTTATTATTATTATTTATAGGCTTGCGTTTGACTGCCATCACGTCTGATGTTAAACGAAGATGCAGCCTACGATGGAGCACGCTTGCCTAGAAGAAACCGATTCACTCGCGACTTGAAGACTATAATTATAATTATAATTATTATTATTAATTGTGATTATAATTATCAGGAAAGACCCACTCGGGCAGCGTATTCCACAACTAGCAATAATACTTCAGAAATAAATTATAAATTGAATATTTTGTAAATGTGACTTGTAAATTGTATAATTTGTAAATATAAATTTCTACAAATGTAATAGTGACTAAAACTTGCTGTAAGTAGCACATGCAATAACTCCCTAAAAGTTTAAGCTATTCTCCAGTGGATGGTAACGCCGGGGATAAACAGCCTTCACGATAAATAAAGGAAGGGTGGAGGCGGCCTGCCTAAATTGCAGCTATTATGTAAATGCAGTTATTTCGGTTTGCGTTGTGAAGGAGATGAAACGCGCGTTTAGACTACAATAAATAAAGGTTGTGAGATAACATGACATGATTTATTAGCTTTTTCTTTTACTTAACAAAACTCAAAAAGTACTAAACAAAAATTTGAAGAAAAAAATAGATACCAAAACTTAAAAAAATAATTAAATACGTTTGTCGATTTGATTCTTGTAATACTTAAAAAGTAAATTTGTAAAAATGGCCGAGTGGATAGTCCTGATTTCAGAGTTTTTAGTCATTTTGAACGCTTCTGACACGGCTTAGCGGACATTACTCGGATTATTATTATAACTCACCAATGTAATTCTTTGTTTTAATGTTCAATTACGATTACGCCTCTTGTAATAATGTATAACTAAGAAGGTTTGTAGACAGCCACGACACAAGAAGTAATTCTTAGTGTAGGTGCTACACGACACTAAAATGCGTGCTTAAGCTACAATATTTTTGTAAAATATATAACCTTAATTAATGAAGAATAAAATGATTTGATTTGATTGTAGTAACACAAACAACCAGCATAACCCGTTCCGCGGTAGCGCTCAGTTGTAAATGCATCTCACGGTCACCCATCCGAAGACTGACTGTGTCGTCCATTGCTTAACATCGGTAATCGATTAGAAACATCTAGTCGAGCTTCGATAAGGAAAGTTTTTATAAAAGTCTAACTAAAACCCGAAAGCCATCGCAGGGAATAAATCTGAGACAAGAACGTTATAACTGAAGCATCTGTTATCTTATTCAGCTGCGTGACTTCGCTATAACGTGACTTATTCAGTTTTTTTGTGAGAAAAATAGATACATTTCTTGGTGTTATATTTGACAACTACACGTCTCTGGCTACAAGGTTAAATTACGTTATCTAACCACAGCTACTTACAATAGCCGGAAAACTAAAAACAAATAAAAAGCCGGAAAAAAAACCACTTGCAAAATAAGAAGATGTTGGAAGATGTTGGAAGATGATGGTTGAGTTTGTGCGAAGAACTTGGATTTACAGCAGCTGTAAGTGATCATCTGACAGCGAACGGACTATAAGTTGAAAATAAAACGGTTACCATGACATTTATTACAGCTTTAAGGTTTTTACTATTTACCGAACCACTAGTATTGGTCACGTAGTCAGAGTTTCGTATCGGTTACGTTACTGATACGCAGCTACGGATATGAAGCTACGGTCACAGATCTATGGCTATGGTACGTAGCTATAGCTAGGAAGTTCCGTCTATGAACCTACGGCCACGAAGCTACGATTACGGAGCTGCGGTTACGAAGCTGCCTGCAGAGCTACGATTATGAAGCTACGGTTAAGGATCTACAGCTACGTAGCTGTAGCTACTAAAGTATGGCTACGAAGCTACGGCTACGAAACTAAAGCTATCTGCTTTTGCTACAGAATACTACAGTATTTGTGATTGCTACGAGAAAGCTACGAGACAACGTCTTGTTCTTAATTATTACCGCTACAAGAAACAACTTCAAGGTCTACGAGATTACAACAAGATAATTACTCCGAGTCTCTGAGTCACTGCTACAAAACTCGCTACGAGCTTACTGCTGCTAGCAAAGTTGCAGCTTTGAAGTACCCGCGCACTCCTCTTCCATTAATCTACTGGGACTGTAACTATACGAGTAGAAATACCTAGAAACATGATTTGACCGTAACTGCCCGGTAGCTCTTTTGAGTTTTCATGTGGCACTTCGCTGTTAAAGATCCTGTCATTTTACTGACACCATACTGATCCTGTGCTGCCTGCCTGCTTCACTTCCTGCTTGATAATTTGCTTGACGCCCTGTTTATGGTTACTGCTTGAGATCTCGATTGACACTGAACTGATACTCTTCTTTTGACATACTGATAAGCTGTTTCTCACCTCGCTTGACACTCTGCTTGATAATCGCAACTAGTTGTAAAATTCGGTTGCGATGGTGGTCGGAAGTGATAAATCCTGCGTGATGCTCGATTGGTTGGTTGCTCTCTACTTGGTAATGCAGTAAACAGCGGTTGATTCAGACCAAACCTGTAACATAATACACATATAAACAGGATAGCAATGTAACTATTACGTAAGCAATTTGTTTTGGCGGAAATATGCCGGATTTTTTATGGAATTGAGATACACTTGGATATGACGTCAATTTTCCTTATTATGAGGATGTGTAAGCTTTTTGCCGTGAAATATAAGCGAAGAGTCAAGTGTCTGGGTAAGGAAAGTCGAGGGTATTTCATGTGTCAATTTGATGTCACAAATAATATTTTTGTTCAAACTTAGCATTATGTATTATGTGTACCTCGGCTCATATTTACTTTTATCAAAGTCCATCTATCCAACTGAAATGCATGTATTGTGTTGTCATCATCATCATCATCAGCCATAACACGTCAACTGCTGATCATAGATCTCTCCCTTAGAGCGCCACACCAACCGATAACGGGCCACTTGCATCCACCGGTTGACCGCGACTTTCACAATGTCGTCGGTCTACCTTTGGGAGGCCTAACTACGCTGCGTCTTCCGGTTTTTTGGTGTGTTGCATTGTAAGACTTAAAAATAGTGTATAATTTATTCTGTAGCGCTAAACCTTCCGGTAAAATCTTTCTTAAAATTATAATTTGTGCCTTGATCATACTATTTTAAAGAACGAGTAAGTTAGTATACGCCGAGTCTAGTCCTGATGTCAAAGGTTTTACTCAGCCTCGAGGCATCTGACATGGCTAAACGGTTGTTATTATAAGACAAACGACCGGGACCTATTAATTTAACATGCCATCCGACCCACAGTAGCACAAGGTTGAAATGCCACTCGTGGTCACCTATTCAAGCTATGCTGTGAGTGCTACTATTATTATTAAAGAGAATGCTAATAATAAAACTAATTAAAAACTTGTTATGAGCATGTGCCCGACATGCCATTAAGACTTCAAATTCCATGTTCCAAATAAAACTTCTTACAACGTAAGCTTTTTAGCTTCAACCACAAAATCTAAACGAACTTTTTCTATAAACATTTACTGCAAACTCTGGGTTTGAGACTTGGAAGGTTTCGCTTACAAAGTAACTAGCATTTTGTTTTATAACGTTGACAAAGTATGGCTTGGTTTTGTACTTAACAAAGAGAACGAAGTTTGTTTTTGTTGTCGATGTTGAAGTGTCCGCGACGTTGCTTGGGCGCAGATTGATTTATTACAAGATACAATGTAGACATCTTCAAGCCATCATGGACACTTCTGGTTTAGTTGGTAGTGCATCTGCCTTGCGAGCAGGAGATTTCGGGTTCGAAGCCCGGCCGGGCAGATGTTTGAACATAAATGACGAATTGTTATATCTGTTCTGGGTCTAAGTGTTTGTTGTCCGTGTCTCTGTATGTGTGCCATGGGATCCCCGGCACAGGGAATCCTAGTATGGAGAAAAAGAGCGATAAGTGTGAAAATTAAAAATAAAAACAAAATTATAAACAAATATATTTTCTAAGAAAGGGAACCTTTTTTTATGTTTGTGTGTACGACAAATTACTTACATTAAATGTATATTATATATATATTGCAAGTGTTTACGACCATTTATTGCCACTTGCCCCGCAAAGGTAAAAGACTAAATGAATTTACTGTTACATTCTTACATTTAATTTAGTTTATCATTAATTATTTAGCTCCATATAAGTCGAGATATTGCAGTAGTTTTGGGCCCCTAGTACAGAGAACTCAAATAGCAGTGCGTGTCAAATATTACTCCAAGTATTCTATACCGTCTACTATAAAAAAATAAAGACATTGATGAAGTCCCATGATAAAGACATTGACCTGTTTTCTGGCGGCGCAGGTAAGTTTAAATTATCGATTCGCAGTAAATTGTCTTGTATTGGCAAGGAGTGATTATTATTATTTTTGTTTTTTTCTGTAAATTCTAGCTTATTCACACTCTACTATGTATACTTATAAAGATTTATTTTTAAGTCGTTGACTGTAAAACTCGCTTCTTAATATCATGTAGTCTGCACCTATAATTGTGGTGACGTTTTATTAAATAAATAAATAAAATAAAATAAATACCCTCTACTATTATAAAATAATACCTAGGCTAGAAATAAATCCCTCCAGCATAGATTCAATAGCTTGGTAGCCGTACCCTTCCTTGTTTTGAGTTCCCTGATAGTGTAATTGGTCAACTTTGCCAGATTTATTTAATTTGTCGTATATACGTTGGACTACTATCGCACACTAAAATATGTAAGATACATTTTAATTACCGAAAAAAATAAGAAAAAAGTAAGTTACTTAAATAAATATTTCATGTACACTGAAAATAAATACTAATGCTAGATGCAACAATTCAAATATTTAAACAGCCGTTAAAAGTAGTTTATTTCGCAGCTAAATTCCAATCTGTTTGTGAAAATAATATCTGTAGAGTTATCTCCGAGTATCTCAGCAGCTCCGTTTTCCTTCTATTCATTTTTCGAGAGTTCTTCAGTTTTTCCCTTGTGTTCGTGATTTCTCGGTCGTTCTGTTCGTTACCAGTTTCCGAAAAGGTAATACATCACTAGGACGATGGATAATGCGCGACTCACCGTGGCACGACAAAATGTTGCTGCAATCATCGACACTCAAGTATTACTTCAAACTTTGAGGAGCTTTACAAATTATAAAGATGGTCCTCTCCATGGTAGGTAGAAGTATTCTAAGCGCTATTATGAATTCATTCGAAGGCAACCACCCTTCGCGCTCGCCGCGCCTCTCCCGTGTTATAGATAGATAGGTTAACTCTTTATTGTTCCCACAAATTTACATACATTTAAAAAGAGACTTAAAACTAGTATAACAACTGGAGACCTTATCGTTGAAAGCGATCTCTTCCAGGCAACCTTAGGATAGATAGGATTCATAGAAGAGGTAGAAAACGAAGAGTGCAATGATGAAGATTGTTTGATACGTATAATCTAATATAATTATAGACATACAAACTAATAATAATAATAATAAAATTACTTATGATAACGAAAATATACTATTAAATAAAAGAAATTGAATTTACATAAAATAAATACATATAAATATAAAATAATTAAAATTTAATATTGATATTAAAAACAACAGTAGATATCAACGAGGTAGCAACTGCGAAAGCTAAAGCCTCATCGCACGAAAATCTCACACATAGACACACTGCAATGTTATGCAGGTAGTAAAAATTTCAACGAATAAAACCAAATTACAAGTACATAGCATAATGGTACGAAAATAATATGTTCTTTTCACCACCTTCTCTAAATATTTTTTACAACTAATGTAAAAAATAACAATTCTAATTTTAAAAAGACATTTTCATGTTGGTATTTCTTATTCTGATGCAGAAGGAAAATCTCGAATCTCTGCGCAGTCTAGTGCATCTTGACCTTAAAAAATCACAGCATTTTCCTTTCTTTTCGTCACGATTTTAAAAAATCCTCAGTTCTCTCTGAATGTTATCATTTCCCTTCAGTTTTCCCATAACGTTGTTGGTTTTATTTCTCCCATGTGTTCGTTTCTCTTGATTTTTCTTTCCTCTGAAAATTTTCGACGCAATTTCTTTAGATCGAGAGTTTCCTTTATAATTTATTTTATTTACATGCTTATCTTAAATATTGTTAAATTGTGAAAATTTAAATAAATGTTAGCAAATTTTTGCGTATTTTGCAAACTACTAGTTTTTCCTTATTCTACAGTTTCTATAGTGACAACTATAATAATTTCTAAATTATGTTTTCTGTGGTTTCTGTAGCCACTAAGATTATTTATGTTTATCCATGAAATAAAAAAGTAAAATAAGACAAAATCTGAATAAAGAACTACTGTAATGAACCGTTACCAGCAGGCATCATTCCCTCATCCACCAGTTTCTCGCGACTTTCACAATGTTATCAGTCCGCCTATTGGGAAGGCCTACCTACGCTGCGTCTTCCGGTTAGTGGTCGCAACTCAAGGACCTTTCAACTCCATCTTATCATCAGCATTTGCATGCTACTCACAAACCCTGAAAAAATAAATCTCTATTAATATTATGAATGCGAAAGTGTGTTTGTTGGTTTGTTTGTACGTCTTTCATGCAGCAACAGAGCAACGGCTTGCGACGGAGGCTCGCTTGAAACCGCGGGGCGCAGCTAGTAAGTAATAAATAAGTAAATAAAAACGTTTAACTTCCCACACCTCGTGAAATGCTACACAAAGTTTGAAAGTTGTTAAAAGAAATAACATCATTGAGAGTCTCTCCGAGCCTTTCTCGGTCAAACAGAAACATTCCGATAGCGGAAACAATTCACAAATCGTGGGAAGCTTTTTTTATTTTATACCTCTGTTATTGCTTAACTACACAATGATCACAATATTTTATCTAAATTAATACAATGTCATGTGTTTGTTTGCGCGATAAAATCCGAAATAAGGATTTTCGCCGAACAACCAAAGTCAACCCATATAGCTCTCAGAGTTTGCAAGGTGAAGTGGCACTAGCCGGAAGTCGAAGCGTAGGCAGGCCTCCCACAAGGTGGACCGACGACATTGTGAAAGTCGCGCGACCTCGCAGTGCAAGGCAAGACGAGTCCGGTTTTATTAAAACACAATGCTTATGCCATCATCATTGTGCCATTTATGGAATTAAAAAAAAAATAGCTTAGTGGCAGAATTGTTATTTATGGAGTAAAAAGCTATTTTTTTCGGTTCATATCACGTTTATTGTATAACTAGCTGCGCGCCGTGGTTTCACCCATTATTCACAGAAACCGAATATTTTTCCGGGATATCAAAAGTAGCCTATGTGTTAATCCAGGGTGTAAGTTACCTCCATACCAAGTTTACTTCAAATCCGTTCAGCCGTTACAGAGTTGAACGCAAACAAACACACTTACATACTTACCTACAAATACAAAATACAAATAATTTATTGGTAACACCATTTTTAAATGTCCGATATTATAATAATTGTTTTTTCTATTTTCAATAAAATATTGAAATTGATTATAATAACAATAAAATAATTAAAATGAATACTACTTTATACTTACATACTTACATAATTACATACTTACATATCTACATACTTCCATATCTACATACTTGCATATCTACATACTTACATACTTACACACTTACACACAGACATTCGCATTTATAGCATTAGTGAGATTTATGAGTGATGTTTCAGCCAATTTTAAAGTAAAGCTTGTAGAGTTTATATGGTAATCATCGAGCAAAGTTACTCTCTCTACGAAGCATATTCAACAAAAAGCTACTCTGCCTTATCACCGCTCGTTTATCCACGTATATTTATCGCAGATTCCCGTCCCCGCGTGGAGAGTACGCGGCGGCAGAGTAGGCCGCTGGAATCGGAAATGAGTCGCATATGTAGAGCTAGCGGATATTGGATCCACCAACGAAGTAGACCTGAGAGATCTATCGGGAGAGCCTAGTATTGACGAAGGAAATAGGACATGACGTCACACTTATAGCGATTTGAATACTTCTTACTTTCTTTATTGTCTACTTCTTCGTTTGGGAGTACCAAACAATTATTATCCGAAAACAATATTTACCGATAGCACGTTTTACCGAATGAAGAGAATCCCCGTTCAGTGTATGAAACGTTGTCGTTAAATATTCATCATCATCATCAGCCGGAACGCGTCCACTGCTGGACATACTGAACGATAATTTTCGGTTTTCATCCACCGATTGCCCGCCACATATAAAATGTCGTCAGTCCACCTTGTGGGGTACCCACCTACGCCTAAGGTCTTGGACGCCTTAGGAAAGATAAGGAAAAGGAAGAAAAAAATAACAGTCTACTTGAGAACCTCCTCCTATTTTTGAAGTCGGCTAACGTACTCCTACGTCATACTCTCTATTTACAATCGTATTATTCAAGATTGTTTGAGAGCCGCCGCGCGCCGGGTACGTCTTAGATTTAACTTGCCTGTCTGCAGTCCTCGATACGTGACCAGTATTTTGTGCGTAGTCTCCTCGCACGTTTGTGAATCTTTAAATTTTATATAAAAAAATAAATAAGCTCCATAAAGTTGTAACCAATAAGCTTTTGAAATCAAGACTTACAACCGCGAGGCAAGCGTCGCGTCGGGTCGACAATCATCGAAATATTAAAACTGTATTGAAGCGGAAAATGAATCCGCCCTCAGGAATTGAAACCGTTCTCGCGATGAAATTAATCGGGCCATTTTATTTACAGAATATAGATGAGGAGATAGTGACGGGGCTATTTACTAGTTACCTATTTTTGCTGAAGAAAGAGTGTAGATACTTCACTGTACTTATGTTTCTAAAAAAATATAGTTTCCAGTTTGTAATTATGATTTTAGTAGTAAAGTATTTGATTTAAACAGAATAAATGTCAAAACATTAATATGAATATTAAATCAAGCGCCATGCTATAAAGAATAATTTGTTAAAAAAATATTTCCTATGACATTTCATTAGTCTATGACAGCTACCAAAAGGAAAAAAAATACTAGAAATTAAACGTACAAAGCAATTCCTTTGAGGATCTCGAACAACTACCTGTTAATAAATACGATATTAGTAACTTTTGAATTAAAAACTGTTCTCATTTTAGATATAAATAAGCTATGTATAGATGTCAATTTTTTTTGGTGTGTAATTAATTGAAAAAAAAATTGATACGAAAAAACTTTAGTAATGTATTCGATCATTAGCTTCTAAACTTTAAACAGAAAGGAAATTGTTATTTACAGACCACCATAAAGGAAATGCGAAATAAATGTTCCCTGCATCTGATTTATTAGCCGACTATCTACGCCTCGCGGTTTCACCTGCGTACAATCCTCTAAGAACCGCTGGGTTATATGAAATGAGAATTATTATTAAAAATTGAACACAAAAAACACGTCTAAAAAATGTCGGACACGAAGAGAACCACACCACACTCGTCGAAGCGTGTTACGCTGCAGGAGGTAATATAGGAACACAAAACATACATACTTAAAAAAAAAGCATACAAAATTAAAAGCTATGCGCCTCATTGCCCTTGAAGAAAGACGGCTACACGGTGATCTGATAGAAACTTTCAAAGTTTTGTATGGATTCTACAATCTTCCTGAATACACAGCATGTACACGCTAAAGAACTATGCGAGAAACAGCAGACGCCACAAGACCCTGCTACAGCCTGCACCATCGCAAACCAACACTGCCACCACATCCTCAGCAACAAAGTTGTCCACAATTGGAACAGGATGCCAGAACTGAGGTCGTCTCAGCGAAATCTTTAAATACTTTTATAAATAAGATAAACACTTGGATAATTAAGGAGGAGGTAAACTTGACTGACAGTTATTAAGTTTCAACACTGTGTAATATAGGCGCATCAGCTTAATCTGCTTACCTATAAATAAATACTTACAAACATCCCAAAAACAGTAGCATCGTTCTCGGTTAGTTGGATAAAAATCAAAACGCTTGTCGCAAGTTATGGAAACAGCTGGATAGCGAAACGCCGCTCGAGCCGGCACACACAAAGCAGAAAGAAATAACAAAAGTAATTCGGAAAATTAACCAGAATAATCATGAGCAAGAAAAATATATTATCAAGTATTTTAAGAAAGAAATAACAAAACAGCCGTCTGCAAATCAGCGCTTCGGGCATAAAAAGGAATCCAACGGCATTTCACTCATCAAAATCGGCCAAGCCGCTATAGGAGTAGGGACACAAAAACATTACCCTTCTTCTTGGGCAATCGGGAAAAAAGTAGCAACATTTTGACAAATAGAGATTATGATTAACAAACACACTTTACTATTAATAGTATTATTATGGTGCTGATATTATTAAACCGATATATTGACGCAATGGCCACATTAATGATTACATTTTGCAATACGCATTGTAATTAAAACAAAACTTTCATTTGTATTCCTATGGCTCAATATTGCGCATGTATCTACTCATTTAGTGGCTGGTTGAGGGACTTTATAAATCAAGAAACCTGAGCGCGTGGACAGGGCGCTATGAGATAAAAATATGTGGCGCTCTATGGAACGGAATACAACAAGCGCCCGCCGCTCTTCCATATAGCGCCATAAATTTTGTGTCACGGTGGGCGCTTGCTATATAAAGTCCCTAAGTGGTAATTGACCGAGCGAAGAGAAGCGTCTACAGGAACAAGTCAGCATGTTTGTATATATGAATATTTGTTCGACGATAACTTGCGATCCGTTTATCTAATGTTCAAGGAATTTCGAAGGCAATTAGTTCATTTCAATACAATTTTAAAGTTTGAATATGATCAAAATCGGTCCAAAGAGTCGTTATAGAAGTCACAAAATATAAGTTCGGAGCGAACTTCTATTACAAAAATGTGTGAAAAGGGGACTAAGAGCGATAAGTCAAAATATCTAACCGGATGTCACAGATGTCTTTATAAATTCATTTATTGCATTATTTTTTTAATAATCAAACCATAAAACTGACATTAAGATTTACTTACTGAATACGAAGCAAATTTTTGTTTTTCTTTTAGATGCAATCCTAGCGTGGTAAGCTACATCTAAGGGCAAGATAACTAAAAACACTGTTCCAGTTCTTAACCAGGTTTAAATTAGTTATGCAAATCATATTATTTTATAGCGAATAATACTGTATTTGTTTATTATTCATGAAAGCTGTCATTGTAGCTGTGTATTCATTATGCGAGGGTTCCCGACGCGCGACGCTGCGGCCGCGGTGTAGCCTCGAAGGAATATATTTCCTTATGAATGTCAATGTTAGTAGATCAGAATTATTTATTAGCACGTTTTCGCTCTAGACTTTAAGAACTGGAGGTTGCGATGGTGGCATCGGAGGACATTGTGAGCAAATTGCGTTGAAATTATAGCTTAGTGGTTGGCGCGCTAGGATTACACGCCGTAGCGCGTGAGACTATATCCAAACAAAGAGCTTGAGCTACTGGTGAAGAAAACCAGTGGGAGGAAACCAAAACATGGTGGCGAGGTACTTTCTAGTACCCGGCTGGCTAACTACCTTAAGTTCAAAATCTATCGCCAAGCACTTAACAGTTCCCATTCCGTGCATCCCATTCCACACAGCACTGTCATTTAACATGAAGTGAGTATGTCTTCAATACCAAGTCTGTCAAACATTACAAAAAAACTGGTACCATAGCAGTAGTGCAAGATTGATTTAATACGTTTATATAAATAACATATATATTTGTCTTTTTTCTTTAAACTGATAATGAAAAACAAATATGCAACAAGGAATTTTGTTCTGTTATACGACAGATACAAAATGTTCGTCTAAATCTAAGCCAGGCTCGCCGAGATAACACAAGAACATAAAACCCAACACTGTTTCTAAATAAAAGCCGTACCGTGATGTGTGAAAACAAATAATATTGTTAGCGACCGAGCAAGTTACAGAACAAAGCACCGGACGCGGAACTGCCGCAGGATGCGTCGCGTCAACTAGTCCATCAGGCGTGGCTTAATTTACAAGTGAATTAAAGATTAACTCCCATATTAATAAACGCGGAGTGCCCGTGAAATAGTTACCGAGTGTGTAGTCCTTTTCGCTCTTTAGAATTTAGAACACTATTGAAAAAGACAGAAGATTGTGTGCTCGCTCCAAAGTTTCTCCGCATTTCTATTCACATATTCATTACGCTCTGGACAGTGGTCGTGATCGTCACGAGGCAATACAGGCAGATATGACTTGCCCCATGATGTCTCTCTACCAGTTGTCATCCTGGCGCATTCAACAACACAGCAGAATTGATTTGGTCAGACCATCGCATAGCCGATTTCGCGCGCAGTTTACTGCCTTCCACTTTTCCATGGATGATAAAGCGCTCTGTGGAGTCGTTGTTTTGCTTGTAAACGTGTCCAAAGAAAGCGAGTTTGCGAGATTCCACTACAACAGCTAGACGCTGTTTGATTTTAAATTATTTGAGTTATATACTTACGTGCGTTATTGTAGTAATAGTATATTTGGTAATATACTTCACCATTTTCTTTGTACAGTATGGCATAAATAAATAATCTGAATCAGCAAAGGGATACTCTTTTTCTCTATGGCCAAATCATTAAAGACGTAAATTCTAATAGGCTAAATAAAAAATATGCGGCTTTTTAGTATTGTCACTCAACTCACTAATTTACTCTATTCTTGTCCAACCCGCGGGCGCGCGGGCCGACACAAAATTTACTTTTCTTGCCGTAGTAAAGCGCGACAATATATATTTTTTTAATTGATTGTTTGTTTTAATAGATGTTTTTATTCTTTCTTTTCAACCGATTTCCAAAAAAAAACAGGTTCTCAATTCTATTGTTTTTTTTTTATTTTAATATTTCTTACCTCCGTAATTTATAGGCCGATCTGCAAAAATATTTTTGTATTTGAATACTCAATACTCAATACATTTATTGCAAACATTATGTGGATTACATGCAGATCTTAACTAGCATATTTTAAATAGGTAAATCATAATGACCCTGACTGGGTCATTGAAAAGGAATATTATTATTATTGGATATATTATTGAAACGAAATACTTCCAGATTGGTCCTCTTTGATCAAAATCCAGTTCTGATAATGTAATTTATGAGGAATTGAGGGAACTCATCAAATATTATAGACATACATAATATAGCGATTTTGGTATTTTCATCAAGTGAAGCATTAGCATTTAGAGAGCATAATTTGGTGAAGTGGAACTGATGAAGAAGATCACAGAAGGCACCGGAACTCCGAAATGATACGTACTTCACGGGTGGCGCCAAGATAATCTCGATTATGATAGATAAGCGACTATGTCGCAGGAAATTTAACTAAATAGTTCTGATGAAGTCGCTTTTTTATTTAAAACTAATGTTACCCGCGACTTCGTTTGCGTGGACATAAAAAAGTATCCTATGTCCGTTTTTGTGATACACTCCTTATCAAATTTTATCAAGATCCGTTAAGCCGTTTAGCCGTAATAACGCGACAAACATCCAGACAGAGAGACAAAGTTACTTTCTACAAGTCGCTAGATGACGTTGATCCATTTTTGTGCATTTTTTGACGTTTTGTATGGACTGACAGTTGTAAAGTAGGGAGTTCTGAGTTTTTTTCCTCGAGACGAACGTATTCATTTTCATACCTCTAAGCTTCATTAGTCCTGATACGAGTGCGTCTATGTTAGTTAGGATAAGTTAGGATTAGGAGTAGGATTATTTTAGGTATCTAAAATAAAGTGTAACTCTGTCTTTTACTAATTTGCAGAAAACTGCTACTTTTCACTTAGACCAATCGTACCTTTACTATAGCGGATAGCCAAGAACGAAGCCTCGAAGCGTTTCCGTCATCGTAACGGCTCTTTCAGATCTATATGCAGGTTGATGCGTTTTAGTTCATTCTCGCTATAATTTCAATCACTGGATTTTATTTCTATAATCTTTGGTTTGATCGGTTAATCTTTGTCTCTCTCGCACGTTGCGTATTTTGACCCGACTACCAAAAAGCAGGGGTATGCATTTGGTAGTCTATGTAAGTATGTATGTAAGTATATTAATTATATTATATTTCTTTAGAAATACATATTACCATTATTAATATTAACATTTGATTTCCAAACGTCGTTCCAGTCTGGCCGAATTGATTTTAACAAAACATAAAACTGCTTATGCAACATGTTGAGCTTGACAATGTCCCCGACTTGTGTTGGGGGAAGTACAGGCGGAACAAGAAAATGAAAATATATTATATTAGCTCTAACCTCTTAAACCACTTATCAGATTTTGACAAGATAGGTGTCTATAGAGACGTCTTCACTCTCCGTGGCGTGTTTCCGCTAAAGATACGGAATTATACTAAATCCAATATGGCGGATTATATAACACTAGCAGCCCGCCCCGGCTTCGCACGGGTATTTAACAAAAAAATTAAAATATGGTATATGGTATAGATGTTCTGCAAAGTCGTAGTATATTTTAGGTATTTTTTTTACATCTTGAGTTACATTATTGGAGTTTTAGTAAGGATCTCTAATTTTTTTGAAAATATATTATAGCATATGTCACCCGGGGATAGTGTAGCTTCCCAACAGCGAAAGAATTTTTCAAATCGGTTCAGTAGTTTCGGAGCCTATTCAATGCAAACAAACAAACAATCAAACAAACAAACAATCAAATCTTTCCTCTTTATAATATTGGTATAGATAATTACTCAAGTAAAACAAATAATGAGGTAGAAATGTCGTTTATGTCATAAAAATGAAAGTGCTAGTACATTCCAAATATGTTAAAAATATATATCAATATATATCATAAGCAGCAATAAACTTTTGTGCTAATAGAAATAAGCTGATTTCACGGAGCACAGCGACTTGCACACAGATCTGAAAGAGGCGTGAAAGACAGACAAACAGGCAAACTCGACGGCTATTCATACACGCCTTTCAGCCTCGCTCTTTGTGAGTACTTGTTGCTTTGTGACGGTGTAGAAACAAACTCAATTCCGTGGGATAATACTGGATTTTTGCCATTGATGTTTCGTTCAGCTGGTCCTACTATATAATGTGATGGTTTTTGTCATAGTGCAACAAACAAACATTGTAGTGGTAGGATTCGTTCGCAGAGTCCGCCTGGGGAACTACCACACCTTTGACCTTATTCAACCGCCAAGCAGTAGTGTGCAAACACTATTGTGTTCCGGATTGAAGGGCAATGTTTCCAGCGTAATTACTGGGCACAATGAGATTTAACATCTAATATCTAAGGGTGACGAGCGCAGTGCATTGCCGCACAGAGTTCACAACTGTTAAAGTTCAAAATTTTGGATGGCACTGAACTTTTATGGGCAAGCGTGATCCTTAACATTAGGTGGGCGATTTGCTCGTCTCATCAGTCAGTTACTTAAAATATACATACATAGACTATCAAACTCATACCCCTTCATTTTCGTAGTCGGGTACAGTAATAATTATTTGTATTTGCGTAAAAATTTATTTGTCTTTAAGTTATTTAAATGAAGTAAATTAAGTTTTCCCGACATTGAACATTATTCAAATTCAAAACGTACACGAGAAAATTAACATTTGTATTAAAATACTTTTTTCTATATATCTTTGTAGTTGTACTCAAACGCAACTCATAAAAAATTAGTGTGGGCACTGGTTCGAATTAATGTGGTACCGTTTATTTTTATCCATGAATTTTATTTTATCTCAAAGTCGCATTTTCTTTTTTAAATATCAATTCCTCGAGTCATTTCTATTTCCCCTCGGTGATAGCCTTTATAGACTGACTAAGTTATCACTAGAGTTGGCCAAATCACGGTACTAAATTTTATGCCGATGGGTGTCACTTTTGTTTGGAAAATACGACAGCAGCTCCCTTATTAAACTCCAAAAATTAAGTTGGTACTGTACACATAACGCAACCCCATTGCACATTGAAGTGCAGTAGGGTAGACGCTGCCCTCTTGTTCCAATTGTCCATTTCACGCCCTTAAAGAATCGGAGGGTGGCATGAGAGTTAGGAGAGTAAAGAGAACAGGTTATTTTTTTATTGTTGTTTATATTTTTATGCCGTTAATACATTTAGATAAGAGTAACCCTTCACTGTAAACAATGTAATTCACATTATGAACTACTATACGTAGAGCTCCAAGTTTACGTAAAGAAAAAACAATATTAATGTTACATTAGTTTTTTTTTTTCAATGTTGTATTATTCGCATAATATTACTTTTTTTGAATACACACTAAGATTCTAAAATTTAAACACAAGTTTCAATATGCACTGGTTCACGGATCCGTGGGAGGCCGATTGCTATTTAGTAAGTCACATTAGTTGCAATTTTTTTTTTTCTTTTTTTTAACCTCGAAAACCTAATCATCCCAGACAAATTGTAAAATTAAATTAAAGCCAAAGTCGAAATCGAAAAACTTAAAATTTGAAAGTGAATCTTGGCTGGAAACTCAACTACTACGACAGACAACACAACAGAACGACACTACGGCAGTTTCGGCAGAAAACAACAATTTGCGGAAGTTTCTATTTAAAATTCCAAAGCTTTTTGTTTCTCAAACTCTTTACATTTATGCGACTTCTCACGCGACGCGAGCTTGGCCTTTGGCCTCGCTTAACTCTTCATACAAACTTTGTGAATTTTTCTGATGTTTAATGGGCTCGGGGCGGAGATAAATCCAACAAACCAAAGATCATAAAAACGGTCCAGCCGTTCTTGAGTTATAACTGGTTTAACTAACCCATATTATAAATGAATATAATTATGTGTACATATTATCATTATTCAACTTCCAAACTGTTACTACACTCGTACTCCTCTTACTTGTATTATTTGCTTTAATTTCAAGCCCAATCAGTTCAGGTCGGATTTTTTTCAGTTTTCCGACCAAGATGTTTCATTGTATCTTTTACAGATACTCGTATTTTGGACACTAGACATTGTCGGCCTGAACTTTATATTACTTAACAGCGACAGCCGATCATTCGTCGCCAAAAATACATGCATACTTAATGCATATTATTCATTACTTACTGGTATGAATACTCTATTAGCCCGTCTGCACTAAACTTTGACAGCTCCTAAGTTCATACTTATCTCCCTAGGTCGTACCTAACAATGAAAAATGCGTTGCACCAAACTGAGGAGGTTGCTAAATGCGTAAGACATGTAATTTTCTTTGACATGCCTAAGTCCGATTTAGTTGAGTTGATACTTAGCTAATTTTTATCTTTTTTGACTTTAGTACAGACGGGCTTAAAACTAGTAAACTAAAGATAAGTATTTGCGAGAGATACAAGGACCTGTATAATATAGTATAATAGATGTCAGTGTTCAAGGCGGACAGTTATTCACTTGAAATCAGTTGAAACAATACAATACATGAAACTGGCCAAATGCCTAACGTGTGCACTGTGCAGTAGTTAACTACTTTAAAATATTTTGTCCGAGTTTCAGCCGTTTTAAGTGTTTTATATTACCATTTCAATGTACTATGGAATCTGTTCAGCGTTTTTATTACGACAAAGCGGTATTGATCTTAGTATTCTTAGACTTACTCATAGATCTAGTTCAATTTAGTATGAAGTCCCGGCAGAGGACCTTTTGAATATAAATCGTGCGCTTATATAGAACGACAAGCTTCTTGAAAGTTTTGTAACAACTTTATGACTTCCTTCATCTGAAACTAAGTTTCAATCGGGCTATTAAATTGGAGGGTACTCTTACACTTACTGGTTATTTATTAAAGTTTTAAATATTAATTAATTGTTATAAAGTGACAACGTGGCGCAAGTCGCTTGTAATAAAAATATTTCACGTAAATATGCTGAAAAAACATTGTAAATAAACATATAAACATTGCCTTTTATTTAGCTCACTTGAAGAACATAATGAGAATATCAATTTCGTTTTCGTATATTCAATATTATATTTCGTACAGGCCGAGTGGCTACTGACTTAACGGTTGTTGTAATAGAACAGACAACCGGGACCTACAATTAAACTTGACACGTGAATTACGTTAGCGCTCAGTTATAAATACCACTCGCGGTCACCCGTCTGAAGACTTACCATCTTATCTGTTATTTAAGATAGCATCGTTTACGAATACCTAGTCAAGCTACGTTATGAGTATGAAAAAAAAACGTTATTGTTCGCTTATTTCAAGGCCACTGTCCTAACAATACAGACACGCCACTCAAGAAACTTTTCAATATTCAAGGTATCTCCCACACCTTTTTTACCTTTGAGTACAAGGAAGAGCTACGTGAAAAAATGACTTACTACTAAGTTTTGTTTCTTGGAATATATTTATTGGAACTCGAACCATCTAATTACGCAACTTTCGTTTATTAAAATTCTAGGTATTTCTATTTCTTTGTATCCGATAAGATGTAACGAGACCAATCAAATTTGAGCCAAAACATACCTATTATAAAAATTAAAAAACAAAAAAATAAACGAAAATCAGACACAAGAAAGAAGAGAAGATTAATTAATCTGAAACTATATTTTTTTAATTTTTTGCTCCACGGACTCCGGGTTGCGTGCCTTTTATCAAATTCAACAATTATTGTAAACAAAAAATAATATAATTAATCTCTGAAACCATAGAGCAACACTGGCCCCAGGCTGGCCGTCCGAACGTTAATTATACTTTTGTTTTCAATTAATAAAAAAAGTGTTTCAGTTTATATTACAAACGTTTTAATAAAATATACTCTTTGTAAAGTAAAAGCCACAAATTATCCCTTGTCCCTATTGTACTGGACGCGACATTGCAGCGGAAAGACACTACATATTTGTAGAATCAGTTTGAAAATGAACTTCCGCAAAGCGACCTGAACCAATCAACTATCACCCTCTTTCTAAGGCGATCGGGTAACATACAACTTTATTCCATTTATTAAGCGTAATAATCCTTTGCCATATAATGTATGACATCTGGCCAATAATTAAAGTTAAAATAATTATCAACTGTAGTAAAATATCGTAATTTAATTTAAAAGTTGCTCGGCACAAGTTCCAACAATCTAAAGTTATGAAATTATGACAAATTTCGTTCCCTTTATATTCATTCTGTGAGTTCTTGTATTCAATGTTTTTGCTTGTTGAATTAAGGGAATAATTATTCTATCATCATTATTATTGGACGCGGATCAAAACTTCTTTTTCCTTCACCTATTATGTTTGCAGACCAAAATCGGATAGGCTTAGGTGAGAAGCGAATAAAAACGGGTTTCCCAATTTTATTCACGTTGTAGTTACTTTTTAGGATTCCGTAGCAAACAAAAATATTTCTCACAGTTTCTTTCTGAGCTGAGCCCGTCTTTCAGTTAATGGGCTTTTAGGTATTTAGATAATTAATAGTCGCTGCTAGAAAACGTGACAGTACTTCAATATCCGTGTACAAATAAAAATCATTCGTAGTGGCGTATAAATGTACAAAAGTAATATTACTACTAGTAATATATTGTACATTGTGTTGTGTTGATTATTAAAAGGGTATTTTTGGTGAGCGATTAAATAACAGCCTTTTTATTATTCTCGGGAGATTCATTTTATACTAATCGGGTTAGGTTATCTAATATTTTAATATGATTTATATCCCAATTAAGATGGTTTAAGAATTGAATTATGAATTAAGAATTGAATACAAAGTACATTATTTGATTTTAAAACCTGGAAACTTCTACGATTGTTTTATACTTTGACGTATTTTATATATTGTTAATAACAAGTAAATGTAAAAAATCAACAAGTTTAGCAAAATAATATTTTTTGAACTTATGATTACTAAGTAAAGAGTTCACGCATGAAATTTAATCTAATTAGAATTTTTGCAATGAGACTATTTAGATTTGGATTTATTGTAATCATGAGTCTTTATGACGTAGCATAGGTAGAAGCCTCCCACCAGATAGAGTTACGGTATTGTGAAAGTAGCGGACAAGGAAAGTAGCGCGTGGATGCAAATGCAGATTGTCATTCATTGTGGCGCTCTCAGTTCCTTGGTTCAGCCGTGGACGTCGTCTGGCTGATGATGAGTCTTTAAGTTACTAGAAAACTAATGTATTATTCTTACTCAACAATACGATAAATGCCACAATCGGGTCTTAACCACGTAATCTCGCGGGCGCGGGGGAAATATCAAACAAATAATTAAGGTATATACTATGTAAGTGCTCACGTACAAAACGCAAGTGCGGTGGACGTAGCGGCAAGCGACTGTCGCTTGCAGCATTATCAAACGTCTGCAGTTGTTTATGTGAGTTCACGTCGAACTAGCAGCGGAACGTGTATTTCGCTTGCGATTTTGGATAATTCACACGCCACAGCCGCGCAAACGCCTGGCGGCCAATTGAACGCGAAATCGCGCCCGCGCCCGTACTTGCGCCCGCACCGGTTGCTCAATGTGTGGAAGCCCGTGTGGAACTGCTTTTTTTTGGTTACAGAAGAAGTGATATTTTTTTCTCTTCTTCTGTAACCGACTAATGAGTAGTGCAACAAGTAGTGTAACATGAAATTTTGCACTCATTGGAATCTCCCATTATTTTTTTAAAACTTTAATTTGGTAGTTTATTGACGGGACGGCGGAATGGTAAAACCGGTTTCAAAAAAACTTAAGACTAGGTACACAACAAATAAAATCACAACAAAGTCTTAGTAAATATCCCAAATGAACTTTGAAAGAAACAGGTTACTTAAAAACTCTTTACAAAGTTAGAACTCTCTTATAAGTTCTTTCTAGACGGCTCGGTTGGAGGCCAGTTGCTGAGAACAGCAGCTGAAACAAGTTGTGGAATTGCACCCCTTAAAAAGAAAATCTTTTTCTTTTATCTTGGTTTGAATCTTTTATCTTGGTTTTTATCTTGGTCTGCGATGTAATTAAACTAAAAAGTCTGTTATTTCGTGCAATTTTTTTCATTATTCGTTATATTTATTCGAATCTCTTAATTAATCGGCCATTATGTCTTGCGTTTGGGGACTATAAAAAAGCCTTCGATTCTATCGAGACCTCGGTGGTATTGCAGTTCCTTCAGCGATGTCATATCGACTATAGGTATGAAGTGTTTGTATATAAATGCCATCATTTCAAACCGTTTACAGGACGAGAGCACGAGGCCAATCCAATTGTAGGAAGGCGTGAGTCAGGGAGATGCTATTTTTCCGAAACTGTTCACGAACGCATTGGAGGACGTTTTCAAGCTCTTGGACTGGAACGGATTCGGCATCAATATTAATGGCGAATACATCACTCACCTTCGTGTTGCCGATGATATTGTATTCATGGCAGAGTCACTAGAGGCCCTCAACAATATGCTAAACGACCTTACTAGCTTTTCTCAACAGGTTGGTCTTAAAATGATCATGGACAAGACGAAAATCATGTCAAATTACTGTAATATTCCATGTTGTACCCATATCGGTAGTCGTTGGGAACGATGCTCTCGAAGTAGATGACCATTATAACTACCTTGGACAGATTGTCCAGTGTGTTCAGTTAGGTAAGTTCAACTTCGACAAATAGGTCGCCCGAAGAATCCAACTCGGATGGGCAGCCTTCGGGAAATTGCGTGATATCTTCTCGTCCAAAATCCCGCAGTGCCTGAAGACAAGTGTCAACCAATGTGTGTTGCCAGTGATAATATATGGAACTGAAACGTGGTCCTTGACCACTGGCCCTTTCTCAGAGTCACACAGCGGGCCATTGAGAGAGCTATGCTCGGATTTTCTTTGCACGATAAAATCCGAAACGAGGATATTCGCCGCAGAACCAAAGTCACCGATATAGCTTTCAGAGTTTGCAAGCTGAAGTGGCAATGGGCAGGCCATATCTCTCGAGGAACCGATGACCGGTAGGTAAGAAACGTGATCACGCACCGGAAGACGCAGCGTAGGTAGGCCTCCCACTAGGTGGACCGACGAAATTTTGAAAGTTGCGGGCAACCAGTGGATGCAAGTGACACGTTGTTGGTCGGTGTGGCGCTTTGAGGGGGAGGCCTAATATGTTCAGCAGTGGACAGCATCAGCAGTCTTCTGACTGATGATGACGATAATAAGACACTGCAAAAGGAACACTGCGAAAGTTGACTCCCACTGTACCTAGATACTCGTGGCCTGCAGACAATGTAGTTTTTATCGGTGCTAAAAGCATCTGCGATAACTTTTTGCATTCGTTCAACTTTTCATCCGACTCTCCTTGATGAAAGTTCTTTTTATTTAGTTCGGAGAACCTTCTAGACAAATTCGTCACGTCGTCGTCAATGAAACGGTGCACTTTTTTTCCATTATGAGAACCCGTTCATGTCAAAGCACGTATTTTAAACTAGCGTGTATTTAAGTGGTTGTAATAATTTCCATTTAGTCTTGCGTAACGAAACTTTGTTTTCATTTGAAGATAGGCTAAATATTATGACACGAGATGGCGATCGTATGATCGCAATGATCGCATTTAACAATGATGTAATATGAGGTATGCCTAGAAATTACAAATTAGCGTTTCTAGATTTTAACTTTGAGTATCGAATAACAGCCACTCAGATAGCGCATTCAAAAAATTTGCGGTTCGCACCATTAAAAATGGTATTCAACCGCTTTGTCCGTGTTTTTGGAATACCAGCTATTCCAGGATGCCTGGACAAAATTATTTTTTTCAATAAATTGGCGCCCGTTGTTACACTAGTTTTAAAATAGTTGCTTTCTATGTATATTATATGTAATTTCTAATCCAATTCAACTACAAAGAATGTTATTTTACGTAATTTATTTATTTATTTTTTAGGGATAGATAGATAGATAACTCTTTATTGTTCACACCAGAAATTACATGCATAATACAAAAATCTACTTAAAACTAGTGTAACAATTGGCGGCCTTATCGCTTAAAGCGATCTCTTCCAGGCAACCTTAGCATGGAGAGGATTTAAGATTTAGGATTTAGGGACATGTCTGGTTTTCTGTAATATTTTTAAAGACACTTTTGTACGGAGGAGAGCAACACAAAACGGTGTTGAACCAAACACGCCAAGGTTTTCAACACGCTGAATGCGTATCATGTTTACCACGTGGGCCTACGCAAGCTGCAATACAGGAACAATATTCCCTGGGATACTGTATAACTTGTCCCTGTACTGGACAAGTTTTAGGCCCACTGAATACGAACTACACATTCGTTTCAAAATATATTTTTCTTATTTCTTCTCCAACAAGTGACTGACTGACTTTGCAATGTACTGCTCCGTTGCCTCTAGACGAATCGCTTAATGGCAGATCTTTATATGACTTTGCTCCTAGTCCGCTGGCTGTGCGATGAAGTATTATCTGGCACTTATCTCTTCTATACGTACATCAGTACGCTGTGTAGCGTCCCGAATGAAACACGCCAGATGTGTCGACGGCATGCGGCAGGTGGTCACCGTCCGTGGGAATATTGCTTTTGTTTTACAAAATTACTCCTTTTATAGCTGCTTTAAAAATATCCTGCCTTTATAAGAACTTGCCTCGGGATATGGTCTTTGTTTTGCGGTTTAGATAGTTTCATAGCTATTAGTTACTAGTAACTTTTTATAACCTTTCAAACGTTATTGAGGAGCTGAATTTTACTTTAGTATCTTTATTTATTTGTATCTAAAATTTAATGCTATGAGAGTGATTTTGGAATTACTATATTTAATACCTAAGCGGTGGTAAATAATGAGTACAGTTGATATTAATTTGCCGCATCGCTACCAGCCTCGAAGCCGCGAGAATTATATACCTACTGAGGTCAATGATTTTAAAATTCGAAAGATACGCACGCGGGTTTGGTCCGCATGCATGGCACCCGCAATGCTCCTTTTTGTATGATGCGTGTTATAAGAACGCTGGACGCACGATGCGGGGCTGACAGCTTGGAGTTGCGTGTGCCCGCAGTGCTGACACAAGCACAGACGTGCTTATGTAAACTTGCGGTGGCTAAAATAAACATTCCGTTATCGGTATTCCCGATGACATATATATTATATATGCTAAACTATATTATTATTTGTATAATTTTGATTACACTTAAATTTATTTGAATCTTATCTTCCTTATGTAAATGTCTGTTGTCGGCTGGTGGCAGCAGGGAGGCGCGGGTAAGTGCGGGAAAATGAGCGAGGAACTTGTAATTGTCTTTAGAACAGTCTGTAAACAGCCGCAGTTGCTTCTGAGTTATGAGTTTTGTTTGAGGACGTCGAGAACGCCTACTTGATGAATCCTTATTACTAATGATTGTTTGGATGTCTATTTGTATATCACTCGCACGTCTACATTTCTAGACAATATAAGATGAGATAAATGATATTTTAATAAGAAAGAATATTGATTTGGGATTACCCTGAGGTTTGAGGCCATCTGGAGGCCTTCGACGGAGTCTACTTCACTTACGTTTTTGGCTGACCTTTACTTTGGTTGGGCATGAGATTAAACTAAATGAACCTACACGTTGAAGAGTGACAAAAATTATGCAAACACGCGACGTCATCACTACATATATTCACACAAGCCTATAGACAATGAGAGGTTTTGGAGTTTTGGCGGGAACGTGAAGAAGTGACGTCGCGTCATTGTATTAAATTTCCAAAACTTGTGTTATTTCGAGTGTTAATATGTAAAAATGGTAGATTTGTATCCATTAAGTGTTCGTGAACGTGCACGAGTGTATGTGAATGGTATAATGTTGTGAAACGTGACTCTTCGTGTTGTTTCCGAAACTCCATAGAAACCACAAGTAAAATCTCCACCTCTTTACTGGGGCATGACGTGGACTTGACCGTGACTTCCTTTGCTTGACTTAGACTATGACTGACTTTGTGACTTCTTTTGATTGTGAAATATTTGACTTCATTTGAAATATTACAATACTTGACACGGGCTAAATGTACAACGTGTGGAGCCAAAACATAGGAGAAACAAAATGAGAGGTTTTAGGAATTAGTTGAAATTTACCCAATTTTATTCAGTAAATTATAATATGGTTTGCTAACAAAGCCTTAAAAGGTCGGCAAAGTATTTCTGGTGCTGGTATTCTGTCTGCTTGTTTGCCACAAAGGCATTAAAAAAATTATGGTGTCGTTGTTTTTTTAAATTGTATTTTTAAAATGATGAAGGTTACGAGAAAACCCCGAGGGTGGTAACTGTGCTCGTCCCCTTCTTGTGGAATACTTTATACTCGTGTTTCCCTCAGGAGTTATATTAGCGTTTCGCGGCGGATATTAAAAGCGATCATAACGTTTTATAAACGTTTTTGCAATGTTCTTTGTTTGTTCGATGATTAAGTTTATGAGTAGGCGGAAGTACGCCATTTCAAATAATTTGTCTTAATAATCTGTAATTTACTTCTTATTTATTAAGAAAAATATTCATTAGTTACCGAGAAGATCAATATCACTGAGATGACTTCTTGTTACTGTGGAAAAGGCTTACCTAAAAAAAAAAAAACTAGTTTAATCGAGCTGTATCTTAGACGGGTTTGACTAAAGTCAATAGCGTAACTTTAATTGTTATCTGTCTGTCAATCTAACCCCATTTTACCCAATGCTTTTATAGAAATTCGGTAACTATCAAAGTTGCGCTAGCATAGCTTGTAAGGCCTCGTTCATACGGGTGCTTTTTCAACGCGCTAAAAAAGACATTGAAATGGAACAAACAGACACCCGAGTATTTGTTAACACGGCAGCGTTTTTGTACCGCCACGTTTTTTAATTGCGCTGTGTCTTATTTTAAGCATTAGGTGTTTAGTCGAATTCAACGTAAGGCACTCCATACTTCTGTTTACACGAGCGCTAAAAAAGCACCCTCGTTGCATTCAGTATCCAGGGCGCTCCGGAAGCGGACAGTAGTCTCGATCATCTTCACGATGTTAAAGTCGTCGTTGTAGATCCCTAAAATTACTGATTACAGAAGTGAAATCGAGGCTTTTCACCACATATTCACATCGAAAATACTCTCTTTTTTTTAAAATCAGGATACTGCCTTAAATATTCGTAAATTGTTATGAATTGTTCGTTTTGAAATATATCTCGTCATTCAGGGAATGTACCCAGAATACTTATTTGTTTCCTTTTCCGCCGTTTTGTACACATACCGCTATTGCGGGCATTACATTTCATTTTGTGGATTTCATTTAGCGTCCTACTGCAGCGAGATCTAAGACAAGAGTGATTTTAAAGCGTTCGTATGAACGCACTTGTAGTTAGCGTTAAAAAACGCCATCATATACGCTAACTCCAGGTTTTAACGCGACGTTTAAAAAAATGCCCGTGCGTGCTATGGCTAACTCTCTTATTTCTAGTAATTTATATACGTAGTATAGATGTAAATGATTCTGTATCAACAATTTGTCAAGACTTGCCTTGTCGAAAATAAATATAAACCCTTTTAAAACGGTACAATGTACAAGGTACAAGCTATGCTCCGCAAGTATCATCTGCAAAAAGGTTGTACCGACCAACCCAACCCCGCTGCCAAACAAGAAAAAACAACCCTCGCAGTATTGGTCAAGCGCTCGTGCTATAAAACTGCAACCAGGCAATGCCGCCGATGCATAAACCCAAGCGGGGCGTTAGCTACTCGCGTAAAGCTTGAGACGGATAATAACATTCAGATGTACAACTCTTAAATAAGAGCGAAAACCGATGCACGTAAGTAACCGCTTGGTATAAATCGCATGGTAATCGATAGCACATCTTTAAAAAAAAAAACTTGTTGGTAGTCAATTGTGTGAGATATAAAATGACACTCATAAACTGGGCGTAAAGGTACTATTTCGAACCGAGCTGCCAATTGAAACTGCCGACAGTACAAGCAGCGACTGCATGCATTCGCGGCTGTTGCGATTGCCGACTGCACGTGCTGCTGCCGCGGCACCGCGCTCGTAAGTATGTTCTTATAAATACATACAAACCAATAGTGCAGCAGCGGCCAACTGCATGCAGTCTTCACACGTGCTGTTGGCAGTGTCAGTTGGGAGGTTAGTTCAGAATGGTACCTTAAAGTATGCGATTTTACAAGGATGATAAAGAACGAATCGCAATCATAAAGAACGAAAGAAATATCCAATGTAAAATGTCTAAAGCACTCAATTCAAGCTTATATATAATTAAATATAATAATGTAAATAAACAGGTATAATATTTTCCTGTTCATCCGTCTCTACCTATTCTTTATTCTATTCCTGCACCGGGGACCGCTAGGATAGTACAGTGAGTTTCCGCGGAATTTTGCGATTACCGAGATCTTGGGGCATTAGATCGGTATTAGATCTCTATTGGAGGAAATGTACCGATTACTTTATTGGATGTTGGTCATCAGCCGGGGTGTATTTGTTACATTGAATGGCGTGATATAACTGTGCTATAATTGTCATTTGTCGATTGTTATCAGATTTTAATAAAGTACTAGCAAAAATTTGAAGTAAAATAAATCACGCAAATAACATTAAATGTTACCATGAAAATTGACGTGGTTTTGACTCACTGCACTGGCTGTCTTTTGTCTTGTCTTGCCTGTGCAAGGCAAGACGATGTCGCGTGAGTGTCACGCTTAGCATTCCTTGATAAAGGTCACTGAATGTGATCGAAACTATAGTCGGAATAACCGACTCAATCTAATGCGAGTATTCCCGTTTTATTAAAATAAAGGCTGACCATGAATACGGGATACTTAGTAGGGAAGACAGATACTTAATATGATAAGAAAAATGGCATATTAAAGTTCCTTTAAAATAATTGTACAAAGCGTGATTACGTATGTGTGTCAATATATACCTATCCTAATAATAATGATGAACGTATGTGTTCTAGCTGCATCCCGTGACTTTCCCCTTAAAATTGTATGCTTTTTTTTGCATTAGTTTAAATCAGGATTAGTTTGAAAAAATTCAAACTGAATCTCTAATCAATCTGTAGTGTTTACCAATCTGTATTGCAGCGTAAAGTGTACAGTAAGCCAGTGGGTCGGGACCTGTCGTACCCATGCATACTCAACATCACAACTAGGATGGGGCCTATTATACTACCCAAGCAAACATTTGTAGAATAATATAACGACTAAGCTGATTGCTACACACGAAATCTGTACAAAAACAGCTTATATTTATAAGAACACAAGAAAGGCGGAAATAGCAACGAGAGCCAGTGGGCGGTCCGTCCGGCTCCGTCTTGACAAATAGCCCTCGTGGCAATAATACATCGCACGAAAACTATTCTATTTGTGTACAAGGAAATTATGGAAGTAGATTAATGCTGCAGAAACTAGTATTTAATCAGTGGCCATACTAGTCATTTTACGCTGATTTGGTTACACATTTCTCCATTTCAAATAAAATAACATTTATCTGAGCTGTTAACATCATCGCCACAGAAGAAGATTTTTTTGTGGTCATCTTCATGTCATTCAATGACAGTAATTTACAACTACCCACTAAAATCAAACACAAGTGAGTAAGTTAAGTGACTGTAAACTTTTAAGCTACAGAAGAAAGTACTGTGCCTATTTGTTTTGTGTCAGTGGATCATAGAAATACTTCGTTATGGGGAATGACAGGAACTGAAATGGCTTATCAGCATCATTATTTCCTGAAAACCATAACCTGGTTGTCTCTATGGCCTTATTCAATAAGTAAGTACCTTCTAATTGATGGTGGCACATCTTCGGCCTCAGCTTTGCTGCCCAACCGGCGAGCTGGTTGCCAATCGTAGACCTAAACTAAATACCTAAGAAAAAATAATTAAAAACTTACTTGTGTCCCGAGATTATATTCCTCTCTTGTTTTTTTTAAATTGACCGAGCGAAGCGATGATTTTAGAGTCTATGGTAGGAGATCAGCGTTTGTATGTACATAAAATTTGTTCGTATATTTTTATATTTTGTGTGTATATTTTATTTTGTCCGACGATAACCCGCGAACCGTTCTTAATGACATTTTATAGGCTAATATGTCATTACAATACAATGTTTAAAATCAAATGTGCATCAAATATCAGAGGGGTCGCAAGGTCTCCTTTCGGCGGGGACTACCGTAATTATAGGAGACCGTTTGTCGTGCACCGATTTGGCAGACACAAAATCCTCGGAGCCTGCCCGACCATATAGATCGCCTCTCGGTGGGAACTCTCCACTTTTTTTTCACTGGACCCTTAGAAGTTAGACATTTTAGAATACCTTATAACGATAAGCAAAAAACTGGATCACCATAATAGCTTACTATGATGATCACTACGCATAAAAAAATAATTCAGCATGAAAACAAAGATCATCAAAATAAAATTATAAAATGGTTAAAAAACTGAAGTAACACTAACATGCGGAAACGTCTCCCCGCGATGTATTGCTTCACCGAAAAGCCAGTAGCATATTCGTACCAAGTTCCAAAGAAGTCATTGGTATGTGCGCGGCCGGGCTTGAACCCCACGACCTCACGAATGTAAGCGAGTGTGCTATTGAGCTACCGCGACTGGACTCGAATGTACCGAAAAAACCCAGCCTGAAACAAAAACGCCTGGAAATTAAATCTCTCCCTAAGTACTGGATATATTGGTTAGGACTGTATTTGAACAAGAAAGAAGAAATGAATACAGTTTTCATATTTCTTTTTTTTCGTATTTAAACCTAATGTAATAAAGGAATTGAAAATAAAACTAAAATGTAATGTTTTTTTTTTTCTACTAAAAGAGGTAAATCAAACGACTTCGGTTGCTTTGGCGAAGAGTATAAATTGTTAAGGTATTTATATGTTTTTGTAACTTATGGTCGCCATCATCGGTAGTTATGGATTTTAAAAAAACAGTAGAATAGAAACCGTTATTTAAAAAAGTTCTTAAAAAACACATTATTTTGAAATAGTATCCTCCGTTTTTTTTCTATAGACATGATTGAAATATCAAAAATGTAATCACGAAAGCTCCATATCGCTGAAGTGGGCGTCCACCCTAAAGCGTCTATTATGAAGGGCTCGTTAACCTTTTTTGGGGACATAAAGGGAATTTATGATTTTAATATTAGTCCTGCGCGATTGTGGGCCATGATTGTTCCATGATGGCCGAATAATGTGATTCACAACACGAAATTATATTTACTTAGACGTCCATTATTGTTGCCTGTTTTATTTTATGTGACTGATTATTGGATTAGTATCAGTTTTGGTGGGACTTTTAGTAAAGGCTTTTGTATTTGATAATTTGGATATTTGATTTGGTTGTTAATTTGTGAAATTGAATGTTTTTACCATAAAAATAATGAACATGTAGACTTGACGATATGGATTTCAATAATAGAGATTGCACACTGAATACGCAATAACACACTGTGTGTTAAATGTAGTTCACGGGCACAAAAACACACATACAAAATGCAGTATTTCAATATTGTTTACACGACTGCTCAAAAAATAAGATTATTATGGTATTCCATTTTATGGTATCCATAAAATAAAAAGTCAAGTTATATCTATTATATAAATCATTTATAGAATTTATCTATATAAAGGGTTATAAGGAAAGGGTATGCTAAGCCGAAAAGGGCTCATAGTACTCGTCATTATGAACAACTCTTACTATGAGACCACAGATGAATAGAACTAGATACCTAGTCTAGGACGAGCCTAGCGCGCAACACATAAGTTTTATAAGACTTATATAAGACGCCGCCCCAAACATTGAACCTCAGTTCCGACCAAGTGCCAGAGCTGTGCGTGCGTGCGTGGGGCTTACAAAATAAGACGGTTGTTTTATTTTCCTGATAACCAACAGTAAACAAAAATGACTATCTGTGCAGTGAAATTGTGTGGAAAGTCATCCGCGCACTCAAACTACAAAAAAGACGGAATAACTTTTCATCGGTAAGTAAAATAATTCAGTTTTACAAGACATAGCAGAGCTCAGCGTATAATGGACACGTCGTCACTTATCCCTTTTCCTCATTGCGGATATCCCATGAAGTTGTCCCTTTCTGGCGAACGCACGTATAAAGTAGTGTTGTGACTCATTAAACAAAACGCAGACTTGCATTTTCGATTTTCACCATACCGTAAAGGGATTCGAACACTGATGAATTCTAACTAACTAAACTGTGCAATCGGGACCTTCTGCTTGGACTAAACTCGACAAGCAACGAAATCACGATAGAATCGACCGGCAGCATCTAGCATGTGCGTGAGACTGTGGTGAGACTAGAGAAAATAACTTGTTAAGAGCATGTCATGCCATGCTTAGTAGGGTTCTATAGGTGCGTAGGATGTTTTAAGTTTTTATCCGTTATTACAGCATAACTCAAAAAGTAGTTATCACATGTTGCCCAAAATAATTTTAAAAGAAAGTTTTTACTAAGATCTATCAACATGGAAGATTACAAGTTTCTGAGATGCATAGTTTAGAAATGGCAGGGGGGGAGGACACATTGCAAGCAACTTTGTCGGCCAATATTTCGCAAGCAGTACGTTTGATAAAAAAATGGTATAGGAAACCTTAACATCATTTTAAAAGACCTATTTAATGATACCCCACATGCGGGGTACAGGCGATTTTTTTTTTATCCCCTCTTTACATGTATGACAGCCACCCCATTAATATAAAAGTATGTTTTTTTAATTCTGTCAAAATTGTCACCTTACAAATACCTATTCAACGACACCCAACATGATGGGGTGCAGTGTTTTTTTTTTTTTTTACCCCCCCTTTACATGTATGGGAGCTACCCTTATTTAAAAACAAAAGCTTTTTTTTATTTTCCGAAACTATGTATGTATGTCTATACTTAGAATATCGTTGTGCAAAATTTCATGCATGTAAGTTTATAATTTTAAAAGTTATAAGGCTGTAAAAGATTCAGACAGACAGACGGATGGACAGACAGACGGACATGACGAACTTATAAGGGTTCCTTGTAGTACTACGGAACCCTAAAAATCAGAAGCAGGGCTGGATTTAGGTACGTTGAAAACGATAGCACAAACATTTTAAAAGGATAGTATTTATAAAAAAATATAGTATGCTTTATTATTTTTAACCTATTTCCAAAAAAAGAAGGAGGTTCTCAAGTAGTAGTTTTTTTTTAATTTTTTTTTTGTTACTCGGAACTCCGTCGTTTATGAACCGATTAAAAAAAATATTTGTTAATCCTCAGTGATGCGTATTTCACAAAAATTCGTAAATACGCATCATTGCATTTCATCAATTCCCGTGGCCGTCTGTAGCCTTCTTCATCCTTTGATTATTTTTTTCTTAAACATTCTACTTGAGAACCTTTCTTTTTTTTTGTTTTTTTGGAAATAGGTTAAAAATAATGAAGCGTAAGTATTATATTTTTTTGTAAATAATATCCTTTTATAATTTTTGCGCTATCGTTTTCAACGTACCTAAATCCAACCCTGGTGATATTGCCGAAAGGGTTCTTTGTTCTTTGACAGAAAGCCGCGGCGCGGTCTTTCAAAAGATGCATCGCCTTTCGGCATCTTTTGATGCCGCGCGCTGCGTAGTAATTATCATCTAGTCTGTGATCCGCGGGGCTCCCGACGGGATGCGAGTTTATGATTTTTTTAGTCGCACGCGCTTGCTTGATGCTTCCGGTCGTCACCGTTGCAGTTAAATACTAGGAATTTTACAACAATGTTGCGTCAATAGAAACTAATAGTAGATATTTTTATTATGCAGCGAAAACTGCATTGAAAACTGAAAATCATATTTCCTACAGAAATATGATTTTCAGTTTTCAATCCAATCTTGAATTAGATTTACACATCCGTACGGTGACAATACACACTGATTCAGGAAATCCGCGAGTGCACGACACTGAGGAAGAATTAGTACTTTAATGGTTTTGTGTAGTAATGTTATGTTAGTGAGTTGAGATTTGAGTGAGTGCGATTACTATGGCAGAGCGGCAGTCGACCCAAGTGTTTGCCCCATCACTACGGAACGTACTAACTCGGTACAGTGGTGGGCGTAACCTTGATGATAGCCAATGGGAATTATTTGTCACGCTCCGCGCACCCCGTGCTTTCCTCAAACTGTGGTGACTTTTAATCGGACCAAAACCCGCGTGACGAGGTATCTGGTTCATCTGTGTATGAGACCAACCGTAAAATCGTGGAAAAAAAAAGCTGTTCCATAGATAAATGTCAATGACTCCCACACAATGTATGGAACAGCTGACATATTTTTCTTATTTTCAGGGTTGGGCCCATAGTAAAAGTTGTTCTCAATCATAACTACTATGAGCCCCTGTCGGCATATCATACCCTTTCCTTATAAGCTTGTATATAATAAAAATTAGAAATTAGGAGAGTTAGAGTTAATCGCAGAGATGGTACACAAACACATACATTCTCACACCCATTCACAAATCACTCCACACCCACACAAGAAGTTTTCAAAAACGTATTTTAATTTTATTTTTATTTATTTATATTCATTGTCACATTTATTTCTGTTCATCATAACAGGGGGAGCACGAATCTCTGAAATACAAGCATTAGCTTAGTTCAGAGATCCGAAGCCCACATATCTTTAAGGTCAATGTTGGAATAAAGAAATTTTGTATTTGTTTGTATTGTATTGTAGACATTTTTTCATGTTGTGTTAACACAGACGTCTGTGTGTGGTTGTTATCAATTTTGGCAAAGAAGAAGGAGAAGATCTCGAAAAAATTACCCTCCTTCGCCAAAATAGACAAAAACAACATAAAACTAGCATCAAAGTTTTGGCAATGTTATTCTAAAGATAACAGACTGTTTTTTTTTACATTCAATTCAATAATTTGTTAGTTTCAATAATGCTGTAAAGTATTCAGACAGACACGCGGACATAACGAACTTATAAGAGTTCCTTTTAGTACTACGGAACCCTAAAAATTTGTGAAAGAGATAGTTCAGGCGAGGAGCGCAACCATAACTTAAACTTAAACAGCAAATTAAATCAATTGCGTATCTAGCACGGTGGGTGCGCTGTCAACGGGTAGTGGACTTGACTTGGTAATTAAATTGTTCATTTTATGTAGGCTAAAAAGTTCAGGTAGTTTTAGTTTGTTTACGTTTGATTAATAAGGGAAATATAGGAGAAAAAAAAAGCAAACTAAAGTTAAGATGAATCGTTTCTCACATAACTGTCAAGTCATTCTTAGGCTTTCCAAAAAAAATCGAACTAGGCATGACTTAACATTAATTTTTATTTATTATTTAATTAATAAATTAATTAAACAGGTGATAACTAGGAAATACTATTTTTCAGCCAAATATTTCGTCAAGTTTTACGATCGTACTGGCGTTGTTCCTTATATGCGATCATAGCCTGAGTGAAGTATTGAGGTGAGCGTGCGTGTCGCGGTAAATGCGACGTTGCAGGTGTGCGAGTGTGAGCGAGACGAGAATATCGCGACCTGCCCGGTTATTGCTAAGCTGTACGATTCTATGCTGTGGTGACCTTAATTATTTTAAATTCTGAAAACTAGACTGATATTGTAACAGAACCCAAATACAAGAACGATCCTTCAAATTTATTATTAACATCTTTCAAGGGTTTTGTAGTAAAAACTCTCCATGTCTCTAAAACATCTCTTACTTTAACTTTTTTAATGAAAACAAGCTAAGACTAACTTATTTCATTGAGTTTTAAATTAATAATAAATTCTGAGTAAGCACACAGCTTAGATTATCTTAATACCATTAGTCAGAGATAACCCCAGATTTCGCACCTAGGACGATTGAAGCGCACCATGCATCGGTCAAAAGAAACTTACAAAAATTAATTTTTATTGGTTGGTTCATTGCTAGGCACGAGTAGGCGCTACCTTGGAATAGCTAATGAGAACTTTATCATAGTCCCCGCAAGCCACTGTATCCTCCAACCTTGGTGACTTTTTGTCGGAACAACGATCTCGTAATGTGGTATCTAGATTTTTGTTACTAAGTGCAGCACAATTCGAGGTATTTCAGAGATGTAGGCTTTTATTCCGCGCATAAATCTGAGACATCCATTTTATTCCACGAGCATTAAAACGTCTAAGCTTTCTTTACGATGTCTGAAACCTACAATACTTACCTTCATCGAATAAAATAAAGCTACTATTTGAGTCTGTTACATCTCAGTTTCGATAGATTTTAATCCATTTTTTAGACATGTATCTTGTAAGTAACTTGTATTTTGATCAACTATTTTCCCCATAAAATTGCATTCAAAGCTAATTTAAATTTTAAGTTTGAATTTCCAAAAGGTATAGTGTTGAGTCCGTTTATGATAAGATAACAAATATTTTAAACTTCGTTGTATAATAATTTTATTATCTAACAATTTTACAAACGAAATATATCAAAATGAAAATATCTTAAAAATATTTTTGGTAGATATAAATACAGTTTTCGGAGAGCCTCGATACGTTAACAATAACACTCTATATACGTAAACTTGGAAATGATCCATATTGCGGCATACGCTGCCCATTCAAGAAAGCCGCGCCATGCTCACGAAAACTCGAAGCGCGCGTTGTTCGATTGTGATAGGCTGCATAATCTTACCAACTTCGAACAACGCGTCGAGTGCTGCATGAAGAGTTGATTCTTGAATCGGCAGAATAGGTCGCAATTTGGTGCAGCCTTAAGGCACGGTCTTTTTATAAAAACAACAAAAAGTACTATTTTTTGTGCCTAGTACGAAGTTATGAGATTAGATAATCAGGTGCAAAAAATACTGAAGGTAGAAAATAAAACAAAAAATACGTTTAATCGAAGAGCATTTCGAAAATATCTCTAAATTACAAAACTAAAAATCGCAAATGAACCCCTGAAAAACCCTTCTGAAATTAAATGCTCTTTATTTTTAGGAGTTACAATATATTTTAATTTATAAATTAAATAGCCAGGCTAGTGCTTTGTACGGCGAACCAGCATTTTTTTTTTAAATTTGGTTTGTATGTTTCGGATAATCGACAACTATGCAAAGAAAAAATACAATTTCACGATTTCTCATTAAGCTATATCAGATCAGATATGATATGCTATTTTCAACTTTAAACCAAGAGGTTTGAGCGGGTGCAAAACTTATTTAATTTTCAAATCGTGATCAGACCGTGTATCTTGTAAACACCAAAATAGTTTAGGTATAAGGGCTGGGAATCTACCGGATCTGAGTGGAGCTAAGCTGCGTAAAATGTTTATTTTATTCAAAGAAAAATCATTTCAAACAAAACACGATACGGGTAAAACAGCATGAAGCTTAAGTTCTTAGAAAAGTAATACATTTAAAACCCGGTATAGCTCCAAATAGATTTGGCGTATTACAGTTTTTTTATCTATCGAGATTTATTAAATAAATTCTGGTCGATGGAACCTACTACGTGTGTGTTTTCTTGGGATCTTTGAGGTTATCCTTGAGATAACCGATTAGAACGCTTGGTCACAGTCCCAGCAACCCACGCTTTTCTCCAACTTTGGTGAGTGTTTGTTAGAAAAACGATCTCTTACTGCTGTTCCATGCATAATTATGTGGATAGTAATAACGTTTAAACTGATACGTGATACGTTTAAAGGACTCCGTCCACAGAAGAGGAAAACCTTTTTACTTTCTCTGTTCTGTGATTCCGTGAACTTTCGCTTCGTCTTTTACCAGAAATTGTGACAAAATTGTGTCAATTTTCTGAAACGATGAATTTTGAGCCCTAATAAAGATCTACAGTCTACACTTACTCCATATTTTAGGCCAAAACCACAGAATTCTCCTTATAAAGCCAAAACGTACAACGTAAAGCAATTGAGAGGCTTTCACAAAATCCAGAGACTCATTAAAACTCTACTAACGTCACAATTTTTACGATGCAAAATTCACACGAAACATACAGGCTTATTGTCTCGTAAAACTTCAAAATGCTTACAATTCTCGTTTGACACTTGCTAAGCAAATATCAGTCTAAATGCTTTGCAACAAAGTCATTTATGTAGTAATGACAAACTTTGTGTTCAAAGAAAATAATTTTATATTGAGACATGAGAATCGTTATGAAAAGCTAATAAAGAAGACAAGGTTTTACTTAATGGGCTTTTAAAAGGCAATTGACGAAAAACGTTTTAAGGAGAACTCACAAAGTCAACTTGGTAATAAATCTTCGCCAACCGATGTCTTGATTTTGTTATGCTAGACTAGCATGCTAGTTTTTTTATCTCAGTGTAATACCAATCTGAAGTGGCATATCTGTCGCAGAACGGATAACCTCTGGGGTCTACAGACGTGTTGTAGAAAGGACACCACGAACAACACCACTAGAATAGACATACTCATCTTAGGAACTCGCCTGGAAACTCGCTGGAGTGTCGATATACGTAAGACACCTGGCGGTGTATGGTGTGACGAATTGGCTAATTATGATGATTTTAGTTGAAAATTTATTTGACAACTGGCTTAGTAACAAATTAAGGTTTGAAGCTTATGTATAAAAAAAATGATATTACTGCATTATACTGCATAAAATATATGCTTAATTGTGTATCCGCAAAAACATGTTTTCATACATTGAAATGATATGGTTGCCTGGAAGAGATCGCTTTCAGCGATAAGGCCGCCAGTTGTTACACTACTTTTTAAAGTCTGTTTATAAATTATGTAAAATTCGTGTGAACAATAAAGAGTTAATCTATCCATCTATCTATCTATTGAACTACGCCTAATTATGTAATAATAATGATTTATTTCTAAATAAGTTAGCTGTCCTTAACGTTTGCAAGAGCAAAAATGTTTTTTTTTTTTTTTACTTTGACAAAGATGTATCGTTGCAATTTCGGAAATTGTTCGGCGAGAGGTCAAAGTTGCGGGGACGCTGACTACCGCGCGCCGCGACGCAGAGCATCTATCGCCGAACTGAGACTGGCATTTTGCTTCCTGAAAAGAGAAGTAAAAACATGAGTAATTTGATATGAGAATGGGCTTATTCAGTTTAGTTTGTTCACTACCAACCACTATGAATTAAAAAATCCTGAAAAATAAACTCCTTCATAAGGTAATACGTGCGCCCCTGGAGACCGACGCACGCGCACTAAAAATTTACCTACAAGAAAATTATTTTTTCTACTTTACTTTGATGTCAGAAAAAATAAATGTTTCATTTGAAATACCTACATTAAATTTGCTTTAATATTAGGAAAAAAATATTTTACTCGTAATCTTGTTCTTTGGATCTACAAATTGAAACTTTTTCGTTTGAAAATAAATCTAGCAGGGAATATCCAAAATGGAGCTCGTAATTTTGGCGCGGCCACAACCCGAGGTAAACGTAGCGATAATCCAACGTAGCAATCGATAGCCTTATTTAACCAAATGCATTCTTTTCATTTCATACCAATCAAGAAATAATACTAAACGACTCAAGTAGAGGCGAAGACGATCCGGTGGCGAGTGGATAAGTGAGCTATGACCATTATTCGTACCAGAAATGTTATGTTATTTATTTGACAAATAAGTAATAACGTATGTATATCACGATCACGATATGTATATCTAACAAATTAGCTAGACCACATCCTTGCACACGCAGAACGTATATAACCCCAAGCGTAGAATAAAAAAATATTGCTAACATGCTTCGTGATTGAACTGCTTTACCGGGTTGTCACTTCGCAAAGTATTGAACATATACAAATTTAGTACGGATAATCCTTCAGTTTATAATTTTGCGATTCGAGGTCAAGGCACAGTCGGTATTTAGAGCTAGGTAAGATTATAAATTAACTTGATACCTGAGTGAAGAGGGTTAATCCGACTTATGCCCTTGTGTGCTTATCGCATAATAACTTGTTGATTAACTAGCAAACGGATTATTGTAAATTGTCTAGAGCTTATCCATAGAATTTAAGATGGACTTAAGTTGGATACCAGACCTGGGCCCGTGAAGTGGTGATAAGTGAAACTTTAACAGATTTATTTGCAAAAATGTTTATCAAGCAATTGACCATTTTTAATTGCAACAGGTATTTTAAACAACCATATATATTAGGTATTTTTCTCCTACACAAGCGTAGACACTGGAGAGACATGTTTGTACCATTTCATAAAAACCAACTAGAAAATATTACTTATATAGTCATATCTTTGGTATACAATAATTTAAACAGTGTTATATTTTTCACGATTTCTACTGTGATCCAGTTTCGGTAATATCTAAATGTACCCTGAAATGAATACTAAATTTTTTTCTCTTGCCGTTTGTGTCAAATACCAAAAGTAACGTCGGATGGAAGCCTACACAAGTACGTGGGCTTCGTGGGAGCGCAACCATCTGCCGCCAACATTGGACTCCTAAAATAGATTCTAGCTTTAGCCTTCAAATAAATGCTCATGAAATTTCAGTACTGGCGAATATGACTTCTCTGGTATTTACCGTATTTTTTCAAGGCTCATTTTATTTTCTGTCATCAAAATTGCAATTATTTTATTATTATGCCAGGCAAAATTCTTGATTATTCTCCTCGGGCTTCTGTATAATCTGGCGAAACGTGTTTATGTGGTCCATGCTGCCAAAGCCTTTACGGAAACCGGCTTGTTCTGGAAGCTGGAAGTTGCCAAAACTGCATTAGAGACGGTTCGTAATGACTCTTGAAAACAGATTGAATACATAGCTTCAGAGCGAGATGTGTCTAAAATTCATCACCATTCTTCACTTTTTCTTAAGAAGGACACGACCACACTCCTGAGCCATGCTTTCGGCGTAGTACCCTCGAGCATAACGGCAATAAATAACTAAAAGTACCGGTTTCGACCCACTGTCAGAAGTTCCGTCGTTATTCCGTCGTCAACCGGCGCCTTGCTGTTTTTAAGTTATTGACAGCTATTCTAATCTAGTTCAGGCTGATGTGTTGGATGTCCTCGTTGTAGTGACGGATCAGTTTGGCTCGGGTATCCCGAGCTGTACTGACAACGAGTTTTCGTGTCGAGGTGTACAGTTGTCCGTAAAACCTTTCGAACTCTTTCAGAATCTCAGTTTTCGAAGAAATAATGTTGCCTTCCTTGATCTTCCGCTTCATCATTTGGCTTTGCCCAATAGATTTATTATTTGCGAACACTTTGGAGCCCTATTTCCGTTCAACTGCGGACCCCACTGCTTGGACAGTTTCCCTAGACCCATTGCTAACCTCGTGCACAATTTCGCTTTCAGCTAAGCTTTCTCATTTCTGCTTTACCCATTAGGGCTTGAACCACGTCACGTCCACTTGATAGATGGTCACTGGATGGACTGTCTGCTTGTCTCTGAGTAAAAACAAAAAACACACACACATTCCTATTTATTTATCAGTATGACTAGGGTTCAAGACAGGTGAAACATAATGAAACATTTAATTAGGACGGAGTAACAATGGCAGCTTCGAAGCCCGCGTCAAGACAATCTAGCGGCATTTGAGCTCTGACGTGACGCAAATGAAGCCAACTTGAAGGCAATCAGGTTAGTTGCCTATTTTGCTTACGTTATAAATATACAAAATCAGTCTCGGGCTAGGCAATTACATTTTGATAGAATTTATCGAAAAAGACGTTGAAACCCCAGAACTGATTATTTACAACGAAACCAATTCGCCGGTTTTTTATTTCACGTTTTCCGCAATTTGAAAATGTAAAATCAATCTTTAAAGGCTGCATCAGGTGTGTTTTATATATAAGCTACACCCAAGACAAAATATTAGTAGTAGGTATAATATAGATGACAATTGGCCAAGTTGCATAATATAAATAGCAATAACTAAACATTGTCTATGAAAGCAACTTATGAACACCTCACTCTTGAATCTAGTTTGTAAAACTTTGCACGCATTAAGATTTCAAATCCTTTTCATCTTGGTCTTTTCTTGTTATTTTTTTTTTATAATATCGGTTCACACTCAAACATCACCCGGCTGGGAATCGAACCCTGGACCTCCTGTTCACAAAGCAAACGCGCTACCAACTTAGACAGGAGGCTCGTCAAATATACCAATTGTATGAATTCAGTTTTGTATATCTAAAATTAACGTAAACTGTAGGTAGAATGCAGGTTCTCTATAGTTGAAACTCTATAGTAAACAAAACAATGCATGTCGCAAACAGACGAACAGAACTACAGACATCATTTGCAAGTAACGGCAAATCCCTGGATTTCCACCGCACACTGTATATTTAATGTCATTAAGCCATTTCAGGTGTGTGCACAAACACGCCACGCCACGCCACGCCACACCACGCTGCCGGCTAAAAGCTTCTCGCGCCGAGGAGTCATCTTATGCAAATGGACTCGCATCGCGTGGGATAGGGTGTAAGAGGTGAGAGTAAATATTCTCTTAAGTAGAATTTTGCTAATTATTACCTATTTAGGGAATATATTATATTCTCTTCGCGATTCAGATGTAAAATATTAATCCTAATATTAGGTTACGACCATCAGTTTATTGTGTATTATTGTTGCTACCACACGTTAAGTACGATAGTTATGCGATGGTTATGGGTTCCGTAATGTTTCAGAAGTGAACTAAGCCTATATGTTTCCTCTACATATTTATAAGAACAAGCCTTTTTTCTAGGAACGCACAGATCAAACCGCTTATGACAGAGACGTGAAATTTGGACCCTTTAAAAGGTCCCCCTTTAAAGGTGTTAAATGGACCCGCAAAATTTGTATGAAAAAATAAAACTTTTTTCATACTACACCAATGGAACAACAAGAAACCTACAAGAAATAAAGAAACACATGTCTCAGGATTTTTCGAAACTCAATCTAGTGCGGGCGCTAGTATATAATACTCGTATATACAGAATGGCGAAGTTCATCACCATCACCATCATCCCGGAGAAGTCCACTGCTGAACAAAGGAGAAAAAAAAAAGCTCTCTCTCTAAAAAGGAGGGCTTGCCATAACCCTCACGGTTGTAATTACAATCCCAGAGAGCTCAGTCTTTACTAAGAGGACGCTGCTGCCCGTTCTCTAGTGGTTCCGATCGCAGTTTTAGGATGTACCAAACGCGGCAAATTTTAGCCAAATTTAATCCAGATTTAGCAAACTTTGGTTTTCTAAACTAAGCGCTAAAGTATGGCAATTTAACAACCTGATTTTGAGTCATAAAACAAAATATCATATGTATTGAAGCTTATGAAATGCACCACAAAGAAGATTGAGCAAAAGTATCAAGTTTTATACGAGATTTCTCAAACACGGTCTTGTTAAATTGTCATCTTTTAGAATGTTAAAGTTATGCGATCGGGTTTTCTTTTTCACTCAGTGTACTTTATTCTTGCTTTTCGCTGTTTTCCTTGTAAAATGTGGATTAGACGTTTAAAAACAGTAAAATAAGGAAAAGTGAGGGCAGATTTCTCGTTTCTGGTCGAAAATAGGAAGTAACAAGATGAATAAGACGCGCTGACGATGTAATAATAATTCAGACACCTTTCAGTCGTTTTCTGCTTATCAGCAGACCTGCTCATTTGTCGCTATTTGTATTAAAAAAAGAGTTGGGCACCTGTCCCACAGCTGTCTAGAACTCCGGGTTCTGCGATCCGCGTTCAATGAAATTTCTGCAATACCTATATACATGCAATAATTGACCGAGTGATCGAAGCGAACGAAAGGTCGCAGTTTTAACTAGCAAAATATGCTTTCATCTGTCCGTATGTTGGTACTCGCGTACAGGTCGTATTTTTCAACAAATCTTGACGAAACTAGGCATAAAGCTTTTACAATTTTTTTGTCGTTGGTGATTTTCGATTGGTAGGGTATTTCCCCCAAAAAGAGGAGAAGTTTGCTACGGCACCATTTATCGACGGGTTTTGATAATATTTGGCATAAACATTCAGCACTCGATTCTAAACGAGAATTTTGAATATGAGCAAAATCGGCAAAGAGTTTGTTAAGAACCCTATTAAATTGTAAACCCTATTTTGGGGTCAATATCCCACCAATCAAAAATCGCGGACTGCTAAAAAATTCTATGATATTGTAGAATTGCGACTGGACAAAAAAAATTGTGAATTGAAAAAATTCAACCATTCGCAGAACCACTAGTTAATTGAGCAGCAGTCAGCCTGCGGTACTGTCTGAAGTGATTCAGGTCGCTGATAAATATTAGACGTAAAATAAATGTCATGAGTAGGGAATACAATTTCTGTTCTGCCTGACCTCTTTTCAGATCGCTTACTGTGGGATCGGCTCCTACCTGTCATGTACCGTCCTATCGTCCATATTTTTCCCAGCTCCAGCCTAGTTTGTTACTATTAGGTAAATTTTGTATTTTGTTTGTACTATTTGGTAAATATAATCGTGAATCTATTTAAAACTTCTGCCTTGTGGTTTTAATCATTCACATTGTACTGGAATTAAAATACCCATGGTGGTTCTCATGAATACTATTACTTCTTCGGCTCATCGTCATAGAGGCATACCGAGCTATTTTTGCATTTATTAACATTTACTGTAATTCCTGTCACATTTATAAACCAAAAGTAGCAAACGAGAAAATGTAAGACCGCTTCGTCACCACAAAACCCTTTACATTAAATTAAATTTCTCATGCCATTAAGTTAGTTTTCCAACAACAAGCGAATTACACAGAATAAGGCGAAGTGCTCTCGTAGGCTTCACGTAAGCACCTCATTAGGAGGATACTGGTTTCTAGGAAGCCCCACAAACCACGGCTATATAAGATTAAATAAACTTTTTACTCGTTAAAATAAGGTGTATTTTTGTGGACTACGACGGTTGATGAAAGAATACTAATATATTTGTTGAGTGCCGCAAGAATAAAATAATAGAAATTTAAAAGTTTTGAGTGTTTAAGAATACATGATGCTGGCTACAAGAAGCTGTGAATTCATGTCCCTGTGTTTAGTAACGAACGAAGTAATTTACTAGCGACAGGCAAAAAAATATGGTTACGTTAGTATGAAATTTAAAAATGTTCCGTGTTGTCATAAATTATAATCAAACATAAATGTTACCTTGTTCTTAAAAAAAACTCTAAAAAAGAGTAAAACAACGAAACAGTTTAATCGAGTGATTATATTATAATTCAGAGGAATTTATAGCCGCAGTTGTATCAGGACCAACACAAATTTAAGGTATAAGCATGAATACGTTTGTCTCGAGGCAAAAACTTCACTTGCGCGATTCACATTACAATTGTCGGTCCGTACAAAACGTAGAAAACGCTCAAAAATGGATCAACGCCATCTAGCGAACTATAGGAAGTAACTTTGTAACTCTGTCTGGATGTTTTTCACGTTATCACAGTGAAATGGCTGAACGGATCTTGATAAGGAGATACTGCATATCACAAAGACGGACATAGGATACTTTTGTATGTCCACGCGAACGAAGTCGCGGGTAACAACTAGCTATTTATAATAGTGTCAACTGTCATAGAACAGGTATTTTGTTTTTCTTATAATCATTAATTGTGTCGTCATATCATAATTTATGCACTTAGTAGTCCGTGTATCAAAATTTACACATGCCACGTCATGCCATGTTTCTTAGATGGGCACCGAGGCTTAGATCTCGCTTAATAGATATATAAAGCGAAACTCGGGTATGTTACATAATTTATAAAAATAAAAAATACCACATCTATAGTATCTATAACTTAAAAAAAAACGACTCGTAGAGAAAAGGAACTCTTGTCATTAAGTTCAAGTTACGTGCAAGATCTTATAATGCAACTTTTAAATAAACTCACATCTTGAAAGCACCGAAGTGCGAAGAAACTCAGTCGTTAAGCTATCCATAGGAAAAACTTTTCCACTCGCGACTGTTTTCTAGCAATTTTCTTAATTAAGTCTCCAGTTTTAATTTCAGCTTTGGTTAAGGTTTCACTTGAGGCTTAAGTAGTTTCCAAACACCAATTATTTATCTTACTAACCCGCGAATACTGAAATGTTTGTTAACTTTGACAACAGATTAATTCTAATACTGCATTTGTCTGGCACTAAGCAAATGACAAAGGCAGCAATAGACTTAATCTGTCGTCAAAGTTAAGAAACGTTTCAGTATTCGGGGGTTAATGATACAATATTGTAAACGTAAGTTTGTCTGTATTTTTTTTCATTCCGTAAATATCAGCTTGGTAAAGATTGAACGCTTTAATGTTTGCGCGTTTTCAGGACTCTTTTAAAAGGTTATAAAATATAATATAATATAAAATAAAACTCATTAGGGCGTGAGCAATGCGGGTCGGCAGTGGGTCAGCAACGCGTGACGCGCGTTTTTCATTCAAGGAACTATATGAACCCTCAATACACCAAGGCAAGGTAAGATGGCAAGAGGGCCCGCGCAAGAATTGTCATGCGGCTAACTTGCACTCACTCATATTCTGAATCCATATTATGGACTGTTTTGTGTGTTTATACAGTTCTTTGTGTTAGAAAAGGCGCGGGCGCACAAGCTTAAATTCTTAAAAATGAACAGTTACAAGCAAACGGGCAACTGATAGTAAACGACCGCTATCTCTTGTGGAGACCTGCAACACCAGACTTGCGTATATTATGCTTGGGATTAACGTACTCGCATACTATCGCATAAAATGTCTATTTCTACATAGGATATACTTATAACCGGCTTACAGCTTGGACTCGAGAAACTATTACGCGCAAATGGCGTAAATTAACCAATCGGATCGCTTATGCAAATTGCACGAATAATTTTGAGCCGCCCAATTTGAGGCACGAGCCGGCTCGCTCGATTCCGCTATCTCTTTAGCGCTTTTGAACGGTCTTTTTAATATAACAATAAAATTAAAGAGAAGAGATAAAAAAAAACACGGAATATCTTAAGAATACCTTTGCCAATATTTAAAAGTAATTTTCATAGGAGGAAAAAAAAAACTTGTTTTTTTCTTTCTTCTTCGCCAAATTAAGAAATAAAAGCCGGGTCTAAAGTACCTTGTCCCGCGCCCGCGAGGAGTTCTATTTGAAAGAGTTTTTTTTTGCATAATATACAATGTAGTAATTTTATTACTTCTTAGTTTCAGTTAGAAAAACCGCGAGGCGTAGCTAATAATATAATTTAATTGTTATCTTATAATTGGTCATTCTTTCTCGAGTTCTAACGAACAAAGAAACTTGAGTTCTGAAAATTAAGTTTTTGCGGGTTTTTGGTTGGATGAAAACGAGGAGGCTAATTAATTAAAATGTAATAATTTTTCTAAGTTGAGCAAACAATGTTGTTGAAAAGGCAATCTACTGTTCAGGAGCTTGAGAAAGTAAGATAGGTCCCTCACTTTAACATTAAAATCAGTTGTAATACCCGCAGTCCCCTAATGCTCACCTTACATATTCTTTTGAGGATAGGTTACGCTAAGAACCAGTCCTGCGTGACCCTTCGGGTCCACGCAGCACAGCGTAGAGCGAAACTCTTTAGCCGAACTCTTAACATGTTTTTTTTTTCTCCACGTCTATTTTCTGTTTGGTTTTGGCAATTAATAGATATATTTTTATTCATTTTCCTATAATAAGTTTTTGTGGAAAATTTTATTTTTCCAGACAAGCTTTTATGAAATCGGTTATTGGTATTATTGGTACTACTGTACGCTGATGAAAATAAGTCCAAACTCCATCAATCTACTGCAGTTAATTACCTACTGAGGAGATCCGTTTTCTTCCGTCTCCATCATCAGATCAGCTCGTTCTCATAATATTGTATTGTCATCGAAACTTGACACGCATGCAAAGTTTGAACTCAATTGAACAAGGGCAACTGATCTAAAATTCATTTGCAAGGCTTGACCTTAACATACATACATTTATACTCGTACATACATACAAACATTTCAAGTTAAATAAAAGCTTGTAAAATATGTGCGCATCAGAAAGTATCTCACACCATTACAGTTATTCCTCCGCCAAGTGGGAATGTGTGAACATTACTGTACTCCGGATTGAAGGACAATGTTTCCAGTGAAATTACTGAGCCTAACATCTCAGCATGACGAGCGCAGTGTATCGCCACGCATAGTTTTTAGGTGTTGAAGTACCACATGTGCACTGAACTGTTATGGGCAAGCGTAACGCTTATCATCAGGCGAGCGACCTGTTCATCTGGGTCATCAGTTGCGCAAAAAGAGACACAACAAAATAACTGATTTTAGTTTGTGTGAGTTTTACCTGTGTGACCAGACACCTAAAAACGTTCTGATGTGTCACACGTCGGCTATAAAGTGTCCCTTTCGTGAACTAAATCGCGTCACGTTCATTAACAAGGGTCGGAACGAGAGAGTTTAGTGTTCTTCGCCGTTTCTGTTTTCTTTTTTAGGTGTTTAGAATAAATCTGCGGTTTGTCGCTGTTTGTTTTAATTTAAATATTGAGAAAATAACAAACAGTAAACAGTAAGGTGCATTGATTAAATGAGCCCTGAGTTACAGACAATTTTATTTTTATCTTCTATATAAATCATTTGCTGTTCGTTAGTCTCACAAAAATCGTTTTTTTTTTTGTTTCGTCTATATTTTCTTCGATACTTTCTTTCTTCGGTGGTTTAGAAAAACAAAAAATCCATTCGGGTAAAACCGCGGGGCGGACCTACTAAAAGAAAAGTAATATCAAAAAGAGTTAAGTAAAACCTGGTTGTTTACAGCTACAACACCGTTGTATTCACTTTTAAAGGTTGAACGTTTCCATACAAAAATTCTGATGATCCTGAGTGTATATACTTTGCAATATAATTATTTCGGGGTAGTTGTGTACGAAAAAGTCTTATAATTTATCATTGATATAAAAGAATCGGATTCTTTTCTACTTTTTCCCCCTTTTTTTTGGATACAAAAATAATTACTTTTACCATTTGGACTGCCTGAATACTGCTATTTTTTTTTTATTGTATCTGACTAAGCACCGTTAGCACCAACTATATTGTTCGTCATACATACGACCGTCTACTAACTTAGAGTAGTTGTCACAAAATACCAAAATTACGAAAGAAGACATTTGCTACAGCTCGATAAATGGCAAAGAAAACTCCACTATTTTATTATAATGCATAAAATACCTACAAGTTGACTCTCCAATTCGTTTTGAAAGTTCTAAAATACTAAAGCTTTACAAGAATACTTTTATCGTAAATGACTTTACTGTAAGGTATGATAAGTGTCTCAATCCGCCACATTCCACAGTGACGTGCGGCGCCGGCGTCTCACTTTACCCTCGCGTAAAACGATTCGCAGGTTGTAACTCGGCCGCTTCTGAGGATTTATAACTCTATGGCGGACAGGGACGAACTTAAGTATACTTACGTTATAATTTATTGCAAATTATGCAAATTATATTTTTATCATATATATCAATATGTACAAAACATTTCTTGATTTTACAATATAGGTAAATAAGTATTATTTTAAGTAAATTTATTCACTTTTTTTTTTCAATTTACACCGCTACTCTGTATTGATTTTAAGGTTTTTGTTTTAATAGATATAATCAAAATAATTGGTTTTCAAGATTAGTAATAAAAAAATACTAAAATAATGTTGCTTTTCAAATGTATTGTGTCAATTTATAATGAAGTTATTTTTTAGTTTTGAAATAAATAAATCCTATGAGTCTCATATTCGTCAATAGTATATCGTTTTCATTATCTCGAATATAAAAACCAGGCCGCTCTACTCGTACAATATTTCCCAAAGTTTTTACCTCCTACAAAGCCCTACTAAATCCGATCCTGACCCGGTTTCCATATTTTACTGGGAATAAATTTTTATAGCGAGCAATACAGTGGTAATAAACGTCGAAACAAAAGGGGATGTTCAGAAAATTTTGGCGGTGTTCGGCAGATATCAGCAGTCGGAACAAGCCAGATGGCGAGCGGTTTCCGAAATCACTAAAGACTATCTGAATAATGGTTTGCAATGGCTTCTCTACCGAAATCACTTCGTTATGAACTGTTTCATATTTTTAGTTGATTTAATATCTTTACTTACTCATTTCATATCAAAACGTGCAGATTTTTTTTACCCGCCTGCCCAACAAGGGTAATGCGTTTAGGGTGTATGTAAATAATTATGTTTTTGTGTTCATATATTACCGAAACGCCTTGACCGATTTTGATTTACATAGGATAAGATATTTTCTGTAGAATTAGTTATTATTTTATTTTAATTTTTATTATAAATTTGACATTAACTATTATTATTATGACTTAAATTTAATATTGATTATTGACTTATATAATGGCTAATTATTTTTTATATTATTAATGTGCACTCATAAGTGTAATTATCGTCTGAATATATTATTGAAATGAGGCAAAATTAAAGGTCTACGTAAAATAATTAAAACCAGCCCCGGTAATTGACTGCCCCGGTGGCTCAGTTGGTAATGAAACTACGTTCTGTGCTTGGGGGTGTGGGTTCGATTCCCATCTAGGACAAACATTTATGTGATTAATATTTGTGTTTGTTCTAGGTCTGGGTGTTATTATCTATATAAGTATGTATTTAAAAAATATCTATGTACGTATATCAGTCTCTGGCAGCCATATTACAAGCTTTGTTTAGTTTGGGGTCAGGTGACCGTGTGTGCAAAAATGTCCCAGATATTTATTTATTTATTTTATTTAGTGACATGTAGCCTATGGTTATAAATAAATGAGTATAAGTATGAGAGGTTGGTTCCACAATTATTTACAATAATTATTATAATATTCTGTTATTAATTAGTTCCGGGTCAAACGCTAAACTGACTGGGCTATTAGGGCCGGCTTCCCTGATTCCCGCTACGGCGTTCGCACTTATCAACATTTTTAAATCGAAAAATTACACACTGAAAACTAAAAATAGTTACGAAAAAAAGAAAAGATATCTTTAGAAATAAGAAATAAGTAAAAGTAAATAATAAAAGTTTTACAGCAATTTTCAAATAATTATTTTTGTTTTTTCGCGTTTAGTTTTTTGTTCTTCGAGTTTGTTCTTTGAACAAGTAAATACTCGTCAGTCAATACATTGACATTTGCTTATTACGTCTGAATATATTATTGAAATGAGGCAAAATTAAAGGTCTACGGAAAGCTAGTCCGTAATTTGCTTATTATTAAAGTCACCTACGTCCTAAGCCTAAACGTTAAAGATTTATTATGGGTACTGCCTTTATAATTATAGGGGCTTTTGGAGCTACCTACAAAATTAGTATTTTATCTTTATGAAAATCAAGTATCGAAGGTTGGCGCTATGAAAATGGGAGGGCACGGCGGGGTGCCTAAAATATACGGGTATTCCACATTGTCAAGAACACTGCATCAAACGCACCACAGAAGAGAGAAGTAAATAAAAAAAAATCCTCTTCTGTGAAACGCACGCGTGTAGATTCAGACGGAAGACCCCTTAAAGTTGAAATTGTTTCAATTTTTTTGATTGTTCGATAATATGTTTATTAATATGTTATTATTTAATAGTAAATAGTTACTATAAACTTTTAAAAAAATGCTAACTTAAATTAATTAGAAATCGTTTAAAACATCTATCGCTCTTTGTTGCTACCAAAGTGCCACTTATATTATATTTTTGAACCATCATCATCATCAGCCATAAGACGTCTACTGCTGAAAATAGGCCTCCTCCTTAGGGCGCCACACTGAACGACAACGTATCACTTGCATCCAGCGGTTGCTCGCGACTTTCACAATGACGTCAGTACACCTAGTGGGAGGCCTACCTACGCTGCGTCTTTAATTTTGAACTTGATCTGAAAAACTCTTCTACCTCTGTAATTTCAATGGAAACATTACCCAATCCGGAACACAGTAATTTCTGCACACTACTGCTTGGCGGTTGAATGACTGGCAAAGATGTGTTTTTTTATTTTTTTTTATTTTACAATATTGCTCCACGGACTCCGGAGTCCGTGCCATTTATCAAGTTTTACAAATATTTTATCAACTAAAACGGAATATAAAAACTAAAGACTTTACAAAAGGAATATACCAACTAATATGCTAATAAAGAGCTAAGTGCTATTATAGATTTGCGTATATACTCCGAGCAGTCCAGCTTCCGCAAGCAGCACCCGTTCACGAGTTGACGCATGTGCCAGCCATCGTCTCCTCAACCATATTGGAGGGAAGAGGGCGATCCGCCGCACGACGCCGCCGCAAGAAGAAGCTTTTTAGTGAGCGTGACCGCTCTGGGGTATGTGGAATTTCACACGGTGGACTTTGCTAAGAGTCCTACCACTACAATGCTGCTACAAAATTTAATAGGAAGGTAAATTATAATAATTATAATATAATAATAATAATAATTATAATAAGGTATAATTCACATGCTTGTACTTAAAAAAATATTTAATATGTTTAGTCGTCGTCGCCGAGTAGCTACCACTAACCGCTTCAGTGGAGTAAGAAGCACATCTCTCTATTTAGTAGATTATCTGGTTTTATCCGGATCTAACCAGCCCTATCTGCCTATTTGTCGCCCATTCCGCTTGGGGCGCTGCGAAATAGCACGAGTCAATATTTGGACAACGTTATTATAGTCAACAAGCTAGGCGGTAGACGGCCTATCAGATGATAAGGATTCTAATTTTTCAGGTTGTACTAAGCTCAAAATAACAACAAATAATAGCTATTTTAACAATTACAGCAAAAAGTTATTTATGTTTTAACGAGACAAACTTGAAATCGACGAACAGCTATTACACAGTTCTACATAATTTATACCACACCCAGGAAGACGCAGCATAGGTAGGCTTCCCACTAAGTGGACCGACGACATTGTGAAAGTCGCGGGAAACGGGTGGATGCAAGTGGCACGTTGCCGGTCGGTGCGGAGCTCTAAGGGGGAGGCCTGTGTTCAGCAGTGGACGTCTTCTGGCTGATAATGATGATGACATAATTTGTAACAGAAATTGTATATGTTTATAAATAAATAAATAAAATATTACCCCCCCCCACACAATGACAAAGAACTCGTTGTCGGTCGGTGTGGCGCTCTAAGGGGGAGGCCTATGTTCAGCAGCGGACGTCTTATGGCTGATGATGATGATGATGAAATAAAATATTTGGATCTCAAAAATACTGAGAATAAGATAAATGGAAATTGGAAACCGTTTCAAAGTCTCTCAGAATTATTTTGTTATTTGTAAATAAATATGATTGCGGTAAATTCGTGGTCTCTAGAATGCCAATATCTGTATTTCAACATCGCATGTTCCACATTCGTTCGCTTCGAATAAAACAAACATCGGTTTTTATACGATTCGACTATAAAGTGGGGACGTGCTCTACTTTTTACGAAACGGCATAAGTTTGGAAGGCTTACGAAACTGTTGATTTATTTATGACGGGAAAGGGATAAGTAAAGAAGAAAAAACTAAATAATTCAACAAAATTGATTCAGATATCTTGGTGTATAATTGTTTTGTTGTGTTAAGTAATCCAACTCGGATGGGCAGCGTTCGGGAAATTGCGTAATATCTTCTCGTCTAAAATCCCGCACTGCCTTTAGACAAGGGTCTTCAACCAGTGTGTGTTGCCAGTGATGACATATGGAACTGAAACGTGGTCCTTGACCACTGACCTTTTGGAGAAACTCAGAGTCGCACAGCGGGCAATGGAGAGAGCTATGCTCGGAGTTTCTTTACGCGATAAAACGCGCGTGATCTTGATATGTTTAATGATTCTTTAACTGTTCAAACTGTTCAAAAACAAACTAGTAAAGTCTCTAACCAGAGATAAATAATGTTTTGATTATGATGTTTTATTTTAGTTTTATCATAGAAAACGTTACATGTTCTAACTAACATTTCGTTTATATTATAGTTTATTTTATTTCCCTGTCTAATCACTATTTATGGCGAATGTTGTATATGCCTGTAAAGGGTAATAATGTATCTGGCTGATAATGTAATGTAAAAAATGTTAAGTAAATGTGAGAATCGGGAAAAAGTTTTGTACTCGCGAGGTCTGCTGTTCGCAGAGCTAGTAAATTATTAATAAATAAATATTGGTGGACGTTTTTCACAGAGCGCCATATAGCCCCAAACTAAGCAAGCTTGTACTATGGGAACCAGATAAGTAATAGAATACATAAATACTTTTTATTTTTTGTAAATATATACATAGAATACATAGTAACACCCAGACAAAGAACAAACATCTATTTTCATCACACAAATTTTTGTCCTGGGTGGGATTCGAACCCACAACATATAGATCAGAAGGTGGAAATCCACCCAATGAGCCACAAAGCTGACTAGTAAAGCTACTAGTGTAACTATGTGAGTAGGACGACCACCTACTGGTGAAGTCTAACAGTAACAACGCGATCAACTTACTTTATTTTCTACACTATGGCACATACAATTTCGATACAGAGATAGACGAAGTCACGGAGCTTGGTACACAGAAGGCTCTTTTTAACCGACTTCCCGAAAAAAAGTCGAAGGATGGAATTTCGGAGGATGAACGAAAACGCACAAAAGGGGCATCAATTAAAAAACAACAAGTTTCGGAATATAATACAATCTTTTCGCTAACATTAGCATATCAGTAAAAAGTTAAAATCCAGTTAAACTCACGTTGAAGTTTTTACTGCCTGAAATTTTCATAATACGGTTTGATCTCATAAACCTTTTAATATCTGAGCCGTAAAATGTCCACAGTGGACCGACCGTCGGCCCACCGGTCCATGGGTCCACGGCTTCACTGGGGATAACCCGATAATTTAATTACCCAAAATTGCTTAAATCTTTGTATCGCGTAGCAATTTGTTTAGGATATGGAATTTTGTCCATTGTACAGTACAGTATTCCATTTTACCTTTTGCCCAAAATTACGTATGTCATATACATTAATTAGCTAAGGCTAATGCTTTTTATCCTCTGTAACAGAGCCGTGCTTTGTTTTTAATTTGTAATTATAAATATTTTTGCTGTGAAATTTTCATCATCATCATCATCAACCGGAAAACGTCCACTGCTGAACAAAATCCTTTATCATAATCCCCACGCTTGGCTTGCGGCTTGGGAGTCACAGAATTCTCGCCGCTACACTACTGCCTGTTCTCTGAAGTCTCTGGTCGCAGTTTTCGGACATGCCCGCATATTCGAACATATTATTATATTCATCAAATTATATCACTATTAACTTCACTTCAGTTGTCACTTACGATATTAATATCTATGTCCCTAGAAGAGACCATGTCCCTAGAAGAGAACTAGTCATCGACACAGGGAATCCTACAGCAATGACTAGCGACTGCAATTCAGAATTAGCGACACGACAATTTAACTGATTAATACCAAATGTAAATGTAATTTGTAACAACAAATTTTGTAACTAAAATTTATTTTATTTATTTCTTTATTTCATTACAACTATTTTTACAGGATAGCACCTAATACAATACTGTAGTTATGTCAACATTTTAAATATTATTAAGTGTGTATATTAAAAGCTATAATTAAACAATACCATTATTACTTTGTTATTATTTATTACCATTTATTTTATGTTTGTTTTATATTTATGTTTATTATGCATCATCTATTAATCATATCAATAGTCTAATCACATCTTGCCATGATATTCAGTAGTTATCTTAATTGTACTAAATTAATTTGTAATAGTTTTGTTTATCATTAATATTCATGGCACATCAACGACAATCTTGGTATCAACTCAACTGAAACCCTAAACTCACAATCAACTAAATAAAAAATTACTTAACTGTCCAAATTGCGTCCAAGCTCCGTCACTACTGTCTCGTATATCTGGCTCAATCTCCTTCGACCCAGCCTGTACCCGTGTCTGAATGTCACCTTCACACGTACAGGCTGTTTTTCAATTCATTTAGTCAACCTGTAGCACCGAGTTGCCAGTAGTATAATGTTTTAAATAATCACAAGCGAGATAATTATCAGTATTACAGATTAATAAAATGAATTATATATGACAATAACTATAGTAAATTGATCTTATATGATGCTAGATATAATAGTTCGTCCATCCTGACAAAATTTGATACCACGCAAATTGAATTCTGAACACCTACTCTGATTTAGCTATTACAGTAATTATTATTAACATAATAATTTTAATAATTATTATTCATTAACTAAAATTTAAAAAAAATATGTAACAATTATTATTAAAATTATAAATATTACATTTTTCCTTCTCTATATTAATTATCTATTATATAATTATTATTATTAACATAACTCATTTTGTGTTCTTGTTCTTCATCTTATCTGGTACCTTGATAACGTAATTGATCCATGGCAAATTTAGAACCAGCTATCTTGAGCTTAGCCGTCAATTAATCTGTAAAATAGAAGTTAAACCTTTATCTTAGTACATAATATATCATATGCTTTAACAGAGTTTTATTTGTTCATGTAAATTATCATTATAGTACCAAGTAGTAATAATCGTGTTATTCTCATTGTATCATGCATTTGAATTTCATATCAGCATGTAATTAGTAACATTTGTACAATTTTGATTAGTCTCAACAAAATAATCATTTATTTAATCTAATTGTTTGTTTTATATTAATCATAAAATAGAGTAAATTATTTTATTATTTTAGTTGTTTATTTCATCGTCCAGTAAGACGGCCCGTATAATCATTTATTTAATCTAATTGTTTGTTTAATATTAATCATGAAATAGAGTAAATTATTTTATTATTTTAGTTGTTTATTTCATCGTCCAGTAAGACGGCCCGTATAATCATTTATTTAATCTAATTGTTTGTTAATCATGAAATAGAGTAAATTATTTTATTATTTTAGTTGTTTATTTCATCGTCCAGTAGGACGGCCCTTTATCCCCCCTTTCTTCATAATGACCCGAGTTTATTTAATTTTAAATTTTGTGCTCAACAATCGACACGGTGATCCCTTGTTTATTTCATCGCTTATAAGGCGGCCATCTTCACCATGGTTTCCGAGGTGTCCTTGTTTATTTCATCGCCCATAAGGCGGCCCATCATCACCACGATTTCCGAGGTGGCCCTTGTTTATTTCATCGCCCATGAGGCGGCCCACCATCACCACGACTTTCGTCGTGGTCCTTGTTTATTTCATCGCCCATGAGGCGGCCCACCATCACCACGACTTTCGTCGTGGTCCTTGTTTATTTCATCGCCCATGAGGCGGCCCATCATCACCACGATTTCCGTAGTGGCCCTTATTTATTTCATCGCCCGTCGGGCGGCCCATCATCACTACGATTTCCGTAGTGGCCCTTATTTATTTCATCGCCCGTCGGGCGGCCCATCATCACTACGATTTCCGTAGTGGCCCTTATTTATTTCATCGCCCGTCGGGCGGCCCATCATCACTACGATTTCCGTAGTGGCCCTTATTTATTTCATCGCCCATCGGGCGGCCCCTCATCACTACGATTTCCGTAGTGGCCCTTATTTATTTCATCACCCGTCGGGTGGCCCATCATCACCACGGCTTCCGTGATGGCCCTTGTTTATCTCATCGCCCTTCAGGCGGCCCATCATCGCAATGAGTCCTGTCGCGATCCTACTTGTACCATAATTAAGTGCATTAACTTATTTTCAGCCTCCTTACCCCTTATCCTTCTAGTAATTCTACTAGTTCTTCTGTACAGTCAACTTGCGATTCCTCATCGCTTGTACTCATTTCGTTATCATTATCTACCAACTTTCTCAATGAATCAGACGAAACCGTTGCTTTATAATTCTTATACCCTTTAGTCCCCTTTATAGAAGAGATGATGTATCTATCATTACCGAGAACTTTTTTGACCTTGTATGTACAACTATATTTTCTTTAAGTTTGCGAACAGTTTCTTTTGTAGATTTGCAGAAAATATTAATGGCGAAATATAGATTTTGACATGACATTTGACTTAAAATGTCATTGACTTTATAATAATCGAAACACAATGATGTTTTTTTTTGTAATATTTTAATAATGGAATAGACTTACTTATCTGCTACTATTTTTATTTTAAGTATTATTATTACTATTGACATTTATTTTAAGCCTACAAATGTTTGTAGTGCTCATAATTTTTGTTGTGATTTGTGACGTTTTGTTTATTTAACTTAGTTATATCTAATGATGACTATCCATAAGAGTATTTTTAATACCTATTTGGAAATAAAAAGAATTGATTGAATTGAGCCCCATCGATGAAGCATGCTGGTATAGTATATTCTTTGCCTATATAAGTTCTCTTACACGACTCGATGAAAAGAGATTCTTTTAGCTGACCATCTGATATTACATTTATTAACATAATATGTTTCCGAGGTACTATTAGGTCTTTCGCGCAACGTATCTTCATTTTGACATTCTCTTCAGGTATAGTATTTATTCTTAAAATATCACAATCAGGATGCTTCTTTCTTTGCATCGTGAAGTCGATTCCAGAAATAGTGATGATGTAATCATTGTGATTAATTATAGGCTGTCCCAGAATCATGTCCATTTTGCCCATTTGGCAGTCTGTTATGAGAAACTCAGTTTCAAAACATTATCTTCCACCTGAACATCAATTTTTAGTGCACCTTAAGCAATAATTGGGCTACCCCCAAATCCCCCAATCACGGTATCACAATTATTCATGGGTAAGTCGAGTTTTTGAAAAATATTTTGATTCATTACGTTTACTTTTGCTCCCGAATCAAAATAATCTAATCCACAGACGCTATTTATGTTGACGCGTTTAAAATAAATATCGTTTAAAATAATATATTACCTCTGCTATCAAGTTGACTTCTTCCTTGAGTGACGCTACCGGCACCACGGACGTGCTTGGTTTAAAGTAGGGTTTGAAAAAATCCGATTTTTATAATAAACATCAAAAATCCGATTTTTTTTATATGTATCCGATATATATCCAGGCTAAGAAAAAGAAGCAAATTTTCCCAAGAAAGTGAAAATTATTAACGCTTGGAGCACCAGGGAATTTCCCTTTTTTTATTAAATAAATAAATAAATAAAAATTATCTGGGACATTTATTGCACACACGGTTATCTGACCCCAAACTAAGCAAAGCTTGTAATATGGCTGCCAGAGACTGATATACGTACATAGATATTTTTAAATACATACTTATATAGATATTAACACCCAGACATAGAACAAACACAAATATTCATCACATGAATGTTTGTCCTAGATGGGGATCGAACCCACGCCCCCAAACACAAAAACCTCATAAAATAAACCTTATGTGGTATGAAGTTAAGTTTTGAATTTCAATAAAAAGCTAGCCGTACTGGTAAGTTAAAGTAAAGGGGATTTCCCCAACTTTAAATGAGGTTGCCATTTTGGGAACAAATCAAAATTATTCTGAATTGTAGTTTTTCGCTACGTGTTGCCAGGGTAAACATTAATCTCCAAAATTTTTAGTTCAGAAGACAGAAAAAATCATTTGATATATATATCGGCGAGCCCTGGTTTAAAGTAACATTTTTCCGATAAGTGGCCACTTTTCCCACAGGGGGCACAATTTGGTCTGTTGTTATGCGTGTTTTTTTTTTTTTTTTTTGGGCAACGTCGTGCAGTGTTCATTATTTATAATAAAAGGAACGGGCTCACCAAAATGCTCCCTCCTGCGACGCTCGTGGAACTCTTCGTCTGTATCTGGATACTCCTGCTCGGCTGTGTTCTCTCACGGTCTGCTCGGTCTCCATCGTTTCCTAGCGTACAGTGAGTCTGGACTCTCAGATCGATCTCGTTGGCGCCGAGTTGCTTCTCTCGTACGTTTGGGCATGGTTATCCCACTTCTGAAACTATTAAGTGTGTATATTAAAAGCTATAATTAAACAATACCATTATTACTTTGTTATTATTTATTACCATTTATTTTATGTTTGTTTTATATTTATGTTTATTATGCATCATCTATTAATCATATCAATAGTCTAATCACATCTTGCCATGATATTCAGTAGTTATCTTAATTGTACTAAATTAATTTGTAATAGTTTTGTTTATCATTAATATTCATGGCACATCAACGACAATCTTGGTATCAACTCAACTGAAACCCTAAACTCACAATCAACTAAATAAAAAATTACTTAACTGTCCAAATTGCGTCCAAGCTCCGTCACTACTGTCTCGTATATCTGGCTCAATCTCCTTCGACCCAGCCTGTACCCGTGTCTGAATGTCACCTTCACACGTACAGGCTGTTTTTCAATTCATTTAGTCAACCTGTAGCACCGAGTTGCCAGTAGTATAATGTTTTAAATAATCACAAGCGAGATAATTATCAGTATTACAGATTAATAAAATGAATTATATATGACAATAACTATAGTAAATTGATCTTATATGATGCTAGATATAATAATATATAAGAAATTAGTCCAGAATATTAAATACATGCAATGTCAATTATTATGATACTACTAAAACAATAATACTATACTATACTAACTATACTATACTATACTAACTATACTATACTATACTAACTATACTATACTATACTAACTATACTATACTATACTAACTATACTATACTATACTAACTATACTATACTACTGAAATGTTGCCAAAATATTAATATTTAAGCGTGTTTACGATTAAAATAACCAGTTATTTGTAATACTAGGTATGAATAGGAGTAGTGTTGTTGATAAGCCGACTTTGTAGTAAACAAATTCTATTCAAAACATAACATAACACAAATAAGTATACCCATTGTCCAGCTAACATTCTAAAAAATCCGCCAAAATTCACCCGGGAGATGCCCGCCGAGCCTCATTGTGCGGCTAAATTAAATAATTCACCCGGATATCATTGTATAGGTAATTTCATATAACAATACAACAAAGGCGAGTGGGGACAATTTACCGCCGAAATTAGTGCCCGAAATGTCCGGGGTCGTCGCCTCTTGAAAAATAACTCCAAACACGGTTATCCGGGTGTGAAATGATGGTGGGTGCGACCTTTCGCGGTCGGCGAATTATAATGGAGAGTGCTGCGGGCGATTGTAGGCAAATTGATCGACTTTAGAAAATATCAAAGTGGCTTCGCCGCAATAAGAAAAAGTTTAAGGCGCTGGTGGAGCGTGCCGTGCGAGTTGTAATACTACTAAATCCTAAATCCCCCCTCGAAATAATTACTGCTCATAGCTCCCACTAATACTTTGTTTTAATAAAACGGGAATACTCACGTGAACCGCACACTAATACCCACTAATATTCCTTGTGTCAGAGATGCCATGACATACACAACGACGCGAACAACTAACACCTAGGCTCAGAGTAGATTTAAATTCATCAAGCAAACATCTGCCCCGCCAGGAATTGAACTCGGGACCTCCTGCTAATAAAGCAGACTCGCTTCAAAGCCACGCGGTTCCACACTTCAGTACATGACAGCTGGAAGGTCACGCAAATCGTTTTCTTTCGTCCGCGGCGAGCTCTAGCCATTATCTAGTCTTGTTAAAGATTATCTTCATGTCAAAAACACGTCGCTTACCAATAAAGCTTCCACCACTTTACAAAAACACGCGGTGAAGTGGACTGTGAACAAAATCGTACACTTAGTCCATGTCTGCGACTATTTTGTAATTGTGGTTTGATATACTTCAATTGAAATATTATGCCAAAGCCTGACACTGGCTAAAACACTATAGCCCGTCTGCACTAAACTTTGACAGCTCCTATGTTCCTAAGTTCATCAGCTCTCTAGGACGTACTTAACAATGAAAAATGCGTTGCGCCAAACTTAGGATGTTGCAAATGCGTAAGTCCTTTGACATGCCTAAGACCGACCTAGTTTAGGTGACGTTTTTTTTATCTTTGTCGACTTTAGTGCAGACGGGCATATTACGTGTAGTGCCAAAATAAAAGAGAAAAAATACGTCTTCACGATCACGAGACACGACACATTTTGACAGGAATCTTGGAGTTCAGAATTTAATTAGACGTAACATAATTTGAATTTAGAACGAGGGTAAACAAGCGATTTAATAACGTGAGTATGAGCATAGCTGAGAGTTATGTAATGGTCCGCATTCGTGGTCTAAATACAACAGTATTAAAGCAATAAATCGGAATATTATGACTCTAGACAAAATTGTATTTAAATTAGTACCCACAGCGTGCTCGACTAGGTTTCCTACTTACTTCAACAAAAAGTATTTTGAATTTAAGGTGCAACGTTTCGCTCAGCGCGTGAAACTTACATTTTCTTGCGTTTTTTTGTCAATTGCTTAATTACTCGTAGTTTCATGAAAACTAATTTTGCAATAATTAGTTTAATGTGACAATATGATAATTATATCGATGTATGGGAGATAGTTTTTTTCTACTACAAAGTTAAGGACGGTAAGTTGTACGGAAGCCTCGGAGTCAGACTCCGTTATTTTATCTGTAAAACCCCAAGATAAAATAACTTGTTAAGAGCATGTCGAGCCATGCTTAGTAGGGTTCCGTAGGCGCGTAGGACGTTTGAAGTATTTATCCGTTTTTACCGCATATCTCAAAAAGTAATTATCATATACTGCCCGAAATAATTTTAAAAGAATGTTTTTACTAAGATCTTTCAACAAGGAAGATAACAAGTTTCTGAGATGCGTAGTTTAGAAATGGCGGATGCGGGGACACACATTGTAAACAACTTTGTCGGCACATATTTCCTAAGCGGTACATCTGATAAAAAAATGATGTAAAAATCCTTAACTTTATTTTGAAAGACCTATTCAATGATACCATACCCCACATGTGGGGGACAGGCGAAAAAAAATATTTTATTCCTTTCTTTCTTTTTTTCTACCCCATGAAAATAAAATTATGTTTTTTTTTTTAATCTTTGAAAATTGTTACCTTTAAAAGACCTTTTCAAGCAAAAAAAGCTTTCAGCAAAATTTATTTTTACCCCCTATTTACATGTATGGGAGCTACCTTTACTTTACAAAAAAAAAAAAAAGCTAACCTGTAGGTCTATACTTAGACTATCGTTGTGCAACCACTTCATGCATGTAAGTTTATAACTTTGAAAGTTATAAGGTTGCAAGGGATTCAGACAGACAGACAGACGGACATGACGAACTTTTAAGGGTTCCTTGTAGTACTTGGTACTGGTATTGATAAACAAATATATGTTAGTATTTTGTTAACAAAGAACGCAGTGTGTTTTGAGATTTCCATAAAATGGTTCAAAGGTATTTTCCTAAACGTCAAACTTCTAAACCTCGGAGGATACAGCCGAGTAGTTATGTGCTTGAAGTCTAGGCATTATTCATTTACTAACTTGAACTAAACTATACCAATCTACTTTTAGTTGGGTTCCTGTTAGTTTTATCTGGGGCACGGCAGTGCCTCCGCCATGTCGATCAAACAACACGGGGACGGCCGTACCATCCGTTCCTCGATTTAGTTATTACGAGACTTATCAGTAAAGTATTATAATTAATTAAAAGAAAATATTAGTAAGGTCGGATTTGGGCCAATGATATATGATGATGAAGATGATAATATTATTTTAAAATTTCATAAAACTACAGATTAGTATTTGGCGCAGGTGCAAAAACAATTGTCAGCGCAAGCAGATTTTTTATTATTATTGTTGGCTGAAATATATAACAAAAGAGAATTATACCTACGACTTACGATAATAGTACTCAATGTTCAATTTATACAAAACGCTCCTTCCTTGTTTACGGAAGAAGTACGCCTATTACTCATAGGCCATAACTTGTGGCTTAAGCTCCCAAAATGTCGTTCATTTATTTATGCTGTTGGTAATCCTGTGTCCTAACTCGGAGTCAGAAAGGGTAGCAAGGGTGGCTTCGGGTAAGGAAGAGCTATTATCAGAGGCGTCGCACGCAGATTAGGCCGGGCTACAGGCTGAGTTAGCATTCCTTATTGAAATATCTAGACGTGAAAGGGTTACCTTAGATCACAGAGTGCCTTAGATCTACCTACCTTTCCTTTTGCAGGACAGGTGCGTGGTTGGAGGTCGTGGTAGTCGGTGCGTGGAACATAAAACATAACATATAAATAACATGGAAATAAAATCGGTATAGTGTTTCGTATCGCTGATTTCAATTTATTCAAAGGACTATAACTAAATTGAAAGAATGAAAATACTTTTGATATACATGCACATTTATTTTATTATACTGAATGTTCCGTTTGTCGAAAGAAATATTCTAATCATCTACAATGAATGGAATTGTGAATAAAGAATATCAGGTTCGTCGACATTTGAATAGATTTTGAGTGATCTTGAATTGATAATTTTGAAGATAAATAATTGGTGCAATATGAAATGTTCTTTATATTTTGAATTCATCCTACAAATATCTGCTGGGCCGGGAATTTAAATCAACAACTGAGTCATACCAGTCGCCAGTAATGAAGCGCTTACAGCGTACACAATAACTTCGTAAAATATAAATAGTCTACTTACAAGAACGCCATAATTTTCTTACTACCTAGAACAACGCGGGCGAAGCCGCGGGCATAAGTTAGTGAAACAATAATAATTTTAACAAAAAAAACCGTAGAAAGTAACTCAGAAAAAATGACCTATCGAATGATCTTGGCGCCACAAGTGAATACTTATTATTGTAGATTTCCGATGGCTTATACTTACTATTTGGTCTTCTTCATCAGTTCCACTTCACCAAATGACACTTTCTGAAAGCAAATGCTTGACTTCTTGATGAAAATACCAAAATCGCTATATGTATGCCTATAATATTTGTGGAGTTCTCTCTATTCCTCAGGGATCTCATTATCAGAACCTGATATATTGATAGAAATGGGACCATTCTGGAAGTATTTCCTTAAGTTAAGAAATAATTTTGTAAATCGGTTTTTTAAATGACGGAGTTCTGAGGTAACATAAAAAGACGACTTGAGAACCTCCTTCTTTTTTTGGACAAAAGCTTAAAAAATGGCGTGTCACGTGCCATGCCTATTCTTTTTATGTTTGGTTTTTATTCTAAGATTAAATTTAATGTGGGTCTGACCGTTTTATATCTCAATAAATAATACGCTCCAAAATGAATCTGTTGAAGGAATCTAAAAAACTAAAAAAACCGCTAAAACTAATAAACCTGGCGCTGCTAACAGCATTGCCAAGCTGGATGGCAATACTAAGTTTTTGCCCAAAATAGGCCCCAGCATTCTGGTCATTCGTCACTTCCACCAAACGTTTGGCCAGTTTTCCCTATATAGCTCGAGGGCGGCCGGCCCCCATGGACCTAAAGTCTCAACCCCAAACGGCACAAGCATGTACGACCGGAATAAATAACCATATTTGTGCCGTTTGAGGTATATATTTCTATCATATTTCTCTGAATTTTGTTAGCTGCTGCTTATTCCCATGTAGTTCAAAGTGTACAATACCATGTCAAAATGACATTTCAGATTTTTTCATACAAATGAGTGACTAGAATAGCAAGTCGCTCTTCGAACGGTAAGCGCTATGCTAGCTCATAACATTATCAACACTACCCATCCTAACTTTGGACACTGGAGACTTTCCCTTCAATCTGGAACAGAATAATGCTTGCACAAGCTTGAAGCAAGTGGCGAACACCCAGGTGGTTTTTGTTAACCCAATAAATACCTGACCAATGTGTGGTACTTCCTTAGCCAAAGTTTATTTTCCCAATAGTGTAAGAAAGCTTAAAATCGCGCGTCAAACCGCGGGCGAAACCGGTCATAAATATGTTTAGTAGTGTCGTTCTGCTACAGTACGTCCGCGCACTATTTTGCGCATGACTTGCTTCAGACGAAGGTTTATTATTCAAGCGCATGTGAAATATCGCCGCTTTAGAGTTCATTTAATTTTAGCATTTTAGAAGATAGCTATCTATTTAATTTTCATTATCACAATATTTTTAAGAGTTCATTATCACAGTTTAAGTTTCTGATGAGCTGTCGTCGCTTACTTTATGCTTAAATAAAATAGTGGTTGCTAAGAATGAAAACCAATCCAGTTTAGATTGTTATTCAACATAATAATTATATTATAATCTTACAGTATCCAAAAGATATGTGTTCACACAGTCACCATACACCCAACATCAAATAACAATAAACCTCTTACAGTCCCCTTACCTATTCCTCGTGAAAAATTGCAAATCAAAAGAGAACTTAACCCGATAGGGGTGAAACGTAAACACTACAACAAATAAAAACAAAAACAAAAACAACCGAACGCCGGTAAAAAAGTGGCCTACAGTCGCAAAGGTTGGCCCTAAAAAGGATTTATGAGTACATCTGAACGGCCATGTATTTCTGAATAGTTATTTATCCAGAAAGGGTCCATAAGGTAGATTGAATATATTTTATGGGCCACGAGTTCTGGCAGAAAATTTTAGATGAGTTTTGTAAAGTAATCTCGGGTTTGTGTATTGATGTTTACAAATTGACTAATTTATCGAGGCCGGTAGACACCGATGAAAAGTTTTTAATTTTGGAATTGATCTACAGTATCATAGTTTATTTAATTAGTTTTTTTTTGGCGCCACTCTCTCCTCCACCAACGGGCTTTTAGATTAGGTTTTTGTACCTATATAATTTAAGTTGTTTTAATTTTAAGTAGATAGGTAGGTTGTATTTTATTGTAAATATGTATAATAAATTGAATTACCTAGATAGCTCTTAATACAGTGAAATTAAATATATATATATTATAGCCTACGTCACATTCATCGCCCGAAGATTATGTCATAAATGCGAAATTTATATAATTATGTAACTGTTTATTCTGTAACGACTGATCAGATTTGAATTATTTGAAATCATCAACGTCATCAGTCAGAAGACGTACACTGCTGAAAAAAAGTCCTCATTAGAGCGCAACACTGAAAGACAATCTGCCATTTGCATCCACCGTCCACCGATTGGTCGGGACTTCAACATTGGTCCCACCTAGTGGGAGGCCTACCTACACTGCGTGTTTCGGTTCGTGGTCGCCACTCAAAAACATTTCTACCCCATCAGTTCTTCTAGCGATGTGGCCATGGACTGGACTTCAAATGAGTTAGCTCAGCTGGATTAGCTACTTATCAACCTGGTATAAAAAAATAACGGTGCCTGGTAGAAGGCGATTGATGCTGGAAGCTAGCTGATGTTGAAACTGAAACTTAAAATTGGTATTATAACTTTTAGTGCTATCCATCAGTTATGGTTAGGTTAGATCAATCTAACGAGCCAATCTGTTAAGGAAAATTCTTCAAACTATGCTCCTTGAAACTTTGAAAGGGATAAGTTGGTTATTACAAAGATTGAATGGCTATAATGAGATAGAACATTTTGTTAATAGCTGCAGCCGTTGCGCTGAAACTTTTGAACTTCTTTTTTAGCTATTAAAATGTTATATTTTAAAATGATATTAACAAGTTTTTATGGCGTTTCAAAGTTTTTTTTTTAAACATTCAACCGAATTTCAGACGAATTTTAGAGCGGAAATCTGGTATGAATAGGTAAAGTTGAGGTAGGATGCCTTTAGGTTTGATGCCGAGGTAAGCTACAGAAAATGATGCAAAAACTAGATTAGAAACTGATCTGCGGAATTACTGACATTCTTTAGAATTTACATAAATTTTCAGACAAACAGAAATTCATATTATGATAATGATGCAAAAACAAACACAAAAAAAAACTCATATCAATAAACTTATCAAACGAGGCATAACTTGGAGTAAAAAAAGCATCAAAGGAAATGTCACGACTACATTTTTCAGTAAAAGACCCGTTTCAAAAATCTTCAACTCAAAACTCGTGACTTTATCTTCATTTGAGTAAAAGCTCTTAAAAATAGGAGACGAATGTGACAATTAAGTGATTTACAGAGCGGCCAACTTACTACTAGAGCTGGTGAAATGTAGGAATTAAAATTATTCTTGGCAGACATTCGGTATTGCTCAGATTATACAATGGTGGTACACACGTATAACTGTACAGATAAGTTGGTAATTCTGTACCGTCCATTCCGTGACCAGCGTTGGATGAAAACACGTAATTGCGTCCGCGCGGACAAAGATCCGCATTTATCACCTCCGGCATTATTTTCCTGCCCGCGGGCACGAGGATGCTGCTTGTTGAATTGTTTTATGATGGTGCATGGTTATCGTGGCGATGGGGACGATATTAAATCTTTTGTGCTACTTTTTATTCAATTTGCACACATTATTAACCGCAGATATAGAATCAGCAATTTGCAAATACGAGTTTCATCCTCCCTTGTTGTGTAGCCGCCCAGCAGTGGACAGTAAATAGCCAATGATTATGTTAATGTGGGTGCACGCCTACACACACTAAGACAATTTTATTATTACGATCACTTACTCAATCATTTATTGCTACATAATTATGTGTCTTAATAAAGCCTTAATAATAGTTCTTACTTAGACTGTGAACCGGTATGAACAAGCGTAACCCGTGTCGTTATGAGTTTTATACTTGCAGATTTTATTGCCCCGCTTGGTTTTGAACTGTTGCAGTTCAATATCCTGGGTGGCACTGAAATTGAACGGGAAAGCCTGTCGTTTTACTTTGGGTGAGCAACTTGCATGAAGATGACTCCTCATTAACAACCAGATCAATTATGGAAGCATCGTTTATATAAAAACATACATAAACTATGGAAGCAACTAATTTTGTTACTGGCGGTGTTTTCATTTTTACCCGACTATGAAAAAGGAGGGTTATTTCCACTAAATGGTACGCTGAATCGTTAATTCTGTTAATAAAAATGAAAGTAAACATTAGTTACTACTAACTGCTTCTTATAAATTTGTAAGAAGCAATTGGACCAATAAAATAATTTATCATTTCGGAGTTGTTTACAAGCATAAACATATTTTATGATTGTTCAATATTCCAATAATTTTGCAATCGGTTATACTAGCTCTTTTCAAATAAAATTGGCATGAAATTACATAAAATATTGTTTACCGTTATTAATTAGTTTTTTAGAACAATTTTGTTTGTGTAGGCACATCGACCGACGTCAACAGCCAGACGAATTCTGGGTATCAAAAGCTCTAGACCACGGTCTGTTGTAAAATGAATACAAATAGGAAAGTTCCTGAGAAATATTACAATTAAGCTAAAATAAAATCGTAATATTTTAAAACTTTGTTCTATTGTCGAAAAGAACGAACTGTTTCAGGCTAGTTGTGGAGATGACAAATTCAATTAAATTCGAGCACGAAGACACAAACAATCTGTTCTGAAATAATTACCTATTTGGCTCCCACGATAAGAAATCATGAAGGTTGCGGAATAATTTTACTATGAAAACTGACGTGGTTTTGACACATTTTCTTTTAATAAAATGGGAATACTCACATTAAATTAAGTCGGTTATTCCGACTATAGTTTTCATCACATTCGGTGATCTTTAACAAGGATCTATAAGAGCAACGCGTGCGCGACTTGCCTTGCACTCTCTAAAGTTAAACTATAGTCGGAATAGCCGACTCAATTTAACGTAAGTTTTCATTTCATTAAAATATAAAGTTGCAAAATTGATTTCTACGGAAATCTCGAAAATTAGTTTTTTTATTGACGAGACAATCAAGTCGCTTGCCAGATGCTAAGCGTCCATAAAAGTTAAGTGCCATCCAGAGTTTTTAACTTCAACTTTTCAAAACTACGAGGCAATGCATTACCGTTCAATCCGGAATACAATAATGTGTGCACACTTCTGCTTGATCGTTACTTTATCTGTCGTTACTTTGATAACGAGAATTCAAAACATAATAACATAATATAATTATATTTATAGCCAATGTATTTTTTTTACTCAAAGTGATTTCATTGTGTATTTTGTGAGATGCAAATCTTTGAAATAGAATCAAAGCAAAGAACCCTAATGTAACTCTAATCCCTCGTATTATTTCGCGTCGTGTGGTCGTGTCCATTAATATCACCGTCAAGCGCCATTATCGCGGATTTACATTCAAATTGAAAAAGGCCCATTAACATAATAAACTGTTTGTATTTGTGTCAACACGCAACTAAACTGCAATCATATAAAATATTATAAGCCAGTAAGGAATTGGCCTAAATTTTTACAAGCATTATCTACTCGGATACATATTTCTCGGCGTTTGTGCGTTGCAAATTATAATATGTCACGTAACATTCAATGTGCGGGGTTAAACTTTTTATACACATCGATCAACTTAAGGTATGATTCCGAACACCGCTGCACACAGCAGTGCTGCCACTGTGGTGCTGCGCAGCAGTGCTGCCTGCCGTGCTTGTTCCGATTAGGGCGGCAGTGTTGCGCTGTTCGTGGTGATGCGCTGTTGTGTATTCATTCATTTACTTTGAGTTGACAAGATGTCGATTGATGACCAACTTTTATTTATATTGTTGGAAGTTTGTTAATTGTTCCTCTGCTGAATCAGAGAAATTCATCTTTTTCACGTACCTAGGTATGATCGTCAGTTGCGCGCGGGCGCTCGGTTTCGTTGGACGCGTACATTGTTCGTTCCGCCTGCATAAAACCGGTTCGGATAACGCGCTCCGCGCACGATTGAGTGCATTGTTTACAATGCACATTGTATCTTATAATGAATAATCAAGACAATGCGCCGGTTGAGACAAACGTGTTAGAAGATTCAAGGAAACATAGTGAGATGACTAGGAGCCGGGAAATGCTACCTGTCATGGACGAGGATGTTGAAAGAAGTACTAACCAAGATACGGGGAGGAGTGCTATGATAAAAAGTCTGCCATTACATGAGGTGATAAATAATAGCGAATATTTAAGTGATATGGAGGAGGACAGCATTGGGATAGATACGGAAAAGAGACCACAGAAGAGAAATCGACAATTAGATGAAGAGGAATTGTGGAATACTGTAGGAAGAAAGGGGAAAAAATTTGCACGGGCTATAAATACCGATGAATCGAGGAGAATCGCGGAAGAATATGTGGAGGTATATTTAACTCGCATGGATAAGCTACCGAAACAGTTTATGCTTGCAAAAAGTCTTAAGGAGGCGGAAATCCAAAACGTAGTTCAGATTAAATACATCAATGCATTTAAAGTGTCCATCCGATTCAGCAATGAGGAAAGTGCAGATAAGTTTTTGACTACAAAATTATATAATGAGAACGGTTATAAGTGTCAAAGATCACTAGACGTTAGCCAGTCATACGGAGTGATAAAAGGTGTTGACTTAGGACTTAGCGAGGAGGAAATATCAGATAGTCTTGGGAGTGAAACCTTAATTATAGAAGTTAAACGGTTAAAACGCAAAAACAGCCTGGACGGCCGATGGGAGCAGAGCGAATCGATTCGAGTTTGTTTTAAAGGAACGTCTTTACCGACACATATTAATATTTTCAATATTAAAATCGCTGTAAGCCCGTACGTACACCCGGTTACACAGTGTTCGAACTGTTGGCGCTACGGTCATACCCTCCGATTGTGCTCCTCCACGAAGCCGGTATGTCTAAAGTGCGGCGAAAATCATCTAAACTGCGAAACTACACGCTTTAGATGTAACAACTGTGGTGGTCATCATATGGCCCTAGCAAAAATTTGCCCCATATTTAAAAAGGAGAAACAAATTCGGGAGCTAATGGCTGAGTATAATTGTTCATACAAGCAAGCTTTCACATTTTATAAGCCGACACAGACAGCTCACTCACCACCATTGTCTGAGCGTCCTTCGCCAGAACGCATTATCCCACCTAACTTAGGGCCATTGACGAAGAGTACTGATGATCTACCCAAAAGAGTACAATTAGACAACTGTCATACACAAAATGAGACTTACGCGAAGGCAGCTAGTAAAAAAGATGGGAAGCGTAGTGGACCAGGGAAGCAGGCTCGAGACAAAGCTAGGAAAATGAAGAGTGATTATTTGGAGAATGAGGCTAGTGGAAGTGAGATGCCTGTTCATGTGCAGTCAATTAGTGAGGATAAATATGGACAGGAAAGAGGAAACAAAGAAGAAAGAATATCTTGGAAAATATTACTAGAACAGCTGAGACAAAAAATACTAGAGAGGGGATTATCATGGGAAGAAAAGATTAAAAGCTGTACAAACATCATCTTTGAAAAAGTTATTTCATTTGCAGTACAGTACTTTTCCGAGTGGCCTTGCTTAAGCTTTTTAAGCAAGTATGGATAGTACAACCTTACCTATTACAGATGGACATCTTGCGCATTCCACTGCAGTGAACATACTGCAGTGGAATGCGCAAAGCCTTCGACCGAAGGCTACTGATTTCGAAGCTTTGTTATATCAGGAAAAAATCCACATTGCCATAGTGAGTGAGACTTGGTTAGACCCAAATAGTCCTTTTCGCATTAATGGATATAACATCTTCAGATGCGATCGCGATGATGGCTGGGGTGGATCGGCGGTACTGACACATTGGTCTTTAAAAGTTCAGCAATGCGAAGTGAGCTTTATTAAAACTGGGCTCGAAATAGTTCACATAGAAATACACAACTGTGAACATTTACAAAATGTCATGTCGATATATTGCTCTCAAACGGTTATCCCTACTGAAAGAGAATATGATCAGATCTTCTCCCACTTGAGACAGAAGACGTTGATTGCAGGAGATTTCAATGGGCACCATTTGAATTGGTCAACCAAATCAGACACTAGAGGTGATAGAATATTTGACTCAGCAATGGATAACAATTTTGTCATCATAAATGATGGTAATCATACGCGTATCAAGCTTGTTAACGGAAGGCTCCAAAAAACATCTCCAGACGTGTCTTTAGTATCTGCAGACATTGCACTCAAGTTTGATTGGAAGGTGATGAATGAAAATTTAAGAAGTGATCACCTTATCATTAAGATGCGCATAGACATTGCACCGTCTTTGTCTTTTCAAAAACGTAGAAACTTCAAAAAGGCTGATTGGCTTAGTTACCGAAACAAGGCCGAGGATGACCTAATTAACTACGACATGCCAATAGATAGTCAAATCGCATACGACAGCTTTGTAGAGACAATAAATAAAGCGGCAGACGAGTTTATACCAATAACTAAGATCTACGGGAACCCCTTGAGATCTAACGGGTTCAAGCCCAAACCTTATTGGTCGCCGGAGTTGTCTCGATCTGTTGCTATTCGGCGCAGGGCTCTAGCGGAATTCAGAAGAAACCCTACTCCCAGCAACCTGCAAATCCTACAAGAAAAGACTGCTGACGCTCAACGGGGCATTAGACGTGCTAAAACCAAATCATGGCAGATTCTGTGTGATAGTGTTAGTAATGTGACAACTACAAGAGAAATGTGGCTACGAATGAAATGGATTAAGGGCTACAAGACAACTAGAACACCCATAGATCGTGAAAAAGCGGAGACACTTTTAAATAGCTTAACACCAGATTTTGTATCTTCAGACATGCCTGAGTTTACCTCTATTAATCAGACTTTATCTACTTCGATTTCGGTGGAGGAACTAAATAATTGTATAAAACGATCAGATACGGCCCCAGGCGCGGATAATATATCATACTCGATGATAAATAATCTCCCGGAAGTAGGTAAATGTGTTCTTGTGTCCTTATATAACAGATTTTTAAGCTCAGGATTCGTCCCCAAACAATGGAAGGCAGTAAATATAGTTCCTATACCGAAACCTAGAAGTGAACATCAGTCAACGACGGGTGTTCGGCCCATTGCTTTGTTATCGTGCCCTTGCAAAATTTTGCATACAATACTTACACGGAGACTTGATTGGTTTTTAGAGAAAAATGACTGTTTTTCAAATGAGACTGTAGGTTTTAGACGATCGCGATCGTGTCTCGACAACTTGGTCAGGCTAGTGACTCGAATTCAAATCGGTCTCACAGAAGGTTATCCTACTATAGCGTGCTTTGTAGACATTGAGAGTGCATACAACAATGTCGATTTAACAAGTCTATTGAAGATATTGGACAGTTTCGGTGTAGGTTCCACTTTTTGTAAATACTTATGGCAGTTCCTTCACGAAAGGGTTTTATCGATACGGTTAAATGACAATGAAATGTTAACCAGAACTACGGGAATTGGCTTAGCTCAAGGTGACCCCCTTTCTCCAATTCTATTCAACGCTGTCACAGCTAAAATTTGTAAAAGCATCAATCAGGTATTTATATCCCAGTATGCAGACGATTTTGTACTTTATTGTACAAATAAAAACATATCTGTAGCAACGACTAGTATTCAAAATGCGGTGAACGTTTTATGCGGTTTGATAAACGAAATAGGCTTGAGTATTTCTCAGAGAAAAACTAAGGTTTGCATGTTTAGGAGAGGCAGATCCAAGCACAGCGTCAGAATAAGCATAAATAATCAAGTTATAGATGAGGTATATGCAGTAAAATATTTAGGCATGTGGCTGGATACGGGTCTAAGGTGGGGTAGACACATCGATGAAACTAGAAATAAGACACTGGGATTTTTAAATTTATTTAAGGTCTTGGCTGGAACAAAATGGGGTGTACACCCAAGGCATCTTCGACAACTATATATAGCAATAATACGCAGCAGACTCGATTATGGTAGTTTTCTCTATGACACAAGCGCCAAATGTCACCTTGACAAGGTTAATAAAGTGCAAAACCAAGCAATGAGAGTCATAGGAGGCTTCATTAAGAGTACACCAATCCATGTCATGGAGTGTGAATTATGTCTGCAACCTTTACATACTCGTAGGACATATTTAGCTGGCAAATTCTGGTTGAAATGTAGATCTATCGAAGGTGATGTGAGTATACATTCTGTAGAAGAGCTTGAAAGTGTAATTGACTCTCATTACTGGACCAGAAAAAAGATTCCCAAGCTAGTGACGATCAATAGAATGCTTAGAGAACAGCCAATTCAGGCGTCAAGTAAACTAGAAATATATTTACTGGACGCCTGGGTAAGCAGTTATAATCTGTCAAAGGTAATTAAAGTGAATGTAGACGGGCTAAGTTCTGCCAAAAGGTTCATTAGCACACCCGATCTATTATCTATATGTAACGATTACTTGCACAACAACTATGACACATATTATAAGATGTTTACTGATGGATCTAAGGAGGAAAAAACATCTGGCTCCGCTTTCTTTGACCCTCAACTAGGTCTACATGCAAAATTCAAAATAGATTCCAATATCTCCATAATGCACAGTGAACTTATAGCAATATCTGAGTCATTGTCTTATGTGCTGTCGATTGATAGTAACAGCTTTGTTATACTATCAGACTCAAAAAGTGCGCTTTTACATCTGGCTAAGTTAACCTCGAATATTCGAGGCCACCCTGTAGCCTATAGCATCCTGGACTCTATTTATAAACTCCTCGGTTTAAATAAAACAATTGTACTGCAGTGGATACCATCGCACGTCGGCATCATGGGAAACGAGGAGGCTGACCATGCAGCAAAACAAGCTTTAAATGACGGAATTTCAAGCCACCATTTGCCGCTATACAGCGAAGTGCGAAGTGAATTGAAAGAGCGATGTAGGCGTCAATGGCGCGAGTACTTTGATGAACGGTCGCTGTATAGCGGTATCTGGTACAAAAGTATTCAATGCGAGCCTCCTCGTCACCCATGGTACGATGCCATATTTATGAACAGGAAACACATCGTAGTACTGATGAGGCTCCGTTCCGGACATATTCCGTCAAACAAGTTCAAGTATCTAATGGGACTATCAGAGTCGCCTAATTGTGAAGATTGCAATATAGTTGAAGATGTCCAGCATATTCTGACGGAATGTGTCCGGAACCAGACGATGCGTCAAGGTCTATTTGTTGGCGATGAAAATATGGGAACTTGCAATAGTCTCTTGGCTTCACCGTCATCGGAAGAAGCCAAGAAGCTAGTAAAGCTGTACTTGTTTCTCTTTGGAGGGACAAGGGCTTAGTTTAGGTTAGTAGTAAACATATGTATGACTTTTACAATGGGAGTGGCATGGTCGAATATCGACAAAACTCCAGGAAAAAAAAAAGAATAAAAAAAAAAAAAAAAAAAAAAGGTATGATCGTTGCGGCGGCAGACGCGACACTACTGGTCTGTCGCGGCGGTGGGGCGACACTGCCGCGCAGCTGTGCTACCGCTGCATTGCTGCCGCGACATTGCTGCGTAGCTCGGAATGTAATCTCATATAAACTTATAGCACAGCTCTTTCCATTGGCCATTTAATAGTAAAATTACTTGTGCCTTAAAAATTGTAGTAGCTTGGTAAGCAGTTCTAATACTCACTTACACTCACTCACATTCTCCCACTCTCTCTTACTCGCACATACCCCACACTCAAAAATCCACAATACAAAATTGATTACTGTCCTAGACATAATTATCTATTTATTGACTTAAAAACTTAAACTTAGTAATATGTTTGGTAAAAATAAAATTATAAGTTACCTACCTGTAACCATTGAAATGTTACCGCATGGATATGGAAGAGCGGGGTCTTCTGATACAGATTCTAAGTTTTTGGCTACAGAAATAAAACATTTTTTAATTTTTACATTTTCAATACTGTTTGTATTGTGTACGTCACGTCTAACTATTGCTGACACCACTGCATTGCGACTCTGTATTCTGTAAATGCCTAAAATTGTATTTTTTTTCCACAGCGCTGCTCGGTTATATAGCTACAGGATCGAGGAGAACAGACAGAGGCTGTCTGCGATGTATCTCGTTTCGTCTTGGAGTTTTCTTATTCTAGTAGAAATGAAAACGTGAGATGCATTGGTCTGAAATTAAAATTATATTCATAACGCGGTTCGAAATACTTATGTATAGATATTTATTTTTATTTTTAGGCACGCTTTATAGCGAGAAAGAATTATATAACTGAGCACACAATATTTTTTCTCAGTAAATTGCGATAAAACACAAAAAAAATCCAAAAGATATTCCTTACAAGCTATCTTAAACTAATAATCGATCGTTTCATTGACGTGTGAATTTAATACTATGTACAAGAAATAAATAATTAGTTTATTAGCATGCTATGTCAGCAACTTCGGTGACAATAACTTTTATATGTTTGCAGTATTTCATGCACAAAAGATGAACACATTAATAAAGGAAGTAGTGCATATTTAAATAATTTTGTTTTTTTTTTTGTAGTATGTTTTTTTTTTGTAGTATGAAAAAAAAAAACAAATAATTAATAAATAACAACATAGCACAAACTATTCATAAATACTCATTCTTTAGTATTTTATATATTTTTTACATAGATTTTATACTTTGCTATATTATAATACATCACCGCATTTTTTTGGTATTTGTACAGTCTTATTACAGAGAAAATACCTCATTTTCTTCCTTATTATAGTCTTGGCCCTCCACTACCTCTTACCTCTTGCTCTTGCCTCTTGCCTTCCCGGAATTCATCAAAATTGCAAAGGCGTTTATTTTCTTCATTTTCTATAATCACATACAATCGAAGCTCGAAGCGCACTAACATGCGTTACTATATCTTTACTCTGTGGCAGAGCGAGGCGTACAAAGGAGCTCATCAAGTCGAGTCATCGCCTTAATGCCAAGTAATGAGATGCCAGGGTTACCTACACACTATTGCGCCTAATAATTAGCTTGATTTTGTAACTGATTTTTACACTCATAATAATAAACTAAATAGATTTTACGACTAAACTAAATTTCACCAACTAAAAAATATATAAATAAATACACTTTTTTAATTATACTATTATTGATGTTTACTAAAATCAAGCGCATCCGTTTCCAATCGCTTTAGTTATTGTACACGAGTATTTCATCAATGTGAAACTTATCTTCGTTCTATACATACGAATCATTAATTTGGCGATCACCGTCACGATCTTTAACATATTATTTTGAACGAATCGAACTGCCACGATCCGGGCTTACATCCCCGTTAATTTATCAACTAAGCTATAATGGTAAGATCTTCTCAACACCGATATCTTTGCATGTAATGTTCATATTTCAATTGTCTAAGGAACCACCGTGATATTCAAGTAAAATCAAAAAGTAAAAAAAAACCTTTTAACCGATGGGGAAGAAAGGTTCTTGAGTGGCGACCACGAACCAGAAGACGCAGCGTAGGTAGGTCTCCCACTAGGTGGATCGATGACATTGTGAAAGTCGCGGGCAACCAGTGGATGCAAGTGGCCCATTGTCTGTCGGTGTGGCGCTCTAAGGGGGAGGCCTATGTTCAGCAGTGGACGTCTTATGGCTGATGATGCTGAAAGAAATAATAAAAAAAACGTTTCTTTTGTGCTTTCGACTTTAGTGAGTGCCAGCCCTATACAACTTACGCCTGCCGAGGTACTTTTATAAGCTATTCTGTGCCGGCAGAAAAAAAAAAAAACCGGCGTGACTACAAACTCTAACAAATCGTACGAGATTTGTTTAAGCTTTGCAAAGAATTATGTTAGCCGATTCTCGGTTTTAGTAGAAACGGCTTTGCACCGCCTTCCTCTTGATATAATTGAATAAATTTATTTTACTCTGAAGTGTTAAAGTTTTGAGCACTTTTATTTAATAGAGCTAGAGAGAATAGGGTAGAGCTTGCTATGCGTTTAACATTCATGGCTAAAAGATACTATCCTCCGTCTAATTATATTATTGCATTTTTTAAGGTTCAAGGCGAGCAACCAGGTTCTCGGAGTTCAGGGTTTCCGGTAAAGTATGCGATGGCACACAGAATAGAAGTCAGGTCACGACGGTCTAATCACTCCCACGAGAACTCTGAGCGCTCGGTTGCTTGCTGTGGAGCGGCCCAGTGTAGTTTCGGAAATGTTGCAAGGAAGGTAAAAGAGCCAGCATCCACTGGAGCTGGAGCTGAAGTTGGATAAATATGTGTACTTTAAACTCTCAAAAAAACTTAAATTCATTAAAAATACACATTTTAACCCCACACAGCTCCTATTGATTCTCGCCTATAGACTATGTCTGTCAAACGAGAGATATGCTTTCCTGAAAAATATGATTGTGAGCCAAACAAGTAATATTATAAAAGAAAAACCAAATACCCGACTGCAAAATATAACTTTTGTCACTGCGGACGTAAAGAGGAATCCAACGACACCTCACTCGTCAAAATCGGTCAAGTCGTTTAGGCTACAGGAGGTAAAATATGAAGCGCACAAACATACCTATGCTCACACGGTAACATGTTCAGACGCTCACATGCTCACATGCTCACATACTCACATGCTCACATGCTCACATGCTCACATGCTCACATGCTCACATGCTCACATGCTCACATGCTCACATGCTCACATACCATACTCATAAACTTACAATTGCTTAATACTTGAACGTTGTTACGATTACTGAAATTGTATTAATGAAAAATACGGTGTGATGTACAGCACTTATATTTTATTATAAGATGTTTGTAATTTGGCCAATGAATAAAATTATCTTATTTGAGTAGTATGTAGGTATGTACCTACATTTTATTTATTATTACTTACATACACCCCATACATATTGCCCTCCTTCTTGGGTAGTACCTATGTAAGTTGAGGGTAATAGTATACAATATCATTAACATAACATTGCAAACTAACATTATTTTTAACACATTCATTTAAAAGGTGTCTAAATTGAGGTTAAACTACTCAAACAAATTAAAAGTGAAATAACAAGTAACTTACTTTTTACCGCTAATCATGATTGAGTGAGGGGCTCCGTTTCTCTATTTTAGGCCTAAAAAGCCCCAGATTGAATTAAAATCCGAACCTTTTTGTTAATGGCTAAAAAACTAAAACGAAAACGTGACGTGATCAGTCTACGTTCTAGAACCCTTATTATATCCAAACATTTTAATGGAAATAGATCTTCTTGGATACTACTATCTCCTACCAGAGGTCGGTCATCATGGAGGCTATTCGACTGATGGCAGAGCAGCGCGGAATAAGGATATTGTGCTCAATTCTACTGTGAAAACTGACGTGGTTTTGACTAATTTTGTTTTAATAAAACGGGAATAGTCACGGTAAATTGAGTCCGCTTAGCATTCCTTGATAAAGGTCACCGAATGTGATCGAAACTATAGTCGGAGTAACCGACTCAATTTAACGTCAATTTAACTTGTTCAATTTCTGCAACGATCTTCGTCTCCGTTCACAAAATTTTCAGGATTCTTCCGGACCACATTTCAAAGACACTATACATAAGAACCGAGAACACGTAGCACAGTGCCAAACGCAAGGGTAGAGATTTTCAGCAAACGGTTGCAGGGGAGAAGACTAAGTTTCATGAAAGCTTTACGTGCCTTTTCGATACTGCATTTAAATACTAGATAAACACAAAAGTTTGAAGCCTTTGCAATCAATTTTCATCTCTATTATGTCTTGTTTTGTGCAGCAACATTTTCAATAACATACTGCGTCAGGTGGCCCATGTGAAAAGAAAACACATCACGACTTACATTTTGTATTTAATATTTCGCGACTTGGCTGGCACGAGATACCAATATAGGCATAAACTCATTGAACCGAAGTCAAATCTAGAAATGCACAGCTCTGGACCTAACTCAATGGCTGTAAAGATATATAATAAATTGCCGAATAAACTAAAAGATTTAGAAAACAACGATTGTTTTATTAAGAATATAAAGTGCATCCTAGAATCCAAATGCTATTACACTATTGAAGAGTTTTTTAAAGATAATTTTGACAATATACAAATGGACCGCTCCGCACCAACTGTTGCCATACCCTAATAGGGTCATATGTGTCACTGAACCCAAAACATGTTATTTAAGACGTCTTATTAATCAATTATTCTACTATACTAAACCCGATGTAATGCAAAACAAACTATTACAGAATTTACAAAGCTAATGTTTTTTCAAGTCCGCTCAAGCTATTAGATAATAAACTACTAACATTATTCTCACAAAGTAAGCCAAAAAACTCCGATCCAAGTCTAGACGCTCGAAAAGATTCGATGTAATAAATTACTTTTAAACCCCTCATGATTTCAAATATGCTATCCATTCAAAGGACAATAACATACATTTTAAAAAGATATTTACAGATGAATCCTTCGGAGGCCTGACTTCGAATACATGTAAAAGTTTTCTCCTCTCTTTGATTTATTCGCATCGTTAATGTATTGATATTGGGCACGAGTTTAGGGACTGTAACTTTTCCTCTGTATTCCGCGTTGAATATCTATCGCCCGTTAGATACGCCGACGTACTTACTTGTGAAAGTATAATAACTTTGCAATATATATCTATATAAAAGAACAAGCATTTTTGTAGGAATCAAAGCACAGACCAGACCGCATTTGATAGAGTTGTGAAATTTGAACCCAATACTTCACAACTCAAACGGTCTAGGTGAACAGGCTTTGCGAAATTCCATTTCTAAATTGGTAAAATGGACCCCCATAGTCTGTATGGGAATAAAATATGTTTTCATGCTAAGCCAATGAAACTCGGTTTGTGTAATAAGCTTAAAAAATAAAGAAAGGAATGTCCCAGGATTTTGTGAAAATCAACCCCGAAGGGCGAGCGAAGTCGTACGGGCCAGCTAGTATATTATATAACATGCCAGTTTGTTAATTAAGATTAATTGCTCACATTGTAATATCTAGATTGTTTGTTTAGATTAATCATAATATAAACCAACAGCTTTGGAACAATCAAAATTAAATATTTATTTCTATCACTAACACTATAGACAAGTACTTTGCGCTCTGTGTAAAAAATGTGTGTAAATTTTGAACGTTTCAAATACTTTACATGTTTTTTATTTGAAAATTGGTTTATTTTAGACATTTGAATATAAAATAATTTTACATTAGATCAAAGTTAAAGATTTTTAAGCTATTTAAAATTATGTTTGCCCCTATGTCATTACTTATGTGTAAAATAAAACACTAGAACCAAACCTTTTATAGTATGATGAATATTATATGCGAGTTAATTTTTAATTATTGTTAATAAAATATTTTTTTTAGAAAATAATCTAATTTGTTGTAAACAACAGAAAAGCAGCAGGTTTCGTAAAATAAATGAAACACGTTCAAAACAATACAAGTATTTTAGTTTGCTTGTTGTTTAAAAATATAAACCTGAAAAAAAATTAAAGAGTTACGTACAATTTTTTGCTCACAAAATAAATAGTACATACCGAAACTTTTGTAAACATAATTTAGCATAAATTACCTACACATCGCTCGCATCCATCGCTATCTAGTCGCATTGTATTCTAATACTATACAATACACAAGTAATCACTGGCTTTGTTCTCTAAAAAAAAAAAAAACGCCTACTGACCGGATTCGAACCTGCACGTATCCGGAAAGCATTTTACGTACCATATATTTACTTATGCTACGGTAATTTCTAGTCGACCTGCAAAATTCTTGAAAGAATAAAAATGTACGTTCCGGCTCTACCATCTCACCCTTCACGTACCCAGGCAAACCCCAAGTGTGCACACAACAACAGTGTCAATTTAAATGTACCCTGAGTCCCAAGCTCCCCAAAGTGACATTGTCATTCGGAGTTCGGAGGTGATCGAGAAATGTTCCCGTTCCTGTATTTTGTTCCGCTCATCTCGAAGGATGAAATTTAATAATATCTTGGGACCGAGTTGGCTTAAAATAGGGCTAATTAAAATGGAAAATCATTTTTTTTTTTTAATTTTATCGTCTTCTTGGTTTTCTTCAATACTACGTTTTGCCCGCGTCTTCTTATTCGCAATAATTAATGCGCCCTCTGTTTTTTCGCACCCGTCCTTTTCGATCCAGCTCCAATTCCGTTCTCGCTCCCATTCTACTCCCATTTCGATTGTTGCTTATTGCATGTGTACATTGGTAGTTACCTAAAGAGAAAACTAAATTACTAAAATCACTACATCCTCTAAATATTTTCACAGATCAAAATAATAGTAGTATTGTACTAGTTTATATCAGTTGCTTGAATCATGGGGTTTTTCAAACGGGCTGTTAGTATAGTCTTAAAAAGACGGCAACGCTCATGTGAAGTCCCAGGTATATAGAGCTACAAACATGATCTATCTATAGCCTACAAACATGATCGCTAATCATCAGGTGCTTGTTTGCCACCTATAGCATTAAAAAAACTATTTGATAGCAAATATAAATATAAAATATACGTCACAATGCAAAAGCATGACTGAAGCACAAAAAAGCGATGCAATAAATTAGATATTGAAAAGTGTCTAACAATAAAGCGGGGGATGAGGAATGTTCATAATAATTTATTCATAACGCCGTCGCGGGTGAATACCAACACGAATGCTGGAGACGCACGGTACGCTTAGGGAGGGCAGGAACATAATATCGATGGGGTTCATTTCAATATAAACGGTTCATAACTTATTACAATTGGCTTGGAAAGGGCATAAAGCAATATATTTTGGTTTGGCATTCGTAACATAACATTTTTAAGTATTTTATTTTTATAAGTGACTTTATTGTTTATTATTTATTTAGTTTCTATAAAAAAATATGTGCAAAGTACTCGTAGTAGTCGATTCTTTGAGGTGTCAAATAAAACTAAGGCGTACCTTCGAAGGGTGATTAAGCCATGTCCATCACACTGGCCCAGTGCGGGTTGGCACATTCACATACATCATCGAATTTGTTCTCCGAAATGCAGGTTTTCTCACAATGTTTTCCTTCACCGAAAAACCAGTATATCCGTACGTAAGTCTTAATAACTCATTGGTACTGGCCCGCCCGGGTTAAAACCCACAACCACATGAATAAGAGGCGAGCGTGCTCCCTTATTCAAGCATGCTCTTATTATTAACTAACTGCTGATCGTATATGACTCCTGAATAGTAAAACAAATCCCGTTAATCAATTAAAACAAAACATTATTTTTATTATCATCTTCATGATGAGTAAATGGTTTTCAATTAACTATCGACAAAATTAGACTCACCTATGTTTCCCCTCCCTACACATTGAAAGTGAGCTGCGATTCCACTCGCGAAGTTTTCAAAGAATGTTTTATGGATCGACAGCGCGTCCCGATCGCGTCTCTACTTTAAATACGAACACAACACAGATGAAGAAAGTTTCTGCTCGTATATCCGCCGGCCCATCGAGATATTGCAAACTGAACGTTACTTTTGTAAGGCTTTCCGTGTGAAATTACATCTGAATTGCTTTGAACAAATATATTAAAACAGGAAATATAGGGAGGGATATTTAATTTGTTTACTTTGACGTGATTACATAAACAAGTATCTACAATAATCATTTTAAGGTCACTAAAATTATGTTAGCTGAGCTGCGATACCCAACAAACGGTTATGCTGAGATTCCTGTACAATTGGAGCCTATTTTCCCGGGGGTCAACTTAAACTTGGGGATGGTTAAAGATTTTTTATTTTTATTTTTTGCAAGCGATGTATAATCATTATTACTGTAAAATTTAGGCTTTCAAATCTAAAAACCTACTCTGTCTACATTTTGACTCATAGTTTAATAAACATTAACCATTTATGGTGGTATTTTTTTTTATTGCTTAGTTTAGCATAAATATGCCGTACGGCTCTAGTTCCAACTTATTGTCGAACCGACCAAAAGCTTACACTCGTTTTTCGTGTGTGAGCTTCAAGTTTTCTCATCTTGGTAATGAAGACGCCTCCTTCTGTTCTGTTCGGTTTTATACGCACAGGAATGATTTACTTCGTGAATTTATTTGAATAATCGTCGGGGAATTGTTATGGACATTTTTTTTTTAACGTGAAAGCGTTTTTAAAATGACTTCCATACAGTCATGTCAGAGTTAGTGGTGAAACGCTTTTGTTGTCGCAAAAAAAATGAATATAGGTATCTCGTGACTCCAGGGTTTTACCGTCAATATATCACGAAGGCGGCTCACTCGTTGTGTGGATACATTTTGGCGCTCGTTTGACTTGGTACCGACCGGGCTAAGCGCTCGAGTCTTTTCCCGTGTAGTGTAATTCTCTTTGCTTATAGAATTGGACTCCTTTGCCATTTCACCTAATATTTGTTTACATGACAGATATTGTCATAATTATGTATTGTGCTTTTCAAGCTGAATAAAGCCAATATTTTGGTTTAGTAATTATTTTATTATGTAACAATTTATTCAGCTTGTGTTACTCATTTTAAAAAAAGGGAACGATGAACAAAGATTTGAAAAGTGATGCATCATCGGCTCTAGGCGTGTCGGGAGGTATTTCAAAATACTTACGCCCCGAACGTTTCGACATTACGCCAGATTCTCCAAACTCTGAAATTAAATGGAAACACTGGAAGATTCTATTCACCAACTTTCTAAAAGTCGAGCTACCTAAATCCGATACTATAAAATTAATGCTACTAACAAACCATCTAGATATTATGTGCACGTGCAAATTCAAGAATGTCTAACTTTTGATGATGCAATGTTAACGTTAGACAAACTTTATCTCAAACCCAAAAATGTGGTTCACGCCCGATATGTTCTCGCAACTAGGCGTCAACAACCTGAAGAACCAATTTCACAATACGTATAATCTTTGAAACGGCTCGCGACTGACTGTAATTTTGAATCCGTCACCGCTGAGCAACATAAGTATCAATTTATCCGTGATGCATTCATAGCTGGACTCTCATCGTGTAACATTCGTCAAAGATTGCTTGAAAATATCAACCTCACTCTCGATGATGCTCTAAATCAAGCAATCACGTTTGAAACAGCTGAAAACAATGCAAAATCTTTTGTAAAGGAAACGAAATTGTCTTTAAATGCTACCCAAACTCAAGAGCTACAAATTAGTACACCGCCGCACCCGCCGTTGGAACAGAGATTAGCTGTGGCAGCACCACCAACTCCAAAGCACAAACGTTGTTGGTTTTGTGGAGGAAATATACATCAACGCGTAAAATGCCCTGCGTTTCATAGCACCTGTGAACAATGCGGAAAAAATGGTCATTTTGGCAAAGTGTGTCGCAGCTCGAAACCTTCTGTAAATTCAGTAAATACAGGGATTATAGAATCTGACATGTGCGCTGCGTCACCATCAAGTCTCAAACAGGCAACAGTTCCTATCACAATCAATCAGACACGCGCCGATGCTTTAATAGATACAGGCAGTTCGATAAGTTTCATCAATAAGAGCATTTCCCAAGCATTGAATCTTAGACATAAGCCATATCGTCAAACGATAACTCTAGCATCACTCAATCATACTTCCGTTGTGCAAGGAGTTTGTTTCGCCACGATCGAGTTAAACGGCTATACATACAAGCAAATACCACTCTTAATAATTGAAAATCTTTGCGCTGATGTCATAATTGGTCATGACGTGTTGAAAAACCACTCGTCCGTGGAAATGAATTTCGGAGGTAGTCAAAAGCCGCTTAAGATATGCAATGTTTTAGCTGCCGGCGTACCACCTGCATCCATATTCCATCACGTATCACCAGAAATCAAACCGATCGCTGTAAAATCAAGACGATACAGCGCTATTGATGAATCTTTTATTAAAGAGGAAGTCGATAAGCTCCTCGAAGATGGTGTCATAGAACCCAGCATATCTCCGTGGAGGGCACAAGTCTTAGTTGCTGGTGGAGGACAACACCGTAAACGGATGGTCATAGACTATTCACTAACGATTAACAAATTTACTCAACTGGATGCTTATCCTCTACCAAACATAGAATCAATCGTATCAAAGGTGGCAAAACATAAAATTTTCAGTCAAATTGATCTTAAAAGCGCTTACCATCAGGTACCGATTCTCATGAGCGAAAAAATATATACGGCTTTTGAAGCCTGTGGAAATTTGTATCAATTTACACGTATATTTTATCCCATTTGGAGTTACTAATGGGGTAGCTGCTTTTCAGAGAACTTTACAATACATTATTGCGAAAGAGAATTTAACAGGTACCTACGCTTACCTTGATGATGTCACCGTCTGCGGCAAAAATAGACAAGATCACGATAAAAACTTAGAAAAGTTCATGAACGCCGTACAAAAATACAAACTTACATTAAACAAAGACAAATGCGTATTTGGTCAAGAATCAATAAAGCTTTTAGGATATACGATCGAAAATAACATGGTAAGGCCAGATGAGGATCGCCTAGCTCCACTGTTAAAACTTCCCGCACCCACTGATGTGCCTTCTTTGAAGAGATCACTAGGGATGTTTGCACACTACTCGAAATGGATAAAGAATTTTTCAGAGAAAGTTCATCCATTAATAGCTGTTTCTAAATTTCCTATGAATAATGAGGCCATGACATGTTTCCAATCTTTAAAGTCAGATATTGCAAAAGCAGTCCTTACGTCAGTTCTGGAGGATATCACATTCACAGTCGAAACAGATGCTTCAGATCATGCTCTGGCTGCTACACTATCACAAAATGGAAGACCTTTGGCATTTTTCTCACGGACATTGACTGATCCGGAACGCCGACATCCTGCCATAGAAAAAGAAGCTGCTGCAATCGTAGAGACTCTACGAAAATGGCGTCATTTTTTACTCGGCAGACACTTCATTCTCATTACTGATCAACAATCAGTTTCTTTCATGTTTCGTCAGAATCATACAAGCAAAATCAAAAACGAGAAAATCGAAAGATGGCGTTTGGAACTCTCTTGCTATAAATACGATGTTGTATATAGACCTGGTCGTGAAAATACGGTAGCAGATGCCCTTTCTCGCGTATGTGCGCATCTAAGCCCTCAAAGACTGCACGAATTGCATAATGCACTTGGTCATCCAGGGATTGTAAGAATGACACACTGGATTCGAATGAAAAATCTTCCATACTCAACGAATGATATAAAACTGATGACAGAGAACTGTAGAATATGTGCAGAAGTCAAGCCTCGTTACGCAACTACAAAAGGCAATTTAATTAAAGCTATAGCGCCTTTTGAACGTTTGAATATAGACTTTAAAGGGCCTCTACCAACGAATACACAAAATAAATATATTTTGACCATCATCGATGAATTTTCAAGATTTCCATTCGCATTTCCTTGTAAGGACTTGACTACAAATACAGTCATAAAATGTTTAAAGGAAATTTTCGTGATGTTCGGCTCTCCACAATTCATTCATTCTGATCGAGGTACATCATTCATGTCAAATGAGCTCAGAAATTTCTTAGTTCCACTGGGCATAGCATGCAGCAGAACGACACCATATAACCCGCAATGTAACGGTCAAGTCGAGCGACTAAACGGGACGCTATGGAAGACAATACAACTTTTCTTACATTCAAAAGATATGGTAGTCCCCCAATGGGAACAAGTTCTACCTCTAGCACTACATTCCATTCGTTCTTTATTGTGCACGAGCACTAATGCGACACCTCATGAACGGATGTTCAATCATCTCCGACGCTCTCCAACTGGAGAATCTGTGCCTTCTTGGCTTTTGTCACCAGGACCAGTCTTATTAAAAAAACATGTGCGGAGTTCCAAGTATGATCCTCTAGTGGAAGAAGCGGAACTAATAGAGGCAAATCCGCTCTACTCACACATAAGACTTAGTAACGGGACAGAAACAACTGTATCTAATCGACATTTGGCACCTTTGCCAGAATCAGATGAAGATATCTTTGAAGATGCCGTCGACGAGCCTATTAATGACGAACAGGTCGCTGAGTCAGCCGAGCCTGCAACTATATCTGCTCCGCAAGAAGTTACGACACCACGTCGTTCGTCGCGTGAAAGACGAGCCCCTGCATATCTCAGCGATTATGTTTGTGATAACGACGTCAATTAATTTATAAGGAGGGGTGAATGTAGTGTAATTCTCTTTGCTTATAGAATTGGACTCCTTTGCCATTTCACCTAATATTTGTTTACATGACAGATATTGTCATAATTATGTATTGTGCTTTTCAAGCTGAATAAAGCCAATATTTTGGTTTAGTAATTATTTTATTATGTAACATCCCGCTTCCACTGGCGCTGAATATTCTTGTAATTGCTGCGCATTGGCTGAAATTAGCAGTTTTAGATCTTTTTGTACCCTGTCACACGGTACAGCTTTTTACTTGGTAACTTATTTATTTTTATGCTTATTTATATATTATTTATCTTAATACCCACAAGGTGACGTACAAACAGCACATGTAACTCCTTCTGTTGCGGAGTTATGACTATTTCTCCGCACGTGCAGAGTGAACTTCAAGGCTCTTTTTCAACCCCTCCTCCCTGTTCAATGACACAGACGCACGTTAACTTTAATTGTTCTAACAGCCACAGTTCAGCGATCTATTTTCAGAATATATGCAACACTTGACGATAAAACCTTGTAGTCACGGGATATATTACAATTTTTGGCGACAACAAAAGCAATTCATTGCCAACTCTGGCAGGACCTGTATGGGAGCCATTTTAAAAACGTTATCACGTAAAAACGCACGGTTAAAGCGATACTACCACCCCGATCCCAATCCACCCCGATTTTTATATTTAGGTACGCTAGAAATTGTTTTAAATCTAGCTATCAGGAGGTTGATGTAATGATTACTTATAACCAAGTGCACTATATGGTTCCACCTCATAATCCTAATGGGACCATTAATTTTTCTGAACATTTTATAAGGTCATTAATTTATCTGTTTAAAAAAATCGCACTGATCCATTGCTCTGTCAGTATCTAAAAGAAGGTAAAACCACAAAAAAAACACACTTTTGTATTTGTTAATACTAATTACTGATAGGGTTTTTGGACACGTTGATTTTATTTACTTTTATTGAGCTCTTTAGTTCATAATTAGTCCTCATTACCTTATGACTTAGAGTTGGTATTAAATTGTACAGAAAGTTCTACTACCACCGACCGCGAGGCCAGTTTCACTAACTGCAATAAAAAATCTAGCAGCCGAGATTATGACGTGAACTCACGCAGACGCTCGTTAAACGAGCGCCGCAGATGTCGCGGACGTGACGCTGGGAGAGACGACTTTGTATCTACCGCGGTGTTTTTTGTTTTTTTGGATGAATAAGCTTTTGTTTGTATAGACGTAGAGGCCATTAGGCCTCTACGTCTATAACCAGACTTTGGCGAACGCAAAAGGCGTTGAGCCCTAAAACTATTTTTACGGCGCGAGGGTGACTAGCAAGGGCACCGCTACTGTACGAACCTCGACTTGGGCTGTCACCGGGGATATCAGACTTGCCCTGGTACCCCGGAAGGGGCGTGTCATGAGGCCCTAGTGGTTTGATTATTATCTGTTTGATTATTTGGAGAAAAACTAATCGATCTTCGGATAGATCCTGGGATTCTTCGATCACGCCTGCGAGGTCGGTGTATGATTGTGTGCCTTTGGTAATTGGCGCCTGTAATTATGTACAGAAAAAAAATCCTGTTAGTTATTTCCGGTTCAAACGCTAAATTGACTGGGCTTATGCCTTAAAAGTGAATGCTAGCTTTATACATACAAAAGAAAGTACAGGCTAATATGGCAGTTCTATTACTAGAGCTTTAAGTTTGTTATAGAAAAAAATACCAGAACCTACGTGACTGTACAACCGACACTCTGGTATGAATTATCTAGTATCTGATTTTAGTGAAATGTATTATCCTATTTGCAGTCTTATATGTGGGTATATACACCAATAAATATACTGATGATAAAACACTCAACTTAGCCGATGTATTAAGACTGGGTAGTCAAACTTAGCCAAGAGCACTAAATGCACTAATTTATAGTTTTAGGAGTTAAAACTGTACCTTTCTGCAATATCATGTATAGGTATAGATATCCAGTTTTTAAGAAAAGCCTCTGCAAAGTAACGCCTGATTCAATCTACTACTATTAGTCTGATAAATCTCAGAACTTGTGGCATCTCCGTTTTTTATTATAACGTATACGGCACTGCCCTCAGTTGGACCAATTAAGGATTACATTTAAGGTTTATCCAAGCATGAACTTCAGCCTCTCACTACTTACGAATGTTATTTTAAAATGTTAATCAAGCCCAATCTACACACATCGCATTCATGAGCGTCGAGTATCACATAAATCCATCGAATGGTCGACCAATTCGGAATCCAATCCATCTGCGGGAAAACGCATTTGTAGATTTGTATGTTTGGTATATCTGACCCATGTATGTCCGTAGCTGACTTAATTTCACACTGATAGGCAAAGTACATCCACACGAGAAGAATAACAATCTCATAAAAAAAAGTATTTACCCGAAAAATCTGCCTAAAACTAGATGGCGCTTACGTATTTAGTAACATAATGTTCAAACCACTATAAAAGCCAATGAAAATACGGTTAACATATAAGCTTAGTATTAGTATAAATGTCCGCTATTTAATTAGTTAATTAGTTAGTTAATTAGTTAATCGTGTTCCTAGCATCTACAGAACTCTTTTTAGATCTCAGGTGTTTTACTTACAATTGGCCTGACTTGCGAAAAGTGTAGACCACTCCAAAGATACATAATGTACAGAAACCATCTTAACTGTACCTTGGAACTTGTATTTATTTTTATGCTTTTAAGCGAATTATGAAAGAGCAGATGAAAAAATGAAAATGGACGCTAAAGTTTTTAAGACGATAAGTATAATTTTTTATCAGACGCGGAAAAACATTGCAAAACCTACTGTTTGGAAAGGTATTTTTCTACTTCCTGATGGTCCTGAAATAGAAATTGGCTGGTTTTCCTGTTTAAAAAAATCGTTTATCTTTTTAAAATTAATTGAAAGGTAGAATTCTCAGTCGATTCACTAAAATACACTGCTAGTTCAGTAAAAAGTTCAATAATTTCGGCAATAGAAACTGCTTGGCCAGGAATTACGCATTTAGAAGACATCCTTTTAAAATTTGTTGACCTTGAAACATAAATTTTTATTAAAAGTCATTAGTAAAGTGGTAAAAAATGCTTACTATACGATGGTGATTTTATAACCAAAATTATTAACCTAAAATATCTATAAATCGTTTTACTAAATACACAATATTATCAAAGGATACTAGCTAATACTTTAGTTACCTACGTAACTAAAGTAATACGTACGTAAGTAAGTAATAAGTAAACTAAAACTAAAGTAACTAAAGTAGGATTTGAAGCACCCTCACATTGCAAACATAATAATTATACTTATGAAAGTTTATCTTAACTAGAGCGACATAAGAATCTAAGTCAACAGAAAAATTGAATATCAAAATGGTTTGCCAAATGGAATATGATATAATGAATCCCAAACCACCTCCGAGACTAGTCCAGCAAAACGAAACCTGACCGTCCAATTTTCTATCTATTGAAATATTAAACCATTACTGCATACAAGGGACGAAATAGCACTCGGTAAGGACCAGTACACGTGTAGAGGCTTAACAGGCTCTTCGAAATAAGGAAGGTCGCACAACGTATCGGCTCAACACTGACTCGACTTAAAGTAAGCTATTGCTTGGTAGTCGTTTAGAATGAGGGGCTAATATCTATCGTCACATTATTGCTCTATCGTCACAGTTTTAAGCAGGATGTAACAGCCTGAAGGATTTAACATGGCCTTAAGATTATTGTCCTAAGTCATACAGCCAGAACCTATAACGTAACGTATCAAATGGACCAAGGTAGTGCCGTACAGTTCTATATCACTCGACATTATCCAGCCAAACGCTGACGGAGTAGACGGCCTGTGAATTATTAAGACCTTTTAAATAAGCTACAATACATTTTGTTTTAATAAAACGGGAATACTCACGTTAAATTGAGTCGGTTATTCCGACTATAGTTTCGATCACATTCAGTGACCTTTATCAAGGAATGCTCAGCGAAACACGCGCGCAACCTCGTCTTGCCTTGCAAAAAAACAAAATCTTAAAGTCTTTACAAAATGTATCAAAACCACGTCAGTTTTCATAGTAAAAAGCTACAACACCTATATACTGAATCAAAACAAGTCACATAAAATAAAAAATTGAGTCTTATCAAATACACTTAGAATCCCAAGATAGTGGATAGATTCCAATCGTGGTGCACAGGTTGTATGTTCCACTTTAATGTTCTTGTACGAGTATGTGACACTGTTAAATGGTTTCCTAGTCAAATAGTTTACTAGTCGTGATGAAACTTTGTTTTAGATTAAGTCAAGTTGTTATAGAGTCAATTATGGTGTGCGATATCCTTAACATTTTCTCTGGAATAAAACTGAACCTTTTTGAAGATGTTCGTAATAACAGGATCATTTCGGGGCCCTTTTTCAATACAGCGGGAATGGATCGAGCACCTATTGTGGGGAGCGGAGTGTTTTGTAGTCGGGTATCGATGACGCGAGGGCTCTTATTGGTTGCGGTAATTGGCGCAGAAACCTGGGGTTGTTATCATTTTGTTGTTGGATTATCGAGAAACATTGCAGTTATATATTTTACAAAAGATACGAAATTGCGGTTTTTTGTTTAATTTCAAGATTTAAAATTAAAGAGAACCCTATTTTTTTATAATATAATAATATATATTTAGGATGCAATATTGCGAGCAAAGGAGATGGGAAATTTTGAAGTCACCAAAAAGCTTAGTATCTTGTTCAAAACATTTTTTTAAAGAAAATTCCTTACTAAAGTCAAAAGTATAGTATTTTGAATTTTTGGGCAACATTACCACTAAAATAAATAAATAAATATTGGTGGACGTTTTTCACACAGCGCCATCTAGCCCCAAACTAAGCAAGCTTGTACTATGGGGACCAGATAACTGATAGAATACATAAATACTTTTTTTTTTGCAAATACATACATATAAAACACCAGACAAAGAACAGCTTCATCATCATCCACACCACAGCTTTCCTGATCCTAGAGGCAAAAGCCTATCTCTTGCTACGCCATCGAAGAATACTTATAAGCCAATAAATATTTGATAAAAACACAAAAACTTTCACAAAACTCATGTGACTAGTACATAAATTTAGCACACTAAAAATAAACAGACAGATAAAACAATAAGTACCCCAAATTTCCACACTATTATAGGACAAAACCATTTATCAGGCAGCGGGGAAGTTTTCCCCGTCGCATTTATACAATATTGGCAATCGAGAAACATCTCCATAAAACGATTGCTGAATTTGCGGGTCCTTATGGCGTCCTTCTTAACTCCATAAGGCGCCCTTTTAACTCCTTATGGCGCCCCTATGCGTTTCAACGTGACGTGGAACGGGGACATCGGATATTATTGTTGTGTTTCTGACACAGACAAAATGCTTTTTTTTCACTTGATCGACTAAAATGACTACAAAATTAAATTAAATTCAGTACGAAGCACGAAGCAGTACATGTACCCTTAGGAAAATTAGGAACAATTACGAAAATTGTTATCCAAAAAGTTATGATAAAGTACTTTTCATTCATAACAACTAAAAGTTTGATTGTGAAGAAGTCAGTAAATTAATACACTAACGTCTTAAATAAATCAACACTTATAGGGAATTTAACCTACAGAGTTCAAAATGTCATGCTTTTGTAATATACCTACTTGTAAACTTATGTAATTATGTACTAAAAGACCAAACACTAAATATAAAGAAATCAGAATCGTGACGTGGCCCCAGGCGGCGGATTTGTAGCTGTTTTTATTTTGTGGTTTGTGCCGATGTGAAAGTGACGAGGGGATTGGGTCACTCGGTGTCTCGATGTCTGGGTCGCTCGGAGCTCTCTGTGGGCACGTGGGTTAGCCATTGTAATGGACTATGTGATTTTTTCGGTTACAGCCACCTCTTCAGCAGTGGTCTGGCGTAGTCTGTTCTGGTCTGAGTGATCATTTTCACATCATTGAAGATATCATAAAATTACTATGTGCGAATTTCCAAAACGTAATTATGTTGAGGATATTTATGATATGATATCGTTTTCTATATCCGGAGGGTGTCAACGGAATACCCTATTAGTAAGCCAACCCCGTCTGTCTGTCTGTCAGTCCGTCCATTCTAGTTATAGGATCTATCTTGTAAGCCGTAGATAGATAGAAACTCTTTATTGTGTACACCAAAATAATAATAACATACGTACAAAACGATCTTGATCGTACGATCTTATAAGCTAGGCGTAATAGGTAGCCGAATGTTCACAGAATATGTGTTGTGTTATCATGTCCGATTTACTGACAAATAATAAAAAAGCCCAAAACTAAGAGTGTCCCCAAACAAGAAATTAATGTTTTTCCGACAATTCCAGTTTTGCTGTATCGTTAAAATAGTAATACATATGTGTCAAATTTTATGCGATAATACTGCGAACTCTAATAGTTTAACAACGATTGTTAAAATTCTGTCAAGTGTGAGTCGGGCTCGCAATAAGGATCGCGAACTGAACGAAGGAAAACACATTAGTTTTGGTAGCTTTAGTACGGAACCCTCGGCGCGCGAGTCCGCCTCGCACTTGGTCATTTTTTAATTTTGAAATCGTTAACATTGTAAGCAACTACAGTGCGTTCACGATAGAGTCAACTACTTTAACAAACTGGACAATCGAAACATCATTCAATCCGTCTAGTCTAGCTGATCCAGTAACTCGTTGCTTCGACTCGCCTCGGATCAATATTGGTTGTTTGCGGTTATGGTTACCGGAGATTATTACCGTGTCCTGCATAGTTTGTATGTGTGCGTGCGTGTGTATTTCACCTATTGGCATTGGCTCACCTAATGGTAAGTGTCTTGCTTGCCTATAACAGTCTTATGCCACAGAATGTTTAACTTCAACACTTATTCTTGGGAGTTGAATAATTTACTAATAGTGAGGTAATAATAATATCTAGGAAAGCTTCGAACAGAATTTTGATTGATGACTTTTCTTCTGCGCTCGAAAGTCAAAGTATAAGCACTATCTTTTTCTCGAAATTGCCTCTTAACCAATCGCATTTGTCTAACGACAAATATTTTTTGTTCACTCTTTTAAATAAAACTCTTGTAAAATATAATAACTTCATTAGGCACTTGAATTAAGATTTTTAATCTACATAAAGGTTCACTAAATTAGTAAAACCCATATTTTTTTCAAATTATATAACAGATACCTTCTTATAAAATAGCAGATGCAGCCACAAAGCGCAGCTAGTAAAATTATTTACATAGTTACTGTTGGCCTAACCGAAGCTAATCAAACTGGAACTCCGTTTCTAAGCTAATTAATTAATACCTTGAGGTCTAGATCTAATTGCCGCGGTTCGTACGGCGCATACTCTGCATGACGCGTGCAGATTGTTTGCTTAGCAAACTTTTTGGATGTTCAGTATTTGTGAGTGGATGTATTGTATTGTGATGACAAAAAAGTAAATATCGGGAACTCAAAAGCAAACTAAATCGTGGTAATTATCTCTTTAATACCAATTTAATTGTAGTAAACAGCCCTGAAAGTCTAAAACAGTGTTATAATAAGAAATACATCAGTAGGACTTCGCGACCCCTATATCTTCACAACCCCTGGACCGATTCAGCTCATATTCGAACTTAAAAATTGTATTGAAATGAACTACTTGCCTACAAAATTTCATGAAGATCGGATCAACGGTTTGCAAGCTATCATAGGACAAATATACACACAAACATACAAACATAAATACAAATGCCGATTTGTCCCAGTAAACTCTGTGACCTTCGCTACGCTCGGTCAATAATAATAATGATGATAAATTACGTGAATATTATATATAGGTATAAATTATCCATACATTTGTTTGTATGCAGGAACATGTCCTCTAAGATGCAAAAAAGTTTTTGATCTTTCTATCCCAAGTATTAAAATACTTCAATATAATAATTCAACGTAACCATAAACTCCAAATTACAATTTCCTTAAATATTTCGTTGGTTTCATTATAATTCCTAGGCCGAATGGTATACTTTAATTCCTTGGGCAGCGTGAGCAATGACCGCATGCCTCGGCATACATATGCGTCGTATGAATTCTTGTTCTTGAATGAGCTGGCTCGTAAAGTTTCATTTGCTAGCGAAGCACGGAGCATTAGGTCACTATTGTTAGGGGACAGTAGGGTAAGTTTGTAATTTGAGCTGGTATAATAATATTGTTCTCAGTATTGATTACCGTAACTTAGTCGAGTAAATTAGACTTGAGGTAAATACCTAAGCTATCCATTATCTTATTTGGTAAGTTATTACTTGCTGTTATTTGTTAAATGTTCCATCAAAGTTTAAAAAATAATGATAAAACTTTAAATAGCTTGTTATTTATTTATTTATTTATTAATTTAAAAATGCCCAAAATATTAAAAAAGCATTTTTATTTTTTGAAACTGGAGGTCATTACTCAGACTATAACTTATTAGGGTTCCTTGTTGTACTTTGGGACCCTAAAAAGAAAAAGAGTATTTTGGAGTTGGCAATTAAAATGTAACTCGCCTACGAATACTACATACCACACTGAGTAGAGTAGGTATAATATTCATTCGAAAATTGTACCCCTGCCCAGCTACCGTAGTTTCCCCACTTTACCCTAGTCTAACCGTAACTAATCCAACTTTATGAAAAAGTTCCTCGGATACCGAACCAAATTGTATTATGAGGCGCGGACGTGCGAGAATTTATCCTTGATGCATGCGGCTGCTGCAGTGGGATATTAGACGCATTCCGTTGGCTTTAAGCAGGTAATGTGTCGCCAATTATGCACAATGAATAGAATAAGCAATACAAATTGTGAATGTTTTTCGGGAAATGTGAATAATATGACTTAGGGCCTTTAGTCGCACATATGCCTTTTTTTATTACAGACAGCATTAATTACAATCTACAAAGCATTTATTTTTAATTTTTCATTAAAATATCACCAAAGACCTGTTTAAATACGCTCTGATAGGAAAAGGTCTGCAAATCAATCATATAGTTATATTACATATTTATTTATTTATGATATTTTCGTAGGCGATTCCCGCCGCGGTGCTAAAGACCCAATTAATTTAGAGCACTTGGGAGATTCGCACCGCGGTCCGGGCTACATGTGGTAAGAGATGCCGCAATACCCATATATTTCTTATAATGTAATATACAAATGTAACAAATTGGTTTCGGAATTAAATAACACTATCTACAAACACTTGCCAATGTGCGAATGAGTTAACTTATACAGGACTATAAACCCCTTCAACTTAGCCTGTGTCTTCATGTAGCAATATATTCTATCAAAACACAAATCCTGTTGCAAAACATTTTAAGTAGGATTATTTAGAAAAATTTAACAACATTCTGAGACCTTGAAACCTATTCTAGAAATCTAACTCGGCAAATATTTATTTAACTAAGGAAGAAAAGAATAAACACAGTAATTGCCGTTACTTTTATTTGTTTAGTCTCCGGTTTCGTCCACATTTTGTATAAGCCGTAGCTGTGGCCGTTTTATCATGCATCTGCAATATTACAGGTATTTCTGTATTGTGCAATCCATTTCATGTTGAAAGGGGTGACCAAGGAACATAATAATGAAGGGGAGTAGTGGCGAAAGATATTGTTGTATTTTAGAGAATCTGTCATAAATAGGTATGTATCAATGTCATAGTTATGTGGTGGTATTGTCTATGCGCATTTATTTTTTTTATTCCAAGCCGAGACAACAATTTTTTTACTACATCTGAAAGTCATAAATACCCTTGTGTTATTTAAGCAAACATAGAAACTGTTTGCTAGAGTTTAGAGGAATGTTAAGTTATGAAAGATTGTATGCACAATCTTGAAGAGTAACCATAAAACCTGTCAAGAGAACTCAGGGCTTTTAAGAAAGTCATAAAACCAATGATGTATGTGACGCGCTGTATTTTTTGTAACTAAGCATCCTATTATTTTTTGCATGTTAGAGGAAAGGTCGAGAGAGAAAGCTATGACGTTTACTTAATGTTTGTCTCCGAGAGTGTAAGGACGCGTTTCTTATAATATAGGACGTATTGTATATCTTGCCAGTTATTGAGACTCCAAGAGAAGTGTGCATATATCAGTTATTTAATGGATGATAATAATGAAATTAATAATCAAATCTTTTTTTTGTTATTCGGATTATATCTGCAATCAGTTCCACTGTGCCGGTATATCTTGGAATGTGAGCCTCCAGTGAGGGCATGTCCTTAAATCTGTTTCAGATAGTCAGTCGGCCGCTGGTGACCCACATTCTCTTTAATCTGGGGCTGTATCAACCGTATCATAACAATAAAAATTGTATGACGTAATTATTGTAATGCAACATATTATAACACTATGTGTTATCATGTTTGTGCTGTGATGGGATTGTTTTGTATAAGTAAAATCTTGCGTAATGTTTTATTGAGCTATTTTTATTAAGTTCATATGCACCTGCAATATTATCAATTGTATTTAAAAATATATGGTTGTAATAGGCAATTTGGTGCATAGTTATTTGCTACAGTTATGCGACAGTTATGCGACCTTTGTCCGAAGTGCTATCCTGGAAAAAAAATTAAACTTCCTTTTTAAACGCTTAGCCAATACTTCACCAGGTATAGGGGGACCCTATACCTGGTGAACCAGTTGCAAGTGACACCAGTTTACGTCATCAGCGTTCTTAGGCAAGAGCGGAATACATAATTCATACACGTTAGACAAAGTTGACGATACAGGACAAAATGACCGATAGTGACGTACGAGCAAGCTGGTGTAACGCCAAACCTTTTTCTTTTGGATCATGCGAGTAGCCTTGGAGTAGGGAAGTACGAAGTTGAAGCACTAGTATTGAACTCGGCCGACATGCTCATAAGCATGTCAATACTCAATACTCAATACTCAATTAATTTATTGCAAACATTATGTGGAATACATGCAGATCTTAACTAGCATATTTTAAATAGGTAATATATATAATATGATTGATAATGACCCTGATTGGGTATGGCAATATCGTGCGGAGCGGGTCAATCTATTCCATAATTATTTTGTCTCTCAAAAATTCGTCTAGGGTATAGTAGGATTTCGCGAGTAATACACTTTTTAGGGCTTTAGTAAATTTGAACTCTTCTTCTATCTCTTTTATCTGTACTGGTAGTTTGTTATATATTTTAGCAGCCATTGGGTTTGGTCCGGAGCTATGCATTTCTAGTTTAGACGGTGGTACTATTAATTTGTTTTTATAAGTAGACCTTATTCGGTAATCTCGCTTGTCTGATAATTTTGTAAAGAATTGAGGATGTTTTTTCACAAATTTGCAGTTTTCTAAAATATATATGGATGTAGTCGTTAAGATTTTAAATTTTATGAAATAAGATCTGTGAAAATTTGGTATTTTGATGTCGGGAAGTTTTATGTTTGCCAGTATTCGGATGCATTTTTTCTGGACAACAAAAAGATCTTTGGCATCCACGCTGTTTCCCCAGAGTATGTCGGCATGTATAAGCATTAGCAATGTTGTAAAAACGGAAGCATCGTAAAGGAAATATTGTTGTAATGGAGAAAGTGGTGCAAATAAGAAAGTTTTAACTATATTTGTCATAAGTATAAGGCGGCGGCAGGCCACAGTTTGAGAACAGAAAGAAACTTTCTAAAACAAATTTCTAAATTATTTTCACACATAATCTCAAACGAATACGAAATAATACACTTTTCGTCAAAAACTACTTGTTTATCTGAAATAGCTCACTCTCAAAGCTGTACTAACTGCTAAGTATTCTAAACAGTGCAGCGTAATAACTGATAGATATTTTACGTGCCTATTCATATAAACTAATTGACAGTCTGGCGGACAAATTTAAGAGTAGAGATTCCGAAAAAGGAAATCTGCAGTGCAACGAGCTGCATCGTTCCGTGACGTTTGCACTAAACAAATATTTGCCGAGCCAACATGGAACTGTGAGACAGAGGCTCAGCGCTCACGACACGATTGCATTATAATCCCCAAAACAAATGAATTCAATATCTATGAAGATGTTAATAGTGAGGTATGAGCCCAGACAGTTTACTAAATATTTTATGTGTATCAAAAACATGTTTACCATCTCATCTCTCTCATTTTCTTACACGAATTCGTGATATCAATTTTAATATTTTCTAATATTTGCAAACTCACGTGGTAAATAAAGGTATATTTTTTTTTAAAAAGTCGTACACCTATTGGACCTCCGGGTTGGTGCGACGCGTGACTAAATGTATGAAATTTGATATAAGCGTGGTAATAAATTGCAGCGTGGTAATGCCACCAGCATGCTGGGTACGCTGCCAACTGGTCTCACTACCAGTACTATAGTACTACCAGTACTATAGTACCAGTACTACCAATACCAGTACTACTATAACATTTGGACCATCGTTAGACCTTTAATGGTCTCTGAGTAATTCAACTGTTTGTTTTATGTAGTAGGCTAAATATTGTAGTTTGAGTGTATTATGTTTAAAGCAATAGCACTTGCCCTATAAAAAATACGTACCTAAGGTTTATTAAAATTATTATTTATTATTGTGTATATCTTCTCAAGTTTTCACAATGATTTTTTCTGTAGCCGCATTTTGCCTGATTATAATATCTACGACGAGTGTTTGACGTTTCCCAAAAGAAAAAACACACAAACAAACAATCACGAAAAATCATGGTTTCTTCCTATCGTGCGTTGTAAAAACTTCGTTTCATATTGCTATTCACACACACGCTGAAATTTCAGCGGTTTTCTATCGCCGTCGTGTGGTTTCAGGTAAATTCACTAAACTGAAATATGAAACTAGAAAACCTAGCACGCTGGCAAATCTGGTAAGAGAATGGACTAACTTACGAGACTCGGGGAAAATATAACGAAGCAGTGAGCATGTGAGTTGGCGAATCTGTGTTGCGGTCAGCACGCAGCGGAAGCAAGTAATTGATAGAAAGCAAATAATCACCTTGGAAATTCAAACAAATCTCTTACAAAACTGCATTTATACAATGTGTATTAGCAAAGTATAAATTACTTAAGGTTTAAGGCTAGAGGTAAAATGATTGTGAACCAAGTATTAGCTTGTGGCCAAGTGTAGGCCACAAGCTAATAACTATATCACGATACATCAATACACTAGACTACACGCTATTTAACTGTATGACGATCCACCAATATGCTAGGCTACACGCTGTTAACTGTACCACGATCCATCAATTCGCTAGGTGGCACGCTGTCAGCTTTAAATAATTCAACAATAGGCTATGCTACATAAAGTGAACTGTATCACGATCCACCAATACGCTAGGCTACACGCTGTTAAGTATATCACGATCCACCAATTTGCTAGGTTACACGCTGTCAGCTTTAAATGATCCACCAATACACTAGGCTACATTAAGTTAACTGTATCGCGAACCACCAATACGCTAGGCTACAGTCGACTACACGCTGTTAACTATATTCCGATCCACCGATACGCTCAGGCTACACGCTGCGATGCGTATCTCGCCTTAAAATAAGGGGTATTTTTAGGCGAGGGCTTGGCGAATACTCTGTATTCAATAATCAATCATTTATTGACATTATGTGGATGTGTTGACAGATAAAAGACTAAAAAAACACATTCATGGTACATTTTGTGATTCCGACAATTTAATGATTAGTTGGTAAAAATGAAACAAGTCAGAGAAAATTTAATTAATTTACTCCTCGTCTATTTACCGTTCACGTGTGCCTAATAGACGTGCCAGTTAGTTAATTCACGCTTGTTTAAAAGCCGTTATTAATGAAATTAACGTATTTATCTCGGAAGCTCCATCCCAGCGGACCGTTCGCGCGAAAATACAATAATTATTGCGTATTAATAAATTTATAATAGAGTGTCAGGGGATTTAATTAATGGAGAGTCGTGGAATCGTAATGAATTGATATAAATTGTCTCGCTGCCGACTTGCCCTGTGCCTGGCCCCTACCAACACGATTGTCTTATCAAACTCGAACGTAAACTTCTAACAGGGGAATAAAATATTTGAACATCCTTTTACTCTAATTACTCACTAATGGTTCATAGTGCATCCACTCGTACTTATGCAATTGACTATAATTACCCTGCAGCAAGACACTTCAGCTCTCATCGCGATATGTATCTCGCCGGTCCTTCGACTCGCGCTCAAAAACCATCAAAATTGGGAGCGGCGGGCAAGCGGCGAGGATCATGATGGACGAGTAACGCGACTACGTCTCTGCCTGCTGCCCTCGCCACTCGTCGAGTATATGGTCGCGGCGCTTGGAGGCTGCATATCTTGGCTATGTTCTGCAGCGTAAGAGATCAACGTCTGCAACATTATAATTTTTATATTTATGTATTATGGGCAAGTAATGTAAATGTAATGTAAGCGTCATGTTTTAAGGGAAAGAAGTATTTGTTTTGTGAAGCATCCTCAAGTGGACAGACTGGAGTAGAAAAGCTGTTTCATTTGGCACAGGACAAAATAAAGTTTGCCGAGTTAAATGTAAACGTGTCAAACCTAGTAGTTAAGATACTTGTCTGTCTCGTTCTTGCGGGACGGCAAGAGTGGTCAAAATTGTATCGCGATTATACGATTATGCGTCCCCTTCACGTCAAGCTAAGTTAGTTTAGTAGTTTTGCGCTTCAAATTTATTTTTGTTAGAACCATTTCTATAACTCGTGGTAATACTTCGAGATATAATTGTTTAACGATGATTAATTTCCAGTACGGCGAGAGTGTCGCTACCTGCGAGCCTAATAGTTTGAGGAATTAATCTTGCCTATAGTGGACGCTGCCATATATCCCGGATAATCGTCGTTTTCGGATTACTCATTTGACGAAGGAGATAATTCACAATATCAATTATAATATTTATAATAGTAATACTAGTATTTATTTATTGATAAAACAACTAAGATCGTGAACTTTCATACACATTGTATTTATAATTCTGACTGCAACTGACTCCTAATCTACTCATACATCACCTCTGCACTGTACCTCCCAGTTTACCTCCCTGTTTACCTCCCAGTGCAATTTTACTTAATCATCATCAGACAGAAGACGACCGTTGTTGAACAATAGCCTCTCCTTTCTAAAGGGGATGGGGGTGCCATTAATCCTCACGCTCGGCAGGCAGTTTGACTTACTATTTTTTTAAGCTAGCTGATGCCTGACTTACATATATGTGGTTCTGCTCGGCCTTCGGCCAAATCTTTAATTAGGCTCGATTAGACCGAGGCTCGGCTTTCGGCCTTGTAAAAATACAGTAAAAACGACCCTTTTTTAGTGCTCAATACGTTATATTGGGAGCTGTTGTATGACTTTCATGCTTTTAGATCCTTATGCCGGGCATTGTCTATCAGTGTGTTACAATATTTTTTGTTGGAAGGGATGGACAGGACACATGTTGCGTTGTAAAGCAAACAAATGGAGTAAGATAACTACTTTATGGTACCCAAGAGATGGTACTAGAAGACAGGGACGTCCCATACGAAGATGGGATGACGACATTAGACTAACCTTGGGGCCATACTGGACAAGAGTGGCAGAAGACCGCAGTCAATGGAGAGAGTTGGAGGAGGCCTATGCCAAAAGGCACACCGAGCAGAGGCACATTTTATGAAAATAATTTAATACAAATTAAACATTACTTACCAATGTTCGGAATAAATGGCTATAAATAAAATAAATAAAAATAATGTTACAATAATACTGCAGTAGAACTAGTACAATCACTTTTAAAATTCAGTATTCGCGATGTTTTGGCAAAGTTTTGCAATTATAAAATAAAATTTCTAATTCTAACGTAATCTTACTAACTCTCAGAAATAGACGACTGGAGATGTGCCCTGTAACTTGCATTCTCATTAATTCTCGAAGCGAGGTCTGAGACGCTTTTGTCTGCATCTGCAATATGCGAGAATAGATGCATGCTTGCACATCCCTGCAAGTAATGGGACCTGTAAAGCGCGCGGTTCCGTACATACCATTAATCTTGGATCCAATTTTAAAACTAGATGTTTGTAGGAACTAAACGTACAAAATGGAAGAATTCTTGGAACATATTTCTTTTCATTTTACTGATTTCATTTGGAATAGACATGTTACTAATCACAAAATGTAGGTGCCTTTTCCTAATACAAACTAACTTATTCGACTATCTGATCTCAAAAAAATATATCTGCTTAAGTCAGAGGCCGGTACTTGGATGGGTGAATTTTAAAAACTGCTCAAACGATTCGGACGGTGCGTATAAAAACCGGTTTATTATTATTGAATAATAAAAAACAAGGCTCTACAATTTGTTAATCCTCGTCTTCCGCTGCATGACCAAGAAGTACATACCACTTAAATAACATAAATTTGAAAATTTTAGCGAAATAACACCTGATTTAATTTGTATTATCTAGTAACCCGAATATTAAACAATCATAAATACTAATCTATCTCAATTTGAAACGTCGCCAAAATCTCCGTCCGTCCAGTCAATTAATACCTCCCTAATAAACCATTCAACCATCCCAAATAGCTTCCATTTTGTTTACCTCCCACCGAGATAGACGTTGAACAAGACACGGATTATAAGGAGATGTGAAAGTCCTACTATGAAAACTAGCGTGGTTTTGACACGTTTTATAATAATGAAACGTTAAATTCACATTAAATTGAGTCAGTTTTCCCAGCTATAGTTTCAATCATAGATCCTATTTTTTTTTTAAGGAATCCTATGTAAGGTTTACGCTCGTGCGACCTCAGTTTGTCTTGCACGAGGTCACTCAGAAGAGGTCGCGCGCGCGTCATTCCTTCAAAATCGAAAATATTATAAGTTGGGATAGCCTACTTCAGTTCGATGCGACTATTCTCGTATTATTAAATCCATTTTCTCTACGTAATTTAATTTTAAGCACCGTCAGATTTTATAATATTGTTTACTCCGTCATATTGAACCACTTTTTCAGTTGGTTGAGCACTTAGTAAAACTGCTGATTTTTTAAATAACGTACAATTGAAACACTCAAATTAATCAAGTTACCCAATATTTTTTCCAGAGTACACAATAATAATAAAATTGTAAAGAGGTTCGATTTTTTTTGTATGGAAGCTGGCATTGTCCCGAGTCGCCATTTTGTTTTATCCGTCATTTTGCTTTTAGTGCACATATAAACAAAAAAATTAAAATAAAATAAAAAGTACTTTAAAGATTTTAAAATTTTAGATTTTAGTATTTTAAAATATAAAGTCACTTACTCTTACAATACTCATGTTCAATTAATCTCCATAGCGTGACTCTTTAGAATATTTATGTTATCTGCAATGTTTTGTTCATGATAATTATGTTTCCAATCAAAATATATGTTTCTTAATGTGAGACGCCATGTAAAAAAAAATGTCGGGCCGGGCCAACGCCAAATATTTTCAAGTCTCTAGATTATTTTAATTAAGTTTTCTAAGTTGACCATCTACATTCTGCCTTATTTGGACCCGCACGGAGCGATAGACCGCGCCGATTACGCGCTCAATGCAAACCATTGACGGAACCCTTCCGTGATTATTTCCGTAACGAGTCGCCGACGACTCCGAACGACGACCATCGACCTAATCTGGGAGTTTGCTAATAAGCTCGCTGGTTTCACACTGACTGTTGCGTAATCTGTATCATCATCATTGGCCCGCTGCAGAACACAAACCACGGCAATATTTCCTGTCTTGTGCAAATCTTTATAATTAGATTCAATAAAAAAAAAAAACTGTGCGTAAGGCGGATTCCTTTCCAACTAGTAATTTTAAAGAATAGTTTTCTTTTTCGACACATTACAATGTATACTTACAAATACTTCTTAACTCTTCGACTAATTATTATAGTTTAAGTATAACTCGCTTCTTAATTGCATCTATCTGTACCTATAATTGTGGTGACGTTTAGAATGTTCCTATTTCTTGTCTCCTTCTATATCAAATAATGACGTACATCATGTTGTTGTCTATTAAATAAATTAATAAACAACAAAGGTTTAAATTTTATTCAAAACAAACTTATGAGTTTCTAATTTTAACTATACAGAGTACTTTTTAATTAAACTAAAACCTCTCGCTGCCAGATTCCTGAAACTCAATACTTCATCCCTCAAATCAACACATCAAACCTTAATTAAACACAAAAAATACTAATTTTTGTAAGTTTTTTTTTTGTGTTTTTAGGCACAAATGTCAGCGAGTGAAGTTCTTAAGAGCCGCTTCCCTAATTCAGATATTTCCATCGCATTAAAAAAAAAAAAAATTCTTTTTAATTTCCACTCTGTCATTTTTATATTATATAGATGAAAAAGCGCGAACGAGATAGCGAGAATAAGGGAAGCCGCGCCTTAAGCTTTTCGAAGTTATATTGGTGTAAACAATAGTGATGAAAAAATGGTTGGCATTTTACCACATCCTACTTGCTGGTAACAAATGATGTGGTCGAGGATGAAGCGCGCTTACCTTCACTAATTTATAGAGGCAGCTGAAAAGAAGACGAGCTTTCTCAGACCCAATATCAGTGGCTTTCTTTTTGCAATATTTTCCAAACGCCATTCGAAAACCTCGCTGAACACTATAGAGGTAGGAAAGCGTAAACAATTCAGCATTTATTAAAATTTACACGAAATTTCGCAAAGGGTCGGCTCGGGCGCAATAGAAGCTGCCCATTGCACATAATTAATTTAAATTACGCGAATTTACGCTCCGTCGTAAACAAAGGTTCTCACATAAAACGTATTTTGAACGTTCGGCGCGGGCTGTTGCTTCGTTTTTATGAGCGCGAGATGAAAGGCTAATCGTTAGGCGCTGTCAGTCTGCCGTTACCGTTACAACGTCGTCGTTACGATAGACGTGCTCAACGGATAATTCAGAACATTATATTGGATTCAGAACAAATAAACTATTGTTATTGGTTGCACGTTGGAATCGTTCGATAATTGTATTCAACTTAAGGCTTCTACAGAACGGCCGCTTAGTAGAAGAGCCGCGAGGCGTGAGCGACCATGCCTCAGAGTAATCTAATAATTACCTATATTTTATTTTTAATAAAAACAGACATCATCATTATCATCAGTCAGAACACGTCCAATGCTGAATAAAGCCTCTCGCTTGGAAATAGGGGGTGCCATAATCCCCACGCTTGGCTTAGAGATCGCAGAATGCTTAATGAAGAGGACGCTGCTGCCCGTCCTCCGGTGGTTCAGTCTTAGTTTTGGGTCACACCCGGGTCCCAATGACGCCACGGCAGCACCCGCGTCTAAATAAGTGGCTAAGGATCGGTTCCGGTCGGCGTCCCTGTCTGCCACTAGTGTAGTGTGTATTTAAGGGTATTTGTAGCATACACTACAAATACCCTTAAATAATCAACATATTTAGTACAGAAGTTAGTTCAAGATTCTGCAGTTTTCGTAGCAGCTACGTAGCGACAGTGGCGTAGCGGCGCGTAGCAAGCTCGTAGCAGACCATCTATTCTTTCAAAACTACCGCCTGACTTAAATGCCCCCCGTGACCTCACATGGAAGTCGTTAATACCGACTCCGGACCCAAGTGGGCCCCTCCATGGGCGACCTTGGCAATAGAGGATTCTGTACAATGATCCGGGTACCACGCGCGCGCACGCGCAGTCCATGCCTACGCTCGTGCTCGCGGTGTTCGAATCCCCGCACTATACAAGACCTTCATAGGTCTCTCGCTGGTAGGCTCCGCAGACTTGTTCCCAACGTTTTCAATTCTAAGACATAGACTTTCATAGAAGAAATTTCCAGTAGTTTTTTTTTACATTGTAATAAAACCTCTGTAAGTTTAGTATCAATTCCTTCCTCACTGACACAGCTTAAATCATATGAAAAGACGTCCTAAGGCCAATGAGTATTAAAGTGAATAATATATATAAGATCTCGCAGACAGCTTCGGTACATTCTATTTAAGAACTTTTCGCCAACGCCTCTCTTATCATTTCAAACTATGTAATTTTATTTAAATGTTTTTTTTTAAGGAGAAAAATAAAATACAAATTATTAAAAGCCATAAAACAAAAAGTTCTTTGTTATGATGAAGTGAAGATGCATGCGAGAGGTTGTTAGCAATGTTAGCTAAGTTCCAATAACCCTGGACATAACTCATAAATTATCGTATTTTAATTTATAATAATTTTTTGTAACTGGAAAGTGCCTTTATTAAATACACAAAATGTTCATCTGAACAGCTGGATTACCCAGAAATTATTAAAGGTCTAAATATAATCGAAATGTTAAAGTTCCACTACCAGATGGCAGCATACCCAGCATTCTGGCAGTATTCTCACGCTGAATTGCGCTGCTCATGCGTTGCGCCATATAAACGCCAGTATAGATTTTCCATAAACATGTATGAACTTAACTCTAAGATATTCAGACAGAAATTCCCGGCGTCAAGTTAGTTTGAGACTCGTTAAACGCTACGTGTACGAACATGTTGTGTTACAGCCACACCACACTCGAAACCATTAGCGAATCAGCTATGTTTGGTCGACAACAAACGTGACAACTTGGGTGACGCCGACCACCGCGCCGTCTAGCAAACGAGTCTCGTGCGCAGTCCGTGATTGTCAATTTTATTAGGGGTCTTAAATAGCAGATCTTTTGGCATCCTACACTGTCGATTCAAAAGGTCTTTTTGAGAGCCTGCACTGTCCTCTCAAAAAGGTCTTTTTTGGCCTACACTGTGGATTCAAAAAAGTCATTTTCGTAGCCTACACTGTTTATTCAAAAAGGTCGTTTTTGCGGCCTACACTATCTATTTAAAATGGTCACGCCCTTCTCATGCAGAGCTTGAAGCGCGCGTTATTCGAAGTTGGTAAGGCTATGTAATCTAACCAACTTGCTAAACTGATAATGGTTGTCTGTGCACATCATTAACTAAACTGTTCGACATTTACAATTAAACTTGTGTGGACAGATATCGAGCTGATAATATAACACTTTATAAGCCACAACTTCGACAGGAAAACTATTGACTTGAACTGACACTGAGACTTGTGTTTACATGTACGTACAGTACGGAGAATCCGATGGAAAAAAATGTGAAAATTAAAAGAAAAACACTTATGTTGAGCATTAAGTGCTTTATATACAGAGGCCAAAAAAACTTCCAAAAATGTAGATAATTACCCATCGCGATTACGAAAGTATCACGTGTGTTGTGTGCCTTAGTTGTTTATGTAGGACTAACTCAGTCTCGAGTTCCCCGGTAATGATTACTCACCGAGCTAAGTGCCTTAGTTGGGAGAGTCTCAAGGATCGTTTCTATTTATGTATCTATTTGTCCTGCATAATGAAGGCTATTCTACTATCTAACGAAGCTTTATTTCGGGGTAATGTTTCTGGTGTAAGAAACCAAGTGTTAATTTTTATTGTTTCCAATCACAAATATTGTTAAGTTATTTGGTTGGTCAATGGTTACCCTATGATAATTTATTTGATTGTCGGATTCATTGTTTTGACTATCAATACATTTGAATACATTTATAATCTCAAAATTTAACTATTTATTGCCAAAAAATGTGTTTCTCTGTTAAAACCCGTAAGCCGTGAGTAAAGAACTTTAAATTAATGTAGCTACTTGTATGGCAGTTGTTTCACTGTTAGCTAACAACGCGGCGTCATATCGTAACACAGGGGTGTAAATCTAACAGAACGACACTACCGCTGTGTTTACTTAATTAAACGGCTCTCATCTGGATGTAACAGAGTAATGTTTACAGTTAACAATATCTAAAGGAATCGCATTTATCATTATAATACATCGTATATTTCATAAAAGTGACGAATGGGCGAAGAAAGGTTTTAGTAACTACCAGAAAAATAGCCGTTTGTAAAAAAAAAACGTTCGACGATACTAGACGTGACTGTGATTTAATTTCTTAAAATGTAGTAGGTATAAGTGTACATCGTAGAAGTAGTTCATGCAAATACAAGAATTGTAATATTAAAATAATAGGAGCGAAATCTCTCAAGAGGTTGAAAAAATATAGCAGCCGCGAGGTTTGTGTCAACATCTAGTATTTTTCCTACAGATACTATATTAAGAATACTATTCATAATATTAAAATTCGACTCAATATTCATGTAATTTAGTTGTTAGTTTTCGTACTGTAGTAGGCTGTATCCAAACGACTGTGTTTGCGCGGGTGATTCATAAAACCCGAGAGAGACGTTCACGCCTTTCAAAAACATAAGTGGAAATATTATCTAACATTTGAGTGGTACAAATATCGCGCTTATTTAATACATTAATTTACAAGGATTGTAGTTCTGTGTTTTCTGTGACACTGTAATAACATCAAAACCTGTACTTCATAAATATATTTTTTTATCTTACTAGCTTGGCGTCACCTTGTCTCGTAATATTTTTTTTAGTTGGAAATGGGCCGACTCGCCTGATGGTAATCGACGTTGTGGCTGATGGGGAGAATCTAATCGATCTTCTGACAGATCCTGGGACGGTTCGACCACGCCGGCGAGGTCGGTGTATGCGCCTGAATGTACTTCCTTATGACAGGTAAATCCTAAAGTTAAGTTTTATATATAACCTCAATATATCTCGTTTTTAATATGATATCAAACCTGAAAACATGTCAAAACAAAACTGAATCAAATGAAATAATTCGTAAATGGCTGAATTATTTTACTCAATCATTTCCCTGTTTTATCAACATAATTGAAATTTCAAATATGAATCATATAGCAACTTCGTTACTCCACGAAGTATTTTGTTTTATCTGGGATTTTACTTCATTTTGTATTAATAATAGTATTATTAAAAGTAGTAATACTATAAGTAATATTATTAAAAGTAAGAAAAAACCCAACCGCAAAATGTAGCTCCGGACGTAAGAAAAATCCAACTACACCTAACTCGTCAAAATCAGTAATTCAGTATAGCTTTTTAGGCTACTGGACGTTCTATAGGAACACACAAACATACTCCGAAATACTCATATACTTTCATGCACCCCAAAAATATTACCCTCCTTTTGTCCAGTCGGGTAAAAATAAGCCCATTGCACTCTCCGGCCTTCGAACTGTATCCATCATAGAATAAAGAAAGATAGTAAACAAAAACCTCTTCTGTGGCACCCACGCAAAAAACCATGTCGACGCATAGCTCAGTTGCTGTTTGCTGCGCTGTTGAGGAACAAAAAACCAACAAATACCGAATACAAAATATAGTACTGACGGCGAATTGCTCACTTGCTCAGTCAATTCCTGAAGCCTTTCTTGTTGGAAATACGCGGTAAAATATAATTATGAAAGCAATCTCTTTTTGAATCCGTAGCGAGCAAATAGTTCTAATGAAGCAGTTTCCGCACCGATATTGATAAGTACTCTTAACGCTTCTCTACTAGAGGGCTTAGTTAACGGGATTACGTATAACTTTGCGGTGGTCGGCCTGTTAACGAAATCGAGGCTCCATGTACTGGGATAAATAAACTATCGGACGTGAAGTAGGCGAATGGAAGGTTACGTGATATCCTAATCCTAATATTATAACTCAGAGGAATATAGCCGCAGTCGTATCAGGACCAATATAGCTTAGAGTTATGAAAATGAATAAGTTCATCTCGAGGAAAAAAATTCGCTTAAGCGATTCAGAACTCCCGACATTACAACGGTCAGTCTATACAAAATGTCAAAAAAAGCACAAAGATGAACGCCATCTAGCGAACTATAAGAAGTAACTTTGGCTCTCTGTCTGGATGCTTGTCGCGTAATCACGGCTAAACGGCTGAACGGATCTTGATAAAATTTGGAGTTGCTATTTATCACATAGACGGACATAGCATACTTTATTTATGTCCACGCAAACGAAGTCGCAGGTAACAACTAGTTTAAACTATATCGGCATTCAAGAAAATGAAACCCAATTAAAAAATAAAATGTACAAAAATGACAAATCTTGCAACGCCATCCTTACTGTCACCGTAAAAAGATGTGTAATCTCATGTAATGCCAAGTCAGTTATTTTTTAATAAGGAAGCACATATTTATTTTACTTAGTATCTATCGATGCAAGTATTCAACGACTATTATTAAGTGTGTATATTAAAAGCTATAATTAAAGAATACCATTATTACTTTGATATTATTTATTACCATTTATTTTATGTTTATGTTTTATATTTATGTTTATTATGCATCATTTATTAATCATATCAATAGTCTAATCACATCTAGCCATGATATTCAGTAGTTATCTTAATTGTACTAAATTAATTTATAATAGTTTTGTTTATCATTAATATCCATGGCATATCAACGACAATATTGATATCAACTCAACTGAAACCCTAAACTCACAATCAACTAAATAAAAAATTACTTAACTGTCCAAATTGCGTCCAACCTCCGTCACTACTGCCTCGAATCTCCTCAACCTCCTTCGACCCAGCCTGTACCCGTGACTGAATATCACCTTCACACGTACAGGCTATTTTTCAATTCATTTAGTCAGCCTGTAGCACCGAGTTGCCAGTAGTATAATGTTTTAAATAATCACAAGCGAGATAATTATCAGTATTATAGATTAATAAAATGAACTATATATGACAATAACTATAGTAAATTGATCTTATATGATGCTAGATATAACACTGTACCATAAACTAGCTTGCCCGCACGGCTTTGTACAGTAATTGCAAGACGACCCTATTTCATTCCTTTACGAGCTTGATTTTAGAAAAAATTACCCCATTTGACCCCTATCGACGTGGAATTTCGAAAATCTGTTCCTATTATTCACCTAGACACCTTGAGGAACCTTGTTCAAATTTCACGTCTCTATCATTAGTGGTTTGGTCTGTGCATTGATTCCTAGAGAAGTGCGTATTCTTTTACATATAAAGAATTTTAACTACCTAGTTACCTACAAACATTTAGTGCATCTTTTCGCAAGCTTCCCACGAGGTTAAAGCAGAACCGACGTAGTGACGTGTCCAAGTGCTTTATTTATCTAGGGCCTAGTGGTTACGTCCAGGTGTTAGTTACGGTAAATACTTTAATTGGAGAGGGAGCTTACAGTGGGATTGGATTAAAGCTTGAATCAGCCGTAGACGGGCAATTGGAAGGATAATTCCATTAAATTTGATTATCCCTAAACTATCTTGCAAAATATTTTGCTATCGGTAGATTTCGGTAAGTTAGAGGCGAGTAATTTAATTAAGGTATTTCATGCCGCGGTTTTTCGAGTTGTTCACAGTTTAATAACAAAAAATTGAAATTATTAGAACTGATTTTAAAACATACAAGACGTACCTTTGGAAAATCCTACAAATAATTAAGTTAACTATAAATTAAGTCAAAAACCACCCAAAACTTTCCAATTATATTTACAAACATAAAGAAAAAGTCATCCTTTTTACTAAAATATATAAAATGTTGCTAAAGACAGTGTCAGTTAGTAAGTTAATTTATTTAGCTGACTCCCTAAAATCCACGATTTTTCATTATAATACTCTAATCGTAATGAAAAAAAAAAACAATGTAGAATATACAAACGAAATTAAAAAGTAATTCTTTAAAACAAAAAAAATGCAAAATGAAAACGCAAATTAAAATATAAAAATATTGGATGCTTTATTTTTATACTCTTTTTGATTCGTGAGGTTCAGTAGAATAAACGAAACTTCGTTTCTTAAATTCAATCACAACAGATCTCTTTATAGTCCCTGAAGATTTTACAAGACGATCTCTGTCTGTGGACATAATACCATTAGATTTACTCTCGTTCGCTGTAAGCATACTAGAAATTTACAGCTCTAACTTAAGGTTTACAATTGAATGATATTGAGTTGGTGCGTTCGAAATTTATTTTGAATTTACTCGTAGAAGTTGTACGTTATTTTCAATGATTTGTTCCTTTTTCCATTAACGTGATTCCGCTGGGCTTTCATTAATACGGCGGGATTGGATGTAGTAAAATGAATACGTCAGTGTTAATTGGAATTGAAATCGGAGTATCCTGCATGTTGGCGGACGACCGCGGCGTTAGCTAACCTCTACAGTACTGAGGGGAAACAATTGATTGTATGAAGCTAATGTGAAATAAAAACAATTTTTCTATTCAGTATATCTGAGTATTTATGTAGATTCAAAATCTTATTTTGAGATATATATATATATATAAATATTTAATAATAAATGTAATATAATTTTTATTATATATAAATATATATCATCATCATCAACATCATCATCAGCCATAAGACGTCCACTGCTGAACATAGGCCTCCCCCTTAGAGCGCCACACCGACCGACAACGGGCCACTTGCATCCACCGGTTGCCCGCGACCCTCACAATGTCGTCGGTCCACCTAGTGGGAGGCCTACCTACGCTGCGTCTTCCGGTTCGTGGTCGCCACTCAAGAACCTTTCTTCCCCACCGGTTATCGGTTCCTCGAGTGATATGGCCTGCCCATTGCCACTTCAGCTTGCAAACTCTGAAAGCTATGTCGGCAACTTTGGTTCTTCGACGAATATCCTCGTTCCGGATTTTATCGCGCAAAGAAACTCCGAGCATAGCTCTCTCCATTGCCCGCTGTGCGACTCTGAGTTTTTCCAAAAGGCCAGTAGTCAAAGACCACGTTTCAGTTCCATATGTCATCACTGGCAACACACATTGATTGAAGACCTTCGTCTTCAGGCACTGCGGGATTTTAATATAATATAAATATATATATATATAATAAAAATCTGTGAAATACATGAAAATGCATTGGTTTTGCACAACAGTTATCATTGGTAGTGATGATGGTAGAATTTAGTTAGAAACGAATTTTAAAAAAATACGAGGTTTCGTATTTATGTCTATCATTGCTACGGAACCCTACGAGATGAGCGTCTTTGATAAAAATTTGACAGGCTTTTATTTAGTGTTGTACAGACCTAAGCGAGAAGTCACTTGTTTACACCTAAATTAAATTATTATAACAAGCAAGCAAGCAACGTTTGGTATTTATTTCATTTACACAGAGCAAAATACTCATACTTCAGTGGAACTTAGTAATATCTTAAATTTAATATTATATTTGTATCGAGTTTAATTTAGTAATTTAACGCAACTTTCCTACCACATTTTACACTTATTTATTTTTACCCGATACAAGAGGAAGTTTTTTTTTTATAATGTTGCAGTAGGGTTTCTTTTAAATATACTACTTGTAATGTTGGTTCGCAAAAGAAAAATTCAGAGTAAAACCGCTGGACTCAGCTAGCAGTATTAATTTAATTAAACTTAGAATTTAGTTTTCATATTTAAATGAATTAAACGAAGTAGTTTGTGTACGATGAATAATTTTGTACACAAGACCTGTGGATATTGTTGGATTTTGAAATAGAGTTAAGGTTTTAATTAATTGTATAAATTCGATTGGGTAACTTGAATCTAGCAATACTGTTCAGTTCAGGCACCTCCAAGCTTGGACTTTAAACAGAGATTAGAAGAATACATAAAATATTTAAAACTTGTAGTTTCAGTTTAATCAGCAAAAGCTATATTTTAAAACAATTTATCAAAATCAAAATCTATTTTGTAATACAACGCCAAAGTGTTCGTTAACACTCTCTTACATGGTTAAATTATTTTAGTATGTCATTACCAAGTGTTGTAGAAATTAAGATATTTAAATACCTTTTGGAAATCATAACGCACGGTGCGCAACTGCGCGGACTGCACTGACGCCGCCCTCACACCCATAGGAACATTGCACGTGCCCGCTCGTCTAGTGGACTTCAAGACAAGGCGAGGGGCTTAGTAGTGAGGACAGTGACGAGCGAGGAGGATTGAGAAGGCACTTGAATAATATAGCAAATGTCTATTGTCAAAAGGGTTCTAATATATGAAATAGTATTTCAGTAATGGCAAGGAAAGTATTTATTATTTTATTTTATTTATATTATTATGTTTTGTGCGTATATTCTATGGCTTTCTATCAACTGGTAGGGATTCATAAAAGCCTCTGGCGACCAGGCTTAAAGCTAGCCGAGGCCAAACTTAACATGCCGAAGAGAGCGATGAAAAGACCAGGGCCCGTAACATGAGGTGATTATTGCGATCAGAGATATATAAAACGTCACTCGCCGTACATAAGTCCGTGCTTGCTGCTGATAATTATGACGATACTGCCAAAAAAAGATGTCACAAATTGCCTCTTCCACGTGTACATACATGTTTTGCACGTCGTTTTGGTCAATTCGTCAGGGCACATGTTTACAATGTTTTAGATAAACACTGCAATCTAAAAGAAAAGTCTATTTATGAAGCCAAAAAGACTTCATAAAAGCTTCTGACATCTCTAAGCTACAGGGAGACTGAAGATTTACTTAGGATAGTATCCTAATCATCCTAACAATTGTAATCATTCTGATATTACCATAACAACACAAAAATTTGTCTACATAATACAATATTTATATATACAATACATATATATTATAATACAATATTAATATGTTGTACAATATACAAAGAGTTAATTACTTTTACTTATTTAATACCCTATTAAAAAATATTTATTTATTGACAAAAATGAGCAATTGGTCCTATTATTAGTAATATGCTTATATATTAATTATATTGTTAACTAGAGGCAATAGACTTAAGTTAAATCTTATCAGATTCCCGCGATACAGGCTTAGCCTATTGACATAAGCCAAGTGTGTAACAAGTATATTTATTTTATGTATCCTAATTTAAGCTTATGTTTATGCTAATAATAATATTTTTCATTTTTTCAGAGAAGAGGAAACATTTTTACCTCTAGATCTCTCTTCTGTGATTGCGATGATTGTTAGGTTCTGACGACGACGCCGCACGACCACAAACCATATCGCTGTGCGATAAGGCGTATGGCCTTTTAGACCGCCTGCAAGTGTTAACCAAAACCTAAAGTTTTACTTTCCATCTGAAGCATCTGTCGCTACTCGGGGGTACCTGAGTAAACCATCTGGGATCGAATTTTGTTTACATACGGTACATTATTAGCCAGAAGACGTCTACTGCTGAACATAGGCCTCCCCCTTAGACCAACACACCGACGTGCCATTTGCATCCACCGGTTGCCCACGACTTTCACAATGTTGTCGGTCCACCTAATGGGAGGCCTGCCTACGGTTCGTCTTTCGGTCTCCGTTTTATAATTTTGTTTAGCCCCACTATTCTATTGAGACTACAGATACTATGTAAGTACCAGGGCTACATGTCACGAAGCAGTCCGTGCAAAGGAACCTAGGTTTTCATTACAGAAGGACTTTCGCGGATTACGGAACGGTATTGTTTGCTACACAAAGACGTCTCGCTGAGAACCAAGACTAGAACACTACGGGAGAAGCAGTAAGAAAATATAATTTTGAAAAAATTTGCTTTCTGAACCGTTAATCTCAGAAAATATAATATATAATACAATATAAATACAATATATAAAACATATAAAATTGTATTAAAAGGAAGACAAAAAATAAACATCATAGTAATTCGCTTGGATACGCCTGGATACTCAGAATAATATATAAATAATAAATAATATATAATTTTTTACTTTTTTTTATGACAAATTAATTTTAGACAATTTTTAAGAAATTATACAATGATTATTTTTATTTTAACAATTTTGATTGACATGTAACTATGGAGTTATAAATAAATTATTGTATTGAATAAAATGTTTCGCTCTACGGTTGGCGACATTCAAATTACATATTTTTTTTATTTTTTTTTGTGTTCTACGACTGATACCAGGTACCTGGTAGAGGGGTTACGGCTTGACACAAAACAAACCTGAATTATTCTGAATAACTGCAACGTTTCTGTTTCTCTACATATCTCCCATACTGTTTATTATAAAGACGGGATGATCTCGGCACAATTACATTTCTTGCATCACCGCTTTTAAATCAGACAACGGCGCCTGGACTCGTTACTCTCTGTATCTGTCCTGAAGCCTTGAGCGACATTTATAAGCCCTGAGTTAAACTATGGTGTAACTCCAAGATATGTATAGGTGACACTCTCGACTGAGCGAAGCAATCTAAAGGTTTTCGACTCTACTCGAACAAGTAGGTTTTTTTTTTGTTTTTACAATTTTTCTCCACGGACTCCGGGGTCTGTGCCATTTATCAAATTTTACAAATGTTTTATCAACTAAAACTGAATATAAAAACTAAAGACTTTTTCAAACAAGTCGGTGTTTGTTATGTATGTTTGTTTGTGTGTACTAAGTTACTTATTAGTAGCAAAAAATACTAACTTTTGCTACATGAGTTGTTCGTTCAGTTTTTAAGTTTAAATATGAGCAAATTCAGTCCAGTATGTCTAGTATGCACAACGCAACAAAATCTTTGTCGTTGTTCGTTCGTTTATTTGATGCGAAAATGAGACAAATGTATACATCATCGTAGCTGTGTCCTGTTTATGCACGACAAAAAGAGTCACATTTTGTCGCGGCGCAAATGTTAGGCATGCTAGACTGAATTTGATCATATTTGAACTTAAAAATTGAAATACAATGAACTACTTGCTTTCAAGAAATCATGAAGATCGAATCTACGGTTTGCAAGTTGTTGTCAGACAAATATACACATTAAAATGCATATAAATACAAACGCCGACTTCCGTAGATTCTGAAGCCTTCGCTTCACTCGGTTTTTAATTAAAAATTAAAATGTATCTTTGCATAACATCAGAAGAGTCAACGCAAGAACACTATTTGCGAATATAAGCTATGTTTAATATCTTGTTTACAGTGCGCTAGAATATACCAGATAACTATCTTATTTAATGAGACTCAGCAGGTAATCACTACCAAATTCTAAAAGATATCTTAAAAAATCGTAAATAATATCCTTGGATCGGGATGGTAGGTGAAGAATAAAACGGTAGGGTTTACGAGTATACCCTGAGGTGGCAATAAAGCGTTAATTGCATCTTTTGTGAAGCGCCGGCGTCGGGGGCTCGTAAAAATTTGTGGCAGCCTTTTGTACCGGATACCTCTAGTTATTACCAAGGACTTTAGTAGGCAGTAGTTAAGGTTTAACTTAGCTAGGTTTTTAAAGTAAAAAAATGTAAATTATGCTTGGTTTGTTTTTCTAAGGGCTGATTTTATTAAAACGCTATCTCAGGAATAAATAACAATTATGGCGATTTGACTTTTGTACATAGAAAATATTTTAAACTGTCATATTATTCCTCAGATAACGTCGTAATCTTACGATTTACGAAAATCATCCCATAGGGTCACTAAACGGGTCGTAATATATATATATTTGTTGTACAGCACGAATCACAAGGTGTTTTTTTTTAAAGATTTGTTGTGCATAAAAGTATCCCATAATTATTTATAAATATTTTTCTTGTAGCTATGTAGCACCTTAACGGTCTTGAAATTCCCCCGCGTGATACATACCCGTACGCCACTTTTTCCGGTAGACTCTGATAGCTCGCTTTGCTCGGTCAAATATATCAACAAGACGTCTGCCTGGGTAATTCTTATCTAAAATGTTAAATCATATTATTAGAGGTATTTACTGCCCTTTGTTATTTGTCCGTAAAAAACTGAGTCACTGCCTATAACTGTGTTTATATTTCATAACCGCCATAACAGTTTCATGTTCGAGAATAAAAGTGGGATCGCCGTTACACGGAATGGATTGGACGTTCACAATAATACACTATTACATAATCCGTGCCGTAGTTACACTCCAAGCAACTATGTTATTTGACTTATAACAACTTACACCTCAAACTGGACTCCGCTGCCCCTTTTACTTCACAGCCCCTTGACCGACTTTGCTTATTTCCCAAGTTAAAATTGAAAGATTGATAGATTGATTGATAGATAAGAACTACCAACATACTTGTATATAAAATGTCACGCAGATCTGATTACCGGTTCCCATGTTATCGTTAGACACACAAACGTATAAATATACATACAAAAACAATACTCGGTCGTAATGTTGTGAAACGTGGCTCTTCGTGTTATTTCAAAACTCCATTGAAACCTTTAGTAGTGTCCGCCACTTTACTGGGGCATGACTTAGACCGTGACTTACTTTGCTTGATTTAGACTATGACTGAGACTTATTTTAATTGTAAAATATTTAGCTTCACTAGAAATATTACAATACTTGACACTGGCTAAATACACAAAGTCTGGCGCCAACACGTAGAAAAAAATAAAATCTCGCGTCTATGTACCACTACTTATGAAGTCAGGCGTAACATCTCGATGTTTGTGTCGCATTATAACGAAGCTATGGTTAAAATTGTTTAGTCAATGATGATGAATGATGACAGCTGCTTTCTGTCTGCGGATCTTGCCACCGCTTTTTAAGTGCATAGTACGCCATCTAGTTTGTTTTATAAGAAATGAATTTTGTTCTCTGTTTCGTTCGACCCCTATATCTTTGCAAGCGCTTGACCGATTATGCTCATACTCGAACTTGAAAATTGTATTGTCATGAACTACTTGCCTGCAATTTAATGAAGATCGGATCAACGGTACGCAAGTTATCGTCGGACAAATATACACACAAAAATAAAAACATACATACAAATGCCGATTTGTTCCCGTAGACTCTGAGACCTCGCTTCGCTCGGTCAACTATTTCAGGATCTAAGGTGAAAAAAATCTCTATAGATACATTACGAGTCCGGATAATCGAGGTATATTTCCTTCCGTTTGGGAACACTGTGATTGATGAAAATAAACTTCAGGAAAGGTGAACGATGCTCACTGAACTGTGTGAACACGAGATGAAATAACTATTCGCTTTTATTGTGGCTTTCTTACGTATTTTGGGAGAAATTTTACTTAGTAGTTGTTGCTCAGAGTAATTTATTTTACTACTGAGCAACAACTCGCCTGATAAAAAAGTATAACTTCTAAAAATGAAAAATAACATTAAAATATCACTCCGAACAAAACTTCTCTTCATATTCGTATCTTCGCAACGACGTACAGCGTGATCGATCCCATCCTTCCGATTCAGCAAAAACTCTCAAGAAGTTCACTGGCACAGCCAATCGAGCCCTGAAGCCTCGACAAAGGCAAAGAGACGCTCTGACATTGAATTATTTAGAGAGATAGCTCACAAAGCCCGAAAGGGGTCCAAATAATACATACAAAAGGTCCGAAGCTACAAAGAGCGAAGACGACGCGGCGATTGTAACAGCTGATTAGGTTTGCGGATTGTCGACCGAACAACTCACTATTGTGTTTAAAGAGTGCAAACGGACCGATAAGGGGTTCGCCTCGTTTTGGATGGTGCCGCATAATTGACTAAATATCGCACGAAACCGACCTATTTGTTCAGCAATTTAACCGAGAAAGTAACCTAACCTTACGATGTTTAAAAAAGTTTTATCTGGTTTTTTTTTTTACGCGACTGATTTAAATGAGGGTAATGCGTTCAACTTACCTTATTCGTATGTCAGGTCGGGTATGTGATCTCTCCTACCTATATTCTGGTGAAAATCGTTTTTTGGACGATGTCAACACAGGGTTAATTTTTTTTAAGTGCGAAAATTTTGCATACGTGATGCTTTTTGAAAATACTGGCCGCAATTCCACCGTGCACTCACTAAGCGCAATTAAGCTATCGGTGTCTTTTACTAAATACAAACACAAGATAGAGATGGCATGAATTATAGTGCTGTCAAATCTCAACTTCATTTCAAATTAGTCTGATGTTAGTTCTCCATACAAACTTAGTCGAGATCGTAGCGGATTCCGATTTAAAACAAGTTATAAGTGTCGCTAGTGTACGTTTTTCTTCGCGGCTTTAATCGGTAAACTCGTTTGACAGAACTAAAATGCATGCTATCTTTTTCTTGTGTGTCTATTAGTAAAAGACAGCAATAGCACTAAGTTTGGGTTAGAGGAAACCGACGCCACTGAAGCCCGTAATTATTTGTTTCATCGTTTTTGGAACAAACATTTCTAAATAACTTCACCTTATCCGCAGCAGCAGCGTTATGCTTGGCCACCTTATTCGGATAACTGATGCCAAGTTTTCCTTCATACTTTATCGGGCCTCGGACCGTCAAAATAAAGAAGATCTCTTGACTCTTTAAAAACACTAAAAGTGGCGGCTAAAGAACTAATATCCCAATCCTAACTAATATTATAATTCAGAGGAATATAGCCGCAGGAACTAGAAACTTCTACTGCTCCGTTATTTTCTTCCAATACATTGCAACTATCCTTACATGACACTGAGTAGATACGCATTAAAAAAATGTATCGAACAATTAATTTTTATGCAGAACTCAAGCTTTACCAAAAAAAAAACTACGCCAAAGTAGTTTCCTTACAAAATGAGTAAATGCTTCCTAAGACAGTTTTCCCGTATCTCATAAGGATTCGGATATGTCCATACTGTCCCAGTTAAAAAAAAACATGCCGTGCGTTGTCTTACCGATTTGTTTTCCAAGTATACTGGTAATAATTTTATATCAGTCATAATAACGTTTTTTTTCCCAAGCGGGTATTGGTTATTAAGGTGCAACGTTTCGCTCAGCGTGCGAAATTCAAATTTTCTTGCGTTTTTTGTCAATTACATCTTAATTAGTCATCGTGGGTTAATGAAAACTAATTTTGCGATTATAAATAGATCGGTTCAAGAAATTACACTCATCAAAAATTCAAGTTGAAAGCTAGTATAAGAATATTTGTCACTAAACAAAAACCAAGATGAAAATCAGCTTATTGAGATTTGTAGCTAAGCCAATGTTATCTAGGTGATCATTTTACCCGTAATTTCTTAAAACAACTTATTTATTTGGGCAAAATAGGTTTCAATAAATTCACGATGACTTACTCATCGTGAATTTATTGAAATCAATTTTGCCAAATTTTGTCTGTAATGACAATAAACGCAAGTAAATTTAAATTTCGCGCGATGAGCGAAACGTCGCACCTTAAGGCTTTATACATTTCTATTAACTTTTCATTTATACAAGACTTGTACACCCAGCTTACCTATAAACCAAACTCATTTGCAGTTGGAATATTTACGCTCGAGTAAAAAACGTTTGTTAATCTGAATATTTAAGCGAAACGACCCGAGGCGGAGCTGAAAATAGTTGTTTTACGTCGCTGGCTGCGGCCGGGAGCGGGCACAACCTCGGTCACCTTTCGCTTTTTGCGCTCACTTACAGTTAATGTTCTGCCTCATTGGGATTCGAGAATTGTTTTTATTTATTTTATCCCTTCATTTGAGAGCACTTTTAGTTTCACGTAAGTACTTAACGGTTAATGGTGCTCATTTGTAGCTTTTCACGTCACGGTTTTCGCTAAACAAATACAAAAGATATATAATAATACGTACATAATTTAAGTATCCATTTAATTCAGTAAGTTAAAGATAACCTTTGCACTGTTCTTGACAATTCACATATTCGACAAATAAAATCAATGTCGTTATCGATTGACTATGAAATTATAATACTTTTGTAACTTTCGTACTTATCTCTGAAAGATATAGTTTTCGGGGTTGTAGATTCCACCAAAAACGGTCTTTTATTTTCAAATATTATATTCGATAGAAAATCGTTATATTTTTTTTTGTATTGATCATAACGAACGTTACTTTTAACAGTAATAAACAATTAAAAAGATTAATAAATACTATTACCCATATATTATTTAATATTAAATTATGCCAGTACTTAATATAATTTTTTTATATGATTAAGCACACTACACAGTTACTTACCAAGTAAAAATAAAACTAATTGTGAATAGACACTCGTTGGTTTGAGTTTGTGAATCATCTCCCGACGTACGCGACGACGCGGCACGCTGCCAACGGCCTCACTATCACAGACCCTACAATAACGCTTTATTTATTTTCTTCAAATAAAGGTCGGTGTTGACCGCCCTATTACGAGGAAACGAGGCTAATGGGAAGGGTTCGAGTCGAGGAAATGATATTGCAGGTGAAATGGGACGCTCCCGTCTGGTCAAACTTTCCGGGATACAAATAGGTAGGAACTGTACATAGTTATAGCTAGGATTTGTCGAGTAAGATATCAGAGTGACAAGTTACATTTTTCAGTCGGGTTTTTTTGTTATTTTTTTTAAATAATACTGTTTGTACTTGTCTGATGGTAAGCTTCACGCTTGCTCGTAATAGTTCAATGCTACCAGTTCTAGAATTTTAAACTTCAACAGTTTGGAGCTATGCGCAGCAATTCATTGCCCTCGTCATCCTGATATTAAGTCTCTTTAAGCTCACTAGAAATATTTATTTTCAATCCAGAAAACAGTAGTCTTTGCACGTGGGCGGTTTAATAACTGGCAGAGCTGTGGTATTTCAGCAGGCAAAAAAATAAAATAAAGAGTGAATATTGAGGTAAATATGTATGAATATTTGAAATTACATTATATTTACATAAAAGTAAATTGTTATTTTGCGTCTATCAAAACCGCTTCCAACGCGTCAACAACAGAAAATTGATTTATAAAAATATAATTTCATAAAGAAATAGGTTCAGTAAAATGACTGTCGGATAACATTTTTTGGGGACACGGGTAGGAATTATTTATTTTTATGTGTAACCGCGAAATATGAAGGAGGGATCAAAAAGCCGCAGATTCGGTGGCATAAAGACAACGGCCGTAAAAAGATATGATACGTTCCGTGCTACTTATTTGTGGAATGATTTTGGAACCGAATAACATTATTGTGAAGCACATTTTTACACGGAGCCAGAAGGCTCGTCATGGGGGTAATAGTAGGTTCTTATTAATTATTTCAAAGAAAACTTATATGTGGCTTCTGGTATAATCCTAGTATAAATGGAAAACTGAGTGTCAATGTGTTTAGGCCGCTCAAAAACCATAGAAGTCCTAACGATTGATAGAATATAATAAAATAATCTGGACTGAAAAAACAAAACCATTAAACGTAAAATGATAACACTATCTCAACAAACTAAGCTGTGATGTCCATCTAAGCAACATGACTTTTGTCATGGCAGGGCATGTGATGTGACACGTTTTCTCGCTCAGAATGCCGCACGAGTCACTTGCCGCCATGGCATATCAAATCATAATTGGAATTCCACCATATTTAAGCAAGTTAACCTATATGACACAAATCGTTGGACGGAGAGCATTATTTTTTTAACTCATTAATTTTAAACGTCTAAAGATAACCCAGCCCAGCATGCTGCCACCAATATCACTGTGAATAGCAATTCTGATACTTTGAGCTGGATAAAACTTAGTTTTAATTTGCCTGTATTTTGTTTAGTAACTAATGGTACTTGCCATGTTGAAATAAACCCTATCTTGGTACTGAAATCTTTTAGTAAAATTAATTTAATAAATAATCCGAGCAATTCATAATGCAAACGCCAAACTCCAAACATAATCGAAGCCACAGAAATTAGAAGCTCCCTCAGCAACGAACTTGAAGCGAACAAAACGGTTTTCCAACCCTTTTGTTTTGACAAACGAATGAAAAACGAGACTGTTCTGCATTAAGCCTTTTCAGATAGATGTACATAATAATAAAAAAAAAAAAAAACAATTGTAAAATAATATATATATTATATACATTATCATGTAGATAAAAAAAACCTGCAAGCGTACTCGGGATTCCCCTATTTGACAGTTGATGACAGTTGGTGATGACATATTGACAGTTTGGGCAGTTGAAATATTTAAAAAAATATCTGTAATTTGATCTAAGCTCTAAAGAATAGAATAAAGCTATGGCATTCTAGTTGTTAATAGTTTAGATAATAGCACGTTAGAACAAGTCAAAACATTCTAGAGCTTTAGAAGTTTTAATGTTTAATTGTTAGCTTTATATATTTAGCTTCTCTTCTTCTATTTACATCTTGACGCGCTGAAGAGGAGACCTATACTCAAAAGGCGGCTAATGATGATGATGATGATATAATTATTAATAGGTTCACCTGAATGTGTGTGGTAGTACAGATATCTAAACATCCAAATTTCATTAACTTTTGATAATCGTATCTGGTCGAAATTTTACGAATTATTTATTTCGATGACCATAATAATGACTTTTGGTTAAATTGTGCTGGGAGCAGGAAGGTGGCTAACGAAACTCTTAAATATGTAGTAAGCTCATAGAATTTGAGTACATATGATTTTTATTGAGATATTATTATTATTATATAATATTTTATTACAATTTTGTGTGAACGATAAAGAGTTAATCTATCTATCTAATTTTTTTATTGCAAAGTGTGTATATATTTTCATGGCACTCCCCCACTCCTTGTTCTACTTTTATACGATTTTATTATTTTACGCTCAGTTTCACTTTATTAAAGGTTCTTCTCTTACTACTTATAGAAGTGTACTGTATGTTTCTGCCATATCCTCTGCCTTTCCAGCCTCCCCTGTGTCTAGACAGCCACTTGTCGTCATAAAGAGCTCTCAGCCTCATGATTCAAATAAAAAAAACGCTTTTACACCAAGTCACTTGAAACTTCTCCCTATAAATACATTTAGATATAAAAAAAGCATTCACTTTAATACACAGTGTCTATTACTCGAGCAATTTTGCTTCAACTAAAATGAATGTGCCTGTCTGGTTTATAGCAAGCTTATGATAAATATAAATTGTTCTCAACTCTTCTCGCTACTGTATAGAATATTTGATCGATCGAAGCCAAGGTCTACGAGTCTACGGAAGCAAATCGGCAGTTATATGTATGTTTGTATATTTGTGTGTATTTGTCCGACGATAACTTGCGAACCGTTGCCTGGATTAATGAAATTGGAATATGACCAAAATCTGTCAAAGGATTGCGAGCTTATTAAGGTCGCGAGGTCTCAGGTACGCGCAAACAAATAGTTTAGTTTAAAAAATAATTATATTAAAAAATATAACAATTTTTTATTATCATCAGTATAGAAACATTATATAGGAGATGAATGACAATCTCATACAAGAAAATGTGCCCCCGAAATCGTCACACCAGTGTGACAGAGATGTGTGAAGGTTAGTCAGTCACGGAAAAAGCAGCATAATGACGCAGCGTATTTAGTCACCAAATGTTTATTCAATGTTTATATTTATGTTCAAGCCGATGAAATTATAGGAAACTAGTTGTTACCCGCGAATTTGTTTGCGTGGATATAAAAAAAGTATCGTATGTCCGCCATTGTAATATACAGTAACTCCTCATCAAATTGTATCAAGATCCGCTCAGTCGTTTAGCCGTGATAACGCGACAATCATCCAGATAGAGTGACATAGTTACTTTCCATAGTTCGCTAGATCCGCTCAGTTGTTTAGCCGTGAAAACGCGACAAACACCCAGATAGAGAGACAAAGTTACTTTCCATAGTTTGCTAGAAGACGTTGATCCATTTTTGTGCATTTTTTGACGTTTTGTTTTATGGCATAATTTTATTTACATAACTTAAATATCATTAAATAATAAATAAATTGAAATTAATTCTAAGAAAAAAAACCATTGATATACAAGGTTATAAAGAAAGGATTTGCTAAGCCGAAAAGGGCTCATAGAGGCTCGCGAAAAAAATATCAGGTGTTCCATAGAAAAATGTCAATTACACACGACAAAATGTATGGAACAGCTGATATTTATATGGTTGCCTGGAAGAGATCGCTTTCAGCGATAAGGCCGCCAGTTGTTACACTACTTTTTAAAGTCTGTTTATAAATTATGTAAAATTTGTGTGAACAATAAAGAGTTAATCTATCTATCTATCTATTTTTTTCGCGATTTCAGGGTTGGTCCCATAGTAAAAGTTGTTCATAATGATGAGTACTATTAGCGCTTTTCGGGTTAGCATACCCTTTTCGTATAACCCTGTATAACTTAAAACTAGCACTAATCTAATAAACCGCTACCAGCAGGCATCCTGCCCAAAATTATGGCCGAATTGCCGCGTTGTATTGCAAAAGCAATTAAAAAAAAACCTAATGGAAAAACATTCATAACAATAATTTCTCCGTACCCCGAATGGGTTAGCTTGTTCAAGCTAACGCAAGTCATGTAGAAGTAAGTTTATATTTCAAGTCTAGCAGAAATTGTGACAATCATGTCGCAATTCGAAACAGTTAGCGATATTTTATGCAGGCATATCAGGTTACGCATTTTTCTCTGCCAATAGCACTCTTCTGTACAATATAATAATCTCCATATCAACACTTCAGCAAAGGATTAACTCATCGGCACTGTAATGACGCGGAAAAGAAGGAACGAGCGGCTCAAATAACTCAAAGATGTTTGGAGTTGGAACACGTGGAGTTTGTCCGGAACAGGAAGCTAGCAAACGACGGTAGCTGCTGTTGGTTCGTCGGAAGTTGGGCGAGTTTCGGAATGTGGGCTGCGTGGGGATTTAGTTTTGAGAACGAGTGTTAGAAAAACGAGTACTGCAGATTGTACTAGCTTTTACAGAGGTAGTCAAGTAACTCACATTCTTATTTTAAAAATTTACTTAATGAATTTCAAACTAAACAAGGCCAGGCAAGTGAAGCGTTGGTATAAAACTACAATATTAATTGGCGTCAAGTCGCAAGACGGGTCAACGATATTGTCACCGTGAATAGAACCTACGAGCCTTCCATACGCACCGTTTGTCAGTATTCCCTACTTGTTTTTGTAGTGAAAACACCAGGACACGGCAACGACTATGCCTTGGGCTCATCTTCTTATCAGCTCTGCTGGACGAAGCCTCTGGCTGGCGGCTTGGAGTTAGCAGAATGTTCACCGTACGATATCCGAGGAATGGCGAAGAATTAGCTCCAAGAAACAAAACTCTCCGTTCAAATTTCACCAACATCTTTCACCCCTTCAGAGGCAAACTTTTGAATGAAAAATGTGATATGATATTATTTATTATGTCGATCCGTGACAATATTAATAACTACGTTATACGTTAGCGTGATGTGAAAAAAAGGGACAAACAGACCGACCAAAATTAGGTAATATATCTGTTTTGGCATCTAGAACCGTAATGACGTTAGTCATTAAAAAAAAACAATATACAGATTCGGATCAGCAAGGGCCTTATTATAATTATGACAGAATTATAAGATTTCAACAAATAGCACCAACTTAATTATAATATGAAACAATGTTGGGATCGCTACCTCGATATTTATCTTGGTGGTGGTTTTTACAGTTTTACCATTTTTTTATTTTACTAGATTTTTTGTTAAAAAGTTAGGTAGTAAATGTATGATAATTTTACTGTTCCAAGTAAGGTAATTCAAACATGATATTTTTTTATTTTAAAAAGTAGTTTCAGTAGCCTTACTTTTTTTCTACCAATTTTTTTTATTCTATTTACCATACTATGCCTATATACAATTATAGCTAAGCTACTCGTATGTCATAAAACTTTAAGCTTCCTATAACATTTAGACATGTGGGCTAACCACTCGGCTTATACAAATGTATATACCTTCAGCGCCTTTTCAATTAAAGCTGCTTCAAAACTGAAAGCGAACCTGATAAATATACCTCATCAATAAAAGTTGAATATAACTTACTTAACGTTACGCGTTTCCTTTCAGAGAGAATGTATTTACGTACCTATTAGCTAAACAGTTAATAATGTGCACACGTTTTTTTTATTAACTGTAAATAACTTTCTGTGAAAGAAATAAAAAGAGAAGAACAAAGATAACTGCATGGGGTTACAGATATTAGTGAGTATCTGTAATTTTCATGTCTGTACGTTGCTGCTAAGGTATGGGCCAACATTAAATTGCAATATTGCAATAACGGAGGATCCGCCTGGCTTCACTGGTAGCTCCGCCCGGCTTCACTGGTAGCTCTGCCTGGCTTCACTGGTATCTCTACCTGGCTTCACAAAATACTCCACGACAAAAAAAAAGGGAACCTAGACTGTTACCATAATGCGATAAGTTTGCATGAAATTATATCACTGTTCTACGTCATCGTTCAGTACACGTTCTACACGAGTACGTAAGTACAAAGTCTGAGTGCCCTAAAACGTAATCGATCAAAATCGACAGTTTCCTCGGGGTATCACTTTATCAACATAGCCTGGTATTCTTCACGGAAATATTTGTTTATACCTATTTTTACGATTGGCGTAAAATAATCAGGCAAGAGCAATACTAGTCATTATTAAATTAATAGGAAATTAAAATTCTTGACGAATGACTCGGCATGCTGTCCCGGTAACATCGAATCTCGCTTAGTCGGCGTGCGAGTCTCGGCACGTCAAGCCTCTTTCTTGGGCCGTGCTCGCCAAGTTCTCTCTACGTCCAGTCTCCTCATAGAACGCCTCGTTACGCGGATAGTGCCACGCGAACTGTCTGAACTGTCGAAATTATGAATTTATATTATTTTTGATGTGCTGGATCTGGGTATCTTTGTGAGCAGTGGCATCTCCGACACAAGGATTTGGATTTCATTTTTATTTTGAAAAGATACCTCAAAACTCCGTCATTTATGAACAGATGTGTTTTTTTTTTATTTACTGATTGGTCTCAATTTATTAAAATCCATTTCTGATAACATGAAACCCCTCAAATATTATAGGCATAATTGTAGCGATTTTGGTATTTTCATCAACAAGACAAGCATGTGAAGTGGAACTGATGAAGAAGACCACAAGAACTACACAGTAATGCCGGTGATGCCGTTTTGAGGCTAGATCTGATCACAACTCTTACTTTCTCTGAAGTCGCTATTATACATCTCATGTCGTACACAATAAATGATGAAAGAATATTACAATTATTATGAAATATCTTGTAAAGTAAAAAACAAACCAAACGCAACGTCGCTGATTGCTAGATAATCTTTTGTAATCACTGTAATTATTATTGTTTAATGTGACTTTGTACCTTGTTTGTTGTGTTTTAATTTAAACGTAACAAAAATATTTATAGACGTTGGGTATTATAATTGTTTGTTTTAAAGCTTGTGAAAATTTTATTTTCTGTTGCTTTTTAGGATATATTATATATATATATTTATAATATGATGGTGTACGGCATACCATGCGGCAAACGCCATAAGGTATAATTATGTTATGGATAGACAAGGGAGCTACAGCCAACTCTCTATGAGCTGCCAAACGCAAAGATAAAAAACCTAAAAACAAAACCTGCCGCCAATTATGTAGTGCTTAATATTACACAAACGGATTTTTCAGCTGCCAAGCAAAAAGAATAAGTATACAACGTGGTTGCCCCTTTACAGCATAACATTGTTTTTTGTACGTGACGAGACAATTATTGTGAGCGGTGTTGAGTAATAAGATACAATAATGAATGTTCCTAATTTTGATATCTTGGTCCCTTATGACAATAAAATTTTCTGATTCTGATTCTGTTGTTCTTACATTTCAGTACCTGTCATAACAGCTTTCGAGCTGAGGGTTAAAAACATAACAAATTTTAACTAAAAAATCTCGTGTCTCAACAACTCGACTGTAATTGACAGCCTATTGACATTTATTGCGTTAACTGTTGTCCCATAAAGACTAGTCCTTGTTTACCGGCTGAAGGCTCGTAAAGAAGGCAGTCACGCGCGATCATCGGCCCTTTAACATGCAAGTAACGTCGCCAAGATCCGATTACAGGGGATCGTAAAGCTTGGTGCTCATTGCACGAGCATGTAATTGAACTGATACTTTATCAAGTTACCAGTTAATACGCCCTACCTACTATAATCACGACTCCATGGAAATTTTAATTGGCTGGACAACCAGTAAATGCTTATTAGCTAGTTCGCGTCGCTTTTCGTATACTTACATGTTAATCATCATTCACCCCTGATCTTAAGCTTTTTCTCCTTAGGCACTCACTCAATCTTCGGTTGGACGACTTCAGCTGCTGTCAAATGTCTTATAACGTAGCATTTGTCGAATCGTATTTTCTGCTTTAAAATACAAGGCTAGCTGTCAGTGGTCTTAGCATTGTATAAAATCGAGAAAGAAATTTTACGGCTGGCATCGGTTCATGTTAAGCCACTACAGCCGCCTTTTAGCAAAATGTGAACAAAAAGATGGTTTCTCATTAATATCTGAGTAAACTGCTAGTAGCGTTAAGAGCATTACTAGAACAATGAAGTGTAACAAATGTCCTACAAGATGCGTAATTCATTTTGATGTATAACCTCTAACTCTAACTTTTATATTGATAGGATGCAGAGTTCCTCTGGGGCTGGGCAAAGCGTTGGGCTACGAGTATATCGGTAATTCTGGTTCTCTGGCGAATAACTTCGTTCAATTTCCAACACTCTTTTGATAACAAGATATATATAAAGCCGTTTTTGCCTCCAAGTGAGTACATAGCTTAACATTACACTCTGATCTTAGCAACAGCCTATGAGTAAATTGCGCGACAACTTTATTTCATGTTTTATTGTAATAATTCCATCGTAAGGTTATAATTTACATTCCATCGTGACATTAATGGTTATTGTACTTTAAACATTAATAATATAATATTCTGATATCGAGTAGTTTAGAAACTTAGACGATCCCAAAACTTGGCTTAATTCATGAAATAGTCTGGTTTTTAACATTTTAATAGAGAAACTTGTTATAATTATCTACCAAAGTATGTACCATAACATTTTAATAAAAAATACCCGGTAAAGAGCATGTCGGGCCATGCAATAGTAGGGTTTCGTAGACGTGTAGGACGTTATTTAACAGTTTTTGTCGCTTATCTCAAAAAGGTATTATCACAGGTAGCCCGAAATAATTTTAAAAGAAAGTTTTTACTATAGTCCCTTTAATCTTAGTCTGATGCCAATATTAACTAAAAACAGCAATTTTTTTTCACGATTTCAGGGTCGGTCCCATAGTAATAGTAAAAGTTGTTCATAATGACGAGTATTATGAGCGATTTGCGGCTTAGTATACCATTTCCTTATAACAATGTAGATTCGATTTTAAAATTTAGTACATAAATTAATAGTAAACTTAAATATTTTTTTAGGTTTTTTGAGTATCTGTTCAGGTGCAGTGATATAGAGGTGGCGAGGTCCAAGTTCAGCGCGAACTACTAGTCTTAAAGAATACATATTACACTCCTATTTATACGCCTATTTAATATTTATATAATGACTAGACCTTGAGCGAATCGTCATCATCATCATCATGAGCCTTCTTTATCCCGCTGCTGGGTATAGGCCGCTCTCTTGCTGTGCAATCTGCCTCGGTCCTGTGCTATCGGGTCTAGGTTCGACCCGCGATTTCTAAAATGTTGTCGAGCCACCTCGCAGCCGGAAGACCAACACTCCGCTTACCCTGCCTCGGCCACCACTCTGGAATAGATACGAGCATGTATTTAAATCAAACCAAATGCAAGAAATAAATAATATTGAAAAGAATCCTACAAGCCCACTTGGAGTTACGCTCCCGTACTCCACCGTAAAACATCAATTTAATATCTATAAAATTTCGCTCTATTCATCGTATCTGAACTCGACTATAAACGGTTTTATGCTTCATTTGCCAAATGTATCGTGGGATGAAAACCCCTATTGATATCGGTCGGTACGTGAACGCTCTTAGCAATTCCTTAAAAATGTGCTATCGTATAAGTCGGAGTTACTTGTCTCTATTACACCTGTAGCTTTTATTTGCTATTATTGCTTTTAATAGCGCCATTAAACAAAAATATTTACATGACTGTTAAAATGGAGTAAATTTACACGAAGACGTCCGCTTACGCGACTGACGTATGTGTCGTATGTGTCGTGGGCTAATCGTTGAACTGGGCTGATCGAGATCTGCCTGGGCAGATCACTATACCTCGGCATTTCTTGATTTGGCCGATTATGCCGATTATGCAATGACTTTTACTGCGGGAAGGTGCCAACGATGGTGACCATGAATGCTCGAGGCATACACATAATCCTTATTTTTAAACGTTTTCTTTTTAAATTTCAATCGCCTCATCCCGGCCCAGGGCCTCCATCACTGCCGCGTTCCGTTCTTTGATGGCCATCTGCAGATTGTAAAAAAAAATCACTTGGCACTTCACAAATTCACACCATTCTTACATTTTGAGCTCTATACAGCCATGTTTAAAATTAAAATCAATTCCCTGTGGCTTAACGTCATTATCGATAGCGGACGGCAGAAATCCTAACTAATATTAAAAATTCGAAAGTAGATCTGTCTATCTGTATCTCTAGAGACAGAGAAAGAGAGAGCTGTTTCTCTGTCTCTGTCTGACTGTTTGTCGCTTTATCACGACTAAGCGGCGGAACGAATCGAGCTTATTTTTTGCATAGATATAGCATAAGGGTAGGATACGGACATAAGCTACTTATTTTTTTGTAAGTCCACGCGAACAAAGTCACGGATAACAGCTAGTATTATATAAAAATTCAAACGGCTACATATTGGTACGGTTCAAAAGATTGTGTATTTTTAAGGTAGGACGGACAGATGGCGTAGGTCATTGAGTAACACAGGCCTCCGGCCGGCCGTTCGGGCCGGTACCGTGTTGCTCAATGGCGTAGGCTTAGTGACAGGGTCCCGTTGACATCCTTCGGGTACAAAATACTAAAAAACGGTGGTATAGTTGAAAGTACCTACCATTGTTATATTAGCCATAGTCTGATCAACTGGATGACGCAACTCTCCTATAGGCAAAAAAGTAATTATTTAACTAACAGAGAAGGTTACCTATCTTTGCATTCAAGAAACTATGTGCTAAGGGCATTAGAAACGAACTTCAATTTGCACATCCGTCTTCCACGTAGGAAAACAACGGGCTTACTGAACACTTGGAATTGCTTACTCTGGGCTTAATATAATTATTATCTAAGGAGTGTCTTTCTAGGCGGTAGCTTGTTAGAACAGATTTTGGCAAACCAATATTTACGCTCATGAATATGTAATATTAAACTGAATGATGTAAAATATAACCATCTGAGTGAAACTTTCCACAGTGTTTGTTTTTAAGATTCCGTATTAAATTGGTGCTAACCGAATCCTTTACTAAAGCATAAACATTTCGTTTGTCCATCCACCCTACCTATAAAGGGCTGTTTATTTTTAACCGAAATGGGTAGCTGGGTATTTTTTTTAATATAAATAATAAATGTATCTCACATAACATAATGAACAAAAAAAAGGTATTTTAATTTATTTTTGGGTACATCGTAAAAACAGTACTACACTACAAGCTTCAAACTAAGTGTAAGTTTAGTCTATACTCTAAAGTAAAACAACAAATAATTTAAGCCGTCCAAGTGCGAGTCAAGCTTACGCCAATTCTATATAAAGTCAAAGATATACGCAAATGTGTATTTTTGTAATGTATGTAACATTACACAAATTTATATTGGGTGGTGGTACGGAACCCGCAGCATGCGAGTTCGACTCACTCTTGGGTTTTTTTCAATTTATAATATTATTAATGTGCTGTGGTTATATCTCGCACACTCTCAGTACTGTTCAGTGATAGCGGGAAAGTCTATTACATATAAGACCACATTTTTGTTTTTTTTTTTATTGTGGACGCAACATACGCTATAACAAAAATAGTTAAAAAGATCTTTACCGTGAAAATTAACTTTATTATTTAAAATTTAATTAGTAATAAAATATAATAAAAATAAAAGTTAACAATAAATTTTAAATGATGTACTGTTATCAGGCTTGGTTTTGTGTTATAAAAATCATATTTTAACATTTACAATTTTAGTGGTATGCTTATTAAAAAAACTATATCAACGAATAATAAGGAACACTTAAAATTAAAAAAACTATAAAATAGTGAATAAATGAAAATGCTACAGAATTCAAAAAACATTGCTTGTGACAACGAGGGTGAATCTAAAAAAGGTCATGTTTATTTACAATGGGCCACCGCTATCCTAAGTACGTAATATTTACTTTTGTGTTGTCACACTTTTTTAAGTCATTAAATAAATCTAAATTGAAAATCGCTTCCATATTAAACATTTCGATTTACCTCCAATTTTGAGGTTCCTTGCCTCAAAAGGAAAAAGGGAACCCTTACAGGATCAATTCGTTGTTCCTCTGTCTATCTGTCTGTCAAGACACTATTTCTCACGAACGCATGGAGGTATCAAGTTGAAATAGTTTGTTGATTGTTGTTGTTGTTGAAGTTGGAGTTGTTTATCTGTACCTGTATTTTTGTCGCAAATAAAATTTTACAAAGTCAAGTTTGTCGATCAATCAGACTTAGTTTTTCGTTAGAATATTGGTTATAATATTTCCTTTTGTAGTTACATAATTTTACCGAACAAAAGATGTACAGAACACTCTGTCCGGTTTTTATTATTAAAATTATCTTAACTAGTTTAGGTTTTTTGTCAAATAAGTGACGATTAATCAGCAATCATTTGTATTGAGGCGGGTTGCATCAAATCATAATTGTAGCATTTTGATTTCATACAATTATAATTAAATAAATTGCGTAATTTTAAATGTAATATTTATTATGTACAACTTAAAAAACTATTAACTAACTATTATTTTAGGTTTTAGTAAAATAACTGTAAAAATTAAACTAAACTAAAAGACTATTAGTGGAGGGAAAGGTCCCCAAAACCAATTTAAAATTAATTTTGTATTTTTTCGTTATTGATTGGGTTTCTTAATGCTTTCATTCTTTAAAAATTGACTTTGAATTTGATATTGTTTTTTTTTTCTAGCAAATGTGTTCACAATCACGTACGGGCTGCAGATCGGCTGGCTCTCCTCAGTAACGGCACTCTTCCAGTCCGACCACTCGCCCACCGGTCGGCCACTGACCGACACTGAGATAGCCTGGATCGCTAGCTTACCGCCACTGGCTTCATTGTTCAGCGCCCCTCTGTACTCCTGGGTAGCTGACCGATATGGCAGAAGGTTTGGGATCATGACAATTGGTGTGGCGCAGGCTGTAAGTAGTTAAGATATCGTTTACGAGTAGGCAAGTAATTAATTGTGATGTTAACAATTCCAGTGGTGTAAGAATGCTTAAATCATAATTCAGATAACGTCTTTGTTGAGGAGCAAATTCAAAGAAATAAAATCAGTTTCAAATGTTACACGACGATTCATTTAATATCGTTCAAAGTCACCAAACCTTTTAAATGTTCATGCTTAGTAGTATTTTTTTCTACATAAAATACGTACTTACCAGCTATTTTTTTCTGATTATTACAAATCAATTCTCATGAGACAATGATTACTAGCTCACTATATCAACGAATTCATTATATCTATGAATTGACTGATTGCGTCGGCCATCTTCCTGCTACCACGGCTACTGAAAAGCGATCACAATTATCCAATAAAAAACGAACTAACAGATTCGATTAGACACAGAAAAAAAAGACTAGTTTATAATGTAATTTCTTCCAGATTTGCTGGGTACTTTGCTTCCCTGCCAACTCGAGCTGCATCATTTTGTCCAGAATATTTAGTGGTATTGCAGCAGGTGGTTGCTTTAACATTGTCCCCATGTTTGTGAAGGAAATCAGCCAGGTATGAGATTAAAATTGTTATTTCAGAATATAATTCTGGATATAGTTATGTGCCGCATGTCACAGACGTGTGTGGACTACACTAACTACACAGTGGGGTCCACACAGCAGGCCTGGCGGAGATGGCGGGATGAACTAGATTATTTTACAACTGGACCTAAAAAGCTTTATACCTAGAGGAATGGAAGGAGTATAAATAAAGAGCCGCGCCTTCGCCCAACAATAGGAAATAACATAGGCCCATTTAAAAAATAAATAAATAAATAAAATACAGGTTTTCATTTAAAGCCAGATCGGGTCTATGTGTCATCATAGCTCTCAAATGGATGAACCGCTAGATTGAGTAGTTTATTTGAAAGTAGGTTTCATTGCGGTAGTCTTTAGCTATGTTTGATGTAAATCTATACAGACGTTCAAAATGTATGAACGCGTGAACATTTCCAAAAAACAGCTTTATTTATATTTTAATATTTACTTGTTACAGGATAATATAAGAGGCATTCTTGGTTTCATCATAATGTTAGGTCAAAACATCGGAGTGCTCGTCATCTACGGCCTGGCAGCATACGTGGACTACTACGTGGTGCTGTGGATAACTGCCATTATACCTGTGATTAATGTCATCATGATGCTGATAGCTCCAGAATCGCCTGTTTACTTGGTTAAAATTGGAAAAAGTGACGTAAGTTTATATTTCAAGTACACTAGTAGTTCGCCCCGAGCTGAGACCTGACTATATTCCGTTTTACAACCTTTGACACGAACACTAATCCTATTATATTACATACGTTATGGCTAGAACCCGAAGTGCGGCTTCGCCTAGTTGTAGCCGGTTAGAACTAGGTGTAGCCACTTACTCTTGGTTAAATCTAGTATAAGCCGATTGTATTCGGGTAAAACTAGGTCTAGCCGTTATCATGCTGGCTACAACTAAATACGACGCATTTTGACAAGCGAGGTGTCTTACTATTCCTCTTTATGTCCTGAGTGTCACAGGCTATATTTTATAGTAATAATAAATACACACAAAAAAAACGAAGTTTCACTTTTTCGTAGCAAATTGTGGCAATATAGGCATAATATTATACTAAAACAAACTTATACACACTAGTACAAGAACTGAACCATTATCAATTCCGTGGTTCAAGTAACATTATATAAGTATTAATTTCCAGTGTAAGTTGAACGCGGTCAGTACTAGAGCTCATTATAACAAGAGCTCAGCTTTAACTGTTCATACCTAGCTATCGTGTATTCCCGACGTGTAGATACCGACAGGCGCGTTGGTTTATTCATTTATAGAATATTGATCACTGGGCGGTTTTTATAAAAACAACTCACAAATAAAAAAAATAAAAAATTGAAAAATAAAAAACTTGAATGCATGTAGACACACTAAAAAGATGTAAACACGGCATATTAAAAATGAAATTACAAAATTTACTCTCAAAGGGTTTATGAGAGAAAATGTACCAAAGAACAGTTAAAATTACATATTATAAGATCAAAACACACAGTCGGAGGCTACAAATATTCCACGACCAGCTTTAGAAAAGTCTCTGACTGTGAATCAGACTAACATTATATATTCGAAAGTTTGTGTGTAATTATGTAAGTAGGAAAGTATTTAAGTAGGTTAGTGTATTTGTTCCCGTTCAACTCTGTAACGGCTGGAAGGATTTCAATTAGATTTGGTATGGAAGTAGCTTATAATCCGGATTAACACATAGGGTACTTTTCATTCCGGAACAATATTCGGTTTTTGTAGAATAGCGGATGAAAGCAGCTAGTATTAAATATCTCCTGTAAATATTATTTGTTATTAGTGACTATAAGAACAATGCCACGTCCACACCCGTCGGTTAAATAGAATCCCTAAGTTTCATTTTCATAGCAGCCATTTATTTTATGAAAATATGAAATAGCTCATTCCATAAATATTTTATAATTGTATTTCAGGAAGCTGCAAAAACTATAGCATTACTTAGAGGACTAGACGTGGACGACAAAGTTGTACAAAATGAAATGAACAATATCATGCGAGAGGATGACACTTTCAAATCCATACCACATGTCAATTTCGTTGGAATCTGTAAGAAATTGTATTTTAGTAGAGTATATTTTATAGTTTTAATGATATATTAAATTAGTTGTAATAAGTACGGCTTATACCAATTACACTAATAGTAATTGTCCAATTTATAAATTAAGAAACACTAAAGACTCATATTATTACTTTACTTGTTGTTACACGAGCCGCCGTGTTCGTGTTGTTTTCTACAATAATACGTCGCAAGTTTGTGTCCGTCTCCACTCCACAGCCACACAACCGAGGCTGGCTTCTATTTCCCAGTGTTCGGTACTAGCGAGTACTTACATCGCACTCGCAGCACTCAACTTTTTCAAATATAAAAATTACTGAGTGGAAAGTATTATAAATTAAACACTGATGTTCTTTCCAATAACAATGTCATTATTTTAAAACTATGTTTATGTTAACATTTTCTACTTTAACGTAGAAGAAGGAAACAAATTCGGGAAAAAAATATATATATTTACAGGAAAATAGCTTTAAAACCAGAAACCAGTCCGAAACCTTCACTAGTGTGGATTGGATTTCTAAATATCTCGATCTAAAATCTTCATTTTTAAAAAGAGAAGTTACTTTTTACATCTGACATAGATTAGTAACATTCCAAATTAAAATGCAATTGTGTCAGATACCTATTTCTTATATTTCTTAAAATGCTTTTCATGAAAGTCCCCCAGACCCGGCGCTGTCATCACACGTCGGAAAAGTCGCGTGAAAGAGATTGGATTAGTTCCGCTGTTTGCATGAAACTACTTTCATGAAAAGCACTCTACTTAATCTCTATATATTACTAAAATTACCATTATTTTTTTCAAAGACTGCCTTATTGTAATATAGTTTTTCTGTCTGCTTTCCAGTAAAGAACCCAGCGTGGCGCAACGGTTTCATCTTGATGTTTATTCTGATGGCAGCACGCGGCGCCAATGGAGGCATGGCCATTATCACATACGCCTCCACCATCCTCCGTAAATCCGGTGTTACTATTGACCCTGAACTGCAGTCTATGAGCTTTCCAACCTTTATGATCGTTGGTAGCTTTGCTGCTATGACCTGCGTGGAGAGGCTCGGGAGAAAAGTAAGATTATGTTGTAAATGCTATTGATGTATAATAAAGGACAAATCTCACTTTATTTTTAAATGATCTATTCAATGATACGCCACACGAGCAGGTCAGGTATTTTTTTCGTTGTTGCTCCTAAATGAGGCAAGTCTTCAGGTTTTCAAGGTATCAGGTCAATGAGGTTACATATACATATTGTACAAATACACATAATATGCGCAATACCCTTCTTTTATACTCACTATTATCGGCTGTTAATTATAATATCTATTATAATTTGCTCTATAATCGGTTTATTATTAATAATGATCACTCTCAATCTTTGTGTCTTCTACAGGCAATATTAGCAGCGACATCGTTAGTCTCCGTGCTGTCATTCGCGGGCCTGGCCGTCGTGATCATGGTCCAGGACAGCGGGCGTGCGGTTCCAGGTTGGGTGCCCGTGGTGCTGCTTGTCGTTGGAGAGTTTGCCTTTGCAGCTGGAGTGTCGCCTCTGCCGTTTATCATCATGTCGGAAATGTTTAACTTCCAGGTTAGTATTTTTTTTATGTTTAATGCCTTGTGTTTTTAGAGTTCCATAATAAAATTGTAAAAAGAGACCCTTACGTTGAGACTTCGGTGTCTTTCTGTATGTTACTGCAAATTGTTTCAAGGCCAAAAAAGTCACAAATTTTCCAATAAGTTTTAAATTCCCTTTAACCGTAGTCTAATGCTTTGTCAAATACTAATATTGGCATCAGACTACGGTCAAAGGGAAATTCATTGGACAAATATGATGTAGGTACATTATTATAAGGACCATGCCAGTATGCATTTGGAATAATATTTTCTTGATTCATACTTTTACGAAGGTGGGTTTTAGTTTTTGAACTTATATTATAATTTACTCTCATATGCAGTGTCGTAAATTTCATTTTGTCGTAAATCTGAATATTTTTCTTAATTCAAAAAAATGTTTTAACAGATCCGAGCAAAGATGATGGGGATTCTAGCCAGCGTGGCGTGGTTCACGACTTTTGTCCAATTATTCGTCTTCGGCCCCATCACCAACACCTACGGAGCACACGTTTCCTTCTTCTGCTTCGCTGGCGTTAATACATTCGGCATAGTTATGACTCTGTTGTTGCCCGAAACCAAGGGGAAAAATATCGAGCAGATTGAAAATGCTCTTGTAGGTAAAAAAGACACAGATACGTGAAGCGCTTGTTAGAATTTATTACGAAGATCGATAAAAAATAATATTTACATAATTAAGATTGTTGTCTTGTATTTGTCTCTTTAAAAATCCCTAATTTTAATTTCCATCAAAAATATGTTTTGATCGTTAATTTATTAGAAATCTATTGCTTAAGAGATAAAGTGAAGTTGAAATAAAAATAATAAATATAGCTTTAATACACCACCCGCTCGATATTGCCAATTATGTATCACGCAAACCTCATTTAAAGTAATTAATTTACGCCCTGCTGTTGAGCCGGACTAAATTTCATTATTGCCCGCTACGTTTTTTTTAATGTTTGTATTTGGTCATTCTTAGCAATATTATTATAAATGTACCTAGCACCACTTAAGTACATGCGCAAGCTTACGTACCTTAATGTCTCTCATGCAGTTATGGATGCCTACCGCTTCTAACAGGCATAGATAAAATTAATCTTGAAAATTGAATCAAATTTGAAATTAGAGACTTAGATTTTGAGATTATAAATTTGAGCTCCATCATCATTTCGAGTTCAACTCTAAATTTGAAAACTTAAATATCAAAACCAAAAACTAAGTCTCAGATCTCAAATTTCTAATTTGAGATTTGGGTTTCGAGTTTCGAAATTTTGAAATTTTAGAAACTCGAATCTCAGATCTCAAATTTTAAATTGAAATAACATTAAATAAAATTACTAATTACGCACATTTATTATTATTAGCCTTGCGTTTATTTATTTATTTTGTTTTAGGATGTGTATAAAGTAGAGTATACTCCCCGGGGATACATCTGTCTTCGTCTTGGGCGACCTTGAATCCCTCGCCGCACTCAGCTGCGCACGGGATTTAACTCTAGAATCTTTCGTTCCGCTCGGGATTCAATGTATCGTCCGTGACATAAGACACTGCTTTATCCAGCTTAATAGAAGTTAAAAGCAAAGTGACATATAATTAATGTATAAAAATCAAAATCAAAAGTAATTTATTTCGACAATACAGGTCATAGAAAATACGAAAATTACAGAAAATACGAAAATTACAATTATACACATTTTGACATTTGTTCGTTAGTCAGCACATGAACCACACAGCAACGGTTCATGTCAAATCTGACAGTCAAATCTACTTGCTAATAGGTTAAGGATGGTGTTGGGGCTGGCCCGGACCCTGCGCGCCAGGGATGTGCACCGTGCACCGCATGGTCGTGTAAAAACAATCGACGCGCGACTCGGCTGACATCCCCGACGCGCTGCAGTACCGGGGCAGCCCCATCACCACCCTAAACGCGTTATTATACTGGACACGAAGGGCACTGTACTGTTTCTGCGAATATGTCACCCACAGGCTGCTCGTGTAGAAGGACGTACAAAATGCTCTGAACAGAGTAATTTTGACGTCCCTCGAACAACGCGCGAACCTGCGGGCTATCATATTAGCCCTCACAGACAGCGCCCTTCGCTCCCTCTCCAAGTCTGCATCGTCCTTCAGGTCAGAGGTTACCAAATGCCCAAGATACTTAAACTTTTCGACCCGGTGAAGCTCGGTACCGTTCAATTTAATATTTGGTATGGTATCCGGACATTTTCTTCTAGCCCGAAAGACCATGCATTCGCTCTTTTTTGCATTATAAAGCAAACCGTGACACTGCGCGTACTGTTCACATATGCCTAACAGCCTAGATGGGCCACAGACCGAGGCGCTCAGCAGCACCATGATGTCATCAGCGTAGCTAAGATTATTGAGACAAACTCCATCAATATGGAGCCGACACGTGTACTGCTGACCTTCTCTATTAAAGCGTTCACGTACAAGTTGAAGAGCTTCGCAGAGGTCAGATATTCTTACAAAGAACTAGGCATGCAAATGGCATAATCACATCTGATGGGAAGAAGCGACATGATCGAAGTTTTAGCACACTTACATGCAAGTATGCTACAACTACGATCGTATCGCCGCTCATGAAAGCTTGAATTTATTTATGTTTGTGTTTTTTTAACCTGTGAATAAAATTACTACATTTTGTGACGATTCGTTTTTTATTATTATTATTTAATTTCTTAGTTTTTTATTCGCTCTGAGAACCGATGACCGATGTCCTCTTGAGTGCGAACGGATCGAACTGTAGACACATCGTAGGCAGGCCTCTTACTAGGTGAACCGACGACATTGTGAAAGTCATGGGCAGCCGGTGGATGCAAGTGGCACGTTGTAGGTCGATGAGGCGCTCTTAGGGGAGGTCTATGTTCAACAGTGGTCATCCGGTTGATGATGATTTCCGCTATTGGGTCAACGATCTACACAAAATATCCGAATTTCTGCTAAATAACTCATTCTACTTACGGAGTTACCATTAAAAACCCATGAAAATCAAATACCTAAGATAGCAGAGTGCCGGCAATAGAGTTCTATATCTGACGTCGGGTACGGAACCCTAATTATTGAAATACCTCACTAAAATCTACTAAGATCTACTATATAACGGTAGTAAATGGAAGATACATTTCTTTTGTCCAGCGCTGAGATTAGGCAGTTTCACAGATTTTTCCTAAATTAACATGTATCAGGAGGTTATCGAATTATTTCAGTTACCGGGCCAGGATAAAAAAACTCGAATGTGAGCAGAATTCACAGACATTTGAGCAAATTTGTAAAATTCAATTTCATTCATTCAGTCCTTTTGAAGTGACGAATAAGGATTCCGTAGTATTTGTATTCTCTTTGATAAGGATAACAAGGATAATGACGCTCCTCATTTTGAGCTAAACTTTTTTACGAGAATCGTCTTTAGAGGTTCGTTGTAAATCAAGGAAGCCATATAGTAACTTCAATATTATAATATGAAGACGTCATGGGATCGTCGAACGTCGTTAAATGTTTAGCTCTGATTAAAAACCTCTAATCTAGCTTTAGCTATTGTTCTGAGGGTTAATGAGTCTGTGTGTAGTCTTGGATTTGACTGCAGGAACTTATTAGGACTATTTACGAGAAAAACATACTAAATATCGCCAATTATACAAACAAAATAATGGCAAACACAACAGAGATGTAGAGTTTTTCAAAATCTCGAGAACATTAGTCACTATACTACATAATAAATTACTTACGTTAGAGATTCTCTGAAAATTCAGTGTTGTAGTAATTGCGTAGTCGTCTAGGCTGAGCAAAGATAATTAGGTACCTATTTATTATAACGAGTTATTGCGTCTGTAAAAAAATCTCTATATAATACACCACACCGCATCAAGATCGCGCTTACAATTGGGTACTTAAAATTTGCGGCTGTAATTTGCGATTGGTCGATTTAAAGAGTCGTCCACTCGCGATTCATTTGGCAAGAGTATGCTAGTTTGCGCATAATATTTTCGTTAGGGGAGTTTGGTACGAGCTGTTTGTTTTGAATTACTTTAGATTAACCAACTGTCACCTATAGTTACAAATGTATAATCTAATCACGATACCGCTCATTCGTTGATCTCTGCTACCCATCCATAGACTGAGTGGAAAATATATTTTACAGGGTAAATTTTTAAGTAGTGCGCAAATTTTGTGCACTTAAAGATTGTTGAAAAATAAAGGATACCTATTTTTTTGATTTTGCCCACCCGGTGCAAAATTATCGAAATATCTTTAAATGAAAGTAGCTACAGCAAGAGCTATAGTCATGATCACTATATTCGTGATCTTACTACGAGCACCTACGATACTTGTAGCTTCTTTCTTACCTAAATCGCCTCTTCACGCTCGCTACAGCGAGAATTAGTTGTGTAATTATTGTATTATACTATTATTGTATTATGTTTTCCGACTTTTCGTGTCAATAAATTGATAAATAAAAAAAAAACGGTTGGACTATGTTCTATTAACGATACTGATTGCGTGATAAAAATTTGCGCACTACTTAAAAAGTTACCCTGTATAACATGAAATGGATAATGATTTTGTAGTAGTACTTAGGTAGCTACTTACGGAAACGCCAGGAGTTTTAGTGTAAACTTGTCCAAGTAACAAGGTTTCAGGGCGTAGTCTGAATGTCCCATAAGTCTGTGTGCAATATAGTGCCTTGTATAATTATTGTCATTCAATTTTATTTAACGCCGTTAGCACAAACTCGCAAATCGCAAATGCATTCTTGTACCGCTTAAAAATATACAATGACGCTTTATGTATTTGACATCAAAGTGTTGTTTTGTTCTACAAACTGTCATAGTGCCAAACCGAATATGTGGACTATTTTTTTCAATTTTTCTTAGTATATTACTATTTATTTCGCGTAGAAGGTTGCTTATCATCGTAATTGTATCGTTAAGTTATATTTTGTGAAAGGATTTTAAAAACATATAGTCTTACTAGCTGCGCCCTGTGGTTTCATCCGCTATTCTGCAGATACCGAATATTTTTCTGGAATAAAAAGTAGCCTATTTGTTAATCCAGGGTGTGAGCTACCTTGAGAGTATGCATAGGCTACCGCACGCTCTCACACGAGATGGCCTGCGTCCTCCAGGTGCCACGGCAGGGACCGTGGGACCTGGAGACCAAGGTTCTGTCCTCGGTGTTCTGGCGCAGGGCACAGGTACGTGAGGACGAGAATCTTCGTCCTGTCCCGAGCGAGGTGCAGATGTGGAGGACGGACGCGAGGGATGCTGTTCTGGCAAACTGGAGCAAGCAGCTTGCTGTGGATCAGCGGAGGGGGGCCGGAGCCGTTCGATTCCTTGAAGCGGTTGACGCAGGTCCTCACGGGGCACGTATGCCTCAGGATGTACCTGTGTAACGTGGCACGGAGGAAGGCGGACACGTTGGCAAGCCAGCTGGACTCGTACTCCGTCTTCGCTTGGAGGGTCTGAGGTGACGGATGTGGAGGCAGCCGTCGCCTCCCTTACATAGGGCCCTTCAGAGAGGATGGCCAGATTTTCCCTGGTCGAGGGATTGGTCAATAGAGGTGAACGTCGGAAAAACTGGGTTGCGGAGAGTGCGCGAGCGATCCCGCGGCCCGGTTAGTATTCCGATACCGACGGAACTTTGTGGGGTTTTTTAGTCGGTAGGGGCGTTGCGTTTTCCATGACGTCGAGTCCGACATTGCCCTCCGCCCACCCAGCGGACGGGTATGCGACTATGCGTAAGTGCATATACCCCATATATATATATCGTCTTCGGCAACGGAAACATGCTCCTCATCCCATACGCTGAGGAAGCCCTTAATGCATGGTCAACTCTTTGTCCGGGCGTTGACCCTCCAGATAAACCAGGGCTGCAAAGGGGGTGGGACGATATCATATCCAAAAATATCCTATTACAGCTTCAGAAAGTCAGCTCGGGTGTCGAGCTGGCCCAACTTCATGCCGCTGCTAAGTCGGAGTCAGGTGCTTGGCTGCATGCCTTGCCATCTTCTCATATGGGCACGCTCCTTGACGATGACTCCCTTCGGGTGGCTTTGGGCCTTCGGCTCGGGTGTGCAGTATGCAACCCTCACGTCTGCGTGTGTGGTGCGTATTATCAACTTTTTTTTAGCATAACACCACCACTATCATGTGCATTGTTTGCTTCTGGAATAGTATCCTCGAGTATGACGGAGTTAAATAACTTCTAGAAGACTAAAAGTACCGGTTTTCCATCCACTCTCAGAGTTCTATCGTTATTCCATCATAACACGGCACCTTGTTGTTCTTAAGCTGTTTGACAGCCATTCTAAGAGGGGTATGTACTTTACGATACAGCACAATAGAAATTAATGTCATGCATTGCATGGAGAATTCAATTGGAGATCGTTTTAATTTTTGTTATTTGCCAAGAAATCCGCCATAACTATGATAATTTCAAGCAAGTACTTTTTTTTATATCGCTCGTTAGTCCATGTTCACTTTCAGCTCGCCTGCTAGTGAGAGGCGATTTGGTCGAAGACGAATAAAATTATACGCTTCTATAGATATAGCTTTTAAAGGTAGGGTGGACGGATGGACGAACGGACAGACAGTGTAGCTAAATAGTAGGATCCCGTTTTGATCAGCAATGACCGTCTTCTGGCTACTGGATGATGATGATAAATAGCGTCTATAAGACGTCCACTGCTGAACATAGGCCTCCCCCTAAGAGCGCCACACCGACTGACAACGTACCAGTTGCATCCACCGGTAGCCCGCGATTTCCACAATATCGTCGGTCCTCCTTGTGGGAGGCCTGCCTACGCTGCGTCTTCTAGCTCGTCTACACATCTACACATTATATTCTAAGTAGCATATAATTTTAGTGCGTATTTTTAGTTCGCAAGATATCTTACAAACAGACAAATTACTTTCGCATTAATAATATTTTATGAGTGTGTTGTGATTTATCTCGCACGCTCAGAGTGACGATGTGTTCAGTGTAAGCTAGGAACTCTGTATATAAGCACATTGTCTGTTGTCACTTATTATTTTGTCACTAATTCGTGGACGCAATACATTATTGTAGTCCATTTTTAGAAAGTAGGTATAAAATAAATCACGTTTTTTTTAAATGTTACAAAGTACACAGTACAATGAGTTTTTAGTACGTAAACAATTGTGTTGTTATAAAAGTGTCATATCAATTTTTTCCATTGGGGCCCCAATGTTATTGGTATTAGTATTGTTTTTCCAAAAACACCTATTCTGAAAACTTAACAGTGAAAGACACAACAATGACACTTGATACAAAACACATTACCCCCGACAATGGACGTGGATCTCAAAAAGGACACGTTCATTTGCAATGGGCCACCGCCATTTTATGTAAGTGTTATTGAATATTTTGTTCTCGTAATTTTATTTAAATTTTTTTTTGAACTTCTAATAATTCTAGTTACAAAAAGAAAAAGAAAAAAGGTAAAAAAAGGTAAAATTATTCGCAACAAATATATATTAATAATAATATATTAATATTCCCAATGGGTTTCGACTTGATTTCGTTTTATTGAAACCATCTTAAACTTAAAATTACTAAAACTTCAACTTAAAATATTCTGTGAGCTTTATTTATCTGAAATAGTCTAAAATTTTGCCTTTATTAATTTGTGTTGAAACAAGTCCCATGTGTGACTAGCTAGTATACTTTTAATGGTATTAGTATAATTTTTAATTTAATTAAAATCTTTTTTAAATTAATTAGAATGAGAATTCATTGAATTATTCAATCAATAGCCTCTACTTAATTTGCATATTATTTTATACAAAATTTATAAATAATAATAATTTTATCAATAAATAACTTTGACTTTGACTTTATTCTGTTTGTTTGTGATAGGTTGGTACAAGTCTTAATTTAGGTTCAGATGTTTGGCAGAGTTTAGTTATTGATTTATTCCAGCAAACGTATTCACAATCACGTACGGGCTGCAGATCGGCTGGCTCTCTTCAGTAACAGCACTCCTCCAGTCCGACCACTCGCCCACCGGTCGTCCACTGACCGACACTGAGATCGCCTGGATTGCCAGCTTACCACCATTAGTGTCCACGTTCAGCGCCTGGCCTTACTCGTGGCTTGTAGACCGATATGGCAGGAGATTCGGGATCATGACTATTGGACTGGCGCAATCTGTAAGTACTTATAAGTTTGAGTAATATAGAAAGGGCAGATGGTAAGCGTTAAAAGTTAAAAAGGCATGTTTAAAAAATTTAGATTTTTCCCTCGGTCGCTGTCTTCGCGGGACGGTCCAGGCAAGGATTATCTTTGCCTGCATGTCTCTAGTCTTTGCTGAAATAATAATGTCGTTTTTCGCCCTCATACATAAAAGGCCTAGAATTCTGCAGAACCGATTAGCATTCTATAATAATTATCATTTTAAAAATAATTGTACTTGGTACTGGTTGTACTTTGAACAGTTAACTGTGTTTGATTGAGGCTTGGTGACCAAATTCCACCACTTTAAAATTTGACAAAATTAAGTTTGTTTCGAGTTTTTTTTTAAAACTTTTATGAAAATTTTAAATTCAAAATGTTCTATTTCTGTAGCCAAAATTTGAATAACTTAAGGGAGGTTGGGATCTTCTAGTAAGTAATAAATACCTGACACAGGTAGATCCCAGTCTTCTATATCCATTCCTTATTATTTTATGGTTACAGATAGATATATAATTTTACTATACATAATTAAGGCTTATATTGGGTGAGTAAGTACATAATTATTTCTAATTATAATAATCTAATAATAATTATGCTATATACAGTTATACTTATATTTTGTGTATACGTGTGTGGGGTGACTGAGGGTGAGAGTGTTTCTGTTTGTGTGTAGGGAGAGCGGGGTGGAGGGTGCTTGTGCCTCTTGTTGGTCCGATGAGTTTTTTATGTGTAAATTTGTTTGTAATGTAAAGTCATTATTTCGTCATTTCGTCATTATTTGAGTAATAAGGTATTTAAATAGAATGTGTTTTCATTTATAATTTAAGCTATTTACTTATAGGTTTGTAGTAATGCTTCTCTTTCGTCATAGTTCTTGTAAGTATACAAAAGGTTAGAAGTGTCTCATGATAATATTTGTTTGGGTAGATATCCACAAAGTTTTGTTAATAGTATTAATTGTATTTTATTTTTAAAAAAATATACCCTTCCGTTACCCTAGTAAACCTTTGATTTAGAAACATTAGATACAATAAACAGACGTAATGCCTCAACCTGCGTGTGGACCTGAACAATAAAGTCAACAAAATAAAATATATAATTATTAGTCGCTAAGTCCCCATATTCTCTCAATTGGGGATACTTTACAACCTATTTATAGCACTGCAAATATTCTTTACAAATTGATGATGAGACAATAAATTTTCGTTCTATTGAACTAATTGTGTCGACCTTGTTCGAACAGGCGCCAACTTAACTCGTTGGTTCCAGATTTGCTGGGTGCTTTGCTTCCCCGCCAGCCCGACCTGCACCATCGTATCCAGGATATTCTGTGGTATCGGAGCTGGTGGCTGCTACAACATCGTCCCCATGTTTGTTAAGGAAATCAGCCAAGTATTATTAAATTAATTACATATTATCATGCATTTCATCATCATTTATTATGTTTGACAAGCAAGGCATTTGACCAAAATTGCCCAACGTATCTGTGATGCCCCTCGTGTTACAGGTATCCATAGGCGACGGTGATCGCTTTCCATCAGGCGGCTCGTCTGCTTGTCTGACGGTGTATTCGAGGATGGTAAACTCTCCTAGCCTGAAATGGCTGCACTGCACTGAGTTATTTAAGTCCAAACTGAAACTCTGGTTGTTAAACCATCCATTTTATAATCTTGACGAATATGATTGTATGAAAATTTTAATTTAATTTATTATAATTCACTATTAATTTATTCAATTTAATATTAATTTAATTTATTGTTTTATAAGGGTTTACCTCTATTAATTGAACTTTATTTATCCTGACCGACTTGTAGCTTTGCTACCAATAAATATTTCATTTCATTTAATTTCTGGCTCTCAAGTGAGGATGCCAGTGATTAGTGCTTGGCCAAAGATCTTCAACTTGATGGTGGTACCTAGCTGGCCGAGTACTACAAATTACCCTACCACCAAAACCCAAAATCCATTTACAAAATCAGACCACTTCAGTCCACTGCCGGACATAGGATTCCCCTAAGCCACGCCACTTGCCCCAGTGTTCGGCTATCCATTTTCAGCCTCTAACCATTACGAGACTCGATTGAGTACTTAGATTATTGTGAGACTCTAGGCTTAGGGCGTACTTTTACTGATTCGTAGTGTCCACTCTAGAACACGTACTCCAACAGTTACGAGTTCTACGTCTGATATCACCGGCCGACTGCTACTTCAGCTTGCTAATACGTTGAGCTGTCAATGACTTGAGCGCTGCCAGTGCAAGAAGCTCCGCTTCTACAGTCACCGACCTGCATGCCCTTCAACCCTACTATGGGCAATTCCTTACGAGGAAAAACACAAAAAAACATACATTTTACTATATTTTTATCCCGCTGCTACTGTTCTCCAGTTTCTTCTACAATCACGGTCAATTGCTACCTTCTGTCTCCGCGGAATGCATCAAGATCGTCATCGTCACGCTCGTTACGCGTCGTCAAGTTCCAAAATTATCCTAGAGAAAATTGTCGCTCGTATAATTTTAGCCAAAAATCCAACATCGATTACACTCGTAGAGACGTAAACCTCAAAACATACTTATAATTATTCTGAACACAGATTATCACCGCGTTAAACTTCTTAATTATTTTTAGTGGTTTGTAACACTACGATTGATTTCTTAGATACTCACTCACCTAGGATTAATAGTGTTTTGCATTTTTGAAGCAGTTAATTCAATTACAATAAAAAATCAATTACAACGAATAAAAAAAATGCGGAGGTAAGGTTGAGCAATTCTACCGAGTCTTGTTACGTACATAATTTTGTCATTTTATACAATTTTTTATCATACATTTTATCATACAATAATTTTATAGTCATTTCATAATTTTGATCATACCAAGCGCACCGGCGCTGTGTATAGATAATTACGACAAAATATTTCAGAGTTCCCAATTTTTAGGATGATATGAGGGGCATTCTGGGCTTCACCGTGATGCTGGGTCAGAACATCGGTGTGCTCATCATCTACGGCCTGGCAGCATACGTGGACTACTACGTGGTTTTATGGATCACTGCTGTTATACCATTGATTAACGCGGTCGTGATGCTTTGGGCTCCAGAGTCGCCTGTCTATTTGGTCAAAATTGGGAAACCTGATGTAAGTATGGACTTGAATTGAATATTTGCTCACCTAGTACTCATTATTCTATCTGAACTGAAATAATCCAAATCAATGAGGTATCTATAACTGCTAGACATACACAAACGGTTGATTTTTTTTATATTTTTTTTAATATATGTATTTATTTATTTCTACTATTCTACAAATTAATTATATAGGGAACTGGGCAAACGTTTGGTGGAGGCGACGAATGACCAGAATGCTGGGGCCTATTTTGGGCAAAAACTTAGCATTGCCATCCAGCGTGGCAATGCTGCCAGTATTCTGGCCACTTTCTCCTCCACCAAGAGGCTTGTAGATTAGGTTTATGTTTAAAAAATAAATATATTATAATATAATTTTAAGTAGGTAGGTAGTTTGTTATATTTTAATGAAAATATGTATATCATAGATAATTTTTGGGAAGTTGGATTATAATGTATGTTTAGTATAAAAGGTGAAAACGATATGTCATCTAAACTAAAATTATCCAATTGATCGAATGAGCGAAGCTAACGAAAGTCCCTTTTTTAATCGAAAAATTTGCTTTCATCTGTTCGTATGTTGGTACTCGCGTACAGCAGGGCTAGCACGCGCACCGCGGCAAAATAATTTTGTCATGCAAGAACAGGACATGGCTACGATTCCGTATACGTTTCTCTTATGTTTCACGACATGAAGAGTACAGCAGATGTTGATGCGGTGCGCATGCTAGCCCTGCTGGTCGTATTTTTCAACCAATTTTGACGAATTTTAGTATACAGGTTCTACATAAGAATTTTAAAGATTTTTATCGTCAGCGATTTTTGATTGGAGGGGTATATCTCCCAAAAAGAGGGGAAGTATGCTGCGGCGCGATACACCGGCTGATTTTGATTAAGTCCATATGTTGGTACTCGCGTACAGGTCGTATTTTTTAACCAATCTTGACGAAGCTTGGTCTACAGGTTCTACAATTTTATAATTTTTAAGTCGTCGGAGATTTTTGATTCCTGGGGTATTTCCCCCAAAAAGGCCCCATTTACCGGCTGATTTTGATAATATTGTCATAAACATACCCTATTCTAAGCAAGAATTTTGAATATGAGCAAAATTGATGGAAGTTTGTGAGGTCGTGAGGTCTTAGTCCGAAGAGAACTATTTTGAAACATATAAAAATCTACAAAATTGTAGAACCTACCTATATACCAAGTTTCACCAAGATTGGTTGAAAGATACGACCTGTAAGCGAGTACCAACATACGAACAGATGAAAGCAAATTTTGCCTATTAAAACAAAGGACTTACGTTCGCTTTGCTGACTTGATCAATTATAGGTTTTTTTTAATTACATGCTTTTTAGGAAGCTGCAAAAACTATAGCATTACTTAGAGGACTGGACGTGGACGACAAAGTTGTACAAAATGAAATGAACAATATCAACCGAGAGGATGAGACTTTCAAATCCATACCAAATGTAAATTTGCTTGGAATCTGTAAGTATTCATTTCGAGCGTTTTCGTATTTTCGCGTTTTCATAGAGTTTGTTTTCTTTCTTTTATGTACAAAATAAGAAGACAGTCCAGAAAGTGAAATCCTTACAGTTCAAATTGCAATAACTATTAAAAGTTTAAATTTTTCTTGCAAAGGCTAGTTTTTTAATTACTATTTCATTTTCCAGTCAAGAACCCAGCGTGGCGCAATGGGTTTTTCTTAATGTTTTTGTTGATGTCGGTGCGCGGCGCCAACGGAGGTGCAGCCATCATCGTGTACGCAGCCACCATCTTGCGCAAGTCAGGCGTCACCTTCAACCCTGAATTGCAGTCCATGAGCTTTCCAACCTTCATGATAATTGGGAGCTTTGCTGCTATGGCTTGCGTTGAGCGGTTGGGAAGAAAGGTGACTTTCTTTAGTAGTTTAGTATTCTGTGAGGTCTATCTTTTCGTTAGTCGAGTGACGCTTTGATCGAGATTTTAAATATAAATATCTCTCCATTTTAGTAATTATATTATTATTTTGTGATGTAGCCATTGAGTGTTAGGCTGTGGATATTTATGGTTTTAGAATGTACAAAAATAATGTGGACAGAATTTTAGCAAACCAGTGGCTCTTTTTTAAAAGTTTTTATATTCATATTTCACTACATTAGGACAAAATAGAATAGAAGTAGTAAAAATTGACGATGTCTTTAATTCCGTGCAGCCATCCATGCAAATATGATTTTCCCATAAATATTTTTGCCTTCCACAGCCAATTTTAGCAGCGACATCATTAGTCTCCGTACTGTCGTTCGCGGGCCTGGCCGTCGTGATCATGGTCCAGGACAGTGGGTTCGTGGTTCCTGGCTGGGTGCCCGTGCTGCTGCTTGTTGTTGGAGAGTTTGCCTTTGCAGCTGGAGTGTCGCCTCTGCCTTTTATCATCTTGTCGGAAATGTTTAACTTCCAGGTTAGTATAGTATTTTTTTTAAACGTTTCGTTTGACTTGTTCTAAATAACTTATCTATACTTGGCATTCTTCTTTGTAAAGGGGTCAATGCATGTGTAAAAGTACTTGTTGGTTCACTGCGACTTTCGTGTAATTCATCAGTATTGTGAAATAATGGGAATTCTACTTTCTCGAATTCTTGTTATTAAAGAACAGGAATTTCTACTTAAACCTTAAAATCTTTTACATTTTATGCGTATAAATACTGTCACCTGAAAATGGAATCGATTAAGTTAAGGGCACGAAAAACATCAATTGATTTTAAAAATGAATTCTGAAATTTAATTATTCCTCAACTTGCTATGACATCTTGTGATGATGAATTAAGTTGTTTTAAGATGAACGTTAAACCACATGACAATGAAATTTAGATGGAAATAAAAAATAAAGTTTACCTCGAATATGAGTCAGTCCAGAACCATTGGACTTTTGGAGTACAGGGGTCCCCTTGCGGGAAAGAAACTAATCGGTTACCTACCTATTAGTATTAGTCGGTTACCTGCCTTTGCTGTACCAAAGGTGGTAGTTTAAATCATAACAAAAGGATTTAGGTTACAATGCATTTACTTGCCCTCAATACAGGTTGATGTAACAAATTAAAATAATCTAAATCCTATAATGCTAATGGCGGCAAACCACAGAAAAACTTGCGTACTACTACGCGTTGGTATTTGAGAAAGAAAGAGGAAAAATGCAACGTGGAAAATAAGTGAAAAAATCAAAGGTTATCTGTTGGCATCATGCGAAGTGGCACAATCATTTTCAAGAAATAATTGGAAATAAGTTGAAGGGAGCGCGTGGCGCGTCCGCCAATGTGGTCTTCAAATAAATATTGTTATTTTCTTGACGTTGGTCTCGACGGGAAATTGTGTCAAGCTTCCTCCTGGGGAAGTTATTAGTTCTTTCTCAATCCATAACTCGTAACTTAGCCAAAAAAAGCCAGGAAAATAATCCACCCAAACCAGCTCGTCCCGGTGCTCTTGAATGAGTGAATGCTCGTTCAACAAAGTGGTGTCTTCCGTCTACTTTCTGCTTCTCGCACATGGAAGTGTTTCTTGAGTAAAAGCAAGTCTGCGTATGACGTCATTATCACGCTGCATTATCCTACAGATTTACAATATTTTGAATTTAACTAATCTGATTTACTCCAGCTAGAATATTAATTCTAATACTAGTTTACAATTCCAAAATAAATGCCTAAATAAATAATCTGAGTACGTTGTTTGAATACAATCTCAAAATAATCTTAACATTATACATTGTGCCTAGCGTTTTTGTCAGAGCAAATCGCACGTTATTCCATCGCCAAGATGCAATAATAGGTATAGACAGTCCATGATAACTTCATATCAACAACTAAGGAAAGCCACGCACCGACCAACCAAAATAAAGATGTTATAAATCAACTTTTAGATAAGCCATTCAGCGTTCAAGTTTCCCATTGTCCTAAACGAACTGGAATTTTTGCATTTGTCCTAAAAATTGGTCGGACGATTGCGAAAACCTATCTGCCTAGGATTACTTTTCATCATCATCATCGTCAGCCAGAAGACGTCCAATGCTGAACATAGGCTTCCCCCTTAGAGCGCCACAACGACCGACAACTTTCCACTTACATCCACCGATTGCCCGCGACTTTCATAATGTCGTCAGTCGACCTATTGGGAGGCCTGCCAGCGCTGCGACTTCCGGTTCGTGGACCTTTCTTACCCACCGGTTATCGTCTCCTCTAGTGATGTGACCTGCCCATTACCACTTCAGCTTGCAAAATCTGAAAGCTATATCGCTATATAAAGCGACTTTAACTCTTCGACGAATAACCTCGTTCCGGGTATAAGAAACTCCGAGCATAGATCTCTCCATTGCCCGCTGTGCGACTCTGAGTCGTTTTTAGGATTTCAATTATCTGGTCAGTTCTTTGCAAACGTCCTAAAAGTTTACCAATAATCCTTTTTTTTTTTCGATTACCCTACGACATAATATTTTATTCCCGCTTATCTCTATAACGGCTGAACGGCTTTTGATAGAATTTGGTGAGGTTAGGTAACTTAGAACCTGGTTCATTGATATAATATTTAATCACTAAAATTAATTTTCCTTTAGAGTAACGGGTAAAACTACGAGGTTTGGCTAGTGAACAATAGTTTTTTTTTTCAAAAGCATTATACCTACATAATTCCTATTGGTGTTAAATTTTGTATTAATTAATCTACGATACATTTTAAACACAATGTAATTTTGTTAACAGATCCGAGCAAAGATGATGGGAATCCTGGCTGGAGTGGCTTGGTTCTTTGTCTTCATCCAGTGCTTCGCATTCGGCCCCATCACCAACACCTACGGAGCACACGTCTCCTTCTTCTGCTTCGCTATTATTAATGTCTTCGGTATAGTTATAACGATGTTGTTACCAGAAACTAAAGGCAAGACTATCGAGCAGATTGAAATTGCGCTGGTACGGAAAAAAGATACAGTCACGTGAAATGCTTGTTGAAAAATATTGTGCAGATTAATTAAAATATATAATATGTATAATATTATATTTATGTTTCATTTGCGTCCATAATTCTTTCCTAAATTTCAGTATAAGAGTTTCTTATTGTTTCTATAGTATATTTAATAGTAAAGTTTTAATATACAACAAGAAATTTCAAATCGTTATTAGCATTACGATTTAAAAAGCATTAGGTACAAAGGCAGTAGGTACATGCGTAAAAGAGTGAATATACTGTTTCATATTTTTGATATAAAAAAAGCAATATTAAAAAGTTATTTAAGTGTTTAAAAAATACTTACTTATACCTGTAAATACCCAAGTTTTATTTACTTTTTTACCCGACTGTCCGAGAAGGAGCATAATGTTTTTGGAGTGTATGAATGTAATTATGTTAAGTATGTATGTTTGTGTGTTCATTCTTATATTACATCACAGAGCCTAAATTGCTTGGCCGATTTTGACGATGCAGTGTCGTTCGATTTCTTTCAATGCCCGGAGTGTTAGAGGGCACATTTGCAGTCGGGATTTTGTTTTTTCTTTTAATAAAGTTCTCCTGAATTTGCGTAATTCCAAAATCTTTATAATGGTGCTTGTGTGTAGCTGTATTAACGTAACCTAAATAGTAACAGTCAATCATTATCGTATTTTAGGTATACTAGAGAAATCCCCTGCGTAAAGGTTTTACACTTTTTGATCAAAAATTCCTTTAGAACTTTAGACCATTTGAGAAGCGGAAGGAGATCACTGGACAGTACATTCAGAAATCTACTTAGCCCGCTATTTTATTTTTTAAATCAAACAAAAATAGCTTATTACTTAATCACAAAGTCTATTACAATAATTTAATAAATATGTTTTTTTTATTATTCTTTTTATTTCTCTAAAAAAAAGTCTATGTAGATACTCTGTCCCTAAAACACATACGGAAGACACGTAAGTCGTGGTAGCGTATGGTGGTAGTGTGCTCGTCTTACATTCGTGGAGTCGCGGGTTCGAAACCGAGCGATCCCCATACTAATGTTTTCTTTGGAAATTACTTACGGATATACGCTTTCCAAACACGCTTTTCTGCGAAGCAAAACATAGTATAATTATTTCCGGAGAAGAAATTCAACGGCATAATTATGTGAATGCTACCAACCCGCACTGGGCCGGCGTTGTGGATATGGCCCGATCACCGTTCGAGGGTAGGCAGTGGGATCCCAGCAGTGGGATGTTAAAGGCTGATACAGAATATATTTATATTTATATTTTTAGACACTACACAATAATAATATTTTTTCCGTTAGAACACGAACAAAAAACAAAATTACATTACATGATTATAAGAATTTAGTACAACAATTTAACCAATCTATATAATGGTAATAATTATAATGGTCAGACTCAAAAACTCTAAATCTATTTACGAGCATGTTCCGCATTCTAAATTATCGACCGAAATTAGGCTTGTAAAATTTCAATAGGTTTTAATTAATCACTTGTTAATATATTTTCATGATGATGTAATGCAGTTATTGTAGTGTTTTGACTAAGTGAGCAGTGGGTAATAATATCAAAACCCTATTAAATTTTGCTTTTTATCGAAGAGTAAGCTGAAAAAACTGTTGAATACTTGAAACGTCTTACGCGTCTTCGGAACCCTACTAAGCGTAGCCCAACATGCTCTTGGCAAGTTATTCGTCTACGAAGTGAACGAAATTACGTTGCTCGGCGGGATCACAGAAGAGATTTTTTTTACTATCTTTCTCTTTCCTTTGCTCGGGATAGTGCAGTTATTTTAGTGAAAGATTCTTCTTAATCCCTTTGGTAGATTAAGAGATTTACCTACAGCAGACTTCGTTATGGATAAACTCAAAATATAACTCCAACTCTTTTATATATTGAAGTGATTTCATGAGTGAGTGATTTCGTGAGTGTGATCAGTCTTGACATTTTATTAATTGATTGATGATTTATTGCGATTTCTTCCTATTTTTTACGTTTTTCGTAATCATTGAAAAACCAAGCCGAAGATTAACTATATTGAATTTATAACTATTGAAACTTGCAGAAGAAATAACTTTTGTAAATGACGTTCACAGTATAGAGCTCTGCTTTTAAAGTACTAAACAGTCTTCGACGCGGTCGTAAACAAGACAAATGTCACTATCCAAATGAAATACAAGCCAATGATAGCAACATACTGGCACGCGGCGAGCACACCTTCGTTAAAACTCGCCCCAAGACAAATGTCCCCGAAACAAGAACAACAATACCACAAATACCTAAACACGGCCAACGCTAAGCAAAGTTACAGTAAGTTGTTACTTACGGTTGTAATAAAGCCTTTACAGCATCTCGGCACTCGTTAAACTGTCTTAACTTGTAAACAACTTTATCTCTGAGGTCGAATTATATTTTGGGCATATTTTTAGAAACTTTACCGTGTAGATATTGGAGATTTTGAAGCTTTATAATAGACAAACTTTTGAAACTTTTGAACGAGTTGGCCCAACTACGTGCTTCGATACGGTGGTCCATAGTTACTTATTTACGTGGAACTTTTATCCTAGTAAAGTGACTGTTCTTGTGCAATAATTTAGAGGATGCCAAATAATATAAATTACAAAGATTAGATTTAGCTAGAGCTTATCCAAATTCAATTTCATTCAATTAGTCCTCTTAAAGTTACAAAATACAGACAAAATGCGTACTTGAGTTGAAATTTAAAGTTATTTTCTAAAACATAGCTATCATCATAATGGGGTTGATTTACTTGAACAATCTCTATCACGCGTCATAACACAGGTGGAAAATTATAAAACTGTTGCATCACTACATCACAATGATTGACTTCCAAATAAAACAGCTTGTCAGCATTGCTTTTCCAAATAAATATTTGCATCTTATCACTGAACAAATACCACGCCCACGTCTTACGCTGCGGCAAGCGCAGCGTAGGACGTCCACCCACAAGGTGGACGGACGACCTGATAAAGACCGCAGGAACGCGCTGGATGCGAGCCGCTTCCATCTACTCTTCGTGGAAATCTAAGGGGGAGGCCTATGTCCAGCAGTGGACGTCCTGTGGCTGAGATGATGATGATGATGATGACTGAACAAATATTATGCCGTTACTTTTAGTATGAGTTTAGCCACGTATGTTTATGGATGTATTGTAGTTGATACGCTGTGAGAAAATCATGTCCAATGCTTGTGTTGTACCCGCACGGATACTCGTTAGGAACGTTACCCTCGAAATTGTTAACCACATGTGGGCAAATATTTGCGTAGGTATAGTCTATATATAGCTATAGTAACCGTAGTTCCGCAACCAGTTACGAATGAGAAAAAAATAATATTTTGACGAAACCAGCTTCGTACAAACAATTACGAATAAAAATGAGCACGCCTGATTTACTCCGTTTCTTCTCTATAGCGATAATGGGTACAAACAATAAATAACCAGATAAAACGTCACATTTACCTAATATCTATTTAAATTCTATAAATAGAGTAAAATATATCTTCAGTTTGAAAAGCTTATGATATAAAATGTAATATTTGTTTTATACATGCTGTCACGCCGATGACAGGAGTGACTGCAATCTTAGGGCTGGCAAATGATTGCTTCATAGATCAATTTAAAACTTCCAGGGCCCGTACCGTGAGGTGCTTATTGCGATGATTATTAGGTTCAGCCGACGACGATACGCGATCACGACACGTAGTGCCACGCGATAAGGTGTATGGTCGCGTAACGTCATCGGCTGAACCTAATAATCATCGCAATAAGCACCTCACGGTACAGGCCCAGGAATCTAAAAAAAAACGAAATCAAATGTAAACAACCAAACATGACGGTTGTAAAGATAAAAATCACAATATAGAAGCAAACCATGATGTGTGCATGGACTTAACAAAGACAGTGTGTCAATACAATAAAGTTTTTTATTGCCTTGATAAGAACATCGTTGAGTGAATTAAAAAAATCTGGTGCTATTCAACCTGTAATAATTTAAAAGTTATGACACATTTCAATTTATATTTTTTGTAATAAACTAGAAAAATAATTTACATGAGAGAAAAAAAGGATATTTGGATTAATAATCATAAGGATTAGTCAAAGTATCTACTGCTAGAATGGCAGAATTGGAAGAAAGGTTTATACAAAGAATTAAAAGATGTTTATATCTTTTTTATCTTTTACTATGAAAATTGACGTAGTTTTGACACATTTTGTTCTAATAAAACGGGAATACTCACGTTAAATTGCGTCGGTTATTTCGACTATAGTTTCGATCACATTCGGTGACCTATTCGTCATGTAAGGCGAGACGAGGTTGCGCGTGTGTCACGCTTATTTTATTCCTTGATAAAGGACACCGAATGTGATCGAAACTATAGTTGGAATAACCGAATCAATTTAACGTGAGTATTCCCGTTTTGTTAAAAGATATTTATTATATGATAGTTGGATAATACAGGCTAAATAATGAAAAGGGTCACTAAAGTTTTAAACAATAACTATTAGATCCAGTGTTAGGTTATTTTAAGTAGCATGTTTTTTTTAGAGAAGAATCTAATAGGACACGCACTAGTGATATAAGTATTTCTATAAGTTAACAGCCCTATATTATGCGTAATGATATAAAAGTCACACTAGCAAATTTTAACCCTATTTTATAGAAAAAAATACCAGAAACGTACGTTTACAAATTTATAATTTTAAAATTGAAATAAAGAGGAAAAATTAAAAATGATAAGGAAAATTGAAAGTAGTGATCAAGGAAGCACGCACAGGCAATGGATTGTTGCAATTTTAGGTGGCATAAATATATATGGGTAATTTTTCTTGTGAGTGATAATTATGTTAAAGAAGTGAAGTTACAGTTAATATTTCATGCTTTCAGCAAACACACTTTTGATTACCCATGGCCTTCAGTGTGGATGGGTCGCTGCCTCCATCGCAACTCTGCAATCAGACCTGTCTCCCACCGGAACTGCTCTCTCTGATAACGAAATATCCTGGCTGGGCAGTGCCCCAAGCTTCTCTGCTACCATCGCAGTGGGAGTATTCGCATTTTTGGTGGACAAATTTGGAAGAAAAATGTGTATTATGGTGATTGCAATGTTCCAAGCGGTAAGTAATGTAGCCATTTTATTTTGTTCGATATTTAATCCTAACTAATATTATAATTATTAAGATATTAAAGAATTTAGCCGCAGTCGTATCAGGACCAATAAAGCCTCGAGGTATGAAAATAAATACGTTAGTCCCGAGGAAAAACTTCGCTTGCGCGATTCAGAACTCCCTACATTACAAATGTCAGTCCATACAAAATATCAAATAATGCACAAAAATGGATCAACGCCATCTAGCGAACTAATAGGAAGTAAGTTTGTCTCTCTGTATGGATATTTTAACCCGTACCTAAAATTAAGAATTTACTAGGTTTAGGTTTAGTTAGTTTTTTTATATAATTAGCTCAGTTAAGAATTACTTTTTAAAACCTAGTTAAGTATTTGAAATTTCTGAATATTGCATTGATATAAAAATACTAAATACTCAAAAAAGTACTAGTTTCTTAACAGTTATTTGCCTTATTTATTTTCTAGATTGCCTGGATAATCAAGCTCTGTCCTGCAACCACAACCAGTCTCGTGATCGCCAGAATCAGTTATGGTATTGCCGGAGGAGGCTGCTTTAATATCGTTCCTATGTATGTCAAAGAGATCAGTCAAGACAGTCTGAGAGGTACGCTTGGAATGATACTATGTATTGCCCAAAATATCGGCATTTTAATAATTTACGCCATGGGAGGCTATTTGCCATATGACCTGGTGCTGTGGATAGTAGTCGGACTTCCGTTTTTGACCATAATAGGTGTGATTAAAGCTCCTGAGTCACCATCGTTCCTGGTGAAGATTGGAAAAACTGATGTGAGTGTTCAAAATTTACATTTTCTGCTTTCTTGCAGTAGAGTTACTTAAATAAATTTGACTTTTGTAGACATCTATGCTAATAATATGTATTTCACTAAATAAAGATCGCAGGAACCGTGCTAGTCGGCCGGAAAATGCCACCATCATCAAACAATAGTATTATTTTGTATTTCAGGAAGCTGCTGCAACTATAGCATTCTTAAGAGGACGCTGTATCGATGACAAATTGGTTAGAAATGAAATAGATGAAATCAAATCCGAAGATGAAAGATTCAAGTCAATTCCTTATGTTTCTTATTTACAAATTTGTGAGTATTCATTCATATTTCATTAACCTACTTTAGCTCCCAAAATTTTTTAAAAGATAATTGTTTCCCTGTAAATTGTCTTAATTTTTCAAGTTGCGAATTTGGTGTTTAAATTTGGTTTTTCAGTGAAGCACAAAGCATGGGGCAGGGGATTCACCGTCATGATCATAATCATGGTGTGCCATGGACTGAATGGTGGCTTCTCTATTATAACGTACGCTTCCATCATCCTCGCGCAGACCGGAGTGACTATAAGTCCAGAACTACAAAGCTTGGCCATACCTGCATTTATGATCCTTGGCTCTCTACTTTCAATGATCTGCATTGAACGACTCGGCAGAAAGGTAACTTTACTCCGCCGCATACTAATCAGTTTTAAATAATATTGTGTTCTTTTGCCGTAATCAATACATAATTTAACATAGACTTCATTTTGTTAGCTATACAGGCGTCAAAAAGAAAAGACCTGTGCAGCTTATTATGATCAACGCAGTTGGGATTTTCTAACGTATGTTACCTATTTAGTGATTATTTTTACTTCCTTTATTTATATAAATTAGATTATTGTCTTACAGATAATCATCTGTTCATCGTTCCTGATAGGGGGTGTGATGTTTGCTTCTCTTTCTGCCATCCTACTGATGCAGACGCTCGGCAGCCGGACGCCGGGCTGGCTGCCGACCATCGTCATATTAATGACAATATTTGCATACGCGATAGGCGTGTCGCCCATGCCGTTTGTCATTATGTCTGAGATGTTCAACTTCCAGGTAAAGAGATTATACAAATGTTAACATTTTACCCCTTTACTTATAATTACGTATGTAGATGTTAAAGTTTTTTATGGATAGTATTTTTAAGCTTTCGTATAGCATATTCTCCTCATTTTTCATTCGCTGTTGTTCGCCATTCAATCTAAATTTAATAAACCATGTAATAAGTAAGCACATCAAATAAATTCCAATGCTTACTTTTCGGAATTTCGGAAAAGTATTCAAATCAATGAAATGTTTGTTACATAAGTTTTTCACAGGTTAATAATAATAATGTTCATCTCAAGTGCGCGTAAATCTTACGAACAAAACAATTGCTTCGAGTAAAAGTGATTTAAATTTAAAGCGCTAAGAATAAATAGCATTTTTTCATGAAAATTCCATAGCCATCTTGATTTGATTTTGTACTACCTAGTACAGCAGAAAGTACTTTCTCGCTATTGAGGTGAAAAGTTCTATGTGTCACACGAGAGTAAAATTATTCATAGTGTTTTTAATCGATTAATATGTAGATCGCTCATTATTTCTGTCAAATTAAGTGTATCTATAACGATCTATTTCAGATACGCGCCAAAGTGATGGGTGTTCTCGTGGCCTTAGGATGGATGTTCTCCTTCGTGCAACTTCTCGCTTACAACCCCATAGCCAGCGCCTACGGAGCGCACGTGTCCTTCCTCTTTTTTGCCGTGATTAATCTCTGGGGGGCTTCTATCATTCTGTTTTTCTTACCGGAAACCAAAAGCAGGACTGTGGAAGAAATAGAGCTAGAATTGGAGAAACGGGTGGAGAAGAAATAACAAATGCGGATAAGAAATAATTGCTTATTCTTGAGCTTTGAAAGTATTTTTGCTGACAAAAAATTGAGAATCAGAAGTAATAGAAGAAGTAATCATTGCATATAGTATAAGTACTATAAATACTCTTTATACTTCTATATTCTTACTAATGAGCAAAAATGCGTATAAATGACAATATTTAAGATCGCGCTGGTCGCATCTCTGTACAGTTCATAAATGTAAACTGGTTATTTTATTTTCATTGAAAACCAATTTACTCATGGTACTTAATGTTTAGTCACGGTCGTCAATATTTTAATAAACTTAATCAATTTACACGATCAGCCCATTGTGTTTCAGTACAGTAAACGTGATACGTTTGCACAACCTATCAAATGTTTACTAGGCTATGCAAACGTACCTTGTTATTGTATGAACTAAGGTCAAAACAATACACAAAAACACGACATTCACGCGACCTACCTCACTGGGTCCGACTAAAATAAAGCGTCGGAATAAAATACAGAAATGTAACATCATTACAATTCCATTACCATTCCATTCCATATACCACAAGAATTCCTAATAACTTTTTGAAAACACGACTCGTTTGTAATTTGAACAGAAACGCATCGACTCTACGTATACTGACGTATTGAGTCGATGCTGCTTACCATTTTTATTTTACTCATGCTTAGCAGTTGCACATACGACCACAGAAACAACCTTTGGAATTAGTGTTTATTTTTCATCCAGTGGAATAAATTTATCGGTACGAAACATTAAGTTCGTCGAGGACTCTCGTTTGTCAAACTTTGGCGGGATGTTAGTCTCGGCGAGAGTGTGCACTGTACAGCCACGGGCTGTTAGAACTCGCATTGGCAAAATATATCAAATGCAAACTAGAAGCTCATGCTCATGGTAGGTATTCTATAGCTATCGTACAATTATCATTGATGGTCATCATAACTCATCATATTTATCATTGAAATTTTCAGATTTTTTCAAAGAATGCATAAAACCTGAAGTTTGAATCTTAACCAACGAAATGAAATCGAAAATGGCTATATCAGATACAAATAATCTATTTGTATAAAAATCAATTGCCACATATATATTATGATTGAGCATCGCTTGAGAACGTTTGGACCGAATAACTGTTTGCTGTGTACGTAACCGTCAAGACAAGGTTTTTACCGATACCGAAGGCCGAGCTGATTCGTGGCCATCAGTTCGTATTTTAACAGCGATTAATAGAACCCGCCCATATCATAAACGTGAAAAGTGTTACTAATAAGTACATAGCATGCTTCACTTTCGAGCTTCAGTATTAATCCCAAAATAACATTGTTCGTAAAGATTATGTTACCATTTTGATAGGCCTCTTGGGGAGAGTGCGGATGCGGACGTAAGCCCATTCAAGTATATAAATATAAGAAGAGGAATGCTCCCAGTTTGCTCGCGAGATTAACTTTATAAATTGTTTATGATGATTCCTGAAGACGTTGCGAAAACAGGCGCGTTTCCTTCTCAGCGTTTATTTATTTTATGAATATTTGATAAATAATTCATTGTTTTGTGCTTAAAATACGAAATATTTGAGGCGATTTCAGCGGGGAATATAAATCAAATAAATCCGTACAAATTTGGGATTACTTATACTTAATATAGCATTCTTCTCGGACAAAAATAAATATTATTCCAATTACAAACATTTGTAGTTGTGTTGTTTTGGAACAATCTTTTGTATCTTTCGGTGTGGGATTTTATTTTCCACGAATTGTTGGAGAGTGTAAGACGGTCGTCATAGTTAAATCGTTGTTATCAATAATATTGCAACAATTAACATAAAATAATATAATAAATATTACAGAGAACATATAACTATACCACAACGAATAGATTATATATTTATTCATATATATTAATATATATGTTCCGCAGTACAGTAAATAAAGATTTGAGTGTCTATAACACAGAAGAGAGAAGTATAAGTAATTTTTTTCTCTCTTCTGTGGTCTATAATCATTGTTTAATGTAGAGTAAATTTAAGGCCTGCAAGAGATCGCTTTAAGCGATAAGGCCGCCAGTTGTTACACTAGTTTTAAGTTGTTTATTTTTGGTCATTTGTATGTTATTTCTGAACAAAATTTCTGAATTTGTATGTTATTTCTGTTGTTTATGAACAATAAAGAGTTATCTATCTATCTATCTATTGTCAGACTGAAATAGACGCATTTTTGTCTGTCACTGGATTTAATCAAATAATTCTCTGGAGCAGCGACCCGACGTGACAGCTTTCACTTACAGTATCATGAACTTCTTTATTAATAGACAAGTATACCTTTTTCAGAATAAGCATTTAACTTCATGTTACTCGGTACGTATTATGTTTTGTCTTATTGACTTTGTAACCGATACAAGTAGGTAGATGTAGTAGATGAAGGCGCGTCCTGGGTGGCAGCGGCGGTCGCTATCACCGCCTCCTATCCGTCCGCTATCTGCGCCCACTGGAGTGGATCGGCCCCACATAATGTCCTCAAATATTTACTCGATCCCGGGAGAAAACATTATTCTTTCATCTTTTTCAGGGTAGGTACATTTTCGCTTAAAAAAAGTCAGGTAGCCCACGGGAGACTTGACACACAATTTTCTTTTGTTTGTAGGCAAAATTTAAGGATGATGGACAACAAACATAATTTTGAATAGGTTTGCGTAAAAAAAAACGATATGTTTGTTAGGTTTTCAATGACAAAGCAGTAGTTTTTTATTAATTCTAGCCTACCACAATCAGCTGTACAGCACGGCAATGTACCTGCGCGAGAACTGTGAGCTCGACGTAGTAATGCAGCCAAACACTATGAGTTGATGAGCGCTACACCATGCTCCACCGCCACACCATCGGAGAGAGATCGGGCGGGAGTGGGTGAGGGTACGTGACTATTTGGCCTCAAAATTTACTCGCGCACCAGCGCAAGCTGCCGGCGCAGTTATACATTTTGTCATGTCGGTAGTGGCAAATGAACGAATGCATTCTATGCTACATATAATGCATGCAAACTTGGCACTTACAATTTTGGTCACAGATCAGAATCTCATAATTTTACCGTAACAGAAAATAAAAGTCTGTAAAGCAGATCAATATCAAGTTTGGAAGATAAGTAGAAGTAGACGTACTTAGTATTGAGCGGTACTTATCACAAAAATATAATTATGTTCGAATAAGTACACGTCTGTAATAATGCGATTCGTCAAATTCTTGAACGAATTGTTGAATGTCAAGCCAAAGGCGCTTCGATCCGGATCTGCTGGAACGAGTCTCAAATTAATATCCATCCAACTGCTGCTGACTCAGCTCGTTTGGAAATCAAATCAAACCAATACATAATGGTAGATGTTGCTAAGGAGATGAACCTCTAAGAAACCTTTTGAAACGCATTTTGTGTTAATCATCTATAATTATTATTTTGATGTTCTATTGATCGTATTTTATGCCTCATAACTTTATTTTATATTTTTTTTGATATTTTGTCGAAGTTAGAAATAAAAATGTGTCAATTGCGTGTCGTGAATTGTGTGTTAATTTATCATAGGAGGGTTCCGTGACTACGCTAGAATAAAAAAAAAATATCAACATTGGCCGAGTTTGCAGTGAACAATGCTATTTTTGCTGTTTCCGGGACTTATTCATAACAACTAGCTAGCGTATGTCTTAGGAGAAATACTATAAGTTTGTAACATCATGTATAATGTACCGCCATAGAAATGACCCTAGACGTCGTTGAAGTAACTAGCGCAATTAAACGCGTTAAAATACACACAAATCATGGTATCCAGCTCAAATCTTAAAGCTAATAGTTACATTTAGTTTGAGTTAACAATCGCGAAACTCTTTCTGGCAGAAGTAGCGGCTAAGCTTATCTACCGTGCATGGTATTTATATAACGTTTATTATGAGAAAAAACACGGGATACTTTTGATCTGGAAAAAACGAATAAGCTAGACAATCAAACCCGTTAGTGATAATTGAGGCGAGGGAATTGGAAACTGGAGCTGAAATTTAATCTTTACATGTCCCCAGAGCTACCAGAACTAGAAGCTCGTAAACGGCACATGTGATGTAGGTAGGATGTAGGTCACCCGGCCGCGATGAATTCTTGATGCAAACGGGCCGCGGCTCCACGCCAGTACCAGTAGCGATGTAGTTCCAAACACTAAAATTGCTCGATGCGTGCCCATTCCGATCTAATAAAAATTGTGGAGTGAGGCTGGCCCTCGAAAAATAGATATAAAACAGAAAAATTCGATTAAAGATTCGAAAATAACAATTAAACTACCTGCGACCCGTGATAGGCTCTACAGTTTCATTATACTCTCCGGGTTCAAAGTTATATTATAAACTAGCTTTTAACCGCGACTTCATTCACGTAAACCTACAAAAAAATCCGTCTCTGACCCTTAAGCTATATGTATGCAAAAATTCAGGTCGATCCGTTCAGCCGTTTAGCCGTGATAACGCGACAGAAACCCAGACAGTGAGACAAACTTACTTCCTATAAGTTCGCTAGATGAACGTTCTATCACCCAGCCACCAATTGTGCATAGCTTATTGCATAGTGCATACCGTTAGAAACGCAACGCAAAGGGCCTGCAAAAAAAAGGAAACGAGCACCATCCGGTCTCGTAACCCTCCGGCGAAATTGAGTCCCGCCTCTCCACTGTCGTCTCGCTGAGTTCTTATCCTCATTATGTCATATATCAGCATGATGCATGGCCTGGCCAATATCAGTAGCCGACAACTAATGTCTTACAAATTTCCACAATCGCTTACACACTACGCTATTTCTAACGCCGTTAAGTTTGTTTTTCTTCACTTCGATGTTTCATATAGTACTGGTAGAGCCATTTTGTGCCCAAAACGGCGAAGGTATTGTTTCTAGTACACAAATAAGTAGTTATGTTCATGATTCGCCCGTGATAAAGTATGAAAGAATAGAATGGATGGTTATGTGCCTCGTATTATTGTGTAACGTGGATATTACAGTACGAACACAAAATATTTTATTTCATGTTAGTTCCAAAATTTTCTACTACATCCAGTCGGAAGCCCGGATACAAATACAAATTATTTATTGGTAATTTATTGGTTTACATGTCATATTATTTTATTTTATTAGTTATCGTTATCGTTTAATAGTTAAGATGGATGTAGATAGAAACTCTTTATTGTGAACGTCAGAAATAAAAGTTTAGTTATTGTTATGTATTGTAATTAGGATTAGGAACAATTAGCAGAGCAAATACATGATTTTCACGGAAGGTCTTGATGTAGTCTAGAAAAATATATACTTTAAAAAAGTTTTTTTTATTTCGATATAATATGTTGGTACCAATGCCCATCATAATTTTTTAAAGCGTAAACAAAAATTCTTGTTCTTATTTTTTTTCTGTCGAGCTAATAGTCACGTTCTGTGTTAAATACGACATAATAATATGTTACATTTTGATATGACATCAATTCCAAAAATTTAGATTTTCCATAAAAGTAAATAAACATGTAGAATAATAAACTAAAAGTGGGTTAAAACCGGGTTTAATCATGGTGTTCTATTAGCATGTTTAGCATGTCGAGTGATTCACTTTGCTTTAACTACACGAACTCGTTCCTCTGGGAGCAAATTGAGTAATAAGTAGACTCTAAAAAAATAATCTTTCACCTTATTATTAACTGGATAGATTCCCACCTCTTACTCGCTGTCTGCGATCATGTTTATTGCTGTTTACTTAGTATAAAGGTAGGTTAAGTACAATTTTTGGCACACAAAAGTGTCTTCGCAGCGACATTTTTAAATTAAAATGTAAATTCGACAAACAAGAGCAACACGAAAAAATAAATGAACAATGTAAAAAAAGTGTGCAAAAATTCATGAGACGCGTTCTGGCCGCGGCCGGGTCGTCGGTCGTCGGTCGTCGGTCGTCGGTCGTCGGCCGCCCATAACGCAATTAGTGCGAATTGTTGTTTTAACGCGACGCTCTCTGTATTTTGCTGTTTTTGGTCTTCCCGCTTACGGAATAATAATCACTGAGAATTGATTACGAACATGACCATTGTTACCAAGTTACCTACTAAAAACCGGACAAGTGCGAGTCTGACTTCACAACAAGGGCTCCGTACTTGTTTTACGAAAAATTATAGAACTATGAAAGAACTGAACATTATGTCGCCAGAACATTTCGGAATTTGGCTCTAATTCGAATCCAATCCAGGACGCAAATTTCACAGCTCCACTTTATTTATGCAAGATTTTTTGCTTTGGTGGAGCAAATTTGTTCATCTCCTTTTAGATATTTTACAAATGGCACATTCTGGCAAGCCTTATTTAGTTATTTCACTACTGGTCAGGAACAGACTTCGAATTATCATTCAAGTGAACACATTTCCTAATTTTTTATGTCCCCATTTTCATTTTATCTATCTTGAATCAATTTAGTCTTTATTAGTCTAGCTGTTACCCGCGACTTCGTTCCCGTGGACATGCAAAAAAAAGTAGCCTATGTCCGTTTCCGACCCTTGGGCCGTATCAATATGGTCATATAAAATTGAGCTTGAACGGATCAAGCCGCTTGGCAGTTAACGCGACTAACACCAAGACAGAGAGACAGCGATGCAGAGAGACAGAGTTATATTCAAACTTATAATATTAGTTAGGATAATGTCTATAATATTTGGCGCATTTGGCAAATATAGAATCTAAATTGGCTCTTGTGAAACGCGTTACTGAAAATTAAACGGAATTTTGAATGTTTTTCTTTGACCCATTTATAAAAGCCTCTTTTAAACATTTTAATTTATTACAATATTGCGTTTGTCAACAAACAAACCGAGAGCCCGTTTAGTTACTTAAATTACCATTAAATAAGTTGTTTTAACAAATATTTTTCATGAATAATTATATCATGAAAATACTTGATTCTATTATTTAAACGTCTGCGAACGTCGCAGGGTTAGTGCTAAAACTCTAGAAATTCTAGAATAAGTTACAAGAGTTTAATGGAAGCTGCGCAAAACGTGCAGATTTCGCGGCAGAACCGAATTCAATTCGAACTCGGCTAATTTTTAAATCCCTCCGCGTTCAAATTGGATGGAGAATTCTTTTGAACCGCCTCCGATGGACGCCTCGGCCCAGGGACGAGCTTTTGTTGAATAAATAATCCAATTTTTGTCAAGATTGTGAAAGGATGCAATTTTATTCCTATTAGATTAAGGGCTTTTCAAGCCAGTTTTGTTACGATCCTTTCTCTTTAAAAGAAAACCTTTTTTTTTGTAAATTAGCGGTTATGCTTCATTTTTTTTATTTATTAGGTCAGGTATGTTTTCGTTTCTTATTTTACTAAGATTGATTTATTAGCGGCTTAGTCGTGAAAGAGTAGAATAATAAGGTAAAGTTATTGTTTTATTTATAATTATATATTTATTTATAGTTTTATAATTATATATATGAGATAATTCCACAAAAAAAAAAAAATTACAACTAATACATCTAAAATTGAGGCTAATGTGACCTGAACTGCACACTACTGACAGAGTAAAGCTGTGAAGCTGAAATAACAGCTTCACGTTATTTCAATAGCTTTCAGTAATCGTTTTGACGTAGCTTCACGCCTGCTCGTAACATTTCAGCCACCCAGTATTTTGAACCTCAACAGTCAAACATCCAAATCGAACACAGATAGATAATTTCCAGATCAACTTTATAAACTAGTGCCACAAGTGGCGGCTTTATCGCTAAAAGCGATCTCTTCCGAGCAATGAATTTGATTTGAACAAACATCCATTACAGGAGTAGGTACTCCTATGTCACGTGCCGTGATTAAAAAGTGGCAGATAATTCAATAATGTCATACTTTTCGCGAACCATCGATCGGACGGAAACAAAAAGTCGTGTAATGATAACACATTGAAAGCGAGCCGTACACCAAGCCGAAGCCGAACAACCTGCTCCCGTCTAATCGTCACACTAATTACAATAACATCTCCGTTCACATGTATATACGTATCTACACAAACAATATAAACTGTGTGCTCGGAATACAACTAACAACTACTGCAAAAACTACCAACTAACCACACACACTCAAACGAAACCAAACCGTAATGTTCATAAATTCAAAGATCAAAATGGTTAGTTTCTTTTTGTCGTATGAAACGTTTGTTCGAGTTGTTAGTTAGTACGTGATAATAGTAGCATTATAGAAGAAAAATCTCGCCTTTGTCATGTTTAACAAAGTTTCGGGTCGTGTCACTCGCCGATATAGTTAGTTGTTTTTTTTTTATTTCAGATAATTATGATTATTATGTAAATTATAACGTAAAACAGGAAAGTTGGCCTAGTTACTACCTACTGAAGTAAATGCACAGTCTTCAGCAACAAAACATGTGTGAAAAATCTGAAATGAACTTGCTATGCTATCAATTTGCTCAAAGAACAAAGTGCGAAATTATGCTCCATATTGTCCACCATGGACTATCCCCTAATATCCTAATAACCTATCCCGGAGCGTATCGCTGTACCGGTGCATGCGCGTGCGCGGGCGACGATACCAAGCTTAATGAAGCTCACGGCTCGCCCCCAACTTCCTTCTCACATCATCCTGTTTTCTTACTTTTAGTTAAGCTTATAACAATTTTTTTAAGTATCTGATATTCAATTTAATGTTTAACTCAATTAATTAATTTTGGAAGCAATATGCCCTCTTTTAATAAGTAATAAAATAATACAATTTGAGACACTAATCATAAGCATTATTTAGTTAACATTTTACTCAATAATCACAGAAATTATTACGTTTGATCATTTAGAAGCCCTGTCGGAAAATTATAAGTAAAATACTTAATGCTGATAATGTTTTTACGTCACAATAACATCTGAGCTAAATGACCTACTATGCCCGTTCACTTTCTAGCATATTATTCTGTAGGAAAAATCGTCACTAACGAAAACACTTTAAGTCCTCGCACAAAGCCGGCTGAAGCACGCTGTTTACTCAATAATTGTAACTGCCTCAAAGAAAAATTCAGCCAAGGCATTTTCAACTTTTCCCCTAAAAGCTAAAGTTCATAATAGCGTTGTTATTAGTCTGTAAACGTTGCAATTTCATCCGCAATAATAAGGAAATTAAAACGATGTTCATCGCGCGTTCAATATGACGCGTTTCGTAAGGCAGCGAATAAGCGTGCAATAAGCTGGGAAATAGGTTTTTTAATCGCATTCCTGCACCAGGGAAAGTAGTGTATCCAGTGTTTGGATAATTGATGACTTTGAAGCCTCTTTCGCGGTTTGATGCGTCCCAAGCGTTCAGTTTATTTTATTTTTTGATTGTGCTCTTGAGTGAATATAGCTTTAAGGATTTTATGTTATTCTTAGTGTTAATAAATTAGAATTTGGCTGCGCTATCGCATTGGGTAATGTACCTGTTATGATAGGTAGATAGATGTTAGTGTGGAAAATAAATAAATAAATTTTCGCCTTAATCGTCAATCGCCCAATAAGTACATTCCATCTGTTCCTAATATAATATCTGTTCAATGGTTCAACCATTGTCTCCATATAACGATTACGTATATGGTTTTATCTCTCATATGTTGCATTTTTGTGTTTAGGGGCGTTGGTTCGATTCCCATCTAGGACAAACATTCATGTGATGAATATTTGTGTTTGTTCTATGTCTGGGTGTTAATATCTATATAAGTATATATTTAATAATATCTATGTACGTATATCAGTCTCTGGCAGCCATATTACAAGCTTTGCTTAGTTTGGGGTCAGATGACCGTGTGTGCAAAAATGTCCCAGATATTTATTTATTTTATTTTATTTTGACAGTTCCATACAAACTTGGTCAATTTTGTGTTTGCTTTTAATAATATCAGAACTCAAACTCAGAGCGGTTTTCGTCTCGAGCGCGTGGTAGTGCGTCCACGTGTGGAAGGTGGGTTAGTTGGCCTGTAAGCGCGTTTACTTTGTTTTATATAATTTTACAGGGTTCTAGCTCGTTTATGAGCAGGGCGCGGAATCAACTGGCAAAACAATAGAAATATAATAGAGATAGATCATCGTTTTTATCGAGTATTAAAGCTATCGATAGTTTATAATTTTTGTAATAGCTGTAACATACTGACGAACGGATACCGAAGTCTTACCATAAGGGTTCATTTTTACCTTTTAGTTACAGAAGTCTAGGAACGAATTAAATCTAAAATAACAAAAAGTAGGTCAATAACTATTTATTTATTAAAATGTATTTAGTGTGAAGATAATGATTAGAGAAGCGGTTACCACAATATTCTTTGTAGTTAAATAAGGCCATTTGATTTATAAACTGTTTCGGACCAAAGAACCCATAGTATGTTATCAGTTCGATGACAAACTGTCGATAGCTTAAATACTCTATAAAAAACAATATGACGCATTACTACTATGAAAACTGACGTGGTTTTGATATATTTTGTTTTAATAAAACGGGAATACTCACGTTAAATTGAGTCGGTTATTCCGACTATAGTTTAGATCACATTCGGTGACCTTTATCAAGGAATGCTCAGCGAGACGCGCGCGACCTCGTCTTGCCGGTCACCGAATATGATCTAAACTATAGTCGGAATAACCGACTCAATTTAACGTGAGTATTCCCGTTTTATTAAAACAAAATGACCCATCACTATTACATTTCAAATGTTTTGCCATTAGATTCCGTACCTTGTTCAAGAGATACACACATGAGTTCTGGATGTTTTGTGAAGAATCTCGACCTAAAAGTTAACATTTAATGAGAAAGTTAATTTAGTTATATTATTCAGCGTGGTAATGCCGCCAGAAAACTGGGTACGCTACCAACAGATAGGGTTTGAACATGTGAACTATATTTAGACCTTCAATCCAACTGTTCGTTGGTTGTTAAGATAATTCTATTAAGTTAATAAAGGCACTTGCCCTATACTTTTTCATTGAATTCGCGTGTTATCGCATCTGATCGCTTTGCAATCGCGTTCAATTTAAATCGCCTACGTAGGACGCCGCGTAGAGCGGTGTTTGCACGAAAAAAACATGCGATTTATCGCGCGATCGTCATTTTCAAATTGTGAACATTGAGCAACTACATAATAAAGATAAGATTTTTTGCGGTAGTACTCTTTTGCAGATAGTACTCAGTAATTAAAATGCCAACCCATTACTGTGTTCCGGATTGAAGGCAATGTTTTCAGTGAAATTACTGAGCGTATAGAGCTTAACATCAAATATCTTAGGGGATGAGAGCACATTACAGTAGGTATATCACCGCATACGGTATTCAGCTGTTGAAGTTCAAAAGGCAAGATAGCCCCGATAGGCAAGCGTGACGCTTAGCATCAAGCGAGAGACTTGCTCTCCTCCTCATTTAGTAATATAAAAAAAAAAATAGTTTATTTGTGCTAGCCACGGCTAATTCGGACACTGCGTCAGTTTACATTTTGCCATCGGTACAACAACAACCGCCATTTTTAGTAACAAACATACGAATATGTTTGTTAAAAAATGGTGGTTGTAACTTGTTTGAAGCAAGAACTAACCAAAATATTGCATGTCATTTAGAACAGCCCATTATGGCAAGCGCCACGATCTGCACTTAATATTCAGAATAATAAAAAGCCAGTAAAGTGTTTTTCTTGATAAAAAGAAATACAAAGGCCGAATTCCACAAATCAGGCAACAAGGGCAAAGAACGGCTCTACGTTTGTTCCGCACCACTTAACCCTAGATTTGTTGAAACCCTCGCTTCGAGTAAGGCCCTTATTTCAACGATATAATATCGCACTCGATAAATAACAAGCTACATCACTCGACGAACCGATACCCAATGTGGAAGAAAGGTTTTTGAATGGCAACCACGAATCGGAAGAGGCAGCGTAGGCAGACCTCCCACTAAATGGACCGACGATTTTGTGAAAGTTGCGGGCAGCCGATGGATGCAAGTGGCACGTTGACGTGGTTGGTGTGGCGCTTAAATGATTAAATATAAACGTATAAATGCGCTCTAAGAGGGAGGCCTATGTTCAGCAGTGAACGTCTCATGGCTGATGATGATGATGATGAAATAACAAACACTAGGCAATAGTGGTCTTCAATCGACACCACTATGAAATCATTTACAATAGAGAAATCTAAGTGTCTATTGATTTAATACAAACACTGATGAAGTCCAGCCGCAACACAGCGACAAAGCTTTGTGTCACAAATTAAATGTCGGGCGATTACCTTGCTTTAATATCGGCAATATAGAGCATGTCCTATTATTATAAACAACAATTGGGCCACGAACTATTCGATTTGCAAAGGATCGGTCGTGAATCACGAATAAAATGCTTGGATATCATAAATGACTTTCAAACCATATCCTACAACACAAGAATAGAGTCCCTAACTTTGCTCCTGAATTGACTCGCGAGCTAATATTTTACCTTTTATACCACCTGTATATACCTACTGAGTAAATTTTAACCTTTGGGTACTATGTTAATGTCAAACTGTTTACAATTGAAATGTGCATAATTAAGCTGAGTAGTTTGGTTACTGCCGGGCTACAGGTTTGACCACATATTGCAACAACCGAGATTGTTATACACCTTCAGTTTGATTACATACGTTTTGATATCATTCGCAATTTCTAGCTATCTTATGAGAGATACATTCTGCTAGTACCCCCCGTAGTTTGGTTGGTAACATGGAGCCAATCGAAAGGAGCGGAACGGCATGGACTAAGTAACTATAAAAACTCTTTAAAATTTCACGGTGTCGAGACTGTTTTTTATACTGAAAATGTAGGTTGTTGGCCAGTTGTCAGAAGTTAATAAGTTACAGCTTTCCCGACTACAATAACAATATTAAATTTCTGAGAGCCTACAAACCTTCTTAAAAGACCGCAACTTTTGTCCGTAAAACAACTTAATTTGCATCACTGGACGTCACTTTTAATCATAATTAAGTTGTTTCGTTACTAAACTTTTATGACGCATGACGCTATTTTCATCCCAAACATTTACCCGAGCCAACCTAGTTACTAGGAATACTTCGGGTGTACAGTTTCTCCAGCGTAGAGAGAACCGTAGATGATGAAACTCATTTAGGGTTGTCCTGACTCGACGTGAAAGCAAGACAAACTAACAAAACACACAAACAAATACTTCTATAAATGTTGATGAAAATTTGATGTTACGCGTCGTATTTTTCAATTTTCGTCTCCGGTACGTAGGTAAGTTATGTAGTAGGTATTAACTATGTGAAATATGTTATTATGCAAAGTGACGTTATCGTATTTTACTACCGCCGCCGGTGGCTTTGTGAGAGGGAATCCAGACTTTACGAGGCTTTGTGCTGTGATGATGAACAGTTGTCGCTTTAATTATGAGAATACCGTGTTGTTTTGAGAGAAGGCGGTTTGTACAATTATAAAACGTTGATGGTTTTCTTTTGTCTATGTCATCAAAGTTATTTTCATGTAGCGTCCATAAATTTCGTGTAAATTCGTGGCTATGTAGGCGAATGCGAGAGCCATAGAATATACGATCGCATTTTATTTTATTATGTGAACCCTAACCCTAGTATTAGTATAAGATAATTCAGACCGATCCGAATGCTTTTAGAGTTTATAGAAGAAGTCATTATGTATTTTTCTTCTTAAAGAGCATTTTTTTTTTTTGCGTAACTTTTATTCTACAATTTGAAAACCAACCCCGAGTTGCTCTAAGAAACAGTTTACTACTAAATATTTGTTTAGTATTGCTAGCATCTAAGTACGCACTTATATTCAAAATACTATCAAAAGTAATCGTGATCAGTTTTCGTTCAGCTTTATAAAATGTTACGCCTGTCAATTTATTTATTTACACGGCTTAGGTATTTAAAAATAAATACAAATAATTATTTTTAAACATATTATATTATATTTTAGAGTAACTGAAAGTACCAAAATAGCTTTAAGATTAGCAAGAACTTCTTACAAATAGCACTAGGATTCGGTACCGAAACTACACAAAATTAAGCTTGCCGCAATTATTAAATTAAAATTAAATTACAAAGTCAACTTTCGAAAAGTTTCAACTAACAAGTTAACAAAGTGTTAGCGTATCGCTTAATGTCCAATATCCATTAGTTAACAGCGAATTATGTTTGTATTTGGTTCACGGTGAAAGAAAATCTTCTTTAACATCAAAAGTAAATGAAAAGGAACTTCCAAGTGCGAACTTTCCTTCAGTTCCTGTGGCAATTAGTTTATTAACAAGTCCAAAGCTCACAACTTTTGGTAAGTTCATTAAAGTTTATAAAACAAGAAGAGAAATACCTTGTTTTGTATTTGTACTTCAATTTAATCAAATTAATGTCAACTGGCGGTGAGGTCGAATGGACTTTCGTCTCGGATGGAAGGTTATGTTCTTACCAGATCTTCATAACAATAATTATCAGCGAACTATTTTGCGACCTACATCTTTTTGCTCCATTTTGCGCTCCGCATAAGAATGCCGCGACCTTCTAGAATCAGCAGTGTAGATCGCAAAATGGTCCGCTCTTTATAGACGCTTGGTGCTCGATTCTCAAAACAATGTTTAACATGACTAATATAATTATTTTACCTTTTCATCGAAATAAAGACTGTACTAGCGGGTTAGTATGCAAATAGGCTGTTGTAATTAGGTATTGGGTAGCGCCAAGAGTTCATCAGCTCTTCATCGTCATGAGGTAAGCGCCCGGATATGTTCTAAAACTGCGACCAGAACCACCGCAGGCCAGGCAGCAGCATCTTCTTAGTAAACGATAGCTCGCGTGACACTAAATATCGCGCTTTGGCCTCGCGCCAGCTGGTAGCGCCAACTATTCGCCAGCGCCGACGGTGCAGATACACATCTACTTGGGTAATCAGAAGCTCGGAATACGTTTAAACTTGTAAGTTATGTGTGACTGAGCCCGGAAACGTTGCGACGCGCGGCGCTTCGACTCTTTACCTTACTTACTTACCTTTACCTTTTAGATGAGCCGGCAGCTATACGGCCTTTACAGCTATACGACAGCTTCTACAACCATAATGAGTGCTGCTTGGGCAAAAATTTACACAGTTCATCAAAAATCCTTATTCCTCCTGTTCTTCTTTTGTCATTGTGTGCATGATCGCAACTGTAGAAACATCACCAGAACGTATCAAATGAATCCATGATCGCTGCAGCGGCATACTGCGATCAGTCGCTACACCGCAATGCTGCGTGCTCGTGTGGCCAAACCCTTCGGGATGGTTTATGGGCAGGCGTGACGCTTATTCAGGCTACTTTCACGGTGATGATATGTATCTGAAAAGTAGCAAGACAATCGAATATTTTATAACCGTTGATGATATCATTAAACTTATTCCTAATGATATTTATATACTAGTAGTTCTACTAATAGTGTGCACGCGACCTCGTAAGTACAAACTTTTATAAAAAAAATATATAAGGTCGGTAAAAGGTATAAGTTCAGGACATCGAACTGAGACCTTTACGTTCTTGACAACCTCGTGACCAATTCTGCTCATATTCGAAATTCTTGTTTAAAATTGAATACCGAATCTTACTACCAAATATTATTAAAATCTGTATACCAAGTTTCGTCAAGATTTGTTTAATAGTTACGACCTGTACGCAAGTACCAACATACGGACTGATGAAAACAATTATTGCCCGGTGAAGGTATAGGAAAAACGGGGACTTTTGTTCGCTTCGCTCACTTGGCCAATAACTGCCACAAAGGAGAAAAGGTCTGTAGTACCTAGCGGTAGGCTTATGTTTATGGCTCGCAAGCCCAAATCTGTTCGTGCCGGTCAAATAATTATGTTCTGTTCTGTCTGACCGTTGATGATCTAGTACTAAGACACGTGATGGACCAAAATTCCTATATGAATAAAATACGGCAAAACACTAGAATCAGACGATTTTTAAACCCAACCTGGCGGAAGGTCTACCTTCCGCTGTTTTTAACGTCTTCCGATGATTCCTAATAATTATGATCGGCAGGTGTTCTCAGAATACGGTCTACCCTTTCTCCGATACTATAATATTATTATAGTACAACACTTTGCACTTACAATACTCACCTATAGTCTCAAAACTTTGAACTCAATACCGAACTTACGTCTTACTCGTTAGCGACAGCTATCAAAAAAATACAACTTTAAAAGAAAATAATTGGCATACTTTTGAGTTTGTTATTCAAACTAAAAAAAAAAACATAAAAAGTTTGTTTTTAATGAAGTTATATGATACCATTTTTTTAATTTCAGGGACAATTTTATTTTCTCTTTGAAGTTTGTTTGACCAATTTGTGAGTCTAATGAATCGTATTATTTTCCATCTCAGATTTTCAGGTTAGCGGACACGCCATTGAATTTCTTCTCCGAAAATATCACGATGTTTTCCTTCACCGAAAATCCGACAGTTTATGTAAAATAAAGTTATATTATAATATAGTATTAGAAATTGTTGGAGTAAAATTCAAAGCGAATTTATTTACTGTCAAATAAACTTTAAAATATAGGAGGTGTAATAATCAGATGTAAATGTTTTTTAACGTTTAGAAGTCTGGGTTTGACCACCAACTCGCCTGTTGGTAAGCGACGATGTGGCCGACGATAAAGCACGCAGACTTAGAAGATACCTATTCACTCTGACCTTGAAGAGCCCTAGATTGTAACTCTTTGTTTAAAAAAAAACTTAGTTTGCTCAGACAAAAATAGACTTTACAAACAAACAAATAGAACAATAATCTTATATAACTTAATATTAGATGCGTAGCCGACGAGAGGAAAGTTAAATGTGACCAAATCACCAGACCAGACCAGCGGAGATCGGAAAGCAGCGTCTTCTTAGTAAACAGTGAGCGTTCTGCGATCGCCAAGCCCCTGCCAAGCGTGAGAATCATTCCCGATGATGATTCAAACAATTATAAAATATCCGGTACTAAAATAGGCAGCTATATCGCGAAAGGCAATTTTTCCCAGTCAACCTTTGGACGGAAATAGCTGAAGATAGATACGATCGGCGATGCACGTACAAATAAAAATACATACATAATTATATCTACTTAATATCTACTTATAAATTACATCCAAAGTTAATAGCTCTAGTCAAATTACTAGACTAATACTTTAAAAAACTGAAACTGAAAATATCAAATCCGCAGATAATTCAGACAATGCATAACCAGAACTTAGAAACGCACTAAAGAAAATAGGGCCTTTATCAATTCTGTGGCAGATCTTTCACATCGTCGATATTGAGAGGTATCGTAAAACCGGGCCAAAATCTGAGAGAATATTTCTCTCGATAAAGCCGAACAGAGCCAAGCCTTGTGCCTCATAAAGGCCAGGTTCTTTAGACTCGCTTCAATAGAAAATTGCCGAGCTGAAGTGGATTTACACCGAAACGTAGACTATGAAAAGAATAGTTGTACCTACTATAGGCGCGTGGAACCTTACAGGTTGCTGGAATAGTCGTCTGAAGTTCAAAACTGTCGAGGAAAGTATGAGCTACACACCAGGTCATATTTTTCTTAGAACGAACATCGATGAAGTTGCAAGTGTTAAGTTTACCCTTGACAGTTGTTTATTGGTCGCTGAGATATTTATATCTACATTTTCTCTAATTTCCTGTAATTTCAGGTGTAGCTGTAATGTTGTAAGACGAGCACTTATCTTAGCACTTTAGTCAACTATCTTTCATGCCGGAGATAATAGAGTTAGACCTGAACCTAAGGTGTGGCAAATGCTCTAATAATACAGATTAGGGATTATATTAATAAGGCAACAACAGATTTCAAAAATATTTAATTAATTCTTGCGTACCCCTACGGCCTGCCCTCACTTAGGGGCAGATAAGAAATTTCTTATTTTATATACTTGCATAGAAGACAAGCAGCATTTTTTGTTGTGTGGAGACACAACATACGTTGTCGTTCAGTGTGGCGTTCTAAGGGGCAGGCCTATGTTCAGCAGTGGACACGTCTTGCGGCTGATGATGATGATGTTGATTACAACATACGTGGAGCTAGGTCTTGCCACCTGTCTCTGGAGTTGCGTGTCTCCGGCACTCGAAGAGCTATCGGAAAGTTAGCAACAACCGATACTTGACTGATGAAAGCTGAACAATGACTGGGATAAAACCGTTCCATATTCAAAAGGCACTCAGTGGACGCAAATTGATGCTCACAAAAGGTGAATTCTGACAAATTTTTTTGGAATTGGTTTTCATCTCGAGGTTTTTTTCCCTTTGAATCGCGGGTTATTCCTGCGGTGATGAAGGGCTGAAATATTCAAAAATCAGAAATCAGAACTATTTATTGGCCGTTAAGTAATAACATTGAATTCTATTTATTATAATATTGTTGACCGTGACCGCACTAGCCCGTATCGTATGTGGCGTCACCTGCCGCTGCCGGCCCCAACAGAACACCAGCGCTGATTGTTTACAATCAGCATTATACTGAGTTGGGATCGGTTTTGTGACAAAAATGGGGTTAATTTGTATTATGTGCTTTTAATATTTTAATATGTATTCTGTGTACTTGTATTTTTGTGTCAAATAAAATGTTCTGTACTTCTGCACTTCTGAATATTACATGCAACACACTTTTACAAATTAAGTTATGTCTAAATTTAAATTAGACAAAATAATCAATAATTTAAACAATTTGATAATATTGTGACAGGTAGGTAGGTTGTTGCTTACTCCGTTTGTTCATTACACAAACATGAGGATTCCGAGAATTTCATTGACATAATTATTATATTCACTTAAATTTGTAGAACGGATTATTTTCAAAGGAGTTCTTAAGAACCTGTTTAAATTTGCTATGATCTAGTTCGGTTGTAGAATTAGGTAATTTATCGTACATTTTGGCGTGACGGTCCCTTTTCTCAACTTTAACTAACCTAGTCCATGGCTTGTACAGCTTTTCTTTTTTGCGTAGATTGCACTGATGCCTGTCCTTACTTTTTAGTAAATTAACCTCATGTATTTCTAGCAACATATTATATATGTAGAGATGTGATATCTCTGATGTTTTTATTATCATTACCCTTGTTATTCCTTTTATCTTCCCCTTAAAGAGTTTTACGCGTGTTGTGAGCGCTGTGTCGCGACACGGAAATGTAAAACTAATTTAATTATCATTGAAACTGGTTCTGTCCGTTAAAATCCTGTTCGACTAACGTGAAGCTTCTATTAGATAACGTACAATAAAAACAAAAATTCTGTATCGCTACGTTTTCTAAGATAATATTATTGGATTATTGTTTATTCTTTTTAGGTGTTACGGGATAAAGCAAAATATTGTTGTATGTTTGTAAAGCTCATCCAATCGCTCAACATGTCAGGCTGATTTAGGTTGTATTTATAGATATCGTAGTAATAACATGCAAACAGTAAGAAACCTTTTCAGTACACAAAACTAACCTATCAAACTTTTACTAACATAATCCAATCTACATTCCTAATTTTACTATACTACTGAAACTAATTTTTTATTATTTTTATGACGAATGTGATAGTAGATAGTAGTAGTAAAACTAAAAACTGGTTAAGACAGGTTTTACGATATCTATATATCGACCCTTACCGTTGTGGGGCCCAAACCTCTTCTCTTATTTCAATCTTTTCTCTTCTGCGTCGTGATTTTTATGGGCCAGTTTTTGTGGGAATCAACTCTACCCCATCGATATAATTTTACCGTTTTTCATATACCAAGAGAAACAAGATTCCAACAAGAAGAAGCTAGAATCTTATTTATAAGGGTTTCAAGATACTCTCGCAAAAAGTTGAGCAACTAGATATTAAACGAAGCTGTCCGGCTCGAGTAGTACACCCTATATGAGCACACGCGAGACACAAATCCCGTAGTTATCGAGGTCATTCTTGAACCAAACGTGTAAACATTGCTGGCAAGAAGCGAGCTTTGAAAACCACCACGCTTTCCGCATAAAAAGACCTAAACTCCATCAATACACAAATATTTTATACCTTATGCTGTAAAGGTAAAGGTTGAGATCCGGACAAAGACGTTTAAGTAGTCGTATAAAATGAAATGGCACACAAAGAGACTTAAATTTAATTCTCATACAAATTAATCTCAACCCTATTTTGCTAAAGTTAAGGTTGAAACGAGATTCGGAATGTTGAAGTAGTGATGTTGAATTTAGTAAGATGCAGAATGGCAAGGTATTGCACCTTTGTGAAGTGTGCCTCGAGCGATGCGAAGTTAGAGCGTCGAGCCGCGCGCCGGTGATATACTGTGCATTGTTATCACTAAGAGTTATGAATAAGTACGTGGCTAGGACTCGTCTCGCTTGGACGAACTTGCAGCTAAATAGCACCAACCTACTGCTGACTATTGCGTAAATAAATATACGGACTATGATAATACTGTGTCGAAGTTTTACGTCCAATTTTGCAAGGAAGCCGGAAAGCTGTTATAATGTTTCATTCTTCGTCAGAGTCTAACTATGCGCATGTTTATGTCCATTTTAGTTTCAAGATTATAATACTGTAAATTAATCGAATCATTTTCATAAACGTTTTCAAAACCAACTTTTTAAACGTATTTTTGTAATTGGCTTCACACCACCACCATCAGGATTCTATACAAAAAAATTGACGAAGATATTGAAAATGTGTCCCTAAACAACCCAACACACAAAATAATGTTACCGTAGCCTATAATATTTGGAATCAAAACAATAATTGTAATTATTATGAATGCCAAAGTTGCGTAGCAGCGAGCTACGAGCCCACAAAGTATTACCTACAAACTTTTGTGCTACGGTACCTGCTACGAATAACCATGTTGCTACGTTTTCTGCTACGGCACTAACAAAATCAAACCAAATGTATGTATTTTATCAGACACAAAATCTACAAGCTAAATCTAACAGATTCATTATGTTAGTGAAATAGTTTTATTATATAATTTTCATTTTCCTTATCGTATTCTTGTGAAAAATCTTAATAATAGCTGCTTCTTACGATACTACATGTGTGATTTTACAAATTTATATTATATTAGAACAACAACACACATTACAAACATCACTGCGTTCCAGATTGAAGAGCGATGCTTACAACGACATTACAGAGCTTAAAGAGACTTACCCCCGAATACTGAAACGTTTGTTAACTTTGACGATAGATTAAGTCTATTGCAGTCTTTGTCATTTGCTTAGTGTCAGACAAAGCCAGTATTAGAATTAATCTGTTGTCGAAGTTAATGAACGTTTCAGTATTACGTTTGACTGCCTCGGTGGCTCAGTTCGTAGTGAACCTACGTTCTGTGCTTGGGGGCGTGGGTTCGATTCCCATCTAGGACAAACATTTATGTGATGAATATTTGTGTTTGTTCTATGTCTGGGTGTTAATATCTATATAAGTATGTATTTAAAAAATATCTATGTACGTATATCAGTCTCTGGCAGCCATATCACAAGCTTTGCTTAGTTTGGGGTCAGATGACCGTGTGTGCAATAATGTCCCAGATATTATTTATTCGGGGGTTAACGTCTTATATCTCAGGGTGACGAGACCACTGCTGCGCCGCGCATGTTTTTGAATTGTTAAAGTTTAAAATTTTGAGTGCCACTGAACTGTTATGGGCAAACGAGGTAAACGCATACGATCAGGCGAGTGCTTTGCTCGTCTCTTAATCACTAGCATAAAAAAGCTGACGTCACATTATAAACGATCACAACTATTTTTGATTATCTCAAACTGAAACGTTATATCTTGACAACCTCTTGACCGATTTTGCTCATATTCGAAAACTTGTTTAGAATTGAGTACCGAATGTTTCTGTCCAAAATTACTAAAATCGGTCGGTACATGGCGGCGCAGAAATATCTCTCCAAACATAAATCGACGACGAAAAAAATAAACTTATGCCTCTTTCAGATGTGTTCACATTCAGTTTATATTAGAGACCGTATAATACATCTATAATATGCCACAAAGATTCTGATGGTTTAAGCTCTCTTATTACTTTTGGGTTAGAGTTAGTGCAGTAGTTAGAGTTCATTTATATTTATGTTTAACACTTTTCATGAACACACGATGTGAATAGCCACAATAAAATAAACCTAAATAGATGTAACACATTTTCCTTTAAAATTAAATTGGAATGTTTAAATTAACATATTATTGTAGTAATTGCGGCCGAATAGCCTTTCTAATAAATAAAAGATATGAACCTGCCTCATCCACTACTACACCCTGATAGTCTCATTTCGAACCGATTACTCTAACATGTAAAATTTGGATTAGAATCCTTGGGCTCCAATGACTATAACAATTATATTATTTGAGAACAATACACGGGTCGTAATCTAAAATGAAACAGGAAATTTCTGGGTGGCAGGATGGTATCTATTCCCATGATAAACATTATTGGCGAATATCATCAGTATCAGTTGGGTAATGAAAAGTTAACCAACGGTCAGAAAACAAAGTAATTGCATTAACTCAGTCAGTTCCTAGGTGACGTCATCACAAATCACAAAAATATGGTGACCACAATATGATGTGTATTGTTGTCTATGCATAACCTTGAACGAATAAGTTGTCTCGTGATAAAGGATCATATTAAAACAATCATTTAATTAAAAAAATATTTAAATACAAAAGGCATTTAAATAATTTGTTTTGCGGAAAAGCTTATATTGTGGGTAAAATTACGCGCCGCTGCAGATATCGATAAAATATGTCTTCTCAATACGAGCGTACTTGTCTCTCGGTCAAACACTCGCGACATTTCGTAAAACTTAGATAATAATAAAAGTTAGTATGAATCGCGAGCACTTTGCCGAGAGAACTCGACTCTCGCAGCACTTTTTGTTCGAGAGAGTTTATCGGGAGAATATTGAAATAAGTTTCTGATTGTGAGTTAGGAACATATTTTTGACAAATACCTTTTTGAGTTCGTTTATAGACAGACCTTTTCTAGGTATAGAATAAGTGCGGCTTATCCAAAATACATCAAGTATTTTTAATACATTTTCCAAACCTCGCTATCAAATAACAAATAAATTAGTGTATTCCCGGAATATTCCATTATCAGTAAACCAGTCTTAAATGTCGTGGCGTCATCAATTTTCTTCATATCTGTAAGGTCGGGGCCACACCGTACGTTAGCAAGCTTAGCGGCAAGGCGTTAGCTTATCACTTAGATGGCACATCCTACATAACTCATTGCATGTAATTAAGGTGATCGTGCAGCAAGCTTAGCGGCACGCTTGCTAGTCGGCTTGCCTCGAGTAATTGAGTTTGCTTATAAACTACTAAGTAAAGTCAAACTAAGAAGGGGAGTTTTGGCGGGAACGTGAAGATGTCATGTTGCGACATTTGATTATTTTCTAAAACTTGTGTTATTTCGAGTTTAAAAAAGTAAAAATGGTTAAAATCAGATTGTTGGTCAACAATATAATATCGTGAAACGTGACTTTCTGAATCGTTTTCATAGAAACCTTTAGTAAAGTCTCCGCCGGAGACATAGCTTTGACTTATTTTGCCTGACTTACCCCCGAACACTGAAACGTTTGTTAACTTTGACGACAGATTAAGTCTATTGCTGCCTTTGTCATTTGCTTAGTGCCAGACAAAGGCAGTATTAGAATTAATCTGTTGTCAAAGTTAACAAACGTTTCAGTATTCGGGGGTTGGACTATGAATGAGTCTTGTTTTAGCTCAAAGTTACAGTCACACTCACTAAAAAGCTTCTTCTTGCGGCGGCGTCGTGCGGCGGGTCGCCCTCTTCTCTACAATATGGTTGAGGAGACGATGGCTGGCACATGCGTCAACTCGTGAACGGGTGCTGCTTGCGGGAGCTGGACTGCTCGGAGTATATACGCAAACCTTTAATTGCACTTAGCTCTGTAATATTATAAAGATTCGTTGGTATATTCCTTTTGTAGTCTTTAGTATTTATATGCAGTTTTAGTTAATTTATAAAAGTTAATAAATTCGGTAGTTATACTCAATTCCGCCCATGCATAACTAACAGACAAACTATAGGCGGTGTAAGCCTGGCCTAACAAATCCCAATATAGCCTAGAGAGATATGAACCACTCAGAATCTTGCGATGATCGATCGCTCGAATATACTACATAGGTTTTTATATCAAGGGACCGTATGCCTTGTTTACAATACCCCTACAGAGTATTCCAGTTTGGCATTTTCTAGTGCACTCGAACTTAATCAACTACACCTTTTAGTTGTCTTACTGACGATTGACAACTGCGTGTTGTACATATTGCAAAGGATAAATATATAGGATAAGTATTCGCTACAAACAGACATTATTTTTTTCTTGATAAGCAACCAATAACACAAAGGTTATGAAAAAAGAGTTTATGCAACACTGTCATAAATTATCTTGGTCCCTGGAACTAATATTTACCAAAAAATGTTCCAGAGTACTTAAACCTTCAAGGTTAACTACTGGATCAAGCGACTATAATTAATATAGACCGGGTATATTAAACTCTTTTATCTATCAATCTCAATCTAATCTCGTTTCCTACTTCCTAGACCAGTCTACAAACTAATCTGTCCACTTCACTCAGATCACAGCGGATCTGTGCGGTTGACACACAATTACGGTCGCATTACTCTTCCACAAACTTCACGTGCAGTTTAATTTTACTTTATTGCCTGAGGGATACGATTGAGTTTGTAATGAAAAGGGGTTTGAGGAAAGCCGTTGAGGCAGCGATGTTTGTCGCAGCGTGATAGTGCGGGGACTCTTTTTAAAATGAAGTGTGGTTGTGACTATTGTATAATCTGTGGTGCTCGTTTTATTACTTTCGAAGCTACATGTTTCAAAGTCAATATTTAGCTTGAGATAGTCTTTGTAGGAATATAATAAGTCTAAGTCAGAATATTAGAGGGGTCCTGTCTGTGCACTATTTTCTATTTGCTACCGGGTGTTCGATCGGACGACGGACGTGGTCTCGGCCTAGTAAGTATTTTTTTTCGCGATTTCATGTTTGGTCCCATAGTAGAAGTTGTTAATAACGACAAATATATTGATATACTAGAATATCTCCGCCGTCTAATCGAACATCGGAATATTGAGATGAAACCTAAAGCCGGCTACTAACTCTAGGGTTTTCTTGTGGCGGGGCGCGCTTCGAGCGAATTGTAACGAGAGCGTACACTCTCGCTCGCGGCTTGTCGTATACCGGTGAATCTGGGTCTCTTCTCTTAAATAAAAATCATTCGTGAGATACGGATTATTTTAATAGCTGACAGACGAGACGTTCGAACAAAATACTATGATGTTAAAAGCAGACCATTTAGCAGAATACGCTGCAGATTCAAGAAGGTTGCGGCCATGTTATGCATAGCTCAAAGCGCTCCTTGTTCGAAGTTAGTAAGATTATATAAAATATGGTATGCCATCAAGTGTTGGTACTATGTTATATTATACGGAGAATTCTGTGGTGGAGATGATAATGTCTAATAATAAATTTCGTTCCTGAGAAAAGTTAATATTCTCATTTCTAGAAAGTTTTTTGTCGCAGATTTAGTTTTCAGGGTTCCGTACCCGAAGGTTATCGACGGAACCTAAACCTACGCCGTAAGTCCGTCCTATGTTTAAAAGAATCTATCTTTTGAACCGTAATAGGTAGCCGCATGTTTTTTTTGAATTTCCTCATAGATTATAAAAATGTACAAAATAACAAGAAGAAGAAAACGAAAAAGAACCCAGAAAGAAAACACAAAAAGAGAAAAAAAAAAGAAGAAAGAAGAGTGCGTAAATGTATTTTAAATTTTTTTCTTTCTCTGTCTTAAAAACAGTAATACACAAAAGCGTCAACAATGGTGGCAATTTAGGCTATAGTATAAGAACAAATATTAAAAATTGTTCATGTGTGAGTAGGAGGGGAAAACCACTTCTTTTTTTTTTTTGTAACTTTGGTACGGAATCTTCTGTACGCGAATCTGACTGGCATTTGGACGGTTTTTAAAATAAAAGCAACATTCTGATTTATCGTACAGAATTAAACCGTCTCGAAAGAAATATTACGCTCGTTTCTTCCCCCAATTCTAATAAGTCAAAATTACTAATATTCCACATGCAGAGCTATTTTTTATTAAGTTCTAGTCCATTACTGCCCGAAGTGGCTCTAAATGACAGCAATCATTCTCGCTCTTATTATTACACCACATTAGGACCACATTCCTAGGAAAGGTTTATCAATCACTTATTCAGGCTTCTTTCGTCAACCACTATCCTTACTCTACCAACCTCCGCCTCAAAATCACTTCTATTTATGATGGGATAGAGCTGATATTCGTGTGTGAAGTGTGTAATTTTTCGTAGTCCGTGTGTATTTTTGAGGCAGGCCCCGATGCCGGCGTTTGACGCGACAAATACACATTTATCGCGACGTTTATTACGTGACGTTGATTTATGAAGTGCGCCCTTATTCTCCCGCTCAAACACCGAGTAGAGTTCGAGCAGAGAGACAAGCAATAGTGTTCTTGCTACTAAGTGTGAATGAGAATATTCGTGAGAGTGAAGGAAATCTCGAGATGTCAGCTGACAGAGCGAAATGGAGAGAGGAGCGTGTTGTGCCGACCCCGCCCAATGGGATAAGTGCAGGAAGATGATTATGACAGACAGCACAATAATAATTAAAGGTGCTCTACAATCAGTTCGCTGGAAAGTAGCTCTTAACTTTGTGTTTTAACTTAACTTAAAATTTTCTCAATGGACCTTTTGAGAATACATTTCATAATTTCATTTCAAATACGCCTTGTTTACATCTTTTCAGTATGTATATCAAGCAGTCGGGTTTTTTTTTCAATTTATTTATTGGGCCGACATTATTTAAAATTTGTTTCTTTATGAATATTTTCTGCTCAGTGTATATCCTGCCGGAGGGAGCCCTCGGGATGAAATAGTTCATCCAGATTATTCAATATGTTTCACGGGATTTGGGGGATTTCCCACGTGTTATTTATGGAGCCGAAGCGCTAAAGTAACTTAAGCACTGTAGTTAAGCTCAACTAAAACATATTCTAACTATCCTAACTAATGTTATAAAAGCGAAAGTAGCTCTGTCTCTCTGGCTGGGTGTTTATTGATCACGGCTAAACGGCGGATCGAACTGAGTTTTTGCGTTGATATAGCTTATGGGTTGGAGAAGGACATAGGCTACTTTTCTTTTGTAGGTCCACTCGTACGAAGTCGCGGGTAACAGCTAGTATCTAATAAATCAAGTTAAAAAAGAAAACGTGTAGAAAGTTCACTGCTATGGCCTCTTGTTGTAATAGTTACTGCTAAAACTGTCTGTCTGTCTGAATCCTTTACAGCCTTATAACTTCCAAAGTTATAAAGTTATTCATTGTCGTGCAAACTTTCATGTATGTACATACATGAAAGTTTGCACGACAATGGTCTAATTAGAGACCTCCAGTTTCAAATTAAAAATACTTTTTTTAAATAAAATAAAGGTATCTCCCATGCATGTAAATAGGGGATGAAAAAAAACGCAGTACCCCATCGTGTGGGGAGTCGTTGAATAGGTCTCTTAAAGTTTACAACTTTGTAAGAATAAAAAAATATAATTTTATTTTTATGGGGTGGAGTTTTTATTTTATTTTATTTTCATGTAAAGTGAAGATAAAAAAACATATTGCTTTTCCTCCACATGTGAGATATCATTGAATAGGTCTTTTAAAATAATGATTTCCTACACCATTTTCTATTTTTAAGATGTACTGCTTGGGAAATATGGCTCAACAAAGTTGCTTGCAATGTGCTATTTCTAAACTATGCATCCCATTAACTTGTCGTCTTCCATGCTTTTAGATCTTAGTAAAAACTTTATTTAAAAGTTATTTCGGGCAACATGTGATAATGACTTTATGAGATAAGCGATAAAAACTGATAAATACTTCAAACGTCCCACGCGCCTACGGAACCGTACTGAGCATGGCCCGACAGGCTCTTAACAATTTATTTTACCAGAAAATAATTAATAGAATCAATCAAAATTTCGTCGTTCCACTGAATTACTGTATGTACTTACAATACTGCATAATTTTGTTCAAGTGACAAATAACATTATAGAGCTTACCAAGTCGACGTCATAAAAAATGTAGGCTTTATTATTCTTTATATTTTATTTTTAATTATAATTTTTTTTTTAAATAACATCTCTGGCTTTACAAGATGGAGTTAATTCGCTGTTGGTATAACATTTCCTCCTCAAGTTACGTAGTACAAGTAATATTAACTTCTTTGCAAGTGTTTGTGTCGCTGCTACCGAGGAAAATGCACTTTCTGCGCTATTTTCATCGCCGTGTACGAAGCTGGCGCGAGGGGGCGACGGCACAACTCGTGTGGTTACGACTTTCTATTTTACCATAGACAATAATTTTTCGCCCTGAATTCAGCTCAGAAAATAAAGACTAAAACCACGACTGTTTTTCTATACACTTGAGTAAATAGTTTAGCTGGCAATTTGCCTGATGTTCACCGGCTGCTAAAATCAATAATGCCGTCATTAAAGGACTTCTTTTTTTAAATTTAACTCGCTGCTGTAAATTGCTGTTTAGCCGCCCTTTGTGCCAATCTAGTGACTATTCAATGGCTCTTTCCATGTAATCGCGTAACTTGCAAACTTTGTCTTCGTCACAAATATTGGGTTGAAACCAAGTTGAAACAATAACAATCGTCACTTGGCTTTGTTTGTGGCGAAAGTCCTGAAACGAATACATAAAATTAAAACGTTACTTAACACCTACAAGATAAGGTCCACTTAATATTAGCATGTGTTCGTTACGCTACCTTTTGCGTTACCAATATTTTTGAGTAGCTTGGGTGTCTGTTTATGTGTCTGGTATTCTATGTGTTTATTTTGAGCGATAACTTTATAAGTTATAGGCACAGTAAATTAAACATCCCATTTCACATCTTTAGGGATTCGTTCTCGAAAAATCCTGGGAAATGCCTTTTTTTTGTGCTCAGTACACAAACCGAGTTTTATTGGCCTAGCACGAAAAACAGATTTTATTTCCAATTCAACTTTGGGGATCCATTTTAGATGTGGAATTTTGCAAAATCAGTTCTTATTTTTCACATACAAATTGGAGTTTTGGGTCCAAACATCACGTCTCTATCATAAGCGGTTTGGTCTGTGCGTTGATTCCTAGATAAGAGGACTTGTTTATTTCTTTCTTTTATATAATTATAAAGATTTAGACACGTTACGCTTATGACTTTTTTGACATATTCTCAAAGGATTGTTTACAGTATAGCACGTAACAAATACACTAGCGTAATGTTTCAGTAAAGCGGTGGTTTTATTAGTATTCTACCAAAAAATATAGAACCAAAGAGAAAACGCTAATATGTTTTTTTTTTCCGGGTAAGTGTTTTGAATTTGTCTTGATAATGACGAACAAAATTAAATCATAAAAAATATTATACCCACTTTTATTTTTAATTGTTCTATAGATATATATTTTTGAATCTTGAAATGTCGACATGCACAATGTAAGCAGCATAATCTCTGTCGGCCTTACCATGACGCGGCAGGTAGCACATTTGATCATAGGCTATGGAAACTATATATAACTATATGAAGAGAAAACAAACTAAGCTACGACTTTTTAACTTATTTTGCTTCAAGCTATCATTAAATGAACTGTAAACGTTTGGCAAGAAGCTGACCACGTCTATTCCTCGTGTAATCGTCCATTGAAGACACGCCGGCAGCTGACGCGGCAGAGTCGAGTACATGTGTACACACGTCGAGCTTTCCCGACAGCCGACTACGGGCGATCCTTTACTTCCACTGCGGTGGTCTAATGTGAAGAAAACAGCGAATTAAAACAAGCAATGTTTCCAGCGAAATCCCTGTGCTTATAGATATTTTTGACATTTAATATCAATGAGCTATTGGACAAGCATGAAGCTTACCATCACGCGAGCAGTTTTGTTCTTTAAATAATACGACTAAATCCCAGTTATACCACAATTATATCTAGTGACAACTCAAGCGTTTAACGAACTTTGAAATTCGTGTTTGTGAATATTTAGAAGACGGAAATTAGGTGATCAGATGGTATGAATATGCATGAAATGAAATAATATGAAATCGATCCAGCCCTTTCGACTACAGGAGACATTCTGTAATATAAGAACACACAAATCCATACTTACTCGTGAATAGGTACAGCTCAAAAACATTACCCTCCTTCTTGGACAGTTTAGTAATTAAATGATATAGTTCACCGTTCAACCTCCGTTTCGTGGCGCTGCACTTGTACGAAGGTTTTCACTAACTCCAGTACATTCTAAGACCATGTTATTTGAAAACTTTCTAAATAAATGTACGTAACTACTACTGCGTCGTATATAAAGTCCTGTATTTATGTAACGAGTGTGTGAAATTTTAAACTTAATTTAATTAACTAATGTTATAGGTGATGACCGTTTTAGTTAATAAACAAATAATAATATGAGGTTGCTCACTCTGCAGCCCTATCACCGGTAGCTCGGGCCGGCCCCGCTGCCGGCGGGATTCCAGGTCTAGAATTTCTAAAATACTTATGTTTTTTTTTTAAATATTTATATTGTACAAAATCTAGAACTAAGAAATGAAATATATAGTCTGAATCATAATAATAATGTAATGAACGTCAATTATTTCTGTCTACTTCCTCTCGCTCTTTAAGCCCCACACAGGCGAAGGCTCCGTCCGGCAAATATTAGCCAAGTCCAGGCCAGGTCGCTCACACACGGTTATCTACAGCCGAGGGACGTAAAGCTTAGGCGTTTCATGTTACATTACACATACACTTAGACACCTAGATGTGAACTAGGTTGCAAAGTTTCAGAATAGGTTCGTCGTCACCGGCTGGCCCCAACAGAATACCAGCGCTGGTTGTTTGCATTCAGCTTATGCTGAGTTGGGCTCGGTTTCGTGACAAATTTATATGTATACACTTCCTGACTATTTAATTAATTATTATGTTTCTTTTGTGTGTCTGTGTTTTTTGTTACGAAATAAATATTTCTGTATTCTAACACAAACACAGAATGTAAAAAAATGTGAATGTGAATGTCTGTCTGTATTTTGTCAGTGTTTCTGTCTGTTCCAGAAGAAATAATTGATCGTAATAAAATTGAGACAAAATGGGCATCGCTTTCGGAACCAAACCTTAACTATGGCACAAAGCTTGGCGCAGGGTTTTCTAGACTTGCGATCCTTTATTATTATGTATAAGAAACAATAATGATAAAGGATATTATATATGGTGAGTGCCCAGCGCGTGTCGTGAGCCACTGGAATACATCAACTGCACACATCACTACATAACTGTGAACCACAGGAACGTGTTAGAGCCACACTGAAAAAAACTGAGACAGATTCTCGCAACAAAAATATCTCGTCGCCAAGATCAATAATCAACCTTCCACTCAAATTCAGTAAAACAAAGACCCATTGTCTATGAACTCGTCAACAAAGCTAGAGATTGAATACAGTCGTGGGAAGGTTAGTCGACTCGTTTAGTACAATTACGCGCCATTACGCTCTGTAAAGTTGAACGGGCGCGGTCTTTGACTAATAGATGCCGACGAGCTCCACTGGAACTCTAAACAAACACGTGACGTGTACGGCAGTATCTGGGCTTTACCATCATCATCAGCCAGAAGACGTCCACTGCTGAATATAGTCCTCCCCCTCAGAGCGCCACTCCGACCGACAACGTTCCACTTGCATCCACCGGTTGCCCGCGACTTTCACAATGTCGTCGGTCCACCTAGTGAGAGGTCTGCCTACGCTGCGTCTTCCAGTAAATAATGACTAATATGAATAATGACCTTTATGTAAATAATAAGAATTTCTCATTTTTGTAAAATATTGTAGCAATGTTACTAGTAGGTCAGTGGTTATTGTATTCGGATGCCAAGCCGCAAGAGTTGATTCAAATCCCGAAATTTAAATTGGTCTAACGGTGAACTAAAACATCGTGAATGAATAAACACGGTGAGGGTGATTTGTTTAATGTCCGCCAGCTGGTTAGCTACTATTCTCAAACTAAAAATCAATCGCCAAGTACTTAACGGTTTGTTCTATTCCAGACTAGAAGTAGACTCATGTCATGTTTAGTATAATTATTCAACTCGGTACTTTGAAAGAATAAGTCCGATAACTACTACAACTCGATGTGCAAACATTACTGTGTTCGGATTTGAAGGGCAATGTTCAAATTCTGGGTGGCACTAAACTTCTATCGGCAAACGTGGCGCTTACCATCAGCTGAGCGGCTTGCTCATCTCTTTACTTAATTGCAATTTCATTTCACTTAACTGGATAGAATTGAATTTAAATATAAATCGTAATAGTACTTTTTTTTGAAGAGTTGGTTTTGTGATACTGTGGTTATCAGTAAATAGTTGTGGTGACGGAATAAATAGCGGCGGGATACCGGATAGTGACGACATTGGGGAACGTCACTAGCTGATAAATGTCGAGTAAAACAGAGTCATTTTTCATGGAGTAGATTTTACAGACCTTATAATATAAAAATGGTTACGTACAGGTTTCATATTTCGTAATGTCTTTCTACGAAACTAGTTACGTGGAAGTAAAAAGTAATCTTTGTCCGGTAATATTTACGTAGCACAGGTCTAAATTTTGCATGCGGTTAGTTTTAAGTGTACATAGCAATACAAATCTATACAAACGTTGTTTGCGGTTGAAAAACTAACATTTCCATACAAAGTATTTGCAAAAATATGATTTCCAGCTGCATTCACAAATTTGTATTAACACACTCGCGAGTCCACCGTCATGCGTCTCGACTGATGTTACCTAAGCGCGATGTTACCTTTCGTATGAAATTATTGATATTTTCGAAACAATCTGATGACTTGTTTCCGGTTGATATCGATATCTACTGATTTATTCTACTCGTTTTTATATGCCTATTAATTACTGGAATATGTTTGCTTGTGCCTTTTTACTGGATGCTGTCTGAAATATGAAATAATATTAAGGAACCTAGGCTAGGACTTACTTCTTTTAACAAATATAGCAACTAGTAGTAAGTCCCGAACTGAGACCATGCGATGTTCCATTTCACAAGCTTTTATTTCACCTAAAGATGTCTAATATTAAGAAAGAAATAAAGATGTTTAAGACATAAGACGTGTTAGACATAAAGATGTCTAATACAGTCACTAAATGTTGGTAACTAATTAGGAAACAATATAAGACAAAGTTGTTAAATAGGTGCTTCCATACCACCTAAAATGACACTCACAACATCTCTCACTATCGATCTCAGAACTTATTACGGTGGAAGGATTGCATTGCGAGACTTGGCTTTCTTTTGCATTCAATGTTTTTGATGGGATAATACTTACTTTAGTTTTAAATTTGTCGTCATGTTGCTTCGTGTTCGGTACTATAACGACTGGCAACTAAACTTTAAACAATCGGTTGAATTGAACTAGCAATTTTTGACTTGTACTACTTAGTGTAGTAATACTGCTAAATGTCAAAAATGTAAAACCATAGATATATACAGGATATTACACAAAAGTAAATAGCAAAAGCCAAATAACTAATTACTATCGAAATCTTAGTCAACGCTAGATACTATACCAACCTACTTTCATTCGCCTTGAAGTGGTTTATAAGAAATCTACCAACGCGTTTTCATTATTACTCAGATTTTATTTGAAAATTTAAATAATATTTTAAAAGTTCATAACTGTAGCAAATGGTCATTAACATCGTAGCTGCACGCGCGATGTTATCTCCTAGATTTATTTTTATGTTCCGCCCATGTTGTGTTGGGTTGTGTTATTCGACATTATCGCGGCGTATTTCCAACTATCGCCGCCATCTTGAAATATAATCTGTGGTGCAATAACTGTCGCACGCTCTCGATACATCACTAGCGGAGGCTTCAAGGTGTAGTCTGTGACAAACGGCATGGCCGCTTTGAATAAAGTATGAAGACATGCCTACAACGATCGTATCGTTGGCGTTAACGTTAACAATAATAGCCAAATATAGAAAATATTTCACACGAAAAGCTCTGCATGAGTTAGACCCAAAAAGAAAAAATAAATTTGTGGGAGTTAGAACAAGAAGCAGACCATCTTAATACGAATTAAATAGAGCGGGGGAGTTGAGAAAATAATAATTGTGATTTTGGTACAGCAAAATGAGATATTTCTATATTTCATTTAGAGAGACCCTCTCTACATAGGGAGAAAAATACATGAATTTAATCGAGAGAGAAAAAAGATTTTGAGTGATTTAAGACACAATGTAAGCTGAAAGGTTTGGGATGAAATAGAACAAAGAAAAAAATATAACTCACGACCCTAAGGCCCAGTATCCATAAGGAAAGAAGTGCTATTGTCAAAAGATTTAGTAGTAAAATCGCACAAAATTATCGTCTCCATAACGTCATGCTATTTGCACAGCGAAGTTGCGGGATCGCAATAACATTTCAAAACGGTCCTAAAGATTGGCATGTACTCTATTGAGGGATGTGCAGGAAAAATACATTACTAGCCAGTGATGGCTTTATAGATAAAGTTTAGTGAAACTTTTAAAAGAATGGCTTGGCCACCTGATGTGTTCAATATGAAACCATTTTCCGAGGACCATCTACTTCTACTAGGATCTTACGCTGACTTACATCAAGAAATAAGTCGAGGTGTGTTAAAGTGCACTTTAATTAAAAAATACCTACAAATAACCTAGTTACTACTTGTTTTATATTCTTGTTTGTTGGTATATCTATACATTCAATTAGAAAAGACAACCAATTAAAATCACGACAACAAAAAAACCAACCTTAAGCACATCTGATGTATGTTTGAGTGGTGGATTCAACGTAACTGCTTTGGGTCTTGGTCTTTCTTAGTTGGCCATATTTTGTGTGTATTCCATGACATCACCAATTCAGAGAAAGTAGTAAGCGTGTGTTTGCTATAAATATGTGTGTAGCATTTTTTTTTTTTTTTTTTTTTTTTTTTTTTTAATATTAATTACTCCACGGACTCCGAGGTCCATGCCCTTTGTCAACTTTTACATATTTTGTTAACTATTACTGATAATATAAGACTAACAACATAACAAGAGGAAAATCTACTATACTTAATACTATGTTGCGTGTATACACCGAGCAGTCCAGCTCCCGCGAGCAGCACCCGTTCACGAGTTGACGCATGTGCCAGCCATCGCTCTCCTCAACCATATTTGAGGGAAGAAGGCGACCCGACACACGACGCCGCCGCAAGAAGAAGCCTTTATGCGAGCGTGAATGCTCTGAATATACACACAATACTTACAACCTATCTTATTCTATTGCAATACATTTAGTTCGAGTCTTAGCCTCAGGTCCTCCACTACCGCCTCGTTCCGGTCTTTAACGGCCATTTGCAAATTGTATTCTGCAATGGTCCTAGGTGATGCTGCCATCGCTCGCCGCACGAAGCGGCTGATGGCGTCCACTTCGTCGTCGGCGTAATAAGTGAAGGTCCCGATGTGCCGCGAAACGGCTACAACCGCGTGCGAGACGCTGTCATGCAGCTTCAGCTTACTCCTGGTCTTTATTGCGATAACTGATTTGTATGTAAGTCCCTGTGCTTCATGGATGGTTAGGATTCGTGACCCCGCGCCTCGCCCATAGCCCTGGCTAGCTAGGGTCTCCTTTTCTTCCTGGGTGTGGACCAAGAAAAGGGTATTGGGGAGGGTGTTGGGTATTTGGGAACCCGTGAACTTTCTCTGCTCCAGGGACTTAATACGGTCAGCTGAGGAGTATACACCTGAGTATATTGCCCTCAGAGCGTACGCAACATCCATCGGGTTCCGATGCGTACACAACAACTCCTGGCTTATGTTGCTTACCAGGTTTGGACGTTGGTACCTCATTCCGAAGAGGTTTTCTCTATCGATATAAGGCAACTGGTTGACATCCCCAATGAGGACAAGTTCGCCAGCATCAGACAGCCGAGAAGCCATCACTATGGCTCCAAAATGGTTCATCAGTGCTTCGTCCACCATAAGGCGGTCGTAGCGCTCGCGCTTGAAACCATTTACGAGAACTGAGGCCATAGTGCGCACTCTGGTTTTCACCAAGTTTCCTATTCGGTGCGCTAGCTTCTCTCTCAAGTCTTTCGCTGCCTCTGTTGTTGTGGTGATGATGACGTCCCTATCCGCATTGAAGTGTCTTACTACCCATGTTGTTTTGCCGCATCCTGGAACTCCGTTTACCCATTGTATTGTAGGTACCTTCCAACTTTCCCAACATGCACCAACTTCAGTAATCCCCCCAACGGTGTCTGCCATTTTGAGGATTTTTTCATCTAGCATTATTTTGGTATATTTGGTGGTAACTACAACAGGGTCATTTGGTGGTGTTGCGTTTTTAAATATTGGGAATTGCTTAAGCATTTAGAAAAAGTACTGAGAAAACCGTGTTGTAAGAATATGCCGTATCTAACTATCTAGGGTTATTTATTCTGCTGTTTATGTGATTGAATTGTTCAGGAATTGACCTGTAACCGAATCGACGAGGTTCAGAAACTGATGTGTCAACAAATGACGTTACGGCGTTATTAATTCCTCCGACGTCGCTTACCTGTCCTGTGACCTCGAACGAAAGACGCAGGTAACGTAAAGAACGTACAAAAGGTAAAAAACGTGAATTACCTACTACCCTCCTAATTCCACTCCGGATCGCATTTATCGGACGTTGATAAACGATCCCTAAATAAAGAAATACTTCGCAGCCGCTTTCATTACGGCTACCGATAAATTTTCTGCTAATGAATTGTTCCCCCATCATTCAGAGGAAGGAAGAGGGGGGGGTCTTATGTCTGTGATATTCCCGAAGCATTCAATACTGACATTTCCCTGGCATTGTAGAGATGACCTCGATAAGTCGCGCTCACTTTCCCAACGTTCATGTTGTTTATTGTTAGTAACTGTGATTTTTTAGTAGATATGTTTTTATATTGTTGAATTTTTTTTTTCATTTGTACAAGTTTTTTCATCCTTCACAATATCTACTATTTATCTCCAGTAATTTCGCTAGAAACATTACCCTTCAAAGCCATAGTCAAAGTAATTTGGACAAAATTAACTTTCTTCCACTACTGCTTGGCTGTTTAAGAACTGGTAAAGGCATGCTACTTCCCCAGGAAAACCCTGAAAAAGAGTCCTGCCACTACAGCAGCATGACTCTCAACTTCGCTGTGTACAACTACTACTGAAATCATCGCTGCGATAGTTAAATAAGTCCATAATATTACTTCAATTGTTTGTATAGCAATTATTACCAAGTGAGATATCTCTGGCGTCTAGATATTATTCCGCGTGTATTTATTGTATTTCCCGCTAATTACATCTCTTTGGTATCGGCGCAGCTGTCATTTCAATACAAATAAGCAATTAGCAATCGTAACATGTTACCAATACCGGAATTAATTTAACAATCTTCCGTAGAAACAATAACTTGCCTAGTACAGGATTTGGTGTACTTAGGGTTTAATTTCCTTTGCACTATAAAATAACAACTAAAACTATTTTTAACCCGGTTGTGGATTCGACACACGGCGAATTGAGCCTAAACTGGTAAGCTTGGGCGACCGGTATGTCAGTTTGCAAAGCTGTAACTCCGATACAGTTGGGTGGATGTTACGAGGTGTTCCTTCATTGTTATCCCGTAGCATGCACACACAGATAAGGATGATTCACACCGCGATCAAAACTACGTTATATTGGTATCTTCAATTCGTTTTTATAGGTACTTTGGTAATTAATTGGCGGTGTCAATTGAAATATTTATTTTAAACTAGCTGCACTCTGCGATTTCACCCTCTTTAGTATAGAAATAGTATTTTTCCTGGACAAAAAGTAAGAGATAAAGCTACCTTCATTCCAAATTTTATCCAAGTCCATTCAGCCGTTACGGAGTTGACTGGGAACAAAAAAAAAAACATACTTACACACTGAAAATATCGCATTTATAATATTCGTGTGGTGACACGATAGATTACTTTCACAAATCCTCATTTTAAGTTGCAACTCCAATTATTTTCACACTAGCAGCTGCCCACGGTTTCACACATCATGCAGGAACGTTAATTTCAAGTATAAAAACATTACCCTCGTGCTTGGGCAGTCGGATAAAAAAGTAGTTACGTGTACATCCGTGGTATAAACTTCCTCCGTAGGAGATCAGTAGGAATAAACCAACATACATCATAACTTTCGACTTTATAATATTAGTGTCATATTTTCAGATTATTTTCTCAAAAATATATTAATTCGGCCTTTTACGTCATCTTTAGGAATGAAAAGGTTATAATTGTAGGATCTATTATTATAAATTATAATTATATTATATTATTATATTCAAGACATTTTCTTCAAAATTTTTGATTTTATTGCAACATTTACAAAAAGCACCGCAGCTAAGTACGTGAGCTCTGTAACACTACGTTAGACTTAATTGAGTTGTGACTCGAGCTTTATGACTGTAGCCTTTCTAACGAGATGTGATGTGGATTCAAATGACACGGTACGGTGGCCACTGGAGCACAGAATTGCAAATACCCAGAGAGACAACTTCGAAAAAAGCTTATAAAGATCTATACCAAGATATACCTGAGCAATATTCACAAACATGATAAAACAAAAAAAAAATGTGTTTGTGTATCTTTCCAGCTTTTATTCTTCTATGAATGTGGACACTGTGTTTATGAGGTCAAAGGTTAAGCCTCAGCCTCGAGCCCTACACTTGGAATGCCGAAGACCCTGGGAGCCGCGTCATGTAAACAGTATACTTATGAATGCCACTCGCGGTGGTGTAACTTTTGTGATCTGTGAGAACAAATTATAATATTAATGCGAGACCGTTCGCCGATTCAAGAAAGTTTTGCCATTCTTATGTTGACCTGAACTCGCACGTTGTTTGACGTTGGTAATTCTAACTAATATTATTAATGCGAATGTAACTTTATCTCTCTGTCTGTCTCTCTGTTTGGGTGTTTGTCGCATTATCTCAGAAGTAAGATTTTGTTCCACGCGAACGAAATCGCAGGTAACAGCAAGTGTTATATGAGCTTACTAAGTATGATACCAAATGGTATTCGCTTAATTAATTTTACAACGTAATTTTCCCTAGAGCCCAAATTTGTAATAAAGGAATATTTATTGATATCCCAGACCAGGAACTGTTGTATAATTGTTATACCCGTAATAATGGAAACTTGTATACTGCGCTCAGATACTGCGGAAAACTCTTTAATTACTGCACCAGAAACACCAGACCAGAATGTGAAAATTGCCAATTTCATTAAATTTATAAAAACATTGGAAAACAACGCAAAAAATAAATAAATTCAAAGTAAGAATCCTCATTTATTTTTATGTTTATTACTAGGATATATCTATGCTATGGAATTTACTCATGTAATACAGCCAAATCTATAAGGAGCTACCAACACGTTGAAGTGCTTTCTCCCTTTCAGATCGAAGACGCGTGTTACACCTCCAATTCTTATTTAAACTTGCTAATGGGTTGCTTGATGCTTGGTGGTTATCTCTATCGAGCTTCTCTGCGCCATCGAGATCAATCAGGGCTTCTCGTCATATGCTTCTAAATTCGTCCAAATGGAAAACTAATTTCGGTAAAAATGCTCCTAATAACATACATGTCACCGAGTTTAATGTTTTCTCTTAGGATTAAGACATTGACCTACTTTCTGGTGGCGCAAGTTAAAATTTAATTATCAATTCGCAGAAAATGTTCTAGTATTAGTATGCATAATTTTTAGCTAATACATGCGACCTAAGTTATGCATAGAGAGGAAGGGACTGATATCCTATATACAGATTATACAGTGCAACCTAGTTATAACTGATTGCTTAGCGATGTACCTACCTAAACTGTGTTTGTCTTATTATAAACATCTTTTCAAATTATATTATTATATATCATATAATTTGAAATCATATAGCCTATGTTAATCTAGGCTGTAAGCTACCTCCATACCAAATTTCAATAAAAACCGTTCAGCCGTTACAGAGTTGAACAAGAACAAACACACTTACATACTTACCTACTCGCATACTTACATAAACTTTCGCATTTATAATATAAGTGTGACTAGATAAATTATTTAATACTAGCTGTTAACCGCGACTTCATTCGCGTGGACCTACAAAAAAAGTAGCCTTTGACCGTCTCCAACCCTTAAGATAATTATATCTATGCAAAAATTCAACTTGGTCTGTTCAGCCGTTTACCAGTGAAACCAGATAAACACCCAGACGGAGGACAGAGAGACAGAGTTACTTCCGCATTTATAATATTAGTAAGAATATCCCCTGAAAACAGTCAAGATAAAATTGACAGGTTAGCTAATTCGCCAATCATGTAAGTCAGTATCATGATGCTCATTCTCTTATAAAGATTCCATCAAATCTTATTTAGGAAATTGGGCGTGATGCCCCTCAGTGGAGGAAAATTTGATAAACTGGAGGACGCATTGAGGAAAACGAGGCGAGGGTGCTGGCTCTCTCGGAAACTCCAAGTTTAATTTAATAGACTGTTAAGCCGCAGGCTCGAATACTAAGGATATTTGTGAAATAATTCTGAATTTTAAATTAACTAAGCAATCAAAAAATCTCCATAATTAAAACATGAATACTCATGTATAGTTATTCGCCTACTTTTTCTGGAAATTGACCAGAGAAATTTAATATTAATTTGTTTAATAAGTTGAGTAATTTATTTAAGCCTTTTTTATTTCCTGTTACATTTACATTTAAAATATGCTTCATATTTCAAACTTAATCATAATAACACTTTAACTAATCACTATTCGTTTGTATTTAAATTATATTTTGTATTAGTATGTAATCAGGAACGCCTCTCAGGTGAAGGCCTCCTCCAAGGTTTACCACCTTTCTCTATCCTGAGCTATTTGGATGCATCGTTAACCCCCAATTTATTTGATGTCATCATCCCACCGAGTGTAAGGTCTTCCTCTGTAACGCTGGCCTGATGGCACTCGCCATGTAGTTACTGATTAAAGGAGTAATATGGTTAAAATAAAAACAAAATATCGACTCCAAAATGTAGCATATGGTACTCCGGACGTAAAAAGGAATCCAACGACACCTCGTTAGTCAAAAATCGGACAAGCCGTTTAGGCTACAGAACGTCTTATAGGAACACACAAACATACATACACCCCAAAAACATTACGCTCCTTATTGGGTAGTCGGGTAAAAATACAAGCTAATGTGCCAAAAACACGTTCTAACAAAACGAACGCTATTTTAGCTTTCTGTCACAAGCCGGCGCAGACTCGGTCGACTGGAGTTACATTAGCGAAACAACTGGAACCTGTCGCAGCCATTACTTTACTCTCATTGTGCATCACTAGCGCCCCGCGGTTTCACCCGCTATTCAACAGAAACTGAATACTTTCCGGGATAAAAAGTAGCCTACGTGTTAATCCAGGGTATAAGCTACGTTTTAATAAATTTCATTCATATCCGTTCAGCCGTTACAGAGTTGAACAAACACACTTATTTATTTATATCCTTACAAACTATCGCATTTATAATATTAGTGTGATGTGCCAACTACCAGGTGAGTGAACAGTTATAAAACTGTTCAACCCCTTTGTAACATCGGATGTAGATAACGCCCCATTGTAGATGTAGATAAATCCCCATTGACGCGGATGTTGCAAGCACTGAATCGAGTTGGAGAGGAAATAGACCTATTTACCTGTTCTATTTCAGAATTTAAAAAAGCGGTATTGTTTTTGATGTGTTATAATAATAAATTTTATTGACTGTATAATAATTTAATATAATAATAATTGTACAATTTAGTTGACATTGCATGTATTTAATATTCTGGACTAATTTCTTATATATTTAAAATGTTGACATAACTACACTATTGTATTAGGTGCTATCATGTAAAAATAGTTGTAATGAAATAAATAAATAAATAAACATAGTATTACCTCACCACTTGCGGTACTTTCGTCTATATACGACAGAGCCACCTGAATTGGCCCGGATGCTGGTAGGGTAATGCACAATACAGCCCGTGCAGGAAGTCAAAACTATTCACCATGTTTTATAAAGGTAATTTCTATTCACATTTTTCGTATCGATGACGCACTTGCAAAATTTTGCTTTGTTATAGTAATGTTGTTAAAACTGGAATTTTGTGAAGAGCGCTAGAATTTACTTCTATTTTCATTATATTTACACTTCTAATAATATTTCAATAAATAACTTCTGCCGCATTTTCAAATTCAATCACATTCTCACCTCAATCGAGAGTTAAATTCTCAGCAGTATCGCGTCTCTGTACTATCTTTACTGCCATAAATCGTACCATTTACCTAAACTGTATACTGCCAATATATTAGAATAAAACGTGAATAAACTGGCGTCACGTAAAGGAGCCACGGAGCCGTGTTTACTTTAGGACCACATTGTGCTTGTAAATAAAAACTTCTTGCTGTACACGACGTACCAGTCCTGCGTGAGTATTTCCACGATGTACCTGTCGATGTCCCGCGTGAGTATTTACACGATGTACCTGTCGATGTCCTGCGTGAGTATTTCCACGATGTACCTGTCGATGTCCCGCGTGAGTATTCTTCAGAATCCTGCAATCTGTTGAGCTAATATTGCAGTACATTATACTTGTACGAGAACACTTATACAGTGATAGCTGATATTCTCGCATTGAGGATTCAGGAGCCAACTATATATTTTTTTGTCTCGCTTTTCTTGGGTCTGTCATTAACTAATTTTTGTTCGTTAAAGATATCAAAAGTTCATGATACTATATTAAAATGATCTTGTTTAAATGAAGACTATAACGAAATTAACTAAATTTACAAGCAATAATAGAAAGAAGAGATATAAGAAGAATATAATAACTAAGTAGGTACCTACTGTTCGTAAAACAGAAAAAAATGTGTAAATTGCTCAGAATCTAAAAAGGTTTTCTTATTCGTAATAACATTCTGCCAGACGTCTCAATATTATCTTTATACGAAAAAGAAATCTAGACTATTGTTTATAAAAGTAACTTTCCTGAACAAGCCTGTATTTTTCGTTTATTTAACCAATTTTTGTGGGGCAAGTAATTTATTTATTGATTTTCCAATACTTACTGTGCTCACAGTTGCCCAAAGCGCACAGAAGCCAAAATCACAAAAAGATAAAAATATAATACATAGTATGCGGACACAATTAAGTAAATAGTGTGACTTAAAAAGACTAGTTACTTAAAAAAGCTATCGCAGCATGCAATAACACTTAATAATAAATTAAGCAAAGCATTTGTGAATGACAATTATTAATTTTCATCATCGAAAAATCTGTCAAATAAATGGATTACGTGTGTTTGATAGATTTTTCATTGATATATATATAGCTATGTTCCTAATAAAATTAACCATAACCTATAATGTTCGAGCATGTGTGCATGTGTGCATAATGTGTAACCTTGACGAGCGTTGTTATTTTTGCTATTTTCCGCGGTGTTTTGTTACACTCGCTGCCTCACATAAGTATTAAGTCAGGTGGCTGTCTCGTCAACTATTATGCTATATAGATTCAGATAATTATCAGGACAATATGAAAAGCCATTTTTAGTCTACGTGCTAGTGTTTTTAGGTTTTGCAGAAAATGTCTTCAAGATGAAATCTGGCCCCACACGTGAAAAATTGGCTAAAGTATCACTTACGCGAAATTTGCTAGTTTTTTTATTTAGCTGACATTGTATTCGGCAATTATTTTTATGTTTGATATGATAATATTTACTATATTTTTTGAAATATTTGAAATTGTATTGTGGTTTATTTTATTAGACTTATTTAAATTTTTATGGGGTTTACTTGCCTGAGGTAAATTTTCTGATAACATCCTTTTTTGTTATTATTTAAACTACACTCTTATTACCTTTAACCCGTTGCCAGTAAAGCTCGGGATACCAGAGCCAAAATGACCCGACACTACACCGATGACATCCCAGACATCAGCCTGTTCGAGATTAGAATGGCATAACAACAAGGCGCCTAGTGTCGGCAAAATAATGACCGAACCGGTAAACCGCTACTTTTAGTCCTCCAGAAGTTATTTAATACCGTCGTACTCGAGGGTACTACGCTGGAAGCATGGAGAAGGAGTGTGGTGGTGCTCTTCTACAAAAAAGATGATAAAACCTTACTGAAAAAATACAGACCTATTTCGCTCCTGTGCCATGTGCACGACCTGTTTTCGAGAGTCATTACGAACCGTCTCGACTGCAGTTTTGATAACTTCTAGCTTCCCGAACAGGCCGATTCCCGTGAAGGCTTTGGCACCATGGACCACACACACACGCTCTGCTAGATTACACAGAAGACTGAGGAGTATAATCGGACATTATGCCTGACGTTTGTGGACTATGAAAAAGCCTTAGATTTAATCGAGACCTAGGCAGTATTGCAGTCCTTTCAGCGATGTCATATCGATTATATATCGAGGTGATGAAGTGTTTGTATAGAAACACCAGCATGTCAATCCGATTACAAGACGAGAACACTACATGAAACCAATCCAATTACAGATAGGCGTGTGACAGGGAGATGTTATTTCTCCGAAACTGTTCAAGACTGCATTGGAGGACGTTTTCAAGCTCTTGGACTGTAACGGATTCAGCATAAACATGAATGGCGAATACATCGCTCACCTTCGTTTTGCGGATGATGTAGTAATCATGGCAGAGTCGCTAGAGGACCTTAATACTACGCCTTAAGATCTCAGTAACGTTTCCCAACAGGCGGGTCTTAAAATGAGCATGGACAAGATAAAAATCATGTCGAATGCCCATGTTATACCCAGTACCGGTAGTCATTGAGAACGATGCGTTCAAAGTTGTTGACCATTATAACTATCTTGGACAGACTGTCCAGTAAGCTAAGTCCAACTTCGGCAAAGAGGTCGCCCGAAGAATCCAACTCAGATCGCTCGGTAAATTACGTGATATTTTTTCGTCCAAAATCCCTCAGTGCCTGAAGACAAGGGTCTTCAACCAATGTTCATTTATATCGGTAATTATATTTTACACATAATTTTTACATTCAATTTACAGATTACGAAAATTACTTATTCAATAAATTTTTGAACACTGGAAGTTTTTGTTTGATGGCTCAGTTCATTTTACCGATAGATAAAGTATAAATAGTTATAAAATATGGGGGAAAAGCTGACAATACGAAGATCAGAATAGTTAAGAATAATAGTCAAAACAAGAGAAGAAAAATTGAGACTCGTGTGTAATAGGTGCTATTATTTTTATGTCACACTAACACGAGTCTGTTAAAAAATTGCTTTCCGCAAGTTCTATTCATGTTTTTCGCAACCATCTGATATCAAAATTGTTTCGATTTGTTCCTAAGTTGCTTCGTCGAGCGAATGTTTGCTCCAAATCAGACCACACTGCGGCTGATAGAAGCTTTGCAAGCCAGCTTTGCTAAATTATCATATCTGTAGCCGAAAAACGTACGCCACTTAAAACTAAGCGCCGAGACCGCGCCGTTAAAAAAATACGTGATATTTGAGAAAGTCACTTAAACAAATAGAAACATCAACCTTCTGACTTCGGTGAATAAATAATATATTCCCGAAAAAACGTTGCGTAGATATCGCCCGATGCTTGATGGACGTAAGCCGAGAAGCAAATTTAGACAGACAGGCTTTTGTTTCACCTCCAGCGTCTAAACGGCACCTATGGAACCCTCGTCACGTGGCCCGTTTTACGCTCGACTGACTTTTTATTATTTTCATGCTCAGTGGGCATCGAAAACAGACCGTTTGAGATGGGTCCCGCATTGAGCGAACTATAAATTGCAGCAAATCGCGAGCTGTGACCTGCGAGGGCCGCCGGCCGCTAGCGCCGCCCACCGGACAATATCGAGAGTAGCCGAAACAAACACTCATTACCTGTAACCTCAATGTGTAAACAAGGGAAAGTAATAAAATCTTACAGATCCGTCCTACTATGCCCGCACGACTCATCTTTAGTATTAATAACGAAACAAGACGCAAACCAAAGTGAAAAAATAACAAGTCGACAATCGCTCGAACATTGCTTGCGTATTAGGTTACCGTGAATAGGCGACCCTCGCGTCCCCCAATTTAAGAATAACACGGCAACAAAATTCTCTTTACCTAAACTTTCGGTCCCTTAGCGTAATAATAACGTGAAAACGCTTCAATAACAGGCGGTAAACTGGTGTCCTCGTTCGCCGTCACCGCAAATTGAATGCCGCTCGTTCTGCCTGCCTGGCTAGCTGCCTGCCGCGCACCCCTGTGCCAGCGCTTCACTATTCGGCCAATGAGGGATAGGGGGACTTCTAATTAGATAGGTACAGTTAATTTGCTCAGGATCTGCATTATTCTGTTTCGACCTAGTTGTTTCCAGGGATAAGTCGCGAACTGACATAATCACAAGCAACTTCCGGACTGATCGTAAGTTCGTCCTCTTCGAGATCGATTCGTGAATAAGCCGCTCGATGTGTTTTTACGATTCGGTTTGTATTTTATCGCTCGATTCATTTCGTAAGCAACAATATCCCGAGAAAACTCTGAATATATTTTAAGGCAACACTCGGTAATGTGCCCATTTTCGTATATCTAACGGCCCAAAGGATCGTTTGGTACATTTAGCTTTTTGCCTTAGTAAATTGACTTTAAATCTGTTACGTTGTTTATTTATCCACGTAAGTAAACGGGTAAATACAAGAAAACGAAATTAGTGGAGCATTAGTTTGTTTGTCGACAAACAAGCTCCCTGAGCTCCCCGAGGAACGCCAAGTTAACCAGTAATGGATCCTGATACTATACTTATACATACACTTATTAGATAAAAGATAGCATCAATCATTTCATGGTACAAGAAGTACAATTTTAACATGAACAACATTTACGTTAACATGAACAACATTTACGTAAGCCGAGTACCGAAACAGAATTGAATATACAAACAAAGACTATTTTGTCTTTTTTTCTAGGCCAAGTAGTCAGCTTAGCAAAGACAGGTTGCCCGGAGACTTCGACACAGCTACATTTTAGCCCAATAGCCCAAAAAGAAGTAATGTTTTTGGAGTGTATGTAAGTATGTACAATAAATGATTTACTAAAAGAAACAATCTTGATGTTCATACGCAGATTTGTAAGTATGTATGTTTGAGTGTTACTATATAACCACCGATTTGAAAGTGATTTGAAACTTCATTTTAAAACGGTCATTTCTCTTTTGTAATCATTTTCATCAATAAAAAATAAAATATATAAAATGATATTTCCGAATCGGACAGTATTATTTCTCTTTCGAAATGTAGGTGTAGGTGCTGCTCCCCGCGAGAGCCGCGGAGATGTCGCTCTCCGAAGCAGTGAGGGGAGAGGGAAAGGAAGTAATTCGGCGAGATGAGTCGTTGTTCGGTTGCGACAAGCTCCGTGACATCGATGTTCCAATGAGAAAGTCGTGTTCCTTTTGTAAGCCTTCGCTTCGTATGTATGTCTGTTACCAAGATAATGAAAGTGGAACAAAAATCTCGTTGGGCAATCACATTTGAGTTTATTTACGTTATAAAAGCGCTCATGCGGCATGACGCAATCTCGTTTTGTTTCCCACGTGGTTATGTCTGTGTTTGTTGTCTAAAACATTTATTTTTTCTGTCTAACAATCTACTCAGTTCTATTATTAAATTTAGAAAATTTCCACCGGGGGAAAAGTGAGACAATAAATAAAAAGAGTTAAATGCATTAAGATTACTAAGATAACCGGCAACCTCAGTAACTAAACTGACAGGCTCTATCTTTAGGTGCTATTCTATTAAATTATACCGTAACGAGGCTGCCCACTATACTTACTGCCTGATATTTTATTATTGTTTTGAGAATCAAGTGACATGCGCTACGTCTGAATATAGAAAAAAATTGTTCTTATCAAAATAACCGACATAATATTATACATAATTAAGTCGACACAAATTCGCCTTACACAAACACAATTCTACATTTAAATTATGCATTTGAATTTGAGACAGTCAGCAATAGAGAATATGGGTAGTTTCAGAGAATCTGCGGCCCCGTGCGTCAACACTGCACGTCGCGGCGCGGCGTCACTCGAGAGCCGTCAATACGGGCGTGCAAACAAACGCGTGTGTTTACTGTCCCGCTCTAGCCTGATTAATTCTCTCTACTGTTGACATTGCTCTGTTCATACCTTTGACACGACAAAAGTCGTATGCACACAATCATTTTCCATAAAAATAATTATCCGCTGGATTTATTATATGACGTCAATTAACGCTCAAATTAAAAGTTATCCCGCGATAATAACCGCCCTGGAGCGAGCGAGCGTGTCCTCAAAAAGATCTTAAACCAACTTTCTGAAGCGAACCCTTTGAAGTGCAACGAGACGCGTAACGTCTGCCCAAACTGAAAACAGGGTAATTAGCGATTTGGAAGTATGACGACGTCACTCTCAGTCTCCCCGTGAGGGATTCATTTAACTTTTGGATGTTTGTATCGCAACAGGCGGCGCGGCGCGGGCGCGGCTCGCTCGAGGCGGTGCGGTTCTGTAGACGTACGTTTATAATGTGGTAAGAGTCGGGTGCTGCACTTCATAAAATTTCCCTTATTCAAATTAAAACTCCGCAACAGTATCCTATACAAGTTCATAATAGCTTAGAAACGCAGGCGAATGATCCGACAAATTATGGTAGCCTGCATGAAGGGGTAATAAATAATTTCACCAAGTTCTACGGGATCTAGTTGCCATACTGTATTTACGATGACGTCACCCTCGTCGGTAACTGGGTAGACCATACCTGAACCTGAGTGAACCTACACGAATCTACCGCGAACATGTTTGTTAAAATAAGTCAGCGCTAACAAACAGACATTTTTAATACAATACACAGCACAACAGAAATAACGCACAGCGCGACTGTGCTAAAATACTTTAATTTTAATATTTCTTTTGTAAAACATCAAGGAATACATCATCGTTTCGATAATGATAAATAGCCGCACTTAGTAGAGGTAAAGACGCGGAGTTCCAAATAACAGAATCCTTCAATAACGAAAGTCGATTGTGGTCTAAATCATTTCTGCCGTTGTTAAGTCGGATTAAATGAAAACATAAATAGCGTGCAACTTATAACTTTTTAGATTAGCTTCAAGTATTCGATTTTTTCAAGAAATAAATAATTTCGATATTTTTATCTCCTAGTAATACTTATAACATAAAGCGATAAAGCGATCCGCGCTGACTTGTTCCCAATACATTTACGATCGCCCATAAAAAGTATTTAACAACCTCGCAAGAGAATCCATTTACAGCCTTCGGTTAATATTATAGTACTGTATGTCTTACTTATCGCGAAACTCATTCACTTTTAACGCTCTCCGATCGGTCACGTGAGACCTATAAAAATGTACATGAAAACTTATATACAAAAAAAAAATTATCAGCACGATACCTTGAAATTAGAATCGAGAAAACACTTTATTTACACGTATTTGCAATAATTTGTGACAAACTAAATTACAGTTTGATAAAAAATTTGAATCCAATTTCTAAAACTGTTTTTCTTTTTTCTTTGGAATACGCTTTGGTTCTTAAAATGAGCTACAATAATAATTAAAGAAATAGTTTTTTTTAGGCTTAGACGTGGTTTAAGCTTTGCCTTTACAATTGTTCCAGCGGAAACATAATACAAGAAACCCACTGAGCTGACTTCTAAGTAAAATAAATGTGAAAGGACAAAATTACTGTGCTTCGTGGCGCTATGTGGCGCTACGGAGCTACAAATCGTTACGAGACCGCTACGAAAGGTTTATATTACACAATTACACATAGCACTCTGCGCTTTCTTACGTCTTGTCAAACAATACAAAGCTATAAGCACCACATATTAAAATCAGGTCAAATAGTGGTTGCTAATTTTTTCGACCCATTGAAATCTCCTTGTAAACTAAGTGACGAGCGCTAGGGAACTGTACATTTTGTGTTTTACAAACTTATGCAGTTAATGACAATCTCTTCCGTTTAGCCTTTAGTGATTTGTCTTCGTACAAAACTGGTTACATAAAGATAAAAAGTATTATTTCTAATATACTAGTTACGTAGCTCGGATTTTGTTGGTTTCGTACGAAACCGGTTACGTAGAAAATAATAACTTGTCAAGAGCATGTCGGACATGCTTAGTAGGGTTCCGTAGGCGCGTAGGATGCTTAAAATATTTGTCAGTTTTTGCCGCTTATCTCAAAAAGCCATTATCACATGTAGCCCGAAATAATTTTAAGATTTATCAACATGGAAGATAACAAGTCTCAGAGATGCATAGCTGTTTAGAAATGGCAGGGGGGAACACATTGCAAGCAAGTTTATCGGCCCATACTTCGCAAGCGAAAACCTTAACTTCATTATAAAAGACTTATTCCACATGTGGGGGACAGGCGAGTAAATATTTTTTATCCCCACTGGACGTGTACATTCATATAAAATTATAAATAATTTATTCTTTCAAAATTGTTAAGTTTAAAAGACCTGTTCAACGAGACCCCACATGATGGGGTTCATATCCGCTTTACTCGTATGGGAGCTACCTTTACAGTACAAAAAATATATATTTTTGAGACTACAAAACAAAAAACAAAAATTTGAAACAAAATTTCATGCATGTACGCTTATAACTATAGAAGTTATAAGGCTGTAAAGGATTCAAACAGGCAGACAGACGGACATGACGAACTTAAAATAGTGGTAGTATAGAACCCTAAATATGGCCTTTGTACGGTACTGGTACGTAGTCCAGATTTCGTGCGCAACCGAAAGGTTCAATATAATAATCCTAATCCTAATTAATATTATAATTCAGAGGAATATATGCCGGAATAGAGAAAGCAGTAGTATCAGGACCAATAAAGCTTCGAGGTATAAAAATGAATACGTTCCTCTCGAGGAAAAAACTTCGCTTGCGCGATTCAGAACTGTCTACATTACAACTGTCAGTCCATAAAAACACCAAAAATGCACAAAAATGGATCAACGCCTTCTAGCGAACTATAGTAACTAACTTATTCTCTCTGTCTGGATGTTTGTCGGCTAAACGGCTGAACGGATCGTGATAAAATTTGATAAGGAGTTACTGTATATCACAAAGACGGACATAACATTTTTTTTATGTCCAAGCGAACGAAGTCGCAGGTAATAACTAGTGATATTATATAACTCGGTCGGGCAGCTCGAGGGGGAGGGGGAGGGGTATCAATTAAAGTTATACGATAGATTGCCTCATCCTGTATTCATACACGAGAATGTGTTCATTTACATTTACATTTACATAACTCTAACTAAAGCGTAACAATATATTGTGGTACACGGCACGTCAGTAGTACCTATAACAATGTAAGACTGTTTTCAATTTTTCAATTCAGCTTTTTATTTCCACCTTTGATCCACCAGAACTTGAAAATATAGTAGGGAATCTTGTTCTATTTTTTTTCAACTTTCTATGTTTCGGTTAAGTTTCAAATAAGTGCAAAGGAAATTAAATTCCCTATCTTAATTTATTTATTTTATTGTGTAATTAATGTACCACGTAGGCGATTACTTCACACTAATATTATAAATGCGAAAGTCTGTGTGTAAGTACGTAAGTAGGTAAGTATATAAGTATGTGTACAAAACCAGAACTAAATAAAAATGAAACAATCGAGTTGCAAAAAGCATATATTCGATCACACACAAGTTTGCATACAAGTTCCTGTCGGTAAATCGCTTGCACCAAACGCTTGCGCGTTTTAACGACATACAACGCCATCTAGGTGAAAGCATGACAAACATGAGAACTTAACAATTAAACATATCGCCACCCATGGACTACATGTCCATAATTTATGAAAACAAAAAGTCTATCTAATTAAAGCCTAAGCTATAACATATTTTAATCCGAAACAGGTAATAAACAGAGTTTAGATACAGGTCGTTTGATTATAGTACCTCTGCTACGCAAGCTGACGACGCGAGTAATTTTATCTGCGCCACTATGCTTCTCTGTTATTACACCTAGGAGCCATTTAGCCGGTGGAAGATTATCTTCTTTGACTAATACTACATCTCCAATTTCGAGTCCTCGAGTGCCTTCCTTCCACTTGTGTCGCTGCAGGAACTGGGTCAAGTACTCACTGGACCAACGTTTCCAGAACTCTTGGACCTTCCGCTGAGTTAACTGCCAGCGCCTTAAAGAGGAAACGTTGGAGTCCCGGTAATTGGCTTCAGGGACTAACACCAATGGTTCCCCAACTAGGAAGTGTCCTGGTGTCAACGGGATAGGGTCATCAGATCCATCACTAATTCGCGATACTGGTCTCGAATTAAGGCATGCCTCAATTTGAGCCAGTATCGTTGTTAGCTCTTCGAAGGTTAACGTCGAATCACCGATGACCTTTTTAAGGTGGTTTTTTGTGGAACGGACTCCTGCTTCCCATAGTCCGCCAAAACTGGGACTATAGGGAGGAATCCTGTGGCAAGTCGTTCCATTTGTTGCGAGACAGTCGGCTATCTCAACCGCAACACTAGACCTTTCTGCTATTAATAATCTTTTCAGCTCACGGTCAGCCCCAACAAACGTAGTACCATTGTCGCTCCAGAGATCGGCGCAATGACCACGTCTGGAGACGAAGCGCTTGAAGGCTGCCAGAAAGGTCGCAGAAGTGAGATCACTGACGACTTCGAGGTGGATGGCTCTCGTCGCCATACATATGAAAAGGCATATGTATCCTTTTGTGGATCGATGGCCGCGACCTTTGGTAGTCCTAACGGCAATCGGCCCAGCGTAGTCTACGGCACTCTGGAAAAATGGTCTACTAGGCGTTACTCTGGCTGAAGGCAGTTGTCCCATTAGTGGGTGCACAGTCTTTGATGAGTAACGTACACAGGTCACACACTTGTGAATATAAGATTTTACCAAGTTCCGTAGATTGACAATCCAGTACTTTGCTTGAATGTAGTTGATCATCAGAAGTGGACCTCCATGAAGTGTCTTGTCATGAGCATCGCCGACGATCAACTTCGCCATATGAGATTGACGTGGTATCAAAATAGGATGCTTTCGGCTTTCGGACAGATCCGCCTGCTGCAGCCTACCACCAACACGCCAAACTCCGTCACTGTCTTTAAAGGGGTTAAGAGAGGAAAATTTTCCTTTCTTATCCTTAAGTTTATCTATAGTCAAGTAACGAATCTGAGTTCGTTTGATGCAAACTAGCAATACATCCTGTAGTTCCTTAGCCGTCAACCACGGCTGCAAAGTTAGACCAGAGGGTAAGTAAAATCGCCTGCACCAAGCCAACACTCGCACAAGTCTTCTCAAGGTAGAAAACCTTTCAAGAAACGGATCAGCGTCATCAGCGTCACTGGTAAGTATATGACATTTCAATATTTTTCTTTTTTCCAGGTTAGTGTCCTTCAGATCTCCTTTATTATATTGAATTTCTTTCAGATGCAGCCACTCCGGACCGCGATTCCACAAAACATTCTCTACAGTCTCCGAAGGCGTGATGCCTCTAGAAGCACAGTCGGCGGGATTATCCTTTGAGGCGACGTGAGACCACTGGGTTCCATCCAGTATCGTAAGTATCTCCGACACTCTATTAGCAATGAAGGTTTTCCAGCGACCAGGATGGCTGCTTAGCCATGCTAGAACAATTGTCGAGTCCGTCCACGCATGCAGGTGGTGTTTTGGAACGCTGAGAACCTCGGCGACCTCATTTAGAAGTCTAGCCAACAAAACAGCACCGCATAATTCTAGGCGTGGAATCGACACCTGTTTGATGGGAGCTACCCTGGTCTTGGAAGTCACCAAGCTCACATGCACATTTCCGTCGCGATCGGTAACTCGTGCATATACTACAGCGGCGTAAGCCACGTTTGAGGCGTCTGAGAATCCCTGAAGTTCCAGGCACGTATCATTATTACTCGACTTGATCCATCTTGGAATGCGTATTTCTTGAAGTCTTCCCAGATCATTGCGAAACTCGAGCCAGTCATTTAACAATGACGATGGAAGTGGGTCATCCCACCCAATACCAGACAGCCACAGCCTTTGAATAAAGACCTTAGCAGTCGTGATAGCCGGAGCCAACCATCCCAAGGGGTCATAAAGTCGAGCAATATCCGATATTACTCGTCGTTTGGTGCACGGACTATCAATTGGAGAGAGAGAAACAGTGCATTGAAATGTGTCTGCTTCGCGATTCCATGTAAGACCTAAAATCTTCATCACTTCATCAGTCTTGAGTTCCAGATCGGTATCTGATTGACGTTCACCACGATGGATATGCTTCATTAGCTCTGGATTATTGCTTGACCACTTCTGCATCGGAAATCCTCCACGACCAAGAAGCTTCGTCATCTGCTTATGAATTTGCATTCCTTCACTCACAGAATGACAACCGGTCATAAGGTCATCCATATAAAAGTCGGTCAACACGCGACTTTGAGCTAATGGCATATCTGCACCATCATCCCTGGCTAACTGCTGCAAAGATCGTACAGCCAAGTATGGTGCCGAAGACGTTCCAAACGTGACTCTCAGTAAGCGCAGATGCCTTAAATCAGCACTTGGATCATCTCGCCAGAAGATTCGTTGGAAATCAACGTCCTCATCAGCAACCTTCACCTGTCTGAACATCTTGACGATATCTGCAACAATTGATATCGGGTAACAGCGCCAACGCATCACCAAATGTCTTAACTCCGGTTGAAGAGTAGGTCCGGTCATCAGGTCATCATTAATTGAAGCACCGTTTGATCCAGAGCAAGAACCATCAAAAACTACGCGTACTTTGCTCGTGGTTTTGTCTTGCCTCACCACAGCGTGGTGTGGCAGGTAGACAGCATCCGGTTTTTCGGTATCTCTGACTTCCTCCATATGACCCATGGTGATATATTCGTTGATTACGTTCGAATACTCCACTTTGAGTTTAGGATCCTTGCTCGAAAGCCGTTTTTCTAACATCAGATATCGCTTTCGTGCAATGATCTTAGAGTTTCCGTACTTACATAGTGGGTCTTCCGTCTTGAATGGAAGACGTACTATGTATCGACCTAAATGGTCTCTCTTGGTGGTTTGAGTAAACAACTCTTCGCATTTTTGATCCTCTAGGGACAAATGCTTCTGTTTCTGGGAAGATGGTTCCGCTTCCATCTCCCAGAACTTCTTTAGCAGCTCGTTCTCAAACTGCTGATCAACATGCGCTACATGCGTATTCACAATGCTGTGACACTGTTCTCTGCTATTGACACTAGCAGATTGCACAGTACCAGATAAGATCCAGCCTAGACGGGTATTCTGAGCAATCAACCCAGGCTGACCTTTGATTAGCCCTTCCAGAAGGATCTGGCTATATACCTCCGCCCCCAGTAGCAGATCGATTCGATTGGGAGTACCGAATGATGGATCTGCTAAAGCACTGAGCGGAAGTGCTGGCAAAGATTGCACATTTAGCAATTTTGCACTGGGCAAAAGGCATGTGAGCTTATTCAGCACATGCGCCTTTACCGTGATGGTAAAGGTTGGGTCTAGGCGAGACTGAATAGTTAGCAAAACTGTGGACTTCGACGCAATAGTCGAGCCGCGGTCGCCGCCTAGTCCGGTGACTAAACCAGTCTCAGGAGTCTTTTTGAGACCTAAATGCTGCGCAGCAGCTTCTGTTAGAAAAGACGCCTGAGATCCCTGATCAAGCAGAGACCTTAAAACAACAGTCGTTTTCTCGTTGGATTCCGCTTTTACCAAGGCGGTAGCCAAAAGAACTTGACTGGGCGAATTTACCAAACAGGTGGTGATCTTTGGTGAATCTAATGTTTCACATTGAGCCTGTGAAATCGACGAGTCTGACGTTGACGCCGTGACAGTAGCGACAACACTCTTGTTCACAGGCTGATCAGCCTTGACAAAGTCAGTGGCTGGCTTTTGGTTTTTGGGGTGCAAAAGGGTGTGGTGTTTCTTTTTACACAAACGACACCTGGTTGACATACTGCATTGGAAGACTGTATGGTCAGTATTCAAACAGTTAAAGCATAAGTGATTCGTCAAAGCAAAATTACGCCTAGCATCAGTGGTTTCTTTCGCAAACTTCTTGCAATTGCAAGTTTTGTGATTCTCTGAACAAAAGGAACAGGATACAAAGGCAGTAGCTACGTGAGTACAATTGTTTTTTTCCGATTTTTGAACTTTGGGATCTAAAAACTCTATCGACCTGAACCTATTCTCTAAAAATACCTCAAACATTGCCATTGTTGGCAATTCTGAATCAGACTCAGTAACCTTTTGTTCCCAGATCTTGCGGGACTCAGCATCAAGTTTTTGGCTTATCAAGAAAACTACCATCACGTCCCAAGAATTGACATCGACACCTAAATTCTTCAAAGCGCTCAGACATTCTTTGGTTGTGTCTAACAACTGCTTTATCGCGCTAGAAGATTCATTTGTCAACACTTTCTGAGATGTTAACTTTTTCAGAATGCAGTTTGTTAAATATTTCTTGTTATTATATCTGCTTTCTAACTGAGCCCAGCAAACCTGGTAATTATTGGAGGTAACCGGGATATGTCGCAACAACTGTTCAGCTTCGCCAGTCACTGAACTTTTTAAATAATGTAGCTTCTGTACATTATCTATACTGCCGTTCTTGTGTATCAAGGAAGTGAACAAATCCCGAAAACTTGCCCATTCGGTGTATTTACCCGAAAATTTCGGTATTTCAATTTTAGGCAATTTTACGCTAAATTGTTCAGATCCCTGAGCTGCAGCAGATCTAGAAGCTACAGGATCTGGTCTGAGTTTCACAATAACATCCTTCAACATTGATTTATATTCCATATACGTTTCTTCACTCGCATCGTACAAATCATTTGTAATATATGAGGATTTCTGCAGTTCCTCACTTTGAACCTCTGTTATAATTTTACGATGATTATTCTGAAACTCTTTCCAGTGCTGTTCCAATGTTTCTAATCGTGTGCCGACATATGATAAGGTTATTCTTTCCTTTGAAGATTTTTTATAGTTAACTTTAGACTTATTTATCTGTGCCGCAATATTCTCTTGGAGCTTAAAATAATTGGCTGCCATCATGACGAACATCAAATTTTTCAACAAAAAAAAAACTTTTTAAATAGCCTTACTATAACAATTTATTTCACGTCCAATAAACAGTAAACAAACACATATATAATACCGTACTATTGGATGAAAACAATAATATGTAGAACTAAATTTTAAAGTTCAGCCAAAACAACTAAAAATTTTCTAAGTCGATGAAAATATTTTTAAACTATTCTAAGTGTTTAGAACCTTGTCGCAGAAAATTCTATACAAAATTGAGCATAGGTTCCCCGACTAAACACTTATCGCGAAATTATTCTAAGTCATGCAACACACAGAAAATTTTACAAGTCCAAGATAAAGTTAATGCGAATTTACTAAGTCTCTAGAACCTTGTCGAAACAAATTCTTCATGCACTAGTAATTTCTTCAGTTTAAATCTTCTAGTTAATAAGGTTGAAAATGTACTCACATTTTTTTTTACCACCAAGCTCTCACGCTTGACCAAACACTTCACTGGTAATGACGTTACCATTAGGACGCGTTACGTCACTCTTCATCTTCGTGACGTCAGGACTGACTGGACAGCGGCTGCGGTAGGGAGGGAGGGGCACGCTCCGTGGACGGTGATATTCCGCCCCCGCCTCACACCGGATGGTGTGGGCCACCGAAGTGTTGCTAGTGACGATGTTCTCCCTCACTGGGGGCTTCCGCCAGGGAGCACCCAGAGTTGAAGGGCTTCTTCACTTCTCCGCAGCTTTTTACTTCCTACCAACCGGTTAAGGTGGGCCAGGAAGTAATACTGCTACAAACTTCCTGCACCAGTAGCAAACCGCTACCTTGTCCGATGCGTAATGGTTTTTATGCCACAGTCAACCAACGTGCCACCGTTTTCCGGCAAGACGAAGGACCATGTACAAAACCAGAACTAAATAAAAATGAAACAATCGAGTTGCAAAAAGCATATATTCGATCACACACAAGTTTGCATACAAGTTCCTGTCGGTAAATCGCTTGCACCAAACGCTTGCGCGTTTTAACGACATACAACGCCATCTAGGTGAAAGCATGACAAACATGAGAACTTAACAATTAAACAGTATGTAAGTGTGTTTTTTCCCGTTCAACTCTGTAACGACTAAACGGATTTGGATTAAACTCGGTGTGGAGGTAGCTTATTCTCTGGAATAACACATAGGCTACTTTTTATCCTGAAAAATTAAACCGTTCCTGTAGAATAGCAGGTGAAACCGCGGGGCGCAGCTAGTTAGGGAATAAAGGAAATCCACAAAAGCTGAGTGGAGCTGCGCTGGATTGAAATGTGTAATCTTTTCTATAAAGGGGAGTTATTTGTTTCGTTCGTTTGTTTTTTTTAAACTTATTTTAAAATGTTGACCTCGGCCTACTTTCATACAGCTCCAGTGGATACTCGCCCTAAGATAGCGGTGTGATATCATCCATAAGCATCTACATCCCGATGCATTACAATTTAGGTAAAGATCCTAATTTTTCTATCGCAAACCGTAGTTAAGTTGGCCCATAAAATTACAATATTACGTAACTTTGTTAACAAGTCAAGATTGAGACCAAACGTACCAACAAAACTCTTAAATCTTGTTATTCTTGAAACAAATTGTTCAGAAGTGTATGAGGAAGATTCAACGTTCTACGAAAGATAATTCTCGTAATAACAAAGCATTCATAATACCAGCACTACGCGATAATTCCCTTAGCAACATAACATTTCATCAGTGTACAGGAGAATCCTCGGAACGCTAACGACTACCAGTAGAACATCATCAACGCACTGTATTATTATGTAGACAGATGATAAATCGCGGGTTGGTCCGTCCGTCCGCAATCTGTTCACGTGATTTACACCGCCTTCTACACACACATATACAAGTCTCTATTATACAATGCATAGATATGATACTTTGTCATAATGGACAGAGTGTTTATTAAAATAATTAATTAAATTCATTTATTTCAGGCAACAGGCACAGACGACTTTAAAACGAAACTAAAAGACGTGACATTAAAATTAGGACACCGACTCACAAGAATAAGGGCTAAGTGTATGACTCTCACCCTGATAATGTGGTGTCCTTCGTGGAGAAGTCGGGTCGCGCTTGGTTGCACAACAATTTGGTTGTCGGTCATCAGGATTTGTGTCTACACAACCAAGCCGCTGACCGCGGTTCCACAGCCGGGGTAAATCATAAATTACAGATTAATGTGTGTTCAGTATAGTACTTGTTGTCCTCGCTAAATATTACATGATTGCTAATCAACAACCCATATTACAACACTATGTTGACATGTGTATGTGTGTGTGTGTGCCTCTAGACGACAGCCGCAGCGGATGTGATGTACGTGAGTTATGTCTGTTTGCTTTACGAGTGTGACGTCATCAAGCCCAGCGTAATGTCGCGCGCGGACCGAATATACGACAGAATAAGCCGTGGACAGATTACTTTATGAGCTGTTAGATTACCTGGTCAGGTTTACTTTACTACTTTACGAGAATCTGGTAGATATAACGACGCCAAGCAGTAATGTTCATTGCAGCCTGTTGGATGAAGTGGGGTACCTTGTCATACTACGGGCTACGGGTTACTAAAATTATTATGACTGATATACGTATGTTATTTTTTTTGTTAAACCCATGCATTTCCAGGTTTTACTGGAAGAAAGTTATTTGTTATGCAAGGCTGCAAAGCTATTTTCGGCGCGAGTAGGTACTTACTAACTTTTCTGCCTAACGAAAAACACAACATTTCACCTCACTACAGCGAGGAAAATGATAGGTGCAAAAAAAACAGTTTAAATAATATATTATCTTCATGGCTGCTGGTCTCGCTCATACTTTATGATTTCTTACGATTTTTCAAAAACCAAACCAAAATGATGGAAAGTGAATTGAATAATGAGAAAATTGAATAGTTATATATATATATCTCCAAGTTGTCCATTTGTCTATCCTCGCCTGCGCCTTATGGTTGGGTCGCATTATGTCCCTCGTGTGTCGTGACGTTGTTAATACAGCCGGCTTTACTCCACGCGTCGTCTCGCTCTAACGACGCTCATTAATAAATCTCAGGACACGATGGATCATTTGTACGGGGAAAAAGCTACTTCACTAAGTTGATTAGCCACTTCGTACTTTACAATTTTGTAAAAACATGTATTCCTTTTGGAAATTTTAAATAAATAAACAACAAACACCTAAATAGAATACAGGTTTTTAAAATTAATTTCAAATAAAAAAATATACACGATTCATAATAATTTAAGCCATGTTGTTATCGTCCATTATCAATATGACTTTTCGAATTAAACTTACATTTAATATTGAAACAGTAACGTTTAAAACCGAAAATACGTACTTCTAAAATGTAATCGTAATCAGTGATCAATTAATTAATCTAAATAATGTCTAAAGAAACTTGTTTAGTAAACAAAAACACTTAAAGGTTAGAGATAAATAAAATAAGTTAAAAAATCAATACTTATTTAGAAATAGTTATATCGCAGAGAAGTCTGATCGTCGATAAAATCTCACTTGAGCTCTTTTGAGCACTTTCCAAAACTTTGATCATCAGGTGAGAGTCTGCTGGCTTCATCGCGCGATGTTTATATCTAAGTGCAAAGGTACCGCACAATTCAAGGACGCGTGTCATTATGGCTAACTACGCAATCGTCTAATCCATACAACTACAGAATATCAGAACAGAAAGACAGTAACACTACAGAAAATATTTGTTTGCCATAAAATGTATGTCTACTACTACTGGCTTACTCCTGTTTTGTTTCATCCTCGTTCTCGTAATATCACGATAACTTGCAAGATTGGCGATTATACTTATTCCTTACTTACTTACCTTTCATCTACGCTATTTTTTTAAAGAAGTTTATCATCTTCTCACTTCCATAAAATATCGAAAATTTCTGAATCAATCATACAAAAATCCTTTTATCATTTTAAAGTATCACTCGATGAAACGAGTCGATACAATCGGTTTTGCACACTACACTGGCAGTAATTTGAGACTGTTATTTTTTACTCATATGAATTACATAAACATTGCTTTATGGAATGACAACGGATTGTCAATAGCGTTGATTGTCATCAGGCACTTGAATAAGCTGATTTCCAGTCAAAAACGTAAAGTTGTGGCTTATTTTGTGGTCTTAAAATCATATGAAGAATTTTCACTGCTTATGTAATTATTTGTATACCTGCTACAAAACGCTATCAAAAAACACGTACTAGTTTTGAAAGACCACCTTTTTATTTTTTAAACCGTAAAAACAGTCTTATTTTATTTCAATAAGCTGAAACTCGGCGTTAATTTCCAGTACAACCTTTATGTTATGATACATATATATTATGTTATGAAACTGGAGTAGTTATTCTTTGTCTTTTTCCACATCATAAAGGAAAAGTTTCGTAAACAAAACTAATTAGGTAACTACGTTGTCACGCCTTTATATGTGAGAGTAAGAAGCGCGTCTTCTCCTAAAGACACAAACATAGTTAGTTGTTACAAAGTTGATGTAAGAAAAAGGTAAAGGTATATACCAGATGGACATAGTGACAGTTTTTCAGATGGCTAGTGTCAGTTTTTAAACCCCAGCTTGTTGATGAAACACAATAGGGCGTTAAAAACTGAGAATGGCTTACAAACCTTTAAAGTTAAAATAGGAAATACTGGCTGCCAACCTGTGTTATCTGTTACATACAAAAAAGAACTATTGGTTAACGCTTTTTTTTAGATGATTATGATTATTTAAAGTAGATGTAATTTGTTTGAGGTTTATTTGTTTATTTAGGTTTGTTGTATCATGTTGGCAAACGTTTTAAAATTGAATTATACGCAGTTAGTACTACTCGTACTAGATCGTGTCAGAGGAATTTGGGTGATCCCAAAACTAACACAATCACGAGCCAGGTTCTCCATCCAGCCGTAGACATTAAGTCCACTGCTGGACAGAGACCTCCCCCGTGACAAACAACACGTAGTTTTTGCCTCCAGCCATTGCCAACTGCATTACATGTACTTACTTTGTTTCTTAATAGCGGCAAGTTAATAAAATAACGAGCCCAAAATTAAATTGAAGATTCACTTTTTAATAGCAATTTTCAAAAATGTATTTAATGTTTTTGTTACTGTTTAGATCAGTACGACCTTTGTTTTCTTTATACCTTTAAATTAGGCTTTAAGAAATATTTGCGTAGTTATTTAAGTGCTTCTTCTTAATTCTTTATGTAGTTCGTATTTACATAGTTATGCAATGTACGTTCAATTACTGTTTTATATTAACGCTATTCCATAAGAAAAGTATATTTGTCCGTGATAAAACAATTTCGTGAAAAATACATAAAATAACGAAGTCTTTTTGTTAGCATGAATCTCTGAGCTCAATAATGTCTTCAATAATACTCTACCAGAGCTGTCTTTTAAATTCAATTTCTATTATCAATTTATTGGGCGTCGATAGCGGCTGTACTACGCTCTATCTTCGTAATACATTCGGCTCTATCGCGCTGAGTTAAAGTTCAAAATTAGTCTGTGTAACGTGAAGATCAGGTGTATGAAAGTCAATATCTCGGTGTACAATGGAGTAGAGTCCCGGGGGCTATGAGGAATGGGACACTCGATACATCGGCTATCGGTAGCGACCGCCCGGCGCCCGGTGAAATGTCGTACCAAGCAGAACCCCGCGCCTTTACCTGGAAATTTCCCGTCTTTCTGCCTTTTTCAAAAATAGATTGTATTTTCTGTATTATTAGAAAATATAAACTACATCTGCAACAATTTTTCATTCAAGTCAGTTCAGTCGTTACAGATCTCAGTGCCTACAAACATTTAAACACACATAAGTCTTTGCGTGTATGTATGTGTGAGTAAATCAATATGATGCACGCACAGAGATAACCCTCATGTTTTGAGCTAGAGCCATTTAAGACTACAGCCATTTGTTAAAATAACGTTGTTATAGCTTGCGATGTTCGATAATAGTAGATTTCTAAGCAAATTAGTCTACAATAAAGTTTAACACAAGGCTAGATGTAATATGTACCGGATAATATATATTTTTTTAACATTTTTGAGAATCAGTTTTATTGGCTTTTGGTTGAAAATTTTACAAAGCAACGTATAAAGAAAATTGTTTTTTATAATTGAATAATAATGTATTTTTGTAATGATCCACTTTAAACTGACAATTCTCACCGTCGCGACACACTCGCGGACATTTTAGTGGAGCGGTAAGAGGATGGCGGACGAGTGCTTTGTCGTGAAGTGATTCATTTTTAATATGTTTTAATTGCGTCTAAGCTAAGTATTTAATAATTTTATCGAGTTGATAATGATTACTACGTATACGTGTGTGTTATTGTGGTCAACAACTAAATAAATAGAAGTATTAATATATTTAAAACCTATTTTTTTTTTATAATAACGCTCCATTCGAATAACTTTGAATGTATTTGCCAACATAACAGGAGTGCTTACCCAAACCCAAATAAATATCCAATTCAAACAAGATTAATTAAATGGAAAATAGTTTTAGATAAAAGGGTTAAGATTAAAATGGAATCAAACGGGTTATGATGGATTTTGTTTTCATTTTCTATTCTGGATCGTTGAACTCTGGTAGGGAGGCGTATGAATATTTCAATTCATTAATTTCACACGCTGGATCACCGACTGTCATGTTGTACAGTCTGCATGAATCGTCAATGCTTGCTTTACATTTGTATCACACCTCTGTCGTGAACCTGTAGTAGCGAAACCTTATCGAAATACGAACCAAATTTCGTGTCTTGTTTTGTTTTAATAAAACGGGAATACTCACTTTAATGGAAGACGGTTCATAGTAAAATTTCGTGTCGTATAAGGCATAATCTCAAATGACCAAAATGTGGGACAAACGAGTAAATCAGTATCGTTCGATATTTGTCATTTAACATTCTGCTCTAAGTAACATGATATTGGATTTTTATTACAAGAAAGTAGCGGGTCCACCGCCATGGTGTTGCGGCGCCGATTATTCAATGCACCTTTCTTGCTTACAGCGCAAGATTAGAAATGTTCTTTTGTATTAACTTATTCTAGTGTTCGTGTACACACATTTTTATAACTTTTATTCAACGTTCTTAAATATTGTGTAACATCTTCAGTTTTCGTAAACCGATTTTAATGAAACAAAGTTTGTTACAAAGCCTAGCAGGGCAATCGCACTAAAAAATAACAACTGAAACGCAATTGAACCTTAACCGTTCCGCGACTTTTTGTACATTTCGTATCGCGGTAATGTTTTTACCGAAAGTTGAGACGTAACTCGAACGCAGCTGAAACGTTACCGCTGTCAAACGAACGGTTGAACAAAAGTTGGAAAAACGTAACTATTTCTGGATCGTTGAGCAGTGTTTTATCATTTTTGTTCCGGACGACACGACGCAGCACATTGTACATAAATAAATAAAAATTTTTCCCCGAAATAGTTAGATAAGTTAGGTCTTAATTTTGTATAATTCGTATTTAATGTGTGATTATTTGTTTGACGCGTGATCTATTTGTAATTTGTACCTTTATTTGTAAATAAATATATTCGTGTGCGTGTTTTCTTAACCCAAATACCGGCTCCAAATAGGTAGGAAACAGGGCGAGAGAGTTCTAAAAAATAAATAGATAAATAATAGAACATTCCCGATTTCCTCGCTCCGTCTTTATCCCACCGCCTCCGTCCCGCTCGCACAGCCGACCGCTGCGGTTGGACGAACCGACTCGCGGCGCCGCGGCCAGCGCGCCGCGAGTTGCGAGTGGGGCTACGGGATTAAAAACGGAGCAGGATCGCGCGAAAAACACATTCGGGATCCAGACGCAGACGAAGAAAGAACACTCAAGAACTCTCTCAAGAACTCTCTCAAGCCCTGAAGATTCAAGATAGGACGCCTAATTGCAACTAATTGAAGGAGCGGTATTCGGAATCAAGAAAGCAAGCACCTCGAAGTTCCGAACAACACATCACCGTCGTTTCACTGGCAATCCCAGCACACCGTACTACGGACGGAGTGAATCCACACCTAGGCCGGCTGTTTCTTTGACGTCACACACATACAGTCCACTCTTGCCGGCTTAGGACATTGTGGTAGCCCCGTCCCGTATATTGGTCCTTCGTTCGCCGGATTACCCAGTGAAACATGGTGATGACACGTTCGGTAGGGAGGGGTGCTGCGCCGCATCGGGGCACTGCCGACTCCGATGCTGGGACCGCGTCTGCAACCGCTCCTTCTGCTACGTCCACACCGGGTCCCGGATCGTCTGTACAGCAAGCGTCGGTCACCTCAGCGGGCGCCGTGACGAATGCTTCAAGGGCCGCACCCACTGCCATGGTGCCGCCCCCCGCCTCTGCTTCGTCCCTCGTCGAGGCCCGCCGCTACACCGGAGCCGCAGCCACTGCCGTGCTGCCGCCACCGGGATCATCGCGCTCCACCGAGCCACACCGTGGGGCCGCGTCCACTGACGCGACGCCGCCCCGCACCGCCACGCGTCATGCCGACGCACCCGCCGTGCATCGTGATGATGCACCACCGCCCCGGGCACGAGCCTGGGTGGTACACCTGTCGCCGCCGCGTTCACCGTCAAACTCGGTGACCACCATCAGGGCGCCGCCGCCGCCTGCCGCTGCTGCCGCCCCTGCCCCAGTCGCCGAGCGAACGCGGACATTAAGAAGTATGTCTGCCAGGACCAGAAGCAGCCGAGCCGAGCACCGTCTTCGCCTAGCGCAAGCCATGGAGGAGCATGCGCGCCGGGCCCTCGACTTGGCTGCAGCACGCATCAAGGTCCTGGAGGCGGAAGAAGAAGACGACGACGATGCGCGCACTGCCGTGTCGGACACGGACCAGTCGCAGCGCATCACCACGTGGCTCAGCGAGCATCATGAACACATCGCGGTCACAACACATCAGGAGGAAGGCGTCGGGGTAGCGCCGCAGCCAGCTGCGCTACTGACACCGCCGCCGCCGAGCTTCGGGGTAGCGCCGCAGCCAGCCGCACTACCAGCACCGAGCATCGGGGAAGCGCCGCAGCCAGCCGCGCTAATGCCACCTCCGCCGCCACAGACTGCGAACCAGATACCGCAACACCAGCCGAGCTACTACTACGGGCAGCCGCCGCCGCGTCACGCGATCTACGTGCCGCCGCAGCCAGCCCAGACGCATCACGGGGATGCACAGCCGACCTCGTCGGGCGCCGTCGCACTGCCGCCGACCGCGCCAAGGTCGGACATCGCCGAGCTAGCCGCCGCCATCACCCTGGCCTCCCGACAAGGCCGATCATCACTTCCGCACAAGTACTTCGTGGACCTGCCAATCTTCGTGGGCTCGCACCAGGAGTGGCTGCCGTTCCGGGCCGCCTACAACGAGTCTGCGGGCAACTTCTCGGACGTCGAGAACACTGCGAGACTTCGCCGGGCGCTCAAGGGGAGGGCGCGTGAGGCAGTCGAGAATCTCCTGCTTCACTACACCGACCCCACCGAGATCATGCGCACCCTTGAAGCTCGCTTCGGACGACCAGAAGCCATCGCGTCCACGGAGCTCGACAAACTGAGAAAACTCGCCAAGCCCGCCGACACTCCGAGGGACATCTGCGTGTTCGCCAACAAAGTCTCCAACGTCATCGCCGCTCTCCGGGCACTCGACCGAGTGCACTACCTGTACAACCCGGACATCACGAGCGCTACATCGGAGAAGCTGCCTCCGAGCATCCGTCATCGCTGGTTCGAATACTCCGCCGCCCAGCCAGCTGGAGAACCCGACCTGCTCAAGCTCTCCAACTTCCTGCAACGAGAGGCGGACATCTGCGCACCGTACGCGCAGCCGGAGCCCGCATCGACGACGCAGGACGGCGGCCGAGGAAAACTACAACAGCGAGTACACACGACACAGCAACAACAGGGAACACGCACATGCCCCGTGTGCGACGCGGCGGGACACGACGCCGCCAACTGTGAGAAGTTCAAGGGCCGAGACACCGACGGGAGGTGGGATGCGGCGAAAAAGGCACGACTCTGCTTCAAGTGCCTGCGACTGAAGACAAAGAAACATTTCTGCAAGGGGAAGAAGTGTGAAATAGACGACTGCGGCTACTTTCATCACAAGCTCCTGCATCATCATCGCAAATCGAGGGAGGAACATAGGAAGACTGAGCCTCCAGCATCACCTGCGGAGACCATCACCACCGCGCGGGCCGGATCGGCGTACCTGAAGATAGCGCCAGTGACTGTTTCCGGACCGGCGGGAGAAGTCTCAACGTGGGCGCTTCTGGACGACGGCTCTACAGTCACCCTCGTGGACAACGAACTAGCGAACAAAGTCGGCGCAACCGGACCTGTCGACCCACTCCGCATCAGCACCGTCGGAACTCAGAAGATCGACTCATCGCGCTCGCGCCGCGTCAAGCTCACACTCTCCGGCGGCGGGCTCGAGCCACAAGACGTACAGCTGCGCACGATCGACCGACTGACCCTGGCCCCGCAGCGCGTCGACAGAAAGGATCTGGAAGAATGCGAACACCTGAGAGGGGTGAGTCACTTTTTATCGACACATGGTGGCTCACCTAAAATTCTTATTGGGCAGGATAATTGGAACCTGCTACTAGCGAGCAAGACACGTACGGGGCGCCGTGACCAGCCGGTCGCATCACTCACTCCGCTCGGCTGGGTGATACACGGCGCATCGAGAAGAGGACAAAATGTACACTACGTGTCTCACATCGCCGAAGAGGACAACATGAACGAACAACTGCGCGAGTACTTTTCCATCGAAAGTCTCGCGATCACACCGAAGATGCCGCAAAATGACCCCGAGCGACGTGCCGTGGAAATGCTACAGCAATCTACGCGACAACTCGAGAACGGCCATTATGAAACTGCGCTGCTGTGGAAGGAAGACGAGAAGAAAATGCCAGGAAACAGAGAAGCGGCCCTGCGACGTCTTGCATCAACCGAAAAGAAAATTAGCAAGGATCCGGTCTTGGCGGATAAGTACCGACAACAGATGAAGGACTTAATCCAGAAAGGATACGCCGAGCCCGCTCCGCCGATGAAGACTCCAGGACGCACATGGTACCTCCCACACTTCGCAGTCTTCAACGCCATGAAGCCAGAAAAACTCCGCATCGTACACGACGCCGCTGCGAAGACACAGGGAAAAAGCCTCAACGACTTCCTGCTCACCGGGCCCGACCTGCTGCAGTCCCTCCCGGGAGTGCTCATGCGCTTTCGTCAACATCCCGTCGCCGTCTCAGCCGACATCAGAGAGATGTTTATGCAGGTGAAAATAAGACCGGAGGACCGCGACGCCCTCCGATACCTCTGGAGGGACAAGCCGGAGGACCAACCGAAGGAGTTCCGGATGACATCGTTAATCTTCGGGGCAACATCTTCACCGGCTACAGCGATCTTCGTCAAAAACATCAACGCGGCAAAACACGGCGAGGCACTCCCGGAGGCGAGCGACGCAATCGTGAGGTCGCACTACATGGACGACTACCTCGCGAGCTACTCGTCAGCAGCGGAAGCGTCAAAAATCGCGAAACATGTAAGAGACATCCACGCGGAGGCAAAATTCGAGTTAACAAAATGGACATCGAATTCCGAAGAAGTACTTCAGGACCTCACTAAGGAGGGAACGTCGGACACCGTGACTATAACGGGAGGAGGAAATGAGAGAGTACTCGGGCTAGTATGGCGGCCCGACGCCGACGTCCTCACCTTCAACCTGGACCTGGCAAGAGTACCGCAAGAGGTACTTAGGAGGGACACTCCGACAAAGAGGGAAGCGTTAAAAATAGTCATGTCCCTCTACGACCCCCTCGGCTTCGCATCACCGGTCACAGTTCAAGCAAAGAAGATTCTACAGGAACTTTGGCGCCGAGGGACACCGTGGGACGCCGCCATCGACGCGGACCTCTCCGAGCAATGGCGGACCTGGATGGAGCACATGAGGAGCCTGCGGGACGTCACCATTCCCCGATGTCATCTGGGCTACACGGGAGCAACATCGGTACAACTCCACACCTTCGTCGACGCGAGCGAGTCGGCCTACGCAGCGGCACTCTACTGGAGGATCGTCGAGCCCGACGGTCACGTGCGCGTCTCGCTCATCATTGCGAAGGCGCGGGTCGCGCCGGTGAAAATCACGTCCATCCCGCGCCTCGAACTCCAAGCCGCCGTCATGGGGAGCCGCATGGCCGCCACCGTGGTGGAGGAACATGACAAGAAGCCCGATGCCCGCTTCTTCTGGACTGACAGCCGGACGGCGCTCGCCTGGCTAAGAACCGGATCGCGATCGTACCGACCGTTCGTCGCGCATCGCATCGCCGCCATTGAAGAAAACAGCAAACTCACCGAGTGGCGTTGGGTTCCCACTAAGCTCAACGTCGCCGACGACGCTACAAGGGACGTACCGCGGGATTTCTCGTCGGAGCACCGATGGTTCGCCGGGCCGGACTTCCTCAGACAACCGGAGGAGGACTGGCCCGCTGACCCGACGCCGCCAGCCGGGGAGCCGACGGGAGAGGAGAAATGCACCGCGACGCGCCAAAATAGGACAACGCCACTACGGGAAGCCCTGCCGGACGAGGCAAAATTTAGTAAGTGGGAGCGATATCTGCGAACGACGGCAAGGGTCCTACTGTTCATTGACCTCTGCCGACAACGACGAGAGAGGGCGCACTACAAGAGGACGCGCCGAAATAAGGAAAAAGACACCGCGTGGACTCCCGTGAAGAAACACGAAGTTCCACGGCACACCGCAAGGACGGCAACGGCGCCACCATCGCACTTTCGAGATATCCCGGCCGACACACTTCGGAAAGCCGAGAAATTAATCTGGCAGAAGAGCCAGACCGAAGCGTTCGGTGAAGAATTAGAAGATATCAAGCGCGGGAGGACCGTCACCAGGAACAGCCGTCTGCACAAGTTGGCACTCGTCATCGAAGACGGATTGTTGCGGCTGAAGAGCAGGATTAGCGCGGTGAAAGGAGTCGACGTCACCCGCCTATCGCCGCCGGTACTAGACGGAAACCGGCATGAGGTGAAGCTCCTAATTGACGACATCCACCGAAGACTGCATCACGCCGGAGTAGAAGCAACAATCAACGAGTGCCGCCAGTATTATTGGATCCTGAGAATACGACCAGTCACCAAGATGACGCTGCATCGCTGCATCCCGTGCCGCCTCAGGAAAGACACCCCGCCTCAGCCTTCGACAGGAAACCTACCATCGTGCCGCCTGGCTCATCATCAAAGGGCCTTCACCTTCACCGGCCTCGATTATTTTGGCCCGGTAACCACAGTCACCGGACGCGCCACCAACAAACGATGGGTGGCCATCTTCTGCTGCATGAGCTGCCGCGCCGTCCACCTGGAACCATCATGGACCCTCTCGGCGGACTCCGCGGTGATGGCCCTCCGGCGCATGATCGCGCGCCGAGGGACGCCGCTCGAGATATGGTCCGACAATGGGACCAACCTGCGCGGCGCCGACAAAGAAATGAGAAGAGCCATAGACCGCGCAACTGAGGAGGAAGCATCCAAGAAAATGATACGGTGGAGGTACCTGCCACCAGGGGCCCCATTCATGGGAGGCGCCTGGGAACGCCTAGTACGGACGGTGAAGACAGCACTCGCCGCAACGGAGCAGCCCCGCCACCTGACGGATGAGGGGCTCATCACTCTTCTCGCCGAGGCAGAATACACGGTAAACAGCAGACCGCTCACACATGTCTCCGTGAGCGCCGACGACCCCGAGGCGCTAACTCCTAACCATTTCTTACTCGGGGGATCAGCGAGGGTGCCCACACTGGGCACATTCACCAGCGGCGACCTACTCAACCGCACCAGCTGGCGCGCCTCACAGCGTCTCGCCGACGTTTTCTGGACGCGGTGGCTGAAGGAGTATCTTCCGGAGCTGCAAAACCGGCGGGAGCCCCACGGACGCGGACCCGCCGTGAAGACAGGCGACATCGTGATCATCGCCGATAGCAACCTGCCCCGGAACACCTGGCCCCGCGGAAGAGTCGTCGCAACGTATCCGGGACAAGATGACGTCGTGCGCGCCGTCGACGTGCAGACCAAAGGGGGCGTGTTTCGAAGACCAGTAAAGAAGCTTATCGTGATCCCGACGGAAGACGTCCGTCACGACCTGATCTGCAGCGACCCGGCGGACGCTGCACGGCGGGAGAATGTTCCGGACGACACGACGCAGCACATTGTACATAAATAAATAAAAAATTTTCCCTGAAATAGATAAGTTAGGTCTTAATTTTGTATAATTCGTATTTAATGTGTGATTATTTGTTTGACGCGTGATCTATTTGTAATTTGTACCTTTATTTGTAAATAAATATATTCGTGTGCGTGTTTTCTTAACCCAAATACCGGCTCCAAATAGGTAGGAAACAGGGCGAGAGAGTTCTAAAAAATAAATAGATAAATAATAGAACATTCCCGATTTCCTCGCTCCGTCTTTATCCCACCGCCTCCGTCCCGCTCGCACAGCCGACCGCTGCGGTTGGACGAACCGACTCGCGGCGCCGCGGCCAGCGCGCCGCGAGTTGCGAGTGGGGCTACGGGATTAAAAACGGAGCAGGATCGCGCGAAAAACACATTCGGGATCCAGACGCAGACGAAGAAAGAACACTCAAGAACTCTCTCAAGAACTCTCTCAAGCCCTGAAGATTCAAGATAGGACGCCTAATTGCAACTAATTGAAGGAGCGGTATTCGGAATCAAGAAAGCAAGCACCTCGAAGTTCCGAACAACACATCACCGTCGTTTCACTGGCAATCCCAGCACACCGTACTACGGACGGAGTGAATCCACACCTAGGCCGGCTGTTTCTTTGACGTCACACACATACAGTCCACTCTTGCCGGCTTAGGACATTGTGGTAGCCCCGTCCCGTACAATTTTTATTGTAATTTTCTTAGAAATAATAGCTAAAACATAAATAAAATGTATGAGAGGGCCCATGAATTGGAGGTGACGGAGTCTCGGGCCCATGCGAGGAAGAAAAATACTAGTGCAAGAGTGCAAGACATAATCGTGCGAGTGATGGGCAGTTTGTAAATTAACGGTACAGAATGTCAAAGGAGTTTACTCCCCAACTAATAACAGTGTTATGTTACGCCTCACATGCCACAATGCACTTCGTTGTAATGCTTTGGATGTTGAAACGAAGGTAAGGACAAAATTGTTAATTATACTAAGTATTTGACGATGCCGCAGTCCCCACAAAAATCTAACATTGTCGCTTCTAATATACGTACTTCATAGTAGTCTATGAGTATACTAGCCATTGTTAGCTTATAGCTATACTTAAACCTACAGCAGTGTTAGACAAAGCTTTACTAAAGTAAAGCGGTCAAATCTGTGGTACTGCGGTCAAATCTTTGACTTTGACTTTCAACCAAATTAAATGATGATAAAATTGTTTGTTTTTGGTTGCACTGGCATTCTGTGCCACTGGATCTTAACAGACCATTGTAGGAGACAATCGAAAGAATTGTGTGGTGCAGCCCAGTCTGTAGAAAGAAATCCGGCCAGTTACAACGGCCCTAAACAAGCCAAATGCTATAGCTTTTCCATTTTGACATGACAGAGGACAAGTTAAAAGAGAGTAATACCTACCAAGGTACAAAGTAATTATATAATTATGTATTTAATAATTATGTTCACATCGAAATGGATTGCATGCCACCAAAGTAGTTCTTGGGATGTCGGTCAACACTTAGAAGAAACACATTAATATTTACCTCCATGCTGCCTCCTAGAGCGTTGTTTCATAGGTGTTTCATCAGCTCGCTTTTTATTTTTTTACCAAAATAGTCTTAGTAAATATTAGTTTTTTATTATTAATGCAAAATGTATTTCATTACAGGTGCCTACTGGAAGACAGGAAGTTGTATTATTCACCAGTATGTGCTGCAAGAATAACAAATGCATGCTGTGTGCTTCATAATATAGCACAAAGACCACACATCCCCTACGCTGATAGGGCTAAGTCCTATCTGCTCACAAGCATCATCCTAATGTTGCAAGCATTGTGTAGGCAGTGTATTTTTAACACTGACATATCTATATTATGGTAAATTTATTAATTATAGTTAATATAATCATGTCACATACTCTCAAGTATATCTACTTATTAGCCCCATGGTTGTTTGGAAGAGATCACTCTTAGCAATAAGACCGCCTTTTTATGCCTATCTCTAATGTATTATTCCTGTTATGTCCTTTTGTGGTGTTCTTGAATGATTTATACAATGAAATAATGTAGTAGTTGTGCAATAAAAATAATTTAATGTAATACAGTTTTATTTAGAGATTTATAATAACAAACTTGTTCACAAATTTTAACTTTTCTGACATGGTTTAATGCTACCTCGGGTAAGTATAAAGTATCTATAAAATTATCAGTGTCCTGTTCTTGTTGCTCTTCAACCAGTTTCTGCACCATTTCCATCCTAATAAACATAAGAAACATGTCAATAAAATGAAGAAAAGCACTTATTGATGAAATTAAGTAAAAAATATCATTGCTTTGTAAATTTAAATATCCTACTGCTTAGATATCAGCCTAACCTCGAAAGGTATTAGGCCATATCCACCACGCTGGCCCAGTGTGTGCTGACGGAATTGCATATTTATGCCAACAAATTTCTTGTCTGGAAATATGCAGGTTTCCTCAAGCAGTTTTCCTTCACAGAAATACCAGTAGTATGCAAGTTCCAAAGAATTCATTAATGCAGGCCCGCCTGGGTTCGAACCCACAACCCCACAAATATGAGGCGAGGTTGCTCCTACAGAGCTACCACAACTTAGAATATTTGGAGCTAGTTTTAGTAAATATGAGAGATGGCAATGTATAAGTAGATAAGTATATACTTACATAATTATTTGTGGCATAACGAATTGATCTTGTCAGTCTCACACTAGGCAGAGGATCATGCAATATCCTCATATCGGCAACTCTTTATTGTAAGGGCTCACTGGCTAGCATTTATGCTAACTAACTTTGCTGGGACCCTACACTGGTTTTAATTCCTTCGTACATTTGTTGTCACATATTTGAAAAAAATTATGTGTTATACATACTTGTAAAATGTATGTAATTTACTTATTAAATTATATACGTATTTTAAATTGTATAGAAATGGGTAAACCTTAGCCCAATCTTCGCCTGTCTGGCAGATCCTTCCGCATCAAGGGTCTCTGCGCATTCTCTCCATAATCGAGCCGCAACAGCACAAGCTTCTTTACCCATCCCAGAGCAAGGTGTCGGTGGCCTTCGAGAAACTATCATGAGCTCTTGCTACTAACGTACAGTACTGCGGTGCTCTTTCATTTCCTAAAAGAATTATGATTTCACAGTTAACAACAATATTATCCAATGTGTTCACAATCACAACTTTAGAACAAGTGAAATACTTACTTGAACATAATGTGCCTAAAGTAGGTATCGGCATAAAAAAGCACTCCATAACAGCACCAACCAGCCACTAAGGTACATAAATTCATCAGTTTTATTGCCTAAAAACACTCTAAAAATGTTTTTTTGTAAAGTTTTTGTTTACATTCGTCGATCGAGACATTCGACAAATGTCACGCTGTCAGCAGCTGTCAATGCCAACTAGTGTGGCACACGGTAATTTTGAAGGCCTTTACTCGATTTAGCATGCGATTTAACGTTAATTAGCGTAAGCGGCTACTAAAAAGTGACATCTCTTACAACGGTTGATAATGCGTTACGTTCCAGCAACGATTCAACTTTGGTCGACGTTTGAACTTTACCGCAATACCGAATGGACACTCAGTTGGATCGCAACTCGACTACAACCACAACTGAACCGTAACTAAACTATAGACGTTCAAATTAACGCGATTGCCCTGTAGGACACCACAGACCATTTTTTAGAAAACCGCATGTAAACCCATCTCTTAATTCTACAAACTCTCAAGATAATCAAACAATCAGCTTAAGAAGTTATGAAGCAATTTAAGAAAATATGAGGATTATAAGTTGAACCACGGAACATACCGGATCCTTAGTACACAAGGATCCTTAGTGAACCGTACATTTTTCCGGGATAAAAATAGCGTATGCCACTCTTTCTCCCTTAAACTATAACCATGCATAAATTCAGCTACATTAATGTTGATGTTGCTTTGTTGCTTCTAAAACAGGAACAAATATATACACTTACGCATTTATAATATTTGAATATAGTAGGGATACTGAACTATTTTCGAGAGAAAGAAATAAAAGAACCTTACGTACATAAAGTCATCTAAGAAGCATCCTTCACATTTCCGTTAAGCATAGTAAAATAAGATCCCTTGAAGGGATCAATCCATGTCGTCAGATTGTCGATTAGATTATTTGCGGCTCATTCTAGTGTAAAATTCGCTTAACCTTGTCACGGGTTACTTATTTCGTAAATATTAAAATATTTATCCAAATTTCAACCTTACCTTGTCATGTTTAGGGTAATTTCAGAAAGAGTGGATCTGTTTGAATATTATGTGTCGACACTGACAAGCTTGGTTTCACAAAATAACTTGTTGGTGGCAGAAAGCGCCTGTTATTTAGGGCTGTCCAAAATGGTACCTAACTTAAAATAACTTGGATTAGATTCAAGTTATTAAATTAGGGCAGTATTAGACTTGTTTATTTTTTATCGTTTTACCTAAATCTTTCTTTATCTCTTTTCGCTTATCTGTGGCACGAACACATAGATAATTAAATATTAGTTTAAATTTTGTAAATCCTACAAAAAAGTCGAAAAATATGTCTGACTATAATAATATGTCTACATAAAAACATTTTATTCGTTTCTGTTTTGTTCTCGTAGATTATTGTTACGTTTTTAAAATGCACAACGTTTTTATTTACATAAAAACGCAGTTTTCGTGAAAGAAAATAATACGAACTCGTTATTATAGCGTCGAGTAAAAATTTCATGGAATAAAAATATATATTACTTTTATTATTTACAGAAAGCAAAAACAATAGGCATTTACATTTTTTAATAGAAGTAATGAATTCTAGCTATAAGAATTAAAACTGTTTAATGTTCCGCAGCGAACTAGTGGAACTATGCACCACTGGACGCGATATTGCAGCGGGAAAATACTACTGAATGTTTATTATAAACCCAGTTCTATGGTACCCACTACCCACTCAACCTACTCGTAGAACGAAACAGCGAACGAACGAATTATTGTTATTTACTACTTCTACTACTAGTACGATCTCTGGAAACCATATTCACACTGAACATACAAATTATTTCAATCAACCTTTATAAAAAATATAAGACAACATTTTAATATAACCTCTAATAGCGGTTCATTATCTATACGTGTACTTAATTTCAGCGCTGAAATCAAAGAGAGTAATCATCACTTCATTTACTACGTTTAAGAGACGGGAGTTCCATAGAAAAATGAAAAAAGGTGATTGTACGAAATATGTACTGGAACTGAATACCTATAGAGATACAGACGGTCAAACCGCAACATAGAGACGGTCAGACGGGCGAAATTAAAATGGTTCCTTGGTTTGTTACGGATTACTGAAAAAAGTTTGTTAAAGGAAAGGTAGGTATTTTCTCTTTCCCAAGTATGGAATCAAATGTGTACAATAACATTCCTGAAATGTTTGTTAAAATACAAAAATATCATGATTATACATCAACCTAAAAATTGTGTAGGCTAACAAAAAGTACAATAGGTAATTTGTGTTCAATAAGGGTACGTAAGGGCGACAAAGCCTCTAACGCTCGGCCGCTAGTTGATGGAGGGATCGATGCCAATATCGGCATGAGTAGGCACTCTCGAGACATGCCACTGGGTAGATAGGTTTGGGATCATACAGGGAATTATATAACACATTCATACACAAGCCAGTTTTTGCAGCTTCAAAGAAAAAGCGCTACTCGTCGTTATGAAATATGAATACACTAAATTGTTCGCTTTTAGACCGACAGCAAAAAATGAGATTTTCAATTCCGCTGTATTTTTATTTTTCTAGCGGAAAAAAAAATCACTTCTTTTTGATACTCGATGTCAATTACCGAGGGCATTATAAGTTGGACGCTTATAATATAGCCGACTGACGAATTAAACGAGATTATATTTTGATTGTCAGTTATTTGAATCGGGATGTCTCTTAGCTGTATTATAGGAAAGTTTGTCGAGGGGCTTAAACATTTTGTGCCGGATTGGGTACTATCTTTTACAAGTATACCCTATCAAATCTCATCACAGCAATAATAACTACGATTCCAGTAACCTGACCTGACGACGGAGTTCTCAATGACTCTGTTTACGGAAACCTATTACCAAACATCAAAGTTACGTGACCCGTCGATATTAATAGAGTGTAGTATACCGTTACCGGACTAAGTTATCCTGCTCCGAGCGGGTTCATTGATTCTACGGATATGTTTATTTGCTTCGAATAGAGAACGTTTGTTTAGCTTGTTTCAATTAACGTGCGGTCAGAGAGTCAGAGACCGCATGTTACAGTAACTCCGTTATTATAAATGCAAAAGTTTGAATGTAAGTGTGTAAGTAGATAAGTATGTAAGTATGTTTGTTCCCGTTCAACTCTGTAATGGCTCTCTGTAACGGATTTGACTGAAATTTGGTATGGAGGTAGCTTACACACTGGAATACCACAAATTACGTTCTTTTTCGATCCCACTTCTGAATTTGTCAGCGGCTGGCCCTGATTTTAAGTCTAAAATGAGGTTATGTCGAAGGATTTCTAAAAAAATACACCATTAGACATGAACATGGGTTTAATTTAGCAATACATAATCTATTATTACAATATCATGTACTCACAATTGTATATTCCAATTAAAACTTAAGAGTGTCTCGACGAGCAGCGCTTTGGAGTTCTGCCCGATCCCAAGTGTCGGTATCACCCGCACGGCCTCCCAAAACATTCCTCTACTACCCTCAACTTTTAGTCACCATCGCATTATTGCAAGATATTGCGATGGTGGCGATAACTGCCTTCAAGTTGGGTACTTTTATAATTACTGTACATATCTATATCTATCTATTCTAACACACATGGGCTGCTTTTTCTCATTGTCGGCCGTGCGCTCGAAGGGTCAACACGTCCTGAAGGTGCCTCGTGCAGAGGCGAAGCACGTGTCGATACAATACTCTTGGGATAGTAGTGATATTTTTTGTTTTTTACTTTAGTGTTTTCTTGTTTCAGATACAGCGCAACAGGGGACGGCCCAGCTGGAAGCCAGTGCTACGCTATTTTATTCAGTTTTATTTTTTAAATATGTGATATTTTCTTTTCAAAATATTCAGATCATATGTTAAAATTGTTAATACTTCTAATTGTTAATTATTATTACTTTCTAACATAAAAAATAGAGCGTTATTGCTCTATTTTAATCATTTCAAAATTGTAATATTTTTCTCATCTAAGTTTCAGGTTATATGTAAATAAATACACGGTAAAAACAAACAATTGATCCTTATTCCAATTGTACGCGACGTTGCAGCGGAAAGACACTACAGATTGGTTATTTTAGACACAGTCTTATAAAATCCGTTCAACAATTACAGAGTTGAACGGGAATAAACACACTTACATAGTAACATATTTAGATACACTCGCAGTCATTCTTCCACCTACTTTACTATCCGTCGGTACTGCGCGCGCTCTCCGCCATGCTTTATATCGGGGTCTTTGTTATACATTGAAGTAAGTTTTAAGTTAAGTTTTTAAAGTTAAGTTTTTTTTATAAAAGCGGTAAATAAATAAAAAAACAAATATTGGTATTGAATGATCCTCATACATACATACATTCGGGTAGACAAAGAAAGTGTTTAACTTGTTTCCCTTGTAGTTGTGTTTGCCGTTTGTGTCCGTCCAATAATAAGTTACTTTTGGCTATGGTACATCTTATAGAAAATTTATCTATTTCGGTAAACGTAACATAAGTAATTAAAATCAAAGTCAGCCGGAGCCGGCATTCTTGGTCTATTTATTTTGTGATGATGGTCTTATTTAAAATTTGACTCCATTATTTACGTCTGTTCATTGAAACAAAGATAGCGTGACCGAATAATATTATATTTCATATTTGCACCAATGTGTACACCAATCCAATATTTATGATGGTAACTTGGACATTACTGACTAGAGCCATTGTGCTTATCAAATCTGGAAGGACATTATCTATAAGGACAGAATCAATCCATAATACTACAGACTTTATAAGGTGCATCACACACTAATACTACAAATGTTAAGCACCACACAAAACATTTATCGTAGACCCACATTTAAATGCGCTACTAGCAACACACCACTTTTTGAGCCAAAAGGTGTGCTAATAACAAAAATATCTTACAGCATACCGTCATATTTTGTGTCTTTGGTGTGAGGTGCGCCTCACACTTTAACATTATGTACAACAACATATCGCTGTTGATGTAAAACGAGCCGTTTGTTAAGATTCTGACACTCTGCGTTTCTCGATCGATGCTATTTTTAGAATCAAATTAGTCGTTTCCATCAGAACTTTACATACGGAAGTATTAAATTGAAACGGTCGAAATTCTTTGGTATACAAAAGTCATTGACCTGAATAGAATCGAGAACGTAAAACCGCTCCCGACGCTAATGAAAAATGTACATGTAATGTGAACAAAATGTGTTAACATTGCTACAAATGAAAAAGAACCCTTCCGAAATTAACGTTTCGCCTCTTATGTATGTTATTTGCAATCTTTGAATGATATATACAAAACATAGGTACGTGTCATATATACCGGGAGAAAAATTTATATTTAACAAACTGGAGCGAGTATTGGAATGAATATGTTATTATATAATACGCATAATTAATATGAATATAGAATCAATAGGAACATGATAGGAAAGGCCCACATGTTCGTAAATGGACGAAAGATTGTTTGTTTATTTGTAGGAGGTAATCTATACAACTACTGAAAAAAAATCAAAAAGTTTATTTAACATTTCTTCACAGGTAGAAAACTAAGTAATAAGTATTCTTTGTCTACACTATTCCCGATTGACAGTTATATTTTATTCAAAGCGCGGGAAAAGCCGCGGTCATCAGTTTTAAATATATCCTGACTCCATATTCGAACGGTATTCAAAATTGTCTGAATTATACATTTCCGCATCAATTAACCGGCGTGTTCCGTTGAACGTGCGAGACGGCAGCGCCGACAACACATAATATGCCATACCTTTGATCAGGAATGTTCCCAGCGAAGCAACTTCAGTGATTCACTTGAACCGGACGTGTTTCCACAGATATAGTTAATTGGCTCCAATACCAGACATACGGAACACGTCGATTTACAATTTGTCTGTACGCAGGATCGGGTGGAAATATGAATCCGTTCATTGTATTGTCAATTGTCATATTGATTCCGTTGTTGCCCTATAGCCAAGCGAAGATCTCAGAGTAAGGAACAAGTAGGCATTTGTATGCATGTTTAGGTGTTTTTGTTTGTGACGATAATTAATTTGCAAATTGTTTATCTGATCTTCAAGAAATTTCGTGTAAGTAGTTAATTTAAATACAATTTTTATGTTAATTATATGAGCGAAATCGGTTCGGTGTCTGTGTAGTTATAAAGGTAGCGAGGTCTCGGTTTGACGCAAACACCAAAGTCAAAGCCAAAGTCAAAGTTATTTATTGGTAAATATTCATCTACAAGTCAAAAATAATAACCTTTTGTATACAATAGTATGCAAATTAGGTAGAGGCTATCCATTGAATACAATGATAATTTCAATGCGTTATACAATGTTATTAACATTCAATTATAATAATTATTACGTCAGAACATGAAATGTCAACAAAAAAAGTTAACATAAATTTTTCCTGAAATTACAATTTACATTTTATTTATTCATGAACTCATTAAAGTCATAAAATGTTTGTTCGATAATCCAGCGCTTCAGTCTGCTTTTAAAGCAACTTAAGTTCGGAGCGGTTGTTACTGTATCCGGTAACATATTATATACCTCCGGCCCCATAACGTGTGTTAGTTTGCCCGATTTCGCGAGGGAGCATGGGATACTGACCAGCTTGTCAGCGTTGCGAATGTTGTAATGGTGCCTCTCGCCGCGCCTCTTAAATGAGTCAAGGTTGTTTCTTACATGTATATGTAATAATGTATATGTACGATGAGTAATTAAGCTGTAATTGACATAAAACGCAAGAAAATTTGAATTTCGCGCGCCGAGCGAAACGTTGCACCTTAACAGGTACTCGTAAAGAAGATAAAATCACAAACCTCTGTCAACATCTTTGAACATCTTTTTTATTGCAATACTAATTATTATTCTAATCTTTTCCTACTCTTCGTAAGAGAATGGTACCATACCGGTTAGTCTAGAAGAGACAAAACAGGCCAAGATAAATTTATTTTAGTCAATATTTCGTATTACATTTTCATGTAGGTACGTAGAATTCTTAAAGCTAAAGCTACTTCGGTGTTACAAGTCGGTTACTCGAAGCTTTGGCGTTACAAGTCGGATACTCGTAGACGATTCTCACAGAGAGAGCTAAAAGGATTAACCAGTCCTACTGCGGAAAGGTTACGAGATGCGGTTAACTCAACTAAGCCAAAACCGCCGCTAGAAGTATTCTGTGGCCAAAACTTAGAACTTTGTCATAGTAAACTTCTACGTTATGGCAGTTAACTGGACTAGTGAAGTCAAAGAGCGCTGCGACATGGTTCTAGGATGTGCACATATAGATTTGTCAAAAGTCCACGAAACTCTCCGGAAAACTCACAATAAGATGTTTTCCATATAATTAGATTCATTTTAAATTAGTACCATTTGTTAGGACTGAGACTACGCAAAGGTCGAGCAAGTGCCATAATTTAGTTAGGATCAGAAAAATCATCAGCGAAGCAGTTTCTCTCATAATTATATGTATTTGTAAAATAAATACAAACTACAACTACCTAAACTACGTAGCCTACTACATAATATAACAGTTGGATTATCTAGAGACCATTAAAGGTCTATAGATATTCCAAATGTTCAAGCCCACTACCAGTTGGCAGCGTACCCAGCATGCTGGCCGCATTACCACGCTGAATGGCAAAGCTTATGCGTTAAGCCAAATAAACGCCAGCATTTTGGTCATGCGTCGCGTCAACCAGGCGCTCTGTTAAGTTTTTGAAAATAAGATCCCGGTCCCCAAGGTTACAACGTCAAAATAATATATTTGTGTCTATATGTATTATCACAAACACACAAAGTATATGTAATATGTATTTATATGTATTTGTTAAATCCAATCGCAGTGAACAGTGAGTTTTCCTCGCGCACCGAGGGCTTCCGTGTAAACTTAACTTTGTAGTTGAAAAAAATATCTCCTATACAGCATTTCTCCATTAAATTAAATTAAATTAAATTAAATAATAGTCGATTTATCTACAAAAAAATTGTTTTTACAAATAATTATATTTTTGTGCTTATTATGATTACTTGTGCTGTAAGACCCTGTTTCTGTCAAATTGTATGATTCAAACTACGAATGCGGTACAAGCTACGATAGATGCGGCATAAATGGCTGTAATTTTTTATTGCATTGACTTAAAAGCTTGTTTTTTTTTAAGCTCTAAGGCCACCGAAAGCTTGAGTATTTGATGACAATTTCAACTCGATATCTCCACGTGTATTTGAGAAATAGGGTCTTGTAAGACAGACAGACAGACAGCCGACAGACGGACAACGAAGTGCTCCTACAGGGGTTTTCCTTTTGAGGTACGTAAAACAAACAAACAAAAAGGTACGTAACACTAAAAATTGGCCTAAACTATCAATAACAATCGAGCAACCCGCCGGGTGACTGCTGGCCGGACCCGAGTTACACAACTGACGAGAAGACAAACGTCGGCGATGTGCGGCAAGGTCTTCTCGAAATTATCACAAAGTGACGAACCGATGAGCAGTGAGCACACGAGCGCCGGCACCCGGCTTCGTCTACGGTATCGTCTGCCGGGTCTGATTTCACGCGCGTAAGATAATATTTAGTGGTCGCTGAACGGGAATGGCCCCAAGTGAGTCCCTCGTCCCGTGAAGCCATAAGTGCGCTATCGATTGCTATAACTAGGGGTTCTCGAAAGAGCGGGTCATGTCATTGTATGCATGTTCACTTGTCGCGGTATAATTATGTCGGTACTGAATCGGGCTTATAATTTAATCTGCGGTTGAACCTGAAATTCTGTTGGATAAAAATCTTTTTCTGATATTTTAGTAATGTTTTTTCTTTCTCTTTTCCACCTGTACTTTCCCCAACACGAATCGAGGCCATTTTTAGATAAATAATAAGAAAACGAGTATACATTTGTAAAATAGCGTGTTTTGTTATTTCTTTATTTTACAAAAATTTTTGTAAACCTGTGTTATGTAATACACTACAACACAGTAATTTTGTGATACTACGTTTGTTCTAGATTACAGCAGTAGTGCATGAGAAGATATCAGAATGACATTAATAAAATAATTGAAATCGCAAGAAGACCAAGCGCAGAGCAACAACTGTACAGCTCTAGGAATGGTTGGCTCATGGAATTGGAATGGAGAAGTCATGTGGGATTACAACAAATGAGCTTCTCACACTTTAATCTTGCGGATGGCTGCATGCAACATTACAAGTAAAATTGTTCGCAATGGTGGGTATTAATTGTTTGGTATGAAAATGTGCGAAATTCAGTTCGAGCTCCGCTCGTGTACCATTAGTTACTGTTTTCGTGGCATATTAGCACTTGACGGCAAACTTGAAGTGGTGAGCTCCTACTTGCTCGCGTCGAAACGGGAACGCGTTCGGGTGAACTTTTCACAACTACTAGAGGCTTTTCGTTGGTGTTCAGCTGATTGTAATGTACTTTGCGAGAACGTTCGAGCAGGATCGTCCAGGTTCATGTAGTTACAAATTATAATGAGTTTAAGATGGTATGGTGCATAGATATGGTGGAAACCTTATATTAATAACTAGCTCCTGCCCGCGGCTTCGCCCGCGGTTATTAATTATACTTATCACACAGAAACAATATACTTTACAGGGATAAAAATAGCTTATGTGTTAATCTAAGCCATAAGCTACCTCGAAACTAACTATAGATAGTAGTAGGTACTTTTTTTGAAACCGCCCAAATGCAGTGATTTTTTTTTACTACCCGCGTCATGTGTTCCTATGGCCTCACTTTTTTTTAAACTAGTTCCTTATTCAGGGCACAAAACGTCTTGTCATGTGATACGCCTGCACGCCGTAATGTTTAATAAAAATACTTAATTACCATGTGTTAAGTAGTTAGCCATCAAGTTTGATAAAAGGCTTCTACAAACCAGACGCGTGTCAGTAGTGGAGCAGCGCGTGTCTAACTACGGGCAGGGTGTGAGCGACGCTGCAGCTTGAACGCAGTCCCACGATTTTTGTAAAACAAGTAACTAACTGTATGAAGCTTTATACACCAAGTATGAGCGCTGCCCGCGCAGGATCTGTCACGTGGCTGTGCCGGGCTGGTGCTGCGCAGCAGATGCATGATCTCAGTGCGTTTAATATTTTGATGTGTTCACAGTTCCTTGTACTAGAAAACGCGTAGGCCCGCGATCTAGCTGTGGTGCCGCTGTCACGCGCTTTACGCTTTTGTTTGTAGAAGTACAGGTCACTGCGCCATCAGAAAAGCGGTATGATTAAATAATTATCGCTACTTTACTTATTTGCTCCGCTCTCTAACACGGAGCGTATATTCAAAAACTAAAATAAGTAGCTGGTAAATCAATTTGTGTGGATTTTTGTAAAGGTTTTATTAAAATTCGATCCAAATTATAACAAAGAAACACATTTTATGAAACCAATTACATTGTGAAATATTGGAGGCAATAAAGAAAGAATGTCAATAAGGGTTCAGTGATGCCAGTCAGTGGATGGAGGTATTTTCTAATGAGACCTTTCAATGCGGACTAAAAGACCTTACTTTATTTTGTTCGATTTTGAGGCTTATTCAGAACCAATCCCATAGAAATTTCTCACTAAGCTTTTACAGACAAATGGCAACCAACAAGATTGTTTGTTCCCAAACCATTTAAATTATTTAGAGTTAAAAAGTGACTGTTTCCTTAGCTAATATAAGATTAACAAACACAACTGAAATCTCAGATAGAGATCCGTAGTTCGTAACTGCTGGTGGGGCGATGTCTTCTAACTTCAAACTGTCTGTTCCGATCAGACACTCTGGAATTTATAGTTAACTTTATACAAATCTTATGGGGAAATTACTTTAAGGTTCCAAAACAACCAGTCGATGCTAACGTGTTAAAAGTAACGTCGAAGCCCAAATCGGTCCGAGCTCGAGTGCGGCGGTTAGAGCTTGCGCCCCAAATTATATTATTGACGTTTAGTTTTTTTATTTCGCTTCCATACATATATAAAATTATATCAAATGCAATTCGTAATACGCTCATGGCTAGTTTCTGTAGTTATGTTCGATTGTAAGTACCGCTATTATCTACATTAAAAATAATTTACAGGTATACGTTCAGATACAGGTTAAGATCTGGGTAGGGTTGAACATTACACCAGCTATTTGGAATGTTTGATCATCGATGTGTAGAATGAATAGTGTAGGCGATAGCAATCACCCCTGATTTACACCAGCATTAATTGCAACGGTCTCAGAAAAAAACACCATTAACAACGGCTTATAATTGTATGCTTCGACCATGCAGAAATGCCTTCACTCACTTGCAAAGTCGTTGCAAACCAAACCGTAATTAGCCAGTATTGCCCGATACTAAACTCGGTCATAAGCCTTTGCAATATGAAGGCTAACAGCGAGATCCTCTTCCCCGCTCTCTACCCACCCTGCGGTGAGTAAGGTACACTAATAATCCTCTGCAGGTCTTCTCTGACGGGAGCCATAAATATCAGCGTAGTAGTAATCTAGAAATAAACTACTGTTTTGCTTTCACGAAATGGAGCGAATAACATGGTATAAATATTTTATGTCTTTTTATTCTAAGTAGAATAAAAAGTTTTATAAATATTAAAAGCTCATTAACGTCATTTTGAACCTGGCCCAATGAAGTGTCCCCCGTGCGTCAGGCGTGACACGGCCGCTCGCCCCACCCCGCTCGTGATGTCTTATTACGGTCCACTGCGACGCCCTTGTACTTCATTTTCATTACAGTATTTAGCGAAGTGAGAGGATTATTAAGATGGATAATAAGGCGTTCGTAGATAATTGTGCAAATTATGTTTTATATCCGAGTTTAACTATGACTTATAGTTCTATTCGAGAGAAAATTACAATTTTGTTGTAAACATATCTTATCTTTTGAAGAATTGGCCTACAACAGCAGGTAAACAAAAATAGAAACAAGTAACGCAGAACAACATGGATAAAAACAACTGTCAAGTTGTCAACTGTCGTCGTGACACGCTCGTGGCAGTGTTCCGTAGCTATATAATTATATTTCAAGTAAATAATCATCATAAGTAATGCTGAGTTTCTGCGACATACAGACAGACACGATGAAACTATAAGTTTTTTTTTTCGTTTGTTAAGAAACTAAACATTTTGCAACAATACCAGCTGGAAAAAAAAACTTACGTAACTTTTGCTCAACAGTGTAAACAGTGAAACTAAAGCACGGATTTACATGCAGCTTTTAAAACATGTTCTGTAGATTCCGGTGCTAAACATAGGCTTAGTTTCATCAAAATCGGTGCAGGAATGTTGAAGTTATGACGCAATTTATGAAAATGTGAGGATATCTTGTCTATTACAAGTTGAACCACGGAACGAACCGGATCCTTAGTGCATAAGGCTTAGCTTAAGCCGGTGTTTTGATTATCTTGAGAGGTTGTAGAATTAAGAGACGGGTAGACACGCGATTTTCTAAAAAAAATGGTCTGTGGTGTCTTTAAAACAAATTTTGTTTCATTAAAATCGGTTCAAGAAAACTGGAGATTCTGATATTACGCAATATTTAAGAACGTGGAGTACATTTGCAAAGCAAATTTATATCGGGTCGCCAATAGATGGCAACACAAGTCTTCTGAATCGCGGTGACAAATTTATCCATGGTTTAGATCCCGGATTTAGATTTCGAAGATTCATCTGATCTATAAGATCTATAGGTCTAAAAGAACATAAAATTGAATGACTGATTACGATATCGCAATCATCCTGACCGGTCAAGAAGCGCGAACAGCACAGGAGTTTCTTATAAAATGTAGTGAGAATTAGCACTAAAAAAGTTTTAAAAAGCATTTCAGGTATAACTATCAGGATAAAACTATGTATGCAAGCTCGTAATTTTTACTTTGTACTTCAGAGCATAAAATCCGTGTCTCAGTTCTGAATCCGCGCATGAAGTCACGGTCATAAGCTAGACTAAAATAAAGTCATAATTATGATTATACCTTTAACATTACCTAAAACTGTTACATCTACTACTTCATATAGTCATCGTAACTATCTCCAAAATATCTTGACTTCTGGAGCACCTATTTCTTTTGATACGACTAACAGGCTTCCACACAAAGCTTAGGCTCCAAGATAAGGAAAAATACTAAGCTTCGTACAAGAGAGATATACGTCACGTTCCAACAATATTATTAACCTTTTTGTGCCACATTATGTGAGATTTATGTAGTCACGAGTCATCTTAATATTTTCTGTGTCTCGTTTGTTACTTGTCTTGTTTGGTCTCATCAGTGTTTGAAATAAGATGCGGCTTGTTTGAGCCTAGCTCATCTAAAAAGTGTCGTATGTGTAAGATGCAAGTTTGATGTGTTGGATTTTCATATTTTCATTTTGATTTGAAGGATTTCTGATTGTCGTCGCAAAATTAAACGTGGCAATTACTGCGTTGTTGGTGGAGCTGGCGAGAGTTGTTGGAATCCACGTTCCACGGAGATTCTCTTCAAGGTACCTAATTAATATTATTAAATATTAGGTTTTTTACATATTTGAAATTAACTAAATAACTATTCCATTAATGGCGTTAGTAAACGTTGCAAATTTTGATTAAACTGATCAATCAATTAGTACGATTTGGACACTAAATCATAAATACCACAAAAAAGGAAAAACTATGTACTATGTTTGTATTATTTTACATTTTTTGTGTAAAATAAAAATAAAAATTATAGAAAATATATTGTAAGGATACTGTAGCGAGGTGGAATGATCCTATCTAGTACTCGGCTCATTAGCTACCATCCTCAAGTTGAACATTATTGCTAAGCTTCTAACTGTGTGTTTTGGCAGCCCCACTTGAGAGCCATCCCTTTTCAGGCTAGATGTGATATGCATCTTTAACCATACCGACACTTAACATCAGATGAGCTGTGGTCAAAAGCCTGCCCTGTCGACCATTATAAAAATATACCTTTATTTATTGTACGCTTCATTTCCCGTCAGAGTTTATCCTCTATCTCGTTATGGTTCATATACTGAGCTAGTCCGGAAGAAAAGGCCGCACTCGGCACCGACTGCTATCTGACCGGTAGCGCCCCGCCAGTGTGTTTGTGTATCGACATGTTTATTTGCTTCCAACCCAAGTTATTTAATCAAACTTCGGATGAGGTCAGCGCTTCGCCTCCGCCGCCGGCGTCGGTGGTCTGCAGTTTGCTTAACTCCTATGTGGATACAATATTGATAATTGTTATCTGATGGAACTCCACTGGGTCGAATAAAGAGATTGGTTCTATATTGAAAATGCGTTTTGAAGTTGTCTAGAGTGTTAAATTGGTATTCCTTATCAAAATCACTTCTTTACCCGGGTAATACCCGACTGAATGGAATTGTTATAAGTGTATTTATAAGTATTTTATGTAATTTGACGAGGGTGGTTATTGGTCATGGTTTCACCGGGATGAATGCATTCGAGTAAGGCCGGAACTACACTGGCAAGTGGCTTACTTAGCACCATAAAAGCTAGTAAGGTTTCTAGCTACTCGCAGAATAGTGCCTTAAACCTTCGGCTCCGGCTGCACTGCACGGTCGATGCCTTTTCCTTTTGTTTTTTATCTTTAGAATATCCTGTTTTTTACCGAGAACATATCTAGGGAACATGTCAGGCTCTAGCTGCTAAGCAAGCTGGCAGGGTCACTGGGGTTTCTTCTTAATAAGTAGTTAACCACACTAAAAATAATCAGAGACATTTACTTGACAGTAATTAAGTGCCACATCTACCCCGCCCGGGATTCATAATGACGAAGCTGACGTCTGTTATGTCCCTAAATTTACAAATTTGTAATCATTCTAAAGTCCTTCTTTTGTTTTGCGTCCTTGGAAACAAAATCACCACATTGCTTCGCTAAGCTCCGTCGCACCAAAAAAAGACTCGAATGAATAAAAAAAATTCTGTATAAAGCGCTTTTCATTGCGTAGGCTGTGTAATCGGATAGGCCCCTCTCCGCGCGTACCGCCACCGTACCGCCGCGCCGCCGCACAACTGGAAGTACCGGTGGTATATTTTGAAGGTGTGATTGATATTAATGTTTGTCGAATAACAGTCGGTACTCTGGTTGTGGTAAGCTACCGTGACAAAATTAACTTCACGGGTATGGCTATATGGTTTATAATTCGATCCTGCCGATGAGACGGGCGGGAAAACACTTCGTATTGACTCCGCGCGTTTTGTAAATAAAATCTTGATTCAAAAAATGTAATAAAATTAAATAAGGTTAGGTAATTTTTGCAAGCTTGTGAGGATACCCAAATATCCGTCCAAGTAATTGAACAATAATAATGCCTTAGACAATCGAATCACAAATGCTTTCAAAATGCAATGCTATATCCTTTCTCCATAGTACTTAAGTCAGTCTGACTGAACCGAATCCAAATATTTCAGCCAGCAGGCAAATACTAATAAAGGAATTGATGGGTAGTGTACATCACTAGGGTAGTGAAGGGGGAGGCCTATGTTCAGCAGTGGACGTCTTCTGGCTGTTAATGTACATCACTACAGCCGGGCTGTCCTTACTCTCTGAAACAATGATGAACCAACAACACTAATTGGCAACATTTTCTGATGATATTTAAACCTAATGTAATACGAGTAGATACATTCTAAGTGTGGTGGCGTATCTTAAGAAAGAATTCACAAAATGCGTCTGAAATAAATGTTGCTTTAGAAAAATAGAAAAAATAATTTAAAATGTTCTTAATCGGGAATGTTTAGTATTTCAAATCACACGAATACTGAAAAAACATGAGGTCGAAGGAGATGCTGTAGAGATAGCTCGAGGCATAAACCGATGGCTCGAGAAACATACCTACTACTTTGCACATGATGCGCTTATTATAACGAAGGTCAGAAAAAAAGATTTTTCGAAGAGGAGAAATTTCGTTACTTTTCACTTTGTATTGCGAGAATACGTAGTTACGTTTTTTTTATAGATAATATATCATCTCATAGAAGAAATTTCCAATATTTTTCTGTCTCGTCTTTCACATCCCGAAGCAAAGCATACTTTCTTGAATCCTTTCCTGGTAGTATAGAGTTTGAAGGCCGCTCTCGAGTCGGCTCGACACACTTACCTCGTTACCCAGAACTTACCCTATACAATTAAACAATAACACTTCGACCGACGCGACGCCGACCCGATCGATATACAAATGTGAATAGTACCAAAGTACTAATCTAAGTACTAATCCGTACTCTCTGGACTATAATTCTCTCTAGATCTTGATAGTGTACTTAGATCATAATATCGTCGAAACGTCTGAAGAATGAAAGGAAGTTTTCTGAGAATGTCTCCTTATTTTCAGAAACGGCAAACTGAAGCCGGTTAAATTTGTTCTGCAAGCACAGAAAGAGACTAATTGTCACAAAAAAACTTTTAATATACCAGCGGATGCCCGCGACTTGTCGTGACAGTTACGATCACAAAAAAAAACATCCGAATCGGTCCAGCCGCTATCAAGTGATGCTCTATACATGTGGCAATTGATTCATATAATAAGTGGTTGTTCCAAACGGTGACGTGAATCAGAAAAAATTAGGTTTCTCATACCAAGGGCTTCACGAAAAAAACCGGTGGACGCAAGTAGGAAATTGTTCAGAGTGGTGGTCTAGGAAGGTGGCCTTTGTTTAGCAATGGGCGTCTTCTAGCTGGTGATGATGATGATGATGATGATGATTTTAAAGTGCTCATAAACACTAAATAAATTTGCAGAAACTCGAACGAAACGATTTACCATTTGCTATTCGATAGTCCCGATGTCCACGACCCGACTCTATCATAAGATCACTAAACAGGTGTCATAAACATCTATTCTCATTTGATTGGAACCACAAATTCCTATAAAATATAGCTCGATCGGAAACTCGAAAGTAGTAAATAAATAAATAAATAAATAAATATCTGGGACATTTTTGTAGTACACTAACTAATTCTCCCGCTACACTAATTAGTTATTCTTTTTATTGGAATACGAAAAGCGCAAGCTAAAACGAATGCCGAATTACTTTGAAAAATAAAAACCACACCATTAAATTAAAATCCAGCGTGAATAATAAAAAAGTTATAATTATATATTATGTATATATAAATCTATAGCCTTAGTTCAAAGTGATGTTTATGAAGTGATGTGTGTGAAGTGATAAACTATTACCGAAGAAGTGCCGTTTTTGCAGATTTCCTAGAATGAATGTCATTCATAGATAGAATTCGGTTTCACATCCTTACTCTACGACTAACGTTGTAACTAACACGACTCCAGCCAGTGCAGAAACGAACTCGCACAAGCCCATACAAATAAATGAGTTAAATCAAGTTGTGCGTCTCACAATGACCCAGTAGACTCCGCGCGGAGCTCGGTTCTAATGGCAGCACTCACCAGTTAATGTGCTCCCTCCAGCCGGCGATAGTGACTGCTGTCGGAGCTGTGGTTTAACGAGCAGCCAGTTTGATTGATACCCTCACTTGGGGATAATTGCTCGAGTGAGGCCCTCACCTGCCTCTTGGCGGCGAGATCGTTTGTCTGACGATATATAGTAATAGTTGATATGTGTAGTCAGTCAGTTAGTCAGCCGGTCAACTTTGTGCGTTGCCTGTTGCACACGATGGACTGCAGGTTATATTCAATTACTCAGTTTAAAAAGGTACCCCCAAACATTATCGAATGGAATGGAACAGCACTACGCATATTATGCGTGTTAGTGCAGTCTCAATTGTTTTCACAAGTTTCCCTAAGTCGTTAGTTTCGGTGCAAGCAATATTGTTTTTTATGGATGTATCTGTATTTATTACATACATTTAAAACAGATGAACGTGTGACTACCTGCTAGGTTCTGCTGGTCTGGGATGGACCCCAGAAAGTACCTGTTTACTCTAGATTTGAAGACGGCATATTTTAGTATTCGGGTACCACAGACTCCGGTAGAGAGTTCCGCATCCTCCCTGTGCGTATTATAAACAACGTAGAATCGAAGCGCTTGGTGCGTTTGCGGCGCTTGGTGCGTTGTACCGCTGTGATCGCAATTGTCTGGACGTCTGATTTTTTTGAGAAACTCAAGGAATCAAGTTGTGCAATTCCGGGACACACTCTCCAAAATGTATCGGATAAAAAACTGACAAACAAACATTACGTCGATGATCTAAGCTTTGCACTGAGATTTTATGTATTCTGGCGATTTGTGCCTTTTATCTTAAATCTCGAAAGTAAGAAATGTATATCATGCTTACACAATTTATCTGAAACGAAATCAATACCTTTTAGCTTGCAATGACGTGTAGTGAAACGCTTAAAGTATGTCATCCAGCTACCGGTCCTGCCGGTAGCTGGAGGCCAGGTTCTGTTACGGCCGAGATTATCTCCGTCGCTATCGCTCTCATTAGAAATGGCTTGAGAATGAGAGTGACCGAGATAATATAAAGCACGCCAGAACGGAGGCCCGGGCTCGGAGCCGCTGAATTATTCATAGCGCGATGGTCTTTATATCGGCAATTAAATCGCTTCACGTAGCTTCGCCGGCCGCTTGCAGTGGGCGGGCGGATTGCTTTGAGAGCACTTTTTAATATTTTATATGAAACGTAATTATTGAAGAAGCGTTTTATTATAAATCCCGAGTCGTAATATTTTAGCGCTTTACTTTTTTTTCTGAGTGAATAGATAATATTTAGATAACATTACACCAAATCTTATCTAAATCCGTTCAGTGGTTACAATATTAGTTTTAAACAAAACATACTAACTAACACTTGCACACGCTATAACGAACTGTTACATTAATTATAATCTTAATGTGAAGCACAGGAATTATTATAAATGCCAAAAAAGACACACTCACACAGACATAGTCACAAATGTCACACTGGGTGACACAAAGTAGGTATTAGCAGTGTATCATATTATCTCATTTTTAAGGTTTCGTAGTAAAATGAGGAAGCCTTACGTCCGTCCGTCTGTCCGTCCCAGTCAATCACAGCATTAATCTTCTAAATGTACTAAGTTCACAAAACATGTTATTACCATAAAGTAATTGTACATAGATCTGAATCTTAATGTACTACCTACTGTCTATACTTGTGCATTTTATCAATACACCACCAGGCAGGCAGGCAGGCAGGCATTATGTTGTGACAACCCCAAAATTTTTGCAATGAGTTTCAATGATGAGTATGAGTGTCTCGACACGCTTTTGATAACTTATTTTAGTTCGCCTTTATTTTTTTTGCAAATATCTTGGTAACCGCATTAACTAAAGCTTAATTCGCTGCACTTTTTTTCCTCTTGTTTATACTAATTTTCCTAATCTTAGCCGTCTTCTGTCAAGCGCCAAACTACTACACATTTAATACATAATACATACAAATTAAATTACTTACATAAAACGTACAGTTGGATTACTCGGAGACCTAACATAATCCTGTTTTTTCTCTGTGTCTATCTGTCGCTCTGTCTATCTGTGTGGGTCTGTCTGTCTGGGTGTTTGTCGCGTTTTAACGGCTTGAAATTTTGCATAGATATAGCTTAAGAGTCGGAAACGGACATAGGTTACTCTTTTTTTTTGGATCCACGTCGCGTATAACAGTTAGCTTCTGTAATGTATATGTATATGGGGTAGTTGTAACACCTGTGTCTACGTACATAATAAGCCACCATTGGAGTAAACGCAAGACTGGCTTATTATTTAGGTAGACACAGGTTTTACAACTATCCCATATACATTACAGTTTCTAATAAATATACATAATTATCAGGTAAGATTATACCACTGTTGGCTTATTAAAAACTACCTTTGTGTTATATTCACGAAACACTTCATTACAATTTTTATTTTACGAGAACAGTTTCGTAGCGAGAATAATTTAGAGAACAAAGAACCAAATATCCTGTATTTTTTGTAAGAGTCTGGGACTATTATAGTTTTTCAGAAACGCTTTATCTTTACAAATAAAAAAAATAAATGAAATACTATTTTGTGCGACTACATTACACAAATCTGATTCAATAAAATGTCATGTTTCTGAATAAGATTTAACATTTTACCTATTTATGTACGTGTTTGTGTTTTTAGTTATCCCATCGCAATGTTGAACTGAATTGCTCCATATAATGTGGTAGACAGGATTCTTAAAGATAATCTAAATAATGTTCGAGTTGTTAAAGGAACAGAATGAGGCGGTCAAGTTAACACGGAAACGGACATACAAATACTTACTCACTCTACTTATTATAATGTATATTTTATACTAATCTATTATTTATGTAAGTTAAGAAGGATTAGGTTACAGAAGCACTCAATGGATTCTCTTATCCAATGTACATTAGGGTGGAGCGCTTAAAAATAACATTTTTTTATTTTCAAATTTTTGATTATTAACATGAGATAAATAAAATTTTGCTTAATTTTCCTAAAATTTCTAAAACTTTGAAGCTTGGTAGAGGGCTTAAAAATATTTACAAAAAAAATATTGTAATCCAATTTTAATAAGGCAACCTTTGATGCATTTTCAAACTTCATAGTAACATATATTTTTTACTCCTTCCATTGACGCTTCACCCTCACATGAATTTCTATCTGAAATAAATGTATTTGGAATTTGAATGGAAGGTCATGGAAAGACGGAAGAGAGGCCTTTGCCCAGCAGTGGGACACAACATGCTCATATAACCATATAATAAGTAGTAGTTCTGGGGACAGTACACCTCGCGAACACAAACTTTTTTTGTTATTACAATAATAATTTGTTAATACAACAGTAACTTACTAGCTGTACTCGTATATACGGAGGCTATGCATTTGTTAATTAGTGTGAGCCTCGACATAGAATTTTTCGGGCTTAGTGACACCTGCCAGAGGAGTGGGAATAAAATCTGTTAAAAAATACATCGACTAAGTGCGAGTGAGATAGATATACTTTCAGCCGACTAAAGACGTGCGTCAGAACATGCGACATGTTTCGGAGTGCATTTTAGAACGTCTCGCACTTCTATGTAGTTTAGTTTTCACAATTATTTCGCGGAATAGGCGCAGAGCCGACCTGCTTCCGGAGAGTGCGCGCGGAGCCGACCGGGATTAAGATGTATACATTCCAAATAAATGTTAACTTAAACAACTTCAAAGGCATTTTAATTTTCGTTACTGCATTGTAGAATGTGTTATGGTGCGCTGTTCAGTGTAAAATATACGATCGTTGCTAAAGCGGGCCCAGAGTGAATCGCGCGCCATTTCTGAGTCATTAACGAGACTTTTGTTCCGCCGGCCCACAGAAACGACCACCGATTTCCACTCTTTAACCGACAATTACAGACTCTACCACGCTTAAAATAGAGCCGAGATGATAACGTGGACACCTCAATGAATTACCAAATAATAAACTTTACGTCACTCGTAATAGAGTTTAAGCTAAGTTAGACTAAAAGATGAGGGTATAGAAGCTTTGAATGTAATACTGAGGAATGGTAATAGCGATAATTGGCCCTCACAATAATAAGTATCAGCAAACAATCGTACTGAATCTATTGAGTAAAGTTCTCGTAATAGAATACATTCTCGTTGGATAAGTCGGCGGAAGGGGAAATTAACATCAATTAAAACCTAATAACTTTAGCCTTCATTTTCGGTGTGAGTTCAAATCTATTATAATTATTCCGGCTGTATAGAATACATCCGATCTTTTGACTCATTAACTTAAGTAATAAGCACGCTGCAGTAGGGCCAGCATGCGCACCGTGACAATAACCTTTTGTCATGCAAGAACAGGACACGGCTACGATTATGTATACATTTGTCTCATTTTTCACGACACGAAGGGTAGAGATTTTGCCGCGGTGTGCGTGCTAGCCCTGCTGGACTAAACTTTTCTATTTATTTGGATAAGTTGACGTATTAAGAACATCGTGATAATGTCAAAAGATACAAATTGGAAATTTAATTAAGCGAATTGACAATTTACGCGATTTTAAAGGCATTATATGCCAAGACACTATAAACTAAAAACTATCAACAAACATTATCAAACTGTTGCATTCAGAATATTCATGTGATCTGACCAGAAAATAATGTGTCGATAGAAATCTGACCAAAAATGAAATAAGAATAACGGAAACAAAACATGCCCCAAATATCACACCTGGCTGGGTTTGGCTGAACTTAGAAATTCATATTTCAGTTAAAACTAGGAGTGAAGAACTCGCCTCGCCCCCTTCTGTGAGAGGTGGCGTGGTGGCCGGAGGCGGGGTGAGCCGCACCCGCAATCTAAACAATAACCTTGAAACGTATGCAGTTTTCGACCAAAATAAATATTTTCATAGAAACAAAGTAGCCTGCAGCGCCCGTACTCCACTATCTACTCTACTAGCTGATATACCTACTAGAAGCATACTTCGACCGGTATGGTGGATGTCTTGTACAACTTACAGATACTGTATTTTCTGCGGGAACCTATCGGCATGTTCGGGTTCAAAGGGTCCTAGTCTACGCTTCAAGCTTGCGTAATAAGTATTTTATTTTATCAGAAACATTATTTTTTCCATTCTGTTGAAAAACTGAAAATATATTCCGACAAGTAAGTAGTTTAGGTTCTGCCAAATTGAATGCAATATCTGTCGATAGTTACACTGCTCCATTCGGTTTGTTGCATGAAATAACATCGGCTTCCGATCCCGCGTTCGTTTCTACATTTCTATCGAAATAGGCGACGTCCCCGACGATGTGTGCCGACTGCCGACACACGACACGCGCGGTGTCGCGTCGTGTCGCGTGCCCTACGAAATGTAACACTCTCGAAACGTGATATTGTTGAAATTCGAGTGTCTTTAATAAAATCAGACTTTTTGTAGTTAGCAACATTCCGATGTACAATATATATTTTTGTTCTGATTTCGTAATAAAGCTTCGGCTAAAACTTTAAAAAAATCTAAAATCATAATAAATTTAAACAATTAATGAACTCAGTAATGACTTTTTGTATTTATTACGCGATTACTCCGACGATTATTTATTTATTTATTTTATTATGAATGAACTGTTGAAGTACAAAATTTTGGGTGACATTGAAGTGTTATGGCCAAGCGTGAGGCTTAACATCAGGTGAGCGACTTGCTCGTCCCATCAGTCAGTACCTTAAAAAAATAATTTAAAAAATGATTTTGACTATAATTTTTTTGTTTGGTAGGTCATCACTTCAGAGGTGGTCCCGGACAAATGTTATTGAAATTAGTTAGTTGTTAGTACTTGTAGTTTAATTATATTTTTTTTATGATTTTCTACGTTTTTAGTCTAAGTTTGTAGATGTACTCGTAGGTATAGTCTTGAGGTCTGCTTTTGTTTTTTTTTTAAATATTATATTGTATTAAGTAAACAACATTATTTATTGCGTCATCATCAGCAGTCGACTCGAGGCCAGCCACTATCGAACTTTTGCTTTTTGAAGTAAACTTACATCGGTACGGTACCGTACGGTATTTGTATCCACATAAGTAGGTACTAAGTAAATAACTTGAGACCCGTAAACAACGGGCATTTGCTTTACAGAGTGAAGTTGGTGAGTCGTTCTTTTATGTTGTATCTCGTGGAACTGACAGTGAAGAGTCCCCGCGGAGCCGTCCGATGCACGGCGGTGCGCGGCGTGGCCACTCGATCCGCTCCGCTGCTCCGATGTACCACAGTATAGCTTTGTTATCGTCGGCTACAACTATTTTAATGTTAAGAATAATTAAACGTCCGAGAGGTGAATTACAAATGGCAGTTCACGTTGGTATTTTTAGCTATCCGAACAGTAATGAAACCGTTAAAAAAAATCTTTTGCTCATACTGTACTAAAACGAACGCTACATGCGTTCGTTTGGGAAATAGGGCTATACGAATACACGCAATAATCATTATACGGACGACATAACTGTCATAAATGGAACTTAAAACGGAGTGCATGTACGAATGAGCACCGTTAAGATTGGAACAGTATGCATGCTTAATATTAATAAATACATACATATTTATTTATTTATTGCTAAAAAATAATAACTTAGCAATAGATGAAAATATCATATCGATAATTTAAATAAATAAAACTTGTACAGAACTACTACAAAATTATTATAAACTAATTCTGAAGCAGTAAAATTAATAAATGTTGTAATAAAGACAATTGCTAGTAGTTTCTTTCAAAACATTTCAATTCCTCCTGTGAGTGTAGCTTGTCGTTCGGTACTGAACCAGTTTGTCGGCCATCAAGTCGTCCATAACCGAGCATCTTCATTCGATACGGTTACTGGCTGAACCAATAATATCGCTGGCCTTAGACGTCGACCACTAATTAATAAACATACTTTTAGATAATGGTTCCGAATTAACGTAGAGGATAACTAAATGATGAATGAGTTATCCTTTAACCTGTTACATAGTACAAAGTTACATAGTAAACATTTATTAAACTTAAACGTTTCGATTCCTATAATAGTAACACGTTCGCAGTCCTTGTCCCGAAATGGCCTCAAAAGGGCGAAAGCGGCTTAAAACGGCCTAAATAAAGACAGGTGTGCTATCTCGCCGCGCAACGCAAAACTATTCCAGGCATAAAATTTTAAGAATAACAAAACATTGTCTATTTAATAACTCGTTATAAGTTCGTCCTCACCCTCCTTTGTCATGGATCTTACGTTCAAATAAATACAAAATATTTATTTTGTCTCTTCTAAATCTATATAATGTATAAAAGTGTACGGAAACATGATAGGTAGATCAACGCACAGCCTAAACCACTGAAGCCAGAGACGTAAAATGATAGGTAGATCAACGCACAGCCTAAACCACTGAAGCCAGAAACGAAAAATGATAAGTAGATCAACGCACAGCCTAAACCACTGAAGCCAGAGACGTAAAATGATAGGTAGATCAACGCACAGCCTAAACCACTGAAGCCAGAAACGCAAAATGATAGGTAGATCAACGCACAGCCTAAACCACTGAAGCCAGAGACGTAAAATGATGGGTAGATCAACGCACAGCCTAAACCACTGAAGCCAGAGACGTAAAATGATAGGTAGATCAACGCACAGCCTAAACCACTGAAGCCAGAGACGTAAAATGATAGGTAGATCAACGCACAGCCTAAACCACTGAAGCCAGAGACGTAAAATGATAGGTAGATCAACGCACAGCCTAAACCACTGAAGCCAGAGACGTAAAATTTGGACAGTAGTTTCCTATTACTATGTAAACACCCACTAAGAAAGGATTTTGCGATATTTAATCCCTAAAGGGGTGAAAATGGTTTAAGTTTGTATGGAGATAAGTATTTTTGATGCCATAGCTCTAAAACTTCGTAAATATACTAATCAAAGGAAAATATTAAATAATTGTTTCTGCATTTTTTGAAAATCATCCCATAAAGATGTGAAATGGGGTGTTAAAAATTGTAAGGAGAAAATTATTTTTTTGGAGCAATGAAACTTTGTAAATATACTAAAAACAGAAAACATTAGATACGTGTTTCAGCATTTTTTGAAACTCATGCCCTAAAAATGTTTAATAGGTTGTTAAAGTTTGTAAGAAGCAATTTTTTATTGTCAAGAGAAGAAACTTAAAGAAAGTAGTAACTACACTTTTAATAAATGCACTGAACGTGTAGAGCCTGCATAATTAAATAAACAATTGTCTACGGTAAAAAAGGATGACCATTTTTCGAAGGTATTCAACGTCATCAATTATTTTAAACAAATCGTGGTTTTCTCACTACACAATCGTTCGAAAGTTTGTCCCGCGACTTTCCAAAGGTTTCTCACACCTGGTGTAGAGACTGTACAATCTATTCAAGGGATGAAATACTTATTTTTTCTTCGATCTAAGTGAAAAGATCGCTTCGTTTCGAACCAATATGTTAAAGTACAAATTGTTTTAATTTTTGATGTCGCGTGGTACGTTGGCGTGCCAGAGAACCACGCGACATCAAAAATCAAGCAATCCGCGAGCGTGGGTGTGTTTCACGAAACAACTTGGGACATTCTCCACACTAGGCTACATTATGTCGGGACTACCATCAATCACATACAAGGACACGGACATCTCACATCCAGAAATTTAATTTCTTCCCCCGAAAATCAGCTAGGTCGGGAATTTAAATCAACGACTGTACAATACAAACCTGTGTCCGTCTTTGTGATATACAGTAGCTCCTCATCAAGTTTTATCAAGATCCGTTCAGGTGCTTAGCCGTGATAACGCGACAAACGTCTAGACAGAGGGACAAAGTTCGCTAGATGGCGTTGTAATCTAGGGAGTTCTGAATCGCACAAGCGAAGATTTTTCCTCGAGACGAACGTATTCATTTTTATACCTATAAGCTTTATTAGTCCTGATACGACTGCGGCTACATTCCTCTGAATTATAATATTACTTAGGATATACACAGCGTATTTTCCATGTAGTATCTCGTTATGCATCTCCATCGCCCTCCTGTGTTAGATAAAGAGACGGCTCACACGGCGGGTCATAATTATTATGAATTCCTGTAACGATGCATAAGGTTGCGTTTCCACCAGTGCGAGGTATACAAAGCGGTGCGCGAGGAACATATCCACCAATAGTACTATTGCTAGGGAAAATGAAGAGACCCTAGAAGGGGTTTTCCTCACACATCGCTTAGTGACCTTCCACATCTCCGGTGTCAAACGCATACTAATATTTCTAAGGCAACATCAAGTGATACACTACATCATGAAGACCTAAGAGTTGTACTTCGACTTGCAAATTAGCTTGTCGTATAGATTTAATTTAGTTTTACAAATATAATCACTATTTTTTATTAGAATTTTTATTATTTACCGCTTCCGAAATATGGGCCGACAAAGTTGCTTACAACGTGATGCACTTTTAAAATTATTTCGGGTAGCATTAGATAATTACTTTTTGAGATATGCGGTAAAAACTGATAAATACTTCAAACGTCCCACGCGCCTACGGCGCCTACTAAGCATGGCCCGACATGCTCTTAACAAGTTTTGTATATTTTGGGTACTTTTTTTTCTAAAATACAAAATAGAAAGCTATAACTATAGAAAAGAGAAAGCCATAAGAAAGTGTATCAGTTAGATGTGTAAAAATCTCAGAGAGTTGAGTATAAAGGCGTAGATAATTCGCATGAAGTAGAACAATAGCGAACAAACCTCAAACTTCAATATTCAATGTATTATGTTTGTGGGTTGACTCTGTAATGCTCTGGATCGGCCTCTGCGTAATTAATAAAGGTATCTCTGTTGCCGGGTGGTGAAGTCCATAATTGATCGGCTCGGGCGAGTTCATTGAGAATGGAGTTGATAATCCATGGTTTAGTGAACTATACGTTAAAACTATTTATAATGAGCATCGTCACGCGACCACGTGACCGTTCTCCACTCTCTACCATTTCGCTAAATTTATATGTATACTATGTATGGTGGATAAATATCTGGAGTACTACAACGTTTTATGATCAATGTAACTATTCTATCTATCTATTTATCTAAGAATGCGTTAATTGAGTACCTACGTTAACTAGAACGACCTACAATATTAGGTCACCGCGCCGCGGGATCTTCGGCCGGAACGTCACTTGTCGTCGGGCTAGTTGGTGCATGGTCAAATGAAGATAACGTTTCATTATTACATAGAATGCGTTTAAAACATTGCTCTGTGTAAGGTTTCTTACAAAACCATAACGTAATTTCTTACAAAAGCATGAAGCAAAAAAATATGGGCTTACCCATATAATATAATAATAATAATTCTCAAAATATACAAGAACAGTTTCGGTAAAAAAATTACAATTATTAATTTAAGAAAAATATCGGCTACGAATAAAATTATATTGCCGTAGCAACTTCACAGTAACATTTCCGGTTCGTTTCACTAAATTATGTTTTCGCATCATTGGATTGGAGTTTGGTAAGAACATACTGGCAGCACGCATATTACGTACGTGAAAACATACCCATATTAACCAGTCGACACCTCGTATCTAATAACCTCGTACTACTTTACTTACTACTTACTTATTGCTATAAATTATGATGATGTCTCTGTTCTTATCTGTCTATTTGTTTCCATGTCCCCATGTTGCCATGTCTCTAAGTAGGTTCATAATTTAAAACGGTTTCATGAAATACTTATTTCAAACTTTAAAGTATCAGCACAATTTTTTTGTATCCTTCGCCGTATGTCCAAGTTAAAATCCAAAATGTAATCCGAGTGTAAAAACGAATTATGTATTCCCAAACTAAGCAACAACTTGCCTGTCAATAAGGAAGCCGTGATTGTATGGTAAGTTAGACATGATCCTCGCGTTCCGTCTCACTATACAGGAAACGGGAGCGGAGCTCGAAACCGCTCGCGTGCACTGTGAATACCCAACGAGCCGCCCGCCCGTGTCCTGGCCTCGCCCCGCGCACGCCCCGACGCGTACGTAAAAGCAGGCGAGGAACGTGACATACAAACACACACGCTTACACGCCTGAGAGCATTCTAACATTATTTTCAACTCAGTTCTACGGTTGGTAGTTACAGGATAACAGATTTCTTGAAAATTCTTTTGTACAGACTTTAACAAACGAGACAAACAAACTGCCCCCGGCTTAGACATTATAAAGTATCTTTCAAGTGAAAATAGTGTTAGTAACATTTATGGCCAACATAAAAGTGACACAATGTTTTGTCGACGAGTTTCTAAGCTATATCAACCGTATTCAATATCTAGCGAACTATAGGAAGTAACTTTGTCTCTCTGTCTGGATGTTTGTCGCGTCATCACGGCTAAACGGCTGAAGAGATCTTGATAAAATTTGATAAGGAGTTACTGTATATCACAAAGACGGACATAGGATACTTTTTTATGTCCACGCGAACGAAGTCGCGGGTAACAACTAGTGATTAATAAATTATAGTTATATGCTTATAACAATTTATTTGTATTATTAGTCTTCATGTAATTTAATCATTACACTGACATTATAAGTGAGCGCAGTGCATCGCCGCGCATAGTTTTGAACTGTTGAACTTCAAATTCTCGATGGCTCTGAACTGTTCACTGTTATGGGTAAGCGTGACGCTTACCATCGGGCTCGCTAGTCTTGTTCCTCATCAATAGCCTGACGACGTCTACTGCTCAACAAAGGCCTCCCCCTTAGACCGCCGCACTGAATAACAATTTGCAACTCTCATCCACCGGTTACCCGTGTCCCGCGCTGCATTTAAATAAAAAGTTAACAAGACTACATGTTTCGTAGTAGCAACAAATTGTCATAAAAGGTAACCATTATTATTAAAGTCAAACATTTATCCAAAATGTAGAAACAATGTCGTCGAGTGTACCATCTGTAACGTACAGTCGACACAAACACGTCATGATTTGTGTATTCCGTAAATCTAGTTTATCAAGTGATTCGATCGGAGAATACGGAACAAGAGATCGAGGAAACGCAAACGGGCTCGCGACTTGTAGCCTCGCTCGCCTCGCCTCGCCTCGCGTGTCGCCGGGATATTACAAGTAGTCGCGGCAGTTCGCGGCATACTCGTACTTAGCTGTGACCGCCGCACGGACGTGAAGCTCTGAAGTTAGACAAATTACTAAACTTATTTCTGTTCGAAGCTAGTTTAATTCGGATGTGTTGTTGTTATATTTGAATCAGAATCAGAAATATTTACTGGCCATAAATAATCACACTAATATTATTTTATTGCGAAATTTTGTGTGTAAGTATGCGAGTGTGTAACTGTGTAGGTATGTAAGTAAGTGTGTAAGTATATAAGTGTGTAAGTATGTAAGTGTGTAAGTATGTTTTTTAAGTATGTTAAGTAAGTTAAGTATGTTTTGAACTCTGTAACGGCTGAACAGATTTTAATGAAATTTGGTATGGAGGTGGCTTACATCCTGGATTAAAACATGTGCTACTTTTTATCCTGGAAAATGATTCGGTTTCTGTAGAATAGCGGGTGAAACTGCGCGGCGCAGCTAGTATTAAATATTACAGGCAAGAAATTAAATTAGTCAAATTAAATAATTATTTGAATGAATCAATAATATCATGACATGTAAGTGCGTCTTGTTATGGTCACTCCATTGTTGTTTGGACAAATATGTGGATACCGCGAACCATAGTTTCGATCACATTCGGTGATTTTTATCAAGGAATCGACTCGCGACTTCTTCTTGCCTTGCATTCAAGGCAAGACAAGTAAGGCCAGTCGAGGTCGCGCGCGTGTCTCGCTTAGCATTCTTTGATAAAAGTCACTGAATGTGATCGAAACTATAGTCGGAATAACGGACTCAATTTACCGTCAGTATTCCCGTTTTATTAAAACAAAATGTGTCAAAACCACGTCAGTTTTCATAGTAAAAGCAATTCTTTCTTGTATTGTGTTAGTGTCGCGGCGATCGATGGCCGGAGTACAACAGGGACGAGCGCGCCGCCTCACGACTCGAGTGGAATAACACGAGCTAGAGTTATTCCATTCAAGGATCATTCAGAGTAACACGTTACAAAGCGAAATTGGAAGCCGAGAGACGTATTTTTAAAAATCCAATGTTGACTTAATTATTTTCCAATCAAACAAGCGAGTCGTTTTGAGTAACCTACGAATGTTCTATAATATAAAATCAATTGCCGTGCGCTAGTCTCGCAAAAACTCGAAAAATGTTTTGTTCACCTCTACACTGGGGTGGTTTAACACGCGGGACAGCTTGAGATAAATTGTTACATTTATTCGAGACTGTGTATTTTAATTCTATTCATCATCATCATCAGCCAGAAGACGTCCACTGCTGAACATAGTCCTCCCCCTCAGAGCGCCACTCCGACCGACAACGTTCCACTTGCATCCACCGGTTGCCCGCGACTTTCACAATGTCGTCGGTCCACTTAGTGGGAAGCCTAGCTACGCTGCGTCTTCCGGTTCGTGGTTACCACCTAAGAACCTTTCTTCCCCACCGGTTATCGTTTCCTCGATTGATGTGGCCTGCCCATTGCCACTTCACCTTGCACACTCTGAAAGATATATCAGCGTCTTTAGTTTGTAGGGACATAGGTCATTGTACGAGTTTAGCTGATGGCGCACTTATGACTGGCGACTTTAGAGTTCGCAGTTGTCCCACAGCCGCGGTAGTGTGCACCCGCTCTCAAGATGTAATCTTTATAGTAATTGTAGGTTTTTATTTATGTGGCCATATAAGACTATTTTTCATATTCTTTTTTGTTTAGAATACAATTGCCAATTTTTCTTGCGTTTTTATTTAGTATATTATAATCTAAACTTAAATGTACAAACTAAAATTAGAAACAAAATTAAAATAAATACTTAAATAAATTAAATCTAAAATATAGGCTCTACGCTGTCGCTACGGTTCGAAACTCATTCGTAGCAATGTGCTACGCCGACGTATTACGAAGCCTCTCGGTAGCTCGTGCTACACTGACTCAACCCCCTGACTCAATCCGTAACGTTCGTAGCTGTGTGCTACGCTGACATGCTACGAATCTATTTCGTAGCACGGAACCGGTTCGTAGCGAAGCGCGTCCGTTTGGCCCCGGCCGAGGTCCGTCCGGTCGAACGTTATTTATGCAACGGAGATATAACGCAGCTGAGAACAAGCGGTCGGACAACTCTATACTGACCAGACCTCGTATCCACCCGAGCTGAGGGAAGCCATGTGATGTAGACCAACAACATTTTACAAAATTGCCACTCTATACAAATAGGTATTGTGCCCCAGGTGTTCTCCGGCATATCTTTAACATGCTCAACTCTGAGACCCAAACTAAAACTGTGGGAAACGTGGTTTGCTTGTCTACATAATCTCGTGCTAAAAATTATACCTACCTATTTGGTCAGCTCTAGGAACAGCAACAACAGAAATTGATAATATGACTCTGTTTATTATTTGCTCTCTGTATCAGCCTTTAAACACCCCACCGCTGAGGTATCGGCCGACCGTCGAAGGGTGAGTAGGCCATATCCACCTTATAAAAGTTTGCTCTGCGTAAGACTTAAAAAAACGAGATCAAAAAAACGACCTTTAAAAATTTATAATAGCAAAGTACAAGACAGCGCCTCTCCGACTATTCAGGGTCGCCGTCAGAAAGGAAACCCGAAACACTATTCAGTTTATATGTTGTAGTAAGTAGAGTTACTTTACTGCAACTTGACTGAAGTAGGGTGAGGTCGATCCCAATTCGGCATTAATCACGGGCGTGTTTAGCCGGCTCGCGGCCCGGCCGGATGCCGGCGCCGGATGCCGGACACGGCCGGCCCGGAATGTCTCCGAGATTTTTACTACACTCCTCTGCATATCTATGCGAAATAACTGATTTAGTGCAGACGGGCTCGTACTGCAGGACTGTAGTCATGCAGTACGTGCCAGTCATGCAGTTCGACTGGCGTTTTAAAACGAGACGCTCGCTCGCCTTTGAATGTTTTAAAATTACAGAAACTGCCATTAGTTAACTGAGAGCTGAAATTGGAAAGAAGTGTTTTTTTATCTGCTACTTGATATTTTTTAGGTTATCGAATGTCGTTCTGAAAGCAAAAGCGAGAGGATAAGCTTTGGCTTGTTCCTTTTTTCTTTATTTCTATGTTATACAGCTTGGCTTGCGCAGTTGAGAGTGCACCATCACGTCGAACGCTGCGGTACCTGTGGTAGTACTTGCGCGACCAGTGACTGACGAACTGTACTCGTATAAACCCAACCCGATCAACTTTACATATGTAGAAACAAAGTTTAGACCGCATCTGATAAGATATCTGATATCCGATATCGCATCTAATCTGATATGACGGCTCGGCTGCGCGCGAGTTGGTCGTTTTTATACGTCGCTTTTATTGTCGCTTTGTTCTATGTTACACCCGTTCAAACCGACCGACTTCCCTGTACAGTTAGTTAAATTAATGGACCAAAATCTTCCCGAGTATTAGCTTCAGTGAGTGTATCTAAAACAGGAATAGTGGCTCCCCCATCTCAACTCGACGGCTCGTATCGACTCGGATGAGTGTGTAGCGCTGTACAGGGTGATTGTTCCCACTACACGTTGTTAGTTCGGAAACAACTCGCGGGTCTTTACCCGACGTAATTACTGTGTCGCAGTAGAAGTCATACTGCTACATATTAGTTGCCATTAGCAAGCAAGCGCTATTAGTGAGCGCACGAAATATTCAAGAAAAAGATATTTTTAGAATTCAGCATTACTATATTACTAATAAAATTAGAACAGTTTTTGTATGAGTTTTATAAAGTAGTTATAGCACTTACGAGAGATGTGGGTATCGCCCAAGCGTCCTTCTTTAACTGATGGGCTGTAAGTTATTCATAATCTAACGTATTCTATTTGTCCTTTAGTAACCAGTTACGGACCCGATACTTTGATGATTTGAAATTAACAAAAATAAAATGATGTCGCTATTGAAATAAATAGAATCCTCTACCAAGATACGCCACCAAGAAAATCACTTATTATAACTTCTTTAGAATAGAATAGAATCGTTTATTGGCCTTATAACATTGGTAGTTACACTGGGAAAGTCACATTTACAAAATATTTAGTACATAATTAGATAATTTCAAATATCTAATCAAAAGCCACAACAAAAAATAAGTAAGTAAGTAAGTCTGCGAGTTGTTCGTCTCGTCACCTACTTATATTGAAATAAAGCTATTAAATGTGAAACCACTAACCAAGCTTCGTTTGGTATACCACTATTATAATTGTGTCACATATTTCGTCATTCGATCCCAAATTATAATTATACTAACACAGTTTGCACAATAAAATATTCTGATTCTGAAAAATTCTGCTCAAATGCCTTCAGAACGTTTTCAATTTGCCAAACACGAGCTACTTCCCGATACAATAAAGTAATATTGGTCTCTAAATGCTGGAATTTCTCAATGAGCGACATTCTAACTGCGTTTAACAAGACGTCCGTCTGAGCGAGTAAGCTCCCAACTGTGTGCAATGGAGCAACAGACAGGCGTCACACGAAAGACACATAAGTATGCAGTAAGATATTTGTGTTAAGAGGCACACTTTTTGTTAAAAATGTGGTGTATTGTATATTAGCGCACTCGTATTGAAATGCAGATCTACAATAAATGTTTTGTGTGTTGTACAACATTTGTGTCTTTAGTGTGTGGTGCGCCTAACGGAGTGTCGGCAAGCTTGCCATGACAGTATACTCAGTAGTGACTGCCGATAGGTTGGCACAATACGCAGCGGGCCTTCTACTAAGCGACCGATCTAGGCACAGTATAACGATTATAACTTATTTATTCTCTGTCTCTGTCACTGTTATCTATTTCTACTTTTATAAATTGTTTGTTAATAGTGTGTGAGGTCTGTGGTCGCCAGTCGTCGGTCGTCGGTGGGAGACTGAGACATAAAACACCATGAAAGGCTTGTGTTATAAGACTTGGTCAAAAATTTATACATATAAAAAAAACATACAGCACCATCAGTAACATCATCATCAGCACCTACTGTTCAGTAACGTCGCTTGTTCACTGGTTCGCCGTGATGCCTTCGACATGATATTTTTCATAGCATATTAATAATGTTTTAGGTAGATAATATATGTAACAGTAGCTCACCGGAAACATGTATTCTAAAAGGTCTATACACGTCATTGGCACGTTTTATTTGACGAGCAGTGAAATATGGTGACATCGATCAACGAACACACCTGCCTCGAGCGTCTATTCATCCACGTCGCTTACCATCTATCTATCTACCTCTACCTTCGATTATAGGAATGCGACTGATTCTGTCAAAACGAACGAATATGCACCACTAACACTAACACTAACACGTAGTAGATTCCTTCTTCATCGATATGCAGAGATAAGTAACATACTTCATTCACATCGATCAAAGCTGATGACGCACCGAACACTCAGCAGGGCCGAATAAAGGCCTGGTCGAAGGCCGAATAAGCCCACTTATAAAATAATGCAATACAATACAATCCAGTGTATGAAGTATTGATATCTCACGTATCGCGTACTACGAGGGCGTGTATGTGTATGTTGCAATTACATAATTATATTATTATATGGTGCCAGACATTCATCACGGGTCGCTTACAAACTCGCGATTATGCTCCGATATTTTGAGTCGAGTTCCGGACTCTATCCCAGTGTATCGGGCCTGTGTGGTGTTAGGCCGAGTGATGAATTACGCGGATTCGCTTCTAAATCGAGTTTCATATTTGCTACAATATTATTTAGTTAGAATACCTAACTAATACACAAGCATTTTTGGGCTTCTGATTAATCCCAAGGTTTCAGTTACTTCATGAAATAGATTTAATGTACGAAATTAAATTTTACAATCGATGTTATAGTAGGCTTGCTGAACTGAGATAACTTATTAATTTACCTGTTGAAACTAGCCCACAGTATTATAAGTTACCTCCACGCAAACTTTCATTTAAATTAATTACGGAGTAAGAATAAAAATACACAGCATAAACATAATTAATTTATAATGTGACTTAGAGAAATTTCTGTTAATGTTAGTGGCTAATTAAGCAATTCTTAATAGAAATAAACAACCTTTACCAGGGCCGGATTTCACAATAAACTGAGTAGGCCCAGGCCTTAGACGGCAGAATTTCGGGGGCGGCAAAGTTGGTGTTTTTTTAAAGTAATCAAGCCTTCCGCGAAAACATACGTCACGTTTAAAATCTCAAAATCCGAGGGTAAAAGGGTATTCTCCAGAAAACTACTACTTCTGTCAAAGTTGATGAGGAATATCCGTGAAGCATAGACGAAGCGAAGTGGATTTTCAGTTCAGAAATGTAAAATCTGTAATAAATCGTGGGAACATCTTTACATTACAGTATACTGGTAGAAGCTAAAAAAGCGGTCCCGTAGTGCCGTAGAAATACCGGAAAAACGATTTCTTCGAGATTGACGTGATTGAGATTGATTTGATCTTCCATAGGCCTAGAGCAGCCATCTTATCAAATACCTTTACACAAGTATTATAATTATGAACGAGATTTTGTATGCATCCGTGGGTTTACTTCCTATGATATAGATAGATATTCCATTCCAGTGTTGTTGTGCCGCCTGAAGGGCGATCTTTCTGTTCATTCTGCTTTTAGCAAATTGTGTTCCGAGAACTCGAGTGTTGTGGGCGTTATAACGTCAGGTTCATTATTTTGGTGTTCAGTAGTAGAACGTGACAAGTTATATTCTCTCGATAAAAAGGTTTGTGGCATTGAATTATTTCATAATAATATTGCGTCTGCATTTGTCAACATATTTATAGGAAGTGGTAGTGCGTGGAGTGTACACTAATTTTGTTTTCTTGATGTGATAATATCACGTGATAACATAATTCATAATATTAATATTATTATGTGTTATTTGTGATGTGCAGAATGTTGTTTCAATAAGCGGCAGAAATAACGGCGAGTGCAGACGGGAGCACAATGCTGCTGAGCGGAAGCGGCTGCGGTGGCAAACAACGCGCTTCCGACCGACGCCGACGCCGCGCTACCGTCAGCCGTCTGCGCAACTCTGTTGTTTGTGACGCTTTGTTACCTTCCCTACTGAATCTGGATTGTGTTTTGTAAATCACAGGTAAAACACCTTTTGTTTTCAACTTCCTTTTATACGTTTAATTTACCTATAAACTAGTTGTCACAGGTGATATTTCTAGTTTCCATACATATTTTGGTATTCTATTTTTCCTCTCCTATTTTTCACCTTTACTTGTCCTTCTTGAGCATTTTTCTTCTGCGGGCCTTCAATTCTAGAATATTGATATAAATTTAGTTCGGTAATGAGGTCCATATATAATTTGGTAAAGCTGCAGGGCACAGATGCTACATTACATTATGCCTATTTGCTATTCGTTTCCTGGCATGTTACATCAGCCGTGCCTTTTAATAAAACAGGAAACTGATCATAGTCGGAGTGATTCGCCGAATATTAACAAAATTACCGGATATTCGCAGCGCGCCCGGTCCGGTTCGGTCCGGTCCGGGCCGGTCGTGCCCGGGCCTCGCCCTTCTTGGATTATCGATAATGGATCGCCAATGATTCCTAGATACATTATTATTTTCCTCGTGGTCGGAATATCTTGTATTTGTGCTAACGATACAAATTACCAATATTGCGTTTGTTGGCGGTAAGCACAGAGCGTGGTGCCGAGTAGGTACTAATCTGCAATCCTGAACGTGCGTCAATGCGTCAACTCGTGCTTGCGGGAGCTGGACTGCTCGGAGTATACTCGCAACATACCTAGTAATAAGTATAGTAGACTTTCCTCTTGTGATGTTTTTAGTTGTATGTTATATTAGTAATGGTTGACAAAACAAATGTAAAAGTTGATAAAGGGCATGGACCCGGAGTCCGCGGAGCTGCAATAAACATAAAATAACTAAAAACTGTAACCCTAGTGTTCGTGTTCGTGTTCACATACCATACAACAATGAGGGGGATTTTTACGTAAGGCTTTGTAGAGTTCCCTACCGCACTGAAGTAGGTCTTCTTTTCGTTAAGCCGTGTCCACTTTATCTTAGGGTATCTTTGAAAATGAAATTAAAATAATTATTAGGATACTGAATCTGTATTTTAAAACAACATACCTTGCAGATCCGTATATTATGTCACACAGTTGCGTCCAAAATCACCGGAGGATGGGCAGCAGTATCCTCTTAGTAAACTGTGAGCGTTTTGCGATCGCCAAGACGCCTGCCTTTGTTCAGCAGTGGACGTTTTGGCTGAAGATGATGATAAGAATTTCAAAACCATTTTTCGAAATAACATCCCGCTTTTGTAATTATTCGTAATAAGGTAATGGTAATATAACCACTACCTGGCAACAATGTTCAACAATATCTATATTGGTTGGTGGTTATCTGCAATATCAACATTTTTAAGTTCTGCAAAAGCATAATTTCTGCAGACAATCATATCAGAACAATTATAATAGGTTGGCAGAGAACCAACTAGGACGTTATTATTGCACATTATATTTAATTCATATAATAAACAAACGTGATTCGCGCGAGCTACTACATGTATTGTAATGTTTCCTGCGCTGTGCTAGTTGCCGTTTACAAGTTTTTGTTGTTGCCGTTAACGTTGTCTTTCTGTCTGTCTGTCTGTCAAGACCTTTTTTCTCAGGAGCGCTTGGCAGTATCCAGCTGAAATTAGTATCTCCCTTAGTAAACAAGTAATATTATTAAAAGAAAAACAAAATAGCTGACTGCATAATGTAGACAATGATAATCATGATAATGACATTACGTCCTGAGTGACAAAAGCTAAATGTAGGTAGCCTTTATCACTCTGGACGTAAAGACCAACCCAACGACATTTCACTCCTCAAGCCGTGTAGGCTCGTTGTGGTAGCTAGGCTCTGCTTTCCCCACATTTGTGGGGCACTGGGTTTGAACCCGGGCGTGCCCGTACCCATGTCTTTTTGGAACTGAAGTACGGATATATCCCAAAAGTTTTTTCGGTGAAAGAAAACATCCTGCGAGAAAAGCTGCATATTTACGGATACTAAATCAAATGGCGTATGTGAATCTGCCAACCTGCACTTGGTCAGCTTGGTGGATATGGCCTGATCACCCTTTGAAGGTAGGCCGATATCATAGCAGTGGGGTGTAAAAAGCTGATGCAGAACAAGTAACCTAGAACCTAAAATCATGAAATTTGGCATCGAGTAACATCTATAATATGTTTTTACAATTACAAAATTCGATAAACCTATCTAACCTAACCTATAACCTTATCGGTAAAAAAAAAACAAAAAAAATCAAAAAAAAAAAATCCTATAACCTTATCAAGGGGGCTCGTGTCAGAAATGAAAGTAGGACAAAATTTATGTACTTTGGAATTATTTAGCACGGAGTTTATGTGAGTTACGGAAATAGTGCTTATATCGCCGCATCGAGCATAAATATACTACATCGATGACTATGACAAGTGGTGAGGTGATGGGGGGGCGCGCGCAACGCAGTACTGATATTCCATGTCCGAGATAGATGTTGGAGTTTATTTTCGTCATAGAATTCACGAAAAAAACTAGCGGCAGAAACCTGACCCACATCAACCCATATCTACCCATACAATTTTTAGGCGATTTATGTTTGGTTGTCTATCAAAAAATTAAAAAATCTTTATTTATTTTAATTCGTTTATGTCACGTTAAATAGGGCCCTGGTGACAAATTAGGACGAATAGATAGAGACAAAAATATTATCCTCTTTTCTTGGGTAAACGAGTAAAAATATTACCTGTTATTTTTCTTTCTCGGTATAAATATAATCTTATCTCTAGCTAGGTAGCGCTACTTTTAGATCGTTCTTTTACAGCTGACAAGTTGACCCTATATAAAGATAAACCACCTACTATGATAATGTACAATACATATTTTGAGAACACAGCAACATTTATCGCTGCTTAATGTTTCATTTGAGTATGTAATAAAGATTCCTGTACTCGTAGGTACCTTACGTAGTGCACAGGCCGACCCTTTGTCTTTCCTTTCCTCGAGATAGCTGCGTCGAGCAAGCGCACAGCACTCATCGAAGCAACGCGCCTTATTCAGTGCTGCCACAACATGACAGCATGGCTAGCACCACGATTCAAAAATGTTCCTCTTCTGCGGCTAGCACGTCACGAGCGCACGGAGTCAGTATCGCGGCGGCTAACGAGTTACAAGCTTCGCACGTGCGAGATACTACTCCGTTCTTGGCTCCTTTAAAAGAGATTTTAACTGTTAGATAATAATTGTAATATTGTAACCTTATACTATTTTTAACTAACTTTTCTTATAAGATATTCTAGTCCAATCCCTTCTACTAAAAGAAGAGTTTGCGAACAAATTGACAGAACTAGCGCGAGCATATCATTAACATTCGTTGAAACTTCGAAACGCGCGTCCAAGGATTCATGTGAAGTTACCAAAATATTTCCTAAATAAACTAAGCTATTTAGCGAAGTACTCTCTGCGGCGGACAGACAATACGGACCATTGAAGTCTGTAAGTCTCGCCGAACTTTCATTATTCACGAGGAACGCGTCACAACTAGAGGCCGCTTTCGAAACTTGCTGAAGACGGTTACCAAATTTAATTTTATCTTCGGTATTAAATTCAAAGGTTGAAGTAAAAAGCAAATAAGGCTTTCATGAAATTGGATTTGTTTTGTCAGAATAACAACTGCTTTGAAATGTCAGCGATGGAGACCCCCCTGAAGGAGCGATTTGCTTCAGTCAGATTCGTATTTAGGAGCTAATTCAGCTCATTTGTCCACGTGGGGTTCCAGGGAGTGGGGTATGGAGTAAGTAAAAAGGGGGGGGGGGAGGAGACGATGACAAATAGCCGCGGAACTGCGAAACATTGGTAATGAGAAGTCGACGCGACGCGACGCAACGGTACTTAGATAGATAGATAAACTCTTTATTTGTCATACCAGATTTTAAATACTAAGACAAAACAAGCTTAAAACTAGTGTAACAAACGGGCGGCCGTTTCGTTGAAAGCGATGTCTTCCAGACAACCTCGATAGCGCATTCAGTGCCCTCTGGCACCATAATATTACTTCTTACAACGGTAGATAAACAAATAAACAATTTTATTATTAAACTAGCTGCGCCCCGCAGTTTCACCCGCTATTCTACAGAAACTGAAGTATGTAAGTATAGGTAAGTATGTAAGTGTGTTTGTTCCCGTTAAACTCTGTAACAGCTGAACGGATTTATGTGAAATTTGGTATCGAGGTAGCTTACACCCTAGATTAACACATGGGCTACTTTTTATCCTGGTAGAATATTTAAGTTTCTGAAATTCTATAGCGGTTGTGGTTGAGGAGAGCGATGGCTGGCACATGCGTCAACTCGTGAACGGGCGCTGCTCGCGGGAGCTGGACTGCTCGGAGTATACACGCAACATAGTATTAAGTATAGTAGATTTTCCTCTTGTGCAGTTGTTAGTTTTATGTTATACTAGCTGAGCCCCGCAGTTTCACCCGCTATCCTACAGAAACCGAATATTTTTCCGGGATAACAAGTAGCCTATGTGTTAATCTAGTGGATGAGATAGCTCCATACTACATTTCATTCAAATCCGTTCAGCCGTTACAGAGTTGAACGAAAACAAACATACTTACCTACTCACATACTTACACACAAACTTTCGCATTTATAATATTAGTGTGATTAGTAATAGTTGACAAAAACAATGTAAAAGTCGACAATGGGCATAGATATCAAACATTAAAAAAAAACCTTATGGTGAGGCAGACAGGTACAGTACAAGGCGCAGAAACACATCTATCAACAATTTGTGGCCCCCGTAGGAATCGGCCCTCGCCCGGCTCGGCGATGTTTCATAATTTTCCGCCTCGACGTGTTGTGAACTGTTATTGTTTTCTGTTTGACTTGTATTATGTAGGTCAGCAGATTATTATTCAGTTCTGTGACAGACAGAGCAGACATTAAAAGTGTTCGTGTTGTTGAAACAATTTTACCAGGCGCTTCAGATTCGAATTCATATCACAAAGTGTAAAAGCAAACTTTTAAAACAAATAGGTACTATTAATGGAGCCATGAAAACACATTAAGAACATATCGCTTTAGAACTGCTTCAAGTGACTACAATTTTTGTAATTAATTTGAGACGACGCAGCGAGCCGCTCCACGGGCCACTCCTCGAGGAGCGCGACCCTCGATAACTTGTTAGCTAAATAACATCTGTAATGTGGACCCACTTGATTGCTATCAAAGCCTTATAAATAGGCCATCGTTGCTCGTTTGGTACACTTCCGTGTTTACCGAGAGACCCTCGTGGGAGTCGAGACTACTTCGCCGGGAACTTCACTGAGTAAACTACAGGGTTACACCGAATTCAGACTCGGCGTTACTTTACCTTTACAAACTAACTTTAGATCTAATTTTCTGTGTTTTACTCACACTTTAGACGGTAGTGAAAAGAATGTCAGCATTTTGATTATTCATTCTAACTAAGTATAATTATATATATATAATTATAGTTAGTTTTGATTATGTTCGACATTATGTTTATCGAGATTCCGCGAGCCGGTTATCGTCCACTGCCGATAGCCCAGTCAAGTTACGGGACTTAGTATGGAGGACCCGGACATAATTCATAACATAAATATAAAATTGCGTTTGGTATAACTTGCTGACGTAGAATCAATATTAAATTAAACTGTCTGGAGGTACGGAACATAGGAAAAGACAGTTTTGCCATAATAACCTCGCCGACGACTCCCTGCCGTGCTTACGACCGTCATCCGAAATAGACTTTAACAAAGCGCAAATAGAGACGATATTTGCAAAAGGTAAAATTTGAGTCAGTTCCGGAAATGCAGTTTTGTTTAATTCTTGTATATTAATAATGACAGGTTGGATCTACAATTATGTACAGAAAAAAAAACCTGCTAGCAAAAATCCTGGAAGTAATTCCGGGTCAAACGCTATATTACTGGGCTATGAGCATTTATCCTCTCTTTTAGTCTCTCCAGTTCTGCACTTTTTGACCCAAACTTATCCTATCTCTCCTACGTTCAAACAAATAGTTTCTCTTAATATCTATGTTAGCAATGCGCTATCACAATATAATACAGTACAAAACGCCGGAGATGGAGAGGCTATATATATATATTTTTATCCCTGAAAATGTACGGTTTCTGTGGGATTGTGAAAGTGGGTGAAACCGAGGGGCACAACTAGTTAGTACCCATATTTGCTAAAGTTTTTACATGGCAAGCTCAAAAATACCCGACCGGGTAATTCCGCCCAGTCAGCATGAAGCGGCCTAATTGCCGCCGCGCCGCCGCTCGCCGTACGCAAGTACCTAAGGATCGTGTAATTCCGCACACCTTTCACAAACTCCGCGATATTTCGGCCACGTTTCAAAACAACGCGCTATTCTAGCCTTAACGGCGGTATAAAGCCGTCATAACACCGGACTTACTGCGTTCATTAATATAATGCAGCCTTAAATTAAATGATGTTTCGCCGAAGCCTTCCGTAATGATGATGGATATTTTGGTTTAATTATGTCCCGGTCCCGCGCGTCCGGTGCGCCGCCGCCGCCGCTTGGAAATATGATTTACTGGTTTTTTCGTGGATTGCTTTTTTTAGACTCGGTATATTTTTCACGAAGCTTTTACTTTAACACGAACAGGCGGATAATTATTTCCTTCAAACTGTTCACTAACTCCACATAGAGCTCTAAAGGTCACGTTCACATGTAGATAAGTACTACGGAATTTGGTCGAGAAATACAAAAGAAACATTGCTTTTGCATTAATTTTTAATACTGCGAACGTTTTGCTAATTTGAGTTGTTGTGAACTTCTCGAGGAAAGTTTATAATCAAATGCAATAGACGCAAGTCGGAGCAGACGATAATTTGTCACCTCGAGTCGACGCGCGCTGCGCGGACACCACTACACTTTCAAATCCCTACAGACCCAATGACCGAGAGCAAGGCGATACATGTCCAGGAACTGTAGTTAGTAAGTCGATGTGCATTATTAAGACCTGTAATAAGCTTTCATAAATTTTTTTTTTAAAGAAGGGCGAACAATATGTACAACAAAATATAAACTATCAACATTATATTATAAACTAATAGCTATATCTAATAACTAACAAGAAATTGAAACCATAGAGAAATTATACTCTTCTTTGCTAAAAGTAATTAGCTTTGCTTTTAAACCATCAACACCTTGGAACCTATATAAATAAGTAAGTATAGTTTATCCGGTCTTCAACTTCAGGCAACATGCCCAAAATGCTGGCCGCGTGCTAGAACATAGCTAGCGAGGCGGGGCACAATAGTAATGTCAGAATGGATCCCATTGGAGATAAAACGTCACATGCAGCTAGTATGTAGGTTTTATATTTCTATGCTTACATTTATTTGAATTTTTAATAAGCCGCATAGAGAGAGTAAAAATTGCCGTTATTATTCGACCAATTTTGAACTGTTTCTCTTTTACCGCGGCTAATTTTATCTGAATTATTTGATTTGATGAATGGTGAGAAAAAATAAGTGACGATAGCGTTTACCCAAGGTTTGTTTATCCAAGCGTCGCGTCTTTTACTCGCCCAGCCGCCAGATGGCGCCCGACCGCCGCCTTCCCGCTTAAATAATTAGCGAATCATTTCCCTTCTTAGCTTTGAATAAACAAAGAATATTGGAAATCCCTTTCACAGTTCAGGACTAGACGGAATTATAAATGACGTTGATCAAAGAACCGCGCTTCGAGGTTATCTGCGCTAAAAGTTAGGAATGCTACGAAATACTTACAAGTGAAAGGTTTAGAATTTCAATAAGTACGTAAAATTTTCGATCCTTCAAGTTTGATGCGTACGTATTAATTAATATTAAAATATTTTTAAATTTTCGAGGATAAGAAACTTGTTTCTGCGTGTCTAGTTAGGTAGGTACCTACTATTGCATACTGACGCGAAACGGCACGTAAATGAAGCGCGACACGGAGCAAGGATTAAAAATGTCCGATCATCAATTCAAATCATCATTAGAAACGAATACTCCAAAAAGGAACGTATTTTAGTGCAGGTCATTGTAAAATATTGTTAATGTATAATGAGAACTACGAGCGTGCGGGCGCGGCGTGAGCGGGGCCGGGGCGGGGTGGGGGCGAGACGGGGGCGCAGAAGTACTTAATACGCTAAAACATTCTGCATAATAAATTTCACAACTCGCGAAATTACAAGCGTGGAGTTCCCTGAAAATTTTTTCAACTTGGCCTTTTAAATACTCCAGTTTCTGAAGTTATTCGTAAGTTTTCGGGATTGGGCTATAGAAATATGGGTAAACTTTTGACCCCCCCCCCCCCCCCCGGCGACGCTGTGTTATTGGCAAACTTTCCGCTCAATATTATCATACTTCTCTCGACATTGACACACATCGAGCCCATATCTCTGTTGTCTCTCAACTTATAAAGCTTTAACGCCTTAATCGCAGAGTTTCTGTAATCTAAATCTGTGAAGCAGTTCTTTACAAAGTTCACGTTCAAGTTTTTATTCCTGTTCCTGCATGGCTTACTGCATATTCCTCGAATAGACACCGAGACGTGCAATTTCCAAAGGTCTATCAATTTACCAATAATTTTCTGCATTTCAATGTGATTAGCTATGTCGCGCAGTTTCACCCGCAATATTCCCGGTTTTCCGCTATTTACTTGGATATAATTATTATAGGAATAGTATCGATCATTTCTATTCGTAGAGTGAGTACAAGTCTATTATCAGTCTCGGATGCCCGTGCAACCGTTACGAAGGTGAGATACGACCGATCTACTATTAATACATACTTACACACATTCGTTTTCTAAAATAAAATTATTGTATATAATTAAAAAATCATCACTATTGAATAATGTTCACGAGAAAATCGGTCAAGATCGTTGCATTGTTAGTGTTGTGTACAACTGCGCGGGCTACATGAACATGACAGAGGATATATCTGTTTCATCTGGTCTCGGTTCATGAGAACTCCACTGTTGTGTCTGGGCTCGTTCAGTGTAACGTAATATAAACACGAGAGCTGACAGACGACACGCGGCCTCGATACTCTACATAATTAGTTTATCATGAAGGAGATCATAACCAGACATTATTATAACAATAATTATAGGCTCGGCTGCACGGCTGGGAAAACTTTATTCGGGCATGGTATTTAATAACTATACATAGTAGCCGCGATCCCCATACCCACCAGATATATATTATGATGAGTAGGTAGGTACAGTGATATCTGTAAAGGTCCAGCAGACGCAGTATTACGTCCTGTGTATTTACTTTAGTTTTCCCGTCCATAGACTTTAGTGTATTAGTTTATATCTCACTTTTAACACTAGTTTTCGTAGTGAAATAAATAGTATTGAACGCCTAAATCAAGCGTTTACAACATTCTTTAGCTATCATTGTACCTACTCATCACCTGGTGGATATCGTTGATAGATCGCGGTTACTATTTATAATTATTCAATACCAAGCCCGAATAGAGTTTTCTACACGTCCATCGTGTAACCGAGCACGCGGTACACTTAGCTCGCTAGAAAAAACAAACAACACCAATATTTAGAAAAATATGCTAAAAAAATTATAGTTTATTCAAAAAGATTTTTGTCTTGTCATCAAGGTGCTTAATTTTCCAGAATAAAATTAGATTTTAACTGTATTTATAGATAGTGTTCTGAAAACAAATGAGATCGTTTCTTTGTATCAAAAAAAAAACTTGTGATAGTCCAAAACCTCACTTCGTATAATCAGGACGGAGGAAGGAGAGAGGACTGCAAGGCCACAAAGGACATAAGAGTTAGGTCGGGACTCCTTCAAGAATCTCAACACCAAGTCTCCAATAGCATAACATCTGACGAAACAGGACTGGAACAATTCGACCCAAGGCCGTGCTCCGTTACTTTAAGGAGCTGGGCTGGTTTGGGTAGGCTGGCAGCGGGGTAAATGCACAAAACACCCTTAGCGGGACGTCAGTGCAGGTCTTATCGCCCCAGTTAGAATAAGGAGGAGGAGAGGATTTAAAAAGTTGCTAAAAACATCACTTGATTAATGGACGACCCCAAATTAATACAACTGACGCCTTTGTTATGTTACTTCACGCAACTTAATGCGATGATGACGGTGCATATTGAGCCAAGCAAGTGTCAGCATTTCTGTTCAGGTTGTGTTACCAATAGATAGGAATGCGTCCGTCGACAGCACGCGTCGGAGTGCGGCGGAGCTCTCGTAGACTTGGAATGTAAACTCAACTGTTATTTATTTAAAGTCGTCTAAATCCGCCGGTTGTTGTAAAGGCGGGCCTACACGATATCAATCAACTGTCGACGTCACTCCGGTTGTTTACAACATTCCGGTTGTTGTAACAGGCGGGCCTACACGATATCAATCAACTGTCGACGTCACTCCGGTTGTTGTAAAGGCGGGCCTACACGATATCAATCAACTGTCGACGTCACTCCGGTTGTTGTAACAGGCGGGCCTACACGATATCAATCAACTGTCGACGTCACTCCGGTTTCTGCATCGTTTAAAAAAGGGGGGTTAGTTTACTTTAAATTAGAAATTCTCGCAACTTTTGGCTCGTGCCGTACGAAAAGTCAACTAAATCCTAAACCCCGCAATATTTTCGGACGTAGCCGGATATGCTTGATTGCAAAATACTGAAATTCATACAAGTTGTATTGTCAGCCTAAACTGCCCTTAAAGTAAATGATGTAAAATATTTGTGTACGCAGCTTAGGTCAGAGTAAACAAATATATCTCAACAGTACGCAATAACAACAAACAACAACGTATAATTCTGCGCTTACGCACTACTAAACTTTTACGTGAAAAATTTGTTTAACTCTTTCAATCTGTATCAAAACTGTTAAATCCATGGTAATAGTGAGATGCGTTTGGAGCGGATCTGCCTCGATCCTATAATATCAGAGTTAATGCGAGATACGTGACGTCACGCCGGTCGCCACGAGACGCGACCCGACGCTACGTGACCCGCCCTCGGCCCTCGCTCATCCTAAACCGCCCTTCTGCTCTATTCTAGCGCTCGTTGCGTAACTTAACTAATCAGTCTCCATAGATTTGTAAAGTATTCCCTCTTATATACCGTCCCAAAGATAAAAGTTATATGTCCTCTTCAAAAGTTATATGGGAGAAGATGGTAGCTCTCAGTTATAGCTAAGCTGTATGCTATCGGTTGGTTCGGCACTTACTGTCGTCACAGCATTATGAAAGCAACGGTAGGTTTAGGTGAATAAACACCTTAATCATAGTTACCTATGTATATAAATGAATAACCCATGGAGTTGGTAAATCTCCCAACACTAAACAGTCGTGATAATTATACTATTACTTCGTTTTGACTTTATAAATTAATTTATCTGAGCACGAGAAAGAACAAAAAACAATGCGCACTTAACTAACTATCAAAGTGCAAAGTTTCAGCCCCGAAAGTTGTTCTCATTTATTAGTCTGCGTTGTTGTTGCGCCGAAACTTTACATTTTTCTTTATCCCAAAAGAGTCTGGAAACTATGACTCGTCTGTTTCCGGCGACATAAATAATCTTCCGGCCAAACTTACGCCACCGAGCGTCCGAGAAGCAAGTCAGACGCACGAATGTTGCCATCCGCATATCCTGCCAGCTGCTAACTTGCTGAAACATCCCTGGAGCAAGCGTAGCAACGCTTTCGTTGGGTCTCATTTGGTGGCTCCATTCGAGTTGATGTACGAGGCGCATATCACTTCGCGCAGTTTATGTTACTGGTTCAAATACTGACTAGAAGACCAGAGACCTGTTAAAGGGTGTCGTTGTCTTACAACGCCAATAATACAACATAATATCATATATTATACCGTCCTGTTGGTAAGCCGCAAAAAAAAAACCGCGAATGTAAGGACCAAGAGCAAAAGACATGGGGCTTTATCATGTAACTGTGGTGACTTTGGTCTTCCTTTGCTATCCCGCTAGCTGACGCGGTGTTGGCGTGGTTGACGCGAGTGGAACGGCACGCGATGACCTTCGCCACCAGAGTTACATGATAAGGCCGTTGAGGGTACAGCCACGCCTTTAGTTAACGTGACCATCTCGAGGGGTGAATGATTGTAGTCGATACCGCTTAGCAGTCGCGCATGCTTGCTCTACACTTAACGCGACGTCGTGGTATTTAGGTAATATTAATAAAGTTTGCGCTAAGACCCGTGCTTTACCGCGAAAGTAATAATCTTTTAATGCGTCTCAAGTTCCAGCGTTCTTTCGCCGCAAGCAATGAATACTGACCTGTAAAATATTATCAGTTTTAGAGCTGAAAGCTGCTTTAAATTTCCTTCGTATTTAATGAACCGTTATAGGAATTTCTTCACAATAAATATCAATTTAGGAACCGCATTCGACCGAAGAGATTACTCCTTGGACGGACACCTACCACAATGCCGTAACAACATCAGAGAAAGATTTCTAGGAGATATCACAACAGTGAAACACGGAGAGTAGGTAGAATGACGTATCCGGCGAGATAGTTGTATGTATACATTTGTGATAGTTGTTCCGGAATGCCGATGACCCGGTGGCTCGTGCTCGGCCGGCAGCCGCTCCGACATGAAAGGATTACAACAACGATATAAAACGCGTTGTTTACAAGTGCGTGTCATTCATAAGTTGCGAGCGTCGTGGTCTGGCGTGATGGCGCGGCGTTGTGTGGCGTGGCCGGCGTCTGCCGGACGGAAATAGTAGTACGAGGGTCGACGACTCGCGCCCATCACGGGAATGTGTTTACAGTTCGGACGTAAATCTGATGAATGCAGCCGGCGATGACGAGACACGACTAAATACACGTTTTCATTTGAATCACTGTTTTCAAACTGCGCCGCGTAATAGTGACACCCAAAGTTTTATAGAACTGTACTAACTAGTTTAAACGGAAACTATCTCACCCTCAAATCTGAATACTGTAATAATGTCGTCTATTAAATGATAAAGTGGACGCGGCAATCATTGAAAGTTGACTAAAGAAACTTACGCTAGTAATCAAGACAAACGACTTGATTCGCGTGAACGAGTCGGCCGCGGGTATAAATATCGCAAGTTAGTACAAGTTGCGAGCTCGATGTAATGTACCGGCGAGACTTCAGAGAGTGCAATTATCGCATTATCGACAAGCGAGGGGGGAGGGGGGAGGGCGGAGGGGGAGGATAACATCTTCGATATCTTCGGAAACAAAGTTTCATGCGCCATTACCTACTAGCCTATTATAGTTAAGGTTGCGGACACACGTGCGGCATATTCCTTGCAACCATCCGCGTTCCCAGTTGCAAGCGCTCTGTCCACGATTATTAAATTGACTGCCGCTTGTCGCTGTCTTACGGACTAATTGTAAAGACTACTGGCAAGCGGTAGTGTGTAAACATTACTGTGTTCCAGGGCCATAATTCCAGCGAAATTACTGGGCACAAAGACATTTAATATCTTATAATTATATCTCTGGGTGATGAACACAGAGCATTGCCGCGCATGGTTTTTAACTGTTGAAGTTCAGAGATCATATCGCTTAACATCAGGTGAGTGACTTACTCATCTTGTCACAAAGTATCATATAAAAAAAAAGTAAAAAGATTTGAAGTCGTCGTTTCACAATCACTAAAGTAGTTGTAAGTCTGTTTCCCGAAGGTCGTTGTCATTCTGGATGTATTACTTTCTCATCGCCTGTAAATAAGCATATAAATAGCTAGGTTCTAATAACACTTAGTTATTTATATGCTAGTGTAGAGCAAATAGTTGTCTAGTGTAACGAGCCGCGGCCACTTGTTGATTATTCCGTCGCAAATAGAGCTGATTGGATCTGATCAGCGAGAGATCGTAAATAATTATGAACGTTATCATTCTTATTCTTATTCGAGATGGGGGCGATAAGTCCTGCACTGACGTCCCGTATGGAGTATATTGTGCTTTTCCCCCTGCCAGCGTCTACTTGAGCCAACCCAGCTCCTTGAAATAACGGAGTGAGGCTCTGGGCCGCTGGCATAGCTGCTCCAGTGGTGTATACGGCAGTGTCTATGAGAAAGAGTACAAGTCAAGCCGTCGGGGTGACATGGATGATGTTGTTGAAGCTGTCTCAAGCAACCTAGTAGCAATTCTAGTTTCTTCTGTGGCTTTACAGTGTCACAGCACATGCTCCACTGTTTCGTTCTCCTGCATGCAACCACGGCACAACGGGCTGTCCGTAGCTCCCATTTTGTATAAGTGACTATTTAAATTGCAATGACCGGTTATAAGGGCTACCAGTAAGCGAAGGTCCTGTCGTTGCAATTTCAATAGATAGTTAGTGATTTTTCTTTTGAGGGTTGGAAAGGCGGTCTTGGAGTGTTGACAGTCGGCTTCCTTGTCCCACAGATTTTGTTGTTCTTTGTCGGTGTGGCGGCGCAGTAGCTCACGCACTTCCATCGCTGATGGTTTGCAGAGATCCACTACGTCGCCGTCTGTCTGTTTCCTTACACCCTCCTTGGCAAGGGTGTCCGCCACGTTGTTGCCCGGACGTGATCCGTGACTCTTCGTCCATCTTACAATGGTTATCATATCGTTATCATATCGCGCTACAGATATAGAGGTAAGTACCTATATGTAACGGCAAATTTTCTATAATGGTGTCAGCTAACTCCATACGAAATGCCGAGTCTGTTCAGTCGCAACGAAATCGAGTGACACACATTCACAAACTTTTTTTTAATCGTAATAATATATATTATAATAATAATTTAATGTTATTATAAGACGCGCTACCTACCTACATGAGTTATGGCAAGAACAGTGATCGCCACCGGGAATACTACTGAGGACGTTGTAGTAGCGTCTTATCAACCACGGACACTCAGTCAAGAGTATTCGACTGGGAAGAAAACATGAATTGAAGTGAGATCAAGCTTTAGCGGTATTGACAGCACAGATACATAATCAAACGAGCGCCATGCATCGGTCCCAAGCCAGCAATTCCGCAATGTTTCAGCACTTGACGGCGTGGTGTGGGCGGGCGCTGGATACCTGCACTCGGCGGTAACCGCAGGCTAATTTCCGCCCGCTGCGCTGTAGGGCGGCAATTTGTCCGCACGCGCTCCATCGACGGCTGATTGATTCACACGCAAGCACGGCCCGCCCGCCCAGCGTGCCCTGCGGTGCCGCGTCGCATGCAGGGCGGGGGCATCGCAGCCGGCTCGACTTTTCCTAACACTGGTCCATAGGTACGCCGACTTTACCTGCTTTGCGATACATCATTTTACAGCAAGCCTCTTGGCATCTCAATCCACGAAGCTGTATGGCCGAATATCGTAAGAGAGAGACTTCTGGGAGTTGAATGCCAGGATCTTCATGGATGAGAAACTTAACTCGACGAGGTACTACTGGAAAAAAACTCGTGTAAAAAAATGTGAACTCTTCACTTTTAAACAGACAGTCTAATTGTAACTATGTATCGCAGTGTTTCCCGGAACGATATAGGAATGCTCTCGACTGCGACCGCTTGTGCAGTCACCGTCGCGTCGTCGCTCTCGTTACGTTATGTAGGTAAGTGGTGACATCGCGTGTTGTATCGTCGGCCGAGTGACGCGCACGCGACCTGACCGGCTGGCGGCCGCGCTACCTTCACCGGCGAACATGTCGATAGACGCTAAACTGACACGTCGTGCCACCTGTTATAAGGTCGCAACTCCTGAACAGATTTTACTCATATTCTAACTTTATATACATACATAGACTGTCAAACTCATAACCCTCCTTTTTCGTAGTCGGGTAAGACGATTCCACCATTTAAGGGATTGGTATTTCATAAAAGATAAAATTAACGAGTTTTGTGTTATCAGACCTATTGAGGTAGGTACAAACTCTTCAAATATTTACGATCGTCTAAGTACTATTAATAAGTACCTAATGGTAAGTCTTTTACGTGTCCCCTCTCTCTCTCTCTCTCTCTCTCTCTCTCTCTCTCTCTCTCTCTCTCTCTCTGTACGAAGTAGAGACGTCACGAGTTCAGTTTCAGCTGGCATAGTTCAGTCACGGAGCTGGTAAATGTTGAACTACGGCTCGAGTTCTGTAGAACTACAATAAGCTACAGCTTGAATTTATCAGTGAGCAAGTGAACACTAAGAGAGAAGCATTTGACTGTGTTGTGTAAATTACTGGCCTCTAGTATAGGAGTCGCGGTTTATGGATCAGATAGGATGCGACTTGCTTCTAGTAGCCACTAGAAGCTAGTCGCGCAGCACAAGTGGTCTGTAATAATGTTTAAAGTGTCTAGGTTAATAATGTTTATGGATACTATGGTACTCTACAGGAATGAGGGGAACGAACTAATACTACAGGAAGTTGTTTATTTTGTGCAATGTCGAGTCGTTGTTGAAACGAATTAACTTTATTTGACGCATTTCCTGTAATGTTTTTCTCAAATGAATTTGCTTGTTAATAGTGAATGCTAAATATTGGCTGATATTATTCATTGATAAACTCATGTTATTGGTGTACTGCGGGTTCGATTCCGCTCGCATTTTTTACATTCATAACTTCGTCGCGTCGGATTTTTTTTTTTTTGTGTCTCCTGTATCCGGTGTCGACGCTATATTTGTTTTAAAGTTTCGACTTCCAGCGACATTATAATTGTGCGCGCACCGTGCCGCACCGACGACTCTGACGAATTGAATTCAAAACGAACTAAATTCATTTAAACATTTGATGAAATCATAGCCTTCCGTTCGCCATGTGCAAATTCAATATTAAATTATTATTCCGGCCTCGACCGGGATCACTCGAACTACGCTGCACCAACATTTTACAATACCTTCTTGAAATAAATGATAAGGACAATAATTGTTCCTGAGCGTAGCGCGAGGGATAGAAAAGTTGGTACGAGATGGAAATTTGGTCTCGTTTGTTGTATGAAATAAGAAATGAATAAGAATAATAGTAGAAAATATGTAGTAGGTAGCTACTACATATTTTCTACTATTATTCTTATTCATTTTTTTATTTCATACAACTTTTCACCTAAGCATCGAGAACGTATTAAAGGTAAATATTAATAATAATATGCTTAAATTATGTATGTAACAACTCGAGTGCACAAAAACAAAAATCCCATTTAAAACAATAACAAATGAATTTAAAGTTTTCGAAAGCACCAAAAATAACAATTTGTGACAATCGAAATTCAAATTCACTTTGAATTTGCCGCAGACCTGTAATAATAATAATTATCTGTGGATTTTGCACACTGGCTTCTCTTAGCAAAAGGTGCATTCTCGAGCTGCTGAGGCAAACAATATTTAGCCTTATGAAGTCGGTTTTAGTGATTTGTCGAATTTCTTAATTAGGTATCTACCTAAATATTCTTAAGTGACCGTGAAATCACTTAAGAATCCAATCAAATTAGTAGTTTCACTATACCATGGTAGTAATAAAAATGTTGTCAAAACAGTTTTGGGTATGACCCGCAGTGGTTTTTATAATGAAAAATGTTGATTGTGGTAGCGAGAGGGGGCAGATTATACATGGTAATACTACAAAACTGACTAACCGATAGCTAATTCTATACCTACCGGCCTAAGTAACCGCCCTGTAATCTTTCCTGAGCTACCATCAAAACAAGGTAAAAAAGTTATTTATCCCCTTCCGTCCATTACTGGGACCCGCGGCGAGGCGAGGGTCACGGCTTCGGCTACAGATTACGCAACAGTTAGTACTAGCGGCTCCTTCTAACTGCCGAACTTCGCATCGCTACGATCCTTCTCTAATTTGAGCTATTTGCTCCTCGCCAATTGAATCTGGCGGATCACGATCCTCTCCTAACATTCTTCATCACTATCGCAACTCAACGAAGCAGGATTCATTAGAGCGCGTCCCTCAAACAAACGTGACGTGTCGCCGGCGCTGCGTTATTGTAGGAACGATGGAGCATTATATTTCATTTCCTCTTTATTTGAGTTGGTGCGATAACGTCGTTTTGATTTTCGTATGTCGTGCCGTGACGTGATACGGCGGAATGTCACGCGATATCGGTTTTGTAGCACGCGGGCCGCCGCCGCACCGGATACAAATGGACGAATGAATGTGCCTTAGAAGAATCATCTAGATGCATGGTTCAGCAGCGCCTCCGCGTACTTATCGCCATTAGTACTATAACTGTACATAATTTAAGATATACTTTGTGAATTATTTAAGTTACGGATGTACAGGGCTAGAAACATACTCTCTCTAAGAAGATTATTCGGTGAACCTACATCTATCCGTACCGAGAACCATAGAGAAATCTTTTCCTCGCCCATAACTAACGTTTTCTCACAGATCTTTTAAATAAAATTAAGATAAACTGTTTTTTTAACATAAGAACGTCAAAATGAGATGTTCAAATGCTATAAAACTTGGAAACCTTGGACCGGACATGATGTTTTTTTATAAACGAGTTTGACACATTACCCGTATTCGAGCGGTAGGCTAAGTTCCGCCCGCACGCGCGCACGCGCTAGCGCCGTTCGTGTGTGTTACAAACGCGCAAACACAGCGGGTGGCGCAGCCGGCCGTTTCGAGACACATTTCCAAGCTTCCCCGGCGCCTGATCTGTTATTAAATACCTGTATTGCTCTCATACTACTACCACTACCACAGTGAAAATTTAGGCTTATCCTCCACAACTCAACTTGAAAATTTCTGTGATAAAGTACTAACTATTTCGGCTGAACATGTCAATGACAAATTTCTGATCTTAGGTGATTTTAATAAGAGTAGCATATCGTGGACGGCGTCACCGGATTGTACTCACTTAGTGCCGATAATCAACGGCACTGATTGTGATCACTTTGAGCTCTTGGATCTTATGAACCTGAATAGTTTAGACCAATTTAACCATGTTCCCAACATGTATGACGGTAGTATCCTTGATTTGGTTTTTTCTAACGATGAAGTAACCGTGGTTCGCTGTTTAGACCCACTGGTGAAAGAGGATAAGTTTCATCCCGCTCTCGTTTGTAGACCGCACTTTATTCATATAACTACTTTAGCTCCCTCTCCTAAACGTAAGTTCCTTTATGCAAAGGGTGATTACTCGGCAATTTATAGTGAGCGTCTTACGCATGATTGGCAATCGTTCCTCTCGTGTGGTAGTATGGATGATGCGGTTGAATTATTTACTAAAATATTATCGGAGCTCAGAGATAAATATGTTCCTTGTAAATGGGCTTTGCCAGCTCAGTATCCAGCCTGGTATTCTCCAGCTCTGCTCAAGATCCTAAAGGAAAAAAACAAACACCACCGGAAGTTTAAAACTTATAATAATATTTCTGATCGAAATTCTTTTAGGACCCTGCGTGAGCGAGTGAAGAGAGTCGAGCACGAATGCTACTTAAATTATATTGCAAATGTAGAAAGCTCAATCCGCTGCAACCCGAAAGCGTTCTGGTCATACGTCAAATCAAATAAATAGCATAATTCGTATCCATCACGTATGACGTATAATGATCAGACCATTGAGTCCGGCGATGGTATTTGCAATGCGTTTACGGACTTCTTTAATTCTAATTATTCGCCGATAACTCCACAAGCTCCAGTTTCTGTTGGGTTTAATCCTTTAGTAGCCAGCTCTGTAGCCGACATTTGTTCAATTGAAATTTCTACGTTTAATTTGCTTAAGCTACTAAAAACGTTAGACTGCAACAAGTCAGCTGGACCTGATGGTATTCATCCGCATCTTCTAGTAAATTGTGCCGAAAGTCTGGTATATCCCGTTTCTTTGCTATTTAATAGGTCTATTGCTGTGGGAGTGGTGCCTACAATCTGGAAAACAGCAATAATTACACCTATTCACAAAAAAGGCCTTAAGCGGGATATAACAAACTATAGGTCGATTTCTAAACTTTGTGTATTGGCTAAGGTTCTCGAGAAATTAGTTCATGACCAAGTGTATGCTGCTCTCAAGCACTCTTTCTTACCACAGCAACATGGTTTCCTGAAGGGAAGGTCTACCACTACCAACCTGGTCTCATTTGCTGACGCGGTGACTGCTGGCATGGAGGGGGAAGTCAGGTTGACGCAGTTTATACGGATTACTTCTACTACTATCCTTCTTACCAAACTTTATGAAGCTGGTATAAGAGGTGATTTACTGAGGTGGTTAACCTCTTATGTCGAAGGTCATACCCAAACTGTAGCTCTGTACGGATTTATGTCGAACTCGTCACCTATCCCATCTGGCGTTCCCCAAGGTTTAATCCTTGGGCCCCTCTTGTTTATAATTTTTGTCAACGACATCAATCAGTGTTTAAAATATTCCGATTCCTAGTATTTGCAGATGACATGAAAATTTATAAAAATATTCATAGTTACCATGACTTGGAGGAACTTCAATTGGACTTAAATAGTCTTCACATCTACTGCATTAAGAATAAGCTTAATCTTAATATACTCAAATGTTGTTGTATTAGTTTTAGCAGATCTTCTAAGACCCTGTTGTATGACTATAAAATCAACGGTCAATCTCTAGTGAGAACCGATTCAGTTGTTGATCTTGGTGTCACTCTCGATTCCAAACTCCACTTTGACAAGCACATTGAGAACATCTCTGCCAAAGCCATGAAAACGCTGGGCTTCATTCTACGAGTCACTCAAGATTTCAAGATGATCAAGACTCTGAAAATTCTTTATTGTTCTTTAGTAAGAAGTCGGCTTGAATATGCCTCGCAAGTCTGGAATCCCGGCTATGATAAGTATATCTCCATCCTTGAAAGACCACAAAAGAAGTTCTTGCGCTGTGTGAATTATAAGGCCAAAATACTAAACTCATATTATGAGTATGACGAATCTTGTTTCCACCACCACCTTTTGCCTATTAAGATCAGGAGAGAGGCTGCCGATCTTACCTTCTTGTACAATATAGTTTCTAATAGAATTGATTGTTCGTCATTGTTGGCCAAAATTCGTTTAGTGACTCCCGCTAGATCAGCACCACGTAGAAATGGCCTACAGCTGTACACCCCACGTTTTGACACAAACTATCGGAAAATACTCTTTTCTTATCCGTACAATTATTAACTTCAACTACAACTATTCTAATTGTGTTGATTTATTTATGATGAGGCAAAACACCTTTAAAAACATCATTTCTAAAAAATTCTTCGATAAAATGAAAATAGTATTCAATAATACAAGAACGAAATTAGCAAAAAAAAACATATATAAACAAGTATAGATAAATTGATTTAGTTTTTATATTTATATGGCTCTGGACCCCTGGGGCTTATTAAGCAAGGGGTATTAAAATATTTTAAGTTCTTCTGACACCTTTTAACTGGTTCTATTTTGTGATGTAATTTTTATAATTTATACATACATTTTTTCGTGCTCATGTTTATGTTCTAACAAGGCATTCTTAATCTCATCCATAAGCGAGAACTGTTTAGGCTTTTGTGTACCCATTAACTGTATTTCTACTTTATTTATATTCAAGCTGTTAGTTTTCCATGCAAAATAAAATAAACTAGGCCTAGCGTTTTATCGACTACACGAGAAGGAATGTGTTAGTTGGATATAGAAGTGGTCATGAATTCGTCACGCGTTATTGATGCAACGACATAATTTGAAATAATTTTCTCTTGCATAACTCGGCTCAGAGATTAGTAACGTCACCCTTAAATGGAGCTTAATTTATTGCCGAGCAAATCAGGGGAGTCCCCCATCTTTTGACAAAAATCCGGCAATTCTGCAAATTGCTCAAATCTTACTGCAGATGGTTTCTTTGTCCTTCGCCAATTAGGAAATTGCCGGATAAATTGAGAAATGAAACCAGAAAGCTCACTCGTAGGTAGCTGCTAGGAAACCGGGCTACCGGTTATACGCAAGATGTACCTACTTTTATTATTTACTAACGACCCGACCCTGCTTTGCATGGTGTAATTTAGAAAAAAATTGTTCCGCGAAAAATGATCTAACTGATGATGAAAACCGCATCAAATTCCGTTGCGTGGTTCAGGAGGTGACACAGACAGATGCGGAAAGCAACTTTATTTTATACTATGTAGAGATAATGAAACGCAATGTCCATAACTTGCTGGGCACCGTGGTGGTATCTCCTAACCATAACTTGCTGCGCCCCGCGGTTGTTTCCGCTAACCATAACTTGCTGCGCCCCGCGATTGTTTCTGCTAACCATAACTTGCTGCGCCCCGCGGCTGTTTCCGCTAACCATAACTTGCTGCGCCCCGCGGTTGTTTCCGCTCACCATAACTTGCTGCGCTCCGCGGTTGTTTCCGCTAACTATAACTTGCTGCGCCCCGCGGTTGTTTCCGCTAACCATAACTTGCTGCGCTTCGCGGTTGTATCCGTTAACCATAACTTGCTGCGCCCCACGGCTGTATCCGTTCACCATAACTTGCTGCACCCCGCGGTTTTATTCGCTAATCATAACTTGCTGCGCCTGCGATTGTATCCGCTAACCATATCTTGCTGCGCCTGCGATTGTATCCGTTAACCATAGCTTCCTGCGCAATTTTTCAGGATTCAAAGTAATGGTAAAGTAATGGTCATTCAGGGTATAACCTGCCTACACACCGAATTTTATCAAATTTTATTTATACAACTGCGTAACTAGAGGCGCGCGCGATTTAGTAACGCGCCTGATGGTACGCATCACGCTTGCCCTTAGCAGTTCAGTGCCGCACAGGGAATGCAATACACTAGTCACCCTGATTTAAGTCCAGTAATTACGCTGTATACATTGCCCTTAAATCATCATCATCAGCCTAAAATAGTCCACTGCTGGACATAAGCTTCTCCCAAGGCACGCCACTCACCCCGATCTTCGGCTTTTTTCTTCCACCCACCGCTAGTTGTCCTACGCACATCGTCACTCCTTCTAGTTTCAGGGTGCCCTACGCTACGTTTCCCGATTCGCGGTCTCCACTCTAGAGCACGTCCACCCCAACGGTTATCGGTTCTACAACGATATGGCCGGCCCACTGCCACTTCAGCTTGCTAATACGTTGAGCTATGTCGGTGACTTTGATTCTCTGGCGATTTACTTCGTTCCGGATACGATCCTCAGAGAAACACCAAGCATAGCTCTTTCCGTAGCTTGCTGAGCGACTTTAAACTTGTGGACCGCTTTAACTGTCAGTGTCCACGTTTCAGCGTCAAGTCATAACGGGTAGAACTCGCTGATTATAAGCTTTCGTCTTGAGACTTTGAGGGATGGATGACGAGAAAACTCAATGGAGTTTTTAAAACGCTGCCCAGCCCAAATGTGTTCTTCTCTTGACCTCACTCTCAAACTTGTTTTTACCTAGTTCGAGCGTCTGCCCTAGGTAAACATACTTTTGAACAATATCCAGAGTGAAGCCATTTATGGCAACCGGTCCCGGAACAACGTGCTTGTTGAACATGAGCTTGGTTTTATCCAAGTTCATCCGGAGGCCGATGCGTTGAGAAGAATCAGCTAGGACATCTCTTGCAAGTCCTCTAGCGATTCAGCCATGATGATGATGTCGTCTGCAAATCGGTATGCATACGCTTTGGTCTTCTGTACAATCTGTTGCACGGTGTGTATGCGGTCCATGGTGCTGTACCACAGATGTGTGCTGTACTCACTTCGAAACCCAGCTTGTTCCGGGGGCTGAAACTCGTCGAGTCTTCGCGTGTTCGTGACAACCTTATAGAACAGTTTATAGAGATGGCTCAGAAGCGAGATGGGCCGGTAGTTATTCAAAAAGGATTTTATCACCTTGTGTGAAGAACTAAACGACCACACTTCTGTGCCATGCTCTTAAATACGAAACAGTAATATTTGCACACTACAGTTTGGTGGTTAAATAAGTGAATAACTGGTAAAGTACCCCTGGCGGACTCTGACAAAATATTCACCTGTGTTAGTATGTGTCAAACCCACAGAGTTCTATTTATCTGTGTATCTATCAACCTATCTATCTATGTTCTTCGATAATAATGTAGGCGATCCTGCTTCGAGGCAGCAGTAGATATCTACTCCGTCAGGTAATCTTGTGTAGCATATTCCTAGCTTACACTAAAATTACATAAAGCTTTTTGAAGTACTCAGTTAATTTCCTATCTTCGCAGAAGCTTTCACCGCCTTGCCTGATAGATAGATAGTTACTGACGCCAGCGAACGGGCGAATTTGCATCATAGTACAAAGGCGCGGTAATACGTCTATTACCGCGACAGTTACTCGCCTCGTGAAGTGAAGCCATTAGAGGTAAATGAGTTAAGTGTATGCACCTGGCTCCGCTCACCACGCTTCTGTAATTACACCATACTTATTGCCCATCCGAGAATGTCTAGAGCAGCTGCCGTTGCCAATAACTTGTTTATAATTAGTATTATACTTACATAAACAAGTAGGTACTAGTTTATACGATGGCTCTACAACAAGGTATTTTTAAACTAGTTACTTGGTCCGAACTACGATCCCTATATTATCTTCAAAAATTATTCGTCATTTTAGAGCATGTGTTAAGTTTACTGAAACCGTTCTTAAACATATTATTAGTACATAAGCTACCTACATTATGGCAGTTTCGAAAAATCATATATTTGACGGGGACACAAGTGGGTCACTCGCCATCAGTGAGTGCGTCTCGTCCATCGGCGTAGCCGGTTTATGTTTCAGCAGAAATTCCAAGTTGATTTTACAAAATAAAAACTTCGAAAGATTACATGAGCTAGTTTTATTATTATGGCAACTAATTTAGACAAAAATCACTAATTAATCAAATGGATTCAGAAGGATTTAAAGCAACAGGTTTGTACGATCGCCAAAAACCTCTCTCGTGCTCAGAACGGAATGACGTATTTTATTAAAAGTGATTCATCATTCTATTCTGACACAAGTAAGCAGTGTTGCCACGTACAACCCCATTCGGGTGATACCCGCTTTAAATCTTAAGTAGTTCCTGATATTCAAACACAATAATCACAATCGCCTGTGGCCAGGCTCCGTCACGGCCATTCTGCATCTTCATGCGTCCTCGTGTGAATCTTCTTGTTCTGTTGGCAACACAAATAAATCCAGGTATACCAACCATAAAGATGCTTACCTATGTGTGTGATCGGCTCTGTCCTCTGTCTCTTATTATTAGCCATTTACCCCATAAAACGTCATTATCGTCGAAGCTACTCACTTTATTATCAAGAGATAAATTGCAATCGGATTAACAGTTTTAATCTAGATCAAAGTGGCAATAATTCTCATATCATCAGTAATTCCGTATTTTCGAAACAACACACAGCAAAAGTGACTTCACACAATTCTCGGTTCGGACTTATGTAAACGTTTCCCTTCCAATTTGTAACAGATAACATGCCACAAAGGCTCGCCACACAGGCTGCTCACGTAGGTCGCCACACAGGCTAGGGTGCGTCACTCAGACTATGATGTCTCACATGTAGAGGTGCCACATAGGCAGCATCACCACCCTGTTGAACCCGTCACACAGACTATAGAACCACACCAACAGCATTGTCACACAGACACAAAACACACAGAAAGGCGTCACACAGACACGAAAGACACAGAAAGGCTTCACACAGACTATAGTGCCCCCCTAACAGCAGTGTCACATAGACCCAGACCCTCATACGTTCGATAACTCAACAATTCCACACAGACTTCAACCAACCATAGACCGCAAGATCGAATTTCTTGACACGTTAATTTAACTGTAACTTTTCTAAGCTGTGAAATCTAAATGCGATTTGTGAAACCCATACAATACTTAATTACTACCCGCAAATAACAGTGATAAAATAATCCTTATCACTGTCGTTGTTGGTGGGCCCTGGCTCTACCTCGTCGGTAGGGATATCCAACGCCATATTTAACTCCAAGGGGACTGTGCATTTGGGCACAGCGCGGAGACGTTCATGTGCTTATTTGTAATTGTGATTCGAGTTCATTGCCTTTAAACAATACCTATCGCCATCCAGCAATTCGATCACCTTTTATCGCTTTTAAGCTTGGGATCTAGCTTAGTTTGGTTTCTTTCGTGATTCTCTAGCAAAACGTAATAGCCTAGGCTAAACTTTTTAATTTTGGCTTTGGTTTTATCAAACCTAGTTTTTTTTCAATCGAAGCACTAGAGACTATTGCTTGTGCTGCGCGTTCCTTAACTGCGTCTAAGTCTATGTCCATTTCTTCCGAGTCTATAGTCATTAAACTCAAATGTCTAGCTATCTTACCTATCAAAAGCTCTAACAGGCTTGCTTTTGTAACGCGGTTTTCGGTGCAATTGAGAGCGAGCTGAATGTCAGGCAAAGCGTCTTGCCACGACTGATTATTACCAGTTGCTACCGCTGTCAGCATATTTTTAAGAGTAGACATGACGCGCTCTACCTGGCCGTTGGCGCGACTAGTCCCCGTAGCAATCAAATGCAATTTGATATTGTGCCTACTACAAAAATCACCAAACTCTTTGGCGGTAAAACAACGCCCCTGATCAGCGATTATACGAGAAGGAGCTCCGAATAGAGACAAACTAGATTTTAATGCATTAATGGCACTACCAGATCTACACTAACGAACACGTATTCTTTGGAGTCGCTCTTACCACTAAACTTGCCGGCGGCATCCATGTGAACGGTGTACCATGGAACCGTGACTTTGGAAATTGGATGCAACTCGGCTTGGACTTTTCCGGAACGTGATTTAGATACCCTACATGTGGTACAGTTATCTACAAATTTTCTTACGTATTTGTTCATGTTTGGGAACCAATAGTGACAATAGGCCTTTTCAAGCGTTCCGCGGACTGTTGTTTAGTTGGGAGAGATGATATCTCACCGTCCTTTTCTTGTTCCGCTTGCAACCAAAAATTTGATATTTAGGTCAGGTTGATACGTTTTGCTCAACCTTAATTGGCTGTTTAGCGGGCACCGGGTTACGGGACAGAAAGTCAACGTGTCCCATATGACAAAATCAAATGCTTGTAAATAGCACCACTACCTATGTACTCGTGGTGTGAGATCAACTTTTGATTTTGATGCTTTGACTGCATTACAATCTGTCACAACTACGAATTTTCTGCCTGTAAATAGTGACGGAAATGCTTAATAGCGTTAACAACCGCCAGTGTCTCTAGTTCATAGGAGTGATATTTGGATTCTGCGCTGCTAGTTCGGCGACTATAGTACTCTATCACTTTCAGCTTGCCATCAATACGTTGCATAAGCATAGCACCATACCCATCAGCGCTAGCATCCGCATCCGTATGTAGCTCTGTTGGAAGATTGGGATCGAATATGGTCAGCACTGGGCTATCCGTCAATATTTTTATAACGTCTTGACGTATTTCTTCAAAGGCTGGTAACCACTCTATTTTGCCTTTGCCCGAGGTGAGTCTATAGAGTGGAGCAAGTATCTTTGAGAAATTAGGCACGAATTGCCTGATATATGACGCTAGTCCTATGAATTGGCGATTAGAGGCAACGGATATCTGTCGGGGATTGTGTTATTATTCAGCTGGCGATAATCAACACAAATTCGGTCCGATCCGTCTTTCTTCTGAACAAGTAACACCAAGCTTGCAAAAGGGGAGCTACTTGCACGTATAATACCGGCATCTAACAGTTCTCGTATCTTGCTGCGTATAACTTCACGTTCATTCGGGCTAAGCCGTTACGGTCTACGTTGAACTAATAGTTTCAGATCTATTCATTTTATTTCCAGCATACCCGTATTAAACCTACTCGTTGGAATTCCCTGCACGAAATGACTAGCATTCTGATTTAACAGTGATTCTAATTGCTCTTTATATTGTGGCGGTATGTCACAATCGACTGCCTCAAAGTTTTGTACCTTCGTCCCTACATCACACACAGAAACAGCTTTATTTTCTTTTAACACAAGTTTGCAGTCGGGTACCTCCACTGTAAACCCCAAGCGCAATAAATCACGACTTATCATGAGATCATGTTGAATGCTATTGTCAGGTACAACATGAAATAATAATGGTACTGAAAAACCCCGAATTGACACGGTCGCTAGTATTCATGAATTGCAGTCTACGTTAGCACAAACGATCCCCACTAACCTAACCGAGTTACTTTCTCGCACGCCACGAAACCTTTCTACGTTATTTTGTCTAACCAGAAAGCACTCTGCACCAGAATCAAAACAAAATGAAAATTGCTCACCGGAATTGGAAAGATGATCAAACGCTGGCTGGACTGAACAGGCGTTCACTCGATGCTCTACTCGTATGTCGCTGCTTTCTTGTTCTTTCTTCATACATCGCGAAGCAATATGTCCACTTTCTCCGCAGTAATAGCACGTAGGAGCCACCTTTTTATTGATTTGTTGCTGTGGTACTTCACTTTTAGGTTTCTGCGCTGACGTACCAGCAGCCGGAACTGAAAACTTAGGAGAAATGTTAGTGGCTGAGTCGTTATTCGGCTTGAATCTACAATCCACTGAAATGTGTCCCAGCTTCCCGCAGTTGTAGCATTTTTTTAACCCATTTAGTCTAGGTCTCTTCGAATCTGAATCATGGGTTTTGTCCTGAATTGTCAGTTCTCTTTTTCGATAGTTATAGGCCATTAATTCTTGCTGTAACTTGACACGGGTACTGATCTCATTCGTAAAGGCAAGTTGTTGTAGTCTTGGTTCCATTTTCGCAGCATGTGACAGCGTTACAGCTATGGCAATCTGTTCAACAGACATTTTACTCCATTGGCTCATTAGCGTATTCATTATACGATTGGAATATGCCGCCAAACATTCTCCCTCTTTTGGCTTACCATTCAAAAGTCTATACACCATAGCCGCGGGTGTCTCGACAATGTCGAACCGAGCCAATAATAACTCCTTTATATGAGCCCATGTAATACCGGGAAAACTATGTTGCGTTAGCCATGTCGCAGCAGTACCCTTCAATGCCTTACTTATCGCTAAGATGAGTTTACTTCCGGTTAGTGTTTTTTTCCTCCATGCATAAATCTACGGTCTTGCACCACGCACGTACATCGTTATCAGGCACGTCTGGGTTAAATTCAGGGAAAGTAAATGATTTGCTATCCGTTTTACTAGGTTCTTTCAAAACAGTAATAAGTTCTGATATAGTGCGTTGTTGCATGTCCAATAGCATTTGCCACCGGTCTTGTTCATTGTAACTTGTGTGAATGTTACTCTGACCTGCATCTCGTTGCTGTGGGCGCTGTTGTGATCCCACTTCTGATGACGGGGACACAAGTGGGTCACTCGCCATCAGTGAGTGCGTCTCGTCCATCGGCGTAGCCGGTTTATGTTTCAGCAGAAATTCCAAGTTGATTTTACAAAATAAAAACTTCGAAAGATTACATGAGCTAGTTTTATTATTATGGCAACTAATTTAGACAAAAATCACTAATTAATCAAATGGATTCAGAAGGATTTAAAGCAACAGGTTTGTACGATCGCCAAAAACCTCTCTCGTGCTCAGAACGGAATGACGTATTTTATTAAAAGTGATTCATCATTCTATTCTGACACAAGTAAGCAGTGTTGCCACGTACAACCCCATTCGGGTGATACCCGCTTTAAATCTTAAGTAGTTCCTGATATTCAAACACAATAATCACAATCGCCTGTGGCCAGGCTCCGTCATATTTATGTAATGTCACTCGAGAGTTTTCTAACATAAAAGACGAATGTGATGGCGACTTGATGATTTGTTTATTTTATTTGTTTATTATTTAAAGGTTAAAAGGTTTAAAGGTTATAATTTGCTTATAGACCCTGCACTAGGCGAAAGCCTGTATCGTAGGGTCTACATACTTAATGATTGCCAAAAAGAAGGTGCGGCGCGGTAAAAGATTACTATGAAGTTTGACTCGAATTGGGCTTACATGTTGGGAGGTGCAAAACGAGTGGAGTGGGTGCGTGGAGATATGTGGGTGTGTAAGGGTGACAAGTACCAGTAATCGCGTAGCCCAGCCTCGAGAGAGTCGGGCTCGCGGCAATGCTCACTAGTGGGGGTGTGTGTGTGTGTGTGTATGTGTGGGTTGAGTGTGTGTGGGGTGTGTGTGTGTGTAGGAGCATGAGTGTGTGTTAATGAATGGGTTTTCCGAGTAATTAGTGGGTACTGACTCAGAAGTATATTTGTTATTTTATTATGTCGAGTATTTTCTCAGTATCATCATGTGTTAGTGACTGCAAATATTTAAAAACTGTTATTTTGCATTCCCATACTCTTTTGTGTCTTATGTCACATAGTTTGCTGATTGTGTTGTATATGAAAGGGAACCTGAAGTTTGGAAGACGTTGAGCGAAAGCTGTTTTAGTGAAGGGCTCAGCGACCCGGGGCGGTCTTCTCTTGAGTGCAATATGTCCGGCGGCGGTGGCGCTGTCAGCTTGGCTGTGTAAAATGTTTATTTTTCGATGCACCGTAAGATTCACCTTGTGAATATATATTTGGCGGACGCGCAACACTCCCGCTACAGCATATAGGTCATCGGTTGGGTAGCGGTAAGGTAGTTTGAGCATTACTTTGAGTACTGCGCGCTGGGCTCTTTCCACTTCCAACATTGACGTAACTCCAGCGCCACCTCACGCCGTTATGCAATACGACAGAATTGATTCACCTAGAGCCATGTACACAAGGCGAAGAACCCGATTACTAGCAGAATTACGTAACGCTTTCATAACGTGAATCAATTTTCGAACTCTTTTCCCTAAAGTTGTTATGTGGGATTTAAAAGATAATTGTTCGTCGATTGAAACTCCTAAGTATATCATTGAAGGCACCCGAGAAATCACTTAACAGTCACATCGGCTACGACTGCAAAAGGAGTGTATTATTAAATTAAGACGCGGATCCGGTTCCGATGCTTTTGTTTTGTGGAAGCACAAGTACTTGGTTTTTCTGAGGTTTAATGTTAAAAAGTTTTTATCTAGCCAACTTTTCATCTGTGCCATGCCTGTTTCTGCCTTATCAAACGCCGACTTCCAATTGTTCCCGTGATATAGGGCGACTGTATCGTCAGCGTAGCAAATGATGTCGGTGTCTGTTGAGCACGTTGAGTGGATGTCGTTTATGTATAAAATGAACAACGTTGGGCCAAGTACGCTACCCTGAGGTACTCCGAAAAGAATGGGCAGCGTTTCGCTAATTCCGGTACCTATCTTTACACACTGGTTTCTTTGACCAAGGTAGCTTTGAAACCATTTCAATGGCAATCCCCTGATTCTGAAACTTTCTAATTTCTTCATCAGGATTGCCACCGAAACGGTGTCGAAGGCCTTGGCCAGGTCCAGAAACACGCCGACGGTGTTTTGTTCATTATCTAGACTGGTCTCAACTTTTTTTGTTAGGAGTTCAACTGAGCTTTCTGTTGATTTCCCTCGTCTAAAACCAAACTGATTCCCTGAGATTAGGTTTAACTTCTCCAAATAGGTGACAACGCGGTGGTTCACGATCTTTTCGAGCAATTTGGAAAAAATGGCTAGGAGCGAAATTGGTCTGTAATTTTCAGGAAGGTTCTTGAGGCCACTTTTATGGATTGGGGTCACATTTGCCATTTTCCATTGTTGGGGAAAGATACCTGTTGAAAGACTGGTGTTAAAAATGTGGGTTAATGGTTTTAGTATTTCATTCTTTATGGCCTTGACCAGGGCCGGCTTGATCCCATCTGGACCCGGAGCACTATCGTTTTTCAGCTTGCCAATAAGTCTTCCAACCTCTATCTCATCTATCGGCTGGAAAAAGAAGGAATTTGAAGATTGCATATTTTTGCAGCTTGCGTCAGTTGATAGCTCTGCTTCGGTTTTATAGAGCGTCCTGAGTATTGTTCGTTTCATAGATTACCTTCGTTGAGAAAACAGTTCCTACAACAAAGCCTTAGCATGGATAGACTGGCTATACTGGAAATTGTCACTCTGTACCGCTAAACATAACCAAAATTGTGGGCGTCTTACCTTGCCTTTAAAATGGTCACACCCCGCTATATCACCGCGTTATACCTTCGGCTCGCCTTATCGTCTCGCCGTCAACCAGGCATCAAACGAACGTAACCTCAGAGGCGTCGATGCGGCTACGGCAGGAAGGCACCACGCTTACGGTTGAGCAAGATTTGTGAAGCGTGCAGATCTAGGCGGCGATTGACAGACGTAAAAGCTGACAGGCGACAGTGACAGCGGCGACAAACTCGACGTTAACGTAGTGCGGCTCTCGGAACGCTGCGTCGCCATGCCGCAGCTGCGGTGACAGCGAGTTCCGCATGCGCGTGCGGTTCACGAGCTTGTCCCGAGGAGAGACGATGTCGTTACGATGCTGATCAGTGTGCGTTGAAGTATGGTAGGATCATAAAATTAATACTGAACATCTCAAAATATAATGTGCGCTGCAATCACAAACCGTAAAAAAATATAATGAGCGTTTTCTATTTTTCAGTGGATATTATTAAAACATCCTTGTTAGTCTTGTTTCGTATCCAACGAGGTCTGAAATTCCTAACCGTAGGATAATCACGATTTTCTTTCGGACTTTGTACAATATGGTATGCAGATGACTCGGCGCTAGACTTGCCCGCGTCATGAATGTAAATATTATAATATCCTTTGCAGGGTTGAGTGGATGCGAGTCTGGCACACACCGCTCGGAAAGGGTCCCGCGGAGACCTCTCGACCTTCCCGCGCAACTGCCTGGACACGTCGAGTCTGAGAGACTCCTCGAAAAATCGCGCCACTCGATTCATAGAGGACTCGGTAAAATGACTTATGTTTTTGATTCCATTTATATACATGAAAATGTTCAGGTTTTCGCAGTAATTTAGAAGAATTAATTCTACTATAAATGTATATCATTAATTAAAATATAAACGGTAATTAACCGTGCTAATTTGATTAAAAATTAATAAATAAATAGAAAAGAACTAGAAACGTAATACGCAGTTCACTCGCGTTACATCCAGTTAATAAATTATATTTTGTTCTTAATGGGCGTCGGTACGTGAAAACCGTTGTGGCGTATAACAAAAAAATAAAATGTTAAAGAATGGTACATCGATCTCGTGCCGATGGTCGTGCAGTTACTATAACGACTGGTAAAATAAAAGGTGCTGGTGCTAAATGGTCGAATGGTCGCGAGATAAGTGGTCGAATGGACTCGAGTTAGCTGGTCGAATGGACTCGAGCTAGCTGGTCGAATGGTCGCGAGATAACTGGTCGAATGGACGCGAACTAACTGGTCGGATGGACGCGAGCTAACTGGTCAGATGGACGCGAGCTAGCTATTCGGATGGTCGCGAGCTAACTGGTCGGATGGTCGCGAGCTAACTGGTCGGATGGTCGCGAGCTAACTGGTCGGATGGACGCGAGCTAACTAGTCGGATGGACGCGAGGTAACTGGTCGGATGGTCGCGAGCATTCGTAACAGCAGATGACACCATTCATATTCACAAGCGCATTTATTTTACGAGTATTTTGCGTTAACTTGTACGTTTAGATTCCTATTAAGGTCCAATCGCAAAACAACAAAAGTAGCATTTTTCAGCGCTTTGTTCGAAGTGACGAGGTTACTTAATCAGGTGCAAAAAATCCTGCAGATAGAAAATAAAACTGAAATTACGTTTAACCGAATAACATTTCGAAGATCTGTCTTAGTTACAAAATAAAAAATCGCAAAATGACCCCCTGAAAAACCCTTCTGAAATGAAATGCCCTGATTTTGCAGCGGTAACTAGAAATTTTCTTTTACAAATTAAATATCCAGGCTAGTGGTTTATACGGCGAATCAGGTAGTTTTTTATTTGATTTATATATTTCCGATAATCGGCAAAAAAGCAATGAAATACTACAATTTACCGTTTTCTCATCAAGTTAACGAAGGTACTAAGTAACTACTGTTTGTATTTTCTTGCTCATACACGTCATAGTGAAGTTTGATAAAAAGGTACCGCAACTAAAGACAATCAAATTCAAGGCTGCCTTTAAAATTCAAGAATATGCGACAAGTGCCAAGTTTTAATACAAACATAAGCAACTTCTCTTCGGAGCGGTTGTCGCGTCGTCGTGCTGAGTCGGCGTCGGTGTCGGACACGCTTTGCCGATTTTAAACCAATTCGATTATAGAATCTGCTGCGGGGAAAAATCATAAATGCCGGTGATCGCGCCTTCTCTCCCGGGAATTTCAATTGAACCTGGATCCTCTCCGTAATTTATAATAATAGAGATTTCTTCTCATCAGCTAGAAATACCGTCCGTGCGCATTCGTATTGAGCCTATTCCTTATTGTAACATCGTACTGGAAACTTATTTACCTTACGGTGTCTTGACACTTGTCGAAAAACGGCCGACACTATAATATGGCTTCTTGCCGCTCTCTAGTCCAAGTTATTAATAACCGAGGTGAAAATAATCGCTGCGTGGTGGTTAATTATAATCCTTTTGTTTTGTTTATGGTTTCCTCGTCCATCTAGTAGTGGTTTTAATGTTGACGGATATGAGTGTCACACAGGATGCAAGGTTCCGGATTAAGCCGACCATCGGTGGGGGTATGTCGGAGAAACTGGCGTCAGTTGAACGGCGTTTCATTGCGCGGCTTACACTCTCGCTTATCGAATCAAAAAAAAACAAAAATTAATCTCGTTTCGTTACTCGCATATAACCCGAGAAATACCGCGAAGTTACCTCCTTCTTTCGCACCGAGTTGCTTAATTTCGTTTCCTCGTTAGTAGTAGAGTGGCGCGCCAGGGCGCGCCGTGCGTGCCGCGCGGTGCCGCGCCGAGGAGATTCGCTGCGTGTCGCGCGGTGCCGCGCCGAGGAGAGCCGCCGCGTGTCGCGCGGTGCTGCGTTGAATAACGTCGCTGCGTGTCGCGCGATACCGCGGTGCTGGATATTCATAACCAATCGGCATCCTTGCGAATGTTGGTTTTTCCAGAAGCTTCAATAATAAAGAGGGCTCGGTGGTAATACAACTTAATAGATAAGTAAAAGCCTTAATCCGAAAGAGTTTATCCGTTTTTAGAACCCAAATCTGAAGCAAACAGGATAATTTCATAAGCCCATTGCTTGGGCTTACTGCAAATGTGCCTAGCTCGTATCGATCCATTTTGAGAGGCATCTTTATGTTTACTTTAAAAAACACGAAACTTAAAGTAACGCCGCGCCGCGCCGTGCCGCACCGTGCCGCGCCATCCTTCCATTAATTACAATTATATTACGATTATTTAGAAAATAAATATTACGATTTACCAACTTTAAAGAAACAAGGACTGATATTATCACGGTATTTTGTTAATAAATCTTTACAGTAAACACTTTTAACGTTAGTTATTAATTTTAAATAAAAAAAAAAAAAATATTAGAGGTCATGCAAATGATAAGTAGCCGCTATTGATTGATCCCTCCGAAAGTTTTAAGAATGCTCAAAAATAGCTTGATGAATGTTGAAAGACAACACCAACGCCAACACAACGTTGCGCATCCCACGCCACGCTACGCCGTGTCATCCCACACCACGCAATGCCGCGCCATCCCACACCACGCCACTCTACGCCTCCGTTTCCACTACTTAGAGTTATTTAGGTTCACCTAAACTTTTTGTTATCAGAAGATTATCTTCAGCCCACGATATACAATATTATACCTTGTTAGCAACCATGTGCACCTACCAACCAACCAACCTCGCTCGGCAGCAGCCTCTCAATACTTATAGCCTACTTGCCCATGGCACTTGTTCTTAATATTATGTTCATAAAATTGTTTTTTTACTGAATAAATAAAAAATTTAATGGCATAAGTACCTATATGGATATTTTTGTAACTTCCTGTTAAAACAACTACTAACAGCTACCGACTTGTCTATATAGTTTACTACATGCCCGGTACCTAGATAATAACATTTTTTTCAGTAATCATTCACGGTTTTGTACCCGACAACAACGAAGCTAAAAGGAGGGTATTGCAGTGTTTGCATGTTCCCGACGACAAAATAAACGTCCGATTTTGAAAAAAAAAAAGGGTGTCGATCGATTCGTCTAGATTCAGAGATGGTAACATCTGTTGTAAGCCTATAAATCGGCAGCCCGACTATTATCTTATCTAATATAATAAATGCGATTTGTAACTCTGTCTCTCTGTCTGATCTCTCTGTCTGGGTGTTTGTCGCGTTATGACGCCTTAAACAGCTGAAAGTATCGAGCTGAATTTTTACATAGATATAACTTAAGGGTATGACGGACATAGGCTACTTTTTTCGCGAATTCCAGTTCGGGCTCTCTCCACACACACGCACTTCTTTTTGTAGGTCCACGCGACGAAGTCGCGTGTAATAACTAGCTACTTATAAAATTATGACAATTTATAATCACACTATCACACTAATATTATAAATACGAAAGTGTGTGTGTGTGTAAGTATGTAAGTGAGTTTGTTCCCGTTCAACTCTGTAACGGCTGAACGGTTTTCGATGAAATTTGATAAAGAGGTAGCTTATACACTGGATTAACACATAGGTAGCTTTTTATCCCGGAAAAATATTTGATTCTGTCACATTTCTGTAAAATAGCGGGTGAAACCGCGGGGCGGGAGTAATCACGTTAAAAACAAAAAAAAAAGAACAAACCAATTAAACTAGTTAATATATTTAGTATTAAACTGTGTTTATAGTTATTAAACTAGTTAATATATTTTTAAAATTTTTGGTTGTTTTTACAAATATACAAATACATATATTTTTTATTGTCCAAAAACCTAACTTCAAAATACCCTTAACGCTAACATATTGCTAATACATTCAATTTAAGTTTTAAAGGTTATAATTTGCTTATAGACCCTGCACTAGGCGAAAGCCTGTATCGCAGGGTCTACATACTTAATGATTGCCAAAAAGAAGGTGCGGCGCGGTAAAAGATTACTATGAAGTTTGACTCGAATCGGGCTTACATGTTGGGAGGTGCAAAACGTGTGGAGTGGGTGCGTGGAGATATGTGGGTGTGTAAGGGTGACAAGTACCAGTAATCGCGTAGCCCAGCCTCGAGAGAGTCGGGCTCGCGGCGATGCTCACTAGTGTGTGCGTGTGTGTGTGCGCGTGTGTATGTGTGCGTGTGTGTGTGTGTTAATGAATGGGTTTGCCGTGTATTTTAGTGGGTACTGAGTCAGAAGTATATTTGTTATTTTATTATGTCGAGTATTTTCTCAGTATCACCATGTGTTAGTGACTGCAAATATTTAAAAACTGTTATTATGCATTCCCTTACTCTTTTGTGTCGTATGTCACATGGTTTGCTGATTGTGTTGTATATGAAAGGGAACCTGAAGTTTGGAAGACGTTGAGCGAAAGCTGTTTTAGTGAAGGGGTCAGTGACCCCTTCACTTTTAGGGGCTTTTATTTTGTTTTTTATTCTTTTATTTTGTTTTTAACGTGATTACTCCCGTTTTATTAAAACAAAATGTATCAAAACCACGTCAGTTTTCATAATAAAATAGTTTAATATAAATTGTCATCAAAATTGTTGATTCTTAATTATATTTGTGAAATATCGTTGTCGGGTTTTTTTATCTAAAACCATAGAAACATGTTCATCGACGATAAGATAATATTTAGACTTACGCAGTTATTAACATTTAACTAAGGGTTTGGGAAGTCTCGGCAGTCTCGAAATCCCGGGAAAAGAGACAATATCCCGGGATGCCTCAGAACTTTGAGACTTCTCAAAACAACATTAGAACGCATTTTACAATGGGACATAACAGAATAATCGATTTCAGAATCACAGGATGATTTGTTTGGTAATAAGATCTTCTAAATAAAAAGCTTCAGATATATTTTTTTTCTACTTTTTTGATTTCCTGCTACACTTGACTTTGACACGAGGCGTCGGATTACAAAATCGAACAAAATAAATAATCTGTTAGTAATTTTAAATATTAACCTAGAAACACATAATTCTCCTTATATTTGCCTAGAAATAAATAAAATTATGTAGGAAAATTTAAAATAGCGATATTTCTACAATGTTTATGCCAAATTTATTATCAAAATCGGCCGGTAAATGGCACCGAAAACTTTACCCCACCAATCAAAATTCGCTTACTACAAAAAAAAAACCTGTGAAATTGTTGAACCAGTATATATACCAAGATTCGTCAAGAGTAGTTGAAAAATACTTTCTCGGCCATACGGAGAGATAATGGCAAAAGCCAGTTGTTGCAAAGACTTTGCTCGTTTCGATCGTTCGGTGAATCGTACACGTATAGCGCCGAGCGGCGAGTAGTCTCGGGTTCAGGCCACAATATCAATTGATTGATCGATCTATAAAAATACCCGTCCAATTGAACCGATGACGTCAGATGTCCAGTCTACTAGTACAGTTGGAATGTTTATTGCTATGCGAATATACTTGCTAAGAAATATTGAGAGAACGATAATTTAACGGGCCACCGACCTGATCTGGAAAATGACCAACAAGGAAGTGTTGTTCCTCTCACTTATATCTCTACATGAAAGGATCAACTTGTTTAAATTTTAGATAGACCCCGTAACAGAAAGTAGGTTTTTTTATTAAACTAAATGAATTCTACTAGAATATAATATCTACCATTCGTTTTACTGGTAAATAACCGTGCTAATTTGAATAAATTCAAATAAAATAAACGTTATTGTTTTACAGATTAGGTTGTATTTTGACTTTAGGATTGATTCTGCGGGACTCCGCATAAGTGAACTAGCAGCCTTTGCAGTTCCTTATATTTTTTCTATCGTATCTATTCTGTAACCCGCTCCGTTTACGAAGTATCCATAACTTACGTACGGACAGACACCGGAGTGCTAGGGACATGGATCCGTTTAGGCCTTTGAGTACGGAACCCTGAACCGACATTTCTGAAATTAGCAAGTTGAAAAATTAAGCGGCTCCATTGCTTTCTATTTTCATCGAGAAACTAGTTGAAAGCTAACTGAATCTTCGGTAGAAGTTTGGCTAAAGTTAGTGCAACTAGAAGGGGAATGTTCTGGGGCTCACTCGGAGCCAAGCCCTCCGGCCCCCGCTCTCGGCTGCCGGATGCAAATCAGTCTGTGAGCAGGAACTCCGTTGCCGCTACCGCTGAGTATACATTTTAACAGAGAAGTAGGTAGCTCCGAAGAACACATATTTTGTAGGAATTGTAGTATATCCGCTGCGAATGCTTAGAAGACAGGTCATGTATGGGGCCCATGCACACATTGCCGGTTCGTCTATCCCCCCTCAGTCTTTTCCTCTGAAAGCAAAGTATGAAAAAAATCCGTACGGCCCCCTTTGAAACCGAACTGTAGAGTACACACAGTTTTGCGTTCGTAAAGGAAGTTAAATATCAGTGTTCGTTTTTATGACTAGTTGAGTTGTCTCTCTGCGCGTATTCTCTAGACGGTAGCGCTAGTTCCCCGTGGGTCCCACCCAGCCGGTCCCCGCGCCGGCACCGGCACCGCGCCGGCTAATTCTGACCTGATTACAAGAACTATATGACGGCTCGGCTTCCGAGCGCCTAATTGTGCTCATGAACTGTTGCCGCGCGACTCTCGCCCGGATCTACACTACTGGCTACTTGCTCACCTGCAGCACTCATGCACTCGGGGGACTACTAACTATCTTAAGCTCTGGAAGTCATTTTATACTTGTATTCATACAATTACAGAAATTGAACTGAAATCATAATGATTTCGAGTTAAATAAATTTCAAAATATTTATTCCAACTGACAATCTGGATTTTTTTAAGATAAGTTTTTTAAAATAACAAGTTATGTAAAACAAATGAAAATCGTTTGTATGAGAGCTGTGCGGCCGGGTACCCAGATCATACAGGTTAGATGTCTGTGGAGTGACGAGTGACGGAGCCTTTCGTACGTCTGTAATCTCTCTGTAACGTAGTCTCTACTTCTGATCTAGGATACAAACAATGCTCTAAAGAGGCTACGTTCCATGAACAATAAAATGATTGTTACAGAGAATGAACATAAATTACTCTTAGTGTAATTGATCGTCTGCTAGAATTGGCTCGTTCTCAGTTATTAGGACGAGAGACAAACTAAATTAACCTTCAGCAAATTGATGTCATGTTTCTCACCTAACACCGTGTCAGACAGTAGACAGTAGCGTTCTTGGATAGAGTGAATCGGGCTTGTACCTCAGTATTGCAATCAGCCGCTCTCAGTAGTATTTCCGGTAAGGCTTTAGTAATTTGCTTCCCAATAGACAATTGAAATGAAATGTGAAGTGTTGATAGTAAACTTCCCGGTAGTACTAAACTTGTGGGACAGCGAAGAGCGACGTGGATCTTCGCTGAGCGTGTGCGCACGCGCATTAGCTGCCTGCCGCCGCTGCGCGCCGCGCACCGAGGCCAGCGGTGCATCGGTGAAAACGGGCATCGTCGTGATGTCTGCAGCCACCACATACTCATTGTGGAAAAATTCCACAAATAGAAGAAAAAAAATATGAATCGAATAAACAGAGGGTTGAAGAGTTTCAAGCGTGTTTACTGCATTACTCCGCTTAGCGCCGGGTGTCGAGACGTCACGTCTGTTATCGCCTCTTTGCGTTACCTATATTTTAGCGGAAACACATTAGCGCCATCTATAGTATCTTGTTGATTTATATAATTAGTATAATTTTGACTATTGACTTATACCGATTAAAGTTTTGCGTAGAGGGCGCTGGCGTAGCACCAACAACCAATCGAGAACCGTTTACCTAAAAAGTAGTCTTGGAGGGGGTGATCGGGCGGGTGTTGGTGCTAGGCTGGCGCGTCGGTCACTTTGGATTTGGTTTTTAAAAGAGTAAGACGTCGATCTAAATATTAACATATAGAATAGATAGATAGATATAAATAAAGTTAATAAGATCAAATATTGAAGTAAGTCTGTACAAGTGATAAAGAGGATATTATATTTCTAGTTAGATATTAATGAGTCTTTTCTATACTATGTTTGAGGTTTATTACACGTCGCATCGGTAACGGTGGCGACAAGTCATGACGACGCCTCACGTCGAGCAGCGGTAGCGTGTCGTGACGTCGGTTCGCGTCGGTCACGGTGCGGTGTGTCGTGTATCTCGTCGCGTCGGGCACCTGGGACCCTATTCGGAGATATGACATTTTATCTCGGTCACTCTCACTCCCATTAAATTCTAAATTAGAGAGACAGTAACCGAGCTAAAATGTCATTTCTCCGAATAGGGTCCCTGCGGCGACGTATTGTGACGTCGCGTCGGTCAGCTGCGGCGGCGTGTCTTGATGTCGCGTCGAGTCGGTCGCGGCTGCAGCGTGTCGTGACATCACGTCGCGTCGGGTGACGGCGGAGTCTCGTGTCGTGACGTCGCGAACTTCGACAATTACCGTAATTTATTAGCGCGGACCTCGTTGTGGGACACTCGCTCTGTGATAAATACTTAACTACCCACATAGCGGGCTGAGATGATCGAGTGACAGTATCACTCGCCTCTTGTATGAAGTATAATCTGCTGTTCATTTGGGTTATGCCCAGTAGTGCCAACGTATAGTTCTACCGGTTGAGCGACCATGCCTTTCTCTCAAATCACATCATGCTTGGATATTCGTCCGTTACTGTCGACGCATTTCCATGAAAATTCTCACTCTTTGAAAAATTAAAATGCCCTGTACTTTGTCTATTGACGGCCGATTTATTTATTTATTTATTATTTATTAACTAAAACGGCACAATACGCCAATTACATTAGTCAACCATACACACAAATCATAATAATAATATAATACAATGTCGTACAAAATTACTCTAAATTATTAAAAGTCAGTTAATGTATAATTATTTATAATTATATAAATGCCGATAATTAGACAAAGACAACATTAATTTATTTGTCTTGAAGGAAATTTAGCACCGAACCTGGGATGTCACTTCAGGCATAGGGCTGGTCCCCGAGACGGGCTGGGCTGGTGTTGAATGCAAAGCGAACTTTTACCGAAAACCCTTTCACTAGGTGTACTGCTAACTGGGATGGAAAGAAACGATCGCGCCAATCCTGCAAGCCAGGGACACAATTATTTTTCTTCCAAGCTTAGAATAACTACCCATATTCTAAGATTCAACCAAACCATCAAATAAAATATATCTCCAACGCTAAGGGGGCGCACTAGAGTAGGAGCCGCGCGCGCGAAGGTAATAATAAAAATACGAATGTTTATAATCGGCGTGATATTTTCAAAGACGGCGGATACTCGGCGGAAGCACGCCGGCGTGGCGCGGATCTTTACTCTGAAATTACATCTTATTAGTACAATGTATCCAGACAGTCACTCCGATATTACATTTAATTAGTACGATGTATCAAGACAGTTACTCCGAAATTACATTTCATTGTTACAATGTATCCAGACAGTCACTCCGAAATTACATTTCATTAGTACAATGTATCCAGACAGTCACTCCGATATTAAATTTAATTAGTACGATGTATCAAGACAGTCACTCCGAAATTACATTTCATTAGTACAATGTATCCAGACAGTCACTCCGAAATTACATTTCATTAGTACAATGTATCCAGACAGTCACTCCGATATTAAATTTAATTAGTACGATGTATCAAGACAGTCACTCCGAAATTACATTTCATTAGTACAATGTATCCAGACAGTCACTCCGAAATTACATTTCATTAGTACAATGTATCCAGACAGTCACTCCGATATTAAATTTAATTAGTACGATGTATCAAGACAGTCACTCCGAAATTACATTTCATTAGTACAATGTATCCAGACAGTCACTCCGAAATTACATTTCATTAGTACAATGTATCCAGACAGTCACTCCGATATTACATTTAATTAGTACGATGTATCAAGACAGTCACTCCGAAATTACATTTCATTAGTACAATGTATTCAGACAGTCACTCCGAAGTTACATTTAATTAGTACGATGTATCAAGACAGTCACTCCGAAATTACATTTCATTAGTACAATGTATCCAGACAGTCACTTCGGAATTATATTTCATTAGTACAATGTATCCAGACAGTCACTTCGGAATTATATTTCATTAGTACAATGTATCCAGACAGTCACTTCGGAATTATATTTCATTAGTACAATGTATCCAGACAGTCACTTCGGAATTATATTTCATTAGTACAATGTATCCAGACAGTCACTTCGGAATTATATTTCATTAGTACAATGTATCCAGACAGTCACTTCGGAATTATATTTCATTAGTACAATGTATCCAGACAGTCACTTCGGAATTATATTTCATTAGTACAATGTATCCAGACAGTCACTTCGGAATTATATTTCATTAGTACAATGTATCCAGACAGTCACTTCGGAATTATATTTCATTAGTACAATGTATCCAGACAGTCACTTCGGAATTATATTTCATTAGTACAATGTATCCAGACAGTCACTTCGGAATTATATTTCATTAGTACAATGTATCCAGACAGTCACTTCGGAATTATATTTCATTAGTACAATGTATCACTCCGAAATGGCATTTAAAGAAAAGGGTAAGTAAAACTACAAGATCAAAACTCTTTATCTTCATTAAACTAACGAAATTTTTAGGACAGTATATCTTGAACAGACGCTGGGCTTCAAGATAAAGACACGAAAACATTTGTATTATTACCTTCCAGGCTCTCATCTGATTGAGTTTTAAATTGGTAGATTTTTGTTTTAATAAAACGAGAATACTCACGTTAAATTGAGTCGGTTATTCCGACTATGCAACGGCAGTGCAGCCGTTGACGTCACGCGCGCGACGCGCCGCAGCCCGCAGTGCAAGGCAAGACGAGGTCGCGCGCGTGTCTCCCTGAGCATTCCTTGATAAAGGTCACCGAATGTGATCGAAACTATAGTCGGAATAACCGACTCAATGTAACGTGAGTATTCCCGTTTTATTAAAACAAAATGTATCAAAACCACGTCAGTTTTCATTGGTAGATTTATCAGTCACAAAAATTGTGTTTGACTTAAGAACAAAAATATTTTAAATAATAAAGTAAGTACAGAAGTACCTATTCAAAAATTCATTTCTTTTTAAAATAACCGAATAAAAACGATCTCACGATAATCAACTCACATACTATTCAGCAACATTACACTCGAGAACACACCTGACGCCGCTAAAGAAAAGATGAAACAGAAGTGAATGTAAAAGAATGTTTCTTAAAAGCCGCGCCGCCTCTACAGAGAAGTATTCCGGAGCTCGTCAGGCGCTGGAGAGTGCTCGAGAGGGACATGGCAAGGGCAAACACCATTAGTGGAGCCGCGCCCCGACCTTCCTGACCTTCCGTGGAGCTATTTCGGGGATACTCTACCGTTAGCGCGCACTGTTCCATCTATATCTATCCCTCCAATGATCCGAACTCTGTGGATGGTGTTAAAGGCCGTTTTAACCAGCTATAGGTTCGGTTCGTTATTTCATGTAACTCTTTCAGATTCAATTTTCAACGCCTTGCTACGAACCGAACCGGCCCACGGCTCCACTCACTTCGGCCAGTTACCGTTAGAGCAGCGCGCCGCCGCTTCGGTGTTACACATGGCGCCGCGGTTATTAATCCAGATCCCGAGACACGTCTCAAGATGCGAGTTTTTAAGGCAACTCGCTTTTAAATTGAATCTCACACTAACTTTCTTCCCTTTCCATCTGGCTTGGGAAGGTTTAGCAATTGGCGAAATAATAACTAATCTACCTAATATCAAATCATTAGCGATCTGAAAGGTATTTCCACGTAGCAGCGGTTTATTTGTGTTGTGCGATTACCAAGTCACATTATAGAAACAAAGATGTCTAATATTGATACAGTCACTAAATGTTGGTAAGCGACTAATTAGAAAACAAATTATAAGTTTGTTAAATGGGAGCTTCCATTCTAATTACAATAACAGACTTAGTTTTATATGAGATCTCATAACTTTTTACGGTGGAAGTATTGCGTTGCGAGACTTGGCCTTTTTTTTACATTTTATGTTTTTGATTTTTCACAGAGATAGTATAGAACTGGTATTTTAAATGCTAACAATAGCAACCACTAATCGTCAGTTATATGCGCTAGATATCTTTCATTATGGGGCACGATGCCCTCGAGCAGCGGCAATTAGCAGCCGTGTTTTGGGCACATAACCGCCGCCCTTCGTCGCCTTAACCCGTCCTGCGCCGCCTTAACTACTACGCCGCCCTACGTCACCTTAGCTACTACCCCGCCCTTCGCTGCCGGCTATAGAATCCTCTCAAACCTCACTAAACATTAATGAGCAGCTGCTAAAGTTCATGTCCACCTATCCCAACACACAGACACACACAGACACCCTCACACCGTCTCTCATATCGCTTAGTGTTACTTTTACATCCTTTGAATTATTAGCTCATTTAATGACATTTAAAGTTATAATTATGTGATTCTTCATTCTCTGTCGCATTAACCATAATTAAAATGATAGGTGTCCTCGAGCGATTTCTACGTATTGTACATACTTCCACTACAGTACAAAGATTGGTAGCCATAATCTCGACGCTTGGCAGGCGCGTTGGAGATCGCATTGTTCACCATTTACTAAGAGGACGCTGCTGCCTGTCCTCTGGTGGTTTAGGTCGCATTTTTAGGATATACTTGGGTCTTGTAATTAATTAAATAATAAAGGTTTCTGTGCCTTTGGTATAACGAGTTCATGTCGAGTACTAGATTCGATAGTGGGATTATACACAGGCGCGAATAATTCACGATTCCGCGGCCGTCTGTGTATTAATACGGCTCGTCCTCGGTTCAAAGATTGATGACGTATCTAGCCTCCCCTCCCTCCTCTCTCGCTCGCCTCCACTCTCCGCATATATGATGAGATGACCGCGGAAAGCGTCAGGCGTAGTATTGGCGCTCTTGCCCGCTCCGACTCTGAGCGATGCATTATTCCGAGTAGCCCAGGTCTCCGGCGCACGTAGCCGTCTTTTATCTCGACCTAGAATCGCAAAGCCGTTCAGTTCGGCTACAATCGAGCGTGAAGCTGAAAATGCTCGCTCGAATGGCTCGCAAATCGGATGTCGTCTCTCGCGAAGTCGAGACAGATGCAGGCTGAACAGGTCGACTCGCATGGAATGGGAACTTCGTGCTGACTCCTCGAGTGCCGTCATTGTAATGCAGACTCGCTGCGGCGCAGGAAGTCGTACAATTCAGTTTTTCTTCAACTTGTAACTCGGTCGGAAACTCGGCAGAAGGAAATGAACCGTGTTTGACAAAGTTCTCTTTGTGTTTGAGCGTATCTACGGGAAGATATTTTATATGATATGAATAGTCTGGAGTCTGGAGCCTGGAGCAAATTAGTTAATTTGTAGGCAAATTAACTATTTGCCTACAAAATTTCATGAAGATCGGATCGGATCGGATTTCGCAAGTTATCATCGGACAAATATACACACAAACATACATACAAGTGCCCATTTGTCCCAATAAACTCTGAGACCACCGCTTCGCTCGGTCAATTACGATGTCGCTTTCACTTTTATCCTCGCGTCGTTGGAATCGACCTTCATAAATCTCAAGAGAAGAAAATAATTACGTTTTAAATTAACCTTTAAGTCTTCATTGTTCTTTTACATATAAAATTATATTAACGTGGTCTGATTTTTGTTTTACATTAGTTTTATTTTTTTTTTGTTTTAGGAGGCATGCGGCAAGCCAAGTGATTTCACCCAAACTATTTACATCAGTCTTGGAGGATGTCCTGAAGTTACTCGACTGGGAAAGTAAAAACATCTCTAATAATGGTATTCCCTTGTCCCATCTCCGTTTTGCAGAAGAACTGATTCTCATGAGCATGTCTAATCTCCTAGTGATGTTGGAAAATCTTTATGATGCTTCTTTAAGAGTAAGCCTTAAGATGAATATATCCAAAACGAAGGTGATGAAAAATTTTACTATGAAAACTGACGTGGTTTTTATACATTTTGTTTTAATAAAACGGGAAATGTCAAATGCTGTCGGTGCTTCACTGCCAATTATTAAGGTTGGTAGTGAAACACTGGAGGTAGTCACTATACCTATCTTGGACCCTGTTTATCATTTGGCAGAGAGCATAGGCACAAGGAGATCAACAGTCGCATTCAGCTGGGATGAGATGCGTTTGGTAAGCTAGATGACGTGCTCAGAGACCGAAAAATGCCGTAATGCCTGAGGACTCGTCTTTATATCCAATGTGTTCTGACCACAATGACGTATGATGCCGTAACATGGATACTCACCAAGGAGACTGTGCAAAAAATGCGATTCGCAAAACGGAGTGTTGAGTTTACCCTATACGCGTTACGTGACCGAGTTCAAAATACGGAGATCCGAAGATCGACCACTATGGAAGATATTGGATCCCGTATAATAAAACTCAAGTAGCGGTGGGCAGGAAACTTGGCTATATGTGGTGATGGTATGTGGAGTAGGTCTCTGACGTGGTAGGTGTAAGCTTAGCCCTGGTAGACCGATTCAGCGATGGCGTGACACCATCCAAAAATTTTGCGGCAACACCTGGACGAGATTGGCACAATACAGGGTAGATTGGCGAAAGAGGGAGGAGGCTTATGCTCTGCAGTGGGCTGAATAAGCTGCCGATGATGATGATTTGAATTTTGCATACTCATCATCTTCATCATCAGCCATAAGACGACCACTGCTGAACAAAGGCCCTTAAATGTGTGAGGCCCAGGCTATAATCCTCAAAGCTTGGCAGGCGTTTTGCATGCTTCTTAATTATTATAAGGATAGGTACATCAGTAGTGTTCCTGCGTTCCTGCCTTTCATACGCGGTTCGATATAAGTATTTATAGGTACCTAGTTGTGATCGAAGAAGAGACGATCGCGATGATGGCGTCTCATTAGCGAGCCACTCGCGCCGCCACCTGTTGCTGCGCTTGTTTGAAACTAAGCTGAGCTTCGTGAATTATTGGCACATTTACTTTCCGTGGTCCAATGTATAGTGATAAAATCTGTTTTTTTTTTCTACATGCAGTCTCAGTTGGACGTGCACTACTAGCGTGTAATGACACTGGTTGTAGTCTCGCTTCGGCGTGAACTACTAGTGTGTAATGGCACTAGTTAGCTTAGTCTCAGTTTTGGGCAGGCGAGCTTACGTCTATTAGTGGGTAATTTAGGGCTGACGATGACGAGGATTAAAACTTCCTATGCCGAATCTCCCAGTAACGTCACCTGTACTTTTACCAATTATTCAACCACCAAGCAGTACTTTTTAATGGAGTGCATATTTTAAAAAAATCTATCTATGGAATCTCACTTCAATTAGCTTGCAGGGCCTGTGGGTTTGAATTCTAGGATTTTCAAGAATTTTCTTAACCCGGTGAACCAAGTATAAAACGTTTAAAATACACAGCTAAAAGATTAGTCGAGTGTTATTATTGAATTTAATAAATGATCAGGTAATTTTCTGTGAAACGCTGTCAGTTTCTTATACCGGCGTTACAGCTAATTTGAGCTTAGTTGTTCGCACAAGTAATATTCTCTGTGCTTCTAAGTTTATCTGCGGTAAGTCAAAGCCTGCGGCATGGCGCAGCGCGGTATTTGCGGAACATTATTAGCGGCAGCCCGTGACCTGCGCGGCGCAGCGAGGCAAGGCGAGGCGAGGCGGCTTTGTGCTATTCAGTACGCTTATACAGCACACGACAGCCTCATTGCTCCGCCTGTGGTATCTGCAACCTGTACATATTGTAGTGGTGACATTATTGTTCACTGACGTGTTTAAACGCAGCTTTAGTATGAACACATTATACGCTTCAGAGGCTCGGTGTCTTTTCATCTCATGTATACGAAAATTAAGGTTTTTTTCGTCAATAAAAGCCAGCAAAGTAAATCTTTTCCGATAGGGTTTTAATAGGTGCTAATTAAAGAGTTTAGACATTGGAATATACAAAAAAGAAAGAGGGCTATTTTTTTTTTAGAAAGAGGGCTTTGGCCAGCGGCCAAAGGGCTGGTGCTTACCTCGGCCAGATAATTAGCATTGCTATTCATCGAGGTAACGTCACCAGCCTTTTGGGTACCCTGCCCGCGGATTACCTGAGCTCTGTTTTTATCTGTAATTAATTTATAATCATTTTAGTTGTAATTATGTTTATTTAAGTTTATATTGTACTAGCTCCTGCCCGCGGCTTTGCCCGCGCTTTTCTGGGGAACAATAATCCATTGAGCTACTACGAAGGTTAATAATTATATTTATCACACAGAAACTATATATTTTACCGGGAGAAAATAGCTTGTGTTAATCCACACCTTATGCTACCCCGAAACCAAATTTCATCTAAATACGTACATCCGTTACAAAGTTAAGGCGAAACAAACATACTATCACCAAAACTTTTAAATATTTTTTTTGATACTAACGGGAGCAGATTTTGAAAAAACTGAAACTCGTATCTTTTTATTTTTATTGTAGAGTATCCATACCAACCAACCAGAGAATAAAAAGTTTCATAGAAACTGGAACACCCCATTTCACCCCCTTAGGGTTTGATTTTCGAAAAATCCTTTCTTAGTTTGCGTTTCCACCCCTCAATAAATATACTCTCCAAATTTCAAGTCTGTACGTCCAGCGGTTTAGGCTGTACGTTGTCTATAGGTCAGTCAGTCTTTTATATGTATAGATTTAGTAATATTGTATTGTTGTTAATTATGAATTTATTTAATAGTATTTTTATTACGAATATTAATTTATTTAAAAAATATATATATATCACAAAACACTACTTCCTAAAATAAAATTAAGTATAATGAAGAGGAACGATAATATACAATTAATGTGATCAAAACTATAGTCGGAATAACCGACTCAGTTTGACGTGATCATTCCCATTTTATTAAAACAAAACATTTAAACATATTTCTTAGAATATGCCTCGACGTCCTCAACCAAAGAGATTTGTATAGATTTTTATTAGAGTAACTAAATGCAAAAGCAGCCGCACCATTTCGGTGCCGGCCAATTTTGCATTTGCAAATTTCCTCCCACTTTGGAGGAAATACCCTTCAAATCAAAAATCGCCATCCACATTTTTTTTTTGTTGTATTATTGTTTTGGTAAATATGTCGTTCTGGCGAGGTCAACTGTTCGCTTAACTAATAGAGTAAGTTGAGTCGGCAATAATTTGTACTGGATTTCATTATTAGATAACCTCTGCGCAGGGCAATAATGTTGTTTTATAACAGTGTTTCCCCCAGAAAGAGGGGAAGTTTGCTGCGGCGCCATTTACCGGCTGATTGATGATAATATTTGGTATAAGCATTCAGTACTTAGTTTTAGCATCATCACCATTATCAGCCAGAAAAAGTCTACTGTTGAACAAGTGCATTCTCCTTAAAAAGGGGTTGCCATAATCCCCATGCTTGGCAGGCTGCTTGGAGACCGCAGAACACTCACCGACTACTAAGCGGACGCTGCCGCCCGTGCTCCGGTGATTCTGGTCGCAGTTTTAGGACGTACCCGGGTCAACTGTACGGGTGTACGAGTACAAGTGTAACTTATGAATATATAAATATTCATAAGTTACACTTGTACAGAGAAGATTAGCATGGCCCCTGCGCAAGGATGACACGCAAAATCGTGAAGCGTTCCACATTTTTAGTATTTATATTCCGTTTTAGTTGATAAAATATTTGTAAAACTTGATAAATGGCACGGACCCCGTAGTCCGTGGAGCAATACTGTAAATAAAAAAAAATAAAAAAAATAAAAAAAAATATATAAATATACGTATATTGTATATCTATGGTATATAACAACACCTCGTACTCCAACATCATTTCTGTCAAGCTGTTTACTCTACATAAGAACAGACAAACATACAAACCCACCTTCTCGCCACTCGGGTAAGACAGCTTCATTAAAAAAATTATCTTAAACAGGTAATGATTCTGTGTCACTAGTAATTACCGGTTCGGTTCGCAATCGGCTCAGAACTGTAATTAAAGCTTAATTGAAATCTAATCGTGTGGGTGTATAGTGCCAGAGTAAGGGCGCTTTACACGGCTCCTCCTCGCAGACGACCGACGTTTCGTTTGAATATCTTTACAGAGAAAGAACTTCACCCAGTGCTGTCGATAACAATTATTTTTTACTCCCACTTGCTTACTTACTTTTACGTTTTATCGTGTACTTACTTTAAGTATTAATAAAGAGCTTTCTGTCTGTAAGTTTATTTGCTGGCCGCGTGCTTATGAAGTTGCGTTTAATATAATGTAGGGAACTGTTACCGGATTATCCGCGCGCCGAGCTCGTACCGCGGCGTACCTACAACTGGGTAGGTACGATGTAACCGACTACTTCACTATTAATAGTAAAGACGCGAGTAACGAGCCGCAGCCTGGTTATGATGATGCCGGCAATATGTAGTGCGGTTGATGTTTGCTGTAAAATACTGTTAAAACGTGCCTGGAGCCGACCGACATAAATACTCATATATGCTCGTAGGTACACTCTGATAGTTACAAAGCTGTGTTGAACTTGAGTTAACCTTGACTCAAAAACTACACACAATTGTAGTGATTCGTTATTTAAAATAATTTTGTACCTACTACAAAAACAAGGAAGAAAAAATCCAATGTATGATTATTATTTTCAAGTGTTCAAGCGGTCCTGCTTTGCAACACTAGGTATTTGAATTTGTTTCATTACGAGTACTTGCAACGAGCGTCGGTGTGTCCACTCTAATGATAGCATAGATATTCCGTTCCAATTTCATCCATCAAATAAAATAGTGAATCTCTTCGGAGCGTGTATTGAGTCGTTTGGTTTAATATTTGAAGGGCCGTAATCGAGTCGCGACGGAAGGTCGAGGGTGGAGCACATCGTCGGGAGCTAAGGGGAGCATTCATCTATTCGAGCAATAAAGGGAAAAAAATTCGAGCACAAAAATCCCATTTTCAATAGAATGGGCGCGGAGCGACCTCCCTGCGGCACGCCGGGAGTGCTTGCATGGGCATTGTTATTTGAAAACGAACAGTTGTCTGATTAGTGTGTAGTGTCACCATCAGGACATCAGTACCTACTCTCGCACGGAAATAAATTAGCCACTCAAGTAGAGATGATTTCTACATATTTAGTTAAATTCTCGCAATCTATTTTTTTTTCAAGTCGATGATTCGTTATTTATATTATAATTTTTTGACCAGAGTTCGTGCTGAACATTCGTGTGTGTTCGTGTTGTTCGTGTGTTCGTGTGTTCAGATATCTCCGTAGCCTCTTTTAGGTACAAAGTGCTGTTGAACAATAGTTCAACAGATGTGACATTCTCTGACGGCTGATACCAAATACTTACGGTCTCGGAGCCTCTTGTAAAGCCTTACTCATCCATGATTATGGATTAACACAGGCTACTTTCATCCCGTAACAATATTCGGTTTCTGCGTTCTGCTTTTATGCAGAAAAAGTTTCAATCAATTATTTATTTTGACTGCGTGTCAAAAGATGTAATTCGAGTGTAGGAAATTTAAAAAAAAACAGTCAAGTGCGAATTGGATTTACACATCGAGCGTTACACACCAGCCGAGAGCGAGTGGTAGTTGCACCTTGAGCGTTACACACCAGCCGAGAGCGAGCGGTAGTTGCACATCGAGCGTTACACACCAGCCGAGAGCGAGTGGTAGTTGCACATCGAGCGTTACACACCAGCCGAGAGCGAGTGGTAGTTGCACATCGAGCGTTACACACCAGCCGAGAGCGAGCGGTAGTTGCACATCGAGCGTTACACACCAGCCGAGAGCGAGCGGTAGTTGCACATCGAGCGTTACACACCAGCCGAGAGCGAGCGGTAGTTGCACCTCGAGCGTTACACACCAGCCCAGAGCGAGCGGTAGTTGCACATCGAGCGTTACACACCAGCCGAGAGCGAGTGGTAGTTGCACATCGAGTGTTACACACCAGCCGAGAGCGAGCGGTAGTTGCACATCGAGCGTTACACACCAGCCGAGAGCGAGCGGTAGTTGCACATCGAGCGTTACACACCAGCCGAGAGCGAGCGGTAGTTGCACCTCGAGCGTTACACACCAGCCCAGAGCGAGCGGTAGTTGCACATCGAGCGTTACACACCAGCCAAGAGCGAGTGGTAGTTGCACATCGAGCGTTACACACCAGCCAAGAGCGAGTGGTAGTTGCACCTTGAGCGTTACACACCAGCCGAGAGCGAGTGGTAGTTGCACCTCGAGCGTTACACACCAGCCAAGAGCGAGTGGTAGTTGCACCTCGAGCGTTACACACCAGCCGAGAGCGAGTGGTAGTTGCACCTCGAGCGTTACACACCAGCCGAGAGCGAGTGGTAGTTGCACCTCGAGTGTTACACACCAGCCAGGAGCGAGTGGTAGTTGCACCTCGAGCGTTACACACCAGCCGAGAGCGAGTGGTAGTTGCACCTCGAGTGTTACACACCAGCCGAGAGCGAGTGGTAGTTGCACCTCGAGTGTTACACACCAGCCGAGAGCGAGTGGTAGTTGCACATCGAGCGTTACACACCAGCCGAGAGCGAGCGGTAGTTGCACATCGAGCGTTACACACCAGCCGAGAGCGAGCGGTAGTTGCACATCGAGCGTTACACACCAGCCAAGAGCGAGCGGTAGTTGCACATCGAGCGTTACACACCAGCCAAGAGCGAGTGGTAGTTGCACCTCGAGCGTTACACACCAGCCGAGAGCGAGTGGTAGTTGCACCTCGAGCGTTACACACCAGCCGAGAGCGAGTGGTAGTTGCACCTCGAGCGTTACACACCAGCCGAGAGCGAGTGGTAGTTGCACCTCGAGCGTTACACACCAGCCGAGAGCGAGTGGTAGTTGCACCTCGAGTGTTACACACCAGCCGAGAGCGAGTGGTAGTTGCACCTCGAGTGTTACACACCAGCCGAGAGCGAGTGGTAGTTGCACATCGAGCGTTACACACCAGCCGAGAGCGAGCGGTAGTTGCACATCGAGCGTTACACACCAGCCGAGAGCGAGCGGTAGTTGCACATCGAGCGTTACACACCAGCCGAGAGCGAGCGGTAGTTGCACCTCGAGTGTTACACACCAGCCGAGAGCGAGCGGTAGTTGCACCTCGAGCGTTACACACCAGCCGAGAGCGAGTGGTAGTTGCACCTCGAGTGTTACACACCAGCCGAGAGCGAGTGGTAGTTGCACATCGAGCGTTACACACCAGCCGAGAGCGAGCGGTAGTTGCACATCGAGCGTTACACACCAGCCGAGAGCGAGCGGTAGTTGCACATCGAGCGTTACACACCAGCCGAGAGCGAGCGGTAGTTGCACATCGAGCGTTACACACCAGCCAAGAGCGAGCGGTAGTTGCACCTCGAGCGTTACACACCAGCCAAGAGCGAGTGGTAGTTGCACCTCGAGTGTTACACACCAGCCGAGAGCGAGTGGTAGTTGCACCTCGAGTGTTACACACCAGCCGAGAGCGAGTGGTAGTTGCACATCGAGCGTTACACACCAGCCGAGAGCGAGTGGTAGTTGCACATCGAGCGTTACACACCAGCCGAGAGCGAGTGGTAGTTGCACATCGAGCGTTACACACCAGCCGAGAGCGAGTGGTAGTTGCACATCGAGCGTTACACACCAGCCGAGAGCGAGTGGTAGTTGCACATCGAGCGTTACACACCAGCCGAGAGCGAGTGGTAGTTGCACATCGAGCGTTACACACCAGCCAAGAGCGAGCGGTAGTTGCACATCGAGCGTTACACACCAGCCGAGGGCGAGTAGGAGTTGCACCTCGAGGGTACACACCAACCCACACAACTAATTTTTTCACTGTTTCACATGTTAGATGAACACACGCTTGGCCGGCTTTTAGGATTTGTTGCTAAAGTACAGGATAATTATAATGAGACATGACGATGAATGACGATAAAGGGTCTAGACCCTTTATCGTCAAAAATATATATATATAATATATATATTTATATATATATATTCAGTCCTCATTGTTGTTTAACACATTGTTTTAAAATGTCAGGTCTGTAACTTATTCCGTTTAGGAGCTAGAGACTTGGGTCATACTCGGACGGACGGTCGGCGCAGCGACAGCAATATGGCTACGTTTGCCCTCGGAGTACGTAATCCTGGCATCAATATATGCTATACTAACTAAAATATTAAGCGTCTCTCTGTCTGGGTGTTTGTCGTGTTATTACGGCTAAACGGAAGAACTGATCGACCGGAATTTACGCATATATATAGCTTCTGGATCGGAGACGGACATAGGCTTTTTTTTTCTTGGTCGCGAAACGAAGCCCTTCGTATACGCGTCGCTTACAGGATTCAACATACTTACGGAATGTCGGACTGTCGGTGCGATGGACCGAACCTTGGCGGGAGATATTCATGAGCGTCCTCTGAGCGCCGCCATAGCGCCTGTTTGAACAAACATCTGCCATCAAATAATTAATTATGTAGTAAGGGTATCGGTATTCGGAAATTCATTTACATTCATGAAGACGTCAAGACCTTAACTTAGCAATTAGCCCTACGCAGCGGCACTCACCGAACTCTAGTCTGGGTTTCAGAATATAATAACACCTAACCTGGGTATAAAATACCCTTAAGGTTGCCTGGAAGAGATCACTTTCAGTGGTAAGGCCACCAGTTGCTACACTAGTTTTAAGCCTCTTTTTAAATGTATTTAAAATTTTGTATGAGCAACAAAGAGTTTATCTATGTATACCGGGGCCCATTTGATGCCCTTGAAACCTACGTTCGAAGCACTTTCAGCCCCATCGTCATTTATCATCACAATTAAGTGACCAAACATAGATCTATCAAATACCACATGACACTTTATAATTATGCATCATAGTAACATTCATTAAAATTTATTAAATTAAATTAAATTGAATTAATTGTATTATATTAAATTTATTAGGTTATTTGAAATTGATTATTGAAATTGTATTAATGACGAAATACGGTGTGATGCACAGCTCCTATATTTAATTATATGATGTTTGTAATTCAGCCATTGAACAAAATTATCTATCTATCTATCTATCTATACCTAAATGCGAAATTATAGCACATTAATGTAATCTGTAATGATTGTGTTGCTGGCAGCGATGATGATGGCCGAAAGCGCAGCGTAGCACAGGTCCAGGCCATCACAGCGCGGTCACCATTGCAGCCCTTGACGGACAAGCTGGAACGAAGGCCGAGACCGAAGGTTCAGGCCTTTACAGCGCGGACAGCAAGGGATGCAATGAAGAGAAAGCTTAAAAAGCCAAGAGTGTAGCTAAACATAGCTCGAGGCGACAATTTTGCGCAATGGAAAATCGACAAATTTAATATTTTAATTTGGATCTGGATCTGCACCTGAATCTAAATCAGATTATAGTATTTTAAAATAATGTACCATTATTAATATCGGGTAAACGGTGGATGCAAGTGGCATGTTCTCTGTCTATGTAGTGGTTAAAGGAAGAGGCATGCATATGTTCAGCAGTAGATGTCTTCCGGCTGATGACGATGATGATGATGTTGATGTTTAATAGTTATGCCTCTCTGTTTGTTATCTTTACATGACTAAACTAATAATAGTAATGTTATAGGGGGCGAGGGACGGACGTTGAGTAACTTTCTCCTAGAATAATACGGCAACGCTGCATTATCTGCGTTAACATCGCAGGATGCAGCTAGTACAATAAAATCTGCCTTCATGTAATTACAACAGTCAGTTGCAGCTGGCAAGAAGTGTATGACGTCCAAGCGGAATCATCTTCATTATCTCATCTCTAGAATTCGTCGAATCGTCCGATTCGTGGAACGTTCTCTTTTGACAAATTTTCCTCGCTCCTGATCAATGTTATTTTTTAGCATTGCGCCAACATTCGCAGTTCCCGGCGTGCGTCATTTACATCGATTATCCTCCGTGAATCCGGCTGCAATTATCGCCGAGTAAACAACACTCGTTCCCGTTAGAGGGTACTGTGTTCCTTGAAACAGTATTATTATCGACTGCAATCGTCCACAAACCACTAATTTTTACTATAAAACTCATTTTTAGTTCCTAACAAAACAGGATCGATGGTGAAACAAACCCGGCATAAATGTAGGCAGGCTGGCTGGTGGCCTCAAGGCGCTCTCTCAAATTTTTCAAATAATGATTCAGGCCCGGAAAAATATTTCAGTAATAATTCAACTTGGCAGCGAAAAAAAAACAATGTTAAATCAATCAAATTAATATTAATTCGGTAAAATTCGATAACTTCGGAAAAAATTTTGTTCCCCTTTTCTGTGAGCTCATGAATATCAAATGAGAGTTTGAGGGAGCGCCTCGTCGATCCTTCAAAGACATTTCACGGAGCAGTCGCCGCGCGCACGCGCCCGCTCGCGCCCGCACGCTCTAAGTCTTTGCATATGCCCCAACACTCGGGCTTCTATAAACTACGTACCTATGTGTTTAGTTTTAACTTTATTTAGGATAATATTTTTGATGGGCATCTAACTACAGATAATTTATATTCGTGAAACTCGTGTTGACCTATCTTAGTCCACGATTTCCTGAGACAGGGCTTTTTTTATCGGATGCGGCATTACACAGCGCTGCGCCTCCTCCGTCGCGACATTTCCACCTCGCATCACGTCACTTACAGTCGGCGCGCGACTTCAATGCCGAGCTTAGGAATGTGCTAGTGACGTGGCCTAATTAGTGACAGTCATATCGATATCGACAAAAGCAAGTAGTGGTGGCTCAATTAAAACAAAATAATAAACTATATTTTTTTAATAAAAGTCTTCTATAGTTCGATCAAAATTATCGAAGTCCAATTTTTTTCTTTTTGTTACAAAAATCATATTTTTTTAGCAGTGGGACGAACAAAGTTCAACTTAGACTGAAAATCAATAAAAGTATGATTTTTCGCTATGGTTACATGTACCACAGTAATAGTAGATCAATACTTGTACTACTGTGTGTAGTATGTACGTCTGATTTAGTATTGTTTGTCATAATTTGCTACTAAAAGGTGCAACTTCGTTTTTTTTTTCGTGATTGCTGTATTATTATTATTACTATATAATGTTATCATCATCATCAGCCATAAGACGTCCACTGCTGAACATAGGCCTCCCCCTTAGAGCGCCACACCGACCGACAACGGGCCACTTGCATCCACCGGTTGCCCGCGACTTTCACAATGTCGTCGGTCCACCTAGTGGGAGGCCTACCTACGCTGCGTCTTCCGGTTCGTGGTCGCCACTCAAGAACCTTTCTTCCCCACCGGTTATCGGTTCCTCGAGTGATATGGCCTGCCCATTGCCACTTCAGCTTGCAAACTCTGAAAGCTATGTCGGCAACTTTGGTTCTTCGACGAATATCCTCGTTCCGGATTTTATCGCGCAAAGAAACTCCGAGCATAGCTCTCTCCATTGCCCGCTGTGCGACTCTGAGTTTTTCCAAAAGGCCAGTAGTCAAGGACCACGTTTCAGTTCCATATGTCATCACTGGCAACACACATTGATTGAAGACCTTCGTCTTCAGGCACTGCGGGATTTTGGACGAGAAGATATCACGTAATTTCCCGAACGCTGCCCATCCGAGTTGGATTCTTCGGGCGACCTCTTTGTCGAATTTGGACTTACCTAACTGGACAGTCTGTCCAAGGTAGTTATAATGGTCAACTACTTCGAGCGCATCGTTCCCAACAACTACCGGTACGGGTGCAACATGGGCATTCGACATGATTTTCGTCTTGTCCATGTTCATTTTAAGACCCACCTGTTGGGAAACGCTACTGAGGTCGTTGAGCATAATATTGAGGTCCTCTAGCGACTCTGCCATGATTACTATATCATCGGCAAAACGAAGGTGAGTGATGTATTCGCCATTAATGTTGATGCCGAATCCGTTCCAGACCAAGAGCTTGATAACGTCCTCCAATGCGGTCGTGAACAGTTTTGGAGATATAACATCTCCCTGTCTCACGCCTTTCTGCAATTGGATTGGCTTCGTGTAATGTTATGAAAAGTGTTAAAAAGCTTATAACACTCCGGACATAAAGAGGAATCGAACGTTACATCGCTTGTCAAAATCGGACCTGCTGTTTAGGCTACAGAACGCCATATAGAAAAACACAAACATACTTATACATTTACATACCTTACATACACTCTAAAAACATTACCCTCCTTCTTGGGCAGTCAGGTAAAAATTAACAAGGAACATTATTATTATTTTATACACATTTTTTTATATTTGTCCTGTACATTTATATTTATCAATAAATAACTTAGACTTTGAACAAAACTTGAGTATTAAGTGACAAGCAAGCCACAAGCGAGCGTACGACAGATGTCAAGGGCAACACTACACTGCGGGCGTGAGAGGCGGAGGCGGGAGATGCTCCCACCTCAGGCCCCGACTGCATTCAACTCGCGCGCGTACTGTACGTACTATCTATACACTGTGCTTGCGCCGCGCCGCACCAAACCGCGCCCAGCCACGCCGCGCCGCCCGCCGTCACCGTGCCTTAGTAGCTTTGCGTTTATCTGCGACCGCCGTCGGATGCAGGCCACTTTGCATAATACACTGCGCAGTCTCCGCACCAGAAATATTGAGATTCTCTTAGAGAGAACTTCGATGATCCTTCTTCGCCTGCTCCTCTGAATAATCGATGTAAACGTGCCCTCTATTCTTTACAAATGAATGATAAATGCAAATGCCTAACTTGTTGATGAAAATACCAAAATCGCTATAATTATGTATGTCTATAATATTTGATGAGTTCCCTCAATTCCTCATGGATCCCATTATAAGAACTGGATGTTGATAAAATTGGGACCAATCTGTTTATAAATGACCGAGTTCTGAGGTCACAAACATTAAAAAAACAGTTGTCTTGAGAACCTCCTCCATAATATGAAAACTAACGTGGTTTTGACACATTTTGCTTTTATAAAACGGGAATACTCACATTAAATTGAGTCGGTTATTCCGACTATAGTTAGTTATAACCTCCTCCTTTTTTTTAAATCGGTTAAAAAACGCTTGAACCGGAGCATATGGGATGGTCCGCGAAAGTCGACCTCAAACAATGCGGAACAATGACAAATGTGAGTTGGATTGTTCGGAAATTAGTCCGCCCTTCCCCCGCCCCGCCCCAAGATACAGGCCGAGTGCTTAGTTTAGGGTTCACAGTTGAACCTGTCTAATTAAGAAGGTGGACCTGATTTTACATTTGTTAAATTATACTTGCTCTTTCTATGTACGTTTTGGTAATAAAGTTATTTTAATTTGATTTTCATACAAATGCTCGATTAATCGCAGCATAGTGAAGTAGATAATCGAAGCAATAAGCAATTTAAAGCTAAGTGGTCGTCGGCGGAGCCAAGCTCTCTTAGAGTAGACGACAGCTGTACCTGGAGTTATTCCAGTGACGGTGTTGCACGAATCGTGCCTGGAATCGAACAGGATCCAGAACACGCTCGATGCAGTTGGTAGAGCACCGTGGAGCTCGTGCTTTGACTAATTTGAGGAATTTGGCTCATGCGTGAACTCTGTAGATTATTGTCACCAGACTATGGTTAAAGGGACTTTAAAACTCATTGGAAAAATATTATGCACATTATTATATAGACAAAAAAAAATTGAATTTCGAATAATATATTCTTGTGTCATCTATATTCTTTTACGTAGACAGGCTTTAGTTTTTGAAATTATATAATTTTATTTACATGTTTTTAGTATGAGTACGTACAAGGATACCTAGAGTGCGGTTTAAAATGCGCACATAGTTACCATTTGCACTGTCAGCGTGCAAACAGTCGGTTTAAGATGCGCAAATAAAGGCTCCTGTCAGACACATGACGTCATGAGTGACGTCATTTTAGCGTGCTCACGGTGCTCACAAGAATGAGGTAGTGCACTGTGTGCGCTAATGTCAAATTCAAATTGTCATCTGTGAATTCCGTTATTCTCTGTTTTTTATAGAAAAAAATTGATTTAATGCAGGCTACGTCTTTTGTGAAGACAGTAATGAAACTGTGACCATCAAATCATGAGACACTGAAGCCTGAAAAATGTGTGAAAAATGAAACTATCTGACATAAGCACGCTCGTGAACGGTTTAAATTGTTGGCGTGCTATTAGCGTACTAAAAATTTAAACTGATCGTAAGCAGCGTTTGTGGTTTTAGCACTGTGAGCGCATTTTAAACCGTACTCCTATATTACTCAGTTTTTTTCACAACCATTTGTAATATTGTGTTTGTTGTAATTATATTATGAACAAATTATATATATTTGGAATGCACTTAATAAGTCCTTCCTTCAGATATTAAGCTCCAAATATTTGTCGCAATGGTATATCTTGTTTTCGTCTTCCAGGTTACTTATACATTTTACTATGAAGACCTTGGCTCACACATATAACAATGTATAGGAAATCTTTTCGATACTAATAGAGGTCGAACTTAACTTCAGGTAAGTTCGTTCAATCATAAAAAAAAACTGTCGGGAAATTAGGTTATAAAACCCGCCATATTAGATAAAGTGTGACGTCATATTTTATATCCTATAACACCCGCAGCATCGATAGACATCAATTAGTTGTTGTTACGAGGGAACAAAGAAACGTGAAAATAGGCACCTACAACCTTACATAAGCTGATCATTTATTTATTGATACATACGTTTAGTAATATTTTTTTTGATACCACGTGCGTCATTGCCCTGCGCTCGTCACCCTGAGTTTTTTTTTTGATACATATTATTATTATTCATTTACCTTCGGTGCGCGATTCCGACTCGCACTTGGTCCGGTTTATACTTTCAGTTCATAATCAGCTTTCAGCTATACTAATAATCTTCTCTCATCTTCTTGTCGTTATTGAAGCTGTTTGCCGCTTGACTTAATGTTGAAATAGTCGTTTTAGAACAAACAACAGAAGCCTGCCGCCGCCGCCGCAGTCGCCCACCGTGCCGATCCGGTCCGGTAGTCCGGTCCGCTTGTAAACAGCATCCGTCCAAAAACGGAAATAGTTGAGGTTTGCTCAACTTCGGTGATTCATTAGGAACAGCCAATCGCGCTTGGACGCGTCTAGCATATCTACCTATGTAGCTTTTGTACGAGTAAAGCTATATTACTGTTCATTATAATAGGTTCAACTATCGATAAACCTATACTGGAACCTTGTTATAATTCAGAAGAGTATTCGATGGGATTGTTTAGTGAGTGTTCGACATGTTGTGACGTCACAGGACGCGGGCCCATCCCGCTCGAGGCAACGCTGTTTGCATTGTCCACGTGTATGTCTTTTGTAAACGTGCGTTGATCCATGGCTTATCAGACGATGACCCCGCGCCGCGCCGCGCCTCCGACTAGTTAGCGTGCTTACTATTATCCTAGTAGCTACTGCGCGTGACTTCGTATAAATATTTTTGTATTATTTGGCGCTCATCCTAGCGCGACTAGTAACGTTGCGGACAGGGAAGGCCAGCTTATCGAGCTAAGATTTTTACCTATTTTGCTATAGCTTCACTCCATTATAACTAGCTTCTGTAAAGAGTTTTCTTTTCAATGTTAGAGATTAATATTTTGTAATGTATGCACCCGTTTCACACCGAAATCCCCAACAGTACACTATTACGACTAGTTAGTATAATTATTTTTTGATATATTACTGTCGAGGGCACTAATACGCGAAGTTACACGAAACTAATTTTACGTGACGAGATTTTTCCTCATTATAAATAACTCGGTCAGAACTGGTCATGTTCGTAATAATATATTATAGGTACGGTACTAACTAAAGTGACCGGTTTATGAGCATTAGATTGCGATAATAGCAGATAAACTCCAGGCGCGCTTATCTCAGGCATTAAGTATAATTATATCTAGTATAGGCACAGTTACATTATAAGGTAACTCCGGCTGCGGACGGCGAAGCGAAGCAAGCTACTGGATCCTGCCCACGCTACGCCACGCCACGCCACGTGCGGTTTCATTACGCACAGTAACTATTGTTTAGTGTTTGATTTGAACACTGCGGTATCGTACCATACCGTAATTATGTACCGTACCGTGTGGCTAACATCAAAATAACTGCGACCTTATTCCCGCACTTACTTATTATGAGATTTACACGAAATATCTCAACTTATCCGCTGTTTTTCGATGCAGTTACCCAAAATTCGAGCATATTTCAAAATAATACACGAAACAGAAGCCAAGCGTCTGAAGCACAGAAGAGGAAACATTTTTACCTCTGTCTGAAGGGATGTATTTGTCAACTATCTCTCGTAAGAAAGATTTTGGAGTCTGCGAAATCAAATATTTGGAGTGTGTTGCTTCAAGAAGCAAACAGATAACCAACAAAAGCAATTTAAATGTATCAACAGGGTAAATACGAGAAAACGTATTAAAGCAGGGATTGTAAACAAATTACTGAAATAACAAAGATTACCGTTGAGATCGCACGAAGGTTGCATAATCACCACACACATGAGATGAGATCGCCCTTCAACACTCATGATAATAAACAACACAAACATATTATAGAAGTAAAATATAAGTACACATAAGTTTACTTAATAATTTGCTAAAATAGAATTGCTTCCGATAAGAGCCGATAGGACAATTCCCTTACGCAAGTGGCCTAGTGATGAAACCTTCGCCACTTGTACAAGGCAAAAACTTCGAGTAGTCAGGGTACTCGTAGAATATTTTGTTTTGTATATTTTGTTAAAAAATCAATAACAACTCTAAATAGTTAATTGAATTCGCCATTATATAGAGAGCCAATACTGAACTGTAGCAGCTGGTGTGTGGAAATATCTAGAATATAATGCCATTTGGTTGACCGTCCAGTTAAGAATGCTCCGTTTCAGTGGCTGGTCGAGGTGGCATCGATTGCCACGTCCGGCGGCCGAGAGGCGAGAGAGCGATCCATAACGCGTATAACATTATCACAATGTTCCGCTAAGAACCGTGCCGTTTGGCAGCCGAGCACTGAGCCCGCGAACGGAGACCTCGTCGAACCCACCGCTGCCAGGCGACACCCGCCCTTCCTGCCCGGACACACGGGCCTAGAGACCCCTATGCCGGTGCTGGCGAATGTACGGGCCGCACCGCAGGCCGACGTGCGTGCCAAATGAACCGACATTTACTTCGCTACTTGGCGGGTCCGCGCCAGCGCCCGATCCCGAGCTAGAACAACATCCAGCGTGTAATATATTACGCGATTAGCGTATCTACATCTCATAAGCAGGACCTTGGCTTGGCAGTTGGCACATCGCGCTAAAACTTTTAGCTGAGCCCTAATTTTCTCAGCCTCATTTCACGTTCGTCTCTGTAGGTCGAGGCTAACTTTGGGCCTAATATTCTTCCCAAACCAAACCAATGACATTTTACAAATTCAGGATCGCTAGAAAGTTCTTAAGGGTTTCCTTCTATAGCTACTCTATATCTTGCTTAGTTCTGAAGGGTTGCGTATTACAGTTATAATGTCTTTCAACTAATACTCGATCTTCAACTATACTAATACTAATATATTGTACATGTGTACAAGATAGAGTAAGCCTCGATACACGCATGATTCCAATATAAAACAGCCAAGTGCGAGTTGGGCCTCGCTCTATTTAGTTTTCCGTACATGTGACCGATTAACTTGTCGATGGTTCCGTAACTATACTATTTTTTTGAAAATGCGGAACCCTAAAAGCACTAGTTGGATTGTAGTGACAATACTCACCTGGACGAAATATTTATTTAGGTCAAAATAAATATATTCCTATTATATAAATAGAAAATATTCATATATTATATAAATATAAGAACCACGTTTCAAATACATTTAAATCGCAAAAAAATTACATACAATCAATAATGCGGGATTCGAACCGAATCAATAAGTAGATAAGTAAGGCATTGTGAATACGAAATACTACAACAACATCTACCTATCTACTACAAAAAGGTTAAACACAAATACTTAAAATATACGTATATTTATTTGTACTTTTGCAATTTTGTGAGTAGTTTTCAGATTCGGACTTCGAAGGTAATTATGGGGTATAAATTTTTTCACATTTTTTAAATTTATTGTTTAAAAACATTATCGATTTTTTAATTTGTTTTAACACTTAAGGATGTATGTATAAACAATCTACCTAAGCTACTTACCCTACTACTAACAAATACATTATTTACCGCTACCAGTGGAAATTGTTCCCAAGTCGTGGCCCCGTTACCACGATGTAGTCAAGTGATATCAACATGTAACACCACACATCGCCACATTGCTCAGCTTTAAATGCTTACTCCCCTATTTCCTGACACTAAAAGACATTAGAAAAAATACTACAAAATGTGTGGTTTGGCATTGTCTACTTTTTGGCATTTGTATTTCATAGTTCCGAGGTAATCGACTGTGATTTACAGACAGGCAGACACAGAAGTCTCGCCATAAGAGTTCCTTTTTACCGTTTTAGTAAAGAACCCTAATACAGCGTCTTTCAAAAATATCTCCGGCTTTCAAATAATATGAAATGGAACGTCGTACTAATACAAACAAAAAAATTGTTGAGACGAGCATCTCGTGCCAATTTGGGAGACGCCAGGTTTGACGGTCAGCAAGTCCTCGGTGACCGGCAAGCGCGCTAGCTGTGTCCCGCAGAGGCGGCGTCACTCGATGTTTTGTTCAGCCTGGATCGGGACTATAATTGATCCGTAATTTGTTTCCAAGAAGTAGAGGGACATGTGACAGACGCGGCGCGTCGTGCTCGGGGTCTGTAAGTACTACACGACTATGAACCGCGTTCGGTTGCGCAATGCGGTGCAACGCGGTGGCGGCGGTCCTCGCTCGCGCCCGAATCGCTACTATTGGGGTTACATATAGTTGAACCTATGGACGCGGACAGTCACAAGCGCGACTCTTCTCGCGTGTCTGCGCGACACTCATGACTTCACGTCCTAATGGATGTGATAATACTATACAAAGCAGCTACTATGTAAAGTAGTAGCTCTACCGTTTCGTGTCTACACTCAACTCGATAATCCGTATCGAATGTCTGTTCAAGGGATCTCACCACAAATGATTACATTATGTAACAAATTTCACGGTTATAATGACTTGCGGCATTTCGATCACATCATCACTCCCTGGCTCTTCTCGCCTCGGTTTTGGAAACTGTATTTTCAGTGAAGCTGCCAGAACACACCATCAGGTGTTTAGTGACAGCTATTCGTCCTAACCAGTTGAGTACTAGAATAATAAATGTCTTACCAGTACGATAATAGTAACAAGGATCGTAGTCGCGTTGCGTGTTCGCTGAAGCCAGGCTTCCTGCCGCATGCCGCATGCCGCACGCGAGCCGCGTGCAGGGCTCGTTGCGAACTCGCGCCGCAGATAATAGGCTTACCGTACATAGAGCGCGGTAATGTCCACGAGCTCGCGGCTCAAACCGCGACCTTATCGCCTCCACACGTACTCGGAGCGATATTCTCTCCACTATTGTTTTCATATAATATCCTACCTCGTGTGGTAGCGGTAACGGTAACGGCCTTCAGAATCGTTTTCGTTTAAGACGAGACATCTCTTTTGAGACTTTTCAATAGTCGATTCAAAATGAAAATTAAAACGAACACCAACCTTTCATGGATTATTTATTTAGTTGACCGTTTGCGGAGTCAGATCTGCGCCGATGCGGCTGCCCAGGTGCGGCTGCGCGTGTTTAGATGTAAAGTTGGTAGATGCAGTTACACGTGGACTGATTAGATGGGCGGATGCGGTGCGAATGGCCGGCTCCGTAAACATTTGTACGGCGAATGGACCAACGCAGCGAAGCGACGTTCACTCGAAACAACGCAGAGGCCAGATATCTAGACAAACTAGCTCCATAACACGTAGGTATCCGATTCAGTTATTGAAGTGAGTATTCACGTATTATTAAAATGAAATGTGTAGATGCCGTGATAGTTTCCAAAGTCAAGAATAGGAATATAATTATGCATAATTATATATTTATAGAACAAGTCGAACTTTAGACAATATTGCCACTTCACCAACTTGCATATCCTACGATTCTGCGAGTATAAGCCTGCAAATAACGTTTCGTGGTCGCCACTCAAGAACCTCCGGTGGTCATGTTTGTACGAGTAAGATACTACTATCACGCAAATCTCAAAAACTACTTCACCAACGAAGCTGAAATTCGGGAAGCAGATTTGTGTAGACATCCGCTGAGAACGGACTTTTTAAAAGGAGAGGGAAATGTGCGTTGAAAATTTGTATAAAAAGTAGATTTATGTTTTATAATGACATTACAATCTGGATTCATTTTAATTGTTTCAAATAATTGTGTTAATGACAGTTTGCAACGGATTAAGGTAGCAAAGTCGGATTCAGAAAATTAGGAAGTCGATTTTTAAAGTTACCGGATGGATGGAATGGGATGGAAGCGGAGTCGGAGCGGGACAGAGCCCGGATGAGTGCAAGATGTTATTAGCCGAATTAGCTAGTACGCAAATGTTGCAACAATAAATATTGTCAGTCATCCGGGAGCTTAAAGATGAAGTACGCGCTTTAATAAATAACGAAAGCAAACTAATGCAAGACATGACTCTATTAAGATCCAAGCTACGTGACAGTAAAGAACGACTACGAGAATTGGAAGTAGTAGAGATAGAAATGAAGGCATTCCGAGTAGAACTGCGCGAGAAGCGCGACGTTAATCGTGGCGTGAAACAAGTTTTGGGCCAACCTCAACATGGACCTAGCAACCCGGAGTCACATCCAGCGCCAAGAGCAACAATATCCGCAAATATACTTCGGAATAGAGTCGCCGATAAAGCTTCGACCCAAGGTTCTGACGAGGGCACCGGTAGTAGCTCCAAGGTTACACCGATGAGTAAAATCGCTGCAGTCGTGATGTCGGACACCGCAAGTAAAAGAACAGGAGCCATTGTGGATGTCGCGGGTTCGAGTCCACGAGTGAATGACAACAGCGATAACACCGGAGAGTGGCAGGCGGTCACGAAACGTCGCCGCAGCAACAAACAGCAACATCCGGTTGCAGTCGGAGTTGGAAAGGAAACCTCCAGTATACAGGCGGTTGAGAGGACTCATTACATTCAGGCGTGGCAATTCAAGGCTGATACTACTACGGACCATGTAAAAAGCTTTTTAAACGGGATCACACAAGCCGACTACTACGTAGAGAAGCGGCAAATAATATCTAACAGACATGCATCTTTCATAATAGGTATGCCCGAGAGCATCAAGCCTCAAGTGACGAAGCCAAATGTTTGGCCGCAAGGGATTCGCTTCGCGAATTGGTTTTTTCGCGCCCGCTCGAACCCGCAAGCTGTACAAAAGTAGTGACGAACGCGCCGAATTCTGATCAGGCGCATGACTCGGTAACTGGGCGACGAGGAGCGAGTTCGCCGGAGCCGGCAGTCACGACTAGCGGTGACTCAGATAATGACGGATATGGTTATGTAAGAATATGTCACCAAAATGTTAGGTCGATAAAAAATAAAACTAGCCGTTTAGAGGTTGCTCTGCAATGTGGCTTGAAATGTGAGATCTTATGTACAACCGAACATTTTTGTAGAGAGCATGAAATGAAATGCATAACTATAAATAATTTTGTTTTAGCATCTTATTACTGCAGAAAAACCGTGGAACACGGAGGATCGTGTATATTTGTAAAAAATAGTATATCATATAAGAAACTAGAGTGCTATAATAAACTATCTGTAGAGCAGGTTTGTGAAATAGCAGCTGTAGAATTACTAGACCAAAACCTTGTAGTTGTATGTTTATACCGATCAAATGTGACCAGTGCAGCGCTATTTTTTCCGATTTTTGAATTTTTACTCAACAAGCTTACTATTTCTGACCAAGAATTTGTGATTGTCGGTGATTTTAACATCAACTTTAGCAGCTCGTTAAACAGCGACCAGAAAAAACTAAACGATTTATTATCAGTGCATAATTTGTGCAATATAGTCGACTTCCCCACTCGGGTAACCGACACTACGAGCACCTGTCTGGACCATTTTTACGTTAGCTGCGAGTTGGTGGAGGATACGCGAGCGGCGCCCGTGCGCTGTAACCTGTCTGACCATTACGCGGTCCGCGCCATCGTGCCGTGCGCGGCTGGACCTCGGCCCGCGCCCACTTGTCGTCGTATCAGGTCTTTCAGCCAGGCGAACCGATCCAATTTTGTTACTGCTTTGGAAAGCATAGACTGGCCCGAGATCGTGAGTAGAACCGCCTTGGACTCACCGAATGAACAAGCGCTAGCTACAATGAACATTATCAGAAACAAGATTGATACTTGTTTCCCTTTAAAATGGTCTAATTTAAAACCCAAGGACATTTTTTGGGCGACCGAAGAAATATTTATTTTGAACGCACTGTTACTGGACATGCAAGATGTATCACTTAAATTCCCTCATAATCTTGAACTGAATTAACTTAACTCTGAATTAACGAATTTCAAACTAAGTACGAAAAATTATTACAACAAGAGCGGAGCGATTACTACTGTAAACTGATTCAAGAATCCCCTAATCTAATAAAATCAATGTGGGAAATAGTGAGAACTGAAACCGGTAGGTCTAAGAAATTTCAAGATTACACAGAAATATTAACGCGACCCGACGGTTCAACATTTTCAAGCAAGGGGGAAGTAGTAGATGCCGTAAACGCGCATTTCGTAAACGCGGCGGCATCGTGCGGCGCGCCCGCTGCCGATGTCGTCGCGGCGACCCGCGCGCTAGCAGCGGCGCTCCCTCCTGCCGATCGCTCGCTAAGGCTGAAGCCGTTTACTGTCATGGAGTCGCGCGGAAAAATTCTAAGGACGCATATGATATTTCAATCTCACTCCTGCACAGTACCGCTGGACCTCTGGCTTACATACTTTCCTCGTTGTATAACCGATGTATCAGTGAAGGTACGTATCCGACATCATTGAAATACGTAAAAGTGTCCCCCTTATACAAAGGAAAAGGTAGACAAGAAGACGTTAATAGCTATAGACCAGTATCAATAATCCCGGCTATTGCTAAGATCTTCGAGCACGGCCTTAGTTCACGGCTCACTGAGTATCTGCTAGAGTGTACGGCGTTATCGGAAAGGCAGTATGCCTATCGCAGAGGTCACTCTACTACGTCTCTCACCCGGGAGCTACTACGCAAGGTTCTAGATGCACGTGCACGTCGGCAGCAGGTCGCAGTGATCTTCTGCGATTTGTCCAAGGCGTTCGATGTCGCCGATCATGAGGTCCTCGCCGCAAAACTAAGGTACTACGGTGTTGAGAGTAAAGCGTTGCATCTTATGTCAGATTTTATGACGGATCGCCGTCAGGTAGTCGTGGGAGGGGGAGGTACTGTAAAATCGCAGCCGCTCAAAACCGTCATTGGAGTAGCGCAGGGATCCTTGCTCTCTAATATAATGTTTTCCCTTCTTCTTAACGACCTACCGGAGAGAATACAACACGGGCACGTTTTAATGTATGCCGATGATGTGGCAGCAATAGTCACTGCTCCAACTGTTGTGGCACTAGAGATGAAGTTGAACCAAGTAGCGGCCGAGTTAAGCCATTGGTTGGAAATCAATGGCCTAATCCTGAACGTAAACAAAACGCACTTCGTCAAGTTCGACCTCTCAGAACACATAAGAGAACCGCTCAATATGATAGTCAGTGGGGACGGGATGGATCAGGTGAAGGAAACAACATTCTTGGGCTTCCAGATCGACAGTGCCCTTACATGGGAAGCTCATATCGACACACTTTGTCAGAAAGTCAGGCGTGCTTGCTTCGCACTGTGGCGTCTATCGGCTATTTTGCCGCAGAACTTGGTTCGGAACTGCTACTATGCTTCTGTGGACTCTCTTCTACAATATGGTGTAGAATTCTGGGCGCGTTCTGCAGACTGGGAACGTGTCTTCAGGATGCAAAAAAGAGCAATGAGAGCCATTAAGAGAGTACCAGAGGATGTATCTGCGCTACCACTGTTCCGAACCATGAGAATACTTACTGTCCCATGTTTGTTAATTCTGCAAGCGGCCCTGTACGCTCGAGACCACCTGGACGAGTACCGGCGCCTTGGCGACCAGCGCACGCAGCCTGCGCGGCGCGAGCGCGAGCTGCGCGCGACCGCATGCCGTCTGGTGAAGGAGTCCAAGCAGGTGCACGTGATGGCGACGGGAGTGTACAACCGTCTCCCGGATAGAACTAAAGATGCTCCGTCGCGACAGACTTTTAAATTACGGTTAAAAAAGTGGCTTGTTGAGGAAACGTTCTACAGAGTGGACGAGTTCCTACCTAGAGTAGAGTAACATTTATATTGTATTGTGGAAATAATTCTCGACATAATTATATTGTTATTATTTTTATTTTTTATTATGATTAATTTGACATTCATTATGATTATTATACTTAACTTAAATTTAATATTAATTATTGACTTTTGTAATAGCAAATTATTATTATTATTATTTTTCTATTGTTCATGTATGTATAACAAGATTAATTCTCTTCTCAAGAGTAATTAAAACCAGTGACGTGTAGCCTGTGGTTATAAATAACTGAGTATGAGTATGAGATGCGCCGGGATGGAAACAGGATTAAAATAAATATAGGAGCGATATGAAAAGGGAAGGGCGATAGAGGTACAATGGAAGCGGGATCGGAGCGGTACAGATGACGTACAAATGCATGATAACAACGGGACAACAATTATAAACAAATATTAACATAACAATTTTTTTCACGAGTACGAAGTAGCGGGAAACAGTTAGAGCTATAACTATACTTAACTAACAGTATTTATATTTTAATTTTTTATATATTTTTTTTTACTTCTTATCGGAATTACCTACCGTAAATTGATTTGTTATTTGCTGCTCGAGGTCAACGAACGATACTAAACTGATGTAAACTAGATATTTTATGATTGATGCTAGAATCATTTGATAAAACTTACACAATATCAAAATGTTTTTAGGAATATTAATCGAGAAAATAAAAATACATTATAGATATTGGATTGTTTGACCGCCGACGCGTCTCCCCGGAGCGGAATCGGAACAAGAAGGAATAAACAGGAAACTCAAGTTACAGATAATCAATTTTCTAGAAATTAAATTGACTCTCGGGACCGTTACTGTCGCCGAATGAAAATGATATTTTTGTCCTGCGACAAAGAAAGTGATTTAATAAATTTCAAATTCAAGATTATTGTGAGAAATGTTGATAAATTTAGACGTGGCTAGAATACCAAGCAGGCAAGAGAAACAGCGCACTTTTTCGGAACATCTTTAGCCGCAAGACTTCCACTGCTAAACGTAGAGCTACCCCTTAGAGCGCCACACCGATCGAAAACCTGCCACACACTGCAACACTGAACGTCTGAGCTTAGCTCTCTCCATTACCGGTGTGTAACTCTGAGTTTCTCCAAAAGGCCAGCTGTTAAGTACCACGTTTCAGTTCCATACGTCATCACTGCCAACACACATTGGTTGAAGACTCTTGTCTTCTAGCGCTGCGGCTTGTGATTGGCTTGCGCTTGGTTTTTAAAAAAAAAAATTATTATTTATACTGGGTTTTAATTAAATGACACCCTTATAGCTAAACAATAACATTCTAGAAACCATGAGGAACGAAGAAGTGAAGGTTGAATGGTTTTGTACCTTCTGTATATTCTGGCAGCGCGTGTGTATCTGGTCCATAGTGCCAAAGCCTTTACGGGAACCGGCTTGTTCAGGCGGCTGGAAGTCATCAAACCTGCGTTCGATACGATTCGTAATGACTCACGAAAACGTCTTTCACATAACGGTCAGGACCGAGATGGGTCTATAAATGCTTCAGTAAGGTGTTATCACATTTTTTTGAAGAAGAGCACCACCGCAGTCCTTTTCCATGCCTTCGGCGTAATACCCTCGAGTATAATTTCACAGAATTAAAGTACTTCTGTAGTACTGAAAGTTCCGTTTTTTTAATTTCAATACATCAACACAAGCTGGAACGTGACATCATAATATATACACTTTAAAACTAATATTATAAAATGCAAAAGTAACTCTGTAATAATAACGGCTGAACCGATGACAGTCTCGCAACCCGTAGGTAAACCCACAGCAACTCGCAACTCGCAGTCGGTCTTTACGTAATGCTCGTGTATTTGCTTACGTCGGAGAGAAAGATTACATAATTTAAGTAAATATGTTAGACAAATGTACCTACGCTATAAAACGATTTCATTAAATATAGCAGCATAGAAAAAATATACAGAAGAATGTCAATCTCATACAAAAAAGTGTACCACCGAAAACATAGCTTAAAACTAAATGACGCTCACGTATTTAGTCAGGTAATGTTCAAACCGCTATAAAAGTCGATGAAAATACAAGCTGCTCTCCCTAGTTATGCTCAAGATTTTTTACAATTAATAAAATATTAGTATCTACCACAGAAACGTTGAAACCGTGTCGAAACCCCATGAACGAGAAGATTATCGAAGGAGGAAGGAGACTTATGCCCTGCAGGAAGTTGGATGAGATACCATTGATGATGCTTAGGGGTCGTGTTTGCCTTAGATTGGGAGGGTCTGGCAATACAGACCCTCATATTCTAAGGTACAGTAGAAAATATAATATTAATACTTATCACAGAAATTATTTTCTGAACATAGATCAGCATTTTTGTAAATACCATATGCATTTACCAAATATAGCGACTTTAAATAGATATAGCTAACTTGCCCGCACGGCTTCGCTCGCAGGCTATAGTAAATTAACCCACACACCCTTTAGGCGTTGATATTCTAAAAATCCATGAGACTTCTTTGAAAAATAATCAGACTCAAGTTCTTAAGCAGAACATTAGCAGAGTTACTTTACGCCCTATTGAATTTTCTGAGGCCACGTGAGACGTCGGGAGACGGGAGTTCAGGAATAGAGCGACCGCTACATACCTGTGCTGTAGATTAGACAGCCATTTATGGCCATCCCGTCTATCGACCCTAGTACCGGCACAATTACCCGCCAAGATCACACATCGCACCCAACGCGCCGACCACTTTTCCGAGGATTACGAAACGTATTTGTCTATTTGACATCTACCTATATAGCAGGTTCCTAGAAGTTACCTATATAATATATAGTATGAAGTACCAAATTTTGTACTACTTTATCCTATCGACAACCACATCGGAACGCGCTTAGCCCAATTCCTAAATGTGGACAGAGTCCATAAATCAGTTTTAATTCGTCCGTTACGAAATCCCATAATGAGTTTATGAGATTTGTCCATCGGTTCCCGGTGGCGATGCACCGCATTATTTATATTTAGTTCGTGTCGGCGGTGCGACTTCCGCGTTTGGTTTCAATGTAAATACGAACATTCGTTGAATGTCTCGACATGGACAACTGGGACTGACCTGAGTTCTCCATCAAAACATTGTATCCTAGTTGAAATTGGATCTCAATCGACTGATTTGAACCGCTCAAGATAATACGCTTTTAAGTATTTCAGTTCTAGAGTTCTTTTATACCTATTATTGAAGTTAGATACGAGTATGTATCGCTCCAAGCTATGAAACTGAAATGGCCCTCATATACTGCGGATAAACAAAATCTCCGAGCATCTCTCGTGGTAAGTAAAGTGCCGGTTATGACGTGGCAATACCTCCTCCTCCCTCGCCCTTCGTCCCATCCCCGCCCCTCGCACGGCACCCTCGAGCACGGCTTCACAGTTAGTCCATGTTTTACGACCGCATGTACTTTGTTGACTCAGTTTAACTTAGACCTCGAACGTCAGACGGGCGGGGTGTAGGTGTGTGGTAAGCTCACTAACATGAGCTAGACCATTTCATTCCAAGATCGCACTAAACTGTCCTGTCATGGATCGGGTTTGCTGGAATCTCAGTTCCTGTGTCTTTGAGGAATTCGTCCTAATGAACTTCATAAATCCCTGACGAGCAGTCCTAACTACAGCGCATTAAAGACGCGACGTGGCGCCGGCGGTGTCGCGAACTCGCGAAGCTACTGCGGCACGAAACCTGTGAAGTGGGCTGTTAAACTTGGAATAGGTTGGACCTTAACTTCAGTATACGAATGCAGTGTAATGTGACCGGCAGCCGATCACATCTTCCACCTGTGTCACAATTCGGTGTACTCGCTTTCTTCATAAGGTATGATATTTTTTTTATAGGCATATGGCCAGTCCTCAACCTGCGAGCTGTGACAATTAGCCTACGAGACAGGCTCGCAACACTGGACCACGGTATGTGAGGAGGCTCACAGACTACAGTCTTGTACCATACCCTTCTGATCTCTCGTTAAAGCGCTCCGTCCAGAAATTTTCTACATTTAGATAGAACTTCAGAGTATTTTGGTAATATTTTGTAGTCTCTGCTTTCTTTTTTTTTTTTATTGCTAGTGTGTCAGCCTCCTCATTTCCTCCCACTCCGACGTGCGACAGAACCCATTGTAATTTGACCTCGAAACACTTATCATACAAATCCCATAGCTGTGATATTATTTTTTTATGCAGTAAGTAAACCCCTCCTGCCAGAAGTGCATTTGATAATATGCCGGAGTGCACGCTTGCTGTCGGTACATTTGACGGTCTTTACTATATCATTATCTCGCACATATGTAAGTGCTTCGGATATTGCAATCAGTTCCACTGACATTATAGATATATAACTAGTGAGCTTAAAGAGGTTATTTGTAGTAAGGCTTAAAGAAGGGTCATAAGACGCATCCCCTTGTCCATCATTACTCTTTGAGCCATCTGCGTACATATAGTAAATGCCACCCACTATACTTCTCACTGATTACTTACTCAGCATCTGTAGATCTATCCACTACATAATCCGCATTTTCGCAAGGGTGTACATTTTTAACTTGGATGATCTCTACTTCACGCATACGGTGCATTCTTCTCGTACTTAAACCCGTCAGTCGGTCAATTTGAGCACCACACACACACTGCTACAAATAGTACGTATAACGCATGACTCTACTCGGTGCGGTGGTAGAGTCACGACGCTGCGATCTGCTTACGTGTGCAAATGTAATGAAGAGACCGTGACCTGAGATCGTTTGCTATTTTTACTAGTGCATTGATTTTGTAGTGCTGTGCGCGGGTCCTTGAAACGCATTGAATTATTCGCATCGTGGCGCGGCTCGGCGGGCGCGGCGCAGCGCGGCCGAGCGCGGCGCAGCGCGGCCGAGCGCGGCGCAGCGCGGCCTACACTCACCTCTGACATTCTCACATGTGAGTCAGTTCGCTAGATATCGTCCTTCATTATTTTACAGCTAAAAGAATTTCATCGAAATCTACACTTTACATTTCATGTCAACCCGTTATTTTTTTTCGTTAATGTACCGTAACACCCGAAAGGGTTTGTGTCAAGCTCCGGTATAATCAGTGGTAGTTATATTCTGCGACAGTTTCGCCGGTTCTATAGTAATTATTTTCGTGCGAAATATCACACGAGTGATTCAAAAATGGAGCCCCATATCCATCACAATGAGAAAAGCCGCCACACTGCAACTATGTATGTATCGCCGACTCTTTCTACCTGAGACCCAGCGCCGGGTTTATTTTTGTACCTGACGATTTGTACCCTATTCTGGTTACCTACCCGACAACAGCTGTTCTTTCTCCAGGTACGGTTTCACATTAGGCGATTTAGTTTACGCGGCAACAGCGCTGCAACAGTAGAATGGCTTCTCATTTTGCAGCGCTACTTAATCGCTTTGCGACCGCGCAGCAACGTCGCGCTCCTGAAATGCGTTTTGGTGTGGGTAAGAAAGCGAAAGCTGCCATTTTAGTTACTGGCACCTGACACACAGTCCTAGACTAGTTCGGGAGCCTATATAAAAACCAACACAAATTATAAAAACTGAAAACATTTTTTATTTTTTTTTGTTTGTTTAAATATGGATAGGCACTGGAGAAATACTATTGTATCTGTTACTTTTGATACTTCTCCGATTCCATCGTCACCGCATAAAAAACAAATTCGAACCTAGTTTGTGCGTGCGCTTGCATTGCTGGCTAATCTCCGACTGGCCGCACGCGCACGCGGTGTCCGCGTGCCGCCACCGTTTACAGCTACGTGCTAGCGCAAGAGTCGGGCGGCTGCATCGTATTATATTGCCACCAGCGCGACAGCCGCGTGACTAGTCGCGCTGCCAAGTCGTGTGTTGCGGATGAATGTGAGATCAATCGATGCTACGAGATGTGGTATCAGCGGGGCTGAAATCACGTCGGCTACCTGTTGCAGCCGCTCGTCTCCACCGTATCAGCTTCACTTTACACGTTTCAAACAAATCTGCGAATCGAGGCCATGTTTAGCAAAAGGCTCCTTAACGACGCTGTACCTTACTGTTCACCTCGAGCGAATAAGCATTAGCAGTGAGTAACGCAGAGTCGCAGACCAGTTGCGCCACGCCGACCTATTCTAGTGGAAACCTGAAGCCGCCGAGCGAGCACAAATCAAAACAATGAAATAAAACGTGAGTAACATCCTGACTCAACGTTCGATGATTCACTGGACTTAGGTATACTATAGAAGGAGTAGTGTGTATTTCACCGGAGATACAATGCACCATCGAAAATATTTAACTATTTCTCGAACATTTTGTATCGATTATGGTTTGTTTCTAAACTATAGGTACTTACTACTAATAATATCTTATTGCCATATTAAAACTTTTGATGGATGAAATAAATTAAGAACTACAAAGTCAAGGAAGAGGGAGTAGTTTATGAACCCATTAGTTTTATTTCAGTCTCGTTTTGCAGTCACCTAAAGCGCTCGAAGTTAGTGCGACCGCCTGGTTCGTTTCACGAGGACAGAAACAGTTGATCGGACTCGAGCGCCGACCACCGCGCAGCTCCACGGAAGGGTGTTTGCATCGTTTTGAATGGACAATGACCAGTTAAAGCGTCGATACTAACATCTCGTGATGCCACTTGGTGAGCGATTTATGAGATCGACATGGTATCTGCGGCCGCGATGTGACTTAGAGTCACTACAATCCACGCAGATTGTGCAGCTGACAGCGTTATTGTCACTGTACGGAGGTGCTTTTTAGACCAGGGCCACACTAAGTGGTATCTTTAACATGCAATGTGTTGTTTTTTGAACTTTCTTAACAGCGATCGGCAAGCCTATTTGCCGGTGTGGCCTCAACGCTTATCAGGAAGCAACGGATGGCAGCGCTGCATCCGCGTGGGCTCTACCCTTGTAAGTTGGACCATTTGACAATCAAGCAGACCGTATATTACCCTATCCTTTCCCACTCGTCGGATTTCAGATAATCCCTCGATATCCCATCGCATATTGCTCAATTCTTCCTCCAGCTCAATAATCTTTTCGACGGTCCTCAATGTGCGGATGTTGTGTGTTACTGGGGCCAAAGTACGCTGGGGTTGGTAACGGGGCATTTGCCGTCGGTTATTCGCACACCCTGCTTCTCCGTACCTGGCCAGGAATAGAGAAACTACCGAGCACTGGGGGCCCACGCCTGGTAGGCGGCTTGGGGATCGGAGAACTTTCACCGATTACTAAAAGGACCCAGCTGCCCGTCGTTCCATGTTTCTGGAAAAAACTTCACTTGCGCGATTCAGAACTCCCTACATTACAACTGTCAGTCCATACAAAACGTCAGAAAATGCACAAAAATTGATCGACGCCATCTAGCGAACATAGGAAGTAGCTTTGTTTCTTTGTCTGGATGTTTGTCGCGTTATTACGGCTAAACGACTGAACAGATCTTGATAAAATTTTATAAGGAGTTACTATATCAGAAAAACGGACATAGGATATTTTTTTACTGAAACCAGAACATTTCAAACATTTTCGAATATTATAGTATGCACCTCCAAGAATGCTGCCGAGCGCTTTTTATAGTAAAGTTATCGTTAACTAATTTTGCCGATTTCGAATAAAGTAAGAGCGAAGTTATTCGGTCGCAGTATTTTTTCCTGCGGATCCGTCTCTTTGTGTAGTCTGTGTGTCTGTGTGTACAAGTCGAGACACAGGGCACTCCGCAGAGGCGTCCACGACATGACACGACATTCTAGGTATCTACTAAAACACTAAATGGACGAATAGCGCATACTCCAAAGCCTCGTCGGAGAATACACATCTAGCTACATTTTCTCCTTAATTTCCCGCTCAACGATATAGCTTTTTGATCGCAGGAAACATTTTACTCCGAAATACACTTCGCTTACGAGATATTATTTTATTTTATTGCCATATAAACTCGACCATTATTGAAGTACCTATTTAGTAGCTCGCTACGTTTATTGAAAGTTGTGCAATCGCATCTCTTCTATGAGTTTTCAAAAACTTCTCAGCACATTATCTAGACAATATATTTATATTCTAAACGTTACTAATTTTATGACATGTTGTGTAAATATTATGGCAATCGTGGAACATGGATCGTTTTTAACCGACTGCCCAAGAAGGATGGTAATGTTTTTGGGGTGTATGGAAGTATATTAGTGTATTCCTATAATTATGACGTCCTTTAGCGTAAACGGCTTGACCGATTTTATCCGGAGTGTCGTACTGCCTACTGAAAGACCATTATGTGAACACACCTAGTTTCGAGATATGAGCAAAAACGAGATCATTTGTTTTCTTCTGTGTGGGACTATAAGTTTCAGAACTCTGACTTTAGGTTACATATTTTATCAATAAACCTAGGTTTTAAATATTCGCCCATAGCTTGTTAAACCATACGATATAAGCTAAACTACATAAACTATTAAAATACTCTAAATATAAATAGAGAGTCGATATTAAATTTTGTTAGTTACTGTAATGTACCATTCGCAGATATACACCATCTAGCGTCTCTACTCTACAGAAGTTAAGAGTTAACATTACAAGTGTGTGATAATAAAGTTCTGTCGAATTGGAACTTTACAGTACCCGCATCTTTTCAACATAATATTAAAGCGATAACAGCTGGCCGAGCCGCACCGTGGCCGTGGGCGAGCGGCGCCTACTAACAAGAGAGACTCAATTTTACCAAAACTATAGCAGTGAAATGATGTCATTCTCTGTGATCAGAATTAATCAATCAGCGTAATGACTGTACGAGTGTTTTCTGTGAGGCGTCGCATACCAGCGCCCTCGCCTGCCGTCACCGCGCGGCGCGGCGCCGGCGGCGCGCTCTGACATCTGGTTAATTAAACTCAAACTATCACCGTGACAGTATAAAGCACGTCAATTGTATTCGGAGATGAGACCTACACTGGCATATACATAGCTCTGTTTATTGTGCATTTTCCGCTGCCAGATCAGCTCAGTCCATTTGAGCGATGACATATCTAACTATTCTACTGCGAGGTCTGCAAAGTAACGCTCAGGAATACATACACTCATATTGATATTATTCACTGTATAGTGTCAGCACAATAGTCTGTTTAGCGAAAACATGGACTGCTTTGTCTGTTGTGTAGTTGCAGATAATAGCTACGCGAGCTGAGTAAAACCAAGTCAGACCGCGTGTCATGTGATCCGACCGGTGGGAGATGAAGGCAATGACTCTGGCAGCGTACAGGAGGACGAGCCACATACATTGCTGCTTGTTTGCGGTCTTGCTCCTAATGTAGCTGAAGTAATCACGCGGTGTACCAGTCTCTCGTTGATGTACTTGGCATTTGCCACACATCGCATTGCTAAACAATATTATACCCCCTATATTATATATACTACCTACCTACTTATTGAAGGATTATTAGTTTAGGAACCAAGCCGACCGCACCCAAACGAAATCAGTTCTAAGGTATCATCTTCTGATGATGATGACCTATTTATACTTCACACTGTACCATATACCTACCTTATAGCTTATACCTGGCTTGGATGCCGAATGTGATCGAATTGGTTTCGATCCACAAAATTGTTAAAACAGTTAGAAAGTTTCATCGGACCCCGGGTCTCGGCAAAGGGCGAGCGAGGCCAGGAGGAAAGACCGAATTAATGATTATCTTATCGAGATTAGTATTGAATGCAGCAGTGTAGTATAGTTCGTCGCTGCAACGTTGATCCACCGGCAGATTGACGTCGAGCTTGCAGCGAGGCGTCGCCGGCGCGGTCGACCGTGCCGGCGACGCCGCGCTGCTATCAGTCGATAGTGCCGGCGATACTTTATCTAACGGCCACGGCTATCGTCCTCGTGCTTGCCGCATCTAGAACTCAGTACGTATCGTTACGATGTTTACGCGGCACTTGACCCGCGGCGCTCTAATTCAATGTTTGTCCACGATTAGGTAGCGGCGAATGATTGCTACTATTTGCTCGATCCATTTATTATAGCTCATTTATTAGGGTTCCGTAGTATTAGAAGGAGCCCTTATAAGTTCTTCATGTCCGTCTGTCTGTCTGTCTATCTAAATCCTTCACAGCCTTGTAACTTCCAAAGTTATAAACTTACCTGCATGATATTTTGCACAACGTCTAAGTTTAGACCTACAGTTTAGAAAAATAAGAATATGTTTTTTTTATTTGCAAAATAAACAGCTCTCATACATCTAAAGAGGGGGCATTTTTTTTTTCGCCTATCTCCCTTATGTGGTGTATCATTGAATAGGTCTTTTAAAATAAAGTTAAAGTTTCCTACGCAATGTTTTATCAGACGTACCGCTTGCGAAATATGTGCCGACAAAGTTGCTTACAATGTGCCCCCCCCCCCCCTGCCATTTCTAAACTATGCACCTCAGAAGCTTGTTATCTTCCATATTATTAGATCTTAGTAATAACTTTCTTTTAAAATTATTTTGGGCAGCATGATGTGATAATGACTTTTTGAGATATGCGGTAAAAACGGATAAATACTTCGAACGTCCTACGCACCTACGGAAGTTATTTTTTATTTAATTTAAAAACTTTCGAAAAGTTTATTGAATTGCTTCGGTTATGAAACGGGTCAGTCATTCGAATGAGTTCGTGTCTTCCAGTGTAGAGGCGACACGTGGTCGCGCCGCGCCTTCGTTAGGTCTTTTTACTTGCCGGGGCGGCGGAAGCTCCATTGACCTGATGCCGGGCACTAGAATACGGTATCGGTATCCCCTGCCTGTAGTAAGAACCTACTAAAAGGGGACCTCTGGGCTCGGGGGTGGTAAGAGGTGGGGTTCTAAACATCATCTACCAAAGCGAGCCCGGGGAGGACGACAGCGTCGAGTGGCGGACGCTGTTGTAGGCTTAGACGTCTCACTACAGCTGCTAGCTGTCCCGGGAGGAGCTGAAGCATGGTGCTGAGGGCTCCGGTGCGTTCCATTGGAGATCCCGGAGCCCTCGGTCAAGCAACAAGGCAGGCCACTGGGAATTTCCTACATCGCAAAAAAAATACTTCTTTTTACTTATCTGCCCACGCTCTTACTTCGATGAATAGCGGGTTTGTTCTGAATCAGCTCTAATGTGGTAGAGTACACGATGTCTATCGCATATAGTAGATATCGCAGGTAGAATCGGTTTTTTGCATACTAGCAAACTCATTGCACGATCGACGGTTGTATTCGTGTCTATAGGTACCTAAGATCTGTGCCCTACACCTACTATCCGTGTAAGTAGAGGACGTGGTCGCCATTCGAGAGCTGTCGTGGAGTCACGATGCGCTGCGTCTGTGTAACTGAATATGCTCGCAAGGTACGTTACTCGATCCATTATCTCCAGGTGCCTATCATTATTCCTCCGCGAGTATTAACTCGTACCTAACAGGCCGTAATCGATGATTTGCGGCTCGATGACGGTTCTACCTTACAGGGACGTAGTGGTCAGCGCCGATGTCAGTATGGCCATCGGCTTCCGTTTTCTCGAGACATTCGAATTCGATTCCCGCTGAAAACAATATTAGGTACTTTGTCCCTGACCTAACTTGTTAGCAGACGAAGACTGGTCTACTGGCCCCACCGCGAGCCATAGTGACAGGAAGCGTGCCTCGCTCCGAATAATACCTATTTAAAGTGTATCATACATATATTAGAACTAGGTTTAGCCACTTACTCTTGGTTAAATCTATACCTATAAAAGGCTTTGTCCTGCCTGACTGACTGACCTATAGACAACGTACAGCCTAAGCCGCTGGACGTAGAGACTTGAAATTTGGAGGGTATGTTTATTGAGTTTTTATTGATGTTTTAAAAGTAAACGCACACTAAGAAAGGATTTTTCGAAAATCAACCCCTAAAGGGATCAATGGGGTGTTAAAGTTTGTATGAACTTTTTTCATTCTATGGTTTGATTGATACCAAGCTTGGTATGGATACACTACAAAAAAAAAAAAGATATGGGTATCACAGTTTTTTCAAAATCAGCTCCCGTTAGTATCAAACAATAATTGAAAAGTTTTGGTGATAGTATGTTTTTTTTTCCTTAACCTTGTAACGGATGTACGTATTTAAATGAAATTTGGTTTCGGGGTAGCTTGTGGTGTGGATTAACACATAAGCTATTTTCGCGGTAAAATATATAGTTTTATTCATATTTAACTCAATGGATTTAAATTAAATTTGGCGTTGATATAGTTTATACACCAAACTGACATACTTTTTTTATCCCGAATAATATAAATAATAATATAATTCCTGTAGGATAACTGAAATCATTTAGCTCCGTAATGATTTAGAGGGAGTGAATGAAGTTTTGTTAATGAGCAAGACTGTACCTCAGATTAACACAAACTAAATTTGTATTCAGGAAAAAGTTACAGTTCCTGAAGGCTTATTTTTAGGTATGTTTGAGTGATACGAAACTTTCTACAGTTAAAATAAAATGTACGCGTAAAGGCTGAACATACTACACGTGCATAGGTTATTAGGTATCTGGATTAATACAATGGCTACTTTAAATCCAACGAACAAAAATTTCATACGAAAGTATTTTTTTCCCGCGGTCACTCGGTTTGTGATCAAATTTTATGGGAAAGTATTATACGGAAAAGAATTACTTTTTTTGAAGATCGCGCACTTTTTTGTATCTGGTAGCAAGTTTAAAAAGAGATTATTATCCGGGAAACATGTCGTTTTCTTTTCCGAGATAGCGCGGTTGGCCACGAAAGAGACCTGCAAGGGATACTGTGATTACATAAAAAACTGCCTTTGTTTTCCGGATCACGCTGTTTTCTGTGCGAGTTTTAAGGGAAACTATTAAAAGGAAAATTTTGACGTTATTTCTTCGAGAATTCGTGGTTTGTTTGACCCAAGAAGGTAAGTTTCAAGGAAAAGTAGTCTAGGAAAAAATTAACTTTATTTTTCGAAATCACGCTAAATGATGTCCAAAATAATCCTGAAGTAGCTTACTGTAAACTATGCGGAAAATAATTGAAATAATTGAATGAAGGTCGCGGGCAACGGTAGATGCAAGTGGCACGTTGTCGTTCGGTGTGGCGCTCTAAGGGAGAGGCCTACAGTGGACGTCTTCTGGCTGATGATGATTATGATACGTAATATTCGGATCCACAATGCACAAAAATAGCTGAAAAATGTCACTCTCAGTTCACTCGCTCGATTCTGATTGTGTTTATGTCTATAGTTCGTCATGTAATAATATAATTTATTTATTTATTCAGGCAAATAGCACCCACGAGCAATAAAAAAAAAACCAGTCATTAAATAAAAAACCAATAAATAAAAAGTCAGTAATCATAGATACTCTAAGTCACACCGCACAAAAACAGCAAAAAAAAATCGCGCTCGCTTTGCTCGCGCATTGCTGCTTTTGTTTTCTTATAAAAGTCAAGTGATTTTATAGTCATATGAAGGCGCGCTGTGTTATAAAGAAAGAAAGCGGTTTTTTTTCGAGATCGAGCTGTATGCTTCTCCGATGAATGCGATATTCAACGGAAAGTATTATATAGAAAAAATTAGAATGTTTTTTTTGGAGGTCGCTACTTTCTTTGCGCTTTTCAACATAATGTGTAATTCTAAAATGTGTCATTTTCTCGAGATCACGCGTTTTGTTAGGTCAGAAAAATAATGTTAGTTTACCCAGAATCAACTCAGTTTCTTCAATTCATCATCTAAAAATCTATTTAGCCGGGAATCGAAATCAACCACTGAATCATACAGCTAATTACCTTGAAATACTTACGCCGTACACTATACTCTACTGACAAAAACGCCATTATTGTTTACCATAAAAACGCGGGCGAAGCTTAACTTAAAAAACAATATGTGGCTCTGTAGAGTTAGTAGAACAACTTCCACCAAGTTAACCAACCTGTATAGGTTACTCCTAGTAATAGCCACCAGGGTTTGGTTGAATCTAGTTGTAGCCAGCACGACATCGGCTAGACCTAATACCAGCCACTAGGGTTTTGTTGTACCTAGTTCTAACCGGAATGATACCGGCTAGACCTAGATTTACCTGAAATCCATCGGCATATACTAGATTTAACCAAGAGTGCGTGGCTACACCTAGTGCTAACTAGGCGTAGCCGCACTTCGGGTTCTAGCCGTAACATATATAATAAATAAAAAAATATATCTTTCTGCAATGGTGATGTTAATTAAGGGCTTTAGCGAGAGGCCTTAATTACCGGCTGTTGTCACGTCACGAGTCGTCGTTCTGCGCCGGGGCCGTGTCCACGGGCGGGAGACGCGCTGAGGATCACCAAAAGCGGGATCTCCCGCGACTTCCCGTTTATAAAAGTATTTTGTGCGGAATACTGCAGTGGCAGTCTCCGCGCCCAAGAGATGCTTGTCTCGAGGCGTTTACCTTCACCATGCGCAGGAGACGCGCTACTCAACGTGCTGGCTGTCTCCACGCGCGCGCGACTCTCCAGGTCTCCACGTAACGTTCTTGACATCTCCACGCACGAGAGACGTGCGACTCGCCTCGAGGGCGCCGACACAATGTCAAAATAACATGACATGATAATATCATGTCATGTGCACGAAGTACATATTATGTACTTCGTGCCCGTTGCATCCTGCGCAGTGTTCCAGTTTGCTATACAGCTGTACATCTAAAAAGACTGTATAACTGTACACGACACCAAATAGTATCTACGGCAATACAAGGATAGGACTTCAAACTGTGTTGATCATTTTACCAATTGAGCCGCACACGCATCGATTGCCTCAGATCACTCATTGCGCTCACAGTCACAGACACCTACCAGAACGAGAGGTTGTTCTGAATTCTGATATCTATACTTTCGCTAAGCAAGTGCGGCTCTACGTTGGATTCCCAATAATCCTCAACAGTGGAAGTCATATGCTCCAGTAAGTTACAGTCAAAGTTAAGAAAATTAGATTATTGATCGATGCTTTACACTGATCTTATGCAATATACGTAGGTACCTATACCTAGGTATAGATGTATAATGAATAAATGTAGATGAACCTTCATATCGAGGCTTCCACTAAATTAAAAAAAAATAAAGTAAAAATGCGAATTGGTTTAAATTACTTTGATTTCAGCTTTACATTTCGACCAGCTCCATCACATAAAAAATATGTTTTTTTTGCTTAAGTACGATTACTTTAAAATTAGATAGGTAGCAAAGAACCTTATTTCTTTACTCCCTGCTCTACTAAGCTAGTGAGATAGGTAGAATATAAAGAATAACTCGACAAACGCATCACATAACAGACAATACTCTTATTTTATTAGAGTATGCAACACTTTCAATGTTGCTTATTCAAAACATGTTGACTTATTTACTGCGAGACAAAAATTCTTCAAATGCCATGCTTTTTCAACTTTTTTCTGCGGGGATTAGTAAATATAACAAATGCGGTATTACTTCTCTATATTTCTATTTTTATTTTATTTTTCCCTTTTTATTGATATAGATTGTTACAGCTCTCATAAATTCAATATTTACTTGAAATGTTTCACTACATTATATATATATATATATATATATATATTGTTTTCTTAGATTTAATATATTAATATATTTAAGATATTTACTTATACTGGACTGTATACTTCTGCCATTTGTGAAAAATGTTAAGGCTTGTTTTTTTTTTCTTATCTTGTCGTTCTATTTGTGTATTTAAAGCTGTTTGTTTTCCGAAAAATAAATAAATAAATTGATTAAGTAATCAAAATGCAACGTTGGTGATACCAAAATAATCTCTCCTTTCACAAAGTGCACGAGCGGAGGAGCCGGTCGGCGCGGCCTACTCGCGGAGAGCGGCAGAAAGCAAGTTTATAGGGCAAGTTGCGCGGCGCGGGCCGGTGGCCGCCCGCCCCGCGCGGCCCGCGTGCCGCCTCCGGCCCCACCGGCAGCGAGCGACCCGCGCGCCAGTCAGCCGCCGGCAGCGCCCCGCTCCGCCAGAGTCGCGCACACACGATCCCCCCCCGCCCCGCGCGTCCTAATCTCAACTCGCACGACTCGACCTCGATTGCACCCTGCTCAAACTTCGGCAAAGATTCGTGACATTCACATAAACCAACTTCGTAAACGGTGCAGTGCAGTGTTAGAAAATAATTATATTAAGTGAATAGTGTGTGAAGCCGGTTTACCTCGAGAGAGGCCGGCTCGAGTGGCGCGAAGGAGCCGCGTCTGTCTTCAACTTAATGTTTTCTAAACGGGTCTCGGACGAGAGATAGTCGAGCCCGTGCCGCGCCGTGCTCTCAGCACGCCGTGAATCATCGCAGCTGGGACATCATATTATTATAAAACTACATACTTAGCTACAAATAAACTTTAAACGACAGGTGAGGACTGCTTAATCAACTCTGACAATAAGCACGGGGAATAAACATTCAATCTCGAGTTAAAGACGACAACGAAACGATTTAAAATATGAACAAATTTGTAAGAGTTTATAAGAAAATCAGGAAAAAAAGTCAATAATAACTTAAACATAATTTATTGTGTGTTTTGTGAATTGTGAAATGAGCTATAAATTCTTCACTTCCTTGCACTCGCTCAATGAATAAAGTGACCTTCGGTCCGAAGGTCGCGCGACCGACCGATGCCGCTCCAGCGCTCCGACTCCGACCGACGAGCATGTCTCGACAAGCAAAGACCAAAATTTGAAGTAAACGTTTATTTGTTCCCAGATACAGATAACACGCTTAAAACCACCAATAAAAAAACTCGACATACATTTTCGAAGAACTTCTACCTTTTCCATAGGTTCCCCGAAATCATTATATACGATCAACACGATGAAGTTTAAATGGTTTAAATGATGCGCGATCTTCGTCCGCGGTTACTATTCTGTAGTGCTAAATCAAAGTCTTAGCGTGTGCCTCTCTATCCATAAGTCTTTACATTCTCCTACGCATGTCAGTGACCGGAAAGCGTAGGCCCAAAGGGCATTGTAAATTTATAAAGCCTCTGGATTCGTGAGGCTAAATAATTAAATGAAACGATACGAGGCTGTGTGTGTAGCGTGTTGGCTCGCAGCGCTGAACGAGCTAACTACATGAGAAGCTGGCAGTAGGTTAGGCGGATCGGGTTGATGATCAGAATCAGCTCTCGGCCGGTTTATCGCTGTATCGCCAGCACTCGGCGTCGGCAGCGAACGCCGCTCCGCGGTCAATCAATACGGGCGCAGCCATTCTGCTTGCCTAAACTCACCACCTACTTGTACCGTGTTCATTAATACTCATCACCCTAGGTACCTACCTACCTATATTACCTTACTTTCGAAACGCAGGTTTCTTAAATATAATAACATATTTCCTGTCGCGTCTTGTTAAGATGACAATAAAGATATCCTCAAACTCAACTGATCTTGTGGCGAAATCGGGATTTAGTCATGGAATCAGGTTAGATACCAACAATCTTAAACTTAGGAACTTACGAAAACGAGAACGAAAGCGTACCTGCTTGTAGATAATAATGACTTAGTATGCTCACTTCAGAAGACCGGCATTAGCACAAACATACTCTGTGCAGTGTGCATTCCAGTGATTCCACCCAATAGTATGTATTCTAAATTAATTCAGATATAGGTACATATAATAATACATTTACTAAGATGATTCAGAATTTATTGTTAAGTCAGTTAAGTGTAATTAAGAGACTAAAATAATGTACACCCATAAATGTATGTTTTATTTTTAGAAGAACTAGGTAGGTATATGAGTCGATTCGTAGTTACAAGAATGGATCTAGGCTATCGCATGATAAATAATGATAGTAAAGTTAATATGAATAATAATAAGACTCGACGCTATCAAGAGCACACGTAGACATTTCGTGGGTAATTCTTAGTAGTATTCTGTAGCTTAGTTTAATGATTTGGAGTGCTACTCAAACTAAGAAATCCTTTGAGATGGCTTACCAATGCCTAACGCCGAACAGAGTAGATTGGTCATATAAAAATGACAACGCTTAAACATTATAGCAGGTCTAATAGAGACAAGATGTGAAGAGATCGTTAGTGTGTGCAACGTGATCAAATGTATAGATAGATTTATGCTTAGATTAGGAAGGGAGTACTCGGGCATTTTCTGGAATTATGTAAAAACTACTAAAACTATTTCCGTTGACTCGTAGTAGCCGGCTAGGAGTCTTTTGCAAGGGTACGAGGCATACAGTGAAAATATAAGATTTTGTCGAGTTTGTTATACACGTTAGTACTTACGCACTAAGAAAGTACGACTGCCTAGTAGCAAAAGTAGGTAGTTGAAGGCAAGAAACCGTGTAGCAGGTAGGAGTTTTACCTGTTTGTGATGTGCAAGGATACGATATATAGAATATAAGGCTGGCGAACAGTTAATAATATTTCACATTCTCCGTAAAGGAGACCAGTTGAGTAGCGGAATGGTTTGAAGGTCAACCTTTAATACCGAGCGTTGAGCTCTTTCAACATTAATCATTTTTGTAATGCAAGCACCTCCCCAAACCGAAATACAATATACCTACTTATTCAAGACTGTCTGGCAAATCGCAAAATAAACTGTTTCCAGTAAGACAAAAGGAGTGACGCGTCTTAAGTTTTTGGAAAACTTAATAAGTTTTCTTAGGCGAGTCGACACAGTTACGATCTGAGGCACCCAAGTGAGTTGATATTTGTACACCAAGATATTTGATGGTCTGGACATGACCATAGCACAGAACATAATTATAATAATACTAAGCTGATTGAAACACGTTTACAGTCAACGTTATTTGGATATGACTTACGGGTAAGTATGTGCCTAAATATTAAAGGTGTGTCTCATGTTGTATCTTTTTAACATGCTTTAAGACATAAATTTCGTCTTACTGAAATTTAGCGTAAGTGAGTTAATTTGTAGCCAAGATAAAACTTCTCTAAGACATTATTGACCGATTGAGCGAAGCGAACGAAGTCTTTGCTGTTGCAAAGAAGCAAAGACAAAGAAATAAATTTGCTGGCAAAATTTGCCAGCAGAAATACTAGTTTATTAGAGACACAAGAATCAGCAACGTAGTCGTCTACGTACAACACTTCGCATCGCCCGAACAAGAATTGGGTGACCTTATTTCTAGAGTAGAGAAAGAGAGTGAATTGGTTAGCGTCAGCGCGAATAAGACGAAAACCAAAATCGTAGTAGTAGGCAAACAAAGCATAATAATTCGCTCAAACTTTTTAAACATTACTATTATTTTTATGAACCTGGCACGTCCCAATGCTGGAAAACGGCCTCCATACCCTCTTTCCATTTATCTCTGTCCTGAGCTATTGCCGGCCAGCCCTTCCGGTGCTCGTCGAGGTCGTCCGACCATCGCTTACTTGGTCTGCCGCAATTTCTTTTACGATCTGGCATCCACTGGTTGGTAATTTTAGCCCAAAAACCATCCGATATACGGTGGACCTGTCCAGAACAATCGCACTTCTCAACCCCAGTTTCGTTTATGACCAGCTAAAGGAGAACAGTAGACAGTTTATAGATAATTACAAAGGAAATGGGAAAGGGTCACAGTTATTGTGAGAATTGTTTTTTGTATAAGTACTTACTACTTAACGATAACAGTGAATTATAATAGGTAAGTAAGTAGGACGGAATGTGACAGATAGCCGTCGCGGCGCGGCTGTGAGTTGAATGCTCCCCGCGAGACAGCGCCTCGCCTCGCGCCACACGCCGCCGAACCCGCAAGACCCGCCCCAGCGCCGGTTGCATGCGGCTTCGCCTTGCCACTACACCTTCACTTACTCGCATTTAGTAGTACCTGCTCGTTCAAAATCGAGTCATTTTTACTTTTACATGTAATGCCAATACCAGTATTATCTAGCTAACTTGCTCGTTAGTTATGACAAAAACGATCACACATTTTGTTGCATTGTGAAGTATCTTTGCCAGCGTTTTCGTTGTTGGCGTTGGCCGGTTGTAGGAAGTAACTTAACTTGGGTCAAATCATTTTTTAATAGTTTTAGAAACAGACAAAAACAAAATTGACCACTTTTTAACGGCAGGCAAAGAAGTGTGGTTAAAAGACCTGAGAGAGCGGTTTGGCTGCAGCCGCAGCGTCACCACGCTCTTTAGAGCGGCAAACTTTATAGTCAATAGCCCCCTCTCGCTCCGCTTCTACCATAGATCCAATGGGAGCTGAGTGAAGAACCTATAAACATTGGCCCGTTTAAAAACTACTCAAATACCGACCTATAATTTCCAAGTTGTGTTGGGTTGAGTCTTTATACGAATGATTTTATTGACCCAGCGAAACGAAGGTTTCTAGAGTCTACTGACATAAGTCGGTATTTGGTTGTTTGTGTGTATATATTTGTCCGATGACAAGTTACGAACAGTAGATGCGATCTTCTTGAAATGTTGTAGGTAGCTCATTTCAATACAATTTTTAAGTTTTAATATGAGCAAAATCGCTTAGTTATAAGTAAGTAGCGGTCACAAGTTGATTCAATTCAGTGCTAACTACTACTTTACCGAAGTGCAACATCTTGTTGCAATAATGTAGAAAGTAATTGAACGAATTTGATACCATTCATGAGTTCATCCGCAAGTAGCTGGTTTACTTTATTGAATTGGCGTATTTTGTAAAGCAGTTAATACATTTTTCTACGTAAGTACTTATTATTTTTAGTTTCCAATTTCCGGCACTTCCCTCATACCTACGCAGTTTAGTAGCCTAGTAGCAGTTTGCGGCGGACTTACCTGCTGGTAAGTCTGAGTGGGGGGCAGATTTAAGGGGCGGCAAATTCAGGGGCCCTTTTTTGAAATAACGTTTAATACGTGAGCCTCATTTTATCCATGGTGAGGCTATATTGTAATTTTAATAAGGAGTGATTCCGGGCTTTGTTAAAAAAAAAAGGTGGAAAAAAACTTATATTTGTAGTAACTCAGACTGCACAAACAGCAAACATATTTCTTTGAGACGGATTTCAGATGTGTTGCAGAACTCTGTCTGCGGACATTACCCAGTGTTACAAACTCGTACATTATTGACCTTTACTCCTGAAGTCCAACTCTAACTTAACTATGAAGTGATTTGCAGGCACTACCATTTGTTACCTCTACATAGAAGATGGGAGAAAGCAGATCTCTCCTCTCTGCACAATTTAGTTTCGATTAGAATTGACTGCCCCTCACTGCTGGCTGCAGACAAACTATCACCCGTCTATCTCACCTCGCACAGCAGAAGTCACCTCCGTCCATACCTATGTGTCCCGCTCTACGACGAATTATCCGTGGAAATGCTTTTTTTTGCGTACGGTTACTAACATGTCATTTACATGTTCTTCTCTCAACACGTTGACTTATTTTCAACAAGGCACAGTATAATCACACTAATATTATAAATGCAAAAGTTTGTGTGTAAGTAGGTAATTATGTGTGTTTGATCCCGTTCAACTCCATAACGGCTGAACAGATTTGCATGAAATTAGGTACCTATTGAAATAGCTTATTCCCTGGATTAACACATATAGGCAACTTTTTATCCCGGAAAAATATTTGGTTGCTGTAGAATAGCGGGTGAAACTGCGGGGCGCAGCTAGTACTTAATATATAAATATTTTACTAGTTATCAGTTTTTTGGACAATTAGGTACTTATTAGGAAAAGGAGCAATAAGCAATTAAACTAAACATTTATAGACTCAGTAGGTGCAATCCTAAACGTCGAATAAAGAACGGTTTAAAAAATCTTGTAAAAACAAAAGTCTTGAAAATACTTACAATTACTTAGACCGAAAATACATATATTAACAAAATACCATAAAACATGTAAAGGTATTAAAATAAACTAAACCAATAAAGTGTAGGTCTATACTTAGACTATCGTTGTGCAAAAATTCATGCGTGTAAGTTTATAACTTTCAAAGTTATAAGATTGTAAAGGATTCAGACAGACGAACTTATAGGGGTTCCTTAGTACTAAAGTACTACGGAACCCTAAAAAGCAGTAAATACAGCCAAAAAGCTACAATATATCAAAATAATAAATAAATATAAATATTGGTGGACGCTTTTACACACAGCGCCATCTAGCCCCAAACTAAGCAAGCTTGTACTATGGGAACCAGATGACTGATAGAATACATAAATACTTTTTTTTTTCTAAATACATACATAGAATACATAGAAACACCCAGACACAGAACAAACATCCATGTTCAAATAAAAAAAAACTTCTAATAAATCAAAAACAATGTGGAACACAATCAACGAAAGAAGTAACATAAGTGCACCTTCAAAATAACTAACTATAACTGTACACCTCGACACGAGAATCCATTGTCAGTAGAGCTCAGGACTCCAGAGCCGAACTGACCCGAGGTGCCGGGTGATGACGGAATAACGACCGAGCTTCTAAAAGCGGGCGGAAAACTGGTACTTTTAGTCCTCCGGAAGGTATTTTATTCCGTCATACTCGAGGGTACTACGCCAGAAGCATGGCAAAGGAGTGTGGTCTCGCTACTTACTTCAACAAAAAGTAGTTTGAATTAAAACTCTAAACTCAACGCATTGCTCGAACAAACAACCGATGAACCGACTGGATGCATATAAACACAACCTTGAACTTAATCTAGCACAAACTATAATTACTTATTACTTTCCATCCATACCACAAACCTCCACTTCGATAAAACTATTCATTCCACGGAACTAAAGCGGATATTGTCAAAGAATTTACTTTATTAGGCATTGTAATCGACACTCATACCTATTAACTGGCAGTCACACGTAATGAAAATAAAATCGCAACCTAACTACCTATCGTTCATAATTATCGTAATCATCGCAATAAGTACGAACGTAAGTACGTGGGCACGAGCCACGCGCAGTAAGCCAACAATCCTGGCGTTCGCCTGATCATGAGCCATTTAAGTTTATGAATTCCATTGTTTTAAAGTTTTTACTGAGATGTGATCATCCTAAGTATTCCTATCCTATTGTTAAATTTATTTGTATGAAGGCTTTGTTTATTCAACTATTCAAAAAATGTTTATTAATTAGCTCAGAAATATACTTAGGTACTCAAAAACATATTTTTGTGCAATTTTAACAAAATTGCTGGATTACCAAATAAACTAGGTGCTCACTTTAACTCAATTCAACAGCTTATACTTGGATCACGCCACTGGTGGCACTGAAATTAAAAAAAAAACACATTTGGTCCACATTTGTACAGGCTCGGAACTGAACCACTGGTGCCTAATAATTTATAACTAAGTGCTTATCTAAACCTAAACCCAGCCAATAAACCTAGTGTGGTATTTACATAAACTTATGAGTATTATTATATTTATGGTGTTATGTTATTAAGTATTTACTTACCAGCCCGTTCAGGCCCGCGTTAGTGTTGCAACCGGGCGCTTTGATCTTAATCTTCTGTGAGTGAGAACAGTTGTAATGCTTCTGTACACCCAGTAATAATTACCCATATATCTAATTTATTTATTAAGAAGTTACTTGTAAGTTTTACATGTAAATTAATGAAATGTCATAACCATAGATGTTAGTTATAGGTTTCGGCTTGGTACAAGTGTCGTATTGGTGAAGGTTTCACCACTAGGCCACGTGGGCAAGGGAAATGTCCGGCGAGCTTGCGGAGCTAGAAAGTGGATGCTTAGCCAAGCGCCATACACCGCCGTGCGCAGCGTACCTACTTGTGTTTGTAAACACAAAGCGCGTGTGCTTGATGCGTGCGCGCAGCTGCCGCGCCCCCTCCCGTCCCCACTCCGCACCGCACGACGCGCCACCCCCCCCTCTCGCCCGTTGCGCCGCGCCTCGCCGCCGGACGAAACCCGTCCCTTCGTGGTTACCACGGTCGGTATTGTATTTATTTGCAACCGCTAGACCGCCACTCACCGGCACCGTACTGTTCTGTCTATTCAAAGATAAATTGTATATTGTAAAAACGTAAACGTTACTTCCAAGTTCCAAAGTTCCAAGTAAACTTCCATAGGTGTGCACTACATTTTCCTATCTCAGTTTTGTACTCATTTACCTACAGTGATTTTTCTATTTCTACTTGATCGTTACCTGTGCTTAGTCCTGAGAGCCAATCAAAAAGAGATGGTGAGAGTGAGACGCCTAGCTCCGTGGAGGGAAAAACCTAGCACTATTGAGTGTCAAACTACTCGCTTGATTGGTACATAGATAGGTATGTGCGTTATAGAGATCCCGGTGACCGGTGGCCTCCGTCAGGCAGAGGAGCAAGCCACTGGGGAGGTTTTAGTTGGTGCAATATTACAATCGTCTTTCGAGCAGCCAAGGAATGGAGCAACCTCTGGCTTCCTTGTTTTCCAAGATAAATAATCTATGGGGTATTTTCAAGCCATTGAGTTATTATGAGGCGGTTATTACTTAACTTATGCAGTATTTCAAAGATACTATTAACCTATGTACGTTGATACCGCTTCTAAGTAATCTCCGAACCCAGCGTTGCGTCGCGTCGCCGCGTCGCGTTGTCGCGTCGCTCATCCGCAGCAAAGTTAGTGGTTGGACGGGGAAATATATCCTGGCTGCTGTGCTCCACAACAGGCAAAAAAAACTCCGCTTTCGACAACTGACCGAGTGCAAGTCGAATTCGCGCACCGAACCGGGGTTTCGTACTGAAGCACGATTCATCTGTCTACTGAAGTTACCAAAAATAATGCCTAAATGTGTTTTAAAGTTCCTTGCCTTGGCATCAGACTACGATTACAGGGACTATAAAACTCATTGGAAAAATAATAAATAAATATCTGGGACATTTTTGCACACACGGTCATCTGACCCCAAACTAAGCAAAGCTTGTAATAAATACTATGCACATTAAAATGGACCATGTCATTTTGAATTTCGAATAATATTTTCTTGTTTCATACTTTTACGTAAGCGGGTTATAGTTTTTGAACTTATATTTGATTTAAATATTTTTAGTGTTCAGTAGGTACACAGATACCTAAAAAATGCGAGTTCAATGCAGTCATTGACCTTCAAAAGCCTTGAAAAAATCGGGATTCAACTCGCACGCGGCGTGTATATTATTCTATAGCGAAGTTAGGTTATTAAGTCCGCCATATTAGATTTAGTGTGACGTCATATATCCTATAACACCCGCAGTATTAAGACATATAAACAGACATAAACTGCTTATATTATTGATACATATTTTTTTTACATACTTATTTAGAATTTACTCATGAGCCCTTCATTTTGATACGAAACACGAATTTTTGCCCGCGACTTTCACAATGCCGATTTCCGATGTCCGATCTAAACTATAGAAAATTTAAACAGATTCTTATGCATTTCTTTGAAAATAAACCGTTCTACAAATTAAATGAATATACTTAATAATATGTCAATGAAATTCACGGAATGCTCGTGTGTAATGAACAGACGGAGTAAGCAGTACACCTACTTACCTTTCACAAAATTATCAAATTATTGATTAGTTTGCCTCATTTAACTCTAAACAGTTTAATTTGTAAAAGTGACTTGCCTGTAATATTCAATGTTATTTATGGCCAATAAATATTTCTGATTTCTGCAAATTTGCTTTGCAAAGGTACTCAACTTTCTTAAATAATATTGCACAGATAAAATGTATCTGTAGATATTGCGTAATATCTTCAGTTTCCCGTATCGCCATCTATTGGCGAATGGTGACCCGATGTAAATTTGCTTTGCAAAGGTACTCTACTTTCTTAAATTTTGCGTAATATCTCTAGTTTTCGTGAACTGATTTTAATGAAACAAAGTTTGTTATAAAGCCAAGGACACCACAGACCATTTGTTAGAAAACCCCTTGCCAACCCATTTTTTTATTCTACAAACTCTGAAGATAATCAAAAAACTAGCTTAGGCTGAACCTTGTGTACTAAGGAGCCGGTATGGTCCGTGGTTCAACTTGTAATAGACACGCTCATATTTTCTTAAATTGCGTCATAAGTCCAATATTCCTTCGCCGATTTTGATGAAAGAAAGCCTATGTTATGCGTCGGAATTCACAGAACATATTTTAAAATACTTCATGCAAATCCGTGCCTTAGTTTCTGAGTTTATATCAGACAGACAGACAACAATTTTGAAACCTATGTATATATATATGTCGGAGACATCAGAATTTTTCAGGGGCCGATCATCATCTTCAGACATCCTGTGGGCGTATTGTGGGTACTCGTGCGAAATGAGGAAACACTGGCTCTTATAACCATTTCCAACCACATACAGCAATCGAACAACTTAATTTAGCAGTTAGGTAATAACGAGACGATAGGGTAGTTCTTAGACGTCTTCACTCCACGGCTCTCGGTATAGAAGTGACGAACACAGTCGAACGAAGACACCGAGGCTACGCCGGAGGCGTACAAGGTGATTTTGTTCAGGTAGTTGCCGACTGACAAGACGTTAGCGCGCTACTCTTCCGCCAATCCAATATTAGGGCTCTCGTGGGCATTAAAGTACAGCCTACAGCTACGCCGGAAGCGCACGAGGTGACTGTTCAGGTAGTTGCCAACTGACACGACGTTGGCGCGCTTCTCTCCCGCCAATCCAATATTAGGGCTCTCGTGGGCATACAGCTACGCCGGAAGCACACGAGGTGACTTTGTTCAGATAGTTGCCGACTGACACGATGTTATGGCGCGCTTCTCTTCCGCCAATCCAATATTAGGGCTCTCGTGGTGATTAAAGTACAGCCTACAGCTACGCCGGAAGCGCACGAGGTGACGTTGTTCAGGTAGTTGGCAACAGACGACGTTGGCGCGCTTCTCTTTTAGTAATAGAAGTCGTGATTACTATCCGGATCCGACATATATATATATTTTATATTTGGTTCTTATGCACCCAGTTACTCCTAAAAAAAAATATATTTTCTAAAATATCTTCAATGTTCAGTTAGTAATCCCCTCGTTACAGTTTTATTAGAAGTATAGATATAGATTATAGATAAAGTATACCGCCGGGTAACCTATCGATGTACATTTTTGAAGTTCGGTTTTTAATTATCCGAACACGGTCCTCAGAATTATCTACGAAATATCGGCCGGCGAAGCGTTAAAAAGTAGTTGGAACATAATATTGTGTCTCCACTAGACCGACCACTAGATCAGGCTACGTCTGGACGGCAAACAACGCACGACCTGAGAGAGCGAAGCGAGCGTGCCGTGAAAAATAATTGTAACATAACATAATAGTGGCTCCAACTCACAGATAAATAGCTCCAACCACTAGGTTAGGCTATGTTTCAACTGCAAACAACGCGCGATACGAGCGAGCGAAGCGAGCGTGTCACGACAGCGATCGAGAAAGCGCTAAAAGTAAGAGTCCTAAAAAGCTCAGAGTTTAGTAAACATATAATAATATATATACATATTATTATTATAATTATTATAATAATATATATATATATATATATATATATAATATATGACAGGTAATATAGGTCAAACTTAATTAACTTTTGGGTAAACAATAATTTATCTAGAGTAAATTATTTTTATAGGATAACGAAATATTAAATATTTGGATGGCGTTTTAAATTAAAATGTGGTTCAAATCTTGGTTGTGCTTAATTTACTATTTTTGGGTAAGCAATGAATAGTTTAAATTTCAATTCATTTATTTCGGGCTTTAGGTATAAGTGAATATACTCTTAGCGACGTCATAAACAACTTAACACAATTATAAAAATTAACATTAAAATGCAAGTACACATTCATAGCGGCTGTAAAATTATTAATATGGAGTTCTAATTTTGGTGCTCATTTACTATTTGTGGCAGTAACTTTTTTTTTTTTTAAACTTGAATTGTATTTGAACTTCAACAGTTCCAAACTCGGCAGTCGGCGCAGCACTGCACTGCACTCGTCACCTGACATATCTATATATGCCCAGTAGTTTCGCTGGAAACATTGCCGTTCAATCCGGAACACAGTAATGCTTGCACGCTACTGCTTGGCGGTTGAATAACTGGCAAAGGTGCGGTGTCCTAAAAGAGTCCTACCACTACAAAACGTATGTATGTATGTTTGTTTGTTTGTTGTAATATGTAATATGTTCCCTCTAATCTCCTAAACCGCTTATCAGATTTTGACAAGATAGGTGTCTATCGAAGCGTCTTCACACTCCGCGGTCACACTCCGCGGAATACAAATTTTATATTAGGCTATTCGGAATCATACTAAATCCAATACTATGGTGGATTTCATAACATAATATCTCAAAAAAAAAAAAAAATGGCGGTAGAATTATTACTGTTTGGTATCAAAATAAAGGGCTTCATGAGTGCATTCTTTATTAATTGTTGATAGAGAACAAAGATACTTGAATGATTTGTTTCGTTTCGTCGGCAGATGGAGAAGAGAATGGAAATAATTCGAAAAGACGACTGAGCGCGCTGTCGTCGTGACGTGGTCCCTGTACAGTGCGACTGATCCTGTGGACTAGCCAACGCCGTAATACATGATGTGAGTATATGCCTACCTCCTTCGCCGCATTTCACCTCCCACTGCAGATCCTTACATTGTTTTTTTTTTCCCTCCGTGACTGTGCCACCCCCGAAACAGACAAAGGAACATATACATAACTAATATTTACTAGTAGTTCGCCCCGAACTGAGACCTCGCGATTTTCAGTTTGACAAGGTTTTTTATTTACTTACCTATAATGTACCTATAGTTGTATGATATGTTGTTCTTCCAAATTATCACTTCTAATTCATTGTTCGATCACTTTCAACGGCTTCGATCGAGTTGAAATTTAACAGGTAGGTAACGTAGTTTTTATGACAGGAAATGATTATGAAATAATTATTCCGTGCTCTGTCCAAAGCCAGTTAGCAGATCTCAACATTCTTGTTAACGGGCTGTTTTCGCCCATTACAGTTCTACGTTTTTGGACAGAGAAGAACTTGTATTTAAGTTTGTGGAGGCGATGGCCAGGGCGCGGAATTAAATTTTTTATAGAGTTAAAAAGGTATTTTGTACAGGGAAATAGCATCGAATCAACGGTACGCAAGTTATCGTCGGACAAATATACACACAAACATACATACAAATGCCGATTTGTTCCCGTAGACTCAGAAACCTCGCTTCGCTCGGTCAATAATACGCGCTTATATAATTTTAACCAACCGGCAACCGACAACCGGTGGATGCACGTGGCCCGTTGTCGGTCAGTGTGGCGCTCTAAGGGGGAGGCCTATGTTTAGCAGTGGACGTTTTATGGCTGATGATGAAGATGATGATATAATTTTAACAGCATTTCAGTTTCCTCAGATAGAGATCCTTACTCTGCAGAGTAGCGTCGACACGACGCGACGCATGCAAGCACGCGCGATAAAATTTCTGGCTATAGAACGTATGTTGAATTTTCAGAGTGAAAGGAGAAACATGTGCGGGGCACTCGCATGGCTGGTGCTGGCGGCGGTGGCGTGGGGCGCGCGCGCCGGGCCCGGCCCGCCGGCGCTGCGCTTCGAGCACGCTCTCTACAACGTGAGCATCCCCGAGAACAGCGCGCCGCGTACCTACGCCGAGCAGCCGCCGGGCGCCGCGCCACTCGGCCTGCGCCTGCCCGCGCCCGGCGCACGCCTGCGCTTCCGCATACGACACGGTGACAAGGACAAGTTCTTCAAGGCCGAAGAGCGTACCGTCGGCGACTTCTGCTTCCTGTCGATACGCACGCGCAGCGGACAACCGGACGTGCTCAACCGCGAGCGGCGCGACTCGTACCGGCTCGAGGTGCGCGCCTCCGCGCAGCTGCCGGACGGCGGCGCCTTAGATACCGACACCGTGGTCGCCGTCGAGGTCACCGACGAGAACGACCTCAGCCCGTTGTTCTACCCGACCGAATACGAGGCGCGCGTGCCGGAGGACGCGCCTCTGCACGCGAGCGTTCTGCGAGTGCTGGCCGAGGACGCGGACCTCGGTCTCAACGGCGAGATCTACTACAGCTTCGCGGAGCCCTCGGACCGTTTCGCCGTGCATCCGACGACCGGCGTGGTGACGCTGACGCGCGCGCTCTCCGCCGCAGAGGGAGCGCGCCACGAGCTCGCGGTGCTCGCGCGCGACCGCGCATCGCTGCTGGCGCGCGGCGAGGACGCGCCCGCCGCGCGCGCTTCCGTCGTAGTTCGCGTGGAGCGCGTCAACCTCCACGCGCCCGAAATGCGCGTGCGACGCCTACCCGAGCTCGTCGAGAATTCGACGGCGGAGATCTACGCGATCGTGGAAGTGAGCGACCGAGACGCCGGCGAACACGGCCGTATCGCCGCTCTCGAGATAGTAGACGGCGACCCGGACGGACACTTCCGCGTGCGGCCCTCGGCGCAGGCCGGCGAGTACGACGTGGTGGTGCACGCGCTGCTGGACCGCGAGACGGCGCCGCGCGGGTACAACCTGTCGCTGCGTGCGGCCGACGCGGGCGTTCCGCCGCGCGCCTCCTACCTCACGCTGCCCGTGACGCTCGTCGACGCGAATGACAATGCGCCCGTGTTCAGCCGCGAGGTGTACGAGGCGACCGTGCCGGAGACGGCGCCGCCGGATACGCCCGTCATTCGATTGAAGGTGAGCGACCGCGACGAGGGTCGCAACGCGCGCGTCTACATCGAGATAGTGGGCGGCAACGAGGGCGGCGAGTTCCGACTGAACGCAGAGACGGGGGTGCTCTACACCGCCGTCGACCTGGACGCAGAGCGCAAGGCGCTCTACACGCTCACCGTGTCCGCCATCGACCAGGGGAACGCGGGCACGCGCCACCAGTCCTCCGCCAAGGTGAAAGTGGCCGTGCTCGACGCCAACGACAACGCGCCGGTGTTCGAGCGCGAGCGGCTCGAGGTGCACGTGCCGGAGAACGGGCCGGCGGGCGCGGTGGTCGCGCGCGTGCTGGCGCGCGACGCCGACTCCGGGGACAACGCGTACGTCTCCTACAGCATCGCTAACCTGCAGCCGGTGCCCTTCGACGTCGACCACTTCTCGGGCGCCGTACGCACGACGCGCCTACTCGACTACGAAAGCATGAGACGCGAGTGGACCCTGCGCGTGCGCGCCAGCGACTGGGGCGCGCCCTACAGGCGCCAGGCCGAGATGCGCCTCGCGGTACGCCTCGACGACGTCAACGACAACCGGCCGCAGTTTGAGCGCATCGATTGCGTCGGGTACTTGTCGCGGCGGCTACCGATCGGCTCCGAAATTGCGACACTGTCCGCGATCGACTTCGACGCAGGCGACGTGGTGTCGTACCGCATCACCGGTGGCAACGAGGACAACTGCTTCACGCTCGACTCGGGCACCGGCGTGGTGAGTCTGTCGTGCGACCTCGGCGACATACGCGCCGACTGGCGCACGCTCAACGTCACCGCGACCGACGGCACGCACTTCGCGGACGCGACCGCGCTCACGCTGCACCTGGTGGCCGGCGGCGGCGAAGGGGCCGCGCTCGAGTGCCGCGACACGGGCGTCGCGCGCCGCCTCACCGACCTGCTGGCGGCCGCGGAACGCAGTAACGCACCACTCGACCTCGCCGACGAGTTTCCGGCGACGCCCTCCCGCTACGGCGAGAACCTTCATTCGCCCGAGTTCGTCGACTTCCCGGTGGAGGTGAAAGTGAACGAGTCGGTCGCTCTCGGCACGTCGCTGGTGCGAGTGCACGCGAGGGACCGCGACCTCGGCTACAACGGGCTCCTGACGTACGGCATCTCCGGCGGCGACGCGGACTCCGCTTTCCGGATCGACCCCGACACCGGCGAGCTGCAGGTGATCGGATACCTGGACCGCGAGCGCGAGACCGAGTACTACTTAAACGTGACCGCGTACGACCAGGGCGCGCCGCGGCGCTCCGCCAGCCGCCTGCTGCCCGTCACCGTGCTCGACGTCAACGACAACTCGCCGCGCTTCGAGAAGACGCTCGCCAGCTTCCGCGTCACCGAGAACGCTCTGAACGGCACCGCGATATTCCGCGCGAACGCTACCGACCGTGACGCCGGCGAGTTCGCGCGCATCGCCTACAGCCTGAGCGGCGCGGACGAGGGCGAGTTCTGCGTGGACCGCGCCTCGGGGCTGGTGGCGGTGTGCGCGCCGCTGGACCGCGAGCGGCGCGCCCTCTACGAGCTCACGCTGCGCGCCACCGACGGCGGCGGACTGCACGCCGAGGCGCTCGTGCGCATCGCCGTGGACGACGTGAACGACAACGCGCCCCGCTTCCCGCTCGGCTCGTACGCGGCGCGCGTGCGCGAGGACGTGCCGCGCGGCGCGCTGGTCGCCGTGCTCGAGGCGTTCGACCCGGACCTGGGCGCCGGCGGCCGCCTCGTGTACTCGCTGCCGGACCAGCCGGCGGCGCCCGCCTTCCGCGTCGACCCCGTCTCCGGCGCGCTGCGCACCGACACGCTCCTCGACTTCGAAGAGAGACAGGTGACACTTTTTTCAAGTAGGTAGTTAATTGAAATAGATGAATTTATGAGTCTCGCAAACAGCATTCTTCTACTCTCTCTGCTGTATTAATTATTAGAGTGAAACCACAGATGAATAAGTGAAACACAGAGTGGAGTGAAAGCTTATTTTATTTTATTTATTTTACAAAATCCACAGCTCTCAAAACAAATACATTAGATTTAAAGTGAGACTGACAGCCGATAATGAATTTACATTTTATGAATGTAACTTTTCTAAAATAATGACAATCACTAAATAAAGCTATAATAGATATAGGTAGCTATTAAGTATAACGGAGAGTTATATCTATGCAAAAGTGCATGTCGATCCGTTCAGCCGTGTAGCCGTGATGACGTGGCAAACATACAGAGAGAGTTACATTCGCTTTTACAACATCAGTTAGGATAAAGGTACTTTGGCGCACTACCGCCATGTTAAAACCTCTGTTGTATGTATCTGTATGAAGGCTGTTTGCATATCCAACTAAAAAAACAAACATATCGAGAGCCACGGAGCAGGTAAGTATCTACATTTGTATGTACAGGTGTACGGCGTGACGGTGCGCGCGACGGACGGCGGGCAGCCGGCGCTGTGGTCGGAGGCGACGCTCATCGTGGAGGTGGAGGACGTGGACGAGAACATGCACGCGCCCACGTTCCGCGAGCACGGCGTGCTGGCGGCCGCCGTGCGCGAGGACGCGCCGCGCCACACCACCGTGCTGGACGCGGCCGCGCGCGACGCCGACCCGCCCGGCCGCGACTCGCGCCTCGCCTACTACATCGTGGCCGGCTCCGGCATGGCGCACTTCAGCGTCGACGATGCAGGTCGGCTACCTCTCTCGGGACCGATTTCCCTGTTCCCCGCTTCCTTGCCTCTGTCGGCCCGGTTGTTCCTATAGGTTGTATGAATTCTATTCGGTTATTAAACTAAAAAAATATTTATAATCCTTCGCAGGCATCATCCGGACGCTGACTCCGCTGGACAGAGAGAGCGTGCCTCACTACTGGCTGACTCTGTGCGCGCAGGACCACGGCCTGATTCCGCGGCATACTTGCGTCCAGGTACGTGCGCGAGAGAGACCGCGCTCGGAGTCGCCTTCGAGGGGCTCGCGTCAGTTTACTTCGCTTCGGTCGGCAGGTATACATCGAGGTGCAGGACGTGAACGACATGGCGCCGTGGCCGCAGCGCGCCGCGTACTCGGCGGCGGTGGCGGAGCACGCGGCGGCCGGCACGCGCGTGGCGCGCGTCGTGTGCGAGGACGCGGACGCCGCGCCCGCCGCCGCCAACGTCACGTACTCCATCGTGGCGGGCAACCCCGACGGCCTGTTCTCCATCGACGAGGCGAACGGTGAGCGGCGACGCCTCGCTAAATAAAAAATCTATTCTAATAAGTTTTGCTAAAAACTCTGTAACAGTATTGTTTACTTTTGGTATGTGTGTGTTAAAGTAGTTTTCTGTATGTAGCAATTTTTTTTTCATCGAGTATAGAACAATATTTATGTTTTATTTGTTGAATAGGCTAGGTTCACTATTAAGGTTTTGCATACTTACAAAGGAAAGCGTTTCGCATAACGCTGTTTGTGAACAATAATAATTTAGAAAAAAAACATAAAAAAATGATGACCTCACATTAATATAATAAATGCGAAAGTTTGTGTGTACAACTCTGTAACGGCTGAACGGACGAATGAAATTTGGTGTAGAGGTAGCTTATACCCTGGATTAACACAGGCTACTTTTATTCCGGAAAAGATTCGGTTTCTGTAGGATAGCAGGTGAAACCGCAGTGTGCAGCTAGTAGTAAATAATGATGATGAGCCACGACAGAAGGCGGGTCAAGCTTCATGTTGCAGTACGATTATCTAGTTAGGTAAGTAGTTAGTGAGAGTAGCGATACGCTGTAAGTAGGCGTTGTCACGACACGACACGTCGCGTTGCAGGCGCCATCGAGACGACGGGGCGCGCGCTGGACCGCGAGGCGGCCGCGGCGCACGCGCTGGAGGTGGCGTGCTCGGACGGCGCGCTGGCGAGCACGGCGCGCGTGCACGTGCGCGTGCTCGACGTCAACGACCACGCGCCCGCCTTCTCGCAACGCTTCTACGACATCCGCGTGCCCGCGCCCGCCGCCGGCGCGGCTTCCGCGCAGCCTCAGGTGCCATTACATATTACGATCTCGTCACGAGGTCATGTTCTTCACTCCCTCCGTAATATTACCTCGTACCTACCTATTATTCGCATTAATATTATATACTTCAGATATTTTATGCAACTCACTAAACAATGGCACTAAACAACGACACCGACTAGAGAATATAATGACCGCTTTGTGATCGTTTTCTCCGGCATGATGATTTGTTATGCTCGTTCCGCGTGAGGTTATCCCCGCAAACATGCTTGTTCGAATCCGTAGCGCAGGTCCGCGCAAAAGGTTGCTCGTTTTAGGATTATCACTCTCGGGGAGTGAAATTATCGGGCCGACCAGGCTCGTCTGCTGAAACCGAGCACCCTCGTCTGCGTTCCTACGGTAACGCGCGTGCGCGTGCGCGTTCAGCGGTGCAGTGTGTGTGTGTGCTGTGTGTGTAGGGCTCGGAGGGCTCGGAGGCGAGCGCCGAGTGGGACGCGGAGGAGGAGGAGGAGGGCTCGGGCCGCGCCGCCGCCTGGGACGCACTCGAGGACGCGCCGCCGCAACACCTCTACCTCGCCACCGTGAGTCCCGATCCCGTGACTAGCCGCTCCCTATACCGGCACTAATCGATCACTAACGGCACGAACATTATTTTTACTTAACCTTTGTTTCGTTAAAAAATAAATAAATAAATGAAAATAAAAAACTTATATCGAAACATCACTAAAGTTATTAGTAGAAAAATATCGTGAGTCGCGCGGAGCGGAGGCGTGTACGCGTGTAGGAGTAGGGCATGATACTGTGATGCACTGCAGGTGCTGGCGCTGGACGCGGACGAGGGCGCCAACGGCACCGTGCGGTACTCGGTGCGCGGGCGCGGCGGCGCGCGCGGCGTGCGCGTGCACGCGGCCACCGGCCGGCTGTACGGCGCGCTGGCGGGCGCGCACGCTCGCGTGGAGCTGGCGCTGCGCGCGTGCGACGCCGGCCCGCGGCCGCGGTGCGGCGTGGCGCGCGCCGCCGTCCGCGCCGTGCCGGCGGGCGGCGGGCGGCCGCCGGCGCTGCTGCCGCCGCCGCCGCTGCAGGTGGCCGAGCTCGACCCGCCCGGCTTCCTGCTCGCCGTGCTGCAGGCCTCGGACCCCGAGGGCGACGCGCTCTACTACGACATCGCGGGTGAGCGGAGCGGTCCGCGGCTCGGCTCGGCTCGGCTCGGCTCGGCGAGTGACGCTCTCTCTCTCTCTCTGTCCGCAGACGGCGACCCGCGGCAGGAGTTCCACGTGGGCCGCGAGGACGGCAGCCTGCTGCTCGCCAAGCGCCTGCTGTGGGAGCGCACGCCGCGCTACACGCTCAACATCTCCGTCACCGACGGACTTAACACGATCTACGCGCCGGTCGGTACACTTTCCTTCTCTGTCTCTCTGATGGTTTATTTCGTTACAAACTGTTAACCCCTCAAACTGCCTTCCATGTACTTGTGCCTCGAAGCCAACGAAACCAGTACAGAGTAGATACAATTTCAAACCGGTAGTCCTGCGAACAGTAGACATCGCGAGCGCAACCTTTTATGCACAATTTTTTGCCTGTCCGGTCTCAGTATTAAAATTATTTCGGGCAACATGTGATAATTACTTTATGAGATAAGCGATAAAAACTGATAAATACTTTAATCGCCCCACGCGCCTACGGAACCCTACTAAGCATGGCCCGACATGCTCATAACAAATTATTTATAAACTTTACGCGTTTGTATTTAAATTATATATTTTGTATTAGTGTGTATCAGGAATCTCTTTCGAGTGAAAGCCTCCTCCAATGTTTGCCACCTTTCTCTACCCTAAGCTATTTGGATCCATCGTTGACTCCCTATTTTTTTGATGTCATCATCCCACCGAGTGTAAGGCCTCCTTCTGTAGCGCTGGCCTGGTGGCCCTCGCCACGTCCTCGCTGTTTTGGTCCACCTGTGATCTGTGAGGCGCGCTAAATGACCCGCCCATTTCCACTACAGTTTATGCGTCATAAATGGCAGTTATTCAAATAATGTAGGTATAAATCGGGAGTAAAGTAAAGTCAAAATTTCCCGTTGTCGAGATTTTCCCGCTGCACCTTTTACTAGCCGGCCATTACATTATTTATTTTTATTACTATTAAATTCTTTATTTTTGTTTTTTATTTTACAAAATGTTTTTTGATTCTTCGGAGTTGTTATTGTTAAGGATTTATATTGTTCGGAAATTTGAATTTTCGGGATTTTGTTTATTATGGAGTTCGTTTTGGTATTATTTGAGTAATAATTATGTATTTGCGAAAAATGGTGTTTAGAAATTCTGGGTTCTGATACTAATGGATTTTGTATTGTCGGGCAAATAAAAAAATAACTTGCTAAGAGCATTTCGGGCCATGCTTAGTAGGGTTCCGTATGTGCGTAGGATGTTTGAAGTTTTTATCCGTTTTTTCCGCTTATCTCAAAAAGTCATAATCAGATTCATTTATTTCCCGAAATAATTTTAAAATAAAGTTTTTACTACGGTATATCAATATAGAAGATAACAAGTTTCTGAGATGTATAGTTTAGAAACGGCAGGGGGCACATTGCAAGCAAATTTTGTCGGCCCATATTTCGCAAACGGTACGTCTGATAAAAAATATTTTATTTTAGTTGTACAACCAAACAGCCTTCATACAAATAAGTTTAAACACTAGGATAATAAGAACACCCCGCGTGCCAACGGAGGCTATCGCTTATAGAACAAACATGGTGCTAGTGCGCAAAACTGGTAAAATAATGTGTGTGGGTAAAACACATAATGGTGTAAGAAACCGAATATAGACTATAGACTATAGACCGATTTCAATTTTAACATGTTTTGCAAAAGTAATGGAAAGTTTGATTTGTCCGATTCTATCGTTCCACCTTAAACATCTATTAATTGATCAACAACATGGTTTCCAAAAGGGAAAGTCCACTCTGTCCAACTTGCTATTATATAGCGAGCGCTTATCAACCCTAGTTGATCAAGGTAAGCAGGTCGATGTGATATATACTGATATAAGTAAAACATTCGACAGAGTGGACCATGAAATCCTGATTGACAAACTTTCCGCACTCGGCGTGAGTGGACGTTTGTTGGACTGGCTCCGTAGCTATTTAACTGACAGATATCAAAAAGTCGTAATATGCGGCCATGAATCTGAAGCGTTTCTGGTTCCTTCAGGAGTCCCCCAGGGCTCTCATGCAGGTCCGATACTTTTTTTTGTCCTTCATAAATGATTTCTCTAGAATCTTCGAGTTTGTCAAGTTTTCACTATTTGCCGATGATTTGAAAATTTATCAAAAGATTGACAATGTTAGTGATTCGCAGAAAATGCAGAAGGATCTTGATAACCTTAACTCGTGGTGCCAGTTGAACAGACTGCCTCTTAACACAGCTAAATGCAAACACATTGAAATTACTAAGAAACGCATTATTACTCCTAGTAAGTATGTGTTGAATGGAACCACCACCACTGAAATAAGGGATCTGGGCGTCATTTATGATAAAAATCTGTCTTTTAAACCTCATTACAATGCTATAATAAAAAAGGCTAGTAGAGCCTTGGGTTTCATATGGCGTAATAGCAGGAAATTCAAGAACCCTATAGTCAAAATTACACTTTATAAGTCTCTAGTTCGCAGCCACTTGGAATATTGTCCTAGTATTTGGAGCCCTCACCATAAATGCCACAGAAAAAAAATTTAAAGAATACAAAAGCGCTTCTTGCGTTTCTTGACCAGATCTCTGGGCAAGAGAGGTGAGCTTACTTGCTACGATGACAGACTGGAATATTTTAAACTGCAAAGACTGGCCGATAGACGTCGTGTAGCTGATGCTATTACCCTGTACAAAATTCTAAACTGTTATATGCATACCCCTGAGATTCTTAACTCTATAAAATTTTTAAATCCGCGCCCTAGCCATCGCCTCCACAAACTTAAATACAAGTTCTTCTCTGTTCAAAAACGTAGAACTGTAATGGGCGAATACAGCCCATTAACAAGAATGTTGAGATCTGCTAACTGGCTTTGGACAGATCACGGAATTGACTTCTTTATGGATTCCCTCCCTAAGTTTAAAAAAAGGGCCACTCTAGCCCTTACGTGATGTGTTGTATAGGTACAGGATCACATATTGTTTGTATTGTGATCCCAGCGAGTGTATTACATGTCCAAATTTAAAAACATGCAGAGTTTACCTGTTACTGGGGTGTTACATAGGTCCTAATGTATTATCATGTTTATTATTAGTTGATTAATTGTTTCATACGGTCAATAAAAAAAAAAAAACCTTAACTTTATTTTAAAAGACCTATTTAATGATACCAAACATGTGAGGGACATGCGTTTTTTTTTTTAAATCCCTACTTTACATGTATGGGAACTAACTATATTTAAAAATATACATACATACATATTTTCTTAAACTGTTGGTCTATAGTTATACTATCGTCGTGAAAAACTTCATGCATGCTAGTTTATAACTTTAGAAGTTATGATGCTGTACAGGATTCAGACAGACAGACAAATGGACATGAAGAACTTATAAGGGTTCCTTTTAGTACTACGGAACCCTAAAAAAGGGTTTTGATACTAGGATAAAGGTAGAGTTAAAGTTCCCAAACGGGTCTCGTTTGGGAACTTTAACTCTAACTTTTCCCAACACGTTGACTTATTTGCAACAACGCACAATATATTTAAATCTTTTACAAATCAACAGTTGTTTGATCCTTGATCACACTACTATGATTTACTAAATTATTAATGATAGTGTGATAAATTGTTTCATTTATTGTTATTTATGATTTTGTATGGCTTTACGGCCACTGTTTTTCCTTTAAAAAATATCTTATATTCTGTTTAATCAGGCACTCGCCTTCATATTGTTAGTTTTTTTTTTTTTTTGTAAAGTTAGGTGGTTTTGCGCACTAGCACCATGTTTGTTCTATAAGTGATAGCCTCCGTTGGCCCGCGGGGTGTTCTTATTATCCTATTGTTTAAATTTATTTGTATGAAGGCTGTTTGGTTATCCAACTAAAAAAATAAATAAAAATATTAATAATATTTAGATCATCAAAATGTCGAGAGATCGATCGAGATCGAGAGTAGGTTACCCAAGATAAGCTGAAAAATACGACCTGGGGCTCGTTTTTTGAATCACTCGTATCACGCGAAATGACCGACTTTCGAAAAGAAATCTCAAACAAAAGTCTACGAAGGTCGTATATTCTATGAGCGATTCAAAATTCGTGCTCCTGTACGCGAGTACCAACATACGGACAGATGAAAGCAAATTATGCCAGTTGAAGCAGAGACTTCGCTCACTTCGTTCGTTCGTTCGGTCAAAAACGCCTGCTACTACCTGACACTCGATTTCTATTTCTATTTCTGGTCCCATTTCTCATGTATATAATGTCTCTGCTACGTTGGTCGTTTTCGTTGCAGCCAGCAGTTCGTCCTTCGTTCTTACGAATATCTTGGCTTCGTTCTTACGAATATCTTGGCTTGAGTGGTATTATCTAGTAGATATCGGCTGATAAAAAGGCTTTAAAATACTCCACGATGACCACCATCGACAGTGTACGACAAAACTTTGTCGGACCTATGATGATGATATGATGACCTATGTGGAGTCGTCGAGCACGTTTATTGACGGGAGGATGTCGCCTGCATCGGCAGGTGAACGTGACCGTCATCAACGACGCGGACGAAGGCGGCGTCTCCTTCTCGCGCGAGGAGTACGCGGCCGAGGTGTCGGAGGGCGCGCGCGCGGGCGAGGCGCTGCTGGCGCTGGCGGCGCGCGCGGCCGGCGGCGCGCGCCTGCTCTACGGCGTGCACGCGGCTCGCGCGCCCGCCTCCGCGCAGCTGTTCCGTCTGCACGAGCTCACGGGCGTGCTCGAGCTCGCTCGGCCGCTGGACAGGTGAGCCTCCCTCCTCGCTCCCCTTGCACCGCGCCGCTCCGCGCTGTCTCCGCTCACCGTCCCCTACTCCGCAGGGAGAGCGCCGCCGTGCACGAGCTGACGGTCTGGGCGCGCGACCAGGCGCCGCGTGCCTCGCGAGCGTTCGCGCGAGTCATCGTGCGCGTGCACGACGCGGACGAGCACGCGCCCTCGTGGGGCCGTCGGCTGGCCGAGGCGCGGCTGGCGCGCACGGCGCCCGCCGGCGCCCTGGTGGCCGCGCTGCGCGCCGCCGACCGCGACGCAGGCGACGCGGCGCGCGTCGTGTACTCGCTGACGGGCGGCGACGCCGGCGGCCTGTTCGCGGTGGACGCGGCGCTCGGCGACGTGCGGCTGACGCGCGCGCTGCCGCCCGCCGGCCCGCGCGACTACACGCTGCACGTGCGCGCGGCGAACCCGCCGCCCGGCGAGCGCGCCTCCGCGCTGCCGCTGCACGTGACCGTCGTCGAGCCGGAGGACGCGCCGCCGCGGTGAGTATTCGCCCGCGGAGGGAGGCGGCGAGCCTCGGAACGTTCGGTCGCTGTAGCGTACCGCGTTGCAGGTTCGCGTCGTCGGAGATCGTGTGCGAGGTGTGGGAGAACGAGCCGGCGGGCGCGGCGCTGGCGGCGGCGGAGGCGCGCGGCGGCAGCGCGCTGCGCTACTCCCTGGAGGGCGGCGGCGGCTCGTTCCGCGTGAACCCCGCCGCCGGCCTGCTCACCACCGCCGCCCCGCTCGACTACGAAGCGCGCGACTTCTACAACCTCACCGTCACCGCCGTCAACATGGTTCGTTTCGTGAATATCACGCTATAAGTAATCGCGTACCGCCGAGGCCCGATGAATCCGACGCTGACCTGTCCCTTCGTTCCGCGGCAGGGTGGCGGCGTGGCGCACGCCCATGTGTCCGTTCACGTCCTGGACCGAAACGAATTCCCGCCGGTGCTGCGCGCGCGCAGCTACACGGGTCGCGTGTCGGAAGCCGCGGGCGCGGGCGCGGCCGTGCTCGGGGAGCGCGGCGCGCCGCTGGTGCTGGCCACGGAGGACGGCGACGGGCCCGCCAACCGGCAGCGCGCCTTCGAGATCCTCGAGCCGGCCGCCGCCGCGCTGTTCCGCGTCGACCCGACGACGGGCGCGCTGCGCACGGGCGCGCCGCTGGACTACGAGCTGGCGCCGGAGCACCGGTTCACGGTGCGCGTGTCGGACGCGGGCTCGCCGCGCCTGCCCTCGGACAGCGTCGCCGCCGTCACCGTGGCCGTGCTCGACGTGAACGACTGCCCGCCGAGGTTCGAGCGCGCCGAGTACGAGGCGACCGTGGTCGCGCCCACGGCTCCCGGCGTGCTGGTCGCGATGCTGCTCGCCACCGACCCGGACCCGCCGCCCGAGGGGCTCAAGTACGACGTGATAGAGGGCGACCCGGCGGGCGCGTTCTCGCTGTCGGCGCGCGGCGTGCTCGCGGTGGCGCGCCCGGACGCGCTCGCCGACGCGCACCGGCTGCGCGTGCGCGTCTCCGACGGCCGCTACTCGACCACGGCCCGCGTGGACGTGCGCGTGCGCGAGCCCGACAACTCGGGTCTCGCCTTCCAGAAGGCCGAGTACTACGGCTCCGTCGTCGAGAACACCACGAAGCCGGCGACGATCGCCGTCCTGAACGTGCTCGGGGCGGCGCTCAACGAGCACGTCGAGTTCCGGATCCTGAACCCCGTGGACGGGTTCGAGGTGAGTGCGGGCGGAGCGCGGGCGCGCGCGCGCCTCGTTCGCGCCGCCGCTGACCTTCTCGGTCCGCAGGTGGGGCGCACGTCGGGCGCCGTGCGCAGCACGGGGCTGGCGCTGGACCGCGAGGAGCGCGACGCCTACTCGCTGCTGGTGGAGGCGCGGTCGGAGGGCGCGGGCGGCGAGGGCCGCGCGGCGCGCGCGCGCGTGCACGTCGCCGTCACCGACGTCAACGACAACTGCCCCGTGTTCGTCGAGCGGCCGTACTTCGCCGCCGTGATGGCGGGCGCCGAGCCCGGCGCGCCCGTCGTGCGCGTGCGCGCCGTCGACGCGGACGCCAACGACAACGGCGAGGTGAGAGGCGAAGGCCGCGGCCCGGGGGGACCCGGCGCCGCGGGCGCGCGCTCACTCGGCCTTCCGCTCGGTCGCAGGTGCGGTACGAGATGAAGCGCGGGCACGGCGAGCTATTCCGCGTGGACCGGCGCTCGGGGCAGATCTCGCTGAAGCAGACGGTGGACGCGCACAACCAACTGTACGCGCTGGTGATCGCGGCGTTCGACGGCGGCGTGCCGGCGTGCGGCGCAGAGGCGGCCGTGGCGGTGCGCGTGTGGGGCGGCGGCGCCGCGCCGGCGTGGGAGCGCGCGCACTACGTGCTGGAGGCGCGCGAGGACGCGGCGCCGGGCGCGCCGCTCGCGCCGCCGCTGCGCGCGCGCTCGCCGCTCAATCGGCAGCTCATCTACACGCTGCTCGACGACACGGACAACATGCTCGAAATACACTTCGACACGGGTGAGTACACGCGGACCCGCCGCTCGCCGACGGGCTCGAACCTCGAACGATCGTACGGTCGCGAGACCGCATCTCTCCGTTCGATAACCGTTCCCCGTGGACTGTCCCGTTCCCTCGACTAACCGTTCGGTTTTGTCCCGCAGCCCCCGACAGAGGCAATAGTCCATGTAAGTACCCTCTCCCACTAGCGGCACGCCACCCTCTCACCTCACGCTGCGCTGTACTCACGCCGCGTTCGTTCGCTTGTTCCTCTGTTGCTGTCATTTTTAGGTCATCAGTCTGTTGGATTATTTTCACTAATAATACTAATAGGTAACTTCATATTTATTGTTTGCCTTTAGGAGAGCAACCTCTACTGGTTCATGACTTCTCGAGTAACGTTCGCTACAAAAAAAATCGATCCCCAATATTTCAGATTCTAGCTTTACCCACAACGAAAATAGGTACAGGGTGCTTAAAACTGCCGCAAGTCGCTTCGAGAAAAGGATGGCACGGCCGTACCTGTGTTGTTTGATCGACTTGGCAAATGTGGAGATCTAAATACATTAAATTAATAATATTGTGGCGAACTAAGAACATTTTGTAAAGAAAACCTACAAATTAAACAGATTATTTTCCCTAAGCAAGTTTGGTATCATCGTTATCTGCTGAGCATAGACCTTTCTTAGTCCCGGTCCTGTGCCTTACATGTAAAAAAAACGTTCCGAAGCTTACAGCTTACAGTTTTTCCATTTTCGTTTGTTTGCCTGCCTATCTGCTTATATTTGTCTGTCTGTCTGTATATCACGGTCTATTTATTCAAATACTTTAGTCCTTTTTTTTATTTTTTTTTACTATAGCCATAAAATTCGCTACACAATTATAGATACAATATAAATTTATTATACACCAAAAGACAATTAAATTTAAATATAAACAATAATAGAATAATAGATAATTAATACTCGCTACTTAAGTACCAGGAAAAAAATTATATAGAAAATCTTTTTAAAAAAAATGAGGTATTGCTTCCTAAAAGCGGAGACTGGCTTGCGACGTTCGCTTGTAATGTAGGTATCGAGTTTTTGTAACGCATCACAGTAGTCGGTGACAGTCGCAGGTTGACGCTCGTCGCAAGAAATGGACCGCGCTCGAGCCAGTGTCGTACTCCATACGGCAATTGCCGTATTATACGGCGTTTAGGCACGCTGCACTTCAAATATACGGCATATTGCAGCACTTCCAAAGCCGATTAATATTTGTATGAAACATATTATATGGCAATCCACGAAAGAGTTATCAAAAACTGCCATTACTAATTTCTCGTGTAACGTAACGCACCGAGTTCCCGGAATTCCCCGTTGAAAAACGCCCTCTATGAATACGACAAACTTGAGATGTTGGAATAATAAGTGGTTTGTGTTTACATCGTTGCACTGAGCTTAGAGAAGGTGTTACGATGAGTGAGCGGTAATACCTCAGAAAAATTAGAAAATCAAAGGTTGAAAATATCGATACTGAGGAAGATAAGAGATAATCTATATGGAGACCAGTTAAAAAAAGCTAAGAATCATAATTTTGTATACAAATTAATTAAAAATTAGAACATATGGCAATTTTTTTTTAATTTTGTCTATATATATACAGTGTTTAGGCAGCCCCAAAATCAACTTGGAACAACACGGGCTCGAGCCGTGTGTTGTGCTCATAGCCAGCGGTCGCCGCGTCTTGTGTATCGCCTCACTGTGGAACTCCGGGCGGCACTATCCTTCTTGCGGATTTAAAACCTCTGATTACGACGAGCCGAGTTCGTTTACGGAGGCAGGGTTCGCACCATCTCAATAAGGAATCACAGATTCCAGCTTCCAGAACTTCCAGCTAGGAAAGCTTTGATCAACCACTTCAAACGCTTTTGAAAAATCGCTCGGTAATGGACATAATATATATTATTATTATGATGATTTCAGCTGGTCGGTTCAATGTCGAGTTGCATTATACAGGAGTGAAGTAGGTAGACCTGAAACATTGATTCACGTACGCGACTAAACTCGCTGTTTATTTATTCTGACAAATAAATGAATTATCTCGTTATTTTGAATTTGCAAGAATACTTTCAGATCTATCGTTATCTATTTTTGGCTGTTTCTCTTATAGATTTTAATAACGATTATAATTTTATTAATTACTAAAATTAATAAATCTGTAAGTAAAGGTAAGTGTTGTATCTTTAGCTTTTCTAGGAGCGTATCATACAAGCCGCAGCTGCCACAATGCTTGGTCTCTATTGGCCGCAACGATCATTCAATTACTATACATCATTCCATTGAGCAACACGGCACCACCGGCCCGAACGTCGGCCGGAGGCCTGTGTTGCTCAATGCATCATTCACATCGTATGATAATGCAGAACTATACGAATACAAAACTGTACGAACTCGAACAGTGTCCGGACTTTCCTATTTAAAAAAGACAGGTTGTCATTATTTGTTTTTCTTGACGTACGGATCTTAAAAAAAACAACTACAGTTAATTTTCGGCTAAATTTAAAATTGCGGTAACATGGTAATTTAATAAAAAAACACAATATGTACAAAAATCTCAAGTCTCGCAACGCAATTCTTCTACCGTGAAAAGTTGTGAGATTTCACGTAAAGCCAAGTCAGTTATTTTAGTTTGTAATAAAAAATATTTCCTAATTACAATATTAAGTGCCTACAAATATTTAGTGACTGTATCAATATTAGATATCTTTATATTTATATAATACATATTATATTATTATAGTGAATTCGCTATCATTTATCTAAATAATAGATATCAATTTATTAGCGATCTTGGAAGGTATTTTCACGCAGCAGCGCTTAATTTGCGCTGTGCGATTGCCAAGTCACTATATTTGTCATAGAAATAAAGATGTCTTGTATGGATAGGCTGTATACAATCTGACGCAATATAATTATTATTATTATCCTTTCTTGCAGACAGCAGATTTAATAAATCATTTATTTCATTCAGACAACTAATTCCAGTAAAAACGTCCAAATAAAAGTCAAACAAATTACAGTACACAATTACGCCTACAAAATCTTGTTGCAAAACTCAATATCGATATCAAAAGTAAACAAGCTTAGTTTCATACTAAAGCTCACGTGCATGTAGCCGCGGTCGTAAGGTATGAGGCGGAGGGCAGCGGCGAACTCGCGAACGTGTTAATACAAATTTATGTATGCAGGTGAAAATCATATTTTTGCTAAGACATTGTGTATGAAAATGTTAGTTTACCAACCGCAAACAAAGTTTGTATAGCTTTTTATTGCAATGTAGGTATACTTGACACTAATCACATGCAAACATTCAAGTGCGTAGGTTTGCTAGAAGTACCTTAGATGGAATGATGATCGATGAGCGTATCGGTGACATAGTAAGGGAACTTTGACTTGAGTTTTTTATTTTATTTTTCTTTTAATAGAGATATTTCGTAATAAATTTTAGGTATAAACTTGTAATTTGGGGGTAGCCGTAGGTTCAACTAGCACTCTTGGTAACTGAAATTTCAGACACTTACTTTACCCACAATTAAGATTCGGAGTTGCTTTAAGAAAATGATGGCAGTGTCCTTAATTACTGGACTTGGCGGAGGGCAATCCGTGCCCCCAGATTATGACGTTTCTCTAAATAATGTTGCCAATAGAGTGCGAGTTAGTGCTTTACTGCGTTATCAGCAGTAAAGCATAAATTCAATATTTACTTTTCCAAAAATAAATAAATAAATTTTTCGTACCGTTTATGTGACGTGGATCTTCAATGTACGTAGTAATTGAAAGATCGTCGATGTGGGTGCGAGGCGGCTGATGTGGTCGTTTGCAGGCGCGGTGGGGCCGCGCGCGGCGCTGGACTACGAGACGGCGCGCGAGCACCGCGCCGTGGTGCGCGCCACGGACGGCGTGACGGGCGCGTTCGCGGACGCCGCGCTCACCGTGCGCGTGCTCGACGTGAACGACTGCGCGCCCGAGTTCCCGCGCGACGAGTACCGCGCCACCGTGTCGGAGGCGGCCGCCGTCGGCGAGCGCGTGCTGGTCGCGCGCGCCGCCGACCGCGACTCCGGGCCCGGCGGCGACGTCGCCTACTCGCTGGCGGCGGCGCCGGCGCCGGACGGCGACACGGAGCTGCCGTTCGCCGTGGACGCGGCCTCGGGCGCCGTGCGCGTCGCGGCGCCGCTCGACGCGGAAGCGCGCGCCGCCTACCACCTGCTGCTCACCGCCACCGACGGCGGCCGGCCGCCGCTCTCCACCACTGCGCATCTCTTCATTACCGGTGAGCGTAACTCGAGCTTCTATTGCCGCTCCTTATCCGCTAATATAACAGAAAATACATTAAATAACTTGTTAAGAGCATGTCAGGCCATGCACAGTAGGGCTTACTCCAGAAATCCCCTGCGAAGGGAATTTCTGGATTTTTTGTCCATTAATCCCCTTAGAATCAATTTTAGAGGCGGACGGGGATTATAGGCCAAAAAAACAAAAATCCCCTTAGCCATTTATTTAATTCTGGTGAAGGGGATTTTTGGACAAAAAGTCTAGAAATCCCCTTAACCATTTATTTTATTTCTACGGAAGTGGATTATTGTACAAAATTCTTCGATAAAATTAAAATAGTATTCAGTATAGTATATACTAGAAATAAATTAGCAAAAAAAAATATTAATAAATAAATAACTATAGATAAATTGATTTAGTTTTTATATTTATATGGCTCTGAACCCCTGGTGCTTAGCACCCTTGCACTAAGCAAGGGATATTTAAAATCTTTTAAGTTCTATCTTTTATCCATAAGTGAAAACTGTTAAAAGGCTTGTGTGTACCCATTAACTGTATTTCTACCTTATTTATATTCAAGCTGTTAGTTTTCCATGCAAAATAAAATAAAATCTAGAAATCCCCTTAATCATTAGTAGGGATCCGTAGGCGCGTAGGACGTTTGAAGTATTAATCCGATTTTTCAGCTTATCTCAAAAAGTTATTATCAGTTATTATCGAAATAATTTTAAAAGAAAGTTTTTACTAAGATCTATCAACATGGAAGATAACAAGTTTCTGAGATGCATAGTTTAGAAATGGCAGGGGGGGACACATTGCAAACAACTTTGCCGGCCCATATTTCGCAAGCGGTACGTCTGATAAATAAATGGTATAAGAAACCTTATTATCATTTTAACCCTAGAAAGATAATCTGCGTAAAAATACGCAAGCTCGATAGAAATATCGCTCTCTCATTTTATATGCCCGAATCAGGCACCGAGCGTTTCGGTAATCTTCTTCGTCCCTCCGAACTTGCGAAAGGCAGTCCAGGTGCTGAGCTAAGTACCACCAATTTTGAAATATTGCGGCGGCGGAGTCAAAAATACGCATGATTATCTTTAACGTGACTTCTTTGATTTGAACTTCGATGACAAATCGTGTTGGTTTTGATTTAAAAGTGGCTTCTATGCCGTTTTTGCGTTGTTAGTGTATTGTTTTATGTTTTTTTAGATATTTTGGTCCAAAAATACTGAGATGGGAACTCGAAATTTGGACGATGGGCGTATTCTCGCTGTCCTTCTAGAGAGTGACGACGAACTTACACGTATCGTAGGTCCATACTTAGACTATCATTGTGCAAAATTTCATGCATGTAAGCTTATAACTTCGGAATTTATTTTGCATGGAAAACTAACAGCTTGAATATAAATAAAGTAGAAATACAGTTAATGGGTACACTAAAGCCTAAACAGTTTTCGCTTATGGATGAGATTAAGAATGCCCTATTAGAACATAAACATGAGAAACGTCACAAAATAGAACCAGTTAAAAGGTGTCAATAGAACTTAAAATATTTTAAATACCCCTTGCTTAGTAAGCACCAGGGGTCCAGAGCCATATAAATATAAATATATTATTATCTTGACAATTTTTTTAGCGATTTTTCAATATATTTTATTTTATTTATTAATATATATTATTTATAATTATTGCCTTAAAACCTATATTAGGTTGATCTAAACAATTAGTTCTCGATAATATGAAAAACAATATTCGTTATAGTCGTTAAAAAAACAATAGTTATTAAACCACTTAACTTAAGTATTAAAATTAAAACTTAAGTATTAAATTACTTGTCCAAAATTAAAAACATGCAAAGTTTACCTGTTATTGGGGTGTTAGATAGGTCTCAATGTAGTATTATGTTTATTACTAGTACTATCATAAGTTAGTCGTCTCATCCTGTTGGTAAACCAATAAAAAAAAATATTGTCCGGTGGTACGGGATCCTCGCGTGTCCGACTCGCAGTCGACCGGTTTTGAAATACTCTCATGGTATGTCAGTGGAGGACGTGAACGACTGCGCGCCGCGCATGGAGCGCGGCGTGGTCCCGGCGCCCGTGTCGATGGAGGCGGCGCGCGGCGTGGCGCTGGCGCGCGCCGCCGCCTGGGACCCCGACGCCGGCGACGCGCCGCGGCTGCGCTACCGGCTGGAGGGCGGCGCCGCGCGCGCCTTCCGCCTGCACCCGCGCACCGGCGTGCTCTCGCTGGCGGGCCCGCCGCCCGCCGCGCCGCCGCGCTCGCTCAACGTGTCCGTGTCGGACGGCGCGCACGCCGCGTTCGCGCGCATCAAGCTCTCGCTGGCGGCCGCCAACACCGCGCCGCCGCGGTTCCCGCACCTCGTGCACGAGGCGCGCGCCCAGGAGAACCAGCCGCCGCCGCTGCTGCTCACCACCGTGAAGGCGTACGACGAGGACGCCGCCGAATACGGCCAGGTTACCTACTCGATCCCGTCGGCGCGGCTGCGCGACACGTTCGCCGTGGACGCGCGCACCGGCGCGCTCACGACGCGCGTGCCGCTCGACCGCGAGGCGCGCGCCGAGTGGGAGGTGCCGGTGGCGGCGCACGACGGCGGCGGCCTGCTGCGGTACACGACGGTGCGCGTGCGCGTGGCCGACGCGAACGACAACTCGCCCGAGTTCCCGCTGCGCGAGTACCGGTGCGCCGTGCGGGCCGACCGCGCGCCGCGCGCTCCCTTCCTCACGCTGCAGGCGCGCGACGCGGACGCGCCCGAGAACGCGCGCCTCTCCTACTCCGTGTACGAGGGCGAGGGAGAGCGCGAGCGCGAGGCCGAGGCGCACTCCGACGCCGCCGGCCTCTTCCACATCGATAACGCCACCGGCGCGCTCTCGTTCGCGCGCGACGCCACTCCTTTCGGTGAGTCTACCCGTTGCGTGTGCATCTGCAACTCCTTCCGCTTGTACCTGAATGGCTACATCTAGAAGAGTGTACCTGTGTAGATAATGAGAATGTTAAAGCGTCTATGAAGTTTTGTAGTCTAATTAAGAAATAAAAAAACTTCACGTGCGGCAATTCGGAGAGTGTCAAGTGTCAACCCATCTCTTAATTCTACAAACTCTCAAGATAATCTTGACTGCCCCGGTGGCTCACTCGGTAGTGAACCTAGCTTCGGTGTTTGGGGGCGTGGGTTCGATTCCCATCTAGGACAAACATTCATGTGATGAACATTTGTGTTTGTTCTATGTCTGGGTGTTAATATCTATATAAGTATGTATTTCAAAAATATACATGTACGTATATTAGTCTCCGGCAGCCATAATATTACAAGCTTTGCTTAGTTTGGGGTCAGATGACCGTGTGTGCAAAAATGTCCCAGATATTTATTTTTTATTATTTTTAATCATAAACCAGCTTAAGCTGAGCCTTGTGTACTAAGGATCCGGTATGTTCCGTGGTTCAATTTATAATAGACTAGTTCATCCTTGCCTAAATTGCTTCATAACTGGCTATTGCTGCACCAATTTTGATGAACCAAAGCCTATGCTATGCGCCGGAATCTACATAACATATCTTTAAAAAACTGCATGTAAATCCGTGCTTAAGTTTCTGATTTTATCCCGGACAGATAGGCAAAAAAAAATTTAAAACTATATTTTTGGGTTCTGTTGCTCCCAAATACTCCTATGCTTTTATTCTAAGTACTGTTTTATTATTAGTATTTACTGATAACAACAATCACTCAAAATATATAAGTATACACTTGTATGTAATACACTCCAAATCAACAACTTTCAAATATGTAGCTTGTTTGAATACACAAGCGCAGATAATTCGTTGTTGAATATGTATTTTTTTTTTGTTCGTATGTGGTCCCTGCAGTTGTGCAGTAGATAATTATATCTGTGGATAAAGTATAAGCGAGGCTGTGTCGTGTCGTCCCGGCAGCGTCCCGCGTGGTGCAGGTGTGGGTCCGCGCGCGCGACGCCGGCGGGCGCGCGGGCGAGGCGCCCGTCTCCGTGTTCGTGCTGCGCGCCGGCGAGCCCGCGCCGCGCCTGCGCCCTCTGCCGGCCGACCTGTTCCTCCGCGAGGACGCGCCGCCCGGCGCGCTGCTCGCCGACCTGCGCCTCGACGAGCCTCGTGAGTACTACACCGTACCGCTCACCGTACCGTACCGCACCCTCACCGCTACCCGTACTCACCGCTCTCACCGCCTCCTTGCAGAGGAGGGCGAGCGGCCGCGCCTGCGGCTGGCGGCGACGCGCGGCCCGCGGGACCTGTTCGCGGTGGACGCGGCCGGCCGGCTCGTGCTGGCCGGCGCGCTCGACCGCGAGGCCGCCGCCGACCACGTCATCGGAGTGATCGCCGAGGGCCCCGGCAGCCCCGCGCCCGCCACCATGCTCGTCACGCGCCTGCACGTGCTCGACGTCAACGAGCACGCGCCCTCCTTCCACTCGCAACCGTACGTCGTGCACGTCGCCGAGAACGCGCCGCCGCACACCAGCATCGTGCAACGTGAGTTTCGTGCGATCCCGGCCCGACTCGCGCCGCTCGGCCGCCGCGCGCGGCACTCACTCTATGCATGGCGTTCCGCAGTGATGGCGGACGACCCCGACGCGGGCTCTAACGGCGAGGTGCGGTACTCGGTGGCGCGGGACAACGAGAGCGGCGCCGTCGACGCGGACGGTCCGTTCGCCGTGGACCCCCACACCGGATGGGTGACGACGCTCGCGCCGCTGGACCGCGAGGCGCGGCCCGAGCACCGCCTGGCGCTGCTGGCGGCGGACGGCGGGTCCCCGCGGCGCGTGGCTCGCGGCACGCTCGTCGTGCGGCTCGTCGACTACAACGACTGTCCGCCGACGTTCGAGCGCGCCGAGTACGCGGCGGAGGTGCGCGAGGACGCGCCTCCCGGGACGGTGGCGGCGCGGCTCGCGGTCGTCGACTCGGACTCGACGGGCGCGCCGCTCGCCTTCTTCGTGGCCGCGGGCGACGAGCGCGCGCGCTTCCAGCTGCGCGCCTCCGGCGAGCTGTACGTGGCGCGCTCCCTCGACCGCGAGACGGAGGCCGCCTACGACCTGACGGTCGCCGCGACCGACGGCAAGTTCACCGCGTACACGCGTGTGCGCGTCACCGTGCTCGACGTGAACGGTGAGCGCTGAACGGCGGACGGCGGACGGCGGACGGGGGAGGCTGGACGCGACCGGGATCTGACGCTCGGCTCTGGTTGCAGACAACCCGCCTTACTGCGTGCGGCACCGGTACCGCGTGCGGCTGCCGGAGGACGCGGCGTCGGGCGCGCGCGTGGTCACGCTCGAGACGCGCGACGCCGACGAACCGGAGAACGCGCGCCTGCGATACTACCTCACCGGCGAGCACGCGCACCACTTCGCCGTGGACAAGGTGAGAGTCGCGGCGGTGTGCGCGGTGTGCGCGGTGTGCGCGGTGTGCGCGCCGTGCGTGACGCGTGTTGCGTGTCCGCAGGAGACGGGCGCGGTGAGCGTGGCGGCCGCGCTGGACCGCGAGTCGGTGCCGCGGTACGCGCTGCGTGCGCACGCGCAGGACCGCGCGCGCGCCGACTGGGAGTGCAGCTCGGAGCTGCTGCTGGAGCTGGACGACGTCAACGACAATGCGCCGCGCTTCTCTGCAGAGACTTACAGCGTCACGTTGCCCGAGGACGCCGACCTCGGCACGCTCGTCGCTAAGGTACGTTTTATAGTTTTTACGTGAAAACGTTTATAATTTATAGGGTTACTATGATCCCGCCAGAGCTAGCGGTTAACCGCTTTTGTTGTCGCCAAAAATTTTAATATATCTCGTGACGTGGTTTGTATATATGCTGAAAATAGATCACTAAACCTAGAGAATCAGTCATGACTCCGCAACGGTAAGGGTTACATGAGTTTTTAGTACGTCGTCGTGTGGATATCGAGATGCTATAATAGGTGAGCTAAGCAGCAATATTATAAAATTGACGAGTAGTAAAAAGTAGTACCGGGTGACAGGCAAACGTTCTAATTGTGCAGTTTCAGCAATTACTGGGATATTAGCGCCAGAAACAGCGAGAAAGGGCTCGAGCGCTTAGGCCGGTCTGTGCCGATTTAAAAGAGCGCCAGAACTGATCAATAAAACGAGGCGCCTTCGTGAGCGCCGTAGGCTTGTAGCGCCGGGCGCGGTGGTACGCCACCGATTGTTTAAATTATTGTATTTGGAGTTTTTTTTTTATATTGTACCAAATCAACTACTTAAGTAGATGCCTTAAAAAAATTAAAAAAAATTACACAAATATGTTGTGTTCGAAATGTTTTGGCCCAGTAGAGATACGTCTTGTGGAGGCGTTTTATCGAGACTGAGGAAAGTGCCGTGGCGAGAGGCTATGTCGAAATCTACCCTCATTTTACCAATCAACTATTGCAAATAATGAAGGTTTCGATACTACCCACAAAAACTGTTTCTATTTTGAGTATAAAGAAAGAAAATAAAAAAAAAAACAAATGCGTGGCTACAACACTGGATGTCTTCAAGTCGCGAGTGAATCGGTTTCTGCTAGGCAAGCGTGCTCTATCGTGGCTTGTATCGTCGTTTGACATCAGACGTGATGGCAGTCAAAGGCAAGACTACAAAAAATGCTATATATTTTTTTGAAACCAAACAGCTTCATAGCTCAACTAAACAACAACAAAGCCATAATAGTTTGACGATATAATTTATTTACTTATTTATTTCTGGAAAACAAACAGCTTTATATACACAAATAGAGCCACTAAATAAGAAAAAATAACTTGTTAAGAGCATGTCGGGCCATGCTTAGTAGGGTTCCGTAGGTGCGCAGGACGTTTGAAGTATTTATCCGTTTGTTCAGCTTATCTCAAAAAGTTATAATCATATGTTGCCCGGAATAATTTTAGAAGAAAGATTTTACTAAGATCTGTCAACACGGAAGATACTTAACAAGTTTCTGAGATGCACAGTTTAGAAATGGCAGAGGGGGGACACATTGCAAGCAACTTTGTCGGCCAATATTTCGCAAGCGGTATTTTTGATAAAAAATAATATAGTATTCAATAATTCCCCACAAGAGGGGACAAGCGAATTTTTTTTATCCCCCCTTTACGTGTATGACAGCCACCCCATTACAATGAATGTTTTTTTTTTTATTCTTTCAAAATTGTCACCTTGCAAAGGCCTATCCAACGACAATGGGGTGCAGCAAATTTTTTTTTTACCCCCTCTTTACATAATTATATGGGAGCTACCCTTATTTTACAAAAAAGAAGTTTTTTTGTATTTTGAAACTGTGTATACTGTTAATATGTCTGTACTTAGACTATCATTGTGCAATATTTCATGCACGTAAGTTTATAACTTTGGAAGTTATTAGGCTGTAAAGGATTCAGACAGACAGACGGACACGACGAACTTACAAGGGTTCCTTGTAGTACTACGGAACCCTAACAAGGTTTATTAATGATGCAATTTTGCAGGTGCACGCCACCGACTTGGACTTGGGCATGAACCGATCCGTGACGTACTCGGTGGTGGAGGGCGCGGGCGTGTTCTCCCTCGCGGGCGACAGCGGCATCGTGACGCTGCGGCGCGCGCTCGACCGCGAGACGGCCGCCGAGCACCGGCTGGTGGTGCGCGCGCAGGACGCGGGCCGCCCGCCGCGCTCCGCCACCGCCACGCTGCGCCTCACCGTCGCCGACGTGAACGACAACCCGCCCGAGTTCGAGTTCCGCGCCTACCGCGCCTCCGTCTCCGAGCTGGCCGCGCCCGGCGCCGCCGTGCTGCGCGTGCTCGCCGTCTCGCGCGACGTCGGCGTCAACGCGGAGGTGCGCTACGCGCTCGTCGGAGGCGACGACCGGGACGACTTCGAGATGGACACCGCGTCGGGCGCGCTGCGCGTCGCCCGGCCGCTCGACTACGAGCGCCGGCGGGAGTACCTGCTGGCGGTGCAGGCGGTGGACGGCGGCGCTCCGCCGCTCTCCGACCTCGCCTCGATCAACGTGACCGTGGTCGACGGCAACGACAACGCGCCCGTCTTCTCGCAGCCGGCGTACGTGGCGCGCGTTCGCGAGGACGCGCCGCCCGGCGACCGCGTGCTGCAGCCGATCGCGGACGACGCCGACTCCGGCGCCAACGGCCGCGTGACCTACTCGATCGTGCGGGGCGACCCCGACGGACGGTTCGCGATCGACGCCGACACCGGCTACCTGTCCGTGGCGGCGCCGCTCGACCGCGAGACGGCGCCCGCGTACGTGCTGGAGCTGCGCGCGCGCGACCGCGGCCTGCCCGCGCTCGAGACGCACGCGCGCCTCGACGTCGAGGTGCTCGACGCGAACGACAACCCGCCGCGGTTCGCGCGCGCTAACTATTCGGCCGTGGTGCAGGAGGACCGCCCGCTCGGGCACACCGTGCTGCGGTTCGAGGTCGAGGACGCGGACGCGCCGCCGAACGGCGCACCCTTCACCTTCGACTTCCAGTCCGGCAACGAGATGGGCGCGTTCCGGCTCGAGCAGGACGGCTACCTGCGGTCGGCGACGCGCTTCAACCACCGCATCAAGGAGCGGTACGCGCTGCAGGTGCGCGTCTTCGACAACGGCACGCCGCCGCTGTTCTCGGACGCGTGGGTGCACGTGCGCGTCATCGAGGAGTCGCACTACCCGCCCGCCGTGACCGCGCTCGACGTGCTCGTCAACTCGTACCTGGACGAGTTCCCGGGCGGCGTGATCGGGCGCGTGCACGCCTCCGACCGCGACGCGTACGACACGCTCTCGTACGCGCTCGCGCCGCTCGAGGGCGCGCCGCTCGCCTCGGCCGCGGGCCTGTTCGAGATCGACGCCGGCGACGGCACGCTGCGCGCCGCGCCCGCGCTCGACGTCGGTGAGTACCGGCTCAACGTGACCGTCGACGACGGCAAGTTCGTCGGCTCGGCGCCCGTGCGCGTCTCCGTCGCGCTGGTCTCGGACGAGATGCTCGCGCAGGCGGTCGTGGTCCGCTTCCGCGAGGTCACCGCCGAGGACTTCGTGCTGCGCCACCGCAAGGGCTTCCTGCGCGCCGTCGCCGAGGCGTGCGACCGCGACCCGGCCGACGTGCTCATAGTGAGCGTGCAGCCGAGCGGCGCGGGCGCGGGCGCGGCGAGGCGCTCGCGCCGCCAGGTCGCGCAGGACCTCGACGTCGCGTTCGCGGTGCGCGCCGGCGCCGCAGCCGGCGGCGGCTACCTGCCCGCGGACGCGCTGCGGCGCCGCCTGCACGCGCACCTGGAGCGGCTCGAGGAGCGCGCGCAGCTCGTGGTGGAGGAGCTGGTGCGCGGCGCGTGCGGCGGCTGCGCGCACGGCGCGTGCGCGGAGCGCGTGGTGCCGGTGCCGCCGGCGCGCGCCGTGGCCACGGAGCTGGTGTCGCTGGTGGCGCCGGGGCACGCGCTGCGCGGCGAGTGCGCGTGCGAGCCGGGCTGGGCGGGCGAGCGCTGCGACGCGGCGGCGAGCGGCGCGTGCGGCGAGTGCGAGCCGCGCGTGGCCTCGTTCCCCGGCGACGGGTACCTGGAGTACCGCGTGGAGCGCGGCGCGGTGGCGGGCGCGCGCGCGCTCGAGGACGAGCTGACGGTGTCGCTGCGGTTCCGCACGCGGCGCGAGCGCGGCACGCTGCTGTGGTGCGGCGGGCGCGTCGACTACGCGGCGCTGGAGCTGGCCGAGGGCTACCTGCAGTTCCGCATGGAGCTGGGCTCGGGGCCGGCGGCGGTGCGCGCGGCCGTGCCGGTGGCGGACGGGCGCTGGCACGAGGCGCGGCTGGAGCGGCGCGGCGCCAGCATGCGGCTCACGGTGGACCGGCGCAGCGCGCACGCGGCCTCGCCGCCGCCCAGCGCCGTGCTGGACGTGCGCGCCGCGCGCCGCCTGCTGCTCGGCGCCGAGCTGCAGCGGCACGCGCACGCCTTCGCACCGGAACAGGCGAGTACATCTACTTCTATGTCTGTACAAAACTCAAGTTTTAGAGTGTTCTTTTTGTCAAAATGTAATAACTCTTTCTTTTCTCACATGTCGCAACACGTTGACTTGTTTTCAACGACATAAAAAAATACTATTTATTAATACAAATACAAATATTTTTACTGTCCAAAAACCCAACTTCAAATACCCTTAACGCTAACATATTGCTAATACATTCAATTTAAGTTTTTAAGTTTTTAATTTGCTTATAGACCCTGCACTAGGCGAAAGCCTGTATCGCAGGGTCTACATACTTTAATGATTGCCAAAAAGAAAGGTGCGGCAAGGTATTTATTTTCGTATATTAATTTTCATAATAGGTAATCATGGACTAATGAATAAATATTTTTTTGGATTCCGTCGTACTAAAAGGAGCCCTTATAAGTTTGTCTGTCTGAATCCTTTACAGCTTTATAACTTCCAAAATTATAAACTTATATGCATGAAATCTTGCACAACAATAGTCTGAGTGTAGACCTAGAGTTTAGAAAAATAAAAATACCTATTTTTTGTAAAATAAGGGTAGCTCGCATTTATGTAAAGTGGGGATTTAAAAAAAAACGCATGTCCCCCACATGTGAGGTATCATTGAATAGGTCTTGTTGTTCCTAATTTTTTTACCAGACGTACCGTTGGCGAAATATGGGCCGACAACATTTTTGCTAGCAATGTATCCCCCCTGCATTCCGCAAGCTTCACCCGGCTAGTTATAGCATCGACAATGTCATGCTGAAACTGCTGTCCTCTATCCGGGATCTCGGAGTGACAGTAGATGCTCAGCTTAATTTTCGAGAACACATTGATCAAATTGCGAAAAGAGCTAGTAAAATGTGCGGGTTTATTGGCAGGCAGGCTGAGGCTTTTAGAAACAAGGACCTTTCCATACTACTCTTACCACTCTTGTTAGGAGTATCCTTGAATATTGTTCTGTTGTATGGAATCCAGGCTATGAGGTTCATTCTAAGAGGCTGGAGCGTGTCCAGCGTTGTTTTTTATATCACCTCGCTCATATGGAAATTAAATGCAAGATCTTACGATGCTATGAGTCCAGACTTGTGCATTATAACGTTAACAAGAATTTCGAATATCATGACCGATATTCTCTGACTCTTGACCGAGATATTGTCTCGGTCAAGAGGTTGTCAACATTATAAGTTCGTGAGTTCTAAGGTACCTATGTTCGGGTCATCGAAAAGTTTGTGGTCGCGAGGTCTACTGTTCGCAGAGCTGCTAGCAGTAGATTACAATATTTGCCAGAAACATTCGGTACCTACACAATTCTAAGCAAGAATTTTGAATATTATGACCAAAAATTAATTTCTAGAAAAAAATAACAAAAGGCGACTTCAAACTTAAACTAAAATGTAGAAAATAATTGTGACCGAGCGAAGCGAGGTCTCAGAGTCTACTGGAAAAAATCGGCATTTGTATGTATGTTTGTATGTTTGTGTGTATATTTGTCCGACGATAACTTGCGTACCGTTGATCTGATCTTCATGAAATATTGCAGGCAAGTAGTTCATGACAATACAATTTTCAAGTTCGAGTATGAGCATAATCGTTTAAGGGGTTGCAAAGATATAGGGGTCGAACGGAACAGAGAACAAAATTCATTTCTTATAAAACAAACTAGATGGCGTACTATGCACTTAAAACGCGTTTGCGAGATCCGCAGTCAAAATGCAGCTACTATCCAGTCATAGACTAAACAATTTTAACCTTAGCGTCGTTATAATACGACACAACCGTCGAGATGTTTTTTTTTTCTCTATCCTCCTAACAGGATTTTAGCGTCGCACATCTAATGAATTTGCCAGTGTCAAGTATACATTCTCAAGTTTTGTTAGATATTATCAAACAAGTCATAGTCAAGGTCAAAGGAGAGCAAAGCAAGTCACGATCAAGTCCAAGTCATGCCCCAGTAAATTGGTGAAACTTTACTCGAGCATTCTATGGAGTTTTGGAAACAACACGAAAATTCACGTTTCACGACATTAGGTATACCATAATTCACCGGTTTTACACATTAACACTCGAAATAACACAAGTTTTGGAAAATAATAAAATGACGCGACATGAATTCTTCACGTTCCCGCCAAAAAACCCATCGAGATGTTACGCCTGACTTCATAAGATGTGGTACATGAGCACGAGTTTTTTTTTTCTGTTCTGGCGCCACACGTTGTGTATTTAGCCAGTGTCAAGTATAATTGTAATATTTCTAGTGAAGTCAAATATTTCACAATTAAAATAAGTCTCAGTCATACATAGTCTAAGTCAAGCAAAGTACGTCACTGTCAAGTCTAAGTCATACCCCAGTAAAGTGGTGGAGACTAATAGAGGTTTCTATGGAGTTTTGAAACAACACGAAGAGTCACGTTTCACAACATTACGACCAATTAGGTACCAAAAAAATCAGTATCATCATCATCATTCACTGTCATAGGACCATGCATTACCTATCTGTTATATGCTTTTATAAATGTCAACTCGATCGAAACTGTTGAAAGTGGTCGAAAAATCAATGACAAGGTTTGATTTGGAAGAACAACATATAATTTAGGTATCTATCTATACATTATGAACAGTGTACATTATGTAGGTACCTAAGTGAAATAAAATCTTGTAAAACAGAACACTGCGAGGTCGAGGGAGGCGAGGGAAGTTTAATTTAAATATATTATTATATAATACTAGCTACGGCCCGCGGTATCACCCGCGTGGAAAATACATTTTTCCCGAGATAAAAAGTAGCCTGTCACTCTCCGACCTTACGCTATATCTGTGCAAAAATTCAGATCGATCCGTTCAGCATACAATATCGCTAAAATTATGTTTTTAAAACGACCTTATCGCGTATAAATTATATATATATAATTATATAATATATATTCCATGCAAAATAAAATAAAAATAAAATAAAATCTGATAAGCGGTTTAGGAGCTTAGAGGGAACATATACGAACATACATATATATACATAAATGCATGCATAGACCTCCATTTTCGTAGTCGAGTAAAAATGAAAGCTTCCGTTATTTCAGATCACTTATGGGTTCGAGGGATGCATCTCCGAGCTGAAAATGGGAGGCGTGTCGCTGCCGCTGGAGGCGGGCGGCACGTCGAGCGACGGGCGCGTCCTGCTGGCGCGGCGCGTGCGCGTGCGCGTGGGCGCCGCGTGCCCCGCGCTGCCGCCGCCCACGCCGTGCGCCTCCTACCCGTGCCTCAACGGCGGCACCTGCCGCGACCTCGCCGACCTGCTCGAGGCGGACGGCAGCTCCGAAGGGTTCGCGTGCGCGTGCCACGCGCGCTTCGCCGGCGCGCGCTGCGACCTCGACACGGAGCCGTGCGCCTCGCAGCCGTGCCTGCACGGCGGCTCGTGCGCGCCCGACGGCGCCGGCGGCTACCGGTGCGCGTGCGCCGGCGGGCTGGCCGGCGAGCGCTGCGAGCGCGGCCGCTGGTGCGCGCCCGGCGTGTGCGCGCACGGCGGGGCCTGCGAGGAGGGCGAGGGCGCGCCCTCGTGCCGCTGCCGCGGGTACTACGGCCCCACCTGCCAGTACGACGTGGACGAGTGCGCCGGCGAGCCTTGCCTCAACGGCGCCACCTGCCTCAACGAGCCCGGCTCCTTCCGCTGCCTGTGCCCGCCCGACAAGACCGGCATGAACTGCGGCAACCCGCTCTACTCGGACGCGGTGGTGGCGGGCGGCGCGCCGGGCGGCGTCCCCCGCCTGGACCGCCTGTGGCGCTGGGCGGTGGCGGAGCGCTGGCCGCTCGCGGCGGCCGCGGCGGCGCTGCTCGCGCTCGCGCTGCTGCTGGCGCTGCCGCTGTGGCTGCGGCGCCGGGCGCGGCCCGCGCCTCCTCCGCAGGCGCTCAACTGCGCGGCGGAGAAGCTGCCGCCCCGCAGCAAGCTCTCCAACCTGGAGGCGGTGCGGCGCGAGCGGCCCGCCTCCTGCGCCGACCCTCCGCCGCTCAACAACGTCGACACGCTGCGCAGCTACGGCTCCGCCGGGGACGAGCTCGAGGGCATCCCGCCCGACTACCGCCGCAACCTCAACATCGACGTGGCCGACCGCAAGCCCTGGTCCGAACAGATGCACCTGCACACTTTCGTCGACAACAAGATCTACAACGGTACGAGCCGGCTCCCTCTCCCGGTCTCCTCCGTCCGCTCGAGCGATCTGACGACGTTCGTTCGCTCGTTCGCAGACCTGAAGGGCACGGGAGGCGCGGCGGTGCGCCGCCCGCCGGCCGAGCCGCACCTCGTCGGCGGCTACCACTGGGACTGCTCCGACTGGTGCGGCGGCGGCGGCGCGCTCCCCGGCATCAGCGAGGTGGCCGGCTCCGAGCGGCCCGACTCCTCCTCGGGGCTGTCCCCGCCCGCGTCCCCCGCGTCCCGCGCCAGCCCGCCCGCGCCGCCCGCGCGCCGCGCGCTGCCGCTCGACACGGACAGCGCGCCCGACGACCTCGACCCGGACACGTCGCGCCGACCCGACGGTGAGCGTCTCCGTCCCGTCCCGTCCCGTCCTCGCTCGGACTCGCCGCGGCTGACGCGCGCTCTCGTGTTTCCAGCGTCGTCGTACCTGCTGCACCCGGACGAGTACCTGCCGCGCGCGGACGGCGGCGGCGGCGGCGGCGGCGGCGGCGAGCGGCGCGCCGTGCGCCTGCGCGAGCCCGACGCCGCCAGCCTCATCACCATGCTCGGTGAGTGTCGCGCGACACGCGCACGCTGCGCCCGGCGGCCGCTGACGTGCTATGGTGGTGTCACCGGTTATGGGTTGCATTGATGCAACGATGTGTCCTGATTCAGGTGGTTAGCGTCAGTAAATAAGTATGCCACTTCACTATAAACCAGGAATTTATTCTCAACCAGTTTTCACCATATATATACTAATTATCAGTATCAGAAGGAGAATGAGTTTTAACAGCGGAGGCGACAAAGAATTGAACACAAAAGCAAGAGTAGTTTTGTATGCGGTCGTGCGATACGAGAGTGCAGTCAGTTGGTAAATAATAGACTGGCGGCAGAGGGCGCGCGAAGCTCGATCCCTGCCGCCGGCCAGTAACCGGTCTGCGGTCTGCGGTACTAACAGTTATGTAAGCTGTGGCCAACTAGAACAATGGGCGCAACTAAGACGGCGCGTTTCCAATACTTCCGAATAACACGATTAAATATTTATGTACTTTTGATATGTAGTGAAATAGTTATTAGTATTTGTTTAGTTTATTTTATTGAGCTATTTATATATAAGTATATATATATAACAGATAGTATATTTTGTATATATTAATGTTTTAATTTCTTATGTTTTTATGTAAGCTAGTAAATAAATATTATTATTAGTATTTACATACGTTAGTAAATATAATTATATGTATGAATGTAACTATGTATTATATCTAAGAGTAGCCTACAGTGCTGCTACCGTGTTACAGAGGAGCGGACGTCGCTGCTGGGCGCCGGCGAGGAGGCGGGCTCCTGCAGCTCGCTCTCGGCGCGCCTGTGCGAGTTCGAGGACTCGGACGCGGAGGAGCCGGCGGGCGCGCGCCACACCGACGTGTGACGGCGGCGCGCGGCCCGCGAGCCGCCCCCCGCCCCCGCGCCCCTCGCGCCCCCCGCGCCCCGCCCGCGGCCCCGCGGCCTCTAGCGCCGCCCGACTGACTAGTTAAGTGTGTAGACTCCGCGCGGACCCGACACGAGCCTCGACCTCGACCTCGACCTCGACCTCGAACCATGGACGCTTTCTAATTATACTCTCTACCTTAAACGGACATTGTATGTAAATAATGATGTATCTATATTGTAAATAAAAGACTTAATATGTAATTATAAATTAATGTCGGTAGGTTGTTAAAAGCAGTCGCACGTGTCGAGAGTCGAGCGCAATTTTCGCAAAATCCGTTCTTAGTGTCCATCTCGTAGCTAGACCATTTCAAAAGTATTGGCTTCTAATTTCACGTCTCTATCGTAATAACCCAGTTTAGTCTGTGAGATATAGAGGTGATATATTTTATATTTTTATATTATTTTGAAGACTTGATAGAAGTAAACTAATGACTATAATTTCTGTATTTGTCTCGTGTTAGGAAAACTTCAACACATTTACTTTCATTTTAAAAAGCGTTGACTAGACTTTAATGATCTCCGAGTAAAACATTGCTCCGACGGCACTGCTGCCCCGACCTCACTGCTACCCCGACCTCACTGCTACCCCGACCTCACTGCTACTCCGACCTCACTGCTGCCCCGACTTCACTGCTGCAACAACTTCACTGCTGCCCCGACCTCACTGCTGCCCCGACCTCACTGCTGCCCCGACCTCACTGCTGCCCCGACCTCACTGATGCCCCGACCTCACTACTGCCTCGACGTTGCTCGACCCTCGGCACCTGCCGTTAATAAAGTGTTTCCATTGCCAATTGTGTAAGATACTGGTTTTCAATTTCACTGACGATCTACTTCATAAACCTAGATTTTCGTAAAAACTCTCTTGACATTGCCGCGCACGGTTATGAACTGTCAAAGTTCAAAATTCTGGGTGGCACTGAATTGTTATGGGCAAGCGTAACGCTTAACATCAGGTGAGCGACTTGCTCGTCTCGTCACCGAACCCATAAAAAAAAAAATTATATCGATGTTTTTCTCCCTCCGTCAAGCTAATTGTTCTTTTGCTCCTTCCGGTTATTTCTGTCAAGCAAATTATTTTGCTTCTGTGGGCACATCCTTCTCAAAGTGTAGCTCGAGTTTCCGTCTGTAGCTCGGCTTTGCGCCCTTTTAAACACAATTTTAAAAAAATACGAGTACATTTCGCTAATAAGGAGAACCTCCTCCGGCGTTCGATAAACAAACAAAACTGCTACAAGATGCAGTCGTCGAGACCAAGTTCCCCACTTGCCTTGCTTTCCCATTTCCGTTTACCGACCTAATTAGGAGCCTTACTTAGAGTTTGTTGCAAAAAACCCGTAAAAAAAGAACCCGTAGAACTACCCAGCGATTTAGTAGTACCACGGGAAGTTAATTGTTACCCTTGTTACACTCTTAGTTCACTTCATATTTTGACAGAGGTATTAAGTACCTACCTAGTTTTAAAATAAATATTCTTGTCCCTCAATTCAATTTCGAAATAGCAACAATTTGGGCATCCAGCTAATATTATGTACTAACTACGCACGTTATACATAATATAAAGCATTTAGGTGTTTTAAACTGTTCAGGCCCTGTAAGCTCCAAGTAGTCATAACTCAGTCGGAAAGGGTCGAGATCTACACCTTCCGTCTCCGACTGGGTCGAGACACGAGGCCTGAAGAAAAACGCGGCTCTACTCTAGAGCCGCACGCCGCGCCACTCCGCTCCCCTTCCACGCACCACAAGCCCGTACCAGTCCTCGATGCAGCTCATTACACAGCGACACACCTCTGCTGCTTTTAGAGGTAGTTTCCGCTACGCTGCTTCGAAGTGCTGGAACAACATTCCGCCGCCAAAAAGAACCTGCAAAGTATACACGGTTTTAGACTTCAATTGAGGAAATATATTTAAATCACCAAAAGGGCGAAGAATTTATTAAAAAGTGACACAAGCGCCATATAATATTGTATTTATGTTGTATCGTATAAATTTTCTGTTTCTTCCTTTTAATTTTTAAGTAATTTTTTGTATTTCATTTTTTTATTTTATTTTTTTGTTTTAAACTTTCGTGGCAGTTTACTACGTTACTATTAGTACTCACGGGATATTAGCTACTATTTTTATTATTGTTGAGTTCCCGATATTTCGGCACAGTCGCATGCGCCATGTTCTCGGGTAGACTGAAGATGCGGGTGTATGATAAAAATTGGTTTTTATTTCGTTTTTTGTTCTCGTGCGTGACGTCACCCGCCGGTCCCAACGGAAGACCAGCACTGGTTGGGTACAACCAGCATCTTGCTGAGCTGGGGCTGGTTTGTGGCAAAAAACTTATACGTTTTGTTTATTTTTCACTTTTTAATTTATTTTTCTATATGTTTTTTGCTACAAAATAAACTATTGTCTATTGTCCGCTCCCTAGGGCCGGCGCGAGCGCGTCTCTGTACGACTAACGAAATGGTGCTCCGATTATAGTTTCATATCATAACTTTCGAATTGTGCATTTAAGTAGCTCGTAAGTCCTCTAGACTAGCGAATTAAATTAGGAATATATTTTTATAAATAAACGAAGCGGCGGCGCATCGCTCTCCCGTAAGGCCGCGCCGGCCGCAGGCCGCGCCTCGCGGGACAGCACCTGCGCCGCGGTCTGCGGCCGGCGGCCGGCGTCGGTGGCGGTGCAGGAACGCGCCGCTCATATGATTCCTGAGTTTTTAAGGAATAATTTGTAATTTATTATTATGCGGGTCGTGACAATATTGTCGTGACTTGCGACCAAATAAAAAATATTGAAATATTTTATGTCGTTTAATTTAAAGAACCCACCATACCGAAGCATACCTTCAGAGTGTGGACTGTGGAAGACTAAAGAACGGAGTTCTCATTTCCACCCTGCGCCTCCGACGGACTCTGATCACTCTTCACTGTGAGATTTCTTTACTTCTCTTTCTCTTTCTACAAAAACAGTTACGGGCTGAAACTTATAACGACATTTTAAAGATAACATATACTAGATATAGGAATTACTGTAATAATTTGATCAAAAAACTTAAAAGGAAGTATGAAAGAGAGTTACTAGACAAATCTATAAAAAACAATAAGTTACTCTTGAAAAATATTACCTATTCAAGTAAAAATACGGTATTATTAAGCATGAAGACATCCCCTAAGGAATCGGCAAATTTTATTAATGATTATTTTACGAATATTGGTTAATCGCTAGCCCAACAAATTAAACCTTCTAAAAGTACAAATAAAATCTATAACCAAGTAAACTCTTTTGTTATTCTTGATACTGACATGAATGAGGTTGATAGAATATTGATGAGTCTGAAGTCTGATAGCTCACCTGGTTGGGACGGTATCTCAACTAGATTCCTAAAATTTATTAGAAGTGAAGTTGTTCCTATCCTAACCCATCTTGCTAATATTTGCTTACAAAAGGGAATTTTTCCAGCCCCATTAAAACAGTCAATTATAACACCGGTCCACAGGGGTGGGGACGGAAACGATATAAATAATTATCGACCTATATCTGTACTGCCAGCTATATCTAAAATACAGGAAAAGTTACTTAATTCTCTATTACTTAGCTATTTAAATTCATTTAATATTTTATCTCCAATGCAATTCGGTTTAAGTTTCGGTTCCGTTCGATACCGTTTTCGTCCCGATTCTTGTGGAAAAGGTATTGGAATAAGGCAAAACGCCCTAAAAAAAATCTTAGATTATCTGTCTAACAGGAAGCAGAGAGTTAGGGTGGTTCTAACCATTAGTGACGACATGGATGTAGCATACGGTGTTCCTCAAGGAAGTGTTTTAGGCCCTACTCTATTTTTAATATATATCAATGATTTATGCAATTTGTCATTTAGAGATGCCAATGTTTTTTCTTATGCTGATGATACTGCTATTGTATTCTCGGGAAAATCTTGGCACTCCGTGAAAACAAGTGCAGGAATAGGAGTGACGCAAGTGGCTGATTGGCTAAAATCAAACCTTCTAACACTAAACACTTGTACAATGCAACAAGTGGTTTTGTGCCATTGGACGAGGGAGAGACGGAGCGGACTGGAAAACCTAAATACGCAACACCACCAAATGACCCTATTGTAGTTACCACCAAATATACCAAAATAATGCTAGATGAAAAAATCCTCAAAATGGCAGACACCGTTGGGGGGATTACTGAAGTTGGTGCATGTTGGGAAAATTGGGAGGTACCTACAATACAATGGGTAAACGGAGTTCCAGGATGCGGCAAAACAACATGGGTAGTAAGACACTTCAATGCGGATAGGGACGTCATCATCACCACAACAACAGAGGCAGCGAAAGACTTGAGAGAGAAGCTAGCGCACCGAATAGGAAACTTGGTGAAAACCAGAGTGCGCACTATGGCCTCAGTTCTCGTAAATGGTTTCAAGCGCGAGCGCTACGACCGCCTTATGGTGGACGAAGCACTGATGAACCATTTTGGAGCCATAGTGATGGCTTCTCGGCTGTCTGCTGCTGGCGAACTTGTCCTCATTGGGGATGTCAACCAGTTGCCTTATATCGATAGAGAAAATCTCTTCGGAATGAGGTACCAACGTCCAAACCTGGTAAGCAACATAAGCCAGGAGTTGTTGTGTACGCATCGGAACCCGATGGATGTTGCGTACGCTCTGAGGGCAATATACTCAGGTGTATACTCCTCAGCTGACCGTATTAAGTCCCTGGAGCAGAGAAAGTTCACGGGTTCCCAAATACCCAACACCCTCCCCAATACCCTTTTCTTGGTCCACACCCAGGAAGAAAAGGAGACCCTAGCTAGCCAGGGCTATGGGCGAGGCGCGGGGTCACGAATCCTAACCATCCATGAAGCACAGGGACTTACATACAAATCAGTTATCGCAATAAAGACCAGGGGTAAGCTGAAGCTGCATGACAGCATCTCGCACGCGGTTGTAGCCGTTTCGCGGCACATCGGGACCTTCACTTATTACGCCGACGACGAAGTAGACGCCATCAGCCGCTTCGTGCGGCGAGCGATGGCAGCATCACCTAGGACCATTGCAGAATACAATTTGCAAATGGCCGTTAAAGACCGGAACGAGGCGGTAGTGGAGGACCTGAGGCTAAGACTCGAACTAAATGTATTGCAATAGAATAAGATAGGTTGTAAGTATTGTGTGTATATTCAGAGCATTCACGCTCGCATAAAGGCTTCTTCTTGCGGCGGCGTCGTGTGTCGGGTCGCCCTCTTCCCTCAAATATGGTTGAGGAGAGCGGTGGCTGGCACATGCGTCAACTCGTGAACGGGTGCTGCTTGCGGGAGCTGGACTGCTCGGTGTATACACGCAACATAGTATTAAGTATAGTAGATTTTCCTCTTGTTATCTTGTTAGTCTTATATTATCAGTAATAGTTAACAAAATATGTAAAAGTTGACAAAGGGCATGGACCTCGGAGTCCGTGGAGTAAATAATATTAAAAAAAAAAAAAAAAAAAAAAAAACACTTCTAAGACCAACTACATATGTTTTAGTATCGACAAACGTACTCAGCCACCTTCGGAATTCAATATAAGAGTTCATGATTGTGATGGTATTAGCCAGAAAAACTGTGGATGCCCTAGCATTCACACGGTATCACATACTAAGTACCTAGGAATTGTTATAGATTATAGACTATCTTGGTACGCTCATTTAGAGCAAGCAAGTATCCAGAAAAGTACGGAAATTAATTTCGATATTCATATTCATTTATTTGATAAAGCCGATGTACAAGTCAAAAAATAAATAATTTTATTATTCTTAGTATTATATTAAAATAAATTTATATTTAACAATAAATTAACGAAAAATTACAAATTACGGATTTATCCGCAAAAATTCGTTCATGTCATAAAAAGAGTGCCCAATAAGCCAGCGCTGAAGGCGTGATTTAAAACTGTTCAGACTAGGAGCTGCAGTCACGAAATCCGGTAACTTACTATACACTGCCGGACCCATGACGTGCGTGAGTTTGGTTGACCTTACAAGCGATAATTTATTTCCACCGAGGTTCGGGGCATTACACGCGGTCGGTGTCAAGTGCGCCCTCGCGTACATTGCTATTTGCAATATTGTTATTGCTGGCAGCGTGAGTATTCTTAGGCTCTTAAAATATGGTCTTACCGAAGTGTCCTGTGATACTCGTACGATTGCTCTTATGGCGCGTTTTTGAAGGCGGAATACTCTCTCCCTCTCCGAACATTGTCCCCAGATTTCGGCACCACACAGACGCTAACCGAGACACTTGCTGTAGTGCGAAGCACGCACTGCCAATTTTACCGCAGATCTTGTTACCATGTTTATTCCATATGGATGGATGGATGGATGGATGGATGGATGGATGGATGGATGGATGGATGGATGGATGGATGGATGGATGGATGGATGGATGGATGGATGGATGGATGGATGGATGGATGGATGGATGGATGGATGGATGGATGGATGGATGGATGGATGGATGGATGGATGGATGGATGGATGGATGGATGGATGGATGGATGGATGGATGGATGGATGGATGGATGGATGGATGGATGGATGGATGGATGGATGGATGGATGGATGGATGGATGGATGGATGGATGGATGGATGGATGGATGGATGGATGGATGGATGGATGGATGGATGGATGGATGGATGGATGGATGGATGGATGGATGGATGGATGGATGGATGGATGGATGGATGGATGGATGGATGGATGGATGGATGGATGGATGGATGGATGGATGGATGGATGGATGGATGGATGGATGGATGGATGGATGGATGGATGGATGGATGGATGGATGGATGGATGGATGGATGGATGGATGGATGGATGGATGGATGGATGGATGGATGGATGGATGGATGGATGGATGGATGGATGGATGGATGGATGGATGGATGGATGGATGGATGGATGGATGGATGGATGGATGGATGGATGGATGGATGGATGGATGGATGGATGGATGGATGGATGGATGGATGGATGGATGGATGGATGGATGGATGGATGGATGGATGGATGGATGGATGGATGGATGGATGGATGGATGGATGGATGGATGGATGGATGGATGGATGGATGGATGGATGGATGGATGGATGGATGGATGGATGGATGGATGGATGGATGGATGGATGGATGGATGGATGGATGGATGGATGGATGGATGGATGGATGGATGGATGGATGGATGGATGGATGGATGGATGGATGGATGGATGGATGGATGGATGGATGGATGGATGGATGGATGGATGGATGGATGGATGGATGGATGGATGGATGGATGGATGGATGGATGGATGGATGGATGGATGGATGGATGGATGGATGGATGGATGGATGGATGGATGGATGGATGGATGGATGGATGGATGGATGGATGGATGGATGGATGGATGGATGGATGGATGGATGGATGGATGGATGGATGGATGGATGGATGGATGGATGGATGGATGGATGGATGGATGGATGGATGGATGGATGGATGGATGGATGGATGGATGGATGGATGGATGGATGGATGGATGGATGGATGGATGGATGGATGGATGGATGGATGGATGGATGGATGGATGGATGGATGGATGGATGGATGGATGGATGGATGGATGGATGGATGGATGGATGGATGGATGGATGGATGGATGGATGGATGGATGGATGGATGGATGGATGGATGGATGGATGGATGGATGGATGGATGGATGGATGGATGGATGGATGGATGGATGGATGGATGGATGGATGGATGGATGGATGGATGGATGGATGGATGGATGGATGGATGGATGGATGGATGGATGGATGGATGGATGGATGGATGGATGGATGGATGGATGGATGGATGGATGGATGGATGGATGGATGGATGGATGGATGGATGGATGGATGGATGGATGGATGGATGGATGGATGGATGGATGGATGGATGGATGGATGGATGGATGGATGGATGGATGGATGGATGGATGGATGGATGGATGGATGGATGGATGGATGGATGGATGGATGGATGGATGGATGGATGGATGGATGGATGGATGGATGGATGGATGGATGGATGGATGGATGGATGGATGGATGGATGGATGGATGGATGGATGGATGGATGGATGGATGGATGGATGGATGGATGGATGGATGGATGGATGGATGGATGGATGGATGGATGGATGGATGGATGGATGGATGGATGGATGGATGGATGGATGGATGGATGGATGGATGGATGGATGGATGGATGGATGGATGGATGGATGGATGGATGGATGGATGGATGGATGGATGGATGGATGGATGGATGGATGGATGGATGGATGGATGGATGGATGGATGGATGGATGGATGGATGGATGGATGGATGGATGGATGGATGGATGGATGGATGGATGGATGGATGGATGGATGGATGGATGGATGGATGGATGGATGGATGGATGGATGGATGGATGGATGGATGGATGGATGGATGGATGGATGGATGGATGGATGGATGGATGGATGGATGGATGGATGGATGGATGGATGGATGGATGGATGGATGGATGGATGGATGGATGGATGGATGGATGGATGGATGGATGGATGGATGGATGGATGGATGGATGGATGGATGGATGGATGGATGGATGGATGGATGGATGGATGGATGGATGGATGGATGGATGGATGGATGGATGGATGGATGGATGGATGGATGGATGGATGGATGGATGGATGGATGGATGGATGGATGGATGGATGGATGGATGGATGGATGGATGGATGGATGGATGGATGGATGGATGGATGGATGGATGGATGGATGGATGGATGGATGGATGGATGGATGGATGGATGGATGGATGGATGGATGGATGGATGGATGGATGGATGGATGGATGGATGGATGGATGGATGGATGGATGGATGGATGGATGGATGGATGGATGGATGGATGGATGGATGGATGGATGGATGGATGGATGGATGGATGGATGGATGGATGGATGGATGGATGGATGGATGGATGGATGGATGGATGGATGGATGGATGGATGGATGGATGGATGGATGGATGGATGGATGGATGGATGGATGGATGGATGGATGGATGGATGGATGGATGGATGGATGGATGGATGGATGGATGGATGGATGGATGGATGGATGGATGGATGGATGGATGGATGGATGGATGGATGGATGGATGGATGGATGGATGGATGGATGGATGGATGGATGGATGGATGGATGGATGGATGGATGGATGGATGGATGGATGGATGGATGGATGGATGGATGGATGGATGGATGGATGGATGGATGGATGGATGGATGGATGGATGGATGGATGGATGGATGGATGGATGGATGGATGGATGGATGGATGGATGGATGGATGGATGGATGGATGGATGGATGGATGGATGGATGGATGGATGGATGGATGGATGGATGGATGGATGGATGGATGGATGGATGGATGGATGGATGGATGGATGGATGGATGGATGGATGGATGGATGGATGGATGGATGGATGGATGGATGGATGGATGGATGGATGGATGGATGGATGGATGGATGGATGGATGGATGGATGGATGGATGGATGGATGGATGGATGGATGGATGGATGGATGGATGGATGGATGGATGGATGGATGGATGGATGGATGGATGGATGGATGGATGGATGGATGGATGGATGGATGGATGGATGGATGGATGGATGGATGGATGGATGGATGGATGGATGGATGGATGGATGGATGGATGGATGGATGGATGGATGGATGGATGGATGGATGGATGGATGGATGGATGGATGGATGGATGGATGGATGGATGGATGGATGGATGGATGGATGGATGGATGGATGGATGGATGGATGGATGGATGGATGGATGGATGGATGGATGGATGGATGGATGGATGGATGGATGGATGGATGGATGGATGGATGGATGGATGGATGGATGGATGGATGGATGGATGGATGGATGGATGGATGGATGGATGGATGGATGGATGGATGGATGGATGGATGGATGGATGGATGGATGGATGGATGGATGGATGGATGGATGGATGGATGGATGGATGGATGGATGGATGGATGGATGGATGGATGGATGGATGGATGGATGGATGGATGGATGGATGGATGGATGGATGGATGGATGGATGGATGGATGGATGGATGGATGGATGGATGGATGGATGGATGGATGGATGGATGGATGGATGGATGGATGGATGGATGGATGGATGGATGGATGGATGGATGGATGGATGGATGGATGGATGGATGGATGGATGGATGGATGGATGGATGGATGGATGGATGGATGGATGGATGGATGGATGGATGGATGGATGGATGGATGGATGGATGGATGGATGGATGGATGGATGGATGGATGGATGGATGGATGGATGGATGGATGGATGGATGGATGGATGGATGGATGGATGGATGGATGGATGGATGGATGGATGGATGGATGGATGGATGGATGGATGGATGGATGGATGGATGGATGGATGGATGGATGGATGGATGGATGGATGGATGGATGGATGGATGGATGGATGGATGGATGGATGGATGGATGGATGGATGGATGGATGGATGGATGGATGGATGGATGGATGGATGGATGGATGGATGGATGGATGGATGGATGGATGGATGGATGGATGGATGGATGGATGGATGGATGGATGGATGGATGGATGGATGGATGGATGGATGGATGGATGGATGGATGGATGGATGGATGGATGGATGGATGGATGGATGGATGGATGGATGGATGGATGGATGGATGGATGGATGGATGGATGGATGGATGGATGGATGGATGGATGGATGGATGGATGGATGGATGGATGGATGGATGGATGGATGGATGGATGGATGGATGGATGGATGGATGGATGGATGGATGGATGGATGGATGGATGGATGGATGGATGGATGGATGGATGGATGGATGGATGGATGGATGGATGGATGGATGGATGGATGGATGGATGGATGGATGGATGGATGGATGGATGGATGGATGGATGGATGGATGGATGGATGGATGGATGGATGGATGGATGGATGGATGGATGGATGGATGGATGGATGGATGGATGGATGGATGGATGGATGGATGGATGGATGGATGGATGGATGGATGGATGGATGGATGGATGGATGGATGGATGGATGGATGGATGGATGGATGGATGGATGGATGGATGGATGGATGGATGGATGGATGGATGGATGGATGGATGGATGGATGGATGGATGGATGGATGGATGGATGGATGGATGGATGGATGGATGGATGGATGGATGGATGGATGGATGGATGGATGGATGGATGGATGGATGGATGGATGGATGGATGGATGGATGGATGGATGGATGGATGGATGGATGGATGGATGGATGGATGGATGGATGGATGGATGGATGGATGGATGGATGGATGGATGGATGGATGGATGGATGGATGGATGGATGGATGGATGGATGGATGGATGGATGGATGGATGGATGGATGGATGGATGGATGGATGGATGGATGGATGGATGGATGGATGGATGGATGGATGGATGGATGGATGGATGGATGGATGGATGGATGGATGGATGGATGGATGGATGGATGGATGGATGGATGGATGGATGGATGGATGGATGGATGGATGGATGGATGGATGGATGGATGGATGGATGGATGGATGGATGGATGGATGGATGGATGGATGGATGGATGGATGGATGGATGGATGGATGGATGGATGGATGGATGGATGGATGGATGGATGGATGGATGGATGGATGGATGGATGGATGGATGGATGGATGGATGGATGGATGGATGGATGGATGGATGGATGGATGGATGGATGGATGGATGGATGGATGGATGGATGGATGGATGGATGGATGGATGGATGGATGGATGGATGGATGGATGGATGGATGGATGGATGGATGGATGGATGGATGGATGGATGGATGGATGGATGGATGGATGGATGGATGGATGGATGGATGGATGGATGGATGGATGGATGGATGGATGGATGGATGGATGGATGGATGGATGGATGGATGGATGGATTAGGTTAGGTTTTTTTTTTTTTTTTTTTTTTTTTTTTTTTTTTTATACCTGTCCGGGCTCATGGCCCGGCCCGCGAGCTAGCCTACCTCCGACGTTATCGGAGACCTGATCTACTATCATTCTTCTTTCTTTACTTGCTTCCTTTCTCTCACTTTTCATTCCTCAGTTGTTCTTGAATTTCTGTGTAGGAGTTTCAGGAATTTTAGGATCTCTTTATTTTTATTACGTACTAATTTTACTTTATACTTCTACTTTACATTTATAATTTCCTTAACTACTGTTTCTTATTAGCTAAATCTTACTACTAGGGGCACTTAGTCTGTATATTTCAAACATACAGGTAGTGCATCCTCTTATTTACTACTTATTTTTATTCACCACTTTTAATACTATATCTTTACAATAATCAATGAATTTTTCTCTTATATCTTTGCTTTCCATTATCCTGTGTAAATTTTTACTATTTATATTCATTTGAATTTCATTTTCAGCTTCAAATCTACGTCTGCCGTAAATTGGACACTCAGTGACAACATGCAGGACGCTTTCCTCAACTTCAGGATCACAGGGGCATGCCGGACTCTCCTTGCACCTGAAACGGTACAGGTACGAGGAGAATCCGCCATGTCCCGTGAATAGTTGTACGATTTTCGGATCCAACTTGATTTTGTTTATTATGCGGTGAGCCCGTATGGCGTCAGGAAAAAAGGCCTTGGTAGTGGCTGCTGTAGTTCCACACTTATAGCGCCGATTCCACTCGTCAAGCGACTCATTCCGGATTTGTCGCTTGGCGAATGAAACCGGACAGCTATCATAGTGTGGTTTCACTTTTAGGTGCAGCGCTGCGCTTTTCGCCAACTCGTCCGCCCTCTCATTTCCCTCCAACCCCGCGTGTGCCTTTATCCAAAATAATTTCAATATTTTACGTTGTTCTTTTAGCTTTCCGATATTTTCTCTAATTTTTATTGCGAGGGGGTGGAGGGAAGAGTTATTAATTACTGTTTCGAGTGCGGATCTTGAGTCGCAATATATGTTGCAGCTAGGTGTTTTGTACCCAAGGGCCTTTTCAGTCGCCTCTACTAGAGCCAGAAGTTCCGCCTGGTAAACGGAGCAGCACTCGTTCAGCTTCAGCTTACGGGTACTGATCTCCGCAGCACCATCCCAAATGGATAGTGCTGCGCCGACTTTCCCTTCAATTCGGCTGCCGTCTGTGTAGATGTTCAGATCATTGTTTAAGTGCTGTTCAAGCGCTGCTCCGTCTGCCAGGCACGTGAACTCCAGCTCTATCTGCAGGGCGGGGTGTGGCGTGGTTGTGTAGGGTACTGGTGCTTCCATCTCTCTGTCTCCTATTAATCGCTGGGAATATCCTTTCTTTGTTTCATAAAGTAAGGCTGCTTCCCGGACTCTTATGTCCAAGGGAAGCAACCCAGCGAGTAGTAGCGCCGAGTTTAGAGAGACGGTTCGGTACGCTTTGATGATTTTTTGCACGAAACCACGCTGCACAGCATCAAAGTGATTCTTAATAACTATCTTGTTTGTCGCAGGCGCCCATGCACTAGCGGCATAAAGAATAGTTGGTTCCACAACAGCCGTGTATATCGTTTTTATTATTTCCGATTGCAGCCCCCACTGAACTTTCGCAGCCCTTGACAACTGTTTGTAGAAGTTTAAAGCTTTACGACAGACATTCGCAGCGTGAGCGTTAAAGGTCAACTTTTCGTCGATGGTGAGGCCCAACAGTTTAATTTCGTTGGACATGCCAATGTCAACACCGCCCATGTTCAGGTGTGGGGTGTCGTGCTTGAGCTTGCGGGTGATGACCATTGCCATAGTCTTGTGAGGAGCAAATTTTAACTTATTTCTGACTCCCCAAGCCCGAACATGTTCCAGCGTGGCATTGGCACGTCCCTGAATTTCCTGTGCTGTCTCACCATCGAAGACCAGGACAACGTCGTCCGCGAATGCCTGTACGTAATCTCCGCGTTTTCCTAGTTCTTTTAAGAGTGGGTCTAGGAGCAGATTCCACAGTATTGGGCCTCCGATCGACCCCTGGACACATCCCTTTTTAGTCTTTTTAATAATTTCTTCCCCAGCGTATCTCACTCTAACTTTTCGATCTCGTAGATAACTGTCAAAAACCCTCCTCAAATTTACAGGACACTTTTCCTCGGCCAGTCGGATCCTAATAGCTGGCCACCATGCGCTATCGAAGGCTCCCTCTATATCCAATGACACCAATGTTACTATCTTTTTCTGGTTAACTTTCTTGTGGATATACTGCACTAGGGTATAGAGGGAGTCTTCGGTGCACTTTTGGGGCATGAATCCGTACTGGCGAGTACTCATATTTGGTAACAAATGAAATTTGAGTCGGTTGACTAGCATCTTCTCATACACTTTTCCCAGTACGGGGAGGAGTCCGATGGGTCTATACGATTTCGGAGAGGTATACGTGTCTTTTCCAGGTTTGCGTAATACTATGACGGTAGCTTCTTTCCAAGGATCGGGGAAATGGCTGTGCTGCAGACACTTGTTTAAGATTTTCAGGAATAGCTCTGAGTCATTTTTTATTGCTTCGCTGCATATGTCTGCCGTAAAACCGTCTGCACCGGGTGCCTTCTTTGGGTTGAAGGTAATTATCGCAGTTTTCAGCTCGGTATGCGTGAAGGGTGGATCACATAGACCATCTTGTTGCCCGTCGTTCACTATTTCCGCTTCTGCCCTTATTCTGCGATGTTCAGTGTTATCGCTTTCTATGAGGTCTTCCGGGTAGAATGCTTCTACTAATGCTTTTGCGGAACCTTTTGCGTCCAACACTGTACCCCCAACCTCAAGAGGTATGTCCTCCTCTCTACATTTTGTTCTACCAATCACTCTATAAATCCCATCCCAAACCGTCTCCCTGTCCTGCTTTCCACAAAATTCCTTCCAACTCTCAATCCTAGCCTTACTTGCTTTTAACTCATACTCTTCTTTCTTTTTCAGGTACTCCTCAACGACTCTTGATCTACGGACTGGCGCGGCGCATCTGATTCTTCGTTTCCTGGTGGTGACTTCTCTCTTCAGGTCTGCGAGTTCTTCGGACCACCACGGCATGGTAAGTGTTTGCTTGTGTGTCTTTGCTGGTATTGTGTATGTGCATGCTTGTGTTATTGCTTTTGTGTATTTATCTACTACTTTTTCTAAATGTTCTGTGTTACTAATCTGTTCAATTTCTGTGTGTGTTAATTGATATTCAGCTTTTAATTGGTCCAGTTTCATATGAAACTGGGCCCAATTTGCTTTCTTGGTGTTGTAGAGTCTCGTAGTTCTAATTATGTGTGTGCCTTTTGATTTTTGTAAATGTATGTTAAATGTAATGCCGTTGTGGTCCGAACTAGTGAGATTCTCCTCTATTTTCCAGTCCTCCACCAGGATCAGCATGTCCGCCGAGCAAGCCGTGATGTCAACGTGGCTACAGTAACGTTTGTCCCCTCTTATGGTGTCAAAGGTCGGTGTAGAGTCATTGTTGAGCACCTGAAGTCCCAGCTCGTCCAGAGTGCATCTTACGTCCTCGCCTCTATGGTTTGTTTCGACACTCCCCCACCAGGCGTTCCACGCATTTACATCTCCTCCTATCACCAACCTCTTCGTCCCCAGTTCTACTCCGATCCTAACCAGATGTTCTAAGTAAGGATCTAGAGGCTGATCCTTCTCGAGGTACATGGAAACCAGCGTGATCTGCCAGGCACTGGTTCGGACTCCCACCACCGTGATGTTATTGGTAGTGAGTTTCGGGTACTGTATTATGTCAAGAGCAGAGTCGAAGACGACTACTGCTGCTTTAACAGTCCCATCTCCTTGTTCAGCGTTCTGGAAGACCCTTATTCCCTGATGATTCCTCATCCTCTTAGCTTTGCCAACATACGGTTAGGTTAGGTTAGGTTAGGTTAGGTTAGGTTAGGTTAGGTTGGGGTGCGGTGCCGGCTACCTCCTCGAAGCTCATCCAGTACTATCCTTCGCGAATTCGTTAATCCGGAGGGATGGTACTGGACTGGGCGGGTGCATCCTGGGTGCGGCCAATAACTTCTTCCGACGGGGAGATCTTGTTGGTCGTAGCTAAAGTCCGGACAGGGGTGGGGATCTTCTGCTCGCGCCCCTAAGCTTTTATTAGGAGCACGTGCAGAAGCTGGGAATGAGCTCGGCGATGCTGAGCGGGGTCGGGCAGGGGTGCCTGAGTTAGAGGGCCCACCGCGTGTCCCTCTGATTAGCAGAGGGCACAGTGGATGGGCAAGGCTCTTAATTGAGCGGGGAAGGAAGGATCCGAGATGGATCGGAGTCGCTGCGCGTGGCGACATTTTGCGGGCGGCTGTCTCTCCGGGATCACACCATAGTGGTGTGATCTCGGGGGGGTGGATGTGCGCGGGGTGTCGCTGCGCGCAGACTACCAAGTCTCAAGGTTCGGGGGTCGCTGAGGGGAGTGTTCGGTTTGCGAGTCTGGAGCTGCGTTGCTTACGCGATGCAGCTCCGGGCTCGCAAGCCCGGGCATGGTCAGCGGGAAGTTTGGCCGTTAGACCCTCATTAGGGGAGCTATACCCATAAAAATGTAGCACAACCAAAAATATGAGTGACGATTTTAAAAAGATTACCCAGAAGGGTCTCCAAAGGCGTCCTTTGGAGGAATCCCTTCACGCTTCGGCGTGCAGCCCTTCGTACTCTGGGGTGGGCAAAAATCGCCAAAATAAAAAAGACACAGGCAAGGATACGGACACCGAGGTGGGCAATGAGCGCCACGAGAGAGAGGAGCTGAGGAGATCAGAGTCTCTGATGGAGGAGTGCAGGAGGAGGAGATTGAGCGTGAGACTCAAGTCTCAATCTCTATCCTGTCTCTTGATGCAGACGACAGACGGCAAGTCTGACTCCGATATCAGCTTGGAGAGATCGGAATCGCGCGGGTCACTGACCGAAGGCCGATTCTGGGAGGGTAGTGCGAAGAGGAGGCGGCATAATGACAACCTGCCGGATGATGAAGAATTGCCCCCGGTGGACTTCAGGGCGCCTGCCACCTCGGCAGGGGCCTTGAATTCTTCGGGGAAAATTCAACGTATGAAGTTCCTCAAACAGAAGCGGGAAGAAACGGCGGAAAAGCTAGAGAGAGTGCTAGCGGAGCGAGCGCTTTCCGACCGAGAGAGGGGTCCGACACTTGGTTTACAAGTGTCAGAGGAGGGAGACGAGCGGCTGGTGGAGGCGCTCAATCAGAGAGCCCTGGATGATCTGGAGGTGATATCCAGTGTGTCGGCGAAGTCCAGCCACCTAAAGGGCACCTTCCAGAAGGCGTTGAAGGATTCCGTGGCTTCGATCAAATCGGTGGTGGAGGCTCTCTGTAAGAGAACCTCCACGGCAGAAACTGAGAAGCTGCGGGCCACTAACGCCCGTCTGGAAAGGGAAGTGGCGGAGCTTCGCAAGGACATGGCGGACCTCCGAAGTGACCTCGCTCGGATGTGTGCCGTTCCGGTGCCTTCGATCCCCCAACGAGCTTCGTCTGGTGGATCGGAGAAGACGGGCCCTGTGCTGCGGCCAACAAGTGACCCGCAAGAGGAGCTGACGCGCTCAATCATGCTGCAGGTGGGCGGTATGGTGAATGCGCGGCTGGAGGCGCTTGAGGGGCGTCTTTTGCCTGAAAAGCGCCTTCGACCGTTGCTTGCAGCCGATCGCACAGCTCAGCAAGCCAAGCCGCAGCAGGGGCCAAGCGGTAGCAAGAGGGTGCCTGACCCTGAACCCCGAAAGGGGCCTAAGGGAAAGGCCACGGTGGGTATCCCCGTGAGAGGTGCCAAAAAGGATGGTCGGCCTGTAGAAGGGACCCCCAATAAGGGGCAACCAATACGGGCGATACCTGGCCGTTCTCTCCCGCCACCTCCCGAGTCCATGGACGAGGGCTGGTCGGCGGTGGTAAAGCGTGGCGGGAAAGTGGGAAAGCCCCAGCAGCAGTCGTCGGTGCCCGCAAAGGCCAAGAGCCAAAAGGTGAAGCTGCGCTCTCCTCGGTCGTCGGCTGTGGTGATCACGCTGCAGCCGGGGGCTGAGGAGAGGGGTATCACTTACCCAAAAGTGCTGGCGGAGCTAAGGTCAAAGATCGACCTGACAAGCTGTGGCATTGTGGGCACCGGCTTGCACTGCCGACGAGCTGCCACCGGAGCTCGCAAGCTAGAGGTAACCGGTGCAACAAGTGGTGAGAAGGCGGATTCCCTGGCGCAGAAGATTCGGGAAGCCATAAGCCCGGAGCTACTGAAGGTCTCCAGGCCTTTGAAGTGTGCAGAAATGCGCATTTCGGGTCTGGATGACTCAATCAGCAGGGAAGAACTGGTGGCAGTTATTGCCCAGCGTGGTGGTTGCCCTGTGGACGCCGTTAAGGTTGGAGAAATCCGCCAAGGCTCTCAGGGTGCCGGTTCTGCGTGGGCTCGCTGCCCGGTTTCAGCCGCAAAAAAGCTGCGTGAGGGAGGCCGCCTTTTAGTCGGCTGGGTAAGCGCAAGCGTGCAAATTCTGCAGGCCAGACCGATGCAATGTTATCGGTGCCTGCAGAATGGGCATGTGCGTGCACAGTGCACATCCGAGGTCGACCGCAGCGAGGACTGCTACCGCTGCGGCCGACAGGGACATAAGGCGAGCCAGTGCACTGCAAATGCAAGGTGCCCTCTTTGCTCAGCAGCCAACAGGCCTGCGGGGCACAGAATGGGCAGCAAGGCCTGCTCCCCACCCAAGCCCAAGAAGGTCGTCAGGGTTGTCGCCGCTCCTATTGCCGCGCCGGCCAATAACTGCCCCCCCACTCAGGAGCGGGGTGAGGAGGCGATGACCCTTGATTGTTAATCAATGGATCATCGTTTCCTCCAGGCGAATGTCAACCACTCTGCTGCTGCGCAGGATCTCCTTGTGCACAGCATGGCAGAGTGGCTGATAGAGGTTGCGGTGGTCGCCGAACCGTACTTCGTCCCTCTCCGGGATAACTGGGTTGGTGACGTTGACGGCGTGGTGGCCATCGTTTCCTCGGCTGCCATTTCGCCCCTCCCTGTAGTGGAAAGGGGCAGAGGGTACACGGCTGTCAGGTGGGGAGAGATCGTCCTCATTGGGGTCTACTTTTCTCCCAACAGACACCTTTCGGAGTTTCAGTCGTTTCTGTACGGGGTGGGCGCTCTCATTAGGCGAATTCCACCCCGTCGGGCGCTTGTTGTGGGGGACCTCAACGCCAAGTCTATGGCGTGGGGGTGCCCAGCGACTGATTCTCGAGGAGAGGTCCTGGAGGAGTGGGCGGCGGACAACGATCTCCTGGTTTTGAACAGGGGATCGGTCGAGACTTGCGTGCGGTGGAACGGTGGGTCTATTGTCGATTTGACACTGGCCCCTCCTGTCATCGCACGCATGGTCAGAGACTGGAGGGTGGTGGAGGAAGTGGAAACAGCGTCCGATCACCGGTATATCCGGTTTGACGTCTCCACTTCTCCTACCACCACAGGTGCTCGCCGCCCTGGAAGGTATGCCCCAAAATTTCCCAGATGGGTCCTGGGGACGATGGACAAAGAGGCGCTAGTGGAGGCCTCTATTGTTCAGGCCTGGCTGGCCACACCGGACGTGACGGGGGAGGTCGAGGAGGAAGCGGAGTGGTTTCGGAGTGCTCTGTCGCAAATATGCGACGCTAGCATGGCCCGAGCCAAACCGCGGCCTCCAAGACGACAGGTGTACTGGTGGTCTCAGGAGATAGCTGCTCTCCGAAGCAGTTGCGTGGAAGCGAGACGCCAGTACACCAGACAGCGTCGTCGGCGGCGCAGGGATGAAGTTGCTGAGAACCTGTTGTACGGTGTATACCGGGAGCGAGTGAGGGACCTGCAACTGGCCATCAGCGACTCCAAAACCCGAGCGTACAACGCGCTGCTGGAGACGCTCAGCCACGACCCGTGGGGGCGCCCCTACAAAGAGGTTAGACGGAAGATCCGTCCCTGGGCGCCCCCCTTGACTGAGACGCTTGAGCCGCGATTGCTGGAGGATGTTGTGACCGCCCTGTTTCCGAACGGCGCGGCCTTTCAGCCTCCGGCAATGGCGCCTCATCAAGATGAGACCCTGGCTGAGTTAGAGGATGTGCCGCCAGTCTCTGAGGGAGAGCTTTGGGCGGCAGTTCTCAAGCTCAAAGCCAAGAATAAGGCCCCGGGGCCAGACGGCATTCCCGGTCGGGCCTGGGTCCTGGCATTGGAGGTGCTCGGGGACCGATTCCGACGGCTGCTGGATGCCTGTTTGGAGACGGGTCGGTTCCCGAACCTGTGGAAGACGGGCAGATTAGTCCTTCTGAGGAAGGATGGGCGCCCAGCGGACTCTCCTTCCGCGTACCGCCCAATCGTGTTGCTGGACGAGGCCGACAAGCTGTTCGAGCGCGTAATAGCTGGTCGTCTCGTCCGGCACCTTGATAGGGTAGGTCCGAATTTGTCGGACGAACAATTCGGCTTCCGGGTGGGCCGGTCCACGATTGACGCGGTCAAACGTGTCAAGGCCCTCTCGGACGAGGCGGTGGCTCGTGGTGGTGTGATGGTGGCGGTGTCTCTTGACATCGCCAATGCCTTCAACACGCTGCCGTGGGCCTGTATAGGGGAGGCACTGAAGTACCATGAAGTGCCCCCCTATCTCAGCCGAATTGTCGACGCCTACCTCTCCGAGAGATTCGTCTCGTATGCGGGGAGGGAGGGACGACTCCTGCGGAAGGAGATGTCGTGCGGTGTGCCGCAGGGTTCGGCTCTTGGGCCGGTCCTGTGGGACATCGGCTACGACTGGGTGCTGAGAGGAGCTCTCAATCCGGGCGCCAGCGTGACATGCTATGCGGATGACACGCTTGTGACTGCCCGGGGCGAGACCTACGAGGAGGCTGCCCGTCTTGCCACAGCAACGGTGGAGGATGTAGTGGGGAGGATAGAGATGTTGGGACTTCGGGTGGCGCTCAACAAGTCGGAGGCCCTGGTTTTCCACGGCCCCCGACGGGCGCCCCCGAGGGGTTCCTACATCTCTATCAGGGATGTGCGCATCGAGGTGGAGCCCACGATGAAATATCTTGGACTCCACCTCGATGGAAGGTGGAACTTCCGCGAGCACTTCGCGCGGCTGGTGCCCCGGTTGATGGGTGCGGCTGGTGCATTAAAGCGCCTGCTGCCCAATCTAGGGGGGCCTAAGGCTGGCAGTCGCCGCCTATATCTGGGAGTGGTGCGGTCCATGGCGCTTTATGGAGCGCCCCTATGGGCTGATGCCCTAGATGGTCAATCGGTTGCCCTTTTAAGGCGACCGCAGCGGGCGATGGCCATCGGGGTGGTACGGGGATACCGCACTATCTCGTGTGAGGCGGCGTGCCTTTTGGCCGGGTCGCCTCCCTGGGACTTGGAGGCGGAGCTCCATGCAGGCATGTACGCATGGCGCACGGAGCTCTGCCGCCGTGGACAACGTCCGGCACCGAGGGAGGTTGAAGTGTGGAGGTTCCACGCTCGTCGGTCGATGTTGGCGGAGTGGAAGGAGCGGCTGGCCCAGCCTAGGGCCGGTAGCTGGACCGTCGAGGCTGTCCGGCCCGTCCTCGAGGACTGGCTGGACAGGGCGCACGGGCCGCTTACCTTCCGGCTTGTACAGGTGCTTTCCGGGCATGGATGCTTCGGCAAGTACTTGTGCCGAATAGCCGGAAGGGAACCGACGACCGTGTGCCACCACTGCAGCTGCGACGAGGACACGGCGCAGCACACGTTGGAGGAGTGCCCTGCATGGGCTAGTGAGCGCCGTGATCTCGTCGCAGTGGTGGGGAACGATCTCTCGCTACCAGCATTGATAGGTTCAATGCTCGGTGACGAGAGATCGTGGGAGGCGGCAGTTTCCTTCTGTGAACATGTAATGTTCCAGAAGGAAACGGCGGAGCGTGAGAGGGAGATCCTCACGGAGCTCCCCATGCGCCGCCGGAGAGTTGGGCGTCGGAGGAGGATCTTCCACGCCCTCCTCCGACCCCCATAACAGGGGCCTTGGGCGGCGGACTCGGGGGGGTCCGTCGCCTGACAAGCGTAGCCCCTGAGGTGGCGCGCGCGGTGTTTCCGCGCGCCCCTCAAGGAAAGAGAGGTGGAGGGTAGCAGCTCCACCTCTGAAAGGGAAGGGTCCCAGGGGACCAGCGCCGCCGGGGCCGCGGACGAATGCGAAAGCGTACCCGTGGCCCCAGCGTTCGGGCGCCAGGAAGAAACACCCCAGGGTTTTTAGTGGGTAGGCCGCCCTTCAGGCGGAGAGTCCCACATAACCACCCTGCCCCCCCCGGGGCCGGTGGTATGTATTAAGCATTTTCCCTGGGTCAAAAAAAAAAAAAAAAAAAGGTTAGGTTAGGTTAGGTTTTTTTTTTTTTTTTTTTTTTTTTTTTTTTTCGGCTCTGTCCCCCGAATATATGTTCAGGATTGAACTTTCAAAGGGCAATAATTATTTTTTCATTTTCATTTTCATTCTCTCTACGTTATGGCCTTAACTAATACTTTATTTTCTTATTCTATACTTACAATTATCTTATGGTACTATACATTTATCAGTTTACATTTTTAATCTTGTTTTCAGTTTTGCTATTGTGTATATAATTCAATATATAACATAACAATATTTATGTATCTTGCAGCTTATTCCTATTGTTAACAATTTTACATATTTCTGTACAGTAATCCACAAACTCAACGCTACTAGCTTTGCTTGTCAGCAGATTACGTAGATTGTCTTTTTCAATTTTAACCCCTAACTTCTGTTCCAGGTTAAACCTTTGGACTGCGTGAGCTGGGCACTGGGTAAGTATATGCGGCACGTCCTCAACAATATCTGGCTCGCAGATACATGATGGGTTCTCCTTGCACTTGAAGCGGTTCAAGTACTGGGAGAACCCACCATGTCCCGTAAGTATCTGAGTAAGTTTACCCGCTGGTCTGACCTTTCTCACGAACCGGTACGCGCACCTTACGTCTGGTAGAAATAATTTGGTGATGGATGCGGTATCCCCAGCTTTATATCTACTATCCCATTCCATCAAGAAGGAATCTCGTATAAGCCTCTTGACGTAAGAAACTGGACACCGATCGTACTCTGGCTTCTTTTTTGACATCAAGGCGGCTTCCTTAGCTAGATCGTCAGCGCGTTCATTGCCCGGGAGTCCCGCGTGGGCTTTGATCCAGAATAAAGATACGTCTTTTCCCTGGATCAAAGCCTCTCGCAAGTTTTCCTGGTCTTGACGGCCAGAGGGTGGAGGGAGCAATGGTTAACGATCGTCTCCAATGCGGCCCTCGAATCGCTGTACAGACCAAAACTCACCTCCCTCCTCTTGAGGATTTCGCCCGTAGCCTTGCATATGGCTAGGAGCTCCGCCTGGTAGACTGTGCAGTACGCGGACAGACTAAGCTTGAGGTTCTGGATCTCGGCTTCGCTATTCCACAGGGAAAGTGCAGCTCCGACCTTTCCCTCAATCTTGCTGCCGTCGGTGAAGATTCGCACCTCCTGCACGTTGTACCTGTCCACAAGGCTTTGGTCTACCAGTTGGACAAATTCCAGACTCATATGTTCGGCTGGATGCGGTGCTTCTGCAAACTTTACCGGACACTCGGTCTCTCTGTCTCCTAGGTCCGGCGGAGGCGACCCTCTCTTTGCCTCGTACAGAGCGGCTGCTTCCTGTATCCTGAGGTCGAGAGGCAGTATCCCCGCCAGCACCAGCGCCGAGTGTAAGGAGACTGTACGGTAAGATTTGCAGAGCTTCTGGGCGAAACCTCTCTGGACCGTGTCAAGCAATTTGCGCACCCCGATCTTCCTAGCTGCGGGCGCCCATACAGGTGCCGCGTACATTATGATAGGCTCTATTGTAGCTATGTATATCATGCGTATAACCTCGGGATGTAGGCCCCAATCTACTCTTGCAGCTTTTGAAAGCTGCCTGTATATGTCAAGCGCTCTCCGACATTGCAGTGCGACGTGCGTTTTGAAGGTCAATTTGTCATCAATTGTCAGTCCTAGAATCTTGACCTCCCGTGACATGCCAACGTCCACCCCTCCCATGCTCAACAGTGGGGTGTCGTACTTAAGTTTCTTGGTTAATACCATTGCGCAAGTTTTTTGCGGCGCAAACTTCAACTTGTTCCGAACTCCCCACTCCTGAACATGGGCGAGCGCAGCGTTGGCCTGCCTCGAGACGTCAAGTCCTGTGTCTCCGTCAAAAATCAACACTACATCGTCGGCGAAGGCCTGCACGTACAGACCCCTTTCCTCCAACTCCCGCAGCAGAGGATCCAGAAGAAGGTTCCATAGGATGGGACCACCGATTGACCCCTGCACGCAACCTTTGTTGGTGCTCCTTGTGCATTCTTCCCCAGCGAATCTTACACTGACTTTTCTGCAGTCCAGGTAGCTATCAAGTAGCCTCCTGATATTGACCGGACACTTTTCCTCAGCCAGACGGATTCTGATGTTCGGCCACCATGCGTTATCGAAGGCCCCCTCTATATCCAATGACACTAGGGTTACCAACTTCTTCAGTTCAATCTTACCCTTGATACGGTGTATTAGTGTATAGAGGGCGTCTTCGGTACTCTTCTGGGGCATGAAGCCGAACTGGCGAGTACTAATCCTCGGTAATAGATGCCATTTGATCCTTGCTACTGTCATCTTTTCCAGGACCTTCCCCAAAACCGGCAACAGGCCGATAGGCCTGTAAGCCTTGGGGTTCGTATAGTCGTCCTTGCCCGGTTTTCTCAGGACTACCACGGTAGCCTGCTTCCAGATGTCCGGGAAGTGGCCAATCTCTAGGCATTTGTTGAAGAGGGCAAGGGATGCGTCCAGGTCCTGGTAGATAGCCCTGCTGCAGATATCCGCTGTAAAGCCATCCGCTCCCGGGGCCTTCTTTGGATTGAAACTTCCCGCCGCGGTCTTCAGCTCCAGCAATGTAAACGGTGGGTCATGACTCTCAACATGCTTCCATTTGTTTACTCGCTTTGCCGCTTCTCTGGCGTGGCGATGATCTTCATTGTCAGTTTCCTCCAGGTCTTGTGGGTAGAATGTCTCCGCTAGTAAGTTCGCCGACTCTCTTGGGTTTAAATATGCACCTTCTTTGGTTAAGGTCAAGTCTTCTTGTCTCCTGGTGGTCTTTCTGATGATCCGGTAGATACCGTCCCATACTCCTTCCTTGTCCTGTCTTCTACAGAACTCCTTCCAACTATTAATTTGGGCTTTCTTGGCTTGGCACTCATATTCTTCTTTTTTCCTCAGGTACTCAGCTACCACTATTTCTCTGCGGTACGGTGCCGCATTTCTGATTTTACGCCTGAAGGTAGTGGTAACTTTCTTCAGCCTTGCGAGCTCGTCATTCCACCATGGGACCTTGAGTATTTCTGTACTCTTTTTAATGGGCATGCTGTCCTTGCACGCGTTGGTTATTGCGTCTGTAAGTTTTATTGTCAAAATTTCAAGTTGTGATTTTGTATTTACATTACTAATAGATTCTATGTTAAAGTTAGTTTCTGATTTTAATTCCGAAAGTTTAGTGTTGAATAGGTCCCAGTTCGCTTTTTTTGTATTGTAGAGCCTTGTCGTTCTCTGCACTTTGAGGCCTCTACTTCTGCGGAGTCTCATATCAAATAAGATGGCGTTGTGGTCAGAGCTCGTCATCTCCTGGTCTACCCTCCAGTTATCTACTATCTCCAGTAGATCTTCCGTGCAGGCTGTTATGTCTACGAAACTGGTGTACACCCTGTTACCTCTCACGGTGTCAAAAGTGGGCGTATCACCTCTATTGAGTACCTGTAGTCCAGACTCTTCCAGGGTCCCGGACATCTCAAACCCCCTGTGGTCTTCTATGGTGCTGCCCCACCAGGCACTTTTGGCGTTGCAATCGCCTCCTATAAGCAGTCCTCTTAAGCCCAGCTCCTCTCTAATCTTCTTTATCTGTTCCAGGTATGGCTCTATGGGCTGGTCCGGCTCGAAGTAGAAAGACACCGCCGCGATTTCCCAGGCGCTGGTTCGGATCCTCACCACAACAATATTGTTGGTCGTAAGTTTCGGGCACTGGACGACGTCAATCTCGTGATCAAACACAGCTATTGCCGCCTTCACAGTCCCATCTCCTACAGCTGCACACTGGAAGATTCTCGCCCCACGGTAGTCTTTCATCCTTCTCACCCCGCCCACATAGGGCTCCTGGATCAGCGCGAATGCAAGTTTTCGCTTACTGGCCTCTATCATGAGCTCCGTGGTCGCCAGCTCTTTCCTCTGGAGGTTAGTCTGGGCTACTGCATATCCTCTGGTGGGGTCGCCTGCCCCAGATTGACTTAGAACCACCTTAGCAATACGCTACTTTAGCCCTCGCCAGTGCCTCCCACCTTCTACGCACTGGGCACTCGGAGCTAAAGGCGTTGTGCTCGACGTTCTCCACCTTGGCAGCAACACAATTGCAGCAGGTCGGCGCTGCTTCCGCCAAATAATCTGCGCATTTGCTTCTCATGTGCGGGCCGCCACAGTGGCTACACTTCGGAATGGAATCCCTGCAGAACCGCCGTCCGTGTCCGTAAGCCAGACACATAGAGCACTGCACTAACGGGGACTGGTCTGCAACCCTAACCCTTTGCATGTCTATGTGAACCGTTTCCCTGGCCAACATGCGGTTATATATCTGCGGCGACACCTTCAACGCTACGTGGTTCGTGAGCGGGTTTCTAGCGCGTCTCTTAAACTTGATCTCGACTCGATCATCCTTCTTGTCGAGGCCATGAAAGACCTCCCTATTTTGGTTTCTCAGTGCAGCTATGACATCTTCGTCGCTGTTAAACATGAGCACGTCCTTGAGAACCAACATAGGATCCTGGTTTTTCATTTCCTCCACATTAAGGCGATCGTCCGCACCCTTAAGTCGCTCTTTTATTCTGTTCCTTTCCTCTTCCGTTTTGCATCCTATGATAACCTTCTTATCTTTTATCTTCCTGACCCTCTCAACGGTAACCCATCCGTCTTTCGCGTTTACCACCTTCCTAATCTCGCTCATAACCTCGTCTCCAGTTTGTTTCTCGTCCTTGGACGAAATAACGATAGAATGGAGCGCAGGCATCTGTCTTCTGGACTGCGCTGCTGTTATATTCGCGTAGCTAGCCTGTTGCTGAGCGGTTGTGTGGTGCAACGCGATGGATTCCTTTAGTTTTTCCATCTCCATCTGTGTCCTGTCTATCTTTTCTCCTTGTTCCTTCATCATTCGAATAAGTTCCTGCCCTTCTTTTCCCATAGTTCCCTGTTCTGTTACCATGTCTTTTTGCGTATTCCCTTTATCTTCTTTACTAATAATCTGTTTTTTCTTTTCAGATGCAGTTTCGGCCGCCTCTTCCTTCATCAGCTGATACATCCTCTCTACCGCCAGAGTGATGCCCGCCTTGAGGTCTGACTTCAGATTGCGAGACTCATTTAAGTGAGCTTTCGCCTTCAGGAGCCAGCCTCGGCACTCAGTCACTCTGTCGGCAGGCTTGGGTGCACCTATCACCGGCTTCGGCGATCCACCCGCGGTCTCTACGGATGCCCTCCGCACCAGAGGTTTGTCTGCGAGGGGCGCCTTCTGCTTCAGCTTCAGGTGAGCCACTGAAGCCGGCACTGCCTTCTTCGGTGAGTGCGCGAGCGCTGTTGAGGCACCTGCCTTGGGATCTACCACCGTACTCTCCCACTCTCCTATACTCCGTCGCACGCTGGAAGCCTGCGTTTGGCTTTTAGGAGAAGGTCCTGCCTTCTCTTTGTCAATCGGGGAGATTGAAGCGCTCATGTCGTTCTTTTTCTTGATTGGCGTATGCGCAAGAAACATGGTTAGGGAGAGCTTCGTCAGTTATTATTAATGTAGATATGTCAAAAAACAATATCAATATCAGTCTTATCCTAAGTGTACTAGTCAAGAGTCACAGTAACACGCACGTCGATATCTGTCAAAAAACAATATTTGTCCAGTTACCCTTAACTTAAGTGTGCTGGTCAAAAAACACAGAACACACAAAACAAACACAACAATAAACAGGAGTTGCCGAAATGCCACCACAATAGAGCTTTAAGTCACTATGGTTGTTAACCTATTTACTAATTACAATTTTTTGTTTCAGATTCGCGAGATCAGTCAGCCAGCGAGAACGTTCCCCAGCTACAGGAGTCCTGCCCACTATCACAGGTAAGTAGAGGAGAAGAAGACAGCAAACAAAGGTAAAAATTTGGGGGGGGGAGGGGGGAGGGGGGGGGGAGGGGGGAGGGGGGGGGGTTTATTCCAGCAGTGACGCTTGTATGTATATCGTAGCCGTTGTCGGAATTTTCCTCCGACGCTCCGTTCCGGAGATATAGGCTTTCAAAATAAAGTGGGGGGGACAAGTATGATCAAAATTTATAACTTCGCGTTAAGATCTTGTATCCTGATACAAGGTTTTTGTCAAAATTGAGCTCCGATGCTCCGTTTCCAAGTTATCGACAATTCAAAAATTTTGGGGGGGGATTTGGGGGGGGGGGACAAAAGGACTTAGGACTTGTATCCTACGGATACAAGGTCTTTCCAAAATTGAGCTCCGATGCCCCGTTACAGAGATATCGGCGTTTGAAAATTTAGGGGGGGGGGTCAGAGGGAGACGGGGTCAGGCAGCAAAAGTTGTATATTGGACTTAAAATTTACCTCCGACGTTCCGTTCTCGAGTTATCGGCGTTTTTAGTAACGCGCTCACTATTATTCTACGCACCCGCTTGCTCGTTTTATTTACGGCTAATACAACTTTTGAGTTCCACGCGGGAAGCTCTTGTATCGGTCCCCTGTATGACGCGTGGGATCCGACGATGCCCCTGGACGGACGGTGAATTGATCCACCCTACGGCGCTGATTTGGGATTTTTCGGGACAGCAGGGATCCCTCAGGACTTCTGCTAAAATGGGGGTTGTAATTTACCAGCTACAAAAAGCCTGGTTTCTGGGTCCCTGGTGCTCCGAAAAATCCAAAATTTTGGTATAAGCCTCTTCTCGAATAGGGGGATAAATTAAAGTCGTCAAAAACGTTAGGGGTTGTTAAGAACCACCCCAGGGGGTATATGTGTTGTTTATGGACTACTGCACTCAAATGTAATCCGATTATAGTGGAGGGTTGTAAGTCTATACTTGTACTAATATTAAAAATATTTTCCAAAATTGTCGGGGTTAAATTAAGCAACCCCCGAATTTTTAGAATAATTAAACTATAATTACCTATATTAAATTTACAAAATGAGACCCAAAATTAAAATGCCCCACAATATTAAGGACAAACAATTTTTTGACTCAACAAAAGGCAAGCAATTCCTCAAGGTTACGCAGATATAGTTGTCCTTAATTTTACGTTTACGTAATATAATTCCTGAAATGAGGTCTCTCGGGAGAGGTCCTAGGACCGAGTTTTCGGGTTCAAATGAATCGTCTGCCGGAAAAAATGAGTTCTACAGCGTCAGATTTTAATTTGGACCCCCCGGTCCCAAGCTATGACCCCCGAAAGTTCAGAGAATCTTGCCTTGTTTACCTTTTGCTGAGCAATTTTGCGCGAGTTAGTAACTCTAGTTACTTCCTTGTTTTTGGCTCTAAAAATCCAGATCAGCTGTCTGTGGATAGCCAGTGAAGCGGGCTATCCTAGCCTAGGTTGATCTGGATTGATTTTTATAAGGGGGTGTAAGATTTGGGTCTTCAAAGTTTTTAAAACCTAAGTAACACTAAAAATATGCTACGAATACAGAAGTCGTTATATCTCCCAAACCAAAAGCTATAAAATTCTGCCAAAAATATATGTTATCTAAATTTTGATCTTACACAATACTAAAAAATTTTAGGGTTGTAGGGGGTTGTTTTCACCCTACACGTGTTAACCTAAAAATCTATTTAATTCAATAACTTACTAACCGTTAAACATAAAAATCTAAAACTTTGATAAACTACTTTAATTTTATATGGATTATTTTAAGATGAATTAAAAAGTTAGGGTTGTCGATTTAGTTTAGAAGATAGGGCCGTCAAAAAGTGCACTTAACTTTAAATTGTCTGTATCTCCGGTACCAGGGGTCCGATCGGGAAACGGAAAGCGGCTCCCGGCTGCTCTCAACGCTCCTCCTCTGGATTCCTGGTCAGGTCCTCCGGGATAATTCAGGATCAAGGACCTCGTGTCCCCGTGATTGTAGATTTCTTGTAGTTTTGTTCCGCAAAGTATGCGGTAAAAATCTGAATAAATTTTGTCTCACTACTACTCCTCAATGTGCAACTTCTTGCATTTAAAAAAAAGTGGGTGTTAAGGATCTTAATCCTGCAGCGTTCAGCTCCAAAGGTGGCCCGGGCGAGGTTTTCGCGGTTTTTCGAGGATATCCCGAGAACCGCTCAACTCTCGAGCCCGGGAAAAGCACCGTCTGATAGGGCTCGTCAAGACGAAGACGCACATATATAACACTTCACTATTTAGCACAGAAAACCTTGCACTCTGAATATTTCTTTATTAAAAAACAATTATAAAAAATCTCGGAGCGAAATTCCGGGCAATTATTAGATGCGTTCGGGTTGAAAGATGGCCCGCGACTGGGTTAGGTTAGGTTAGGTTAGGTTAGGTTAGGTTAGGTTAGGTTCCCCCCCCAGTCCCCCCCAGTGGGTTCCCGCCTTGTCGCGGCGGGGGGGCTCAGTAACCGTGGATTCGGCACCCACGGTGAAGCAAAGTGGAACCCGAGGTGGGGCCGCTTCTTCCGGGCTGTGGATCCCGGGCCCAGTCGAAGCGGCCGGTAGGTTGCGGTGGGGTTGGCGCCGCAACTGAGGTGGGCTGCAGTGTGGGGGTCGCACTGCAGCTGAGGGATACGGGGCCGCCACCGTTGAATGGCGGCGCGGTGGGGTCGCAGGGGAAGAGGAGTGCCGGTATTACGGTGCGCCGCTCTCCCTATCCTCTGCGACCGTGAGTTGGGGAGGCTTTACGCCTCCCCGGAGGGGGTAGGCTCGCCCGGCGCCCTGGACATTCCGGGTAGCGGCGGTGCGAGCCTTGGCGGCCTTGAGTGGCTGCGGGGCTTGGCCGGCGTCCCGGCCTTATGCTGGGTAGCGGCGGCGCAAGTCGGGGCCCTCTCACCCACCTCTCCTTTGAGAGCAGGTGCTGTAGGGCCCGGTGGCCTTCTCCGCGCGCCCCAGAGCTTTTATCTGGAGCGCGTGTAGAAGGCGGTCCGGACGAGGTCCGGACGGAGGGGGTAGGCTCGCCCGGCGCCCTGGACAGTCCGGGTAGCGGCGGTGCGAGCCTTTGGCGGCCTTGAGTGGCCGCGGGGCTCGGTCGGCGTCCCAGCCTTATGCTGGGTAGCGGCGACGCGAGTCGGGGGGTCTGGGGGGCGGATGTGGGTGACATCCGTCCTTCTAGTCACCGCCGTGACAGACCCCCAGGGGTGGACGACGCGCCCGGTGTTCCGGCGCGTCGTACCAGGGGAGGGAAGGGGGTCTTCCCGAGGCGGGTCCGCCCAGGGGCGGACAGGTGGCGGGAGGGGGTTGCGGTGCATACTCTGCATGGTCCCGCGGCCCCCGTCCGACTTGCCGCAGCGGTGGAACACCTTTGGGTTTTAGTCGGTATTAGCGTCACTGCCGAGGCCGTGGCGCTTGAGTCCGACATACCCCGCTCGTGTCCCCACACGGCGGGGATGCGTAAATGCATTTCCCAAAGTAAAAAAAAAAAAAAAAAAAAAAAAAAAAAAAAAAAAAAAAAAAAAAAAAAAAAAAAAAGGTTCCCCCCCCAGTGGGTCCCGCCTTGTCGTGGCGGGGGGGCTAAGTACCTGCGGCCAGATAGCTGCGGGGAAACTAAGAGGACCCGAGGAGGAGGCTCGACCGGCGCCCTGGAGAGTCCGGGAAGCGGCGGTGCGAGTCTGTGGCGGCCTTGAGTGGCTGCGGGGCTTGGCCGGCGTCCCAGCCTTATGCTGGGTAGCGGCGGCGCAAGTCGGGGGGCCTTCTCCGCACGCCCCAGAGCTTTTATCTGGGGCTGGCGTAGAAGGCAGTCCAGACGGGGGTCTGGACTTGAGGGGCCGTCCGTGGACGGCGTTAGGAGGGCTGTAGGCCTTCCGGAGGGGGTAGGCTCACCCGGCGCCCTGGACATTCCGGGTAGCGGTGGGTGAGTCTTGGCGGCCTTGAGTGGCTGCGGGGCTTGGCCGGCGTCTCAGCCTTATGCTGAGTAGCGGCGGCGCAAGTCGGGGACGTGCTCGGCGTGCACTCACACTGCCGTTGAGTGGGCCGGGGGAGTAATCTCCTGGCCAGCGTCCATGGGGGGAGGTGCGCTCTTCCTCCATCCGGTTCCGCACTGCCATCGCAAAGACCCCCGTTCGCGCTAAGGGTGGTACGTGGTGGTATGTGTTAGGGCCGAAGGGGACTTGCCTTTATTGGCCGGTCCCAGAGCAGGCAAGCTCGAAATAAAAAACCCGGGAGAAAACCCGTAAAAACCTATGGATACCTGGGGCCCTCCATAGTATGTACCCTTGCTCCCGGAATGGGCGTCACCCGGGAGTGGACATTTAGTTCGACCCATCTCGTGGGAACTTTATGGATAAACTAAAAACCAAAAACCAATATGACGAAGGGCGGGGGCTTAGCCCCGAAAACGCGGCGGATGACTCCGACTCCTCTTGCAGGAGTATGGTGTCAGTGACGAGCATGTCACCGGATAGAACCAGCGTGAGGTCCTGGCTCAAACGAGCCAGATCTTGCGAAGGGAAGAGCGGGGCCAGTGGCCCTGGCTCAGACGAGGAAGCTGACGCTCCTGCTTCCAAGAAAGCGCCAACAACGCGACGAGGCAGAGGCCGACCGCCTACTACAGGCGAGTACGTCGGCCTCGCCCAGGCCAAGGCGGCTCTTGTCGCCGCTAAACGGCAGGAGCTTGAGCTGCAGGCGGAGCAGGAGGTCGGGGAGTTGGCCCTGACGCTGCGCTCCAGCAAGTCGGCGGCGGAGCAACTGCCCGTGTCGACATCGGAGGGGCCGGAGGAGCTTGCCTCCGACATCTGTAAAAAGGTGATGGCCTCCGTGGCCGTCATAAACACGGTGGCCACCAAATCGGGGAACTTAAAGGGTACGTTCCAGCGACACCTCAAGGAGGCGGCCCAGACAGTTCAGGAGGCGCTGGCAGTACTGCAGGAGAGGTCCTCAACAGAGGAGACCCGAAAGCTGCAGGCTGCCAACGCGCGCCTCCGGGAGGAAGTCGCGGAGCTCCGGAAGGAAATGGCTGAGCTCCGTGCAGAGACAAGAAAGGCGCTGACCTCCACTCCTCCGCGGGCTTCGGGATCTGCCCCATGCCCGGCGGAGGATTTACAACAGGCGATCCTGCGGCAGGTGGGCGGGATGATCAGTGCCCGCTTTGAGGCACTGGAAGAACGCCTCCTGCCGGAGAGGCGCATCCGCCCGCCTTTGGCCGCAGACCGTCGGCGAGATGCGGCACCTCCCCCTGCGCCCACCTTGGAGCAGGCCCCGACGCCCAAACCCATTAAGGGCAAGGGCAAGGGGAAAGCTTCAAAGCCCGCAGCCCCGGAAGCCGAATGCCCGCAAGCTGCTGCCCTTCCTGCCCCTGTGCCACCGCCTCTCACAGAGGCCTGGACGGAGGTCGTCAGGAGGTCGACTGCCAGACCGAAGGTCCAGCAGCCGCGACCCGCAAAGGCCGCAGAGGCAGAGAGGCCCAAGGCGGGCAACCAGGCCCCGGCTAAGAAAAAGCCTAAGAAGGTGAGGATCCGCCCCCAGCGCACAGCAGCGGTGGTCATCACGCTGCTGCCGGGGGCGGCCGAAAAGGGCCTGGACTATACCAGAGTCCTAGGCGAGGCTAGGTCCAAATTGGACCTCAGCGGCTTTCCGCCGCTGAAAATGAGAGCGGCGGCGACTGGGGGCCGCATTATCGAGGTGTCGGGCACGGAGCGGTCCGACAAAGCCGACTCCCTGGCCTCGAAGCTCCGCGAGGTATTCCAGGGCGCCGAGGCAGAAATCCGGGTATCCAGGCCAGTCACCACCGCAGACCTGCGGGTGAGCGGCCTGGACGATTCGGTCGGCGCCCAAGAGCTTACCGAGTGCCTCGCCAAGGCCGGAGGCTGCGCCGCTTCGGACCTGAAGGTCGGAGAGGTTCGGAAGGGGGCGGCGGGCATGGGCACCGCCTTCGTGCGGTGCCCTGCAGTGGCCGCCAAGAAAATAGTGGCGGCCGGCAACCGGCTGTTGGTGGGTTGGGTGGCAGCGCGGGTTGAGGTCTTGGAGGCCCGACCCCGCCGCTGCTTCCGGTGCCTTGCACAGGGCCACGTAAGGGCCCAGTGCAAGGCCGAGGTGGACCGCAGCGGGGAATGCTACCGCTGCGGTCAAACAGGCCATAAGGCCAGCGGTTGCTCTGCCGCCCCCCACTGCACCTTGTGCGCAGCTGCGGGGAAGCCGGCAGACCACCTCTCCGGGGGCAAGGCATGCGCCAAGCCCCCGTCCAAGAAAGAGGCCGGAAAAAAGAAGGCTGCGACCAAAGCAAGGTCGCAGCCGACTCGCCCCGTAGTGGAGCAGGCGGCTGCCATGGAGGAAAGTTAGGATGTCGGCCCTAACTTTCCTCCAGGCGAATCTCAACCACTCTGCCAGGGCCCAGGACCTCCTTCTCCAGAGCCTGGCAGAGCGGTTGACCAAGGTGGCCGTGATCGCCGAGCCATACCGGATCCCACCCAGGACAGACTGGGTTGGGGATCTGGATGGCTTGGTGGCGATCACCACGCAGTCGCCTGCCCAATCCCCTCCTCTCGAGGATGTGGTGAGGGGTAGGGGATTCGTCGCGGCCCGGATCGGGGGGACGGTAGCTGTGGGGGTGTACTTCTCCCCCAACAGGGTCCTCGCCGAGTTTGAGAGTTTTCTCGGCGAGGTGGGGACCCTGGTCAGCCAGAACCGTCCCCGATCCGTCATCGTCCTCGGAGACCTCAACGCCAAATCCACCGCGTGGGGGTCTTCGAGGACTGATGCCAGGGGCGAGGCCGTCGAGGAGTGGCTGGCGGAGACGGGGCTGTGCATCGTCAACCGGGGGTCGGAGGACACGTGCGTGCGACGCTCGGGTGGGTCGGTCATCGACGTGACCCTTGCCACCCCCGAGCTCGCAGCACGTGTCCGGGACTGGAAGGTCCTGGTGGACGAGGAGACGCTCTCCGACCATCGGTACATCGGTTTCAGCGTCTCCTCGTCGTTGGTAGGACGGGCCCCTCGGTTGCCACCGGCGGCTGGCCGGCGCTGGGCACTGACACGTCTGGACACGGACCTCCTGCGGGAAGCCGCGATTGTCCGGACGTGGAGTGCCCCCCCCTCGGAGGAAGTAGACCTGGACGCCGATGCGGATGGACTGTGTGAGGCCATGGTACGCGTGTGCGACGCCGCTATGCCGCGCGCGAGGCCTCCACAGTCCAAGCGCCAAGTCTACTGGTGGGGCGAGGGGGTTGCCGAAATCCGCCGCCAGTGCCTGGCAGCGCGCCGCTGCTACCAGCGGCACCGCCGGAGGAGGGTGCAGGACGCGGAGGAGCTGGACCGCCTCTACACCGACTACAGAGAGGTGTGTAAGGCCCTCCGCGTCGAGATCAGCCAGGCCAAGGCGCGGGCCTGGACTGAGCTGCTCGAGTCACTGGAGAGGGACCCGTGGGGGCGGCCCTACAAATGGGCCCGCCAAAAACTGCGACCCTGGGCCCCTCCGGTGACCAGCACCCTCGAGCCGGCGGTCCTCGAAAGGGTGGTCGAGGGACTGTTCCCCGGTAGTCCGGGGACCGAGTTCGTCCCTCCCGCCCTACCGGCGCCTGCCACGGCGGAGGAGGAGGAGGAGGAGGACGTCCCCGAGGTCTCGCAGGGCGAGTTGGGGGCGGCCGTCCTCAGGATGAGGGCCAGGAACACGGCGCCGGGGCCCGATGGGATTCCCGGTCGCGCGTGGGCCCTCGTCCAGGAGGAGCTGGGGGAGCGCCTGAGGGCGCTGCTCGACCGCTGCCTGCGGGAAGGGAAGTTCCCCAGGCGGTGGAAGTCGGGCCGGTTGGTCCTGCTGAGGAAGGAGGGGCGCCCGGCGGACCAGCCGGCGGGGTATCGCCCGATTGTGCTGCTTGACGAGGCGGGCAAGCTCCTGGAGCGTGTGGTGAATGCCCGCCTCGTCAACCACCTAGAGGGTGTCGGCCCGAATCTGGCCGACACACAATTCGGGTTTCGGAGGGGTCGCTCGACGATCGACGCGATAGCGCACGTCCGCGACCTCTCCGACGAGGCGTGCTCCAGCGGCGGGGTGTTGTTGGCGGTGTCTCTTGACATCGCCAACGCGTTCAACACCCTGCCCTGGACCGTAATATTGGGGGCACTGGGGTGGCACAGAATACCCCAGTACCTCCGACGCCTCGTGGGGGACTACCTCTCGGATCGGGAGGTAGTCTACCCCACAAAGGAGGGAGAGGGCCGGAGCCCCATGACCCGCGGCGTTCCACAGGGGTCCGTATTGGGCCCCACCCTGTGGAACGTCGGGTATGACTGGGTCTTGAGGGGCGCTAACCTTCGTGGCGTCAGCGTCGTTTGTTACGCTGACGACACGTTGGTTACCGCGAGGGGGCAGACGTATAGAGATGCGTCTGTCCTGGCCACCGCCGCGGTCGCTGCGGTGGTGGCCCGGATCCGGCGGTTGGGCCTGGAGGTGGCGCTCCATAAATCCGAGGCCATCTGTTTCCACGGGCCTCGGAGGGCGCCACCTGCAGGCTCAAAGATAGTGGTGGGCGGAACCTCCATTGCTGTCGGCGCGACGCTGAAGTATCTCGGCGTCGTGCTCGACAGCAGATGGAGGTTCGGGGCCCACTTCGAGGGGTTGACCCCGAGGGTCGTGGGGACGGCGGCTGCGCTGAGCCGCCTCCTACCGAACCTCGGAGGGGGAGGGGGGACCTGCCGCCGCCTGTATATGGCGGTGGTCAGGTCAATGGCCCTCTACGGGGCCCCGATATGGGCCGGATCGGTGGGCCCGAGGGAGGTCGCCCGGCTCCACAGGGCCCAGAGAGTCATGGCCGTGAGAGTGTGTCGGGGGTACCGCACACTCTCCCATGAGGTGGCCTGCGCCCTGGCCGGCTCCCTCCCCTGGGACTTGGAGGCCGAGGTCCTCTCCTCCGTGTACTGGCGGAGGACGCGGGCACGCGCGGAGGACCTACGGCCTGCCCCAAGGGAGGTCGAGCAGTGGCGGAAGAGGGCGAGAGAAGCCGCCCTCGAGTCCTGGAGCCGGCGGATCGCCGAAGACAGGACGAGGGGAGCCGGGGCTGTCCGGCTCCTCGAGGCGATCCGCCCCGTTTTGGGGGCATGGGTGCACCGCGGCCACGGAAGTCTCTCCTTCCGGCTGACGCAGGTACTCTCGGGGCACGGTTGCTTCGGGAGGTACCTGTGTCGCGTGGCCCGGAGGGAGGAGACTTCAGAGTGCCACCAGTGCGGCTGCGCCGAGGAGACGGCGCAGCACGTGCTGGAGGTGTGCCCGGGGGCGGAGGATCCGCGGCTCTTCCTGGCCGCGGAAATGGGTGGGGACCTCTCGTTGCCGAACATCCTGGCAAGGATGGTCGCCGACGAGAGGTCCTGGGAGGCGATGGCCTCTTTCTGCGAGGAGGTGATGTCGCAGAGGGAGGCCGAGGAGCGGGAGAGGGAGACAGATCCCCTCGCTCACCCGCTCCGAAGAGGGCGGAGACGGAGGCGTGCAAGCAGAGCTCGCACGCCGTCTCCGCTGGGAGGGTCTGGGGTGGCGGATGTGGGGACATCCGCCACCCCTTCTTAGTCACGTAAAGTGACAGACCCTCCAGGTGGTCGACGCGCCCGGTGTTCCGGCGCGTCGTCACGAGGTGGGAAGGGGTCAGTTTAACGACCCCTTCCCGAGGCGAGTCCGCCCAGGGGCGGACAAACGGCGGGATGGGGCTGCGGTGCATACTCTGCATGGTCCCGCGGCCCCGTCCGACCTGCCGTCGCCGAAGGAACACCTTGGGGTTTTAGTTGGTATTAGCGCCACCGCTGCGGCCGTGGCGCTCGAGTCCAACATACCCCGCTCTTGTCCCCACTCGAGCGGGGATGCGTAAAAGCATTTCCCCAAGTAAAAAAAAAAAAAAAAAAAAAAAAAAAAAAAAAAGGTTAGGTTAGGTTCCCTCCCAGTCCCCCCCAGTGGGTCCCGCCTTGTCGTGGCGGGGGGGCTAAGTACCTGCGGCCAGATAGCTGCGGGGAAACTAAGAGGACCCGAGGAGGAGGCTCGACCGGCGCCCTGGAGAGTCCGGGAAGCGGCGGTGCGAGCCGGGGGCGGCCTTGAGTGGTCGCGGGGCTCGGTCGGCGTCCCAGTCATATACTGGGTCGCGGCGACGCGAGTCGGGGGGGGCTTCTCCGCACGCCCCAGAGCTTGTATCTGGAGCTGGCGTAGAAGGCAGTCCGGACGGAGGTCTGGACGCGTGGGGCCGTCTGGGGACGGCGTTTGGGGGGCTATAGGCCTTCCGGAGGGGGTAGGCTCACCCGGCGCCCTGGATATTCCGGGTAGCGGTGGGTGAGTCTTGGCGGCCTTGAGTGGCTGCGGGGCTTGGCCGGCGTCTCAGCCTTATGCTGAGTAGCGGCGGCGCAAGTCGGGGACGTGCTCGGCGTGCACTTACACTGCCGTCGAGTGGGCCGGGGGAGCAATCTTCTGGCCAGCGTCCTTGGGGGGAGGTGCGCTCTTCCTCCATCCGGTTCCGCACTGCCATCGCAAAGACCCCCGTTCGCGCTAAGGGTGGTACGTGGTGGTATGTGTTAGGGCCGAAGGGGACTTGCCTTCATTGGCCGGTCCCAGAGCAGGCAAGCTCGACATAAAAAACCCGGGAGAAAACCCGTAAAAACCTATGGATACCTGGGGCCCTCCATAGTATGTACCCTTGCTCCCGGAATGGGCGTCACCCGGGAGTGGACGTTTATATCGACCCTACTCGTGGGATTTAGTATGGAAAACTCTAAAAACAAACAAATTTACGACGAAGGGCGGGGGCTTAGCCCCGAAAACGCGGTGTATGACTCCGACTCCTCTTGCAGGAGTATGGTGTCTGTGACAAGTATGTCACCGGATAGAAGCAGTGCAAGGTTTTGGCTCAAGCGAGCAAGATCTAACGAAGGGAAGAGCGGGGCCAGCGGCCCTGGCTCTGAGGACGACGACGCAGACGCTCCGGCAAAGAAGACGCCAACGCCAGCGCGACGAGGCAGAGGCCGACCGCCTACCACAGGCGAGTACGTCGGCCTCGCCCAGGCCAAGGCGGCCCTTGTTGCTGCCAAACGGCAGGAGCTGGAGCTGCAGGCGGAACAGGAGGTAGGGGAGTTGGCCCTGACGCTGCGCTCCAGCAAGTCGGCGGAGCAACTGCCCGAGTTGATATCGGAGGGGTCGGAGGAGCTTGTCTCCGACCTCTCCAAAAAGGTGATGGCCTCCGTGGCCGTTATCAACACGGTGGCCACCAAGTCTGGAAACCTGAAAGGGACCTTCCAGCGTCACCTTAAGGAGGCGGCCCAGACGGTGGAACAAGCGATGGCAGTCCTGCAGACGAGGTCCTCTACAGAGGAGACCCGGAAACTGCAGGCTGCCAACGCGCGCCTCCGAGAGGAAGTCGCGGAGCTCCGAAAAGAGATGGCGGAGCTCCGTGCAGAAATGAGAGAGGCACGAACCTCCACTCCCCCGCGGGCTTCGGGATCTGCCCCTTGCCCGGCGGAGGATTTACAACAGGCGATCCTGCGGCAGGTGGGCGGGATGATCAGTGCCCGCTTTGAGGCACTGGAAGAACGCCTCCTGCCGGAGAGGCGCATCCGCCCGCCTTTGGCCGCGGACCGTCGGCGAGATGCGGCACCTCCCCCTGCGCCCACCTTGGAGCAGGCCCCGACGCCCAAGCCCAGTAAGGGCAAGGGCCAGGGAAAGGCATCAAAGCCTTCAGCGCCGGTAGCCGATCGCTCGGAAGCGGCTGCCATTCCCGCCCCTCCGCCACCGCCTCTCACTGAGGCATGGACGGAGGTGGTCAGGAGGAAGACTGCTAGACCGAAGGTCCAGCAGCCGCGGCCCACAAAGGCCGCACAGCCGGAGAGGCCCAAAACGGGAAAACAGGCCCCGGCAAAGAAGCAGGCCAAGAAGGTGAGAATCCGCCCCCAGCGCACGGCAGCGGTGGTGATCACGCTGCTGCCGGGGGCGGTGGACAAGGGCCTCGATTATTCCAGGGTCTTGGGCGAGGCCAGGTCGAAAATGGACCTCAGCGGCTTCCCGCCGCTGAAAATGAGAGCGGCAGCAACGGGGGGCCGCATCATCGAGGTGTCGGGCACAGAGAGGTCGGAGAAAGCCGACTCTCTGGCCTCAAAGCTGCGGGAAGTCTTCCTGGGTTCCGAGGGAGAAATACGGGTGTCCAGGCCGGTCACCACCGCAGATCTGCGGGTGAGCGGCCTAGACGACTCAGTCAGCACCCAGGAGCTGACCGAGTGCCTCGCCAAGGCCGGAGGCTGCACCGCCCTGGACCTCAAGGTCGGGGAGGTCAGGAAGGGTGCGGCGGGTATGGGCACTGCCTTCGTGCGGTGCCCTGCAGTGGCCGCCAAGAAAATAGTGGCGGCCGGCAACCGGCTGCTGGTGGGCTGGGTGGCGGCGCGGGTTGAGGTCCTGGAGGCCCGACCCCGCCGCTGCTTCCGGTGCCTCGCACAGGGCCATGTAAGGGCACAATGCAAGGCCGAGGTGGACCGCAGCGGAGAGTGCTACCGCTGCGGTCAAACGGGCCACAAGGCCAGCGGCTGTTCCGCCGCCCCTCACTGCACCTTGTGCGCAGCCGTGGGGAAGCCAGCGGAGCACCTCTCCGGGGGCAAGGCATGCGCCAAGCCCCCGTCAAAGATAGAGGGCCGAAAGAAGAAGGCTGCGACCAAGGACAGGTCGCAGCCGACTCGCCCCACTCCGGAGCAGGCGGCTGCCATGGAGGAAAGTTAGGATGTCGGCCCTAACTCTCCTCCAGGCGAATCTCAACCACTCTGCCAGGGCTCAGGACCTCCTACTCCAGAGCCTGGCAGAGCGGTTGATCAAGGTGGCCGTGATAGCCGAGCCATACCGCATCCCGCCCAGAACGGACTGGGTCGGAGATGTGGATGGCTTGGTGGCGATCACCACGCAGTCGCCTGCCCAATCCCCTCCTCTCGAGGATGTGGCGAGGGGTAGGGGATACGTCGCGGCCCGGATCGGGGGGACGGTGGTTGTGGGGGTGTATTTCTCCCCCAACAGGGTCCTCGCCGAGTTCGAGAGTTTTCTCGGCGAAGTGGGGACCCTGGTCGGCCAGAACCGTCCCCGATCCATCATCGTCCTCGGAGACCTCAACGCGAAATCCACCGCGTGGGGGTCTTCGAGGACTGATGCCAGGGGCGAGGCCGTCGACGAGTGGCTGGTGGAGGCGGGGCTGTGCGTGATCAACCGGGGGTCGGAGGACACGTGCGTGCGGCGCTCGGGTGGGTCGGTCATCGATGTGACCCTCGCCACCCCCGAGCTCGCAGCACGTGTCCGGGACTGGGAGGTGCTGGTGGACGAGGAGACGCTCTCCGACCACCGGTATATCCAGTTCAGCGTCTCCTCGTCGTCGGTAGGACAGGGCCCACGGTTGCCACCGGCGGCTGGCCGGCGCTGGGCACTGACACGTCTGGACACCGACTTGCTGCGGGAAGCCGCAATTGTCCAGACGTGGTGTGCCCCTCCGTCGGGGGAAATAGACCTGGACGCCGCAGCGGATGGGCTGTGTGAGGCCATGGCACGCGTGTGCGACGCTGCTATGCCGCGCGCGAGGCCTCCACAGCCCAAGCGTCAGGTCTATTGGTGGGGCGAGGGGGTCGCAGAGCTCCGCCGCCAGTGCCTGGTAGGACGCCGCAGCTACCAGCGGCACCGCCGGAGGAGGGTGCAGGACGCGGAGGAGCTGGACCGCCTCTACATCACCTATAGAGAGGCGTGCAAAGCTCTCCGCGTCGCGATCAGCCAGGCCAAAGCACAGGCCTGGCAGGATCTGCTGGAGTCGCTGGAGAGGGACCCGTGGGGGCGGCCCTACAAATGGGCCCGCCAGAAACTGCGACCCTGGGCCCCTCCAGTGACCAGCACCCTGGAGCCGGCGGTCCTCCGTAGGGTGGTCGAGGGACTGTTCCCCGGTAGCCCGGGGACCGAATTCGTCCCTCCCGCCCTACTGGCGCCTGCCACGGAGGAGGAAGAGGAGGACGTCCCCGAGGTCTCGCAGGGCGAGCTGGGGGCGGCCGTCCTTAGGATGAGGGCCAAGAACACGGCGCCGGGGCCCGATGGGATTCCCGGTCGCGCGTGGGCCCTCGTCCAGGAGGAGCTGGGGGAGCGCCTGAGGGCGCTGCTCGACCGCTGCCTGCGGGAAGGTAGGTTCCCCAGGCGGTGGAAGTCGGGCCGGTTGGTCCTGCTGAGGAAGGAGGGGCGCCCGGCGGACCAGCCGGCGGGGTATCGCCCGATTGTGCTGCTTGACGAGGCGGGCAAGCTCCTGGAGCGTGTGGTGAATGCCCGCCTCGTCAACCACCTAGAGGGTGTCGGCCCGAATCTGGCCGACACACAATTCGGGTTTCGGAGGGGTCGCTCGACGATCGACGCCATAGCGCACGTCCGCGACCTCTCCGAAGAGGCGTGCTCCAGCGGCGGGGTGTTGTTGGCGGTGTCTCTTGACATCGCCAACGCGTTCAACACCCTGCCCTGGAGCGTAATATTGGGGGCACTGGGGTGGCACAGAGTGCCCCAGTACCTCCGACGCCTCGTGGGGGACTACCTCTCCGATCGGGAGATAGTTTACCCCACAAGGGAGGGCGAAGGCCGGAGCCCCATGACCCGCGGCGTTCCACAGGGGTCCGTACTGGGCCCCACCCTGTGGAACGCCGGGTACGACTGGGTGTTGCGGGGCGCTAACCTTCGTGGCGTCGGCGTCGTTTGTTACGCCGACGACACGTTGGTTACCGCGAGGGGGCAGACGTACCGAGATGCGTCTGTCCTGGCCACGGCCGCGGTCGCTGCGGTTGTGGCCAGGATCCGGCGGTTGGGCCTGGAGGTGGCGCTCCATAAGTCCGAGGCCATATGCTTCCATGGGCCTCGGAGGGCGCCACCTGCAGGCTCAAAGATAGTGGTGGGCGGGACGTCGATTGCTGTCGGCTCGACGCTTAAGTACCTCGGCGTCGTGCTCGACAGCAGGTGGAGGTTCGGGGCCCACTTCGAGGGCCTGACCCCGAGGGTCGTGGGGACGGCGGCTGCGTTGAGCCGCCTCCTACCGAACCTCGGAGGGGGAGGGGGGACCTGCCGCCGCCTTTATATGGCGGTGGTAAGGTCCATGGCCCTCTACGGGGCCCCGATATGGGCTGGATCGGTGGGTCCGAGAGAGGTCGCCCGGCTCCACAGGGGCCAAAGAGTAATGGCGGTGAGAGTGTGTCGGGGGTACCGCACACTCTCCCATGAGGTGGCCTGCGCCCTGGCCGGCTCCCTCCCATGGGACCTGGAGGCCGAGGTCCTCTCCTCCGTCTATTGGCGGAGGGCGCGAGCACGCGCGGAGGACCAACGGCCTGCCCCAAGGGAGGTCGAGCAGTGGCGGAAGAGGGCGAGAGAAGCCGCCCTCGAGTCGTGGAGCCGGCGGATCGCCGAAGATAGGACGAGGGGAGCCGGGGCTGTCCGGCTCCTCGAGGCGATCCATCCCGTGCTGAGGGACTGGGTACACCGCGGCCATGGGAGTCTCTCCTTCCGGCTGACACAGGTACTCTCGGGGCACGGTTGCTTCGGGAGATACCTGTGTCGCGTTGCCCGGAGGGAAGAGACTCCGGACTGCCACCAGTGCGGCTGCGCCGAGGAGACGGCGCAGCACGTGCTGGAGGTGTGCCCGGGGGCGGCGGATCCGCGGCTATTCCTGGCCGCGGAAATGGGTGGGGACCTCTCGTTGCCGAACATCCTGGCAAGGATGGTCGCCGACGAGAGGTCCTGGGAGGCGATGGCCTCTTTCTGCGAGGAAGTGATGTCGCAGAGAGAGGCCGAGGAGCGGGAGAGGGAGGCGGATCCCCTCGCTCCCCCGCTCCGAAGAGGGCGGAGACGGAGGCGTGCAAGCAGAGCTCGCACGCCGTCTCCGCTGGGAGGGTCTGGGGTGGCGGATGTGGGGACACCCGCCACCCCTTCTTAGTCACTTAATGTGACAGACCCTCCAGGTGGTCGACGCGCCCGGTGTTCCGGCGCGTCGTCACGAGGTGGGAAGGGGTCAGTTTAACGACCCCTTCCCGAGGCGAGTCCGCCCAGGGGCGGACAAACGGCGGGATGGGGCTGCGGTGCATACTCTGCATGGTCCCGCGGCCCCGTCCGACCTGCCGTCGCCGAAGGAACACCTTGGGGCTTTAGTTGGTATTAGCGCCACCGCTGCGGCCGTGGCGCTCGAGTCCAACATACCCCGCTCTTGTCCCCACTCGAGCGGGGATGCGTAAAAGCATTTCCCCAAGTAAAAAAAAAAAAAAAAAAAAAAAAAAAAAAAAGGTTCCCTCCCAGTGGGTTCCCGCCTTGTCGCGGCGGGGGGGCTCAGTAACCGTGGATTCGGCACCCACGGTGAAGCAAAGAGGAACCCGAGGTGGGGCCGCTTCTTCCGGGCTGTGCTTCCCGGGCCCAGTCGAAGCGGCCGGTAGGTTGCGGTGGGGTTGGCGCCGCAACTGAGGTGGGCTGCAGTGTGGGGGTTCGCACTGCAGCTGAGGGATACGGGGCCGCCACCGTTGAATGGCGGTGCGGTGGGGTCGCAGGGGAAGAGGAGTGCCGGTATTACGGTGCGCCGCTCTCCCTATCCTCTGCGACCGTGAGTTGGGGAGGCTCTAGGCCTCCCCGGAGGGGGTAGGCTCGCCCGGCGCCCCGGACAGTCCGGGTAGCGGCGGTGCGAGCCTTGGCGGCCTTGAGTGGCTGCGGGGCTTGGCCGGCGTCCCAGCCTTATGCTGGGTAGCGGCGGCGCAAGTCGGGGCCCTCGCACCCAACTCTCCTTGGAGAGTAGTGCTGTAGGGCCCGGGGGCCTTCTCCGCACGCCCCAGAGCTTTTATCTGGAGCGCGCGTAGAAGGTGGTCCGGACGATGTCCGGACGGAGGGGGTAGGCTCGTCCGGCGCCCTGGACATTCCGGGTAGCGGCGGTGCGAGCCTTGGCGGCCTTGAGTGGCCGCGGGACTCGGTCGGCGTCCCAGCCTTATGCTGGGTAGCGGCGACGCGAGTCGGGGGGTCTGGGGGGCGGATGTGGGTGACATCCGTCCTTCTAGTCACAGCCGTGACAGACCCCCAGGGGTGGACGACGCGCCCGGTGTTCCGGCGCGTCGTACCAGGGAAGGGAAGGGGGTCTTCCCGAGGCGGGTCCGCCCAGGGGCGGACAGGTGGCGGGAGGGGGTTGCGGTGCATACTCTGCATGGTCCCGCGGCCCCCGTCCGACTTGCCGCAGCGGTGGAACACCTTTGGGTTTTAGTCGGTATTAGCGTCACTGCCGAGGCCGTGGCGCTTGAGTCCGACATACCCCGCTCGTGTCCCCACACGGCGGGGATGCGTAAATGCATTTCCCAAAGTAAAAAAAAAAAAAAAAAAAAAAAAAAAAAAAAAAAAAAGGTTAGGTTAGGTTCCCCCCCAGTGGGTTCCCGCCTTGTCGCGGCGGGGGGGCTCAGTAGCCGTGGTTTTCCCCACCCACGGTGAAGCAAAGAGGAACCCGAGGTGGGGCCGCTTCTTCCGGGCGCTGTGCCTCCCAGGCCCAGTCGAAGCGGCCGGTAGGTTGCGGTGGGGTTCGCGCCGCAACTGAGGTGGGCTGCAGTGTGGGGGTCGCACTGCAGCTGAGGGATACGGGGCCGCCACCGTTGAATGGCGGTGCGGTGGGGTCGCAGGGGAAGAGGAGTGTCGGTATTACGGTGCGCCGCTCTCCCTATCCTCTGCGACCGTGAGTTGGGGAGGCTTTACGCCTCCCCGGAGGGGGTAGGCTCGCCCGGCGCCCCGGACAGTCCGGGTAGCGGCGGTGCGAGCCTTGGCGGCCTTGAGTGGCTGCGGGGCTTGGCCGGCGTCCCAGCCTTATGCTGGGTAGCGGCGGCGCAAGTCGGGGCCCTCGCACCCATCTCTCCTTGGAGAGTAGTGCTGCAGGGCCCGGGGCCTTCTCCGCACGCCCCAGAGCTTTTATCTGGAGCGCGCGTAGAAGGCGGTCCGGACGAGGTCCGGACGGAGGGGGTAGGCTCGCCCGGCGCCCTGGACAGTCCGGGTAGCGGCGGTGCGAGTCTTTGGCAGCCTTGAGTGGCTGCGGGGCTCGGTCGGCGTCCCAGTCTTATACTGGGTAGCGGCGACGCGAGTCGGAGGGTCTGGGGGGCGGATGTGGTGGACATCCGTCCTCTTAGTCACATTGTGACAGACCCTCAGGGGTGGACGACGCGCCCGGTGTTCCGGCGCGTCGTACCAAGGGGAGGGAAGGGGGTGCTTCCCGAGGCGGGTCCGCCCAGGGGCGGGCAGGCGGCGGGAGGGGGTTGCGGTGCATACTCTGCATGGTCCCGCGGCCCCCGTCCGACGTGCTGCAGAGGTGGAACACCTTTGGGTTTTAGTCGGTATTAGCGCCACTGCCGAGGCCGTGGCGCTTGAGTCCGACATACCCCGCTCGTGTCCCCACACGGCGGGGATGCGTAAATGCATTTCCCAAAGTAAAAAAAAAAAAAAAAAAAAAAAAAAAAAAAAAAAAAAAAAAAAAAAAAAAAAGGTTAGGTTAGGTTCCCCCCCAGTGGGTTCCCGCCTTGTCGCGGCGGGGGGGCTCAGTAGCCGTGGTTTTCCCCACCCACGGTGAAGCAAAGAGGAACCCGAGGTGGGGCCGCTTCTTCCGGGCGCTGTCCCTCCCAGGCCCAGTCGAAGCGGCCGGTAGGTTGCGGTGGGGTCCGCGCCGCAACTGAGGCGGGCTGCAGTGTGGGGGTTCGCACTGCAGCTGAGGGATACGGGGCCGCCACCGTTTGATGGCGGCGCGGTGGGGTCGCAGGGGAAGAGGAGTGTCGGTATTACGGTGCGCCGCTCTCCCTATCCTCTGCGACCGTGTGTTGGGGAGGCTTTATGCCTCCCGGAGGGGGTAGGCTCGCCCGGCGCCCCGGACAGTCCGGGTAGCGGCGGTGCGAGCCTTGGCGGCCTTGAGTGGCTGCGGGGCTTGGCCGGCGTCCCAGCCTTATGCTGGGTAGCGGCGGCGCAAGTCGGGGCCCTCGCACCCAACTCTCCTTGGAGAGTAGTGTTGTAGGGCCCGGGGGCCTTCTCCGCACGCCCCAGAGCTTCTATCTGGAGCGCGCGTAGAAGGCGGTCCGGACGATGTCCGGACGGAGGGGGTAGGCTCGCCCGGCGCCCTGGATAGTCCGGGTAGCGGCGGTGCGAGCCTTGGCGGCCTTGAGTGGCCGCGGGGCTCGGTCGGCGTCCCAGTCTTATACTGGGTAGCGGCGACGCGAGTCGGGGGGTCTGGGGGGCGGATGTGGTGGACATCCGCCCTCTTAGTCACAGTTGTGACAGACCCCCAGGGGTGGACGACGCGCCCGGTGTTCCGGCGCGTCGTACCTAGGGGAGGGAAGGGGGTGCTTCCCGAGGAGGGTCCGCCCAGGGGCGGGCAGACGGCGGGATGGGGCTGCGGTGCATACTCTGCATGGTCCCGTGGCCCCGTCCGACGTGCTGTCGCGGTGGAACACCTTTGGGTTTTAGTCGGTATTAGCGCCATTGCTGCGGCCGTGGCGCTCGAGTCCGACATACCCCGCTCGTGTCCCCACACGGCGGGGATGCGTAAATGCATTTCCCAAAGTAAAAAAAAAAAAAAAAAAAAAAAGGTTAGGTTAGGTTAGGTTAGGTTAGGTTAGGTTAGGTTAGGTTAGGTTAGGTTAGGTTAGGTTAGGTTAGGTTAGGTTAGGTTAGGTTAGGTTAGGTTCCCCCCCAGTGGGTTCCCGCCTTGTCGCGGCGGGGGGGCTCAGTAGCCGTGGTTTTCCCCACCCACGGTGAAGCAAAGAGGAACCCGAGGTGGGGCCGCTTCTTCCGGGCGCTGTGCCTCCCAGGCCCAGTCGAAGCGGCCGGTAGGTTGCGGTGGGGTCCGCGCCGCAACTGAGGTGGGCTGCAGTGTGGGGGTCGCACTGCAGCTGAGGGATACGGGGCCGCCACCGTTGAATGGCGGTGCGGTGGGGTCGCAGGGGAAGAGGAGTGTCGGTATTACGGTGCGCCGCTCTCCCTATCCTCTGCGACCGTGAGTTGGGGAGGCTTTACGCCTCCCCGGAGGGGGTAGGCTCGCCCGGCGCCCCGGACAGTCCGGGTAGCGGCGGAGCGAGCCTTGGCGGCCTTGAGTGGCTGCGGGGCTTGGCCGGCGTCCCAGCCTTATGCTGGGTATAGCGGCGGCGCAAGTCGGGGCCCTCGCACCCATCTCTCCTTGGAGAGTAGTGCTGCAGGGCCCGGGGCCTTCTCCGCACGCCCCAGAGCTTTTATCTGGAGCGCGCGTAGAAGGCGGTCCGGACGAGGTCCGGACGGAGGGGGTAGGCTCGCCCGGCGCCCTGGACAGTCCGGGTAGCGGCGGTGCGAGTCTTTGGCAGCCTTGAGTGGCTGCGGGGCTCGGCCGGCGTCCCAGTCTTATACTGGGTAGCGGCGACGCGAGTCGGAGGGTCTGGGGGGCGGATGTGGTGGACATCCGTCCTCTTAGTCACATTGTGACAGACCCTCAGGGGTGGACGACGCGCCCGGTGTTCCGGCGCGTCGTACCAAGGGGAGGGAAGGGGGTGCTTCCCGAGGCGGGTCCGCCCAGGGGCGGGCAGGCGGCGGGAGGGGGTTGCGGTGCATACTCTGCATGGTCCCGCGGCCCCCGTCCGACGTGCTGCAGAGGTGGAACACCTTTGGGTTTTAGTCGGTATTAGCGCCACTACCGCGGTCGTGGCGCTGGAGTCCGACATACCCCGCTCGTGTCCCCACACGGCGGGGATGCGTAAATGCATTTCCCAAAGTAAAAAAAAAAAAAAAAAAAAAAGGTTAGGTTAGGTTAGGTTAGGTTAGGTTAGGTTAGGTTAGGTTAGGTTAGGTTAGGTTAGGTTAGGTTAGGTTAGGTTAGGTTAGGTTAGGTTAGGTTTGGGGGCACTGGGGTGGCACAAAGTACCCCAGTACCTCCGACGCCTCGTGGGGGACTACCTCTCAGATCGAGAGGTAGTCTACCCCACAAAGGAGGGAGAGGGCCGGAGCCCCATGACCCGCGGCGTTCCACAGGGGTCCGTATTGGGCCCCACCCTGTGGAACGTCGGGTACGATTGGGTCCTGAGGGGCGCTAACCTTCGTGGCGTCGGCGTCGTTTGTTACGCCGACGACACGTTGGTTACCGCGAGGGGGCAGACGTACCGAGAGGCGTCTGTCCTGGCCACGGCTGCGGTCGCTGCGGTTGTGGCCAGGATCCGGCGGTTGGGCCTGGAGGTGGCGCTCCATAAGTCCGAGGCCATATGCTTCCATGGGCCTCGGAGGGCGCCACCTGCAGGCTCAAAAATAGTGGTGGGCGGGACGTCGATTGCTGTCGGCTCGACGCTTAAGTACCTCGGCGTCGTGCTCGACAGCAGGTGGAGGTTCGGGGCCCACTTCGAGGGCCTGACCCCGAGGGTCGTGGGGACGGCGGCTGCACTGAGCCGCCTCCTGCCGAACCTCGGAGGGGGAGGGGGGACCTGCCGCCGCCTTTATATGGCGGTGGTAAGGTCCATGGCCCTCTATGGGGCCCCGATATGGGCCGGCTCGGTGGGTCCGACGGAGGTGGCCCGGCTCCACAGGGGCCAGAGGACAATGGCGGTGAGAGTGTGTCGGGGGTACCGCACACTCTCCCACGAGGTGGCTTGTGCCCTGGCCGGCTCCCTCCCGTGGGACCTTGAGGCCGAGGTCCTCTCCTCCGTGTACTGGCGGAGGGCGCGGGCACGTGCGGAGGACCTACGGCCTGCCCCACGGGAGGTCGAGCAGTGGCGGAAGAGGGCGAGACGGGCCGCCCTCGAGTCGTGGAGCCGGCGGATCGCCGAAGATAGGACAAGGGGAGCCGGGGCTGTCCGGCTCCTCGAGGCGATCCGTCCAGTGCTGAGGGACTGGGTACACCGCGGCCATGGGAGTCTCTCCTTCCGGCTGACACAGGTACTCTCGGGGCACGGTTGCTTCGGGAGATACCTGTGTCGCGTTGCCCGGAGGGAAGAGACTCCGGACTGCCACCAGTGCGGCTGCGCCGAGGAAACGGCGCAGCACGTGCTGGAGGTGTGCCCGGGGGCGGCGGATCCGCGGCTGTTCCTGGCCGCGGACATGGGTGGGGACCTCTCGTTGCCGAACATCCTGGCAAGGATGGTCGCCGACGAGAGGTCCTGGGAGGCGATGGCCTCTTTCTGCGAGGAAGTGATGTCGCAGAGAGAGGCCGAGGAGCGGGAGAGGGAGGCGGATCCCCTCGCTCCCCCGCTCCGAAGAGGGCGGAGACGGAGGCGTGCAAGCAGAGCTCGCACGCCGTCTCCGCTGGGAGGGTCTGGGGTGGCGGATGTGGGGACATCCGCCACCCCTTCTTAGTCACTTAATGTGACAGACCCTCCAGGTGGTCGACGCGCCCGGTGTTCCGGCGCGTCGTCACGAGGTGGGAAGGGGTCAGTTCAACGACCCCTTCCCGAGGCGAGTCCGCCCAGGGGCGGACAAACGGCGGGATGGGGCCGCGGTGCATACTCTGCATGGTCCCGTGGCCCCGTCCGACTTGCCGTCGCCGTAGGAACACCTTGGGGTTTTAGTTGGTATTAGCGCCACCGCTGCGGCCGTGGCGCTCGAGTCCAACATACCCCGCTCTTGTCCCCACTCGAGCGGGGATGCGTAAAAGCATTTCCCCAAGTAAAAAAAAAAAAAAAAAAAAAAAAAAAGGTTAGGTTAGGTTAGGTTAGGTTAGGTTAGGTTAGGTTAGGTTAGGTTAGGTTAGGTTAGGTTAGGTTAGGTTAGGTTAGGTTAGGTTAGGTTAGGTTCCCCCCCAGTGGGTTCCCGCCTTGTCGCGGCGGGGGGGCTCAGTAACCGTGGATTCGGCACCCACGGTGAAGCAAAGAGGAACCCGAGGTGGGGCCGCTTCTTCCGGGCTGTGCTTCCCGGGCCCAGTCGAAGCGGCCGGTAGGTTGCGGTGGGGTTGGCGCCGCAACTGAGGTGGGCTGCAGTGTGGGGGTTCGCACTGCAGCTGAGGGATACGGGGCCGCCACCGTTGAATGGCGGTGCGGTGGGGTCGCAGGGGAAGAGGAGTGCCGGTATTACGGTGCGCCGCTCTCCCTATCCTCTGCGACCGTGAGTTGGGGAGGCTTTACGCCTCCCCGGAGGGGGTAGGCTCGCCCGGCGCCCCGGACAGTCTGGGTAGCGGCGGTGCGAGCCTTGGCGGCCTTGAATGGCTGCGGGGCTTGGCCGGCGTCCCGGCCTTATGCTGGGTAGCGGCGGCGCAAGTCGGGGCCCTCTCACCCACCTCTCCTTTGAGAGCAGGTGCAGTAGGGCCCGGTGGCCTTCTCCGCGCGCCCCAGAGCTTTTATCTGGAGCGCGTGTAGAAGGCGGTCCGGACGAGGTCCGGACGGAGGGGGTAGGCTCGTCCGGCGCCCTGGACATTCCGGGTAGCGGCGGTGCGAGCCTTGGCGGCCTTGAGTGGCCGCGGGACTCGGTCGGCGTCCCAGCCTTATGCTGGGTAGCGGCGACGCGAGTCGGGGGGTCTGGGGGGCGGATGTGGTGGACATCCGTCCCTTTAGTCACAGTCGTGACAGACCCCCAGGGGTGGACGACGCGCCCGGTGTTCCGGCGCGTCGTACCAAGGGGGGGGAAGGGGGTGCTTCCCCGAGGCGGGTCCGCCCAGGGGCGGGCAGGCGGCGGGAGGGGGTTGCGGTGCATACTCTGCATGGTCCCGCGGCCCCCGTCCGACGTGCTGCAGCGGTGGAACACCTTTGGGTTTTAGTCGGTATTAGCGCCATTGCTGCGGCCGTGGCGCTCGAGTCCGACATACCCCGCTCGTGTCCCCACACGGCGGGGATGCGTAAATGCATTTCCCAAAGTAAAAAAAAAAAAAAAAAAAAAAAAAAAGGTTAGGTTAGGTTAGGTTAGGTTAGGTTAGGTTAGGTTAGGTTAGGTTAGGTTAGGTTAGGTTAGGTTAGGTTAGGTTAGGTTAGGTTAGGTTAGGTTAGGTTAGGTTAGGTTAGGTTAGGTTAGGTTAGGTTCCCCCCCAGTGGGTTCCCGCCTTGTCGCGGCGGGGGGGCTCAGTAGCCGTGGTTTTCCCCACCCACGGTGAAGCAAAGAGGAACCCGAGGTGGGGCCGCTTCTTCCGGGCGCTGTCCCTCCCAGGCCCAGTCGAAGCGGCCGGTAGGTTGCGGTGGGGTCCGCGCCGCAACTGAGGTGGGCTGCAGTGTGGGGGTCGCACTGCAGCTGAGGGATACGGGGCCGCCACCGTTGAATGGCGGTGCGGTGGGGTCGCAGGGGAAGAGGAGTGCCGGTATTACGGTGCGCCGCTCTCCCTATCCTCTGCGACCGTGAGTTGGGGAGGCTTTACGCCTCCCCGGAGGGGGTAGGCTCGCCCGGCGCCCCGGACAGTCCGGGTAGCGGCGGAGCGAGCCTTGGCGGCCTTGAGTGGCTGCGGGGCTTGGCCGGCGTCCCAGCCTTATGCTGGGTAGCGGCGGCGCAAGTCGGGGCCCTCGCACCCATCTCTCCTTGGAGAGTAGTGCTGCAGGGCCCGGGGCCTTCTCCGCACGCCCCAGAGCTTTTATCTGGAGCGCGCGTAGAAGGCGGTCCGGACGAGGTCCGGACGGAGGGGGTAGGCTCGCCCGGCGCCCTGGACAGTCCGGGTAGCGGCGGTGCGAGTCTTTGGCAGCCTTGAGTGGCTGCGGGGCTCGGTCGGCGTCCCAGTCTTATACTGGGTAGCGGCGACGCGAGTCGGAGGGTCTGGGGGGCGGATGTGGTGGACATCCGTCCTCTTAGTCACATTGTGACAGACCCTCAGGGGTGGACGACGCGCCCGGTGTTCCGGCGCGTCGTACCAAGGGGAGGGGAAGGGGGTGCTTCCCGAGGCGGGTCCGCCCAGGGGCGGGCAGGCGGCGGGAGGGGGTTGCGGTGCATACTCTGCATGGTCCCGCGGCCCCCGTCCGACGTGCTGCAGAGGTGGAACACCTTTGGGTTTTAGTCGGTATTAGCGCCACTACTGCGGTCGTGGCGCTGGAGTCCGACATACCCCGCTCGTGTCCCCACACGACGGGGATGCGTAAATGCATTTCCCAAAGTAAAAAAAAAAAAAAAAAAAAAAAAAAAAAAAAAAAAAAAAAAAAAAAAAAAAAAAAAAAAAAAAAAAAAAAAAAAAAAAAAAAGGTTAGGTTAGGTTAGGTTAGGTTAGGTTAGGTTAGGTTAGGTTAGGTTAGGTTAGGTTAGGTTAGGTTAGGTTAGGTTAGGTTAGGTTAGGTTAGGTTAGGTTAGGTTAGGTTAGGTTAGGTTAGGTTAGGTTAGGTTAGGTTAGGTTAGGTTAGGTTAGGTTAGGTTAGGTTAGGTTAGGTTAGGTTAGGTTAGGTTAGGTTAGGTTAGGTTAGGTTAGGTTAGGTTAGGTTAGGTTAGGTTAGGTTAGGTTAGGTTAGGTTAGGTTAGGTTAGGTTAGGTTAGGTTAGGTTAGGTTAGGTTAGGTTAGGTTAGGTTAGGTTAGGTTAGGTTAGGTTAGGTTAGGTTAGGTTAGGTTAGGTTAGGTTAGGTTAGGTTAGGTTAGGTTAGGTTAGGTTAGGTTAGGTTAGGTTAGGTTAGGTTAGGTTAGGTTAGGTTAGGTTAGGTTAGGTTAGGTTAGGTTAGGTTAGGTTAGGTTAGGTTAGGTTAGGTTAGGTTAGGTTAGGTTAGGTTAGGTTAGGTTAGGTTAGGTTAGGTTAGGTTAGGTTAGGTTAGGTTAGGTTAGGTTAGGTTAGGTTAGGTTAGGTTAGGTTAGGTTAGGTTAGGTTAGGTTAGGTTAGGTTAGGTTAGGTTAGGTTAGGTTAGGTTAGGTTAGGTTAGGTTAGGTTAGGTTAGGTTAGGTTAGGTTAGGTTAGGTTAGGTTAGGTTAGGTTAGGTTAGGTTAGGTTAGGTTAGGTTAGGTTAGGTTAGGTTAGGTTAGGTTAGGTTAGGTTAGGTTAGGTTAGGTTAGGTTAGGTTAGGTTAGGTTAGGTTAGGTTAGGTTAGGTTAGGTTAGGTTAGGTTAGGTTAGGTTAGGTTAGGTTAGGTTAGGTTAGGTTAGGTTAGGTTAGGTTAGGTTAGGTTAGGTTAGGTTAGGTTAGGTTAGGTTAGGTTAGGTTAGGTTAGGTTAGGTTAGGTTAGGTTAGGTTAGGTTAGGTTAGGTTAGGTTAGGTTAGGTTAGGTTAGGTTAGGTTAGGTTAGGTTAGGTTAGGTTAGGTTAGGTTAGGTTAGGTTAGGTTAGGTTAGGTTAGGTTAGGTTAGGTTAGGTTAGGTTAGGTTAGGTTTTTTTTTTTTTTTTTTTTAATTTTATACTTGTTTCCCCTGCAGTTTGCAGGGACCTTTTTTAGGTTTTGTTTAGATTTACAAAGATTTTCAATTTTTTACACTCTCGCAATATTTAAAGTAGTCAATATGTAAATACGTAATATTCAGTATCATACTGATATATGTTCATTTCATTTTTTATTTCTTTATTACTTTTGTCTGTACTATTCTGCTCTTTAAGTGATTTATTCTGTTGTTTTGTTTTCTATACTTATTTATTTATTTTCATTCATTTGTCACTGATACTTTATCTTGTTTAATTTTTTATTACCAAAATTTATCACAGGTGCATACTCATAATTCCATTGAATTAAGCGTTGCACGTGTATTTCAAAGCTATTTGTTAAATACGACACGATGACACTCAGTGTCACCGCGTCTTATTCCTGTTTATAGCGTCTTGGGCCACTTTCGTGCAGTAGGCTAACAGGTACGGCCTGGAGTCCTGGCCGCTCATCAGCTCACAGAGTGATGCCTCGGTTAGCTTCAAATTAGTTGCGGATTCCAGGTCGTACCTGTCGGCGTCATATTTTGGGCACTCCAGCAGTAAGTGTCGTATCGACTCGTTTTTACTTGGGTCACATATACACGAGGGGCTATCTTTGCACTTAAAGTTGTATAAGTACTCGGAAAACCCCCCATGTCCTGTCATCACTTGCGTAAGGAGTGGGGTGAGTTTGAACTTTTGCACAATTCTAAAAGCTTGGGATACGTCAGGCAGAAAAAGTTTTGTCACCCCTGCAGCTGCTTCGCTTTGGTATCGTCGATTCCAGACCTCAACCGTTTTCTTTCGTATCTCATTTTTTACATGGGATACTGGGCATTTTCCATAATGTGCTGCTGTTTTAGTGTAAAGAGCCGCTTGTTTCGCCAGCTCATCAGCCCTTTCGTTACCGGGAACGCCGACGTGGGCCTTTACCCAATAGAGTTTGGTCTGGCATCCCTTTGCCTTAAGGTTGGCTATGTTCTGCCTTATGGCGAATGCGAGTGGATGGAAGGCGTCCGTGTTCTGGACAATTTGGAGTGCAGATCTCGAGTCGCTCAGCACAGCTACTTCCTTTTGCCTTACTCTCTGCATTAGCTCGGTAGCTTGATACAGGGCGTAGAGTTCAGCCTGGAACACTGTGCAGAACGACTCGAGTCTCATCTTCTTTGTTTTTGTCTCTACTCCTCTGTTCCAATATGTTAGTGCTGCACCGACTTTCCCTTCCAGTTTGCTCCCGTCAGTATAGATTTGTACTTCTGGGAGCGGATGCTGGTCTAGGGTTTCGGGCAGCATGTCATTGAGGCAGTGGTACTCTATTTCTTCCTGAGTAGCTGGGTGTGGTCCTTCCAAGAAGCAGACGCGTTTTTCCAACTGCCATTCAACGTGGTCAAAATCCATCTTGCCTCTCTTTGCTTCGTACAGCTGAGCTGCCTCTTGAATCCTAAGATCCAAGGGGAGAAGCCCAGTCAGTACGAGTGCTGCATTAAGAGAGACAGTTCGATATGACTTGCAGATCTTCTGTGCAAAGCCACGCTGAATGGTGTTAAACTGCTTTCTTACCATAATTTTTTCAGCAGCCGATGCCCACGCGCTTGAGGCGTACATAACGATCGGCTCAATTACGGCGACATATATCGTCTTGATGATCTCCGGGTTCAGGCCCCATTCTATTTTCGCAGTCCTTGCGAGCTGCTTATATATGTTTGCTGCCTTACAACAGACATTTGACACATGTTTATTGAAAGTCAACTTTCTGTCTATTGTAAGGCCTAGCAGCTTTATCTCGTCGACTAGCGGTATAGCCACTCCGCCCATATGCATAACTGGGGCATCAAATTTAAGCTTTTTGGTTACTACCATAGCATTAGTTTTATGCGCTGCAAATCTAAGTTTATTTTTGATGCCCCACTCATGCACATAAGCGAGTGTGCGGTTGGCTATTTCTTGTATTTCGGTTCCTGATTTCCCGGAGAACATCATGACGACATCGTCAGCAAATGCTTGTGTATATACGCCTCGCGCGTCGAGGTCTTCCAATAGCGGGTCCAGCAGCAGGTTCCAAAAGGTTGGACCGCCTATGGAGCCCTGGACGCAGCCTTTATTTGTAGTCTTTCTGCAGGTTTTGTCTGCGTACCTAACTACAACACTCCTTCCTTCGAAGTAGTTGTCAACTAATCTCCGGAGATTAAGGGGGCATTCCTTGAGAATTAGCTGACTTTTGATAGCAGGCCACCATGCGCTATCGAAAGCCCCTTCGATATCGAGCGATACTATAACTGTGATTTCCTTGTTGTGCATGTTTCTTTTCAATTTCTGCATAAGGTCATACAGCGCGTCCTCCGTACTCTTTTGTGGGACAAATCCGTACTGTTTCGGGTTTGTCCTTGGAAGCAGATGCCACCGGATCCTCTTCACCATTAATTTCTCAAGGACTTTCCCCAGTACGGATAAAAGCCCAATTGGTCGGTAGGACTTCGCTTGAGTATAGTCGCTCTTTCCAGGCTTTCGAAGCACCACAACGGCTGCCTCCTTCCAGGGCGACGGGAAGCAGGACAGTGTCAGACACTTGTTGAGAATCCCCAGGAGGACTCCTTTCGCCGCGAACACTGCTCTAAGACAGATGTCCGCAGTGAAACCGTCCAATCCCGGGGCCTTCTTGGGATTGAAGCTATTTAAAGTCCTTTTTAGTTCAGCCTCCGTGAACGGTGGGTCATCTGTATCGCCTATTGTTGAGTTACCTATATTCCCTGCAATTTCTCTAATAGTTTGATGGATATCATTATCCATAGTACTATCGTCTTCTGGAAAAAATGTCTTAGTAAGTAACTCAACTGACTGTTCAGGACTTAAAATAGCTCCACCCCCATTCAACAATTGATCTTCGTGTCTTTCCGTTCCGCTTCTAATCACCCTGTACACCCCATCCCAAAAGCTTTCCCTATCCTGTTTAGTACAGAATGTTTTCCAGCTTTCAGTCTGTGCCTTCATTGCTGTTAATTCATATTCTTCTTTCTGTTTCAGGTAATCTTCAACCACATACTTGCGTCTTCGGGGAGCTGCGCACGCGATCCTGCGTCTCATCGTGTTCACGACACCCTTCATGCGTTCCAGTTCGTCGGTCCACCAAGGTAAGTATCCTTTTTTATTTTTATGTCTAATTAATGGAATTGAATTTTTGCATGCTATTTTAATGCTATCTATATAATTTTTAACTATTAACTCTAATTGTTCCTTATTTTCAATTTTTGATACATTTTCTAGCGTAATACACTTTTCTTCTAATAGGTTTTTGACTTCCTCGGTGAAACGACTCCAGTCCGCCTTTCGAGTGTTGTAAACTCGCGTGGATTTTGGCTTCCTGTCTTGTGAAGGCTTCCCTAGGATGAGGTCAAAAGTGATGGCATTATGATCTGAACCAGTGACCGTCTTGTCGACTTTCCAGTTCTTGACGTTTTTAAGCATTTGTGACGTACAAACTGTTATGTCAACATGGCTTTGAAATATTTTGTCGCCTCGAACTGTGTCGAAGGTGGGGACGGTCCCCTGGTTCAGAATGTGCAATTCCATCTCATCCAAGAAGTCCTTACATTCTTCGCCCCTTTCGTCTTCTTCCACGCTGCCCCACCACGTGCTCCAAGAATTTACGTCCCCCCCAATCAGGACTTTTCCAGTTCGCGCTGGTTCCAGGAGTTTCCGTAGCTTATCAAGGTACGGCTCAAGCGGCAGACTGCCCTCAAAGTATACTGAGATAACTCGGACCGTCCACTTTTCTGTTTTGAGGCACGCTACTGCAATATTTTCAGTGATCATAGTTTGATCATTCAGAATCTCGATCCCATCGTCAAATACTACAATAGCGGCCTTGACTGGCTTAGTTCGGTTTAACTCTTGCTGTATTACTCGAGTTCCTGACTGCCGCCTGAGTTCCCCCGCCGCCCCGACGTAGGGCTCCTGGATCAACGCAAAACTGACGTCCCTTTTTCGGGCCTCCAAGAATAGCTCGTGTGTGGCTTGTTTTTTCTTCTGTAGATTTGCCTGTATCACCCTGTATGGCTTACCTCCACTGACCGGAATTCCATCCGTGGTTCCGGGGGTGCCCGTATCTTAACAATACGAGACGCTGGATCTCGCTATAGCGTCCCAGCGCTTTCGTATGGGGCACTCCCCGTCAAACGCGTTGTGTCCCGTCTCGTTGCATTTTGCCAATCTGCAATTACGGCAGGTAGGTGTCTCCCCCGTCAGGTACGATGCACATTCAGCTCTCAGATGTGGGCCGGCGCAGAAACTACACAAGTCGGCTGGCTCAGTGCAGAGTCTGCGCCCATGCCCATATCCGAGGCATCTGGTGCACTGTACGAGTGGACTTTGGTCTTGGACCGCCGCATATTGCAGATCCACGTGCACCCGTTTCGCCGAGGTTAATCTCTGCCAGACTCCTGGTGAGACCTGTAAGACGACATGGTTCTCGTGGGGGTTTCTGGCCTTGCGCCTGTACCTCACCACGGCTCTGAACTCTTCGTCAGGCAGGTCCCCCAGGAGGCTGGCATTTTGGGTCCTAAGTGACGCCACTATCTCATCGTCCTTGTTGAAGGTGAGGACGTTTTTGATTATGATCAAAGGGTCTTTGTTTTTTGCCGGTTCAACACTGAGGCTCGTGTTTTTGGCCTTGATCCTCTCACTCACCTTCTTCAATTCCTCCTTAGTGGCGCAGCTTAGGACTACCTTCTGATTCCTCACTTTTTGTACCCTAGTCACTTGCAGTCCACTGGTCTTGGCTTCAAGCGCATCTCTCACTTTTCCAAGCACTTCCTCACTTGTGTCCTTCTCGACATCGGAGGACACAATGATGGAGTGCTTGGGTCCTTTAGTAGGAGTGGCTTTATTTGAAGGTCTTGCCAAGACTTCTGCATATGACGGGACAGTGTCCTGGAGACTGGCGACTCTCCTTCCGGTATCTTCAGTCTTTTGACGAAGCTCTCTCATTTCATCTACCAATTTATCGAGACAGTTCACTTGTATTTTGGCGCTTCCTTCAGCAGATACTTTTTTGTCTAATGTGTTCTTTATTGTCCCCATCATGTCCAAATTTTCCTTCATTAACTGTACGTGCTTTTCAATTACTTTTTCTAAATCTGTTCCTTCCCCTACCCCTATCTTTCTTGTTTCTTCCATCTTTCTATTTTCCTGTTCCAGGCACTGCTTCTGGCCTTTGGCAGAGGCAGCCTCCTTGATCAATTGAAACATGCGATCAATTGCTTCAACGACTCCTAGTTTTATCTCAGCTTTGAGGTTCCTGGAGTTGTTTAGGTGCATTTTGGCCTTGATCAAGCAGGCTTTTCCCTCTGCCACCCTATCCAACACCTTGCCACTCGTAGGTTTGGGTGGACTCCCCTTGACTTCAACTGAGAGTCTTCGCACCGCTGCATGCTTTGGTTTCAGGGAGTCCTCAGTCGAGGGCCGTTTTGGGGTGATGCTGGTGCGGTCGGAGTTTCCGGACTCCCACTCCCCAATACTTTTTCGGACATTTTGTGTTGGACGGGCTGCCTGTTTGGTTACGGTTCCGGGTCCAGCCGTGTTCGTATTCATATCTGAGCTTTCGTCCGACTTTGCAGGTGTTCTGAACATTTTTGTCCTAATATGTCAAAAACTTAAAAGTAGTTAACGTTAAATAAAAACAAGTAAAAGTTTGTTGTAAACTTAAATAAAGTCAATATAAATTCTATGTAAAATATCTTTTGATATATAAGGCTGATTTTGCCCAAACTTCGTCAAAATATATTTTTCGGGTCTGCGAACAAAACTGTGTGCAAAACCCGAAAAGTCAAAAGTTTGTTATAATTTAGCCCGTCCCAATAGTAAATTTTAAAAGCTATTTTTAACACCTCCGGGAGGGTGGGCGGGCAAAAATTTCGCGAATTTCGCGTTTTCGAGTATGGGGCGCGGTGCGCGCTCACTGTCCGATACCTAGAAAAATATACAAATAATTTGGAAGAGTAAGTTGACCGAAAAAATAATGTTTTACCTGAAATTTACTGAAAATTTTGAATATTTCCTATGTTCCTAATAATTTTATGCTTTTTGTTGCAGATCCGCGGAGGGGACGCCGAGACGGAGCCGACGACGTATCACACACCACAATCGGATAAAAACTTAGACACGCGAAAAAGTCGGTTAGGTTAGGTTAGGTTAGGTTAGGTTAGGTTAGGTTAGGTTAGGTTAGGTTAGGTTAGGTTAGGTTAGGTTAGGTTAGGTTAGGTTAGGTTAGGTTAGGTTAGGTTAGGTTAGGTTAGGTTAGGTTAGGTTAGGTTAGGTTAGGTTAGGTTAGGTTAGGTTAGGTTAGGTTAGGTTAGGTTAGGTTAGGTTAGGTTAGGTTAGGTTAGGTTAGGTTAGGTTAGGTTAGGTTAGGTTAGGTTAGGTTAGGTTAGGTTAGGTTAGGTTAGGTTAGGTTAGGTTAGGTTAGGTTTTTTTTTTTTTTTTTTTTAATTTTATACTTGTTTCCCCTGCAGTTTGCAGGGACCTTTTTTAGGTTTTGTTTAGATTTACAAAGATTTTCAATTTTTTACACTCTCGCAATATTTAAAGTAGTCAATATGTAAATACGTAATATTCAGTATCATACTGATATATGTTCATTTCATTTTTTATTTCTTTATTACTTTTGTCTGTACTATTCTGCTCTTTAAGTGATTTATTCTGTTGTTTTGTTTTCTATACTTATTTATTTATTTTCATTCATTTGTCACTGATACTTTATCTTGTTTAATTTTTTATTACCAAAATTTATCACAGGTGCATACTCATAATTCCATTGAATTAAGCGTTGCACGTGTATTTCAAAGCTATTTGTTAAATACGACACGATGACACTCAGTGTCACCGCGTCTTATTCCTGTTTATAGCGTCTTGGGCCACTTTCGTGCAGTAGGCTAACAGGTACGGCCTGGAGTCCTGGCCGCTCATCAGCTCACAGAGTGATGCCTCGGTTAGCTTCAAATTAGTTGCGGATTCCAGGTCGTACCTGTCGGCGTCATATTTTGGGCACTCCAGCAGTAAGTGTCGTATCGACTCGTTTTTACTTGGGTCACATATACACGAGGGGCTATCTTTGCACTTAAAGTTGTATAAGTACTCGGAAAACCCCCCATGTCCTGTCATCACTTGCGTAAGGAGTGGGGTGAGTTTGAACTTTTGCACAATTCTAAAAGCTTGGGATACGTCAGGCAGAAAAAGTTTTGTCACCCCTGCAGCTGCTTCGCTTTGGTATCGTCGATTCCAGACCTCAACCGTTTTCTTTCGTATCTCATTTTTTACATGGGATACTGGGCATTTTCCATAATGTGCTGCTGTTTTAGTGTAAAGAGCCGCTTGTTTCGCCAGCTCATCAGCCCTTTCGTTACCGGGAACGCCGACGTGGGCCTTTACCCAATAGAGTTTGGTCTGGCATCCCTTTGCCTTAAGGTTGGCTATGTTCTGCCTTATGGCGAATGCGAGTGGATGGAAGGCGTCCGTGTTCTGGACAATTTGGAGTGCAGATCTCGAGTCGCTCAGCACAGCTACTTCCTTTTGCCTTACTCTCTGCATTAGCTCGGTAGCTTGATACAGGGCGTAGAGTTCAGCCTGGAACACTGTGCAGAACGACTCGAGTCTCATCTTCTTTGTTTTTGTCTCTACTCCTCTGTTCCAATATGTTAGTGCTGCACCGACTTTCCCTTCCAGTTTGCTCCCGTCAGTATAGATTTGTACTTCTGGGAGCGGATGCTGGTCTAGGGTTTCGGGCAGCATGTCATTGAGGCAGTGGTACTCTATTTCTTCCTGAGTAGCTGGGTGTGGTCCTTCCAAGAAGCAGACGCGTTTTTCCAACTGCCATTCAACGTGGTCAAAATCCATCTTGCCTCTCTTTGCTTCGTACAGCTGAGCTGCCTCTTGAATCCTAAGATCCAAGGGGAGAAGCCCAGTCAGTACGAGTGCTGCATTAAGAGAGACAGTTCGATATGACTTGCAGATCTTCTGTGCAAAGCCACGCTGAATGGTGTTAAACTGCTTTCTTACCATAATTTTTTCAGCAGCCGATGCCCACGCGCTTGAGGCGTACATAACGATCGGCTCAATTACGGCGACATATATCGTCTTGATGATCTCCGGGTTCAGGCCCCATTCTATTTTCGCAGTCCTTGCGAGCTGCTTATATATGTTTGCTGCCTTACAACAGACATTTGACACATGTTTATTGAAAGTCAACTTTCTGTCTATTGTAAGGCCTAGCAGCTTTATCTCGTCGACTAGCGGTATAGCCACTCCGCCCATATGCATAACTGGGGCATCAAATTTAAGCTTTTTGGTTACTACCATAGCATTAGTTTTATGCGCTGCAAATCTAAGTTTATTTTTGATGCCCCACTCATGCACATAAGCGAGTGTGCGGTTGGCTATTTCTTGTATTTCGGTTCCTGATTTCCCGGAGAACATCATGACGACATCGTCAGCAAATGCTTGTGTATATACGCCTCGCGCGTCGAGGTCTTCCAATAGCGGGTCCAGCAGCAGGTTCCAAAAGGTTGGACCGCCTATGGAGCCCTGGACGCAGCCTTTATTTGTAGTCTTTCTGCAGGTTTTGTCTGCGTACCTAACTACAACACTCCTTCCTTCGAAGTAGTTGTCAACTAATCTCCGGAGATTAAGGGGGCATTCCTTGAGAATTAGCTGACTTTTGATAGCAGGCCACCATGCGCTATCGAAAGCCCCTTCGATATCGAGCGATACTATAACTGTGATTTCCTTGTTGTGCATGTTTCTTTTCAATTTCTGCATAAGGTCATACAGCGCGTCCTCCGTACTCTTTTGTGGGACAAATCCGTACTGTTTCGGGTTTGTCCTTGGAAGCAGATGCCACCGGATCCTCTTCACCATTAATTTCTCAAGGACTTTCCCCAGTACGGATAAAAGCCCAATTGGTCGGTAGGACTTCGCTTGAGTATAGTCGCTCTTTCCAGGCTTTCGAAGCACCACAACGGCTGCCTCCTTCCAGGGCGACGGGAAGCAGGACAGTGTCAGACACTTGTTGAGAATCCCCAGGAGGACTCCTTTCGCCGCGAACACTGCTCTAAGACAGATGTCCGCAGTGAAACCGTCCAATCCCGGGGCCTTCTTGGGATTGAAGCTATTTAAAGTCCTTTTTAGTTCAGCCTCCGTGAACGGTGGGTCATCTGTATCGCCTATTGTTGAGTTACCTATATTCCCTGCAATTTCTCTAATAGTTTGATGGATATCATTATCCATAGTACTATCGTCTTCTGGAAAAAATGTCTTAGTAAGTAACTCAACTGACTGTTCAGGACTTAAAATAGCTCCACCCCCATTCAACAATTGATCTTCGTGTCTTTCCGTTCCGCTTCTAATCACCCTGTACACCCCATCCCAAAAGCTTTCCCTATCCTGTTTAGTACAGAATGTTTTCCAGCTTTCAGTCTGTGCCTTCATTGCTGTTAATTCATATTCTTCTTTCTGTTTCAGGTAATCTTCAACCACATACTTGCGTCTTCGGGGAGCTGCGCACGCGATCCTGCGTCTCATCGTGTTCACGACACCCTTCATGCGTTCCAGTTCGTCGGTCCACCAAGGTAAGTATCCTTTTTTATTTTTATGTCTAATTAATGGAATTGAATTTTTGCATGCTATTTTAATGCTATCTATATAATTTTTAACTATTAACTCTAATTGTTCCTTATTTTCAATTTTTGATACATTTTCTAGCGTAATACACTTTTCTTCTAATAGGTTTTTGACTTCCTCGGTGAAACGACTCCAGTCCGCCTTTCGAGTGTTGTAAACTCGCGTGGATTTTGGCTTCCTGTCTTGTGAAGGCTTCCCTAGGATGAGGTCAAAAGTGATGGCATTATGATCTGAACCAGTGACCGTCTTGTCGACTTTCCAGTTCTTGACGTTTTTAAGCATTTGTGACGTACAAACTGTTATGTCAACATGGCTTTGAAATATTTTGTCGCCTCGAACTGTGTCGAAGGTGGGGACGGTCCCCTGGTTCAGAATGTGCAATTCCATCTCATCCAAGAAGTCCTTACATTCTTCGCCCCTTTCGTCTTCTTCCACGCTGCCCCACCACGTGCTCCAAGAATTTACGTCCCCCCCAATCAGGACTTTTCCAGTTCGCGCTGGTTCCAGGAGTTTCCGTAGCTTATCAAGGTACGGCTCAAGCGGCAGACTGCCCTCAAAGTATACTGAGATAACTCGGACCGTCCACTTTTCTGTTTTGAGGCACGCTACTGCAATATTTTCAGTGATCATAGTTTGATCATTCAGAATCTCGATCCCATCGTCAAATACTACAATAGCGGCCTTGACTGGCTTAGTTCGGTTTAACTCTTGCTGTATTACTCGAGTTCCTGACTGCCGCCTGAGTTCCCCCGCCGCCCCGACGTAGGGCTCCTGGATCAACGCAAAACTGACGTCCCTTTTTCGGGCCTCCAAGAATAGCTCGTGTGTGGCTTGTTTTTTCTTCTGTAGATTTGCCTGTATCACCCTGTATGGCTTACCTCCACTGACCGGAATTCCATCCGTGGTTCCGGGGGTGCCCGTATCTTAACAATACGAGACGCTGGATCTCGCTATAGCGTCCCAGCGCTTTCGTATGGGGCACTCCCCGTCAAACGCGTTGTGTCCCGTCTCGTTGCATTTTGCCAATCTGCAATTACGGCAGGTAGGTGTCTCCCCCGTCAGGTACGATGCACATTCAGCTCTCAGATGTGGGCCGGCGCAGAAACTACACAAGTCGGCTGGCTCAGTGCAGAGTCTGCGCCCATGCCCATATCCGAGGCATCTGGTGCACTGTACGAGTGGACTTTGGTCTTGGACCGCCGCATATTGCAGATCCACGTGCACCCGTTTCGCCGAGGTTAATCTCTGCCAGACTCCTGGTGAGACCTGTAAGACGACATGGTTCTCGTGGGGGTTTCTGGCCTTGCGCCTGTACCTCACCACGGCTCTGAACTCTTCGTCAGGCAGGTCCCCCAGGAGGCTGGCATTTTGGGTCCTAAGTGACGCCACTATCTCATCGTCCTTGTTGAAGGTGAGGACGTTTTTGATTATGATCAAAGGGTCTTTGTTTTTTGCCGGTTCAACACTGAGGCTCGTGTTTTTGGCCTTGATCCTCTCACTCACCTTCTTCAATTCCTCCTTAGTGGCGCAGCTTAGGACTACCTTCTGATTCCTCACTTTTTGTACCCTAGTCACTTGCAGTCCACTGGTCTTGGCTTCAAGCGCATCTCTCACTTTTCCAAGCACTTCCTCACTTGTGTCCTTCTCGACATCGGAGGACACAATGATGGAGTGCTTGGGTCCTTTAGTAGGAGTGGCTTTATTTGAAGGTCTTGCCAAGACTTCTGCATATGACGGGACAGTGTCCTGGAGACTGGCGACTCTCCTTCCGGTATCTTCAGTCTTTTGACGAAGCTCTCTCATTTCATCTACCAATTTATCGAGACAGTTCACTTGTATTTTGGCGCTTCCTTCAGCAGATACTTTTTTGTCTAATGTGTTCTTTATTGTCCCCATCATGTCCAAATTTTCCTTCATTAACTGTACGTGCTTTTCAATTACTTTTTCTAAATCTGTTCCTTCCCCTACCCCTATCTTTCTTGTTTCTTCCATCTTTCTATTTTCCTGTTCCAGGCACTGCTTCTGGCCTTTGGCAGAGGCAGCCTCCTTGATCAATTGAAACATGCGATCAATTGCTTCAACGACTCCTAGTTTTATCTCAGCTTTGAGGTTCCTGGAGTTGTTTAGGTGCATTTTGGCCTTGATCAAGCAGGCTTTTCCCTCTGCCACCCTATCCAACACCTTGCCACTCGTAGGTTTGGGTGGACTCCCCTTGACTTCAACTGAGAGTCTTCGCACCGCTGCATGCTTTGGTTTCAGGGAGTCCTCAGTCGAGGGCCGTTTTGGGGTGATGCTGGTGCGGTCGGAGTTTCCGGACTCCCACTCCCCAATACTTTTTCGGACATTTTGTGTTGGACGGGCTGCCTGTTTGGTTACGGTTCCGGGTCCAGCCGTGTTCGTATTCATATCTGAGCTTTCGTCCGACTTTGCAGGTGTTCTGAACATTTTTGTCCTAATATGTCAAAAACTTAAAAGTAGTTAACGTTAAATAAAAACAAGTAAAAGTTTGTTGTAAACTTAAATAAAGTCAATATAAATTCTATGTAAAATATCTTTTGATATATAAGGCTGATTTTGCCCAAACTTCGTCAAAATATATTTTTCGGGTCTGCGAACAAAACTGTGTGCAAAACCCGAAAAGTCAAAAGTTTGTTATAATTTAGCCCGTCCCAATAGTAAATTTTAAAAGCTATTTTTAACACCTCCGGGAGGGTGGGCGGGCAAAAATTTCGCGAATTTCGCGTTTTCGAGTATGGGGCGCGGTGCGCGCTCACTGTCCGATACCTAGAAAAATATACAAATAATTTGGAAGAGTAAGTTGACCGAAAAAATAATGTTTTACCTGAAATTTACTGAAAATTTTGAATATTTCCTATGTTCCTAATAATTTTATGCTTTTTGTTGCAGATCCGCGGAGGGGACGCCGAGACGGAGCCGACGACGTATCACACACCACAATCGGATAAAAACTTAGACACGCGAAAAAGTCGGTTAGGTTAGGTTAGGTTAGGTTAGGTTAGGTTAGGTTAGGTTAGGTTAGGTTAGGTTAGGTTAGGTTAGGTTAGGTTAGGTTAGGTTAGGTTAGGTTAGGTTAGGTTAGGTTAGGTTAGGTTAGGTTAGGTTAGGTTAGGTTAGGTTAGGTTAGGTTAGGTTAGGTTAGGTTAGGTTAGGTTAGGTTAGGTTAGGTTAGGTTAGGTTAGGTTAGGTTAGGTTAGGTTAGGTTAGGTTAGGTTAGGTTAGGTTAGGTTAGGTTAGGTTAGGTTAGGTTAGGTTAGGTTAGGTTAGGTTAGGTTAGGTTAGGTTAGGTTAGGTTAGGTTAGGTTAGGTTAGGTTAGGTTAGGTTAGGTTAGGTTAGGTTAGGTTAGGTTAGGTTAGGTTAGGTTAGGTTAGGTTAGGTTAGGTTAGGTTAGGTTAGGTTAGGTTAGGTTAGGTTAGGTTAGGTTAGGTTAGGTTAGGTTAGGTTAGGTTAGGTTAGGTTAGGTTAGGTTAGGTTAGGTTAGGTTAGGTTAGGTTAGGTTAGGTTAGGTTAGGTTAGGTTAGGTTAGGTTAGGTTAGGTTAGGTTAGGTTAGGTTAGGTTAGGTTAGGTTAGGTTAGGTTAGGTTAGGTTAGGTTAGGTTAGGTTAGGTTAGGTTAGGTTAGGTTAGGTTAGGTTAGGTTAGGTTAGGTTAGGTTAGGTTAGGTTAGGTTAGGTTAGGTTAGGTTAGGTTAGGTTAGGTTAGGTTAGGTTAGGTTAGGTTAGGTTAGGTTAGGTTAGGTTAGGTTAGGTTAGGTTAGGTTAGGTTAGGTTAGGTTAGGTTAGGTTAGGTTAGGTTAGGTTAGGTTAGGTTAGGTTAGGTTAGGTTAGGTTAGGTTAGGTTAGGTTAGGTTAGGTTAGGTTAGGTTAGGTTAGGTTAGGTTAGGTTAGGTTAGGTTAGGTTAGGTTAGGTTAGGTTAGGTTAGGTTAGGTTAGGTTAGGTTAGGTTAGGTTAGGTTAGGTTAGGTTAGGTTAGGTTAGGTTAGGTTAGGTTAGGTTAGGTTAGGTTAGGTTAGGTTAGGTTAGGTTAGGTTAGGTTAGGTTAGGTTAGGTTAGGTTAGGTTAGGTTAGGTTAGGTTAGGTTAGGTTAGGTTAGGTTAGGTTAGGTTAGGTTAGGTTAGGTTAGGTTAGGTTAGGTTAGGTTAGGTTAGGTTAGGTTAGGTTAGGTTAGGTTAGGTTAGGTTAGGTTAGGTTAGGTTAGGTTAGGTTAGGTTAGGTTAGGTTAGGTTAGGTTAGGTTAGGTTAGGTTAGGTTAGGTTAGGTTAGGTTAGGTTAGGTTAGGTTAGGTTAGGTTAGGTTAGGTTAGGTTAGGTTAGGTTAGGTTAGGTTAGGTTAGGTTAGGTTAGGTTAGGTTAGGTTAGGTTAGGTTAGGTTAGGTTAGGTTAGGTTAGGTTAGGTTAGGTTAGGTTAGGTTAGGTTAGGTTAGGTTAGGTTAGGTTAGGTTAGGTTAGGTTAGGTTAGGTTAGGTTAGGTTAGGTTAGGTTAGGTTAGGTTAGGTTAGGTTAGGTTAGGTTAGGTTAGGTTAGGTTAGGTTAGGTTAGGTTAGGTTAGGTTAGGTTAGGTTAGGTTAGGTTAGGTTAGGTTAGGTTAGGTTAGGTTAGGTTAGGTTAGGTTAGGTTAGGTTAGGTTAGGTTAGGTTAGGTTAGGTTAGGTTAGGTTAGGTTAGGTTAGGTTAGGTTAGGTTAGGTTAGGTTAGGTTAGGTTAGGTTAGGTTAGGTTAGGTTAGGTTAGGTTAGGTTAGGTTAGGTTAGGTTAGGTTAGGTTAGGTTAGGTTAGGTTAGGTTAGGTTAGGTTAGGTTAGGTTAGGTTAGGTTAGGTTAGGTTAGGTTAGGTTAGGTTAGGTTAGGTTAGGTTAGGTTAGGTTAGGTTAGGTTAGGTTAGGTTAGGTTAGGTTAGGTTAGGTTAGGTTAGGTTAGGTTAGGTTAGGTTAGGTTAGGTTAGGTTAGGTTAGGTTAGGTTAGGTTAGGTTAGGTTAGGTTAGGTTAGGTTAGGTTAGGTTAGGTTAGGTTAGGTTAGGTTAGGTTAGGTTAGGTTAGGTTAGGTTAGGTTAGGTTAGGTTAGGTTAGGTTAGGTTAGGTTAGGTTAGGTTAGGTTAGGTTAGGTTAGGTTAGGTTAGGTTAGGTTAGGTTAGGTTAGGTTAGGTTAGGTTAGGTTAGGTTAGGTTAGGTTAGGTTAGGTTAGGTTAGGTTAGGTTAGGTTAGGTTAGGTTAGGTTAGGTTAGGTTAGGTTAGGTTAGGTTAGGTTAGGTTAGGTTAGGTTAGGTTAGGTTAGGTTAGGTTAGGTTAGGTTAGGTTAGGTTAGGTTAGGTTAGGTTAGGTTAGGTTAGGTTAGGTTAGGTTAGGTTAGGTTAGGTTAGGTTAGGTTAGGTTAGGTTAGGTTAGGTTAGGTTAGGTTAGGTTAGGTTAGGTTAGGTTAGGTTAGGTTAGGTTAGGTTAGGTTAGGTTAGGTTAGGTTAGGTTAGGTTAGGTTAGGTTAGGTTAGGTTAGGTTAGGTTAGGTTAGGTTAGGTTAGGTTAGGTTAGGTTAGGTTAGGTTAGGTTAGGTTAGGTTAGGTTAGGTTAGGTTAGGTTAGGTTAGGTTAGGTTAGGTTAGGTTAGGTTAGGTTAGGTTAGGTTAGGTTAGGTTAGGTTAGGTTAGGTTAGGTTAGGTTAGGTTAGGTTAGGTTAGGTTAGGTTAGGTTAGGTTAGGTTAGGTTAGGTTAGGTTAGGTTAGGTTAGGTTAGGTTAGGTTAGGTTAGGTTAGGTTAGGTTAGGTTAGGTTAGGTTAGGTTAGGTTAGGTTAGGTTAGGTTAGGTTAGGTTAGGTTAGGTTAGGTTAGGTTAGGTTAGGTTAGGTTAGGTTAGGTTAGGTTAGGTTAGGTTAGGTTAGGTTAGGTTAGGTTAGGTTAGGTTAGGTTAGGTTAGGTTAGGTTAGGTTAGGTTAGGTTAGGTTAGGTTAGGTTAGGTTAGGTTAGGTTAGGTTAGGTTAGGTTAGGTTAGGTTAGGTTAGGTTAGGTTAGGTTAGGTTAGGTTAGGTTAGGTTAGGTTAGGTTAGGTTAGGTTAGGTTAGGTTAGGTTAGGTTAGGTTAGGTTAGGTTAGGTTAGGTTAGGTTAGGTTAGGTTAGGTTAGGTTAGGTTAGGTTAGGTTAGGTTAGGTTAGGTTAGGTTAGGTTAGGTTAGGTTAGGTTAGGTTAGGTTAGGTTAGGTTAGGTTAGGTTAGGTTAGGTTAGGTTAGGTTAGGTTAGGTTAGGTTAGGTTAGGTTAGGTTAGGTTAGGTTAGGTTAGGTTAGGTTAGGTTAGGTTAGGTTAGGTTAGGTTAGGTTAGGTTAGGTTAGGTTAGGTTAGGTTAGGTTAGGTTAGGTTAGGTTAGGTTAGGTTAGGTTAGGTTAGGTTAGGTTAGGTTAGGTTAGGTTAGGTTAGGTTAGGTTAGGTTAGGTTAGGTTAGGTTAGGTTAGGTTAGGTTAGGTTAGGTTAGGTTAGGTTAGGTTAGGTTAGGTTAGGTTAGGTTAGGTTAGGTTAGGTTAGGTTAGGTTAGGTTAGGTTAGGTTAGGTTAGGTTAGGTTAGGTTAGGTTAGGTTAGGTTAGGTTAGGTTAGGTTAGGTTAGGTTAGGTTAGGTTAGGTTAGGTTAGGTTAGGTTAGGTTAGGTTAGGTTAGGTTAGGTTAGGTTAGGTTAGGTTAGGTTAGGTTAGGTTAGGTTAGGTTAGGTTAGGTTAGGTTAGGTTAGGTTAGGTTAGGTTAGGTTAGGTTAGGTTAGGTTAGGTTAGGTTAGGTTAGGTTAGGTTAGGTTAGGTTAGGTTAGGTTAGGTTAGGTTAGGTTAGGTTAGGTTAGGTTAGGTTAGGTTAGGTTAGGTTAGGTTAGGTTAGGTTAGGTTAGGTTAGGTTAGGTTAGGTTAGGTTAGGTTAGGTTAGGTTAGGTTAGGTTAGGTTAGGTTAGGTTAGGTTAGGTTAGGTTAGGTTAGGTTAGGTTAGGTTAGGTTAGGTTAGGTTAGGTTAGGTTAGGTTAGGTTAGGTTAGGTTAGGTTAGGTTAGGTTAGGTTAGGTTAGGTTAGGTTAGGTTAGGTTAGGTTAGGTTAGGTTAGGTTAGGTTAGGTTAGGTTAGGTTAGGTTAGGTTAGGTTAGGTTAGGTTAGGTTAGGTTAGGTTAGGTTAGGTTAGGTTAGGTTAGGTTAGGTTAGGTTAGGTTAGGTTAGGTTAGGTTAGGTTAGGTTAGGTTAGGTTAGGTTAGGTTAGGTTAGGTTAGGTTAGGTTAGGTTAGGTTAGGTTAGGTTAGGTTAGGTTAGGTTAGGTTAGGTTAGGTTAGGTTAGGTTAGGTTAGGTTAGGTTAGGTTAGGTTAGGTTAGGTTAGGTTAGGTTAGGTTAGGTTAGGTTAGGTTAGGTTAGGTTAGGTTAGGTTAGGTTAGGTTAGGTTAGGTTAGGTTAGGTTAGGTTAGGTTAGGTTAGGTTAGGTTAGGTTAGGTTAGGTTAGGTTAGGTTAGGTTAGGTTAGGTTAGGTTAGGTTAGGTTAGGTTAGGTTAGGTTAGGTTAGGTTAGGTTAGGTTAGGTTAGGTTAGGTTAGGTTAGGTTAGGTTAGGTTAGGTTAGGTTAGGTTAGGTTAGGTTAGGTTAGGTTAGGTTAGGTTAGGTTAGGTTAGGTTAGGTTAGGTTAGGTTAGGTTAGGTTAGGTTAGGTTAGGTTAGGTTAGGTTAGGTTAGGTTAGGTTAGGTTAGGTTAGGTTAGGTTAGGTTAGGTTAGGTTAGGTTAGGTTAGGTTAGGTTAGGTTAGGTTAGGTTAGGTTAGGTTAGGTTAGGTTAGGTTAGGTTAGGTTAGGTTAGGTTAGGTTAGGTTAGGTTAGGTTTTTTTTTTTTTTTTTTTTTTTTTTTTTTAAATTATTCGGACAAGTTTTTCCTCCGATATTGTCGCCTCCGATATTGTCGGAGATCTTTTTTAGGGGTGAACATTTCTTTGCTCTTAAAGTTTAATATAAAAGTATTTTTCGAAATTTCTTACTTTTTACAAGTTTATTTTATACCAATATTTTCAGTCTAATAGTCTTTACATAATTTTATTTATATATATTGTTTACGTTGTTGTACGGTTTTGCTTACACCATATTTTTATTTCTATTCCTTTTTTTAAAATTGTAATTGTTTGACATACGTAAATACTCGTAGTTCTTTAGAACTGCGCGTTTTACGCATTTTTCATGTATATTTTATTGGTTGGAATAGAGCAAGACGACACTCAGTGTCATCTTGTTCTATTCCTATACACGGTATCCTTTGCCACCGTCGTACAGAATGCTAACAGGTACGGCCTGATTAGCTTCTCTGCCATCATTTCACACAATGATGTTTCAGTCAACTTCATGTTGGTCGCAGACTCCAGGTCGTACCTGTTTGCATCGTATTTAGGACATTCGAGCAGCAGGTGTTTTAATGTTTCTTCTTTTTCAGGTTCACAAACACATGAGGGGTTGTCCTTGCACTTGAACCTGTTCAGGTACGCAGAGAACCCCCCATGGCCGGTCATTACCTGTGTCAAGATTGGTGTAAGTATGAACTTTTTAATTATTCTATGAGCCTCTGAGACATTAGGGAAGAATAGTTTTGTAACTTCTCCTGTTCCTTCTCTCTTGTATCTCTGGTCCCATTTACCTACAGTTTCCCTCCTTATTTCGCTCTTTGCATATGACACCGGACATCTGTCGTAGTGCGCAGAGGTTTTTGTGTACAAGGCTGCCTGCTTTGCCAATTCGTCGGCTCTTTCGTTTCCGGGTACCCCCACGTGAGCCTTTACCCAATACAATTTGACATTGCAGTCACCTACTTTCAGTCGGGCGATGTTTTGCCTTGTTGCAAAAGCCAGTGGGTGGAACGCGTCCGCGTTCTGGATGATTTGGAGTGCAGATCTCGAGTCGCTTAGCACAGCCACTTCCTTTAGCTTCGCTCTCAACAGTAGCTCAGTGGCTTGAAACAGTGCATAGAGCTCGGCCTGGAACACTGTGCAAAACGACTCGAGTCTCATCTTCTTCGTTTTTGTCTCGGCTCCATTTTCCCAAAGTGTGTATGCTGCCCCTACTTTCCCTTCCAGTTTACTCCCATCGGTGTAAATTTGTGTTTTCGGTACCTGATGCCGGTCTAGGGTGTCGGGCAGCATATCACTGAGACATTCAAAGTCCAAGTCTACCTCTGTAGCTGGATGTGGAGCCTCCAGAAAGCAGACGCGTCCCTCGATCTGCCACCCAGCGTGGTCCAGCGCAGATTTGCCTCTCTTCGCTTCGTACAGCCGGGCTGCTTCCTGGATCCTAAGATCCAATGGAAGCAGTCCGGCTAGTACGAGTACAGCGTTGAGAGGAGCTGTCCTGTACGACTTACAGATTTTCTGCGCGAAACCACGCTGGATGGCATTTAGCTGCTTTTGCACCATGAGCTTTTCTGCTGCCGGCGCCCACACACTCGAAGCGTACATAATGATCGGTTCTATTACCGCGACGTATATTGTTCTGATGATTTCCGGGTTCAGTCCCCACTCTATTTTAGCTGTTCTGGCGAGCTGCTTATAAATGTTTGCAGCCTTACAACAGACATTAGACACATGCTTATTAAAAGTCAGTTTTTTGTCTATTGTAAGGCCGAGCAACTTGATTTCGTCTACAACTTGTATTTCCACCCCACCCATGTGCATGACTGGGGTATCAAATTTTAGTTTCTTAGTGACCAGCATAGCGTTAGTTTTTTGAGCTGCAAACTTTAGTTTATTTTTGATACCCCATTCATGCACATACGCGAGGGTTTGGTTAACCACTTCTTGAATTTTATGGGCTGAATGCCCGGAAAACATCAGAACGACATCGTCGGCAAACGCCTGTATATATACGCTTCGTGCTTCCAGTTCTTCCAGAAGTGGGTCCAACAGCAGATTCCAAAAGGTTGGTCCACCAATGGAACCCTGTACGCAGCCTTTATTGGTGTTTTTCTTGTAGGTTCGACCAGCATAGTTAACAACCACTTTTCGTTCTTCAAAGTAGTCGTTGACCAGGCACCTGAGGTTTGCAGGACATTGCTTTCGGATGAGCTGCGTTTTTATGGCAGGCCACCATGCACTGTCGAAAGCCCCTTCGATATCGAGTGACACAATAACTGATATTTCCTTTCTTTGCATATTTCTTTTTAATTTTTGCATCAGATCGTACAATGCGTCTTCCGTACTTTTTTGCGGGACGAAACCATACTGCTTGGGGCTAGTCCTTGGTAGTAAGTGCCATCTGATCCTCCTTACTACCATTTTCTCGAGGACTTTCCCCAAGACAGATAGTAGTCCTATTGGTCGGTAAGACTTCGCGTTACTGTAATCACTCTTTCCAGGCTTTCGGAGTACCACCACAGTCGCCTCCTTCCAGGGTGCAGGGAAGCAGGACAAGGACAGGCATTTATTTAGAATCCCCAGGAAGACTTCGTTCGCTGCGAATATTGCTCTCAAGCATATGTCCGCAGTGAATCCGTCTAATCCTGGGGCCTTTTTCGGATTAAAGCTATTTAGGGTCCTTTTTAACTCAGCCATAGTGAACGGTGGGTCATTTATGTCGTCGGGCTTCGAATTGCCTATGGTTCCAGCTTCTTTTCGAATTGTTTTGTGGATTTCACTATCCACATTACAGTTGTCATCTGGGAAGAATGTTTTTGTAAGCAATTCGACCGACTCTTCTGGACCCAGAACTGTTCCGTTTTCTTGTAAGAGTTGGTCGTCGTGTACTCCTGTCCTGCTTCTAATCACCCTGTATACTCTGTCCCACATACTCTCCTTTTCTTGTTTGGTACAAAAGGATTTCCAACTTAATGTCTGTGCCTTTTTTACCGCTAATTCATATGTTTCCTTTGATTTCAGGTATTCCTCGACTACGTGTTCCCGTCTTCGTGGTGCAGCGCAACGGATTCTTCGTCTCATCGTGTTCACAGTTCCCTTCAAGCGGTCCAGCTCAGCGGTCCACCAAGGTAAGTAATTTGCTCTATTTCTATTTTTTATTAAAGGTATTGATTTTTCACAAGCTATTTGAATGCTTTCTATATATTTACCAACTATTGATTTTAGATCTTCCTTATTTTCTATTATTTGTATGTTGTCTAAAGTAATGTATTTTTGTATTAATGTTTGTTTTACTTCCTCAGTGAACCGGCTCCAGTCCGCTTTCCGGGTGTTGTAAACGCGCGTGGACGCAGGCTTCCTCTTGTCTACGGGCTTCTCTAGACAGATCTCGAATGTGATAGCATTGTGATCTGAACTGGTGACCGCCGCCCTATCCACCTTCCAGTCCTTGATGTGCCGCAGTAATCGTGACGAACAAACTGTTACGTCAACATTACTCTTAAGGTGGCGGCCACCTCGGACTGTGTCGAAGGTGGGCTCGGTCCCACAGTTAAGGATATGCATATCTCTTTCGTCCAGGAATTCCTTGTAGAGTTCTCCTCTATCGTCCTCCGATACGCTTCCCCACCACGTACTCCACGCATTTATGTCGCCTCCGATCAAAAGTTTTTCTGTCCGCACCAAGTCCAGGAGTATCCCTAGTCTGTCCAGGTAAGGCTCAAGCGGCATACTGTCCTCAAAGTAAACCGAAACCACTCCGACTGACCATTTGTCAGTTTTCAAAATGGTAACAACTATGTTTTCGGATACTGTGGTTTGATTGTTGAGGATCTCGATCTCGTCGTCGAACACAATGACTGCTGCCTTTACTGGCTTTGTCCTGTTCCGCTCGCATTGGACGATTCGAGTACCAGCGTACCGCTTGAGTTCCCCCCTGGCTCCAACGTAGGGCTCCTGTACCAGTGCGAAGCCGATTCCCCTTGATCGAGCTACGAGGAATAGCTCATTCGTTGCGAGCTGTTTTCGTTGGAGGTTTACTTGAATAGCTTTGTACCTTTTCGTGCTATGTCCCGAGGCTATTCCTGCATCCATGGTGTTTGGGGTGCCCTTTTCGTTAGCAGTACGCTACGCTTGATCGAGCTATAGCGTCCCACCTCTTACGAATTGGGCACTCCCCATCGAACGCATTATGTCCTGTGTCGCCGCATTTTGCCAACCTGCAATTTCGGCAGGTCGGAGTCTCACCCGTTAAGTACGATGGGCAGTCCATCCGGAGGTGTGGGCCGGCGCAGTAGCTGCAAAGGTCGGCTGGCTCCTTGCACAGCCTGCGCCCATGCCCATATCCCAGACATCGAGTGCACTGCACGAGTGGACTCTGGTCTTGGACCGCCGCATATTGCAGGTCGATGTGCACCTTTTTGGCGGAGGTCAGCTTTTGCCAGACCTTAGGGGAGACCTGTAGGACGACATGGTTCTCGTGGGGATTTCTCGCCCTCCGCCGGTACCTCACCACGGCTCTGAACTCGTCGTCCGACAGGTCCCCCAAAAGACTTGCATTTTGAGTCCTGAGCGACGCCACTATCTCATCGTCCTTGTTGAAAGTGAGGAGATTCTTAATGATGATCAGCGGATCCTTATTTTTGGCCTCTTCGACATTTAGGTTCCTGTTTTTGGCCGTGATCCTCTCACTCACTTTCTTCAATTCCTCCTTAGTGGCGCAGCTCAGGACTACCTTTTGGTTCCTAACCTTTTGCACCCTGGTCACTTGCAGACCACTAGTTTTAGCTTCGAGCGCATCTCTCACTTTCCCAAGCACTTCCTCACTTGTGTCCTTCTCTATATCAGAAGACACAATGATGGAGTGCCTGGGTCCTTTTGTAGGAGTGGCTATACTAGTAGGTCTTGCCAAGACTTCGGCGTATGACGGAACTGCATCCTGGAAGCTGGCGATTTTCCTTCCGGTGTCTTCGGTCTTTTGACGAAGGTCTCTCACTTCCTCTACAAGCTTGTCGAGACTGCTCATATGGGTTTTGGCGATTCCTTCAGCGCTGACTTTCTTATCTAATGTGTTCGTGATTATCCCCATTTTTTCCAAATTTTCTTCCATTAGCTGTACGTGTTTTTCGATTGTTTTTTCTAAATCTGTCCCTTCCCCTACCCCTATCTTTTTTGTTTCTTCCTTCTTATTCCCACCTTCCTGTTCCAAGCACTGCTTCTGTCCTTTGACGGAGGCAGCCTCCTTGATCAGTTGGAACATGCGGTCAATTGCCTCAACAACTCCTTGCTTTATCTCCGCTTTCAAGTTCCTGGAGTTGTTGAGGTGCATCTTGGCCTTGATCAAGCAGGCTTTTCCCTCCGCCACTCTATCCAACACCTTGCCAGTCTTAGGTCTTGGAGGACTCCCCGTGACTTCAACTGATAGTCTTCGGACCGCTGCCGGTTTTGGTTTCAGGGAGTCCTCGGTCGAGTGTTTTTTAGGGGTGGTGCTGGTGCGGTCGGATTTTCCGGACTCCCACTCCCCAATACTTTTGCGGACATTTTGTGATGGGCGGCCAGTTTGCTTGGTTACGGTTCCGGGTCCAGCCGTGAACGTAACTGGGCTTTCGTCCGACTTTGCGGGCGTCCTAAACATCTTGTCCGAATGTGTCAAAACTTAAAACAATTTAACAATAAATAAAACCAAGTAAAGTTAGTTGTTAACTAAGGTAAAGTCAAAATAAGATCCTATAAATTTTTAACAATATCTCCTGATATTTTGGGCCGATTTTGCCCAGACTTCGTCCAAATATGTTTTTCGGGTCTGCGAACAAGTATATGTGCAAAACCCGAAAAGTCAAAGTTTGTTAAAATATAGCCCGTCCCAATAGTAAATTTTAAATCTTAACGTTAACGACTCCGGGAGGGTGGGTGGGCAAAAATTTCGCGAATTTCGCGTTTTCGAGTATGGGGCGCGGTGCGCGCTCACTGTCCGATACCTAGAAAAATATACAAATAATTTGGAAGAGTAAGTTGACCGAAAAAATAATGTTTTACCTAAAATTTACTGAAAATTTTGAATATTTCCTATGTTCCTAATAATTTTATGCTTTTTGTTGCAGATCCGCGGAGGGGACGCCGAGACGGAGCCGACGACGTATCACACACCACAATCTGATAAAAACTTAGACACGCGAAAAAGTCAAAGTATGGAAAATTGTCAGGGCTTAGGTAGACTCTGACCTAAGTTTGCAAAAATTTCGCGAATTTCGCGTTTTCGAGTATGGGGCGCGGTGCGCGCTCACTGTCCGATACCTAGAAAAATATACAAATAATTTGGAAGAGTAAGTTGACCGAAAAAATAATGTTTTACCTAAAATTTACTGAAAATTTTGAATATTTCCTATGTTCCTAATAATTTTATGCTTTTTGTTGCAGATCCGCGGAGGGGACGCCGAGACGGAGCCGACGACGTATCACACACCACAATCTGATAAAAACTTAGACACGCGAAAAAGTCAAAGTATGGAAAATTGTCAGGGCTTAGGTAGACTCTGACCTAAGTTTGCAAAAATTTCGCGAATTTCGCGTTTTCGAGTATGGGGCGCGGTGCGCGCTCACTGTCCGATACCTAGAAAAATATACAAATAATTTGGAAGAGTAAGTTGACCGAAAAAATAATGTTTTACCTAAAATTTACTGAAAATTTTGAATATTTCCTATGTTCCTAATAATTTTATGCTTTTTGTTGCAGATCCGCGGAGGGGACGCCGAGACGGAGCCGACGACGTATCACACACCACAATCTGATAAAAACTTAGACACGCGAAAAAGTCAAAGTATGGAAAATTGTCAGGGCTTAGGTAGACTCTGACCTAAGTTTGCAAAAATTTCGCGAATTTCGCGTTTTCGAGTATGGGGCGCGGTGCGCGCTCACTGTCCGATACCTAGAAAAATATACAAATAATTTGGAAGAGTAAGTTGACCGAAAAAATAATGTTTTACCTAAAATTTACTGAAAATTTTGAATATTTCCTATGTTCCTAATAATTTTATGCTTTTTGTTGCAGATCCGCGGAGGGGACGCCGAGACGGAGCCGACGACGTATCACACACCACAATCTGATAAAAACTTAGACACGCGAAAAAGTCAAAGTATGGAAAATTGTCAGGGCTTAGGTAGACTCTGACCTAAGTTTGCAAAAATTTCGCGAATTTCGCGTTTTCGAGTATGGGGCGCGGTGCGCGCTCACTGTCCGATACCTAGAAAAATATACAAATAATTTGGAAGAGTAAGTTGACCGAAAAAATAATGTTTTACCTAAAATTTACTGAAAATTTTGAATATTTCCTATGTTCCTAATAATTTTATGCTTTTTGTTGCAGATCCGCGGAGGGGACGCCGAGACGGAGCCGACGACGTATCACACACCACAATCTGATAAAAACTTAGACACGCGAAAAAGTCAAAGTATGGAAAATTGTCAGGGCTTAGGTAGACTCTGACCTAAGTTTGCAAAAATTTCGCGAATTTCGCGTTTTCGAGTATGGGGCGCGGTGCGCGCTCACTGTCCGATACCTAGAAAAATATACAAATAATTTGGAAGAGTAAGTTGACCGAAAAAATAATGTTTTACCTAAAATTTACTGAAAATTTTGAATATTTCCTATGTTCCTAATAATTTTATGCTTTTTGTTGCAGATCCGCGGAGGGGACGCCGAGACGGAGCCGACGACGTATCACACACCACAATCTGATAAAAACTTAGACACGCGAAAAAGTCAAAGTATGGAAAATTGTCAGGGCTTAGGTAGACTCTGACCTAAGTTTGCAAAAATTTCGCGAATTTCGCGTTTTCGAGTATGGGGCGCGGTGCGCGCTCACTGTCCGATACCTAGAAAAATATACAAATAATTTGGAAGAGTAAGTTGACCGAAAAAATAATGTTTTACCTAAAATTTACTGAAAATTTTGAATATTTCCTATGTTCCTAATAATTTTATGCTTTTTGTTGCAGATCCGCGGAGGGGACGCCGAGACGGAGCCGACGACGTATCACACACCACAATCTGATAAAAACTTAGACACGCGAAAAAGTCAAAGTATGGAAAATTGTCAGGGCTTAGGTAGACTCTGACCTAAGTTTGCAAAAATTTCGCGAATTTCGCGTTTTCGAGTATGGGGCGCGGTGCGCGCTCACTGTCCGATACCTAGAAAAATATACAAATAATTTGGAAGAGTAAGTTGACCGAAAAAATAATGTTTTACCTAAAATTTACTGAAAATTTTGAATATTTCCTATGTTCCTAATAATTTTATGCTTTTTGTTGCAGATCCGCGGAGGGGACGCCGAGACGGAGCCGACGACGTATCACACACCACAATCTGATAAAAACTTAGACACGCGAAAAAGTCAAAGTATGGAAAATTGTCAGGGCTTAGGTAGACTCTGACCTAAGTTTGCAAAAATTTCGCGAATTTCGCGTTTTCGAGTATGGGGCGCGGTGCGCGCTCACTGTCCGATACCTAGAAAAATATACAAATAATTTGGAAGAGTAAGTTGACCGAAAAAATAATGTTTTACCTAAAATTTACTGAAAATTTTGAATATTTCCTATGTTCCTAATAATTTTATGCTTTTTGTTGCAGATCCGCGGAGGGGACGCCGAGACGGAGCCGACGACGTATCACACACCACAATCTGATAAAAACTTAGACACGCGAAAAAGTCAAAGTATGGAAAATTGTCAGGGCTTAGGTAGACTCTGACCTAAGTTTGCAAAAATTTCGCGAATTTCGCGTTTTCGAGTATGGGGCGCGGTGCGCGCTCACTGTCCGATACCTAGAAAAATATACAAATAATTTGGAAGAGTAAGTTGACCGAAAAAATAATGTTTTACCTAAAATTTACTGAAAATTTTGAATATTTCCTATGTTCCTAATAATTTTATGCTTTTTGTTGCAGATCCGCGGAGGGGACGCCGAGACGGAGCCGACGACGTATCACACACCACAATCTGATAAAAACTTAGACACGCGAAAAAGTCCGGTTAGGTTAGGTTAGGTTAGGTTAGGTTAGGTTAGGTTAGGTTAGGTTAGGTTAGGTTAGGTTAGGTTAGGTTAGGTTAGGTTAGGTTAGGTTAGGTTAGGTTAGGTTAGGTTAGGTTAGGTTAGGTTAGGTTAGGTTAGGTTAGGTTAGGTTAGGTTAGGTTAGGTTAGGTTAGGTTAGGTTAGGTTAGGTTAGGTTAGGTTAGGTTAGGTTAGGTTAGGTTAGGTTAGGTTAGGTTAGGTTAGGTTAGGTTAGGTTAGGTTAGGTTAGGTTAGGTTAGGTTAGGTTAGGTTAGGTTAGGTTAGGTTAGGTTAGGTTAGGTTAGGTTAGGTTAGGTTAGGTTAGGTTAGGTTAGGTTAGGTTAGGTTAGGTTAGGTTAGGTTAGGTTAGGTTAGGTTAGGTTAGGTTAGGTTAGGTTAGGTTAGGTTAGGTTAGGTTAGGTTAGGTTAGGTTAGGTTAGGTTAGGTTAGGTTAGGTTAGGTTAGGTTAGGTTAGGTTAGGTTAGGTTAGGTTAGGTTAGGTTAGGTTAGGTTAGGTTAGGTTAGGTTAGGTTAGGTTAGGTTAGGTTAGGTTAGGTTAGGTTAGGTTAGGTTAGGTTAGGTTAGGTTAGGTTAGGTTAGGTTAGGTTAGGTTAGGTTAGGTTAGGTTAGGTTAGGTTAGGTTAGGTTAGGTTAGGTTAGGTTAGGTTAGGTTAGGTTAGGTTAGGTTAGGTTAGGTTAGGTTAGGTTAGGTTAGGTTAGGTTAGGTTAGGTTAGGTTAGGTTAGGTTAGGTTAGGTTAGGTTAGGTTAGGTTAGGTTAGGTTAGGTTAGGTTAGGTTAGGTTAGGTTAGGTTAGGTTAGGTTAGGTTAGGTTAGGTTAGGTTAGGTTAGGTTAGGTTAGGTTAGGTTAGGTTAGGTTAGGTTAGGTTAGGTTAGGTTAGGTTAGGTTAGGTTAGGTTAGGTTAGGTTAGGTTAGGTTAGGTTAGGTTAGGTTAGGTTAGGTTAGGTTAGGTTAGGTTAGGTTAGGTTAGGTTAGGTTAGGTTAGGTTAGGTTAGGTTAGGTTAGGTTAGGTTAGGTTAGGTTAGGTTAGGTTAGGTTAGGTTAGGTTAGGTTAGGTTAGGTTAGGTTAGGTTAGGTTAGGTTAGGTTAGGTTAGGTTAGGTTAGGTTAGGTTAGGTTAGGTTAGGTTAGGTTAGGTTAGGTTAGGTTAGGTTAGGTTAGGTTAGGTTAGGTTAGGTTAGGTTAGGTTAGGTTAGGTTAGGTTAGGTTAGGTTAGGTTAGGTTAGGTTAGGTTAGGTTAGGTTAGGTTAGGTTAGGTTAGGTTAGGTTAGGTTAGGTTAGGTTAGGTTAGGTTAGGTTAGGTTAGGTTAGGTTAGGTTAGGTTAGGTTAGGTTAGGTTAGGTTAGGTTAGGTTAGGTTAGGTTAGGTTAGGTTAGGTTAGGTTAGGTTAGGTTAGGTTAGGTTAGGTTAGGTTAGGTTAGGTTAGGTTAGGTTAGGTTAGGTTAGGTTAGGTTAGGTTAGGTTAGGTTAGGTTAGGTTAGGTTAGGTTAGGTTAGGTTAGGTTAGGTTAGGTTAGGTTAGGTTAGGTTAGGTTAGGTTAGGTTAGGTTAGGTTAGGTTAGGTTAGGTTAGGTTAGGTTAGGTTAGGTTAGGTTAGGTTAGGTTAGGTTAGGTTAGGTTAGGTTAGGTTAGGTTAGGTTAGGTTAGGTTAGGTTAGGTTAGGTTAGGTTAGGTTAGGTTAGGTTAGGTTAGGTTAGGTTAGGTTAGGTTAGGTTAGGTTAGGTTAGGTTAGGTTAGGTTAGGTTAGGTTAGGTTAGGTTAGGTTAGGTTAGGTTAGGTTAGGTTAGGTTAGGTTAGGTTAGGTTAGGTTAGGTTAGGTTAGGTTAGGTTAGGTTAGGTTAGGTTAGGTTAGGTTAGGTTAGGTTAGGTTAGGTTAGGTTAGGTTAGGTTAGGTTAGGTTAGGTTAGGTTAGGTTAGGTTAGGTTAGGTTAGGTTAGGTTAGGTTAGGTTAGGTTAGGTTAGGTTAGGTTAGGTTAGGTTAGGTTAGGTTAGGTTAGGTTAGGTTAGGTTAGGTTAGGTTAGGTTAGGTTAGGTTAGGTTAGGTTAGGTTAGGTTAGGTTAGGTTAGGTTAGGTTAGGTTAGGTTAGGTTAGGTTAGGTTAGGTTAGGTTAGGTTAGGTTAGGTTAGGTTAGGTTAGGTTAGGTTAGGTTAGGTTAGGTTAGGTTAGGTTAGGTTAGGTTAGGTTAGGTTAGGTTAGGTTAGGTTAGGTTAGGTTAGGTTAGGTTAGGTTAGGTTAGGTTAGGTTAGGTTAGGTTAGGTTAGGTTAGGTTAGGTTAGGTTAGGTTAGGTTAGGTTAGGTTAGGTTAGGTTAGGTTAGGTTAGGTTAGGTTAGGTTAGGTTAGGTTAGGTTAGGTTAGGTTAGGTTAGGTTAGGTTAGGTTAGGTTAGGTTAGGTTAGGTTAGGTTAGGTTAGGTTAGGTTAGGTTAGGTTAGGTTAGGTTAGGTTAGGTTAGGTTAGGTTAGGTTAGGTTAGGTTAGGTTAGGTTAGGTTAGGTTAGGTTAGGTTAGGTTAGGTTAGGTTAGGTTAGGTTAGGTTAGGTTAGGTTAGGTTAGGTTAGGTTAGGTTAGGTTAGGTTAGGTTAGGTTAGGTTAGGTTAGGTTAGGTTAGGTTAGGTTAGGTTAGGTTAGGTTAGGTTAGGTTAGGTTAGGTTAGGTTAGGTTAGGTTAGGTTAGGTTAGGTTAGGTTAGGTTAGGTTAGGTTAGGTTAGGTTAGGTTAGGTTAGGTTAGGTTAGGTTAGGTTAGGTTAGGTTAGGTTAGGTTAGGTTAGGTTAGGTTAGGTTAGGTTAGGTTAGGTTAGGTTAGGTTAGGTTAGGTTAGGTTAGGTTAGGTTAGGTTAGGTTAGGTTAGGTTAGGTTAGGTTAGGTTAGGTTAGGTTAGGTTAGGTTAGGTTAGGTTAGGTTAGGTTAGGTTAGGTTAGGTTAGGTTAGGTTAGGTTAGGTTAGGTTAGGTTAGGTTAGGTTAGGTTAGGTTAGGTTAGGTTAGGTTAGGTTAGGTTAGGTTAGGTTAGGTTAGGTTAGGTTAGGTTAGGTTAGGTTAGGTTAGGTTAGGTTAGGTTAGGTTAGGTTAGGTTAGGTTAGGTTAGGTTAGGTTAGGTTAGGTTAGGTTAGGTTAGGTTAGGTTAGGTTAGGTTAGGTTAGGTTAGGTTAGGTTAGGTTAGGTTAGGTTAGGTTAGGTTAGGTTAGGTTAGGTTAGGTTAGGTTAGGTTAGGTTAGGTTAGGTTAGGTTAGGTTAGGTTAGGTTAGGTTAGGTTAGGTTAGGTTAGGTTAGGTTAGGTTAGGTTAGGTTAGGTTAGGTTAGGTTAGGTTAGGTTAGGTTAGGTTAGGTTAGGTTAGGTTAGGTTAGGTTAGGTTAGGTTAGGTTAGGTTAGGTTAGGTTAGGTTAGGTTAGGTTAGGTTAGGTTAGGTTAGGTTAGGTTAGGTTAGGTTAGGTTAGGTTAGGTTAGGTTAGGTTAGGTTAGGTTAGGTTAGGTTAGGTTAGGTTAGGTTAGGTTAGGTTAGGTTAGGTTAGGTTAGGTTAGGTTAGGTTAGGTTAGGTTAGGTTAGGTTAGGTTAGGTTAGGTTAGGTTAGGTTAGGTTAGGTTAGGTTAGGTTAGGTTAGGTTAGGTTAGGTTAGGTTAGGTTAGGTTAGGTTAGGTTAGGTTAGGTTAGGTTAGGTTAGGTTAGGTTAGGTTAGGTTAGGTTAGGTTAGGTTAGGTTAGGTTAGGTTAGGTTAGGTTAGGTTAGGTTAGGTTAGGTTAGGTTAGGTTAGGTTAGGTTAGGTTAGGTTAGGTTAGGTTAGGTTAGGTTAGGTTAGGTTAGGTTAGGTTAGGTTAGGTTAGGTTAGGTTAGGTTAGGTTAGGTTAGGTTAGGTTAGGTTAGGTTAGGTTAGGTTAGGTTAGGTTAGGTTAGGTTAGGTTAGGTTAGGTTAGGTTAGGTTAGGTTAGGTTAGGTTAGGTTAGGTTAGGTTAGGTTAGGTTAGGTTAGGTTAGGTTAGGTTAGGTTAGGTTAGGTTAGGTTAGGTTAGGTTAGGTTAGGTTAGGTTAGGTTAGGTTAGGTTAGGTTAGGTTAGGTTAGGTTAGGTTAGGTTAGGTTAGGTTAGGTTAGGTTAGGTTAGGTTAGGTTAGGTTAGGTTAGGTTAGGTTAGGTTAGGTTAGGTTAGGTTAGGTTAGGTTAGGTTAGGTTAGGTTAGGTTAGGTTAGGTTAGGTTAGGTTAGGTTAGGTTAGGTTAGGTTAGGTTAGGTTAGGTTAGGTTAGGTTAGGTTAGGTTAGGTTAGGTTAGGTTAGGTTAGGTTAGGTTAGGTTAGGTTAGGTTAGGTTAGGTTAGGTTAGGTTAGGTTAGGTTAGGTTAGGTTAGGTTAGGTTAGGTTAGGTTAGGTTAGGTTAGGTTAGGTTAGGTTAGGTTAGGTTAGGTTAGGTTAGGTTAGGTTAGGTTAGGTTAGGTTAGGTTAGGTTAGGTTAGGTTAGGTTAGGTTAGGTTAGGTTAGGTTAGGTTAGGTTAGGTTAGGTTAGGTTAGGTTAGGTTAGGTTAGGTTAGGTTAGGTTAGGTTAGGTTAGGTTAGGTTAGGTTAGGTTAGGTTAGGTTAGGTTAGGTTAGGTTAGGTTAGGTTAGGTTAGGTTAGGTTAGGTTAGGTTAGGTTAGGTTAGGTTAGGTTAGGTTAGGTTAGGTTAGGTTAGGTTAGGTTAGGTTAGGTTAGGTTAGGTTAGGTTAGGTTAGGTTAGGTTAGGTTAGGTTAGGTTAGGTTAGGTTAGGTTAGGTTAGGTTAGGTTAGGTTAGGTTAGGTTAGGTTAGGTTAGGTTAGGTTAGGTTAGGTTAGGTTAGGTTAGGTTAGGTTAGGTTAGGTTAGGTTAGGTTAGGTTAGGTTAGGTTAGGTTAGGTTAGGTTAGGTTAGGTTAGGTTAGGTTAGGTTAGGTTAGGTTAGGTTAGGTTAGGTTAGGTTAGGTTAGGTTAGGTTAGGTTAGGTTAGGTTAGGTTAGGTTAGGTTAGGTTAGGTTAGGTTAGGTTAGGTTAGGTTAGGTTAGGTTAGGTTAGGTTAGGTTAGGTTAGGTTAGGTTAGGTTAGGTTAGGTTAGGTTAGGTTAGGTTAGGTTAGGTTAGGTTAGGTTAGGTTAGGTTAGGTTAGGTTAGGTTAGGTTAGGTTAGGTTAGGTTAGGTTAGGTTAGGTTAGGTTAGGTTAGGTTAGGTTAGGTTAGGTTAGGTTAGGTTAGGTTAGGTTAGGTTAGGTTAGGTTAGGTTAGGTTAGGTTAGGTTAGGTTAGGTTAGGTTAGGTTAGGTTAGGTTAGGTTAGGTTAGGTTAGGTTAGGTTAGGTTAGGTTAGGTTAGGTTAGGTTAGGTTAGGTTAGGTTAGGTTAGGTTAGGTTAGGTTAGGTTAGGTTAGGTTAGGTTAGGTTAGGTTAGGTTAGGTTAGGTTAGGTTAGGTTAGGTTAGGTTAGGTTAGGTTAGGTTAGGTTAGGTTAGGTTAGGTTAGGTTAGGTTAGGTTAGGTTAGGTTAGGTTAGGTTAGGTTAGGTTAGGTTAGGTTAGGTTAGGTTAGGTTAGGTTAGGTTAGGTTAGGTTAGGTTAGGTTAGGTTAGGTTAGGTTAGGTTAGGTTAGGTTAGGTTAGGTTAGGTTAGGTTAGGTTAGGTTAGGTTAGGTTAGGTTAGGTTAGGTTAGGTTAGGTTAGGTTAGGTTAGGTTAGGTTAGGTTAGGTTAGGTTAGGTTAGGTTAGGTTAGGTTAGGTTAGGTTAGGTTAGGTTAGGTTAGGTTAGGTTAGGTTAGGTTAGGTTAGGTTAGGTTAGGTTAGGTTAGGTTAGGTTAGGTTAGGTTAGGTTAGGTTAGGTTAGGTTAGGTTAGGTTAGGTTAGGTTAGGTTAGGTTAGGTTAGGTTAGGTTAGGTTAGGTTAGGTTAGGTTAGGTTAGGTTAGGTTAGGTTAGGTTAGGTTAGGTTAGGTTAGGTTAGGTTAGGTTAGGTTAGGTTAGGTTAGGTTAGGTTAGGTTAGGTTAGGTTAGGTTAGGTTAGGTTAGGTTAGGTTAGGTTAGGTTAGGTTAGGTTAGGTTAGGTTAGGTTAGGTTAGGTTAGGTTAGGTTAGGTTAGGTTAGGTTAGGTTAGGTTAGGTTAGGTTAGGTTAGGTTAGGTTAGGTTAGGTTAGGTTAGGTTAGGTTAGGTTAGGTTAGGTTAGGTTAGGTTAGGTTAGGTTAGGTTAGGTTAGGTTAGGTTAGGTTAGGTTAGGTTAGGTTAGGTTAGGTTAGGTTAGGTTAGGTTAGGTTAGGTTAGGTTAGGTTAGGTTAGGTTAGGTTAGGTTAGGTTAGGTTAGGTTAGGTTAGGTTAGGTTAGGTTAGGTTAGGTTAGGTTAGGTTAGGTTAGGTTAGGTTAGGTTAGGTTAGGTTAGGTTAGGTTAGGTTAGGTTAGGTTAGGTTAGGTTAGGTTAGGTTAGGTTAGGTTAGGTTAGGTTAGGTTAGGTTAGGTTAGGTTAGGTTAGGTTAGGTTAGGTTAGGTTAGGTTAGGTTAGGTTAGGTTAGGTTAGGTTAGGTTAGGTTAGGTTAGGTTAGGTTAGGTTAGGTTAGGTTAGGTTAGGTTAGGTTAGGTTAGGTTAGGTTAGGTTAGGTTAGGTTAGGTTAGGTTAGGTTAGGTTAGGTTAGGTTAGGTTAGGTTAGGTTAGGTTAGGTTAGGTTAGGTTAGGTTAGGTTAGGTTAGGTTAGGTTAGGTTAGGTTAGGTTAGGTTAGGTTAGGTTAGGTTAGGTTAGGTTAGGTTAGGTTAGGTTAGGTTAGGTTAGGTTAGGTTAGGTTAGGTTAGGTTAGGTTAGGTTAGGTTAGGTTAGGTTAGGTTAGGTTAGGTTAGGTTAGGTTAGGTTAGGTTAGGTTAGGTTAGGTTAGGTTAGGTTAGGTTAGGTTAGGTTAGGTTAGGTTAGGTTAGGTTAGGTTAGGTTAGGTTAGGTTAGGTTAGGTTAGGTTAGGTTAGGTTAGGTTAGGTTAGGTTAGGTTAGGTTAGGTTAGGTTAGGTTAGGTTAGGTTAGG